>OX387428.1:25155843-26428672 GCA_947563755.1 Lochmaea crataegi | reverse complement strand
ATCGGTCTTTCAATGCTTTTCCAAAAAATTTCCACCACTTTTTTCTTTGAACTAAGCGCTAACTTGATGGATACCTCAAGAAGTTTAAACTATGAAGTAGGAAGAATGATGATTATGTGGAATGAAAGAAGAAGAAGGGGGTACAATAGATCTGCTTGCTGGAGATTTTTCAAGGTCACTTCCTCCAGACCAGTAGCATTGATCCTGTCAGAAGGTTCTTAGTTCACTCGGGACCGATCAAAACATTATCAGATTATCTGGTTCTTTTCCAAACGAAGAAGTCACTTTGTACATTTAATTTAAAATATTTTACCAGTTTGTTGTTTATCCGCCTGACTGAATTTCCTCATTTTACAAACATACGTGGCCTTGTGTCTGATAAATGTGGTGTATAATCTTGTTTTTGCGTTTCTTGAGATATATTTTGTAACTCTCAAATATGCAAAAACGTCCATCCCTTTCAAAGGTGTTCTTTTATTTGCTCACGAGTACTACCTATGATTTAAATCAGTCTAATTTACTATCATCCCTACATTATCGACCAATCTATTAGTAAATTGAACCAGCAGAAAAGTCGACCATGGACGTCGATATCCATAATTTGTAATATGCTGAACAAAGGAAAAAGTCGGCAGGGGCGACGTACACGTGTTTTAACTTCACCTACGCTACCGTCTTTCAGGCTGAAGTATACGCCATTGAACTGGCTGCAAAAGAGCTGATGAATCAACCTGTTGTAAAAAAGAACATACACATCCTGTCAGATAGCCAGGCTGCTCTTAAAGCACTGAGCTCGAACAGGATAAAATCTAAGCAAGTACATAACTGTCTACAATCCCTTGATATACTAGGCACGGAAAACAGAGTCACTTTGACCTGGGTGCCGGGGCATCGAGGAGTGGAGGGCAATGAGAAGGCCGACACTTTATCGGTCCTGAACCATTTTTTGGCATTGCGGAAAGCACTGCTAGATCAGCCATAGCTACCTGGGCGGAGAGGAAAACCTTCTGGGGACTACTCACAGGACATTGTCGACTAAATCACCACCTAAAGAAGATGAGTCTGGTTCAGACCTCAGATTGTCGGTTCTGTAATTTGGAGGACGAAACTGCTGAGCACTTACTATACTCATGCCCAGCTCTGGGCAGAGTAAGGTATAACATATTCGGTTCTAGTACCTTAGAGCCGAGCGACTTCAAAAAAGTATCATTTTTATACAACCATGGACTTCGTCAGAAGCACAGGCTTGTGGGGTGAATTATAATCCCTAGGGGTGAGCCACAATAGACCCAACGGGGGTCGCAGGTGCGGAGGTGGCGAGAAGGTTAGAACCTAACCTAACTTCACCTAAATATTTTTACGCAGTACTTCGAAAAAAAAATGTTGTTTTGGTTGGTTTTTAAAAAGTTTAAGCAATTCCAGTGAGTACAAACGTATTATACATACTTCAGCTTCCTCTTTTAAGAACTGCTCGGCTATGTTTAAACCAATGCCTCTGGCGCCACCAGTGATAATAGCTATTTTCCCTTTGACTGGTGATTTTGGGGGTTCATTTGCACTGTAATGTCTGTTCTGTTGAATATTGTCGGAATTTATACTTTGTATGATCCATCTTAAAATAAAAATAAAATGTATACTAATTTTTTTAATAATTTTAAAAATTACCTGGGAGTATTTTCACTTGATGATTTTTTTATTGAAATGGTACACAAGAATTTTTTCGGTTTCCCGCTATTACCCCAAAAAGCCATTTTTGTGAATTTTGATGATCTAAAAGTTCTACATGTCAGGTGTCATTGTAACATGTCGATTTATTTTTGCCATAGTAAATAGCATGTTTTTTCATTCACCGACAGATCCACCAATTCACCAACTGCGTTTTTATATTCATTGGTGGATTTCAGATCGAAGATGACAGCTTAACCTCAAAAAGTAAATATTTGAATCGGTTATAGCGAATAATTAAAGAAATGGACGAACAGCAACAACTGCGTTTTTTTTTGTGCCGCTGGTGACTAACATGTCGGTGCAGCGGAGACTGACGTCAGTCAACCAATGCTAAATCAATGATGTAAAAAAAACGTGCCTAAACATTGCATATAAGTACAGGGCTTTTCTGAAACTATGATCGGGTTAACCCGATCAGGATCTGAAAGTTCGGAAAGTAATCCGGATCACGATCACTTACGTTAGGAAACTGAACGAAATGAACGGATCATAGTCATATAATAGGATCCTTTCTAACCTAGTATACCGGTGGGTAAATGCGATCAGCTGACAAGTTGTTTCGTTGTTTTGTTTTCTTTAACCTTAAAAGTTATGTTAGCTGCGCAGTTGACAGGTTTTTGAAGTTTGCGAGTTTTGTACTTTTCAGCTTTTCCATAAAAAAATAACTTGTTGGCTTAAAACTTTAGTGTTGGTTGGTTGTTATTGTTATTTAGCGTTAACGATGAGTGAAAAACAAGTTATAGCTTTTCACGATGAGCATCGAGAGGAGCACATCGTTACTCTCAGTCAGGATATCTCAAATCAGCTCAATCGAAGAGGGGAAATTGAATTTCCTGTAAAACAATATGTAATACGAATATTTACCAAAATCAGTGTATCTAGGTATAACACTCTCAAAGTAATTGGTAATACATTTTCGCCTTTTTGAAGCATTCAATGCATATATCAATAAATATTCCTCCTCGTCTTCCTCATCCTCCTCAAAAATAATAGTTTCGACGTGTTGTATAAAAAACCTGTCCATGTTTGTAAGTCGCTGATAACTGCTTAATAATAATTATTGAACAATTAAAATCGTTTATACAACTGAATAAAGGGTATCTGCTAAAGGTCTATGAACACAGAAAAACTACAAAGATATAAACATAAAAAATCTATCCACGAAACTTTTAATAATAAAAGGTTTGCAGGTTAAGTTTTAAGTTTGACATTTCCACAACAAACAGAACGCGTCGTTCGGAAACTCTGATCAAAATGTCGTTCATGGTTAGGATCCGCAATCAGCTGATAAGTGAGCTATCTGATCCAGGATTACGGTTTCCGAAAAGCCCTTACGATATCCTATAGGCATTTTTTGACACATGGACTCAAAATAGGATATGTACTCATGAAACAGTGGTCGTGTTCAGCCGGTTTCAACGGTTGAAATTAAGCACAAAACATGTATGGTGGCAGTCAGCGGATGAGTTCCGACCAAACGCATTGCGTATTAGCGGTGGAACATAACTTAATAATATTATTCCAGTTGACGTCTCTGACAGGTCGGCCATATTGTGCTGGAAGGCATACATTCTATTTAGTTTTCATTGTTTACTGGTAAGTTAGACCACAGAGCACATCAGCAAACAAGATGCAAAGCTGTCTACCTTTTTTTGTATGCGCATGTCTGAAAGGCGCCATTTTTATAATAAGATATTTTTAATACTTCACTTTGTCGACGAATTTTGTCGCCTATATCTAAAAGTTTCATTATTTTCACAGTTATCTGTCAACGTCGGTCTCTCAAGGTCATACATTTTTTTTACTAAAACCACAGAAAACACCAGCAAACAAGAAGCGAAGCTGTCTACCTTTTTTTTATGCGCATGTCTGAAAGGCGCCATTCCAACACATGACAGCGTCTGTAGACTTCTAAATTGTCAGATGGTCCCCATTTTTATACAAGACTTTTTTCAGCATTTAGATCACCTGATTATTGACAGTTCTGACATAAAATATTTCAATTTTTGTTATTTTATAATTTTTACTAGTTTTCCAAAGTAATTTCAAATTTGCCGCCACATTAAGTTACAGAAATTCTGCAGATGACACGACAAGACGTAGAGGGCGTTTCTGAGAGTGCGCTACCTATAGGTGTTGTTAAACTATGTACTTAACAACGATAAAAATACACACGCATTTCTGTCACAAAAAATATTAGATGTGACCAAAGAATACCCAACTAACAAGAAGCGAAACTCCGGATAAAAACGAGTTCCCAGACGCCATGTTTAAATTAGTCGTCATATGTCATGCGATTACATGTGGCCTCTTTCTTATGGTCTTTACAGACCCAAATTAGAATAGAATTTGCTTTTAGGTTGAAATTATTGTCTTAAATGATCTATTTCACGTCTATATTGTTACAGCAATAGTTACTGATGGTAAAATATATACCTATTTGTGAAACAGAAATTTATGCTAAAATACTTTTTCTCAGTGTAATTCGAGTAAAGCTGTGAGCAATTATTATCAGTGTATGCCAAAGTTAGCTGTCACCTTCAAGGTTATTTATTTTTGCCCCTCCAACATCAAAGGATTTTCGCCGGGCTTCACTTCTTGTTGTTGTGTACTCTTTGGATGTGACAAAATAAGAGATGTGTCGGCAATAGCAAAGAATACACCAGCTAACAAGAAGCGAAGCCCGGCGCATTTCCTTTGATATTTTAGTAACCAAAATGTATGACCTTGAGAGACCGTCGTTGACAGATAACTTACTAAATACACTGAGAAAATGATAAAATACACTGAGAAAATGATAAAATTTCCAAATATCGGCGATATAATTGGCGATGACCTTGAGAGACCGTCGTTGACAGATAACTTAGTGAATACACTGAGAAAATGATATAATTTTCAAATATCGGCGATATAATTGGCGATGACCTTGAGAGACCGTCCTTGACAGATAACTTAGTAAATACACTGAGAAAATGATAAAATTTTCAAATATCGGCGATATAATTGGCGATTTTGGCGCATACAAAAAATGATTGGAAGCTTCGCTTCTTGTTAAGTGGTGTATTATTTGGTAACAGTGCCAACATGCACGAGGTGAACTATTGCGTGCTATGCGACGCAAATGCTATTCGGGCCATTCGGGGAGGTTTAAGAACCATGTTAGAAGATTGGCGCTATCGAGCTCCGTGAACACTTACGTCAGTAACAACATTTCTGCCCGTTGTGCCTCGGCTTCTGAAACCACAATGTCAGTAGTTTCCTCCTTCCCCGGATTGTATAATCTCAATGAAGAAGACATTTTCAAAAGGTAATTGATACACACAAAATACAACTGGCCAACTATCAGGAAACACTGTTCAGGGTAAAACAATAAAAACACATTGAAAAAATACAATTTTTATTAATGCGAACTGAAAATATGTCTTTTCCTGGTAGATTCTGAACCAGAGTGTAATATAAACCAAAATAATATTTATTACACATGTATGAATCAGTTCATGAAAATAATACGTGAAGTACTTTTCTACGATGAGTCAGCGTTTAAAGTTTTCATAACAACGGGTGCTAGGACAACATTATTACATTCTAGGGATAATATTGAACATTGAGCATACGTTTTCATTAATTTTATGTTGTTAAAAATGTTTAAATGAGTGTGGAATTGAATGTTAACTGAAATTAGTATTTAAAAGGTTAAAAATATGTGTTTTCCTAATAGCTTCGGACTTATAACCTAACTTTCTATTGTTAAATCTTTAGAGTGCTAGTTATGGAGGGTAGAAGGAAGGAGCACCATCTTGTATGGGGGATAACTTGAAAAAGTGTCCACCTGTAAACAGCAAATTATAATTCGAAGATTCACCGAAATGGCGCTCGTGTAGCTAATGGAAATGATGTGAATTTAGGGTTATAAACCGAGTGAAGTGTGCTGGGTTGAAAAATTTAGTATTTTTCGTGACTTGCGTAATTGAGAAATATGCAGTATTTGAAATCTCAATTATTTACGTAGTATTTCCATTTTTAATTTTGTATCTTACTCTAATAATTCATGGCGCCGTTTTTAAAATCCTTCCACTTGCTACTATGGCGCCATATTAATTTGCTTCCTTTCGATGGACACTTTTTAATACATTCAGATGGTGCTCCTTCCTTCTACCCTCCATAGTGCTAGTGTACAACGCAGCAATATCAAAAAAAAAGTGAGCGGTCGTCGGACCGCCGACAGAAGCTTGCTTCTTATGCACAATGGAATGACCATTTTTCGTGAATCTTTCACCATTTTTGACAGTTTTGATGAGTTTTGACAATTATTAACCGTCTTTGACAATTATTGACCATTTTTGACAATTTTTCAAAAATTTTGACCATTTTAGACCATTTTTCCAAATTTTAACAATTTTTGAGCATTTTTGACAGGTTCTGACAATCATTGACCATTTTTAACAATTTTTCAAAAAATTTGACCATTTTTCAAAAATTTTGACAAATTTTAATAATTATTGACCATTTTTGACAGTTTTTTATAATTATTGAACATTTTTTCCAAATTTTGACAATTTTTCCAAAAATTTGACCATTTTTCAAAAATTTTGACAATTATTGACCATTTTTCCAAATTTTTGACAATTTTTGAAAATATTTGGCAATTATTAACCATTTTTTCAAAATTTTGACAGTTATTTTTGACGATTTTTCCAAATTCTTGACAATTTTTGACCATATTTAAAATTTTTGACAATTTTTTAAAAATTTCTAACAATTACTGATCATTTTTGACAGTTTTTGACGAATTTTGACAATTATTGACCGTCTTTGAAAATTATTGACCATTTTTGACAATTTTTCCAAAAAATTTGACCATTTTTCAAAAATTTTGACAATTATTGACCATTTTTCCAAATTTTTGAAAATATTTGGCAATTATTAACCATTTTTTCAAAATTTTGACAGTTATTTTTGACGATTTTTCCAAATTCTTGACAATTTTTGACCATATTTAAAATTTTTGACAGTTTTTTAAAAATTTCTAACAATTATTGATCATTTTTGACAGTTTTTGACGGATTTTGACAATTATTGACCGTCTTTGACAATTATTGACCATTTTTGACAATTTTTCAAAAATTTTGACATATTTGGCAATTATTGACTATTTTTTCAAAATTTTAACAATTTTTGACCATTTTTCAAAATTTCAACAATTATTGATCCTTTTGTACAATTTTTGACAATTTTTGATGAATTTTTATTGGTTTTGACAATTATTGACCGTCTTTGACGATTATTGACAATTTTTCAAAAATTTTAAACATTTTTCAAAATTTTTGACACTTATTGACCATTTTTGACAGTTTTTGACAATTTTTGAAAATATTTGGCAATTATTAACCATTTTTTCAAAATTTTGACAGTTTTTAACAATTTTTCCAAATTTTTGACAATTTTTCACCATATTCAAAAAATTTTGACAATTTTTCAAAAATTTTAACATATTTGGCAATTATTAACCATTTTTTCAAAATTTTCACAATTTTTGACCATCTTAGACAATTTTTCACACCTACAGGTGTGCGAGCTCAGTGCGGCAAGAGAGATTGCGCACAGTCGCTCGAATGAGTTATCGCGTGACGAACGCTTTTTCGTAACATCACACGTTTCACGAGTTCACTAGCCTTCCCAAAAGTCCTATGTCGTGCAATAAGAAGCAAGCTTCAATTTAAATTTCATTGGATTAGTGAATTATTCAGAAATCTGGCAACACTGTTGCCTGACGAACCCTTATTCGCTTTTTCGTAACATTACACATTTCACGAGTTCACTATCCTTTTCAGAAATATGGCAACACTGTTGCGTGACGGACTTTTCGTAACGGTTACACGTTTTACGAGTTCACTAGCCTTCTCAAAAGTCCTATGTCGTGCAATAAGAAGCAAGCTTCAAAAATAAATGCGTCACAACAAAAATTATATTAAAGTATATTGAACTATGAGCTACTCTTTTTGTTGTTAAAAATGTTTAAATCAAGTCTAGGAATGACCGTTAACCAAAATTAATAATAAAGGGATGAGTATTTAAATAGCTTATGCCAATAACCTCACTTTTTTACTGTAAAAGTGTTAACAATTAGAATATGAAGCGAGTCTAGTGATAGAGTGGGACAGCATAGTAACGTAACTGGTTCTGTAGCAGAATAGCGACAGTCAAAATAGCGCTAGATTAAAATACCGTCAGTCAAAATAGCGCCGCACAAAAATAACGCAGAACAAAAATAGCGGTGGACAAAACAGCTTTTTCCTTTCCCCTTTTTGGAAAACTTCATGTGGAATACAAATTATTTGATATATTTTAGAGAAGGGGAAGGGAATAAGCTATTTTGTCTGCCTCTGTTTTTGTTCCGCGTTATTTTTGTGCGGCGCTATTTTGACTGACGCTAATTTAACCAAGCGCTATTTTGTCCAACGCTATTTTGCCTTACGCTATTCTGCTACAGAGCCAACGTAACTCGCTTTCTGCCTCACCACACTCTCCCAATGTAAACACTCTCGGTCAAAATCTAAATCTAAAATCAGTGTAAGTCCGAGCTAATGAGGAACAATTATTACTCGCCCGAGCTACTCTACCAATGTAAAAATCAACAAAAAAACTAAGGAAAGTCGAGTACTGCTCCAAACTACTGGATCAATTTTTCCAGTCCAAGATACTTCATTAATGTAAACTGGCTTCACAGGTTCAATTCTATGAAACAAGTACAGTCGGCCAAATATAGCATGAGCCCTGGCGAACTTATGCTCGAAGCATATGAGTGAACGCTCAGTTATAATTAGTATGACCATTGCGCATTAGTAGGCGTGGCTAAGCCTAGACTCGAGCTAAATTTGGCCGGCTGTAAAAGATAGGAAAACTATTTTAACACATGGCTATGGGTCTACGTTGAAGGTCGCTCCGACGGACGGGATTCCGAGCACCCGACCTTTTCCGGAAAATGGCATGTAGTGCCGAGCCGGAAAGGTCTAGTGGGTGCGCCGCCATCAGGCGACTCCTTCATTCATTCATATATTTGGGTTGTGGTCATCAGCCCAGGCACTTGAACTGAATCTTTGTACCATTTCCCATGTTATCTACTTCCATTCCAGAAGCTTCGTGTCTTCTATAAAGGCCACTAGTTTAACTAGAGGGATTTTCAGTAGTTGTGATGGTTGTATAAATTCCTCTTCAAAGTGCTTCCGTCTAAGTTCTTGTAAGTCCTCACAGAAGCAGAGTATGTGGGTAGGTGTTTCATCATCAAGTTCACATTTTATGCACATAGGTTCACTAACTTTGCCCATATTGTACAGATGTTTCCTCAAGGAGCAGTGTCCAGTCACCAGGTCGGTAACTGTCTTCAAATGTATCTTACCCAGTTTCAGTAGCCTGGTTGAGAGTTCCTTGTCTACCTTGTTCAGTAAACTCTTGGTATGAAGGTGCCCTTGTGTCACCCTCCATTTGAATTGGTGTTCCCTATCTAGCCAGTTCCCGATTTCCTCTCTTATGCAATCTTTTGTGATTCCACAAAACGGTTCCGGACCTATGAAGTCTCCTTTAGAGCCTTCTTTAGCTAACTGGTCCGCCAATTCATTACCTGCAATCCCCTCATGTGCCGGCACCCATATTAGAGACACTTTGTTGTCTCTTGCCAGCCTGTTGAGGGATTCTTTCACCAGTCTAGACTTAGTTGTTGGATTACTGATAGCCTTAAGCAGAGCCTGGCTCTCAGTGAGTATTTCAATTTTTTGTCCGGTATATCCTCTTCTGATGTTTTCATCAATACAGGCTATAGAGGCAATCGTCTCTGCTTGAAACACAGTCGTATATCGACCATAAGGCTAAAGAACATTCTCTTTCTAGGTCCTTTTATACCAGCCCCAGTGCCATGGTTTGTTTTGGAGCCATCGGTGAACCAGATGATTTCTCCAGAATTACCTGGGTGTATCACCTGTTCCCTAGATGGGATGATGATATTCACTCGCTCAGTGAATAGATTCTCTGGTGTCATGCTATCAAAACTCATGTGAAATATGGGTTCGTCTAGTAATGTCCCAGTTGTATCAGTGTGTCCTTCTCGAACATTGTTCGGGGACCATAAGTTTCCCGATTTTAGCCTAAGAATTGCCATCATTGCCTCCGCCCTTATAAAAAGTTCTAGAGGAGGAAGTCCAATGAGGGCTTCCATTGATGCCGTCCCCGTGCTGTTCATTGCCCCGGTAATACCAAGAAGCGCTTGTCTTTGGATTGCATATTAACTGCAGAGGACACTTCTGTCCTCCTCCACCAGACTATTGATCCATAGGTGATCGTTGGCCTTATCACAGTTGTGTAGAGCCAGTGAACCACCTCAGGTCGTATTTCCCAGGTTTTGCCCATAACGCTTCTGCATTGCCAGAAAAGCCTAGTCGCCCTGGTAGTAATTTTTTCCAGGTGTGCCTTCCAATTCAGTTTGGAATCAAGGGTCACTCCCAGATATTTGACTTCTTTGGATATTTCTAGTTCTTCTCCGAACAACAGTACTCTACCCTGCGGGAGAACTCTTCTATTCGTAAAAGCAACTAGTTTGGTTTTTTTTGGATTAACTGAAAGGTCCTCTGTAAGGCACCATTCCTTCACAATTCGCAGTGCTTCCTGTAGGACATTCATAACCACCTCCGGGAATTTCCCATTGGTGACAATCACTATGTCGTCCGCAAAGCCCTGCGTCCATATGCCTTGATCATTCAACCTACAGATCAAGTCATCCACAACTAGGTTCCACAAAAGTGGTGAAAGTACTCCACCTTGAGGACATCCTTTAGTTGTCCTAACGGTGTATGTTTTATCATGCATATGTGCTGTTATTCTCCTATGCTCAAGCATGGATCCTATCCATTTGCATGTGGTACTGTTGATCCCTCTGTTTTTAAGGGATCTGTTAATTGATGACATCGATGTGTTGTCAAAAGCACCTTCGATGTCTAGAAATGCTGCAAGGGCTACTTCCTAATGATTCAGGCTCCTCTCGAGACCTGAGACCAAATTGTGCAGGGCAGCTTAACCTGATATCAGGCGACTCCATGATAGGAGTAAAGTAATTATTAACTTTGTTTCAAAAATACGAAGAATTAGATGACTTTGATGATATTCTGTAATGTTAGTTGCTTCTGTCAATAATGAGGCATCGTTTGAACTTCTACTACTGTCGTTTTCTTCGTGCACCTTGTTTCGAAGCAAGACACCAACTGGCAACTGTTTGTGAGGAATGTGTGGGCAAGGTTGTCGCCAGAAACGTATACCTTGCCAAATCGGTCAAGTCAGCGACAACCTTATAGTTTTAGAATTTTTTTGATCTCCGCCTATATCGTTTTGTTAATATTAATTTTTGTTTTGTTTCAGATTTTACTGGGATCTATGTATGCTGTTGCTGTTGGTGGCCAATTTGATAATATTACCGGTCGCAATAAGTTTCTTTAACGATGACCTTAGTACACGCTGGATTGCCTTCAATTGTCTGTCCGATACCATTTTTTTAATCGATATTGTTGTAAATTTTAGAACAGGTGAGTTTAAAATACCGTATTTGTCAAAATAAAAATCATCCATCCAAATCGGGTAGAAAAATTTTAAAACGTAGTTAGTTGTACGGAAGCTAGAAATGATTAGAAACTCTTTTGAAGTCAAAAATTCCTAATTGAAAATCGATTGCTATAAGATTTAATCTGCGATAGAATGATGTAGAATATATTGTACCGGGTGGACCAATTAATCGATCTCTTGGCTGTATATCAGTATAAGTGGCCATATTTCAGGAAATACGTTACAAGCTTCTAGCTTGACCCCTAGAAGAAATATTGAAAAACAAGTTTTCTATAAAACATTCCAGCAAACAACCCCAATTTATATACAGATTGCGAAAATCCCTTTCTTACAATGCGACTTATACAAGTACGACAAGGAAAATATGAGCAAAACTACGTGAAAGAGAGAGAAGACTTGTTAGCCCAGCGATCAGTCCCCTCTACCAAAACAGTTGGGCGTGTATTCAGTCCCCTCCTATTTATTTTAACTGCTGTGTTGCCAAATGTACTTATCTGTAAAAATTATTCCTAATTTTTGTCTATCGTTGTTTTAAAATTTTCAACGGCATTTCAAGCGGCAACAATGTTAAATACCAATAATTGGTAAATCGAAAGCAGTGTACGGATTTTATTTATTGCAGATTGTAATTTGTCCAAATTTTTCCTTGAACTCCATTATTTTATTCTTATTTGTGTTGATCTCACTTATTTTTCAAAAGTCAATAATATTACCAATCTCGATTTTCTCCAACTAAATACACCGTTATCCGGTGTTAAAAGTCAAATGCAAAATAAGTTACGCTGCAGCAGAGACTGACTTTCCCCACTCTGTGAGTAGGTTCACTGTGGTTCAGTACTTTCCCAACATGGAAGGAGTGAGGTTGTTAAAGAAATAAAAAAATAAATACACTCGTTATTACGTAACCTGTACATCTTAAAATTCATTTTTGTCAACTTGATCGTTGCTGACCAAGCTGACAATTAATTTCTAACTACAATAGGATAATTTTAGCCATTGCTCGAAAAAAAGTTAACGATAACGAGACAAAAATATCATTTGTACAAATTAATCTGAGCTTCTGGCAACAGCGGTTGAAATAGTGGGGCGATGAACACACGCCCAACTGTTTTGGTAGAGGGGACTGATCGCTGGGCTAACAAGTCTTCTCTCTCTTTCACGTAGTTTTGCTCATATTTTCCTTGTCGTACTTGTATAAGTCGTATTGTAAGAAAGGGATTTTCGCAATCTGTATAATAACTCTAAAGTAGAACTAGTAAACTCTTTTGAGTACCTAGGAGTAAAATTCACATTTAACGGACTTTTTTTTAAATAATTTCAAATTCCGCGAACAAAAAGCAAGATTATCACAGGGAGTAGTGCTAAAAATTATAAATTCCTCTCATATAGCAGACTTAAGTTCAATCAAAACCTTATACAATAACGTAGTTATACCCACCTTCACATATGCAAGCAGTGTTTGGGCTCTTCGATACTTGGACCAAATTGAAAAAATCCAGAGAAATTTTTGTAAAAACTTATTATTTATACAAAAGCGTACAGCTGCATACATAATACGAACAGAAGTTAATATTTGTAAATTAGGCTATTTTATTATAAACCAAGCGCTGGAACTTTTGAGTAGAATATCAAAGCATAAAAAGAGCAGGTACACCTATGAAGCCCTTATGCATTTAATTAATTTATATGAAGCCGCTAATGTTAATATAAAGTAAAATTGGATATACCAATTATAAACTTGTTTACAAAAATACTGCCAACTTGACTTAATTACTACCAATATAGATTTAAATGATAAAGAACAAATTCTGACTAGATATTTGAACCTTAGTTATGAGGAAGATTTAAACAAAATTTTGCTTAGTACTTACCATCCACAATATAAATTTCTTTTATGAGAATACTCACCATCTGTAACAACTCAATCACATACTTCCCCTCTATATCAAAAGATTAATTGCACAATTACGTACTACTAATACTGAAACTTTGTACATATAATGTAAATAATAACAAAATCAATTTGCACAATCTGTAATCAACAAACACCTGAATCCCTTGAGCACGTCATCCTGACTTGTCCGATGTATAGTGGTTTACGAGGCTCGTTACTAAAATTCGAGAGATAATCAGATGACCTTGACGCTTTATTAACTTCAAACGACGCTATGATAATGCAAAAGCTTCACAGGTTTATGAGCGAGGCAATGAAACTTAGAGCATTCATTATACATGAATGACTGAGGGCACCTCAACTGTTATGTTTTTATTAATAATTCTTACTCTTTATCTCATCACTCTGTCATGTACTTTATGCATTAATAGATGTAACTTAATCTTCTCCTCTTGTTCATGTTTCATTGTTATACTAGAGAGCAATAAATTTATTTAAAACATTCCAGGTGTTAAATAAGTAAAGTAGAAAGAAGTTTAAATTTCGCCCAAATTCAATTCAGTACAATTTCCTCTATTGTTTCAAATAAAGGATGGGAAGAGTGTGAATGTTTCTATGTGTAAATATCTATAATTTCGGTTTGGATCCCCACCCTTTAGTTCAAAAAATACAAGAAAACGTACTGAATTACATTTATGCAAAATTCTTTCTAATTTACTTATTTAACACCTAGTATAATAATTATTAGGCATATTTCATATAAAACTGGTTTTTAAATTGTTATTCACACAATACGCCCTCTTGCGGATAAGCTAGAAACTTGAGTTGTTTCCAGAAATTCCTCCTGGCCACTTTTGAAAAAAAAATCCCGAAATTATAAAATGGACAGTGTCTTACATAGATCGGTTTATTGGACCACCTGGTACAGTGTTTCTTATTAGTTTCGTATTCTCTTTGTGCGGTACTTCTTGCCTAATAAGCGTTCTTCATATGTGTGCTTGTCTGAAGATTTCACTTTTATTGGATATTGAAAAAAAATTTCCTTCTAGGTATTATGCAACAAGACAATGCCGAACAAGTCATATTAGACCCGAAACTGATAGCTAAGCACTATTTGAGGACATGGTTTTTCCTCGATCTAATTTCGTCCATTCCTTTAGATTATATATTTTTAATATTCAACCAAGTAAGTGGTGTTTAATATTATTTTGGAAAGAAAAGTAGATACGAAGACTTTTACTACAGAAAAACACATTTTTTTTCAAATTAGTTTTTATTAGCAATATTTACTCTGTAAAAGTCAAAAAAGAATGTATTTATTTTCTGAAGCCTTTACAGTAGTTATATAAATACTAGTGACCCGCCCCGGCATTTTTAGACTCGTCGAAATTTCTAAGCAAAAAGTTCGTTTCGAATAATTTAATGAAGAATTTACATGTAAAGTTTATCCAAAATCAATTGCAGAAGCTACGAACACTTGTCAATTTTGTAGATTCTTTGAGCATATGCAGATCAAAGAAAAAAGTCGGCACACTTGTTCGTCGCTTCTGTAAAAACTTGACATATTTTGAAGTCTTAAACTTCAAAATATTATTATTGATTGTCTACGTTTAACGTTGCTATCAAATGAAAAATCAAAACATATGTACCGCCTTAGTGCGGCCTCTAGTGGATTATTTTTAAAGCTTCAGAGGAAACAGACTAATTATGTCACAACAAAAATTTCTCTGAAAAAGTAGCTAAAGTTTTCGTATTGTAGTGTCTGAAGTGTTTGCAGTGCTTTGAATGAAATAATTCAAAAATGTATAAAGATGTAGATTTTTCTGTTAATAAATATGTAGGCTTCTGCGAAAATTCGGGAAATTACAAAAAAAACTCATTTAATTTAACTTTCAAAATAATCGTGGATAGAGGCTTCTAATAGCTTCTACCTCACACAGCCCTAAAAACTGCTTGATAATGCCCTACTAACTTTTAAAAGGAAAATTAAGCACTTTAATTTTACCAATAATTCATCTAGTACCAATCTAGCCTAGTTAGAAAATTATTAATTAGCCTATTATTTTCACGTTGCTGATATCATAGCTTATAGGTACCACAAATATTGATCAATACTTACTACAAATATTTTTTAATGGCGATAATAATGCAGGGACATTCTATACTTTATAGATTATTCGAACTTTCGCATTAGCCCTCGTATACACAATAGATAATCATTTTTTTGTTGTACTATACTCAAAATATCTGTATGTATGTTAACTATTAGAAGTACTATATAGTTTTAAGAACATTTGTATACAGTGCGCCCCAAAAAGTTTTATACAAATGGAGAACAAACTTATTAAAATATTAGATGGAGTACAGGGAAAATAGAAAATGATGATTTGGGGTGAGGGTAAAATTCATTCAGACTGTATTAGACAGCAGAATTTTCATTAAAATTGTTATTAAGTACCTCAAAATTATGTACACTCGTAGATTAGTGTATCCATTTCTATTTGTGCCGCACTGTATATTTAACGGAAGTATGTCAACTTATATGATATAGGTACTTAAAGAGAATGTGTTCTTTGCAAATGCTGATTAATTTTGCTTAAATCTGTCATAAGTGTCAAACTTCTTATTTTAATTTTTTAATTGATTGCAAATCCTGTATCTATTTTCAAAAAATATAAGGTGTATGGAATGTCAAGCAAATAATCAACTGACCATTAACATTGCCAAGAAAAAAATTTTTGCTATTTTATAAACAGTCTTTCCATAATTTGGTCGTAAATAAACACTTTACATTCTTGGCATACTTCTAATTTTTGTTTGTAAACTAAAAATGTTAGATTTATTATGTACAGTGACTAAATAGTGTTTCTTATTATACAGTTTGTCCACGCTCTAAGTTCACAAAAAAGGAAAAATTTTATATCGGCAATGAAAAAAAAATCAAATTTTGTATTAATCTGGAACTCACACGATTATAAATCTCTTTGATGATGGTAAGCGACTAGGAGGTCACTTTGGACAATATTTTGTTTAGCTTTATTTTTTAACTCCTTCAATTTTATCAATGTGGACCCCTCAGACCCATATCATTTTTATATAAAGAAAGTAAGAAACATTGTAAACTTAGACCGTGTACACTGTATTTCTGGTGAATCGTAGCCTTTGTTGAGAGGTTAAAATAGTGAAACCTTCAATAAAAATTGACTGATATAGGCACTTATATATACATACATAGCACTACTACGCATGTTAAACCCCTAAAATTAACCTTAGTAACTCTAATGGTAAGCGACCATCTCGGCGACCATGATTCGCGCCGAACAAGCCGCTCGAGTCGCACGAATGGCATTTTTTCATAGGACCCGTCTCGACCAGTTTGTTCTCGTCACATTCCCAGTTTTCCTGGTGAAATTGGAAGATTTTTCAGATTTGTGAAATAGCTTTCTGAGCACTATTACGATTTGAGACGAGCATTGATACAAAATTCGACTACTACGAGTCGGTTACCTCGGTTCATTACTCGAACCTTACCAGCCGAATCGTACGCTCCGGAGAAATATATTCTTCACGAATGTTGGCCGCATTTACAACACTGCATCTCAAGACAATGATGCCAATGATGTTTTCTTGCGATGCGTGAGTCGCGTGCGGCTCGTACGACGCGAAACAGTGGGTACTTACCTTTAAATAAAGACTATTTGGTGTAACATGCTCCGAACAACCCCCTAGAGAATGTGGGATGTTTGTTAAATGTTTAGATATCTGTTGGGCATTAGTAGATCTTTGCAATTACCCGCACTTTTAAACCATCTGTTCCAGGATTATGGTGACAGTTTCCAAATCCTTCACGCAGGACGCGCGTTGCGCATCCTGCGTCTCGCCAAACTATTGTCCTTGGTACGACTTCTGCGATTGTCCAGGCTAGTGAGATACGTCAGTCAATGGGAAGAAGTATACGTAAGTAATTTTATTTAATTTTTTTGCCTTAGTAGTTAATGCGCTCTTAGGCTTTCACGCATTGTGAACAAGTGATACACGTTAAGTTTTTTACCATATCTTGTGACTGTTTTAACTGAACACCTCAAATATCTACTTTTTAGAAAGGCACAAATTTAGGTCCAATTGGAATAGTTTTGACTCGCACTAGATACAATTTTGCTACTGTTCTGTTTACCTTTTATATGTTTGACAGGTGGTTTATTGTTTACTTATAACAGTCGCAGGATATTGTATATTCGAGGACTAAGAAGTTCAAATTAAAATTTAAATCGTACCAACGACAAATCCATCAAAAGCGTACAACAAAAAATAATATTAGTACCGAAAAGGTAAATGAATGTCGGTGTAGAACTAGAAGAAACCTTTGATCTTGGATATATATTTTAAAAAAAATTTAAGCGTAAGTTTGAACTTCTAAAAATCATAAAATATAAAATAAATTTATACAGAGTGGAAACCACATGGAAAAAAAATTGTGGTCTTATGTTGTACAATTAAAAAAATAGCTGGGTGATTCACAGTCGTTACTCTGTAGTTTTAATGGAACACCCTGCATATATTTAAAATTTCTTAGATAAGCTAAATATATGAACCTAACCTAACCTTCCAGAAATTAAATATTTATTGTATTACATGAAAATGCTCAAAATGCTCTTCACTTAGCTGTTGGGGTTAACCCAGTATAGTAAAAATTCCTCCCTAACTTTATTTACAGTTTAAAGTGAAATATTCCTTATTTCTGTTGCTGTCCTTTCTCTGAGATCTGTAATTTTAGTTAGCGGAGTTGCATATACTTTGTTCATAACACCCTACAGAAAAATTACAACAGCGTAAAGTCTGGTGATCTAGCTGGTCACTCAATGAATAGTAACCTTTCGTCCAAGTCCTATATCTTTGAAGTCCAAGGTTCGATACCAATTAAATTAAAATGGGACCACTTTGGAGCTATACTAAAAAGTCCACGATCATAGTTCGGTATTTATCTTGCTTTAGAATTGTCATAAACGTATAATATCTCGTTCACTATACTTGATTTTTATTGTTTTCTTAGTGTATCTTCGAAGTCCAAGGTCAAATACCAATGAAATTAAAATTAGACCACCTTGCAGCTATACTAGTACGTCCCTGATCATAATTAGGTATCTAACTTGTTTTGGAATTGTCATAAACCCAATAATACCTAGATAACTATACATTTCCTATTTGATTTTTTATTGTTTTCTTAGTGTATCTTCGAAACCCAAGGTCAAATACCAATGAAATTACCACCTTGCAGCTATACTGTACGTCCTTGATCATAATTGTTTGTTACTCCTAATAGACCATAAGTGTATTAGTTGAAACCATCTTATCAAAGATATTTCAAAAATAAAAAATATATACAGGGTGCTCGATTAAAAATAAAGAATGGCGACTGTGCTGGATTTACGTGAATCTTCCTCTATGTATGAATTTTTGTTCGGAGAATTCAAAATTGGATGTATTCTAGCATTTTTTTGATTTTATAAAATGAAGCCACAAATAATTTTATCCCATAGTGGTTTTCACACTATATATCACGTATCATAATACAACAGGGACGAAAAAATTGTAAACTAATGCCCGTAATATGAATATTGATAATTTGACATTTAATACACAAGGTGTTTCAAAAGTAATCTGAAATAAAATTGTGGACGACTGGTTATTTAATTATTGAATTTAAAAAATCTAGATTCTCAGGCATGGTTATATAAACCAGTGATTTTAATAACCACCCGACAAAAAAACTGAATGACTATGCTAAGCTGGCCTTATTATTTGCAAATAAGTACACGTTGCATAAGAAAAACTTACTATTCAGTTTCCTAACATTGATAATTATTGTTTTTTCCCGAAAAGTTACAAATAATCCTATTTGTGAAACCAATTTTGCCGATGTAATGTCATTTTAAACAGTTTCTCTACCAACTTTGCTAATATGTCAACCTTCTTGTCACCCTCAATTTCTTGGTGCCTTAAAACCCAGACTTGGACAACTTTTTTGAAATTTATTAGTGAAGGACGATTCTGAAAATTATTACAGAAACTTACGAGGCTGACCAAAAGTAAACTAAAATTTGCTGGTAATAAAATCTATTAATTAAAAAGACAGTTTCTTATATTTTAACGACTAGATATGAACTTCATGTCACAAAATATTTTAGATTACTTCAGAAACGTATCTATACAGTGTGGAACAAAAAAAATAATTATTTCGTATATGGTAAATATACTCTGAACATAAAAAATTTCATCCCCTTCGACTTTCTTATATATTTTAATGGGCAGTAGGAGCTTAAGCACTAATAAATATCCAAGTGCAATTCCGTATTGTTCATATAATTTATCATTTCGTATTTTTAACAAACTGTTTTGTTCAAATGCCTTTAACTGAAAGTGAGAGAGTTGCAATTTTATTGATGATTGGTGTAGGCGATAGGATGCGGACTCAACAAGAGGTGAGCACATTATTTCGTGAAATGCACCTATATGGTGGGCGTACCTCTTAAAACCTTCCGGAACTGGCGCTCAGATTCTGAGCACGGCCATTGGCGGCGGACTGTGACTCCGCGTATGTTTTTGTCGCACGGAGAATGCTGTATACAATATTCATCAGATTAAAAAAGATTAATGATGAAAAACTTTTAATATTTATTAAATCATATAATATATAAAATACAAATAAAACATTTTAATTCTGAAAAATTTGAAAACATAAATAAAAATAATTGCCAATAAAGTAAAAAATTAAGGTGAATTACATTCGCTACAAATACAAGTTAAATATTCCAGACACAGTAAGCACAACGTTCACGACTATTTTCAGCATTATTTACAGGTTGGAAATTTTGTATTCCAAATATTTCCTTTAGCCTAATCGTTATAGTTTTAGGAATATTGGTCTGTACTGCTCGACTACGAAGATAATTTTCGGCTATTTTAGAAATTAGCATAATATGCAAAAATTGTCTTCTTGTTATTTTTGGCCAACGTTTTGTAAATAAAAAAAGGTGAGCGGTCGTCGGACCGCCGACAGAAGCTTGCTTCTTATGCACAATAGAATGACCATTTTTCCTGAGTTTTTCACCATTTTTCAAAAATTTTGACCATTTTTGACGAATTTTGACAATTATTGACCGTCCTTGACAATTATTGACCATTTTTGACAATTTTTCAAAAATTTTAACATATTTGGCAATTATTGACCATTTTTTCAAAATTTGGACAATTTTTTACAATTTTTTCAAATTTTAATAATTATTGACCATTTTTGACAGTTTTGACAATTATTGATCATTTTTGACAATTTTTCAAAAATGTTGACCATTTTAGACCATTTTTCCAAATTTTAACAATTATTGACCATTTTTGACAATTTTTGAGCATTTTTCACAGGTTCTGACAATTATTGAACATTTTTGACAATTTTGACCATTTTTCAAAAATTTTGACAATTTTTAACAATTATTGACCATTTTTGACAGGTTTTTATAATTATTGACCATTTTTTCAAAATTTTGACAATTTTTCGAAAAATTTGACCATTTTTGAAAAAATTTTACAATTTTTGACAATTGTTGACCATTTTTCCAAATTTTGGACAATTTTTGAAAATATTTGGCAATTATTAACCATTTATTCCAAATTTTGACAGTTTTTGACAATTTTTGACGATTTTTCCAAATTCTTGACAATTTTTGACCATATTTAAAATTTTTTGACCATTATTGACCATTTTTGACAATTTTTCAAAATTTTGACAATTTTTGACCATTTTGCAAAATTTTGACAATTATTGATCCTTTTGGACCATTTTTGACAATTCTTGACGAATTTTGATTGGTTTTGACAATTATTGACAGTCTTTGACAATTATTGACCATTTTAGACAATTTTTCAAAAATTTTAAACATTTTTCAAAATTTTTGACAATTATTGACCATTTTTGACAGTTTTTGGCAATTAGTAACCATTTTTTCAAAAGTTTGACAGTTTTTGACAATTTTTTATCATTTTTCCAAATTTTTGGCAATTATTAACCAGTTTTTCAAAATTTTGACAATTTTTGACCATTTTTCACACCTATAGGTGTGCTAGCTCAGTGCGGCAAGAGAGATTGCGGACAGTCGCTAAAATGAGTTATTGCGTGACGGACTTTTCGTAACGGTTACACGTTTTACGAGTTCACTAGCCTTCTCAAAAGTCCTATGTCGTGCAATAAGAAGCAAGCTTCAAAAAGTACCATTGAATTCACTCCGGCTATATTGAGTAATGAGTAAAAAATTATCATTGGCCATCGCTTCGAATTTCTAGCACAGTCATATGATGCGCACCATTTGTCTAGATTATATACACCACCCTTGGAATTGTTGTAATCTATAATCACTTCTGGTCTTCCTGTTAGTTCGTCAATCTTATCGTCATGATGAAGACTTGATATCAGTAAGACGTTTTTGTTCTTCTTGGGGATATAAGAGACCAACGTTACATTTTTATCGTAAGCAAACATACTTAAACCTATTGGCCTTTTTGTTGGATTCGAAATTTCTAAAGGTAACTCTCGCTTGTTTTTTCTAACAGTACCTAAAAATGAGAATGATATCCGTGAACAGAGTACGGACTAGAATAATACTGGTAAACCAGTTATCACATGTCACATTTCTTTTAGAATGTCTGATTGGTTCAACTGGCTAAAGGAGAATTGTCCAAAGAGTGAGGTCCATCCGGTTGTTTGCCAAGATAATCCTCCAAATTGTTCGTATAAAAAGTTTTGGAATCCACCATTGCAGAAATTTTCAAGACATATTTATTTGGCTTACTGGGAAAGTATTGTCCAAAACTGCACCTTCCTTGAAACGCCTCTAGTTTTTCATCAATTGTCACATTTTGGAAAGATATCCCTGATTGGAGCCAATTTGTCTGTAGATTTTCTTTCCAACCTTGTATCTATATCATCAAAGCGTAAATGTTGTAGTAGGAAAGAAGACCGAAATTGTGACATTGTTAGGCGGAATTGTTCAGCACCAGTTCCATTGTTGTTCCACAAATCTTTGACATTTAGACGACTTGACTTTAGCACTCCTCCCAAATAGAGTAAGCTAATCAATGCCCGAATTTCATCCGCATCAGTTTCTTTCACATTCCTTTCACGGGCATAATTTTATTAATTTCTCTCGATATGTCGGTTTGTACATTCAACAATTTTCTCTAGCATCGTATCATCAAAAAAATATTTCCAAATGTCAGCAGCGGTTTTCAAAGCATTTACAGGTGCTTTAGGGCCCGGAAGCAGGAACTTGTTTCAACCATTTATTTCCATCTTTTCCAGTAAAAAAGGGTATCTGTGTATTCTTCGTCAGTTATTTCCATTGTTTCCAATTCATCATCTGAAATTTCTTGTTCAGTGTCGGAGTTCTCAATTTGTTCTTCTACATTCATTATCGTCATCATGCGAATCATTATTTATTTCGTCTGCATCATCTTCGCTCAAACACTCTAGCATTAATTTGTTTAGTCCTTCCTGTTCTTGTTCGTACTACATTATAGGATACTTCTAAAACATGAAATCTTATTTATTATGATGACTCAAAATGTGAAAACCGGCGTCTTGCCTTTAATGAATCTTAATAATATGTATTTGTTACTGGCGGCGGACCGTTTCACTTTAAATTCTCAACTGATTTCTCTGAAACAGTGTCGAGGCATACCAGAACGGAAATGACCAGGTAGTAGGGATGTTCGGAGAAAATACGTATAGGAGATGTCTGCGGAGTGAGAGTCCGCGCGCCAGTGCTGGAAGTAGGAATGGAGAACTATCGATGGTTTATCGATAACCAACGATATTTATGACTATCGAAAATAATCGATAGGTTTCGGTACTATCGATAGTCGAGATGTTTAGGTGAGGAATATAAATATATTTTGAATGCTGATATGGAGTAAAAATGCTATCAAAAAATGGGACAGAGAAAGAGAGATGGGAAAGAGAGAGATGGGAAAGAGAGAGATGGGAGAGAGAAAGAAAGATGAGAGACAGGGAGAGAGATGGCAGAAACAGATATGGAAGAAAGAGAGAGAGAGAGAGATGGGAGAGAAAGAGAGTGTATTGCGTGTGAGTACAATCATTATTTTAAACTGTCAGTAATGTTCGCGACCCTCGTAATTTTGTAACGCATTTTTTTCCTATTAGAAAGCCCCCCATTGTTCATAGAACCTTTTAAAAGAAAAAAAATTCACTTTTGGAAGAGAGAATTGCTATCAAAAGTACTGAAAATCCGCCATTTTCTTCAATTACTTTCAATTATTGACCATTTTTCAAAATTTTGAAAATTATTGACCATTTCTGACAATTATTGGCGATTTTTTACAGTTTTTGACTATTATTGGCCATTTTTGATCATTTTGGACCATTTTTGACCATTTTTCAAAATTATTCACCATTTTTCAAAATTTTTGACATTTTTTGAAAATTATTGACCATTTTTGACAATTATTGACTATTTTAGACAGTTTTTGACAATTATTGACCATTTTTGACAAGTTTTCTAAATTTTTGACCATTTTTCAAAATTATTGACCATTTCTGACAGTTTTTGACAATGTTTGACCAATTGTGATCATTTTTCAAAATTTTAACAATTATTGACAGTTTTTGGAAGAGAAAATTGCTATCAAAAGTACTAAAAATTCGCCATTTTTTTTTCAATTACTGACTATTATTGACCATTTTTCAAAAATTTGACAATTATTGACCATTTCTGACAATTATTGGCGATTTTCTACAGTTTTTGACAATTTTGGACCATTTTTGACCATTTTTCAAAATTATACACCATTTTTCAAAATTTTTGACATTTTTTGAAAATTATTCACCATTTTTGACAGTTTTTGACAATTATTGTCCATTTTTCAAATTTTTTGAAAATTATTGACTATTTTAGACAGTTTTTGACAATAATTGACCATTTTTGACAAGTTTTCAAAATTTTTGACTATATTTCAAAATTATTGACCATTTCTGACAGTTTTTGGCAATTATTAACAATTTTAGACCATTTTTGACAGTCTTTGACAATTTTTGACAATTATTGACTATTTTTCAAAATTTTGACAATTATTGACCATTTCTGACAATTATTGGAGATTTTTTACAGTTTTTGACAATTATTGACCATTTTGGACCATTTTGGACCATTTTTGACCACTTTTCAAAATTATTCACGATTTTCCAAAAATGTTGACATTTTTTGACAATTTTTGAAAATTATTCACCATTTTTGACAGTTTTTGACAATTATTGTCCATTTTTCAAATCTTTTGAAAATTATTGACTATTTTAGACAGTTTTTGACAATAATTGACCATTTTTGACAAGTTTTCAAAATTTTTGACCATATTTCAAAATTATTGACCATTTCTGACAGTTTTTGGCAATTATTAACAATTTTAGACCATTTTTGACAGTTTTTGACAATTTTTGACAATTATTGACAATTTTTCAAAATTTTAACAATTATTGACAGTTTTTGACAATTACCATTGACCATTTTTGACAATTTTTGACAATTTTTGACAATTTTTGACAATTTTTGACAATTTTTGACAATTTTTGACAAAGTTGATACGTTGTTTTTAAATAAATACATATATTTATGTATATTTTTAACATTTTGACAAAAATGATGTTACCGATTGTAAAACTATCAAAAATTATCGATAATAATCGATAGTAAAAATGGCACTATCGATAAATATCGATATTTGGGACTATCGATAGTTCTCCATTCCTAGCTGGAAGGATAATCTACTGTAAGCAGAATAAAAAGGAAATGCAGAGATTTAGGACACGTTGGGATGTACTAACAATTAATGCAAATATTCAGCAAGTAGTAATTTTTGTTATAGAAAATAAAGCATGTTAATTGATATTTATTGCACATTAAAAAATCTCCTTTTACAATACAAATAAAACAGTAAATCACGACAACCATATCGGCAACCACTTTTGATACATCTATAATCACAATGACATATCATTAGTGACGGCTATCATTAGTTCAGTGTTACCACGTGTATCTAACTAAAGTAGCTAAGACAGCTGGATGATGCAAAAAATCTAGGCGGGTTAATATGAGTATAGTTTGGCAAGTTTATCTGAAGCTACGGGGCATCGGTAAGGGGCGAAGAAACATGGGCGATATCTGTCATAAACGTACCAATGGCGCACGGTACCTATTTTATAAAAGTATTAAAAATAATAATAATTATTATATAATAATTATATATAGAAACTGATTTATGCTTTGCTTTAAAGGTAAGGTATTTTTCAAAACACGGTACCTATTTGTTAAAAACAAATAATGTTAAAAATCGTACTTGAATTCAATATGGATACGAAATAATAAGATACTAAGTAAAACTGAAATTACGAAGGTAAAAATACTGACATTATAAACGCCACTGGATAATCAATTGTCGAAGTGAGAGGGAAGAACACACGCACGCGCTTGCCTATAGGAAGTCAGGTGGTTACCTAGCAACGGGAGTTCGATAAATATTCACCAATTGAGTTAGTAGGAGGGCGTGGTAATTATGATTTTCGCACGACGTTGCCGGCTTAAAGGAATCCCATAACATATTTGGAAAGGTGTTCATCTTTTAATATTCAGAAATTAAAAAAATAATGTTAATAGACAAAATCCAATGAAACAAGCACATTAAAGAACTAACGTTTAATCATTATTGACATATTGTTAATAATAAAAAGTCCATTTTCTAATTATTATCACTACATACTTCGCACTTTAGCTTTTTCATAGTTAAACGTGGCAATATCGAATGTTTTCGACCGCATTCCTTTCACAGCTTCAGTTATGTTTGCCAAACTATAATTGGATTGTCAACAGTAACAATAAAAAAGCTTCTCTTATATCGGATAGATTTCTTTTTGTAACGAAATAATTTTGTCATTTTACGAGAAAAACTAACGTGATAAAATCGCGAAAGCAATTGAGTAGTCAATGTCAGTTTTTCGAGGAAAATTTCTGATGGAAATATTTTGAATTACAAAAAGAAATTTATCCCTAAAAGAAATGCTCGAGTGTTTTTTGGCAAGATAAATTAACGACCAAATTTATAAATGAACTGAAGTGAAATGGTATTCACACATGTGGAATATTCATTTTGATCTATCTTATTCGAGGCTCGTAAAGAACTAATCAGATTTTTTGGTTGCAGAATTTTTGTACCAACTTTTAGAATATGAATTTTTTTGGGTTTATAAGATTCGTTCAGATGTTATGTTTACATTTTTTTTGTAACAGTAATTTTAACAAGTAAACGGGACAAATATCTTTTTTATTTTTTGTTATCCATTTGCAGTCTGCCAATTTTTTCGACCCCCCTTGTGCCGTCTTTGAAAATGTTGAATTGGATTCAAATCTCCCTGTCGGAGTTCCATCTTGATTTTTTTCTTTTTTAAAATAGTTTACAGCTTCTCCTCCATTCCAAGATAATTCATAAGAAGATATATGAAATAATTTTTTTTGTAATGCCTGTGGCTCGTCTATATTCCACAATTTTGCCATTTTTAGTATATCTTTCTGGTTCAATGCTACAGAAGATACTTTCCTCTTCTCTGGAATAGCTTGTAATTCTTTTCGTTTACTATTTCATGCTTTTTTAAAAGTGCACCTTTATTATAGCTGTCAAAATGACAAAACTGTCATCATTATGAATGAAAAAATGTTCTCGAAGGGGATGAAAAGTGAGTAGAACAATAATTAATTTCACTTTGTTGTTCCATATTGTATAGAAATAATAATATACCACTTTTCAACATTCAACAAAAAGAAGATCTGTAAAAATATATAAAGGGAATTTCTTTAAGAAAATTTATTGCTGTTAGAGAAAATAACAATGGATTGTTAAATTTAATACTTTCAATATTTCTAAAAAATTCTAAACTGAAACTTACAAAAAATACATATTTCGTGCTTTGAGCTTTCTGCATAAAATAAGCTCAGCATTGCTTTGTGAATGTAAAGGCTAAGTTTGCAATTTTACAGCACAATACTCATTTGTTATCGTTTGCACATTTCAGCTATTTTACTTTAATCCGAAAATTGACGTTGAATCCGAATTTACCTTAGATATAGGTCAGTCTTTGAACAAAACATTACGAATTTTTTTCCAATTTACCACCTTTTGGTACAAGAATTTAAGTTTGAATTAAAGTACATTTTTCAATTTTAAAATTAAAATGGTCATAACTCAAAAAGATCAATAGTTTAATGTTGGTATTGTTACCAGTAGATTCAGGAGAAAATTTTAGCTATTGGAATGAATTTTATTTAATTAATTCAAATTTTCCATAATTTGGGTGGAAATATCCAAAAAAAGGACGAAAAATCGACTGGTGCCATCAGCTTTAAAAAAATTAAATGTTATCTTGACATGAAAGGTATCATAGTTTTGGAAAAAAACACCATCATCTAAAAAAATTGCACACGTTACAAAAATGTGAATATCAACTTAAAATTTTAGCATGACACTTTTAAGAGAGACATTAACCATACTATAACCGAAGAGATTTACATTTTACAAGTAGTTAGAGTAAGGATAACTAAAAATCTTCGAATAAAAAAAATTAGTTTGCTTTAGACCTCACAACTGAAGTAAAACTTCTTTCGATCCTATTTTAAAAACTTGCTGAAGTAAATTGTAGAAACGCGAGACCGAAATACGGAAGAGTAACAAGGAGAAATAAAAAGGGAGAGGGACAAGAAAAGAACGGAGAATCAAACGCGCCCCAATGTCAAGAGTACAATGCCGCGTATTAGTACAAGGAGAAAATAGACAAGTAAAAAGGAACGCTGCATATGACGATACGACGCCAGCAACTACCATGAGATACGAACTTACCTTCGTGATTCATTATCAGTTGATTGGGTCTCACTAGGTTTAAAATCTTGCCTTCAATATGTTGTCACACACTTTTTATGCACAATTTCTGTACGTAATTTCTTAGTTGATGGTCCTGGAGCTCCGCTTTCATAAAGAGAGTCACTTCCTGCCATAATTTGTTAATATTCACTAAATATGAACTTTAAAATGAATTTACAATTTTATTCACTTTAAACGTAAAACATTTAATGTATTGAACAAAATATTAATTTATAAAATTGTTCAAGAACGAAATGAAATTACAAAATTATCAAGAAATCACCGTTCGCGTAACGCTAGCAAACTCGATAACGAACTACTGAGTAAGATATACACATTTCATGCACTTTCTATAAGAGAATGAAAGAAAGAAAATGTGCGCGCACACTGCTCTCTTTTGTCCCTACAGAAATATACGAAACGTAACTCTCTCTCTTTCTATCTTCACTAACTCATCTCCCTCTCAACTTCCGTTCGCCTCTCCCGATCACACTTTTCGTAACTATATCATCACGTATTCACCAGCTTACTCCCCAAGTCAAGCGAGCGTAAATAAGTTTTACTTCAAAAAGTTTAACTTTGAACCTCTATATCTCGGAATTTTTTTTTAAATCTATCAAGAAAAAGTACAACTTACTGTGACGAATAGTAGGAATTTTTTTTTAATCTATTAAGAAAAAGTACAACTTACTGTGACGAATAGTATGGTAGTTATAGGAAAAATTATGGAACATAATCATACAGAAGGGGCAAAAGTGACCTAGCACTATAATTACAGATCTTGTCAAATTTTTACGGGCAGTTTCGTGTTCTATAAGTTTGATTTAGGTTTCAACATTATAGGTAGATAAAAAAAAATTAGAGTATAGTAAAAAATATGACTGCATTCAAAGACTGGCCTAAGAAAAGTTTTCGTCGTAATAAGCTGAAATATGTTATTCTCGGGAGAATAATTCGTTCAGCAGCTTTATAATTCTAGGATAAGGAAATGTCCGATTCATTCCGACCACTTTATCTTCATAAGGAGTAAAAAGGATAACGCTTGGTAGGATGGAACAATTAGGGTACTTTACCAAATTATTGAATTAAATCGCGTAGCTCGTAATAATTCCGCTTTTATTTCAATTCGGAAGTGTCATTTTATTAAACAATAGATCATTTTTAGAGAAAAGAAATTTATTTTGAAAACAAGCTTCCACCTTAGAAATTTGAGAAAGTTCAAGGCTTCTTTTATTGTATGGTTATTTTATCACTTATAGTGGTTCATCTTTTAATTATATGTTGTTATACGAGGGTAGAGCAACAAGTTTTTTCCTCGATATTTTGAAACATTCTCCAGGTTGTTTCATTGGGAAAGCGAAATACTTCAACGGCAAATAGAGGTAGGTAGTTCTCAAAATGCTACATTTATTGGTCTTGCGGTCTTTGTAACCGTATGTTTGGACGAATCACCCCGTATATATTTTTAATATTTGATACACATGTTTCTTAGTCGCACCCTGATTGAACCACTTCCTAATAAAAATAAAAATCCAGATCCGGATTTTAAAAAAATTTGAAAGCGAGTGTGTACGTGTGAAACAACACCCAGTAGATCGAAATTTGGAAATCTGCATATTTGAAATAAGCAAAAGTACTACAAAAATGGATGACAGTTTGAGGAAGGATTGTATCGTTTCCATTTAGTATAATATATTTGTATCATATTGATAGCACGATTTCAGGTAAGCGACCCTAAAACCGCAATAAACCATAAGCGGACATTGGAATTTAGGCATGATAAAATAAATCAATTTAATCTCAATTCTCCAAAAGCGAATAAATATGGACAATAAGTAGGATATTTAAACGTGGGAACCTAAAACCTAAACATAAAAATTACGCGCACATACTACCTACTTATACTAGAAAATAGTACTCTCATAGGCTCGCCCAATTGCATCTTGCGCCTTGATTGGATGACAACTTTCTTGATTTAATGGGCGGAGGCTACGAGAATAGTACTTTCTAGTATAAATAGAAGTCGTTTTCATTTAATGGTTTATTTTGCAAGTGTATATAATAGATACTTATCCGATTTCTTGTTTATGTATTGGCAGTTTATACATATCTGTGCTACTTATATAAATAAAATAAATATTGTAATAAAATACCTAATAGGATCTTATTCTTACCCAACTACACTGCACTGTCACGGCAAATTTATTACTTCTAAATATATTTGAATGGTAATGGTATTAAGGTTTTATTGTCCTCGCTACCTGCGGTTCACTATACAGGATGAATCTAGCGAAAGTTGCTAACTGAACACTTATTTACATGAAAAAGCGCTTACAACTCTGTTTAATTCTTTGAAAGTGTTTCAAACACGTTTTTGAATTTATAATGAGCTCTTCGGCTATCAATATGATAAAAATACACTATACATTCTTTTGTTGTATGTTTGCTATTGAAGCACTCTGTATAAAAAATGCTCTTATTTTTGGAGTGTATAATAGCATATATATTTCTCAGGAAACAAATTGAGATCTTATTCGGTCTATACCAAGGAGACGATAAACTGGTTAGAGCTAGTGGTGCCACACACGTTACCCTGTCTTACCATAATTTCTATAAAATGTGAGACATCGAAAAGATTTGCAAAATGAAACGCAAGAGAACCTGGCCGCGTTATATCTGAATAAAAGAGGAGCAGTATCATTGGTCTATTTTTTCTATGGGTTGTTTTAAAGTATCGGAAAAGAACTTGTTGCTCAACCCTCGTATAGATGCATTCATCATTCAAATGGAAGAAATCCCTATATTAATGAGATTCATACATTTTCCTAGGAACCTGTGGAAAAATTATAAAATTTAATTTGTAAATCACAAATGTATGGAGCTTTGAACTACACTGGCCGTCAAAAAAATCCTGCCTCCAAAAATCTCTTCAACCACTTATTTGATATTCATGATTTTCTTGGAAACCGTGAAATGACGCCATTTAATCGACATGGCATCGAGTTAATAAGGATATTATAGAAGAAATGAAGGATTGCAGACTCGAGGATCTTGGAGGCAGGCAGGCAAAGCGCCTTAGCAGTTGCTCCCACTTTTTTAATACCAGAGATAATAACGTGAATAAAAAACCAAAATGTTAATAATGCACGGTGCTACATTTTGGCACCAGTTGAGACCTTTTTTTGTAGTTGCTGCATCCTATAGAGTGTCAAATGTGGTGGATTTTTTGACGGTCTGATTTCTTTATTGTAGGTTTTTTAAATATTTTTAAATAATAAATAATAATTTCACAATTAAACTTTTGTTTTCCACTGCCAACGTTTCAATTACTGAGTACTGGATTTTAATTTTTTGTAGAACGAATTATTTTCCTGAAAAATTGACTTTATTTTAAATATAATTTCTTGATAAGTAGATTTTTTCGCTTTATCTATTGATTCGGCCTTGCAACAATGTTTATTCTCCATTTTTATCTTTTTTCATATACGTTACATTCCAACACTATTACAAATAGACATGATAGTGAACTTTTGATTATATTAATTTTTAAAAAAATAAAAATTCTTTGAACTCAACTATTCACTTTTGACGTTTTAACCCAAGTTGGGGTCGTAAACTTGTTAGAAAAACGTCAAAATTTGAAAGTTCTCGCTTTTTTTGTTATTAATGTAATAAATTGCAGATAAAATGAAATTTCCACAATTATTGTTTTTGGTGACAGACAAATTTTTATTATTTTTAACATCCATCGGGCTAACATCAAAAATTTTTAACAATAATTTTATAAATCATCAAATGCCACACAGCATACTCACTATATTTATCATAGTTGTTTATATTTTAATACACTTAATTCAAAATAATTAAAATGTGAAAAATCGGGAGCCTTATCAATTACAACACAAGTAAAATTATAAATTTGGAGTAATATTTGGTTACACAGTGCCAAGCGAATTAGAATTCACCTGTATGGTACGACTATGTCGCATTAATGGCACCAAAATATCCGACCAATTACACTGGCGTGATAAAATTAAGAAAGAATAAAAAGAATAGGGAACTTTTTTTTGAATTCATATCATTAAGTTAAGCCTAAAAACTTAATCTACAAGAATTTTTTTAATTCAAGAAGCGCACCAAACCGGCTGACGTTATAAAGTATGATTTTGCCCAGCTGTACCACTTGCGTGGAAAATAGATCGTATTTTTTGCATTCGTAAGTGAAAAATGTACTATTTTCAATAGAATTTGCTCTATAAACATTCCAAAAAAAGGCAGTTTGTAATATTGCCCTTTGTAATATTTTTTTCGGTCACAGTAAGTATATTATGGGTATAAAAAAAATAATTCACAATTAATCACCAGAAAAAATTAAACACTTAAGTAGATAAGGCGATAATGGCTATTTGAATAGAATACCTTCCTTATCGCATGGAAGCTGCACCGAGATCATACTCTGTGACGTCACAGCCTTAAGCAGCGCGTTTACAGCCGCTAGAAATAATTTGAATTTTTCCGCATTTTAAATTCGTTATAACAGCTGTTTGTGACAACAAAAATTTTGTTAATGATAGACGTTCTCTTGCAATATAAATTTATTATTTATAACACATTTTTGATATTTAGACATTTTATCAAGAACCATTTTGCTTAGATAGTCCAGGAAATATATTCTAAAAATAACCGTTTCACATTGTTTCTATTTTAGTGGCTGATTTTGCGTGTAAAGAATACAAAACTGATGTAGAAAAATATGAACTCATCTCGATCGCTGAGGTCGTAGTGGAAAATTGTTTAACAAGGTAAGAAGGGTGGAATTTCAGTGAAAATAGCGTTTTCCATGTAATTTTTTCCCTTTTATTTGACATAAAAAACGTTGACGACTTTTTTTCCCTCTTGAGAGATCCTACAAAACTAGACTCAAAAAATATTTTGATTAGATCCGAAGCTATGACCAAAAACCATTATTTACAATATTATCAATAAACAAATTTCTATTGATTCCTTCAAAAAAACCAATAACGTTAACGAAATCTGGAATCTGTAACTCCCTTAGCTTGCAAATTACGATATTTGTAAACAAATTAATTGATTCTCGCCCTGTATGACATTGCGCATCACCCGTAACTATGCTGTTTGATTTGTTGGTAGATTTCGTCGTTATTATTTTTCAGAAATATGCAAATTCGCAACCGTGGGAATTATTATTTAAAACGACCTTAGTTGCAAAACCGCATGTCTAATGACTTTTGCAATATATCAACACGTATATTGATAGAGAATAAAAAATCTTTAATTTCAAAAAAAAATCGTCAAGATTCTGTTACAATTTGAAATTGTACTATGCTGATTTACAACCTCCAGGGACAACAACTTGGAGTTTCAGATTTGAGGCTCACCCTGAACATGTTTATGCAACATCGAAAATCTTTCAGTTTAATCAAATTTTACTAATGTGACTTTAAGCGCACCTATCAGAAGTAATTTGGTAGGCAACCAGCATCTAACACTAAGGTTGGTAGATGTTTGAATGGGATGTATGCTCATTTATGGTCGTAGTGATCTCATATTATTGGTTTTCATCAATTTCTAGATATAGCTTATTGAAAAAGAAACTGTAGGGGAAAGGTATGTAAGCCTAGTAGGATACTTAGACAGACTTTCTGATAAATTTGAGGTATTTTCAACATGTCATACCATTGAACAATGGGAGATTTTTCCCCATCCCCACGACTGTGAACAGCGCTTTTGGCGACAAATTATTTGATGGATGGTTGAAATTGACATTTCGAATTACAAAAAGAAAGAACTTCCGTAACCTGTGGAAGTGACTTTCATGTTGAGTTGAACAGAAGTTTTTCATGTCGGTATCTGCATCAAAGGATTAGGCCTTTGTTGCACAACAGACGTTTCTTTGGGTGTGTGTACGAGTTACACGATTGAATTTAAGAAAATCGTCTTTTCCTTTAAGGGGATTTGAATCGACCGCATGTAAGTACTTATTTTTCAAGACTCAATCTATCCATCACATTTAACTAGTTGATATCTAAGATGCTCTGAACTCTTGTAGGAAGAACTTCTTATAGTTTAGAATCCAAGTTCTTCACTGAATATATTTATTAAATGAGACCACAAGTTTTAGACAAATTCATATTGCTGGAAAGCCCACTGACTTAGTAGCACCATTAGAATTGGTACCATATCCTGCAGATCGACTGATTTTAATTAGTATCCTGAGGAAGAACTATTACGAACTGTAGGGAATCCTTTGTAGTGTAACTGAGTATAGATAGAGAGAGCTAAGCAGAGTATTACAGAACCTTACTCTTTTCGCCCACCTTATATATTTATTAATTTACTGTTATACACTTAAGAATAAGGGTTGTACTCCTTCAGAGTCAAAACAGGGTCACAATCATGCACTACTAGTTTATTTATTTTTATCTCCTCTCGATTGGTTTATGTATTGTTGGTTGTATACTCTTTGAAATCAATAGAAATCCTTTAGAAAAGTTTTGTGGTTTTATTGCAAGTACTAGCATCTACAAGAATCCAATAGTATATAGACGGTTCAAGAGTACAGGCCTCCCCTAGGTAGCCTCATACTGGAAATTTTGAGCTAGCCGAGCAATATTTAGCTTAAAGGTTCCTTCATTAGTGGGGTAGCCGGTGATTAGTCTAGGCACCTCAGTAATTGAGTGTAACAATTCCTTTAAAAACAACGACCTTACAAACTGTCAAAGATGAATTTATCAATTATTTAACTTGAATAGTTCCCGAGAAAAGTACCGGGGGGCGCGCGGCGTCTCGATCAGCTTCTCCCACTCCGTCGACACGAGCTAGATGGTAAAAATGAGAGCGCTGCCTGAACTTTCGAAAATGCTTTTAGCTTAGTTTTTCTCTTAGAATAAATATTTTAAACAGTGTTACGATCGTAAATATTTTTTTGCTGTACCCTTAAATTGTTGAAGAATAAGCCACCAACTTTGACGGTTTGTAACTCCGTTGATTTTCAATGAATCTTGACGAATATTTTTTCAGATTAAGGCTTTTCTATGCTCTATAAACGTACGTAATAATATATTGCAAAAGTCATTGGAGATGGTCGTTTCAAATAATCATTCTCACGATTGCAGAATTGCATATTTCTGAAAAATAATAACGACACATGACTTATAACAGCGAAGTCTACCAACAAAACAGACAGCATAATTACGAGTTATGCGCAATGTCGAACAAGGCGAGAATCAATTAATTCCAGATTTCGTGTAAAGGTTATTTGTGAATTTGAAGGAATAATTAGATGTAATGTAATAATAGCATCGCTTTTTACATTTATTTATTAATAATATTGTGCCTCGGACCTAATCAGTAGTTTTTGACGTGTAAAGTCTAGTTTTGAAGGATCTTCTAAGGAGGAAAAAGTCCTCAACGTTTTTTCTGTCAAATGAAAGGGAAAAAATATACACCGAAATCACTGAAATCCCACCCTTCTTACCTTGTTAAACAATTTTCCGCAACGACTTCAGCGGTTGGGGTGAGTTCATATTTTCCTACATCACTTTTGCAAAATCAGCCTCTGCAAGGCAAACAATGCTCACAACTCTATATTACCTGGACTATAGAAACAAAATTTTATATTTATTTGTAGGAAAATTATTACAGGATACAGTATCCTTATAGTATAAATTCATCTAACCCAAAAGTTGATGTGATTTTTTTATTGTAATACGAATTCGAATTTTTAACTTGTTTAGAGTTGTTGTGTGGCATACCGATAATTCGATATTTTGAAAAAAATTGAGTGTTTGGGATGCGCAGATACCTATGTACCAGCACCCAGCTGGGAGGCAAGCCGACGGTACTACTGTACTCCCATCCAGAGACTGGACCAGCGAGGTGCTTTTTTTAACTAATATTATGTCTGTCTGCCGTTTTATGGTGTTAATTTTTTTTGGTGGTTTTTGTATGATATAAAATAGGTATATGGCAGTGGCGCTTGGATTTTTTTTTTGGTTTTTTGTTTATATGTTTTCGAGTCATGGAATGTTCATGTTCATAGAAGGACAAAAAAATGTATCGGTACCTAAACGTTGCTGTGAATACCTCAAATTTTAATGAAAAAAAATCATACTTTTTTTTCAACATATTGAATTGATACAAGGTTGATTCTCCATTCAGTCCTTTTAAAACTACCAGTAGTCTCCAATAATCCAATTGTTAAGTTGATTCTCAAAAAAATTATACAAGGTCTCATGGGGAAAGAGAAATACTTGAGCCCAATATATACTGGACTATAAAAAATCACTTTGAATTGTCCAGTACACAGTACACTTACAACAGTATGCTGATTTTCACTTCAAATTGCGTCCGAGCCGCGCAGTTACGTCACGCGGGAATCAGAAATTTCTACTCACCTACCACCATTTTTACGATTCCTTCTTGTATTTTCATGCAACGCATAGTGTTGTTAGTTTTAATTTCAAATTTATCTACTAAATTACTGTTATTGATATTGTTTAATCGTATTTTATAATATAACGTTATTTTTGTTTTGAGATAATTTGTAAAACGAGCTGTTTAGCTCAGAAAACTTTAGCTTCCTTTCTTAATACCTCAGTACCATTCGAGGTAATTCTATGTATGAGAAGGACACGAACATATATTATACGATTAAGGGATATCGATAGGAAAATCGGTTTTCAAAACTGCAAGAAAAAACTGGACAAGATGTAAAAATTTACAAATTTCAAAAAATGATTGTTCCATGCTATTTTTGATACCTATCTGTAAATATAAGCTTAACAAGGAATAAATGATAATAAAACTCGGTAGTAATCATTGACATATAAACAAAGATGGACTCGCCCCTATAGCTTCTCTACACACAACTGCAGCCAACATTAGAAAGAGAGCCCCGCGAGAGAGATAGCGCTAATCCGGGTAAAAAGCAGCAGAATCTAACAAAAAATGACATAAAATAATATCAATACATATTAATTTAAATGTAAATGGTACAATAATCTCTTATTATTGATTATTGAATGTTGCCTTTGTTAGTTGTTGCCTAATTCTTACTCTCGGCTCATTCTTAGTGAAGTTAATGTGATGCAGTCTAATTGTGAAGTAGGTTTTTAAAAAAGTTTAATAAGCTGCAAAAAATGGTTCTGTAATGGATCTTGCTCTTTAAAATGATTTCCCAAGCTAAGAAATATCTTATTTTTATCAAGTTTTCTTATTGATAAATATATCAAATGTACCATAATATTTGGTGATGAAAAATTTGTTTGTGATCTAATTAAGCTTTCAGCAACCAATCACACTTTAACTACGTCCCTTGATTGCTTACAGAGCGCCCCTCGATTTTTTTTATTTAATAATAAAGAAAGAGAGTTTTGAGATGTCATAACAGTGGCACATTCATTGCAGCTCTCTTACTAATTTTCGGCTAACAAAGCTTGCAATATATTCCACAACATCACACAAGTATAAACAATTTAAAACACTCTTATAATTATTAATAAATGTGTCCTCTTCCACATCTGAAAATTCTACATATTCATGCAAAAGGTTCGTAGTTACACTTTCATTTGGAACTTTAGCACTGACATTTAGAATTGGGGTATTATCCTGGGCGAGGCAATTGGCACTATCAGAAGTGGATATTTCAGAATGAATCAAGAGTCACTTTCAAAGTGATATGCTGTCGGATTGTTTGAAAAGCCACCCCCCCTACGAATGGCTGAGAAAAACATCTCGAGATGGTCCTGGCTTAATTTGTATGTGAGAAGAAAGCTTAACACATCATTTTGTACAAGATCTTCAAACAAACTTTTAACACTTTCCTACTAAGCAAACAATGAGCCCAAGAAAGCTAGTTTTTCTAGCAGTTGATAAAATATTTTTGCCATGTTGATCTTTTAATAAACTTAGATAATTAATAGATTCATCAACTCATCAACTATCAACAAATTGATGGCTTTCTTTAAAAAGTGGTCTTTTACACTGCGTTTTTCCAAAAAAAATTCTGACATTTAAAAAGTGAAATATATTATTAATATTTTTACAAAATTTTATAGTCGCGTCACTGCCTTCAAAAGCAGTTATGTTTCTGTCAGAACAATACTCCAGTGCATCAGGAACACTAGCAAGCTTTACCTTCATTTTTTCTTTAAAATACTGTATATGTCTTGATCTTAACCTTGTTGCACAATGAAGGCCAGACTCATTCTGTAATCTCACCAAGTCTTTAAAATAATTCCATTTTATAGCACCATCTTCGCCATCAAATAAAATGCCCTTATCTCCCAATGTATTTCGTATTAACTTAATCATGTGGCATGCGTCTAACAGGATATAAACTTTTTCATTAATTTCAGTATTAATAAAATATGGTTTTGTGTTGGGAAGAGTTAGGTTTGCCCCTAATGAATTGGCCATTGAAATGTTAGATGCACACCCATCAAAAGTTAGGCTTTTAACTAGCACCCCAGTGGATTCCAATTAAATAAGACAACCTTTAACAAAAAAAGCTTTTTCTTCTGCAGATAACGCATCTACCAAAAAATAAGCTATAGCTTCCACCTACTGTTATACCCCACTAGCATTAACACCAAGACATTCCTTGCTACTGGTAATAGATCACTATCCCGCATGTCGGTCCCATAATCAACATAACCAACATTCCTTCTACCAGTCCAATGGAAATGTTGACGAATGCACATCTCATCCATCATAACACCAGCAATAAGCTGTCTTCCTTTTGCTTTTTCTACTTGAACTTTAATTTTCACAGCCCTCAATTCTTCTACACTGTATCCAGGTGTACCGTCTACCACATCATACCATTTTGCCAATGTACGAGGGAGTGGTAAATAATTTTTTACAAACACCTTTCTTACATATTGATATGCTGATGCAGAATAAAAGAAGTTTAATGTTAAAGCAAAGCATATCAATTCTGCCGAATATTTTTCTCCTTTTCTCCCTTTTTTCAGTTGTCTAAACAGTATTGCTTTTTGAACTTCTGAAACACTCTTTATTCATATTAAACACAGAAAAAGGTAAAGCCTTAACCTGGTTGTTAAACTAGTTAAGTAAAATATGATATCATGCAATTAGTACTTACACAGCTGTTCAAAAAAAAACAATGCATGCAAAGAAAAACAGTTGACTACAGACCAGAAGAAAGTGAAGCCTAAAATATACACTAAACAAAATCTGAAATATCAACTAAAATTAACCTTAAGCACCAATTGCTGTTGTCACGAAATTTTCTCTCGCTTCGTTAAATCATCTAACAAAGCATTTAAACTTTTACCTTAATTTTTTGTCTTCTGTTTACACACTGGTAAAGTTCATATAATAGCCTTCTTGGTGTGCGTCATTGATTGTTAATGTCCTTCTAACACATTACGTTGGAAAAAATGGAAAAAAGGCAGGTCTGTGATTAATCCTAATCACAATATCACAACCGTTTAAACGTATTACAAACGTTAACCCTAATCTTTGACTTACAAAAATTTGATTGGTTGATGTTTAGATTACGCGCAAACACGACCTATCAATCGGGCGAAATTACATCGTTCAAAATACAATGCAGACGTTCCTTTCGTAGCGGCAATGTGTCTTACGTCTTTTTCTAATGTCCAACTGACAGTTCTCGTCAGATCTGTACTTTGTTGTTTACGGTCAATTATTATTTATGAAAAGTGAATATTGATCTTATTGTTAGCATTTTATTTATACAACTGCAGGACTATATTTACTAGTATTAAATTATTTTAATATGTAAATTGAATATATAATTTGTTTTATTTTGCAGAGTTTTGATAACCCAAGTATTATTAATTTCAAAACCTTTTCGAATTAGGCTGAATACGATCCTGATGATTTTATTGATCAAATTAAAGGTTAGCTATATGTCAAAATAACAAATAAAATATCGACATGCCCAAAACCCGGATATACGTCACAAACGATGACGCACGCCAAGAAGGCTATTATATGAACTATAGTATTTATTAAGTTTTTTATACTTAGAAACCGTTTGATGTGCAACCTTCCAAAATATTTTCCTTTTTATTTCATTTTCTAAATCAGTTTCTTTAAAATCTCCAAAGAAAATTGGGTCTCTGCACCTTTTAAAAACGTTAATATTAAAGATGGGTAATTTTCTATTGCAGAGTTCTGAACAAATTACATAGATGCAAACAATACCTTTTTGATAAAATTTTCTGAACACATAATGACGGGCTTTCATAAATATTTCCAGCACAACTACCTTCAATCGGGTGTTTTGGTAATGATTCAACATGCGTCTTTAATGTACTAGTTTCCAGATCAGTATTACTAACTAGGACCAGGTTCTATAAAAATTATTAATACTTATGCATAAATCTAAATTCACCAATATTACCTGTGCACGTTAACTTCCGCTTTAGGGGTCTTCTTACTTTCACCACTTTTTGTGTGTGGGGAAATTAAAAACGGAATGCAATGCAGTGATTTTTAGCACTTTATTGCCATGCACATTGAATTTAAAATCATCCTTAGTAAAATGATTTTCACAGATAACTGCTCTATTACTTGGATTAAAGTTTTCTCTTCTTAAAGCCACTAACCGTTGTTTTCTTCAGACAGGATCTATTCTTTGGGTATACTAAAATTAAGTATTATTAGTAGGTTTTTTATACTGTTTAACTAAAAAGCATCAACTTGGATATCCAAGTTTTTAATTATTATAATCATGGTTCATAATGTTTACCTAATACAAGTTTTAAATTTTAGTTTCACTCCCTTCTCCCTTTTAGCCGAACAATTGATTGCCGAACACGATTCCACCATTACAATAAATAGTCTATTTACCTTTTTAAAACCTATTACTCAAGTAAAAACTCCTTAAATCGAATTAAACTGCCAAAAAACCTCTTACAGCCTGCTTACGTGAATTAACAACCATTACATTTCTCCCGGATTAGCTCAATCCTCTACTAGATGTCTCTCTTGCACTGCTCTGGCGTCAATGCAAATAGATAAGGGCGAGTCCATCTTTGTTTATACAGATTGCGAAAAATCTTATCTCGACATACGATTTACACAAGTACGACAAGGATAATATGAACAATTCTTCTCTCTCTTTCAACTAGTGTTGTTCGTATTATCCTTGTCACACGCCCATCACAGATGGGCGTGTGCGAACAATTCTTCTCTCTCTTTCAAGTAGTGCTGTTCATATTATGCTTGTCGTACTTGTGTAAATCGTATGTCGAGCTAAGATTTTTCGCAATCTGTATGTCAATGGTAATAATACACCACTCCACATTCAAAATAATCAAATTCCTTAATAGTACCCTTTGCCTTTCAAAACCCTAAGGTTGCCTTGGTGGTATATATTTTATAAACGATGATATAAACAAAACTACACTTGTTCGAAAGTATACTGACATCTTCGTTAAGGAGTCTTGTATAATAAATACAATATAATGCTAATACATATAAAACAAAATTAAATGGCTAGGGCAGGTACAACTCTGCGTAGACTCGACCGCCTGCTGATGTGATTTATGACTTTCTTAGATCTCTAGTCCTACTTTATATTCTTCATTTCTATTCTTTATTTCTATTTCAAATCTTTCTAAATATTTTAATAGTTATTCATTGTATAAGTGTTTTAGATAGTGTTTTATCCACGCAACTAAAACACGAATGCAATACAACGTTTTATCAACAATCGCAGTCATTTAGAATCAGATTTAATCAAAAAGTGATTTGACATTTAGCTCTGACAGCAGCTGTAAGGTCAGAAGTTATTGATATAAGATTGTATTTTTTATTATTCCACTAGTGGATAAAATGGTACTTTATATGCTTCATATGTGTCTCGCATTTAAATAATCATTCAGAAAGTGGAAATATGCATGAAAATTCAACAGAAACAGAGTATTCCCATATATTTAGCATTGTACAATACCGATCCAGATTCCCACATGACGTCATTCGCTGGCGACTATCTGCGCGAGAACATACCGTTGTAAGTGTTCCGTGGTCCAGTACAAATTTTTGTACAAGTACAAGTTTTTCCCCTTAATTATATCCTTTATAAATCCTCCTGGAAACGCAACGTCCTCTCACTCCCAGACAGTCACACGAGACGTACACTTTGGCAAATAAAGGAATGAATGTGAAATAGCCACGCCCGTCAATGCGCGTTACAAGATGATGGTAGTAGGGATTAGTACTGTCCCTCAAGCAGGTATACTTGACTACTATTGTCAGTTCTATTCTGTCTATATATTTTATTCTGGGGTACAGAATTTAGTACTTTGATTATTTACCATACTAATTCACCAAGCGCATATATTACCCTCTTTGTCATCCGAATACTTTCTCATTTTAACTTCGCGCCTCTCGTACGTTTCTCGACATTCACTCCTGTATTTGCCAAACTGTATTCAATTTAATCCTCCTGTTTACATCATCAACAAAGAGGTGTGTCAAATACTCTTTCCTTGTCAAAATATTTCCGGATAAATCTGCTTTTATTTATGCCCCCCAGTGTCTTTTTGAAGTAATTACGAATATCTACCGTTTTTTTTAATGGTTTTCTAACAACATAAACATTAAAAGAATGATGGTATTTTCATAGCAACGTTATAATAATTGAATGTTAGAGGTCGCGAAAGTTGTAGTTTTTGAAAAAAAAGATAGACAAAAATATCACTGAGACTCATCTGCGCTTTTCAGTAAGTTAATTAATGTTTGATGTTAGATTTCACATATTCACCGAATATAAAAAGTTATTCTTTCCATATTTTTTTCGTAAACATTATAAAGTTGCTTGCCATAGATAATGAATAAAACTTTGATTAAAACTCAAAAAATATAAGCATCACATGTATTTCGTTTTAAAGCAACTCAATGTAATATATAATTTTTTGAAAAGTATGGAAAGTTTAATTCTTACAGGAAATTTGAATCAAAGTCACTGCTTTATATAAAACTGTTCGGTCAATGAAACGAGTGTTTTTGTAGGAAATTACGTTAAATAAAAAAACCCAATACAGTATATCATTTCAATAATTATTAATGACTTTTATTTGAAAAATTTACAGCTAAATTTAAGCTAGGCGGTCAAAAACAAAAATGTTAGCACAAAATAAATTTTCTCTCAATAATGGACGAACCTATTCAAAATTTTGTGGGGGTAGGGTTGATGGGGCAATGGGGTTTGATGGGAGTGCACCATCTTTCATGTCATTTTAGTTCCCCTCTTTGCCATAGAAACGATCAGACTTGGAAAGAATGCCATTCAATGGTTCAAAAGCAATAGAAGGGACTGGGATAGGAGTGTACGGGACAGGAACCAAATACTCCTAAAGCTTCACGCCATAGGAAAGTGAGCCTAGTTCAATATTAATAAAATATATTGAACGCAAAGGATTATTATCATGTCAAATAGTCAAGCAGCCATTAAAGCACTGAGTTCTTGCTTAATCAGTTCCAAAATAGGCAAGAACAACATTGTCACTTTATTGTGGATTCCAGGACACACTGGAATAGAAGGAAATGAAATAGCCGATGAACTAGCAAAGAGAGGGGCTGAAACACCCTTTTGGGGGACCGGAACCGCTTTGCGGTATCAGCTCCAAGGTAGTATTGGAAGAAATAGGCAACGCATAGCAATACAGAATCATAGGGACACTACTGGATAGAAGAGGGACACTTACCTAATCTAAAACCTCGGGATATAGGTCTAAAGGAACTACTCGTCTCTAAGAACTCAGGAACTAAGTAGAAGAAAGGGGACACAATAGATATTTTAGGTCTCAGTGAATGTTCGAAAACGCACTTTTCTTCCCGAGAAAATCGATATCATCGATTGTTCACCCTCTCTTTCTACGGAACCAAGTTTCCTAATGTATCTTCTCCCTCTCACCTCGCACTCGGTGCACGACGCGAACAGCCCCACATGACACGAGTTCTAACCCTCTAAGCGTGCCATGCCAAATCAGTCTCTCCTCAGAACCCTGACTGTAAGTGTCGGCTCTTCCCCAAAAATCGCTACACGTAATTCATGCCGGTTCGGTACCAAGTAAGTTACCGCAAAAGTTTCTCTCGGGTAATTACCAATTGCTCGCCGCATCCCTTTGTTTGTACATTTGTAAATAGTGATTTAAATGTTAACTGTGTTATGTCAGTAAAAGTTTATAGTGAAATTAAAATCCAGTGTTTCATTTCGGAAAGTGTCTGGAATGAATGGTTTTATACAGTCCATTTTCTCTGCACGATTTGAAGGGAAACTAAGAACATACTTCAAATCAAACATGGTCCTTCGAATCGGATTCCAAAGGAAAAACAGACTTCAGCAATATTGTAAGTCCCACAATAATTAAGAAGCTGACCTCGTGGCATCAAATCGACGCCGGAAGCCGGAAACACTTCGGCAACCATTTTGAATCCTCCAGCGAATAGTCGACGAACTAATGGCACTTCAAAGCAGTGCTCTCTAGTTGTGCTTCCCTCCAGCGAACAGTGGACGAACTAATGGCAGTTCAAAACAGTGCTCTCTAGTTGTGCTCCGCTCATCTCCCGGTGCACTCTCTGACAAGTGATCTGTGCATCTCATCACTCGTCTCTCTCTTAGCATAAACATTGATAGGAAGGTAACCCAAAACAAAACAGACATTAAAAGGTCAGTGACTCTTAAATTTTATTCAGTTTTTAAAAAAAAAAAAAAACACACATCGTCATATTGTCGATATTAAATTGATGCTTATTCAAATTTAAATTTTAAGAAAAAGTTTCAGCACACGATGTCAGACGACGAGAATAATATTCAATATTTTAAAGGTCTTAGAAAAAATGCCAAAGCGCAAATAACTAGAATCTCTAATTGGTTTGAAAATCACAAAGATACTGTAGTAGATTCAAATGAAATCAGAAATAGAATCAAATTATTAGAAATTCACGTTGAGAAATATTGTAATGCCGAAGATGAAATTAATCTCTTAGACATTGACGGCACTGAATCTGATAATAGAGAAGAATTTGAGAATAAATTCATAACTTTGTTATCGCGCTTGCAAACCAAACTAGAAACACGTTGTCAAAACATAGATAAAAAAGATAACCCATCACAAAAGAACAATATTAAATTACCCAACATACAAATTCCAACCTTCACAGGAAACGCTTTGGAATTTACACCCTTTATGGACTTGTTTACAGCGTTAATAATAAATAACCCGAATCTAACATCTAATGCTGAAAAGTTTTTTTATCTAAAAACATATGTTAAAGGAGAACCTCTTCAAATTATTGATCAGCTACCTGTAACGGAAACTAATTTCCAAATAGCACTACAATTGTTAGATAAACGATATAATAATAGTAAACAGCTAATTAATAATCATTTTAAAAATTTGTTAAATGCACCTGTAATAATTAAAAGTAATTGTGTGAGCTTACGGCAATTGGTAACGAACTCTAGAGCAAATACTGATGCTTTAAAAAATACAAACCATACCACTGAAGAACTTTATGAAAATTTGTTAATATATATACTAGAACGAAAACTCGATTTCAATTCAAAAAAAGCATACGAGGAGCATGCTAAATCATCATTAACCACTTTGGATGAATTTTTTGAATTTTTGGAACATAGATGCCAAGTCTTGGATAACTTAAACACTACTGACTCGGACAATAAAATTGATAAAACTCACTCTTATGGTAATTCCTCTCAAACTGCCAATCATCATAAAAACAACACTAATAGCTCGTATAATAATTTTTCACAAAACCATAATAGGAATAAATTCACTAACAAAGTAACACTGCATACCAGTAAGCCTCAAACTAGTCGCGATGTCTCCCATCTCAATTCACCAACTAGACTCCTCAGGTCATCTCCGTCAAGCTCTCCTACACTCAATAAAATCTGCAACTTTTGTAATGAGAGAACTCACAAAATTTATACTTGTCCTGATTTCACTTCCTTGATTCCTATAGATAGAATGAACGCAGCACGAAGCAAAAAACTCTGCTTCAATTGTTTAGGCAACAAACATCTGATACCACAATGTCCGTCTACACTCACTTGCACCGTCTGTCATAAAAGGCACCATACTCTCCTACACGACGAAAATTCAAACAACCCAGAACTCACTCCAAATCGCAATGTCCCGCTAAACGATAATATCAACCACACCTCACAGTCTCAACCAAGTACTTCAATGCAGATCCAAATCCCTCAAGGAGCTGCTGCACTCTCCGCAGTCGCGGTAAAAACCCCTTATGTTCTATTAGCCACCGCAAAAGTCGCAGTACACCCAAAACAAGGACATCCACTAATTTTGAAAGTTTTATTAGACAACGGAAGTCAAACTTCTTTTATTAAAGGTTCCACAGCCATTAAATTAGGCACCAAATGTTACCCTCACCACATGCAAATTTCAGGCATTCTTGCTAGCAACAACACTGTGAATAAAATGACAGACGTTGATATTCACTCAGTCTTTGATAACCAAAAGTTCAAAGTGTCCTGCGCTGTCGTAGAAAACATTACCCAACTTTTACCCCAAATACGAATTGATCCATTAAAGTTGGAAATTCCGACTTCCCTCGTGCACCAATTAGCTGATGATGAATTCTTCTTACCATCAGAGATTGATATGCTAATTGGAGCAGAGATATATTACTCTTTGCTCAAAGGAGGTTTTGTCTCTCTAGGAAAAAACCGTCCTACCCTCGTAGACACTCATTTAGGTTGGATATTAGCTGGTACAATCCCCTCCTCTTGTATTGATCACTCTTCTCAAGAAAGCGCTCACTCTAATGTTTCTCACACTTTTTTCACAACTAGTGAAAGCCTCCCTCAGCTCGAAGAGAAATTAGACACCATGCTCGAAAAGTTTTGGTCTCAAGAAGAAATTCAAGCTCCTCCTCATATTTCTCCGGAAGATGAATTGGCTGAAACAATTTTCACTTCCACCACCCAAATCATGGACACTGGGAGATACCAGGTCGACTTACCCCTAATTTACCCCAACGCTCACAAAAAGCTAGGCGAATCGTTCGCTCAGGCAAAAAACAGATTCGTCTCTCTCGAAAAGAAGTTTGGAAAAAATCCAGAGCTTTTTAATGAGTATAAAAAGTTCATCACTGAATATATTGATGTAGGTCACGCTAGGTATGTACCTCTTGAGCTCACCAATGACACATCAGATCACAAATACTTTGTCCCTCACCTGTGCATCATAAAAGAAGAAAACGCCAGCACTAAGCTGCGCATAGTTTTCGATTTTAGCTGCAAAACAAGTTCTCGTCTCAGCCTCAATGATATTACCCTCAAAGGCACTCAAGTTCAACCCGAGCTATACGACATCTTGAGTCGATTTCGCTTATTTAAATTTGTGCTAACTGCGGACATCAAACAGATGTACCGACAAGTGTTGATGAACCCACAATTCAACTTTCTCCAAAATGTATTGTGGAGAGACTCCCCATCAGAACAATTTTCGTGTATCGAATTGAACAGAGTTTCTTTCGGACAAAAAAGTGCTCCCTATTTGGCATGTTGGGTTCTCAAAGACCTTGCAACAAGAAATCAAAACTTGACCCTTGCCTCCGATGCCCTACTGAACCAAACCTATGTCGATGACATATTAGCCGGAACAAACACGCCCGATGACCTTGGAATACTACTGCATGATTTGCAAATGATTCTAGAAAAAGCTGGTTTCCAGTTGCACAAAATATTTTCCAACAATAAAGAAATTTCTAATCAAAATCCACCCAATTCAGAAACTGAAATTGACTTCAATTTATCTAACTCCCCCTGTAAAATACTCGGAATGACATGGAACCCTCACACCGATGGATTAAAGATAAATGTTTTTGCCTCACCCGAATTAAATGTTCTTACAAAACGAACCTTTCTCTCGCACTTGTGTCAATGTTTTGACCCGTTAGGTCTCATCAACCCTATTATCGTTAGAGGTAAATTGATAATGCAGAAGATATGGTTACAACAATTGGATTGGGATGAAGAAATAAAAGATCCACTAATTATAAAAGAATGGAACACTTTTTCAAAAATGATCCTACAAGTAAAAAACTTAAAAATTCCCCGTTATTTGTTTTTAGGAAAAGAAATAGTGAAAATCGAACTTCACGGATTCTCAGATGCTTCTCAAGAAGCCTTTGCTTGTAACATGTACGTTCGCTCTCTTTATGCAGATAATTCAACCCATTGCTCTCTAGTCACTTCAAAATCTCGCGTTGCACCATTAAGAAAGCCCATCACTATCCCTAGATTGGAGCTCAATGCTATGCTACTTTTGTCAAAACTGGTTAAAAGGAATTTACAAGTATTCGCAAATAAATTTACGATAGATTCAGTCAATTTATGGACAGATTCCTCCATTGCATTAACCTGGGTGAAAAGTCCTCCTTCTCGTTGGACAAGTTTCGTAGGTAACAGAGTATCCCAAATCCAAGAGCTCACAAAAAACTGTCATTGGAGACACATTCGCTCAGTCTTCAATCCCGCAGACATGTTATCCCGTGGTAAATTCGAAACCAAAGATTTCTCATTCTGGTTTTCTGGTCCAGAATTCCTAAAAGACCCAAGGATAGAATTTAACTCACTCAATGTTTTTTCTCCCGTCTCGAATCCCCCAGAACAGAAGAAAATTGTATTGAGTTATTTACAAACAGCCGAAAACTTCTGGCAAAACATCTTTTTAAAATTCTCATCTTTTCACAGGTTAAAAAGAACAGTGTCCTACATATTTAGATTCGTTCATAACTCAAATGCGAAACACTCAAAAATATCAGGCCCCCTTCAAGTCAAAGAGCTTGAAAAATCTCTCAAATTTATTTTAAAGACTATCCAAAGTCAATATTTCGAATCAGAAATAAAGGCAATTTCTCTCTCTAAACCTATAAAAAACAAGCAAATTCTCTCCCTCCACCCGTTTGTGGATTCCGAAGGCTTTCTTAGAGTAGGTGGCCGATTGGCACACGCACCCATTCCATTCGCCCAAAAGCACCCAATTCTTTTGCCTTCAAAGAACCACGTAGTATCTCTTCTTCTAAAGTTTGAACACCACAGGCTAGGCCACAGTGGAGCACAAAATGTTCTCTCAAACATACGCTTACGGTATTGGCCGTTGGATGGATTACGCGAGACCAAACGAGTCATCCACAAATGCCTCACTTGTCACCGATTTAATTCACAAGCAGCCCAGCAAATTATGTCAGATCTGCCTAAAGATCGTATCTCAATCTCCCGGCCTTTCCAAAAAGTTGGAATAGACTTTGGCGGACCTTTTTTAGTTAAATCGTCTCATCTGCGCAAGGCTCCTTTGTATAAAACTTATTTGGCCTTGTTTGTATGTATGGTAACCAAAGCCATACATATCGAATTGGTTTCTGACCTCTCCACAGATTCATTCATAGCCTCGCTCAAGCGTTTTATAGCTCGTAGAGGAAACCCCACAGTTATATACTGTGACAACGGTACAAATTTCGTTGGAGCAGCACACCAGTTGAAAGATTTATATACATTGCTTAGATCACAGAGCACACACGACGCCATGGAAAATTATCTGTCGACCAATGAAATTTCCTGGAAATTTATACCCGCACAATCGCCACACTGGGGAGGCATATGGGAAGCTGGCATAAAAAGTGCCAAAAACCACCTCTTTAGAATTGTAGGCAACTCCCAATTCACGTATGAGCAATTTCTCACAATTTTAACCCAAATTGAGGCCATACTCAACTCCAGACCCTTGTTCCCCATGTCGGCCGACCCCAAGGATTTACAACCCTTGACCCCAGGCCATTTTCTTATCGGCTCCTCGCTTACTGCTTACCCGGAAAGGGATATTTCTTCTCTCCCCATAAACAGACTCTCATTCTGGAACAAATGTTCCCAGATTCAACAAGTCTTCTGGAAACGTTGGTCATTAGATTATATGAACCGACTTCAAAATCGCCCAAAATGGATGACTTCCCGTTCTAACATTCAGGTAAACGATATGGTTTTGGTAAAAGATAACAATCTCCCCCCTCTCAAATGGCCCTTGGCTAGAGTGATTGACGCCCCCTTGGGCAAAGATGGCAAGGTTCGTTGCGCCACCATTAAAACTAGTGAAGGACAATATACAAGACCTATCACCAAATTGATACCTCTTCCATGTGATTCGGAATAAGTCACTCCCCCTTGTAGAACTTAGGCTCATTAGTTTCATCAATTTTTTACTCTCCATTTTTGTTTTACTCTCCACTTTTTCTCCTCTTTTCGCCCGCGGGGCAGCATGTTCGAAAACGCACTTTTCTTCCCGAGAAAATCGATATCATCGATTGTTCACCCTCTCTTTCTACGGAACCAAGTTTCCTAATGTATCTTCTCCCTCTCACCTCGCACTCGGTGCACGACGCGAACAGCCCCACATGACACGAGTTCTAACCCTCTAAGCGTGCCATGCCAAATCAGTCTCTCCTCAGAACCCTGACTGTAAGTGTCGGCTCTTCCCCAAAAATCGCTACACGTAATTCATGCCGGTTCGGTACCAAGTAAGTTACCGCAAAAGTTTCTCTCGGGTAATTACCAATTGCTCGCCGCATCCCTTTGTTTGTACATTTGTAAATAGTGATTTAAATGTTAACTGTGTTATGTCAGTAAAAGTTTATAGTGAAATTAAAATCCAGTGTTTCATTTCGGAAAGTGTCTGGAATGAATGGTTTTATACAGTCCATTTTCTCTGCACGATTTGAAGGGAAACTAAGAACATACTTCAAATCAAACAGTGAATGTCACCCCAATAAACATACATATTCTTAAAAAAATTAGATCTTTGATATTTACCTATATTAGTCCAAGCGGCGACCGTCGTGCAGAATAAGGACAAAAATATATTTTATTAATTTTTAGATATTATATGAATAATAAACCATTGGTCTGGTTTTTTTAATGAAATTTCTAATTAATTTTTTTTGTAAAATCGATCTACATAACTTAAGCATAATTTTTCAGTTTACGATGGCGTTTTGACCAGACGAATACAGAAATTCAAGCCTGGCGTTCTTCTTCTTGACGCAACTGACAGACCAATAAACTTATTACAACAACAAATTTTCTATACAAGGTATAAGAAAAAATTAAACGTCAAAATATTTATTTTTTATATCTCTTTCGAATAGAATTGGTCTGGCACGTTCATACTTGACCAAAATTCTGCCAGACCAATATTAAGTTAGTCCTTCTCTGCTACTTGTTAAGCGCGAGGTTTTTATGTTCTATTCTATTAATTTTTTTTATTTTTGAAGCATATTTGACATTGGAATTGGTTCAAAAATATTATTTTATCATTATATTAAAAACGAAAAAATGGATTTTATAAAAATTTTTGCAAAATTCTATCTCAACATTGTAAAAAATAATTATCTAAGGTTGAAAAAGTTTTCTGCAGTGTTTAGGTTCTCAGTTAGCAAATCTTATATCATAATAAGAAACAATTGTCGTATAATAGTAAATAGTCTTATTTAATCAAACCACGCCCTCCGAATTAACTCAACTGGTGAATAATTAACAATTTATCAGTTAAAAATTAAATAAAATTATATGAAAATTGTCTAAAATTTTGAAATATGGTCAAAAATGGTCAATAATTGTCAATTATTGTCAAAAACTGTTAAAAATGGACAATTTTTGTCAAAAACTGTCAATGGTCAATAATTGTCAAAAATGGTCAATAATTGTCAAAAATGGTCGATAATTGTCAAAAACTTTTAAAAAAATTTGAAAAATGGTCAAACATTTTTAAATTTTTTTGAAAAATAATCAAAAATTTTCAAAAATGGTCAATAATTGTCAAAAACTGTCAAAAATGGACAATTATTATCAAAATTGGTAAATAATTGTTGAAATTTTGAAAAATGGTCGATAATTGTCAAAAACTATTAAAAATGGACAATAATTTTGAAAAATTGTCAAAAACTATCAAAAATGGACGATTTGTTGAAAATTGTCAAAATTTTGGAAAATAGTTGATAATTGTCAAAAATTGTTAAAGTTTTTGAAATATGGTCAAAAATGGTCAATAATTGTCAAAAATGTTCAAAAATTTGGAAAAATGGTCCATCAAAAATTGTCAATTATTTTTAAAAACTGTCAAAAATGAACAGTTATTGTCAAAATTGGTCAATAATTGTCATAAAATGTTAAAATTTTGAAAAATGGTCGATAATTGTCAAAAACTATCAAAAATGGTCAAACATTTCCAAAAATTGTCAAAAACTGTCAAAAATGGGCAATTATTGTTAAAAATTGTCATAATTGTCAAAAATTGTTAAAGTTTTTGAAAAATTGTCAAAAACTATCAAAAATGGTCAAAAATGGACAATTATTGTTAAAAATTGTCAAAATTTTGAAAAATAGTTGATAGTTATCAAAAATTCTTGAAGTTTTTGAAATATGGTCAAAAATGGTCAATAATTGTCAAAAATGATCCATAATTGTCAATTATTTTTAAAAACTGTCAAAAATGGACAATTAATGTCAAAATTGGTCAATAATTGTCAAAAATTGTTAAAATTTTGAAAAATGGACGATAATTGTCAAAAACTATCAAAAATGGTCAATAATTTTGAAAAATTGTCAAAAATTGTCAAAAATGGACGATAATTGTCAAAAACTTTAAAAAAATTTAAAAATTATCAAACATTTCCAAAAGTCAAAAATGGTCAACTGTCAAAAATTTTCGAAAATGGTCAATAATTATCAAAAATTGTCAAAATCTGTCAAAAATGGACAATTATCGTCAAAATTGGTCAATAATTGTCAAAAATTGTTAAAATTTTGAAAAATGGTCGATAATTGTCAAAAACTATCAAAAATGGTCAATAATTTTTAAAAATGGTCAAACATTTTCAAAAATTGTCAAAAATGGCCAATAATTGTCAAAAACTATCAAAAATGGTCAAAAACTGTCAAAAATGGACAATTATTGTTAAAAATTGTCATAATTGTCAAAAATTGTTAAAGTTTTTGAAAAATTGTCAAAATTTTTGAAAATTGGTCAAAAATGGCCAATAATTGTCAAAAATGGTCAAAAATTTGGAAAAATGGTCCATAATTGTCAACAATTGTCAATAATTGCCAAAAATGGTCAATAATTTTGAAAAATGGTATAATATAAAAATCGATTATTTTTTAACATCCCTAGTCAGTAGATCTTTTTAATGAATAGCGAAAATGACGATTATTCTAGCACTCCTATTGTAACCTAAGATAATATAAAAAACTGTGTTAATTATTAAAAGGGCGACTGTAGAAAAAATTATGTGTGTTTTTCGAGCGTAAAGTAAAATTGCCGCTTTCGAAAGATCGCCGCAACATTCTTTCTCAAGCGGCAATCTGTTACTTTACGCTCTAAATACACAAATAACTATTTTTCACCTCCTTTACGAAAGAGTTAACAAGTTATATATCAAAGTAATTAATTTTATTAAAATAAATGTAAATACAACAGAACAACTAACAAAGAAAAAACATTTAAATTCTCAATTGATAATAAATTTAACTTATATTTTTAATTAATTATCAATCTCATCTTCTGAATAATATAATATTAACATTAAATCGCCATACCTAAAATGATTCTTATTTCAATAAATAAACAACAACTTTGGAATGTATCAGCATTAAACGATGATACTTTTTCCTTGTTATAGATTACAGATAAAGCATTTCATTTTCTTAAATCAATAACTAGTTATTTAGCTAGATAGACGTTTCTTAAAAACACGCACGTCACATTTTGAAAAATGAAACAGGTTAAATGATTGAATGAAGTCAGTTATGTTGAAAACAAAAAAATCTCGCGCTTAACAAGTAGCAGAGAAGGACTTACTTAATCTTAGTCTGGCAGAATTTTGGACAAGTATGAAAGTACCAGGGCATTTCTATTCGAAAGAGAAATAAAAAATAAATATTTTGCCGTTTAATTTTTTCTTTTACCTTGTATAGAAAATTTGTTGTTGTAATAAGTTTGTTGGAGGATGTCTGTCCAACAGTTGCGTCAAGAAGAAGAACGCCAAGACTTGAATTTCTGTATTCATCTGGTCAAAACGCCATCGTAAACTGAAAAATTTTGCTTAAGTTATGTACATCGATTTTACAAAAAAAATAAATTAGAAATTTTATTAAAAAAAATTTGGACAAGTCAAAGACTACCAGACCAAGGGTTTATTATCCATCTAATATCCAAAAAATAATAAAATATATTTTTGTCCTTATTATGTATGACCACCCTTACACGACGGTCATCGCTTGGACTATACAGATACATTCAAACACAAACGGAACATAGGGATTTTAAGCATCGTATCAGAACTGCTTTTGAACTAGTCGACCAACATCCAGCTTCAACAGATTAATAACACGATTATTACAATTGTTTATTTGGACACCTATAACATATCGTACAATTCCCACCACTCCGTATTCTCAACTGTGGGCGGTCCTTAATTACCGTCAGACAGTCAGTAAAGAGCAGTTGTTTTATTTACGAATTTATTTTTATTTTGAAAGCAATCATTACCAAAAGAAATCAAAACATATTATCTTAACTCGAAACATTTATTGTTAAAGAGAATTTAACAATTAATTTTCGATTTTAACAACATAAAACGTAAGCATATTGTTTCAATATGTAGCGACGTTTACTAGCCCAATCAAATAATTATTCAATACTAAATCGCAGTTCGCACATAACTAACAAATTTTGGAAGGAGAAGGGGCGGGGTTTCTAGCATTGGTTCTGAATCCAGCTGTCCAGATCAAAACTTGATATTCATTGAAGTAAACTTATAGAAATGTTTTGTCGGTGGACTATTTAGATCGGACAATACATTAAATCCCTATGTTCCGTTTGTGTTTGAATGTATTGTGTACAAAAAAAAACCAGGTTTTTTTGCTTTAATAAGAAATGTAGTTTGTTGTCTACTACTTTTTTCTTTCATAAATTATTAATAAAAATATTGAAATGGAATATACCAAAAATATAATAAACAAAATCAACTAGATCGATTCACATAATAAATACTCACAAAATCTATATTTTCAAGTATCTTAGTTTCCTTCGCACTCTGCAGTAGTATAAATTTTGTAAAAATTAGTAAATTAGATTATCATAGAATTAGTAACATGATAGATAATTATTATTTTATCTTTCATTTCATGTTTTCTTCAAATTCGTATGTCAAAATTAGACATAATCGCCAGTCGACAATTGAAAAAATTACTTTCAATACAAGCTGTAGTGAGCTTAAGAAAGTTTCTTGGATTTAAAGTAATCGAAACATTTTCATTATATCCGCTCTAAAAAAACGGCTTAAGTCCAATATCTATTAGGACTTTTCGTTTTAAAAAGTTCACTCCCGGACTTTTTAAGCTTAATTGACTGGAGGTCTACTTCACTGTTGGAGCTTTCAGTACAAACATTGTTCAGGATAAACTCTGGCTTACAATTTCTATCAATATTATTAATTTTAGTCACGGACACAGTCATATTCTTTTTCCCTCGTTACAAGATCTTCTCTTGAAGAGTTATGAAATAAATGAAGAGGGGTATGAGTTTGCGTCGTTGGGTTACTATAACTGGGCCAGTAGTTGCATAGAGCATCTACTAATGAAAGTTTAATTTAACCGGTGAATTAGATATTGGTCGTTTTTAAGAAAAATTAAAATTATTCAAAAATGGCTAGAAAAAAATTGGTAAGTTATAAATTTCTGTATTTAAAAAGAGGAAAACAAGTTACGACACTCTGCCCTCTCCCAACCGTAACTTTTTACGGCCCTTTTTCCCTAAAAAATAAAAATTTATTACATATCTTCCATATGGACAGGATATCAGGTTCCGTCAAAATGAAATATATCAAAATATATACCATCCCATCAGAAGCAACCATCTGTAGTATTCTATTCATTGCAAAAGACCATCGTAGTAAGTATTTTTTAGATGAATGCTTCATCCTTCCTTCGAGCAAATTTTCAAACCGACAAATATTTTTTAAGAAATTTTTTTGTCGTTTAAAAATTTGTTCAACTGTATATCTTCATCTTCTGTAGCATGCTGTAAGCTCTGTCTATGTCGCTTTGCACCGCACTCTTTCTTTCCTTTAAACAATTTACTAAATTTTTGGAAAATACACTTTTCTAGGGCAGTTAATATATTAGAGATTGATTTGATGGTTTTAAATTGAAAAAAAAAATGTGATACGTTCAATATTTTTTATTCATTAAATAAAAGTATATAAAAATTAGATAATTAAAATAGATTTGATTTTTATAAAAAAATATATTTTTGAATCGATATATATTTTTTAATGCTTGAATATATTGCAGTTTAATTTAGTTTTTGATCAATTTTATATTTTTTTACCATCAACTTTTCTCTGTCCATAGAATTTGGAAAAAATTAGGAGCATATTTCCACCTAACATTTATCCTTTTACCAAAGAAATCAACCGAAATAGTAATACACCAATTCTATTTCTTTTTTAAATTCATGTCGAACTTACAGATACCCACTGTATAGAATTTTTTCTAAGTTTATAATGGAAATTTTGAAAATAGGGCTGGCAAAAGTGCAGTAAATTATTTGCAATATAATAATAATTGTATCTGTATCAGGAGTTCGTATCAAAGAGGGAGATGGTAGGGGGCTAGAAATAATAATAATAGTATTTTATATAAATGCAAACTTTCTGGCGTTATAAGCAGATCTGCATCAACTTTGTGAACTCAGATACGGACTAAGGTCAATGGATAATGATGCAATTGTGAAATGGTGAATTGTATCCAGCTTCCATGTACTTGTAACTATCAAGAGGACGTGAGTATCGATGTTTAATTCTAGAGGAATCAGTTATAGTCATGGAGAACGCAAGACATCATTCCAGAAAATGGAAAAAAACTCCTACTTCGTCTTCGCGAAGACAAGACATAATAAACTGGACGAAGGAAGAATATACATATATTTTCCTAGAAACTTCTAGCTGTCGCAAAGCCTTATAAATCACAAAATTCAGAAAGTGTTATGGTCCAGTTGGCAAAAGAGGGGGACAACCGCTTAGCTCCATATGATCGTGAATTTAATCCCATAGAGCTAGTCTAGGCACAAGTGTACCTATCTGATCTGAAAAGTTGCCCCCACAGCACCTAGTACTCATTAGAACGTTTGTGCATCCTTCTGGAAGTCCCTCTCAGTATGTCAACCAGTAAATGGAGGAGCAGGAAGGTTCAAAAAGTATTTGAGGTGCTGCCTTCCCAGCCTGCGCATCACCTTTAGACTAACCATTGCCTTTGGTCTACGACAGAGTGACTATACATTGTTGTTTGTCGCCTCAACCAAGGCATGATGAAATTCTATAACTGACCCTGATTTGATACGTGGTCTCTTCAGTAGTGCTTGTCTGCTATCTGTATAGCTCCGCACATTTTTTCCCGAGATGTTTCCACCGGAAATCTGTTTTGCCACTTGGGTTTCTCTTATTGTATTTTGTAGGGCCTATTAAACGAGTGTAGCTGAAGAAAATACGACGTTTAAAATTAAAGACATGGAAAAACTATTCTATGGGGCACTGAGTACAGTATGTTCTTAAAGTAGAACGAAAAATGTGTCATTTCATGTAAATATTTGTTATCTGTCTACACTTCTGAGGGTGAGAAACGAAAAGCTTGTATGCAGTGCGACATAAATTTGTCTATATCTCTGAAACTATTAATTTTATCGACTTGTATGAGGAATTTAGGTGTGGCATTAAGAAGAAAAACAATTACTTCTCCTACCATTGAACTTGCTCCGTACCTGAATTCATAGGGGTAGTGCAGATCTGTCTATGACGCTTGCTTGCTTGTTGTTTAGTCGTTTAATAATCATAAATAAAAAACAATTTCCAGCTTTAGATGCCTATAGTTGGTACGAACTTCTAGAACACCCTGTATAACTATCAAAAAACAAGATTGCATAAACGTCACAAATTATTTTCTAAAATTTGTAATACTACATTTGGGTAGATAAAGTGATCTTTATTAAATAAAGACAAAGGATAAATGTTAGTAGTAATAGACTCTTAAAAAAAACCGCCTTATTTTACTAACTATCTCTATTTAAGTTCGTTCTTCTGGAATTAACTAGCGTGCCACGCTTCCTTCTACTACCTTGTTGTCTCCGCTTTTTCTAGATCTTGCAGAATCTTCAAAAAAAGCGAACAGAACGTAGGGGACGCCTCAGTTCGGACGTCAACAAGTTTAGTACCACCAAAAGCAATCTCATCTTTAAGGTAACCCGCTTCGGAATTGCTTTTTGGCATAATTATTGCGCATGACAGTATCGCGCAGCGTATCTGCTTTGCGCATTATTACGTCACATATAACAGGTAGAATGGAACATCTTGGAAATTTCAACTTTTTTATTTAAATAATAGGGAGGATTTTCTATAATTTGACAACTACTGATACTTTATTGTACATTGTTTTGTAACCTCACTTTCTCTGTGAAAAGATTTCCATTGCTTGATTTTTGGTTAGACGTTCTCTTAGTTTTTCTTTATGTTTTATATCTGCTGCTCTATGATAGGCGAGCAGTGAACCCCTAATAAGATGCATGAAAAAAAACAACCAACACCCTGAAAAAAGATCGCTCAAACAAAATGAAATAACGTAACGAATCGATCTTTTTCGAGGGGGTTAGTTGGATTGTTTATGAATCTTATGAGAGGTGCGCCGCTCCCTTATAAGCATTGTGAAAGGTGAAATATCAGCGTACCAACACAAATAATGGATAACTAATGACAAAGAAAGTGAGGTTACAAAATATTTCCGTTTTCTGCTACCAAGTAGAGTTGCGCTTATATTGAATCCCCACTAGAAAATGTTTCTAATCATGTTATAAACACGTAAACTTGACATGAAAGCAAATTTGTAATTTATTTTCCATGAAACAAACAAATTTTAAGCTATATTTACAAAGTACCTATACATAAAAAAGTGAAGTCTGTACAAAATGGTAATATGATTTTGTCGTTGGCTCTAACTACAGAACTAAAGTATATCCATCGAACAAACAGAGCGACCCAAACAACGATAGATGCGTGATCGAAGTATGATCACCATGCGCCTTTGCAACTATTGGCTAAAATAAATATGCCTTCCTACGCTGGCCAATCGGATTTAACTGCAATCGGCCGGCAGAATTCTACAGAGTCGGAGAGATCACGTGCACTATGCATGATACTGTTTTGGAACACTCCGTTGCTTGGATGGACAGAGTATAGTGTTTGATCCTGTGGTTGTTTTAACAATGTATGTATACATAGAGTGTTTTAGTATGGAACAGCAAGTATGGAACGCAATCAATTATCTCGGAAACGTATCGCGCGATTTTTATAGATTTTGGGGTGCAAAGCTCTTGTGATATGACCGATATTATGGTGGTATTTACATTGTTGTTAAATCTTTCCTTTTTTCAGAATAATAATGAACTTTGTTATTTCAAATGGATCACCCTGTATATTTTTTGCCTTTTGAAATACAAAATTTAACGAAACCGGTTCAGTAAAAGATTGATTCATATCAGGTCGCAGAAAAACTGCATCAGCTGAAAACAAATCTTTAGATGTTCGTGTCCTGTTAGAACACGATCCACACTTGAATACTAAACAAATATATTTCGCAAACATCCGTAATGAAAATTTATGTTGAACATAAATTCCATCAATACAAAATAAGATTATTTCAATTTCATCTTTCAATTTCCATTTCACTTTCAACTTGAACTTTCCATTTCAACTTTCAACCTCATTTCCAATTTTCACTCTTCTGACTTGAATTCTTATTTTGGGATTCGACTGGTTCTCACATCGTTGACGACCTCTGGATCATCATAGAACGATCGTTACCCCGATCTACACGTGCGAGGACTATACTTTTGGTATTCAACCCCTACACGTCCTAACCTTTAGCAAGTGGTTATTCCAGGTAACATAGGTTTAAGTAAATCCGTAGGACTTCTCTCCGACCACTTCGTATTCTACCAAGAATAAATTTATCAGGTTTTTAATTGTACATTCATACCTTTTTATATATTTACCTTCAGTAATCATTGTATATACGATATAGTAAATCTAATAAATACTGTGAGTCCTAGGTATGCATACTTTGGGTGATTTTCCATAAATTCATATATATTATAATTATATTCATCTAAACTTTTCTCAACTTTGCACGTGGTTATAATTTTAGACATAAGTCAACGTTCAAATGTGCTATTTGAAGTTTAAGTATATCGGTGGTTCTCACCATAGATAACCCACGTGTTCCCTGCCTTCCCTTCGTATTTTTGTAAGAGCCCCTTTTTGTGAGTACCTTAATAGACATTCGTGTAATCTGTATGGCCTACCACTTGTTAGGTAAATCAATAGAATCTATTAATCACATATCTACATAACGAGATAGTTTTATTTGTCCCCTTAAGAACCCCTTCCTTAACCCTGATATATTCAAAAAGGTGTTTATTATATTTTATTTATACCCTTTCACTGTTTAATATCCTTTATAACAGGTGTTATAATATAGAGGTGAAGAGTTTGCAGACATAATGATGGAAAAATGTTACAATAAAAATGATCCAAATCTGACAAAAATATAAATACGACCATAATATCGGCCATATCACAAGATCTTTGCACACCAAGAATCTACAAAAATCGTGTGATCCGTTTCCAAGATAATTGAGGCGTTCCATACTTAAGACTCACTCTGTATATGTATATTGGGGTGAGACTGAGACCTAAAAGATCTATTGTGCCTCCTTTATTTTACTAAGTTCCTGTAAAAAATTAGGGACTACTAGTTCTTTTATCTCCCGATGGAACTTTACGATACCATCAGACTTTAGTTTAGGTAAATGTCCCTCTTCTATCCAGTTGTCTCTAGGATTCTGTATTGCTATGCGTTGCCTATTTCTTCCAATATTACCGCAAAAGGGTTTCGGCCCCCCAAAAGGGTGTTTCAACCCCTCTCTTTGCAATTCATCTGCTATTTCATTTCCTTCTATTCCAGTGTGTCCTGGAATCCACAATAAAGTGACATTGTTGTCGCCTAGTTCATTGAGTTTCCCTAGGCATTCCCATGCCATTTTAGAACTGTACGCAGGAACTCAGCACTTTAATGGCTGCTTAAAGCACTAGTTTGAAGAAACAAACAATAAACAATATGACACCTGATAGCAAAAGCTAGTGATTTATAGGCGGGAAACAGTTGTACTTTTAGACTAATAAATTCAAGAGACAAAATGATCCACCATCCTAACCTATCCATGGATTGCTAAGTCCGCTTTACAGTTCGCCATTCTTCTTGCAACATGCAATATTCTTGATCGAAAGCATCTCTTGCCATTTTAAGCTATTGACCAAAATCGATCTGGTTCGATTTGTATTGCAGCTTGCATGCAACTCTGGGGGAAAAGTTGGTAATTTTTTTGTTACCAACAAAACAAAAGTTCCTAGTCGAAATGGGAGGTGATGTGTGACATGTGAATTTTGACTGTGTATTTTCAAACGCAACATAAATAGGTATATATCAATAATTTTAATACAAAGATAGTTTATCAACATCATCTGACACACTAACCTATCCTCACAAATAAACTTTAATATTTTTGGTTGGTATCATCTATGTTGGTATCCTTATTGAAAATTGCATATTGCAATTGTGAAATGTAAAACGATTGTCAATAGTTGCAAGCAAGACCTTGCAAGGTCGAAGTGTTGTTGCAATACATTGCAAGAAGAATTGCGAACCGTAAAGAGGGCTTTAGCAAAGGTTGATAATGCCAACTAAAGAAAACCAATGTTTTTTTTTTCAAGATCCTGGGGAAACCTAATTTCGAAAATGATTTCACTTTTGAAAATTGCGTACAATTATATGAATTTGCTCATTCATCGTCATACTAATAATGTGTTGAATACTTTATAAATCTAGTGTAATTTTAGCTTAAACTGAAGCTAAAGGTGCGTCATACCGAATACTGAAATTTCAATTGGAGTGGACGGAAAAATTCGGGCAAACATTTCTTTGATGTACCCGTATTTGTTGGTGCGCGTGAAATTTCAGTGTTCGGCATGAAGCGGCGCGGCGCGGAGAGGACGCACTTTTAGCACCTTTGTTTCTACATAGACACGGTTTCTAGATAACATTTCATTATGAAAAAACCAATAAAAATATTTAGTCAGTGTTGATATTTCGTTCTACCTGCTCGTTCGAAAGAAAAACTTTCCGAAGTACACATTACAAATTCACTTATAACTCGAAATAAAAAAATCGTACTAAGCTTCTTGTGCATGCACCTTACACACTATCTGTACACTTTAGTAAGTATGTCACACTTATTCTACATTCTTTTGCAGTAGATCAGCTTCACTACAAATAGCTGTAGAAAAAGGAAAAACCAACATGGTCGAAATAATAATATTTTTTTAAGAAAATTGTCTTTCCTAGTTTCCTTTCCTAGTTTTATTAATATTTGTAATCAACAATAGAATTGTTCCAATATTTATTACTTATATAGAATTTTTCGTGAATATTCTTCCAATTGTCTTCCTCCACATCCTTCTCCATATTCCTTCTAAGACGGCCGAAAAGGCTTTAGCGGAATGCTCCTTGTAATAATCTTTTCTTTTTATCTTGTTCTCTATGTTTTAGTAATTCTACTATGGAGCTGAGCTACCAGTAAACATTCCCAGACATCAGTTTTTTTTTATTCGGTTATTTAACGTCGGTCTATTTCTGCAACCTACGCTAATCACCGACGACAAAGTCCTCTACCCCTTAACCGGAAATATTGCCGAATCCACTAGTGTTCCAACCAGTGGTAGGGATCTTCATCGAGTCCAACATCCATGGACTCGGGACCTCGGTTTTACGTCTCATCCGAAAGGGGGCATATAGAAAGCGCCAAACGTGATGGCGAGCGATCGCGCGGGTATAGACTCTCCTAACTAAATTACTATTGGATTACGATAAGCCCATTGCCTGTCATTGGAGGATAACTAATGATACGCCTCTGTACAGAGCATTTATATGTCTTGCAAGAGCTGTACTGGGAGGTAACTTTGAAAATGAGTTTGGGCGCATGGGGGCGGGCTCGCCATCACGTTTGGCGCTTACTGTATCTACATTATACCTCGTGCTCATTGCCATAATGCCTGCGAGCTGTGATATGCTGCAAACCCCAGTAATCTAAGGTGTTTCGCTGCAGGCTGTACGGGCTCTACGACGGTATTTCCCCAGTGGTCACCCATCCAAGTACTAACCGCGCTCGACTCTGCTTCACTGTAATTATCGTATCAGATGCGTTCCACTACAGTGCTGAATCGACGCCTTCAGAAATCGGTTAGCTTTAACTAAACTTTCATGTGTCCTTGAACTACTTGAACAGCTCTAAATCATAAATTTAGTGTCTCTTTAGGTGCGTATAGATATGGCAGGTCGAGTTCCATGTGAGACAGAGTGGTGCTCCAGGTAGATCTAAAGTTCCAAGCATATGAGCGCACTACACAAAAATTTCACCAGAATTACAGAGTATTTATCAAAAAAATTGGTCCAACAATTTCAAAAAGAAAAACATATACAAGGGTTGTCTTTTATATTTTGCATATAGAGCTAGAAAAAAGCAGTAGCTAACTTTTAACTACTATTATTTGAGAAATGCATTTTTGCATCCTTTGGAACCAATTCTTAAATTCTGGAAGTTTTTCACTCGCTTGTTGGTACATTCAAAATAGAGTTTTTGAAGGCGTTGACTGCATCTTCTGGGGACTGGAATCTTTGACCAAGCAGTTAATTCTTAATTTTTGGAAAAGTAAAAATGTCGTTAGAAACTTAACTCGGGACTGTATGGAGGATGGTCCAACAATTCGATGTTTTCTTGCTTTATAAACTCAATTGTTTTTCGAGCAGTGTGGAAAGTTGGGGGGTTGGTATTTCAAAACTCAGCGATTACTTCCGGCAAACAAATCGATATGTACCAATCAGCAGTAACGGTTCTCAATCTTGCAGAGGAATTGTTGCTACATGACCCGCTTTTGAGACAAATGTCGCCACCATCTTTTTCGAAACACTTCGAGAATGGAAAACTTTCGTCGGTTTTGGTTCATCTTGGAACACTTCTAAAATTGTACTTATGTAAACTAAATTTTAAGAGAACCTGCCACAAATAACATTTTTTTGTGCTGCTTCTTCGTAGCTTCAATTCATCTACATTGGAACGCAGTTTTATATAAAAAAAAATTTTCTTTAAATTATGTTGCTTAGAGCAGCTTTTTCAATTTTTATTATTGAAATATTATTATTCGTAAAAACATACTGTTTTTTCCTGATATAAGCATGATCTCGAAACCGGTCAAAAACTGAAAGGTAAGTCGATTCGAAAACAATTTCTGCAAAATGTAAACAATTTCGAATACACTCTTTTTAACAAAAAGTAAATTTACAAATTCCAGTGGCAAATTTGGTATTTTTATCAAATCCTCATGTGGCTTAAAAATACACTTTTGAACATTATTTAACATTAAAATTCAATGGTTCTTTTTGTAATAAAGTGAAATATTTCCATTACAAACGAAGGAGAATGTATAAAATAACAACTACCTAATATTAAAAAGTAGCAAGAACGCTCCGTTTGGAACGCTTCCAAGGTAAAAGTTGCCGTTTATAACTAGACACGATACATTGGATATTAAGAGAAAATATGAGTGCCACTAGATACACAAAAAAGAATACTCATTTCAAATTTATAGCCTTATAGTTCAAACACAACACTATCTACTTCTGAATTTATAAAAATACCTTCTGAAACATTTTTTTCACTACTCGAAAAAATAGAAAAAAAAATAGTTAATAAAAATCATTAACTAGAGTGTATTCAGTGAACAGTTCTACTTTCCACCACCAATTTGTCACTGCTGTAGCCTATACAGTCAACGCCATTCTCATTTGCAGAACCGACATTCTTCAGAGTTGGAATTACCAGTCCAACCCTTTCGATTATCTCTGGTAACTGTTCATTTCGTTTTGTCGTAGAAAAAGTATAGTTAATACGAAATAAACAGTTATTGGTAATTCCCGGCTTTGTTTTTGTCAAAAATGCTTACTGATGACAATGTACAGCTTTTAATTTGTTGCTTGAAGCTCCATTTTCGACAAGGGGACTTTGCTTTTTGAGGTTTATTTTGCCAGGACACCGTACACCGATTATTTAACATTTTTATTTTATTGTTTCATATTTGTTCTGACTTTTATTTCAGGTTTTCGTTAATATACAGAATTAGGCAGATAAACTGTCGATTAGAAAGATTCCGAGAACCGAAAATGTCTTTTTAATTTCAAGAATATTTACGTTAGTTTAAACAATTCAATATAGTTCCCTAAACCTATCCTTAAAAGTTTCTTTATATGAACGTCGGGACAGAGAGCACAATAGCACTGACATTTCTGATATATCAGGATAGATGATACTGCTTCTTCGATGGCCTTGACCAACTCTTTTACATCTAACACTACCAGTTTATCTAGAACCTTTTGCCAACTTTAAGGCATAACGAAATAGATGGAAATGAAATTGCCGATAGTTTCGCAAAAGAATGAGCTTATGCTCCTTTTATCGGACCTGAATCATTTTGTAGTGTCCCAAACAGCCGCATCGTTGAAGAAGTCCGAAAATGGGAAAAGGAACGGCGGACCACATTTTGTTCGCCAACTCCTTAAATACCTGGAACAGATCTACCTATATATTTTTAAACCCCACCAAACAAATTTTCACTTCTCAGACATCTTCAGTTCTAGAGATCATCTTGATCGGAAGTATATCTGTCAAAACCTGTATAGTATGTTGAATCCATTATTAGAAATTAAATTTAAAAAAAACTCATGTTTTTACTTGAAAATATTTGTCTAATAATAATGGAAGCATTGTACTCGTAGATTTTGTTCAGGAACAAAATGTATATGTTTATTTTTGGTTGCAGAAGTGCTAAAAAGTTTTTGTAGAGTATTTTTCCATAACGACAAATTACACTGTATACTAGTGAACATTTAAATTATGACGTTTATTTTGGAAAAACCTTTCACCATTTTCATCTCAATTAGATCTCGGTGTCGACAGCTTCTTATACCAAAGTTAACCAATCTTTTTGTTAACTTATAAGTACTTTATATTGAATAAATTTTAAATCTTAAATGCCAGTTATCACACTGAGATCAAAACTTCGACTATATTTGCTAGCGTAGACGAGCCATTTTACATTAAGACATGAAACTGTTTAGCCAACATAATTCAGGTAGAAAGAAGAAGTGACGAGATGAAATGTTGTACAACTAACAAAACAGTTCACTATCGGTTATACTTTTCGTTAAACATTCTCTAAAAATTTTAAGAGTATTTGACGATTTTGACAACTTGGCAACATTGAAATCTCGTCTCGCTTAAAAAACTCACCCGGACAAAAAATCCCTGATCAAAATATCAGCAGACAAAATATCTCTGGACAAAATATCCCTTGACAAAATATCTCCGGACAATATATCCCCAGACAAAATATCCCTGGACAAAATATTCCCAGAGAAAATATCCCCGGAAATTATCCTCAGACAAAATATCCCCGGAAATATATCCCAATACAAAATTATCTCCGCACGGAATTTTCCCGGACAAAATTTCCCCAGGAAAAAAATCCCCGAACAAAATATCTCTGGACAAAATATCCCCGGACCAAATTGACCCGTACAATATATCCATGGACAAAATATCCCCAGACAAAATATCTCCACATGGAATTTTCCCGGACAAAATTTCCCCAGAAAGAAAATCCCCGATCAAAATATCTCTGGACAAAATAGCCCCGTACAATATATATCCATGGACAAAATATCCCTGGAAATACATCCCCAGACAAAATTATCTCCGCACGGAATTTTCCCGGATTAAATTTCTCCAGGCAAAAAATCCCCGAACAAAATATATCCGGACAAAATATCCCTGGAAAAAATATCCCCAGACAAAATATCCCAAGACAAAATATCCCTGGACAAAATATCCCTGGAGAAAATATCCCCGGACAAAATAGCCCCGTACAATATATCCATGGACAAAATATCTCCGCAAGGAATTTTCCCGGACATAATTTCTCCAGACAAAAAATTCCCGAACAAAATATCTCCGGACAAAATATCCCTGGACAACATATCCCCGGAAAAAATATCCCTGGACAAAATAGCCCCGTACAATAAATATATCCATGGACAAAATATCCCTAGACAAAATATCCCCAGACAAAATATCCCCGGATAATATATCCCCAGACAAAATATCTCCGCACGGAATTTTCCCGGACAAAATTTCCCCAGAAAGAAAATCCCCGAACAAAATATCTCTGGACAAAATAGCCCCTTACAATATATATCCATGGACAAAATATCCATGAAAATAAATCCCCAGACAAAATTATCTCCGCACGGAATTTTCCCGGACTAAATTTCTCCAGGCAAAAAATCCCCGAACAAAATATATCCGGACAAAATATCCCTGGAAAAAATATCCCCAAGACAAAATATACACAGACAAAATATCCCTGGACAATATATCCATGGACAAAATATCGCCGCAAGGAATTTTCCCGGACATAATTTCTCCAGACAAAAAATCCCCGAACAAAATATCTCCGGACAAAATATCCCTGGACAACATATCCCCGGAAAAAATATCCCTGGACAAAAAAGAACCGTACAATAAATATATCCATGCACAAAATATCCCTAGACAAAATATCCCCAGACAAAATATCCCCGGACAATATATCCCCGGACAATATATCCCCAGAAAAAATATCTCCGCACGGAATTTTCCCGGACAAAATTTCCCCAGAAAGAAAATCCCCGAACAAAATATCTCCGGACAAAATATCCCTGGACAAAATATCCCTGGAAATATATCCCCAGACAAATTTATCTCCGCACGGAATTCTCCCGGACTAAATTTCTCCAGGCAAAAAATCCCCGAACAAAATATCTCCGGACAAAATATCCCTGGACAACATATCCCCGGACAAAATATCCATGGACAAAATATCCCTGGAAATATATCCCCAGACAAATTTATCTCCGCACGGAATTCTCCCGGACTAAATTTCTCCAGGCAAAAAATCCCCGAACAAAATATATCCGGATAAAATATCCCTGGAAAAAATATTCCCAGACAAAATATCCCCAGACAAAATATTCCCAGACAAAATATTCCTAGACAAAATATCCTCGGACAAAATATCGCTGGACAAAATAGCCCCGTACAATATATCCATGGTCAAAATATCCTCAGAAAAAATATCTCCGGACAAAATATCCCTGGACAACATATCCCCGGAAAAAATATCCCTGGACAAAAAAGAACCGTACAATAAATATATTCATGCACAAAATATCCCTAGACAAAATATCCCCAGACAAAATATCCCCGGACAATATATCCCCAGAAAAAATATCCCCGCACGGAATTTTCCCGGACAAAATTTCCCCAGAAAGAAAATCCCCGAACAAAATATCTCCGGACAAAATATCCCTGGACAAAATATCCCTGGAAATATATCCCCAGACAAATTTATCTCCGCACGGAATTCTCCCGGACTAAATTTCTCCAGGCAAAAAATCCCCGAACAAAATATATCCGGATAAAATATCCCTGGAAAAAATATTCCCAGACAAAATATCCCCAGACAAAATATTCCCAGACAAAATATTCCCAGACAAAATATTCCTAGACAAAATATCCTCGGACAAAATATCGCTGGACAAAATAGCCCCGTACAATATATCCATGGTCAAAATATCCTCAGAAAAAATATCTCCGCACGGAATTTTCCCGGACAAAATTTCCCCAGAAAGAAAATCCCCGAACAAAATATCTCCGGACAAAATATCCATGGACAAAATATCCCTGGAAATATATCCCCAGACAAATTTATCTCCGCACGGAATTCTCCCGGACTAAATTTCTCCAGGCAAAAAATCCCCGAACAAAATATATCCGGATAAAATATCCCTGGAAAAAATATTCCCAGACAAAATATCCCCAGACAAAATATTCCCAGACAAAATATTCCTAGACAAAATATCCTCGGACAAAATATCGCTGGACAAAATAGCCCCGTACAATATATCCATGGTCAAAATATCTTCAGAAAAAATATCTCCGCACGGAATTTTCCCGGACAAAATTTCTCCAGGCAGAAAATCTCCGAATAAAATATCTCCGGACAAAATATCCCTGGACAACATATCCCCGGAAAAAATATCCCTGGACAAAATAGCCCCGTACAATAAATATATCCATGGACAAAATACCCCCAGACAAAATATCTCCGCAAGGAATTTTTCCGGACATAATTTCTCCAGATAAAAAATCCCCGAATAAAATATCTCCGGACAAAATATCCCTGGACAACATATCCCCGGAAAAAATATCCCTGGACAAAATAGCCCCGTACAATAAATATATCCATGGACAAAATATCCCTAGACAAAATATCCCCAGACAAAATATCCCCAGACAAAATATCCCCAGACAAAATATCCCCGGACAATATATCCCCAGACAAAATATCTCCGCACGGAATTTTCCCGGACAAAATTTCCCCAGAAAGAAAATCACCGAACAAAATATCTCCGGACAAAATATCCCTGGACAACATATCCCCGGACAAAATATCCCTTGACAAAATAGCCTCGTACAATATATCCATGGACAAAATATCCCTGGAAATATATCCCCAGACAAATTTATCTCCGCACGGAATTCTCCCGGACTAAATTTCTCCAGGCAAAAAATCCCCGAACAAAATATACACCTGGAAAATATCCCTGGAAAAAATATCCCCAAGACAAAATATACACAGACAAAATATCCCTGGACAATATATCCATGGACAAAATATCGCCGCAAGGAATTTTCCCGGACATAATTTCTCCAGACAAAAAATCCCCGAACAAAATATCTCCGGACAAAATATCCCTGGACAACATATCCCCGGAAAAAATATCCCTGGACAAAAAAGAACCGTACAATAAATATATCCATGCACAAAATATCCCTAGACAAAATATCCCCAGACAAAATATCCCCGGACAATATATCCCCGGACAATATATCCCCAGAAAAAATATCTCCGCACGGAATTTTCCCGGACAAAATTTCCCCAGAAAGAAAATCCCCGAACAAAATATCTCCGGACAAAATATCCCTGGACAAAATATCCCTGGAAATATATCCCCAGACAAATTTATCTCCGCACGGAATTCTCCCGGACTAAATTTCTCCAGGCAAAAAATCCCCGAACAAAATATCTCCGGACAAAATATCCCTGGACAACATATCCCCGGACAAAATATCCATGGACAAAATATCCCTGGAAATATATCCCCAGACAAATTTATCTCCGCACGGAATTCTCCCGGACTAAATTTCTCCAGGCAAAAAATCCCCGAACAAAATATATCCGGATAAAATATCCCTGGAAAAAATATTCCCAGACAAAATATCCCCAGACAAAATATTCCCAGACAAAATATTCCTAGACAAAATATCCTCGGACAAAATATCGCTGGACAAAATAGCCCCGTACAATATATCCATGGTCAAAATATCCTCAGAAAAAATATCTCCGGACAAAATATCCCTGGACAACATATCCCCGGAAAAAATATCCCTGGACAAAAAAGAACCGTACAATAAATATATTCATGCACAAAATATCCCTAGACAAAATATCCCCAGACAAAATATCCCCGGACAATATATCCCCAGAAAAAATATCCCCGCACGGAATTTTCCCGGACAAAATTTCCCCAGAAAGAAAATCCCCGAACAAAATATCTCCGGACAAAATATCCCTGGACAAAATATCCCTGGAAATATATCCCCAGACAAATTTATCTCCGCACGGAATTCTCCCGGACTAAATTTCTCCAGGCAAAAAATCCCCGAACAAAATATATCCGGATAAAATATCCCTGGAAAAAATATTCCCAGACAAAATATCCCCAGACAAAATATTCCCAGACAAAATATTCCCAGACAAAATATTCCTAGACAAAATATCCTCGGACAAAATATCGCTGGACAAAATAGCCCCGTACAATATATCCATGGTCAAAATATCCTCAGAAAAAATATCTCCGCACGGAATTTTCCCGGACAAAATTTCCCCAGAAAGAAAATCCCCGAACAAAATATCTCCGGACAAAATATCCATGGACAAAATATCCCTGGAAATATATCCCCAGACAAATTTATCTCCGCACGGAATTCTCCCGGACTAAATTTCTCCAGGCAAAAAATCCCCGAACAAAATATATCCGGATAAAATATCCCTGGAAAAAATATTCCCAGACAAAATATCCCCAGACAAAATATCCCCAGACAAAATATCCCCAGACAAAATATCCGCAGACGAAATATCCCTGGAGAAAATATTCCCGGACAAAATAGCCCAGTACAATATATCCATGGACAAAATATCCCTGGAAATATATCCCCAGACAAATTTATCTCCGCACGGAATTCTCCCGGACTAAATTTCTCCAGGCAAAAAATCCCCGAACAAAATATATCCGGACAAAATATCCCTGGAAAAAATATTCCCAGACAAAATATCCCCAGACAAAATATCCGCAGACGAAATATCCCTGGAGAAAATATTCCCGGACAAAATAGCCCGGTACAATATATCCATGGACAAAATATCCCTGGAAATATATCCCCAGACAAATTTATCTCCGCACGGAATTTTCCCGGACATCATTTCCCCAGACAGAAAATCCCCGAACAAAATATCTCCGGACAAAATATCCCTGGACAACATATCCCCGGAAATATATCCCCAGACAAAATATCCATGGAAAAAATATCCTCGGACAAAATATCTCTGGACAAAATATCTCTGGACAAAATATCGCTGGACAAAATATCCCCAGACAAAATATCCGCAGACGAAATATCCCTGGAGAAAATATTCCCGGACAAAATAGCCCCGTACAATATATCCATGGACAAAATATCCCCAGACAAAATATCTCCGCACGGAATTTTTCCGGACATAATTTCCCCAGACAGAAAATCCCCGAACAAAACATCTCCGGACAAAATATCCCTGGACAACATATCCCCGGACAAAATATCCCTGGACAAAATAGCCCCGTACAAAATATCTCCGGACAAAATATCCCCGGACAAAATATCCCTGGACAAAATAGCCCCGTACAAAATATCTCCGGACAAAATATCCCTAGACAAAATATTCCTGGACAAAATATTTCCCGACAAAATATCCCCGAACAATATATTCCCAGACAAAATATCTCCGCACGGAATTTTCCCGGACAAAATGTCCCTAGACAAAAAATCTCCGAACAAAATATATCCGGACAAAATATCCCTGGTGAAATATCACAGGACAATATATCCCCAGACTAAATATCCTCGGACAATATATCCCTAGACAAAACATCCCTAGACAAATTATCCCCAGACAAAATATCTCCGCACAGAATTTTCCCGAAGAAAATTTCCCCAGACGAAATATCACCGTACAAATATCTCCTTACAAAACATTCCCGACAAAATATTCCTGGAAGAAATGTCCCTTGTCTACGCAAGTGTATACAGTTGAAGAATACAAATAGATAAGTAAGTCAACAAATACAACGTATTCATCATTTTGTTTTTGTTGTTTGCAGTTTTTAAATATGGCCAGCGTTTTTATGAGGATATTCAACTTGATATGTATGATGCTGCTGATTGGTCATTGGTCGGGATGTTTACAGTTTTTAGTTCCAATGTTGCAAGGATTTCCTCCGAATTCTTGGGTTGCTATCAACGAATTACAGGTTTGTAAAATACAAGATATGACTGAATCTTAGATATTTATATATATTTTGTTTAAAAATTTTCAGGAAGTGTCCTGGTTAGAACAGTATTCGTGGGCGTTGTTCAAGGCGATGTCCCATATGCTTTGCATAGGTTACGGTAGGTTCCCGCCTCAATCACTGACTGATATGTGGTTAACAATGCTCTCTATGATATCCGGAGCGACGTGTTACGCACTATTTTTAGGCCACGCCACCAATTTGATTCAAAGTTTGGATTCCTCAAGGAGGCAATACAGAGAAAAGGTAACAAAATGGCTCTAAAAATGGCTGCGGTTTCCTGTTTTGGTCAAACGTCAACTGTCAGATGATGTCGAATGTTGAATAGTTCGATGTTGGTTATGTTGATTAAAAATAATAGCTAATAGCATGTCAAGTCATAATTAACAATTGATTGGAATTTGATAACAAGGAATGATTTTTTCTTTTTTTTTTAATGGAGTGGGGGAAAAGTTTTTAGTTTAAGCTGGTGTCTATGGCTGCTCAAAGTTTTGCAAAGTAATAAACTTCTAATTAAAATTTTAAGTTGTACAGTTTCTCCCTTTACATTTTAATTTTTTATTAATAACTCAATATTATTTATCAATTAAAAAGTTATTAAAATTCTTATCATACTTGCAAAACTAATGCATGCTATGCTGATCTATATTCTAAACTAACTTTCCAATTTTTCTTATTTCTTTTGTATGTACCTTGTATATCTCTAACTTATATACAAATTTATACATAACATGTATATACCTATATGAAAAATATGCTTTTTTTTATATTCTCAACTATTAAAATAATTTGCATTGTTGCACGTGCTGCCATCTATATTTCGGGTATAGAAGACAACAGTAAATGTCTATTACTTTTAAAAATAATTTCCACGAAACTTTATTCACGTTCTTTCTAAATAGGTTGGTAACATCTTCAGGTAAAAATGAAAAACTATTTGGATTCAAATCAGTAATTTATGGTAGAAGAAACTTCTTCACCAGGAGGTGATTAAATGTTAGCATCTTGTCAAAACTTGCGCTTAAAATTGTCAAAATGTATATTCTGTTTGAAATAAAACCTAATTTAACATATGCAAAACCCTTACCGGTTGGGCAACGAAACCTCCATTATAATTCAAATCTTTATACATTTATTTGCCTACCCAACCCTGTACAAAGCTGGTATACAATGGAAATCCGATATTAGGGTCGCTTGTAGTTGCAGACATAGCCGTACCTTTAGGAAGGACTGTCAGTAGGTATGATATTAAATGAAAAACATGATTGCGACAAAGACTATCCATGTAATACAATATCAATTAATAATAATACGTTCATTACAGAGTCAATATTATATATGTATTATATTATGATATACTAACTATAGAACATGAAATATTAGTTATCGGAAAATGAAAAATCTGATGAATTTTCATCTGGTCCGAACTTTATAACTATTGGCTCCATGGTTTGTTCCATTAAATTGTCTAATTTCCACATTTCCTGCTCTTCTTTGATTACATGTACTATGCATTTTCGCCATCTCTAGACACTAACTTTTTCTTTTCCATTGTGAAGATCCCTTTTTAATCGCAATTAATTCCGTCTCCAACATACAATTTCATCTTTTTCGATTAAAAGCGACTTTCTGTTTACTTTTTCCCATCTAAAATTCATCTCGCAGAATTTTCCATAATTTATCTCTCGCAGAATTTTCCACAATTTATCACTTCCAATTTCAGAAATAATGGCAAAACTCAAATAAGATATTATCGAGTCAGAATCATTTTTCGTGAAAATAACTTCACATGATTCACAATTATTGAGATTTTTAGAACACAAACAGGTACACCCTTGGAATGATCATTTTGCAAGGGCGTATTTCTCTCTGCCTTTTTCAAATAGAGTATAGGATATAAATCTCAGATTTCAAAGTTACCAGAGCCCGAAATATAAATGGCACACATTCTTTGAAAAATAAATAATATGTTTAAATGGTCTTTTACAAAATAATCTATATAAACGATGTTATGTTTAAATCGACCTATTTTTAGTTGTGGTATGTTTCAGCAAATACTTTTAAACAATTGGTCGTTCCCCAGCAATATAATTTTAGAAGGTATGTCTACAGATATGTCAAAATTACACCTCGGTAGAAATTACTGGCTTTCAATTATTTTCGCATCATGAATATAAATTTACAAACTACTCAGAACCTTCTTCAATATATGCAGCAAATTCTTCCTTGTCCGGTTATTGAATGTTATTTTCGGACTTCCTGTATCCACATTAAATTGTAGAGAACTCCAGCCTACTTCAAATTCTACTATTTCACAAACTCCCAAACATTTGAGAAATGGATGAACTCCTAGATATGGATATAAATAGTTATTGGGTATTTTCACACAGTTTTTGCACCAAAGAGCAGATGAAGGCTTCCAAAAGTTTACATGCCTATAAATATTTTGAATTTGGCTTAGTGCTGAAAGTACTGAAAGTACTTTAGTCAAAGGAGTTTTTGTTTTAGTAGAACTTGAGTTTATCATTTTTAATGTTATATTAGCAATATCCTATATACAAAAAAAAACACCTGCGAAACCCTACAACATGAAGAAGTTTCCATAGATGAATAAGAATAGCTAGTTCAAGAGATAGTTTAAAATTTTATTGCAAGCATATCCTCATCCCATGCAGAAGTTTGAAGATCTAGAAAAGCTCTTTTTTGTAATGATGTTGATGATGGTAGACCCATTATATTGTGTGATCAAGTAAAAGATAAAATGATTCCATTTTGATTGGTTTAAAGTCAAAAACTGTTCCCTACGACTCATGGTATTGCCACCGTACATAGACAATGAATAGTAGGTTCCCTCCAAGCCCCTCCCAGCGCAATGTCTATTTCAGTCGGTCTCCGATGCTACTCTTTTTCGGGATTTTTAAGTTCCAACCGAGCCATACACAGATACCGTGTGTGTTTTGTAGTTTGAAGGTACGAGCGGAGTTAATAATATACAGGCTGGACTCTCTTTGCAGTTATTATTACGGGATATTTATTAAAAAGAAAATGCCGCGAATGTGTTATAAAAATATGCATGTAAAAATTGTATCGAAGCGACATTTTATATGACAGGTCGCTGGATTACCTAATAGCAATAAAAAATAGAGCGTTTTTAAGCCCTTTATTTTGTCACGTAGGTATGGTTATCGTTACTCTGAGCATGCGCAGTATGAAAACTTGTAGTCTTAAACTTTAATAACCATAACGGACATCGTTATTTACGGAGAATACCGGAAAACGGTTGTTATGCTTATGGTTATATTTCCAATTACAACGTTGCCAAAATTAGTATATTTTGGTACGCGTATAGTTGTAGGTAAAATTAATCTAGAAATCTAGAAGCAGGGCCGGTTTCAGACTCATAATGTGAATTTGCGAAAAATGATTGCCAAATGTCAGAAAATATTACAAAAAGTAATCCGGTGAGCCTTCTTCCTCAATCGATGTGTCATCCAGCTCAATTACAAATGAATGAACAGGAAAACGTTGTCTATATTTTTCTTCTACATCTTTTACATGCTTGACGCAATTATACCACACATCGGGGCTCACTTCAGAACAAATATCTCTAATAAGTTTAATCACACTTTCAGATAGAGTTGGCGAAACATTTTTTTCTTATTCCCTGTTTGATGTTAGACCAAATTAACTATATGGGATTGAACACACAATAGTAAGGGGGTAAACGAACCACTTCATGACCATGCTGCTTGGCAAATTCATCCACTACATATTTGGGTTTTAAATTGAGCTCTCGAAATAATTTTAGCAAATCTTTTTTTAAACACTGTGTTGGAATGCTGACACCCATTTTTTGCAGAAAATTTGCAATTACTTGTTTTCTAGCCTTTTCCTTAGGAATTTCTTACGTTTGCCTGGAATGGTAAGGAGCATTATCCAGACTTTTACTGCAGCTCACATCATTACTAGCAGATGGAACTATTTCAGGCTCTAAAATACAATATATCAACAATTAGAACCTAATTTTGTAGCATTTGTTGAATACATTTTTTCAGTATAAAAGGAGAAATATTTCCTGTCCATATTTATAAAAAACATTCCTTTAACAATATCTTCCTCTTCGAATGGTCGACAAAAAGCCATAATTTTGATAATTACCAACAAAATAGTCTTAATCAATAAAATAATTCTAATTACCCAAAATCTTAATCACAGAAATATATAACAGATATAGCATTCTTATTCAGAACACAATGTCTCGTAAATAACAATAATTGATTAAGCCTACCCTGCGCGTCCATGTGGACTCGCAGTTGAAGTAAATCTTTCATATACCAATCGGAAGTTACAATGCGCCAATGAGAATCAATTGTTCGGTTGTGGGTGGGTCAAGACTCGAAATAATTTATGGCTTTTTTTGGGGCTTTTTAATCACACTGATATTTTAACCTGAAACGATGCAAATTGATTTTACTCACAACTATAACTGTTAAAAACCTACTTAATTTCTTCAATATGAAGGAAACTACAAGTTTTTTTATGTTAGGAATTTTAGAAGACAATACTTATAAAGAATATTTTTTTTGTCAACAAAGCTGCTGCATATTTTCTCTGAGAAAATCCGTCAAGAATTTATTGCTCCAAACCAGCGTCAACTGTCGTTATATTTGATCTGTGACTGTCAAACTGAATACGTTATTTTTAGATGGCTTAAAATCCCTTCTTTTCTTGTTCAATGTAATCGTTATTGTTAATAAAGTTAACCATAACTACCCCCAAAATCGCCGTTATATTTGTAGGCTTAAAAACTCTCTAATATCTTATCTATCTTATCAGTAACATTTTGTCAAATTTGACATTTATTAATTATATTTACCATTCATATGAGTCCGTATAATACCAAAAATTTTCACATCTCAGATATACCTTCTAAAAACAACTTAACCGCATGAAAATGAATCTAACAAAATTTAACATAATGCACTTGAAATAGTATCTTTTAGAGCACGTTTGATTGGAGCACGAGTTTCTGCAGTCATTTACCACGCCATGGAATCATGGTATATTTTTACACTAACAAATAACCTCAAAAACATTTTTAATAATATATGTATCACCGTTTATCGATATTTCAACAGAGCTGATAATTTTTTTCTATAGATGATGTGAACGTCAATTTCGTTATCTATAAAAAGAAGTATCATTATTGTTGGAATATTCGTAAATACACCATAATTAGTAGTTTTTGATGTACAGGAAGTTTACACTCGTCATGATACATCCTGTGCAACATTTTTTGTGTGTGAAAGTAACGTTGGAATCAAGCTCGCCATTGGTACAAAAGTTAAAGCCACAGAACTGTTTTTTTTTCTATTTCTTTAATTATTATCATCGGTTCCACTAAAATTTTCACTTTCATATATTCTTTTCCAAAAAAAATCGTTTGATAATTTTATATGTGTCCTTATTAAGTCACTTACTCTAGTAAAGTAATACAGAGTGTTTCAAAAAAAAGTAAAAAGTCCCGTATTTTATATACAGTGTGTGGACAAAAAACTCTTATACTCATTTTGTATGATTATGTCGAAACTACAGGCAGCATTTTAATGGAATTTTGTATGAATATGGTTTGGATGCTGAAACATCCCATTTGACTCTCAAAAAAATTATGTATAAAAATTCTCGAAACGAACCGTGTAACTAGCGACCCCTATGGAAATCAAAACAAATTTGCCAGCTCCCAAAACCTATGTATACAAAATTACATTACACTGTTGCCAGTAGTTTTGATATACATATTATAGTTGTAAAAACGGTGTACACACATTTTTTTCAACACCCTGTATCTTCGCTCGTGCGTACACGTACAAACACGAACAAAAAATCCCGACCTTAAAAGTACTATGGGAGCGCTCAGACTGCGCACGAGCTAGTCGTACGTACGAGTAGCTCCGACGTCCGAAACCAATCCATACTTGTTGGGATTTTGAAACCTATTCGTACGTTTGTTATCAAAGTCGATAGTTATAATAAGAGCATTGTCTTGGAAGTAAAGATTATTCATAACGATTCTACCAAAGAGTACTTCAGGTCGTACGTTCGTATTTTTTCGTACGATTGAAATTCGTATTTAAACTGAGCGTGACCTCAGTGTTCTACTTATCCTAGCGACGGGTCTATCTTTTTTTTGAAACACCCCGTAGATACCAATCCTCTATTTGCATTTTTTGGAAGGACTATATATATATATAGTAACAGTGAGAAAATTTTAATTTTGAAAAAAAATTTATTCTTTGTTTCTTGAAAAAGCATACATGATGATTCTAATGGTGATCTATAATCTAACGGGTTAACATTTCACATAATTTAGGATTTACGGGGCTGATACAGCAGTTTTTTACCTTCGTATCGACATTTCAATTACCACTACCACTTTTAAACATTCACCACCAAAAACATTTCTAATCTGCTTTTTTATCAAGCTCTTGTACTATAACTTATTAGAATATCTTACTTTACAAAAATAAACTTCTTCATTTTAAAAATTCTCAAAGAACTAACTCATCCAAGAATTCAAATTATATTTTCATATATGTATATTTTCTTTAAACAGCTACTGGCGCGTTTCTGAGCTATTTCCCATCCTCAGTACAATACCAAATTTTACTGGAAGTACTTAAATAGCCAAAATATTGATGTTATCAGGTATCACTGCCAGAAGAAAAGTCTGTATATATTTGTAGCGCCATCTCCACAATCTAATGCTTCAACTGTCAACAATAAAACACAACCAAAGCTTGAAAGCAAAGAAAGGCCTGAGATTTCATGTTCAGTCTTCAAGATCGACCATTGGAAATATCTGGAAGGGCTAGATTGGATTATAAGGTGACTAATCAGCCTATTCCTATCCGACCTTTTAAGATCTATTGTGATCCTCTGAATCTAGATTACATTCTCCAGTACGTTAGCTTTGCGAGTCTGTCAAGCTTACAGTGTTAACATACCTACTACGACTTTAACAGTTTTCCTATGTTTGCTTATTAGGTCTGCCGTAAATGTTGACGAATGTCTTCTAATGAACTGTTTCTCCTGTCTCTGTCCTGGTGAGATTATCCACCATTCTAGAGATTTCTGTGCCACTCACTTCCTTGTGGCCATCTTTATTGTCGACTTTGCGAAGCCGCAGAAGGGTTCCGATCTAATGAATGGCATCGAAGAGACCTGTCTAGCCATTTAATCAGCCAGTTCGTTGTCCTTATGTCCCTGGCGCCCTAGTACCCCGACTACCATGTTCTGGAATCGTCTTTAAGTGCGTTCAAGGCACCTATGTGAAACTATAAATATATCTTGTCTCAGTAGCTCAAAAAGTATGCATACACTCTGTATTTTCCATTAATTCATGTACCAAAAGCTAGACGACAAACTGCTAGTAATAACTTACAAAGCACTTCTCGTAACATTTAGATCACATCATAAGAAAGTGTGCCCAGTTCAATATTGATAAAGGATATAGAAGGCAAAGGATTATCATAATGTCGGATAGTCAAGCAGCCATTAAAGCACTGAGCTCTTGTGTTATCAGTTCCAAAATGGTGTGGGAATGCCTAGGCAAACTATATGAACTAGGCGAGAACAATATAGTCACCTTACTGAGGATTCCAGGACACACAGGGATAGAAGGAAATGAAATAGCAGATGAACTAGCAAAGAGGGGGACTGGAACACCCTTTTGGGGGCCGGAACCCTTTTGCGATATATGCTCCAATGTAATATTGGAAGAAATAGGCAAAGCCGAAGAAAATAGAAGATCTGACCATTGGAAAGATCTAGTAGGAATTAGGCAATCAAAGATTCTTCTGGGTGACTACAACCTGTTGAGATCAAATGAATGCATAAGTCAAAGTAAAACTGCACTAAGAGTTTTAACAGGCATGCTTACGGGACATTGTCGCCTGAATGGGCACCTGAAAAAGCTCAAAATAGTGGAGGAAGAAGAATGTAGATTCTGTGGTATGGAAGAAGAAACCTCCATCCACATACTTGCGAACTGCACATCAATTCAGAATCCTAGAGCACAACACCTTGGAGATTACTGGATAGAAGAGGAACATTTACCTAAGTTAAAGCCTGCAGATATCCTAAAATTCCTCCGGGAAATAGGACTAAAGGAGCTACTAGTCTCTGAGACTTTCCTCAGGAAGTAAGTAGAAGTAAGGGGGCACAATAGATCTTTTGGGTCTCAGTGAATGTTACCCCAATTTACATACATACAACATTTAGTTTTCCACTCTTTTTCGTATAGAACAGTTTGTGAAGTAAGATATTTTTGGGTAGTACAAAAAGAGCCGTACTCTATTCCTTCCTTTCTTCCCCAGTCCATTACTGTAAAATACCGTAACAATAAAAAAACTGCAGCCAGAGCCTGAGTAAATCTCAAATCGCAATTTTCCCTTACTGCATCTATCAGGTAAAGCAAGTCGAAGAATACATGGCGTACAGAAAATTACCGAGGGAGATGCGTCAACGCATCACTGAATACTTCGAGCACCGCTACCAGGGCAAATTCTTCGACGAAGAATGCATCCTGGGAGAATTGTCCGAAAAACTACGTGAAGACGTCATCAACTACAACTGCAGATCCTTGGTGGCGTCCGTACCGTTCTTCGCGAACGCCGATTCGAATTTTGTATCTGACGTTGTTACTAAGTTGAAATATGAAGTCTTCCAGCCTGGTAAGTTTTTCTTTCCACTCAAAGAGTCAACCAATAACTTTAATGTATCGTATTTAATTTTTTTTCTTCTAATTTTAGGTGATATTATCATAAAAGAAGGAACGATCGGTTCCAAGATGTACTTCATTCAGGAAGGAATCGTCGATATAGTAATGGCAAACGGCGAAGTAGCGACAAGTCTGAGCGATGGTTCCTATTTCGGTGAAATATGTCTGTTGACGAACGCCAGAAGAGTGGCGTCCGTCAGGGCGGAGACGTACTGTAATTTATTTTCTTTATCCGTGGATCATTTCAACGCAGTACTCGATCAGTATCCGCTGATGAGACGCACAATGGAATCAGTGGCGGCGGAGAGGTCAGTGCGTTGGTTGGTATACGAGAACCTGGAGAGGTTTTGTTTAAATTATGTTTGTTTTATATAAATATTTATATATTAATCGCTTGCTTGCTGTGTGCTCTCATCTATGTTTTTTTAAGTGGTGGGAAACGTTATATAAAATTATTAAAAATGAAGAACTGTCGACTGAAATAGGTTAAGTCAAACGATTCTTGTAGCGTCTATGGTGTCTTGGATTTCCTTAACTACCAATATCACTTTGCAATAATAGTGGACTGTATTTTAAGATATATATTTAAAACTAATTTACAAGCAAACATTAAATTTAGATTTGTAGTTACATAACGTTATTGTCTCTCTGAAGTTAAAAAATGCAATGCCCCTGTTGAAGGGTGGTCGTCCGTGGTCTCTCTCTACCAGCAAGAACCGGGCGGGGATTCCATGGGCGTCGCATCTGGGATCGGACATAGCCGCCGCCCTTGAAAGATCTGACTTTCAAGAGAATACTAATATGTTTCATTGTCCATGGGCAACATGCTAATCTTCGTGATTGCACGTTTGAATTCACCTTCAGCTGTTTTAATCGACACTACTCGAACTAGTCCATCTCTACCAGGGTGAGTATTTGTGATTCTTCCTAACCTCCACCTTAATGGTGAAGTATCATCTTCGCGCAGTAGTACTAGAGAGCCAATCAACAATTCAGGATTCTTGTCGTAATGCCACTTCATACGCTGTTGGAGGGTGTGTAAATAATCGTGAGACCATCTGCGCCAGAAGTTTTGAATCAGTAGTTGCATGTGGCGATATCTGGAGGCATGCGTATGACGACTGTCAGATACAGTCCTTTCTGGTAACGCTGCAAGCGGTCTGCCAATGAGGAAGTGCCCAGGAGTTAGCACTTCCAAATCTTCAGGATTCTCAGTGAGGGGTGTGATAGGACGAGAGTTTAGGATAGATTCTACTTGGGTAAGAATGGTATAGAAATCTTCATAACTTAAATGCACATTCCCTATAATTTTTGTCAAATGGGATTTAGCCAACGACACTGCTGATTCCCATAAACCACCCATATGGGGCGATCTAGGTGGGATGAAATGCCATTTGATTTGATTCTCAACAAGATAATTTTGAAACGTTTCACCATTAGCTTGTCGTGTCATTTCAAGTAAATACTTATTCGCGCCAGTGAAATTAGTTGCATTGTCCGAATATATATCAGTGCACTTGCCACGTCTAGCTATAAAGCGCTTAAATGCATTTAGAAATCCATCAGTTGTAAGTTCGGTGACCAATTCTAAGTGTATAGCCTTGGTGGCAAAGCAAATAAAAAGACATACGTAACACTTAATCATTTTGCGATTACGAAGCTTACATTCCTTTATCAAATAGGGGCCGGCGTAATCTATGCCACAAATACTAAAGGGGTGTGAAGGCGTTACCCTTGATGAGGACAGGTTGCCCATTCTTTGGTACATTTGAGTCGGCCTTGCGCGCCAACAAACGATACATTTTTTCAATACGCCTCGAATTGTTCGTCTACCCCCAAGAGGCCAGTACTTAGTACGAATATTTGCAAGAATTAATTGCGGACCGGCATGTAGACATTTATAATGCTCATACCTAATAATTAGAGTAGTAACAAAGTGTTTAGCGGGAAGAATCATTGGATGTTTACTGTCATATGAAAGATGTGAATTTTCTAGCCTTCCACCGACGCGAATTATTCCGTTATTGTCCAAAAATGGACTTAATGTTACAATTTTGCTCTTGGAAGGTAATGGTTTGCCCATTTTCAAGGCGTGTATTTCACTACTAAACTCTTCGAACTGTACAATCCTGACTATGACCTTTATACTTTCTTCTATTTCGTTAGGCGTTAATTTTCCCACTTTCCTATTTTTGGGATTACTTAAAGAATTTTGTTTAAATCTGATTAAGTAGGCAATAACGTTTGCTAGTTTTGGAAAGGAAGAATATCGGGTTATTAGATCAAAGTCAGATTTAGTGCTCACTAGAGCAACAGATTTTGTTTCCGGAAGTTCGCCTACTGGAATAAAAATATGCGAATTGGGCCAATAAGTTTCATCGTCTGTAAGCCACCGAGGACCTTCGAACCACATACTTGCGTTTTTAAGTTCGTCAGGATTTAGTCCTCTACTAATAATATCGGCCGGGTTAGAATCAGTAGGTACATATCTCCACTGACTAGGATTTGTGATAGATTGAATTTGTGCTATACGGTTGGCCACAAAGGTTTTGAGTTTACTTGGATCCGAATTGATCCATGACAACACTATCGTGGAATCCGTCCAGAAAATAATTTGGTCTATATTGAATTTAATAGCCCTTGAGACTGTTTGACATAATTGGACGGACAATAGCGCTCCGCACAACTCTAAACGAGGCACACTCAAAACCTTCAGCGGCGCTACTCGTGATTTCGCACATGTTAGCCTTGTTAATACGTCACCATGATTATTTTTAGACCGTAAATATACACAACTTCCGTACGCGACTTCAGATGCATCTGAAAAACATAGCATTTGAATCTGGCTAGCATCGCATATTAGAATATGTCTAGGAATTTCGATTTCGTTCAGACTTGACAATTTATCATAAAATTGATTCCAAAGGGAAAGTATTTCACCGGGTACACGCTCATCCCACTGAGCGCCTGACCGCCATAAATGTTGTAAGATAATTTTAGCTCTAACAATTACCGGACCCACAAGGCCTAGTGGATCATAAATTTGACTAACTATTGACAATATTGTGCGTTTTGTTACGGGCTTGACCTTTTCTGGATTGACTACATATTGAAAGGAGTCTTTAATAGAGTTCCAAAAAATGCCTAATGTTTTCGCGCTTTGTTCATTTTTGATAATATGTTGTGTCTTAGAATCATCTTGGAAATCATTCAATATTGATTGACTATTTGAAGCCCACTGTCGCAAATGGAAACCTGCAGAAGACAAGATCTTATCCACATCCCTTATTAAAGTCATCGCTAAATCAATATCATCTGACCCTGCTAACCAGTCGTCCATATAGAAATCTTGTAAGATGGATTGTGACGCCTTAGGAAATTGACCGGCATTTTCTATAGCTAGTTGTTTCAGACAACGAGTTGCGAGAAAGGACGCTGGGGCGGTACCATAAGTTACTGTATTCAATCTAAAATGTTTAAGACGTTCTGTAGAGTCCGAGCGCCATACTATTCTTTGAAAATCACGATTATCCTTCGCGACCTCTACGCACCTATACATTTTAGCAATATCTGCAGTAAATACAATTTTTGGGATACGGAATCTAGTTAGAATTGAAAATATAGATTCTTGAATATTGGGGCCTACCTTGAGGACATCATTTAAAGACATGTTGTTTGAAGTCTTGGCTGAGGCATCGAAGACCACCCTCAACTTAGTGGTAATGGATGTTTCCTTGATTACTGAATGATGTGGCATATAATAATTTAACGAACCTTCAGATGCTGGTTCGCATTCAGTCATGTGACCTAAGTTAATGTAGTCGTTCATGAAATTGGTGTAATGAGATTTTAGATCGGAATTTTTAGCTAATTTTCTTTCAAGGTTATAAAATCGTTTTATAGCTATATGTTGTGAATCACCTAGTTCACTAAAGTTTTTGCGAAATGGCAATTTGATGCAAAATTTTCCATCATTAGTACGAGAACAGTTTTCTTGAAAATGCTGTTCACACTCTGCTTCTTCTTTAGAATATATAATTTGTTTATCTGAACATTCCTCGACATGCCAAAACCTTTCTAGCTGAGCTTGGATTTTGGAATTTTGTGAAAGATTACAAATGCTGCTAGTAGGAGTAGCAGTTAAATTGAAGGGGCCTGCAATTACCCAACCCAGCTTGGTATTTTGAAGTGCCGGTTTCTCGTAACCAAATTTGATCTGATCCTTTAATAGAAGATTATAGAAAATATTAGCTCCTAACAACAGATCAATGTCAGCCGGTTGATTAAATTTAGGATCTGCTAACCGAATATGTTTTGGGATGTTTAGCTCTGACAAATCAAATGAATTTTGAGGAATGGGGTCCGTGATTTTGTCAATAACTAAAAACTGTAGATCAAAGGAGTTTTGTGAAGTGGTCGACGAAATTTTAGCATTTGTTATTTTAGAAATGTACGTGGTCTTAGCATTTATGCCTGATATTTGCATTTGAATATTTTGATAATCGAGATCTAGTTGACTGAATAAATTTGTTTTCATAAAATTAGATTGCGAACCCCCATCTAGTAGGGCTCTGCAAGGTACCAAGTCGCCCTGTTTATTGGCAATATTAACGATTACGGTTGCTAAAATCGTTAAGGGGTTACAGGAAGCATGTGAAGAAATCAATTTAGTATTTTGAGAACAAAGGACTAGAGTACTGCCTGGTTTTGGATTTTCAGCCTTGTTCACTGAAGTTTTGATGTTTTCCGCACCTTCGATATTAGTAGGTTTCTCTATACCGGAGCCCTGAGATTCTAAATTGTTAGTTTGTCTGCTTAGATGCAACAAACTGTTATGTTTTCTATGGCAGTAACGACACGTACCTTGTTTACAATCACTCGCTTGGTGACCGCGACGCAAACAATTGACGCAAGCCTTTAATTTTCGTATTTCTTCTAATCTGGCTGTAACTGGTAAGTCTAAAAACCCCTTGCAAGTGTATATGGTATGACTACCTTTGCAAAATAAACAAATGAGTTCGTAGGAAGTCATGCTTACTTGACCTTTGTAGTTAGAATTATGATTGATCGCTTTCTTTATGTTTGGCGCTTGATTTGAAGTAGTTTTATTATCGACAGATTCTAATAGTTGACATTTATCTGTGAGAAACTCAATGAATTCTTTAATGGTAGGCGATATAATATCCTTGGTTTTTATTTCCCAATCCTTTTTTGTGGAAATGTCTAATTTAGATAACAATAAATGAATGAGTAAAGTGCTCCAATGTTGAACGGGTTCGTTCAAGTTTTCAAGAGCTCTAAAATGCCTTAAAAATATATCTAAGAAGTTACGCATTGCTTGATGAGAATCTTTAGAAACATTGGGCAGGTCAAAAAGTTGTTTTATGTGAACCTTGATTATCGACTTTTTATTTTCATACCTATCTTTCAATAAGTTCCAGGCTACGGAATAGTTAGAGTCAGTGATTTCCAATGATTCTATGACCCTCTTGGCGTCACCTTTTAAACACGACTGGAGATAGTAGTATTTTTGAATATTTGACAAATCGGAGTTTGAATTTATTAGCGACTCAAATGTATCAGAGAAGTTTTGCCATCTATCATAAGTGCCATGAAATTCAGGTAACGATAGAGGAGGTAACTGAACGTTTAATTTAGAATTTCTTGAATTTGTCACCAAACTTGCACTGTTAACCTGATCACGCAAGATTGATTCAGTTTTAGCAATAATAGAAAAAAATTTATTTTCAAAATTATCTATCTCATTAGTCCCGATTATAGCAGGAAATTTAGATTCAATTATTGATTGAGTATTAATAAATTGTTCAAGAAGTGACTCGTTTTTCTGAAGGCGTACTCTTATTTCACCTTTGTTTTGTTGATTCGTGACATCATTAATATAATTGCAAAATCGTGTCAATTGACCCTTTAGTGCCTTTCTCCTAGTCACAAGATTTTGCTGCTCCTCCTCAGTCATGGTAAAGAAATAAATTTACGCCAAGTATTTCGTAAATATTTACAAATTTTTATTTTAATTAATATTTTCGTGCGCGCCTATGCCTCGCTACAATAACAAACTCAACTAGCTCGGCGGATTGGCGCCCTATATCGACGGCTTATGGGCTGTGCAGGTGCATGCGAAATTCGGACTGAGAAGAAATAAAAATAACACCTATCTATGCAACGTTAAAACGTAGAACGTTATTTTGACTAAATGAATTTTGTTCAAAGTATTTGTTAATTGCTTTAAACCCTTATAGTTGTATCGATTTTAAATAGAAATATTATTATAGATTAACGTTAGGTTTATAGGTATTTTTATTGATTGCCTTTAATGATTGTAACTACAAAAGAATAAATGAATAGGTATAGGTATAGGTATCAAAATTAACAAGTTTTATAGATTTAAGTTTTAAAGTAAAGTTGATACTGTTTAGAAATATTTAAGAAATTTTAAAAGGAATTAATTGAGCAAATTCAGATGCAATTGAATTTGATTGAATGCGGTTTTGAGGCTATTAAACAACTAATGCCTGAATTGTATGTACATTCAAGTTAGAAAATAAAGGAGTTTGTAGGTATATATAATAAGATTAATAGGAATAACTCACTGATTATCCTTGTGGTTTTGTCAGTATCTTGTTCTAGATCCTTCGGGACGATTTTGTAAGTTTTGCTTCAAAATCCGGTCGAATGGCCAAAATGTAGCGTCTATGGTGTCTTGGATTTCCTTAACTACCAATATCACTTTGCAATAATAGTGGACTGTATTTTAAGATATATATTTAAAACTAATTTACAAGCAAACATTAAATTTAGATTTGTAGTTACATAACGTTATTGTCTCTCTGAAGTTAAAAAATGCAATGCCCCTGTTGAAGGGTGGTCGTCCGTGGTCTCTCTCTACCAGCAAGAACCGGGCGGGGATTCCATGGGCGTCGCATCTGGGATCGGACAATTCTAATCCTTAAAAACTAATAGTAGTAGTGAAAATGGTGTCGAACAACCCCTGGTTTTTGAAAAGCGGGTGAATTTGCTAAATAAAAAGCACTTGTTTGTGGTAACACAGAAATAAACTGGTACTCTTCGTCTTCGTCTCCTTCTTCCCTTTCTTCTCCTTTTCTCTGTTTTCCTTCTTTCCTTCTTTTCCTTTTTATTCCTTCTCCCTCTCTTATTTTCCTTCTTTTCCCAATTTTCTTTCGTTTGCTTGTTCTATGCCACTTCACTACGTTTTATACCCCGAATATCTCTAAAATCTTGACTGAAACGAAAAATACTTAGCTCTTTGACCTATGTGTAGATATAAAGTCAGTGGTTCTAAGTACTTGATAAACCAATTGAACTTTTTTCAGTCGAAAGTTCTTAGAATTTTTGTTTGGGACATTCTGGGATATGTGTTGACTTCCCTTTATGTTATCAAAAAGCATCTGCATATTGGGGTGAGTTATAAAAAATGGAAAAAGAAATATGCCACTAGCTAATGCTGTTTCTACTTAGGACCTGACACAGCGACAAAACAGTTTCAAACGTCTGGCGCATTACGTCAGTAGAGAATAAAATTCCACTCTCTGATCTCACAAAATGGTTAATATCTTGACTTTAATTGTCGAATCTCCGTAACGTAAAATTTTGTTCTCGATATTTTGTCACTTCATTTGTACACGAAAGAAGCAGCAAACGCCGAACCATAACCGCAAAACTGGTAGACTTTTACAGTTGCACTGACATAACGTTGTAAGAGAAGCAGACATATAATCCTGTGCAATATCTCATGTGTTGTACTTTGTATCATGGGATGTTCATGAGAACCGTTGTCTTATAGTATTTTTAACATAAAGTGAAGTCATTTTTTACATAAAAAGCAGATAATAACAATTAATTAAGAGGATTGAAGCTGTCAAAAAATGCAGTGAACAAAGCAAAAAAATGTTGATCAATGTTTGTTCACTACATTGTTTTTGTTAATTTGGCAATAGGACTTTCTAATTAATCATCTCACCTTTACCTTGTAGTATTTGTTTATAATAATTGTGTTTACCATATTATAACTAATCTAATATTTATTTAAGTTGCTTGGTGTGGAATTTTTTTTTGTTACAACACCATTTGGCAAACTTTCTAAAATATCCGAATGTGCACTAAACCTGTAAGTCACTATATTAAATGGTATGGTGAGGGACAAAATATAGGAAAAACTTTTTTATTACTCTTAAAATTGGATATATTTGTATTAATTAAACAAAAAACCCATTTTTGTGCAACAAATTATCTTCATCCTTTTTTTATGGTAAGATAAAAATCATCGTCATCATCTTCATATTCTTCGACTTCGTCATCTTCATCGTTAGTATTACTCTCAGTCAAGTTGATAAATATTTTTCATGTATTCCTTTAGCAGAGATTCTGTATTGGGTGTTTAGGAAGTTTTCTTCACTGCACCATTTTTCATAGCACCCATTCCACAGCACCTTTGTCCCCTGCACCAAATTGTTCAAGTTTTTAGCTGAGTTCCTACACCATCAAATGGTAACAGGGATTTTGATTGTATATACAGGCTGTTTCACGACGAGCTAACACTATTGTCAACATATTTTCCATAAATTCGCCATAACTTGTTCTCTATCTATGCCAATTTTATAGAAATCGTGTTAGTAGTCTCCAATATATAGATGGTGTAAGCTCGTCGTGAAACAGCATCGTCGCCTTGCCAAATAGTAACTGTCTTTTACGATCAAGTGTATCGAACGTGTACAGTACATGTTTCACTAGGTCTTCGTTATATAGTTTCAATTTGCACAGGAGTTCCTTTATTAGTTCATAACCAGTCATTAAATCTGTTATAATTCTCAGCTAGTTCCTGCATAGTACGTGCAGTTCCGCTCAGGTACGGTTCTTTTATTAAGGTTTTCCCATTCATTTGTCTTAGGATGTTTACCCAGTAATTTTTATGCTTCTCTCTGATCCAGTTCTTCACAGATCCACGTATTACGGCTTTTGGTGTACCAAGATTCTGTCCTGGTTCTGGCTGTGTATCCTCTGACTCTCTTTTTGCAAGTTCGTCAGCTTTTGATACCTTGGTGACCTGCTAACGTCTTCAGTTCTTCGATGCAATCCCATTCAGATGTTTTCCCTTTTTCCTGACAAAAGCAATGTTATACCGACACATTAGGTTCCATGTTACACAGGTTGAGCTTGATCTGTGAGAAAACCATTAAGGATTTTTAGTGCCTTTGATTTCTTCCTGATAAATATTGTGGACTGATCAAGTGGTAGAAGGAATACATCAGGATCAATCCAGGACCAATATATCAGATCTAACAATGGAAGTTGCTGATGCCTTCCTGGCTAGCTCATCAGCTATTTCATTTCCTTGTTGTGTTTCTTCTCTAGATATTTATTGCTATTCAAGAGAAAGAAAAATCATACACTTTATTGTTCTAAATGTATCTATATACTTTAAAAATAATATTAAAAAAATTACATTCAAAAGTATAAAACTTTCAAATTAATTCTTTTATTTTCATTAACCAAAGCATGATCGATAACTTTTGGTCGCTTGTGTTTCACATTAACCGCTTATTTTGTTCCAACTCATTCGTGTGATTGTAATTTCAGTGTCAAAGTTTTGTTTAACAGTTCAATACAATCGTACTCTGTATTTGACAGTGGGTTTAATCGGTCTAGTTTGAAATTTAGAAAGTTTCCAACCAACGGCTAGAGTTTGTTTAATTTTTTTTCTTACAGGCAAACACGTGTATCGATATAATTATAAATATGTTGTGACCAAGTGAAAACTTGAATAAGTAAGTACCAACCAAAAAACGCGAAATAAATGTATTATTTATAATATGGTAAACTAAAATACACATCATATAAGAATTGATTGTCGACCAAACAAACAATAACAAAAACCCGAGCTGCTAATGCCTTTAAACACAGAAAAAAAGAAGAACTACCGACAGATAGTTCCATCTTTGTCGCTATCTACTGTTTTTTTAAATATATGTGGATTTCTAATAATTATTATTATTGCAACCAATGAAAATTGTATTTTTTTCACGATTTGCTTCGTTCCATTGCAGCAACGTCAGTACTAGGTAGATGCTCAACTCCGGTATCAAAGCTGAACTTTAGATAATGTATTTGTCATTTTTATGTTGTTTTTTATGGAAACAATCAATTCTTTGCACACCACAAACACACAGAGACACACAAGTAGCGATTTTCACATAATTTACAAAACACTTTCCGAAAACTTTGTAAAATTGACACATAATATGGTAACATTGAAAGATATATTACTTGAAAGATGTCGATTTATTCGAAATTTTATAAATAGTCTAAAATTTGAATGACAGCAAATAGATTTTTTTCAGTAGTAATATCCCTAGGACATTGATAATAAACTAGATAATTTTATGACAATCGAAGCAACGAGCTTGAGAAATTGGAAAAAATTTTGACATAAAAATGTATAACTGCACACAACGAAACATCTATTTATTAAAAGTACAGTTAGTGAAGGTACAATTATTAAAATTTAACGTAACATTAGATTTGTTGCTGTTTTCTACTATAGATCTATTACCACGCATAATATTTATGATCTTGTTGTGGTATTTTTGATCGAGATTCAAGTATGGTTTTATAGAATTTTGATTGCTATGACCAGTAATTTTCCAGCAATTGTTGTTCTTCAACACCACTTTTTGCCAATTCCCTAACAACAATTGATCTATTCGAGTGATTTGTTAGCTTTTGTCCTTTACATTCAAGCCAATTGCCTCAGCAGCAGATTTAGTCCATCCATTTATTGTATTTCTTCCAACAGGTACATTATCGTACCATTTGTCAGTTTCATTTCTCCAGTGTCGATTTGGTTTTAAGAACAGTCGTGGTGAGAGAATATTGTCGCCTCGTTTTGATATCAATTTATGAAAAAGACGTACAGGGCAGCTTTCTCTTTCACTATTGGACACCAACAATTTACTGCTTGTACAGCTTTTAGAACCACCTTGATACGTTTTACTGAACACCGGATTGTATTCAATGCGATTTGTTGGAAAGTCATCCTTATTTTTCTCGTTTTGAAAAAAATACTCCAGGCAAGCAACTGCCTCTCCGTCTCGCCACGCTAATTCTACAGCAGCAGTATGGTAAAATTTACGCGTAAGACCTTCAGGAGTATTTTCATCCCATAGCAATATTATTCTGATAATTTCAGACAAATTTAACGAAATTGAACTGGACTTACGTTTACATGGATCTGTTTGTAGTTTCTTCCTGATTGCATCTCGGGCTGGTTTAAATACTATATTGTTAAACGGGTCAATCATAGTATAGTCATTATAGTACTTTTCTTGTAGGCACGAAACGTTCCACATTCTCTTCACCGTTGCTTATTCTTCTTTAAAATCGGTCCCGTCTTTCTTTCTCATATTGACCGCCCAATCTTTTAGTATCAACGCCAATTCTTCTATGCTTCTATGTTCATTTAATTTATATTCTCGTTCGCAGCAAAATTCCATAAATATTCCCCAAATATATTTGTGACTGTAGGTTGAATTTCTGCGAATTTTTTCTTTGATTAGCGCATTTATACTTGGAACATTCGCATTGCGATATCATTGTGATTGGGTGAAATTGTTTCATATGACACAAGATGACAAAATTTGATTGGTTGTTAGAACTGTCAAAAAATTTTCTCTTCAATCAGGACAAGTGATAAATATGTTCAATGACTTTATTTCTCAATTTATCTAAACTTTTTAATTAAAATTGTGCTAAATGGATATTTTATAAAAAAAAAATTTCTTACCCTGTAAAACAAATTCGACCTCAAATTCAGTATAATTTTTTCCGTTAATATGACATCTTTTAATGTAATTAATCTTTTAATTTTTCTCAAAATATTAAAATTATTAAAAAACAAATCATAAAGATTTGTTTTTTTCTAAAATCTGTTTTGAAACAACACAAGACACTATCATTTTTTAAAGCACATCAAATGCTTTCTCAATTAATTTGCAATTAATCTATTTTATTACGAACTAAAATCAAATGTATATCAAGTAGTATATTTAATCAACCACCCACTAATAAAGGTGAGAATATTTATAAATGCCCGTTAAAAGAACAAACAGCAAAAGATAGATTATTAAATGAAATCCATAGATAACAAATTCCGCTACAGAAATATATTTTTACTCTATCGTCTTCACAAATTATATTTGCATCGTCAGTAAATTATGACGTCGAGTATTAAATGTTATATTTCTGTTGTGGAATTTGTTATTTATTGATTTTATTCGATAATTAGGTAAGATTCCACGTGGTGAGGATTGAAACAATTAATTTATGAACAATTATATCAAAACAGTGCATCGATGTTCGTAAGTCGACATTTGTCGACGAAGACCTCTGAATATCACTTATATACTATAGTAGAAAATGATTTTAGGGTCACCGAACCTGGTAGGATTGTAGCTTTTTTTCGTCAAAAAGTTCAGTAATTTTTAAGTTCACCCACCTAATAGATTGTGCCGCTCTCAAGCAGCCCCCCATCATCTGATTAGATGGGGCATCGACATATGACACATGACAGTAGACAGATGACACGGAACACGTATCAGTTGACAGATGACATGGAACCCAAGATATTCAGGCACTAACCTATCAGATGACACGGAACCTAAGATATTCAGAAAGCTCACATATTAGTTTTTTTAATCATATCTTCTTCTTTTTTCTATTCATATATATTAAGTCAATCACAAGATAGGTCACTCACTATTTGGTCTAGCCAAAATATTAAACATCAAGTAGGCATCACATAAAATGTAACTTCTGTCGTTCTGACGATGATATATCAATATCGAAATAATTATCAATATCTTAGAGTTTTCATAATTTTTTCATTTAAAAAAGTAATATGAGTATATTCCACAAAGTAAGGAAGAAACAGTAAATTCACTCACATATTAGAAGGATTTTTTGGCGAGTTACCGTTTTGTAATCGGTAACAGATAATCTGCTACCGCTCCATTTTCGCGAAGCAACGGTTACAGGGGAGGCATAAATGACGTCACAAATTGACGTCATGATTTATAAGACGGTTATAGATTCTGTAACACAACTTTATAGGTGGGTTATATGCGGTTACAAGTTCAAATAATAAACAAATATGGCGGAAAAAGAGGTGTTAGAAGCTGGCAACAATGACGAACAGCAGTTAGATGTTGAGAACGTAGAACTATGGGAATTTCATGATCGTCAAAAAAATAATTTGCAATAAGACAACTATTGTCGTTGAAAAAAACATCAACAAAAACAGGAATTAACCAAAACAAACTCATTATGGAGACTATAACTGTCAACTGTCATTCAGTTACCTCTTTTTATAACCGCAATGTTTTCAGGATACCTCTGAAATGACTGTCCAAGGCAATGAGTGGGGATACAACCACTTGGTAACTAGCGGTTATCAACGGTAACCCGCCAAAAAATCCCTTAGGTTTCCGTATCACGTGACAGTAGACAGATGACATGGAAACCAAAATATTCAGGCACTAACCTAACAGATGACGCGGAACATGTGACAGATGATATGGAACTCAAGATATTCAGGCACTAACTTAACAGAGGACACGATTGCTCGTTTACTCCGTCACTGCAGTGACAAAGACAAAATATCTTTTCTTTCGGGAAGCTTTACACCCTCAGTCAAGAATTTGATCCCAGCTGCTGTTTTTTCCTTATATTAGCTATGCCTTTTCCTACCTTCCAACTGGGTGTTTTTAGAGCTAATTCTATTCTTCAAATTAATTGCCAAATGTTTCAGGTCTCAGCTGCAATTTATGACTTTCCATTGCAACGCCTACATTTGATCGTTAAATAAAAACATTAAAATCACGCTTTTACACTATTGTAAATAAATTAAATCACAAATCATTTTAAAAAACTCTACAGTAAATCTACTTACTTACGTTTGATTCTAGTTGAAATGTATAATGCGATTTAATTTACCACATTTCTCTTATGTCCAGGCTAAACAAAATAGGTAAGAACCCGAATCTGCTCGCCCATCGAGAAGAAGACTTGGGTAGCGAAAGCAAAACGATAAACGCCGTAGTGAACGCTCTAGCCGCCGAAGCGGATCATGTAAATATGTCGAACGAATCCGTAGCTCGACTCCATTCGAGCGATAGAGACCTTCGAGAATTAGGTTGGAATTTACAAAAACTCACTCTACCGCGACCTAAATCGGAAAATAACTTCGCCTCGCAGGACATGTCTTTGTTCAGAAGCAGCGAAAATAACGGAAGGATATCCTTTCATAAATCCGATACTTTCCATAAGGAATCTAACCTACAATGACGGCACTCCACGCACTAGTGTTCAGTGTTGTCAGATCAACTGTGTCAGATGCCGGTGCTCACTGTTGCCACAGCGGCGCTCATCTTGCGCACAGACCACCATTGAACTGGCCATACACTGTACTAGTGCGTGAACAAAAACGCAGCGTATGACAAAACTTACGGTACAACAAAAAGTTGAAAGGGATAGATAAGTTATATGGGACATTCTTTATATTTCGGATTTTTTCATTTCTATTTTCAAAATTAATGTAAAAGTTCAAAATGTTTTCCATTGTCTGGCATCTTAAAAATAGTTCAGGGTGGTGATTGGAAGCCAAATTTGAACATATGAATCAATAAGTTACCTCCATTAAGTCCACTTAATTTTTTATGTGGGGATTTTTTAGGAAATTATCATTGATAATCAAGAAAAACAAAGTTAAAATGCAAGATAATTGACATTTTAAACATTTTGTTATAAATTCCAATTGATATTTATGGTTATTTTTATATTTTAAAAATACCACCTATTTAACAAAAAATGTCAAATAAGTAATCTTATATAAGTTACACATAGTTGAGAGCAAAAGTTCTTATCCAAATCGATGGATTTGAACCCATGAATCAGTAAGTGGCCTCCAAGTTCACCAAAACTAAGCTCACATGATTTTTTATGTAGAGATTTTTCAGGATATGCATATTTATGGTTATTTTTATGCTTTTAAAAGTTTTAAGATAATTGCGCATGGTGCTGAACTGTCTGTACCGATTGTCACGTTGCGTGCTGGTCACACTACGTGTTGGTATACGTGAAGCACCATTCAGTTCAACATTGCCTCATTTTAAAGTATTTGAAAAATATGTCTTCATCATTAACTGGCTCTTTGTAAACTACTTTCTTTTCAATTTCACTGAATGCACAGCAAATCTTCTTTTCCTTGTTTACTCTACTTCAAGAAAAATTGCTACCCCGGCTAATTTTTTTATAGAAAGGAGAAAGCCTGTGTATATCAACTCGAAATTATTTTGTTCAAACTATAAAGTAGAAAACAATATCTGAAAGATTTCTGATTCAAGTTTAGGGTCTATAAAATACATAAACTTGAGCTTGTCCAGCATTTAAAGTGAGTTGTAATTTGAACGGTTAGAGTTATGATGCCGAAGTTTTGTCAAACGTTCGTTTTTATGTTTTTTTTATTAAAGCAATAAGTGAAATGGACACTTCGCTAGAATTGTGCAATATTAGAACTAACGTTAAGTTTTAGCTTTAATGATTTAGGTGCTCAACAAATTTATAATGGATACTAGAGACTTCACAAACCCGGTTTTTGGGTACTTCCCCTTTTAATGAAATTTTCGCGCGCTATATCGTTTCTGGGTGACGAATAGTTTTTATTTTAAATTTGCTAACGTATCGACTGAATTTCGCAGAGAATCGTTGTAATAGTTCAAAAAAATAGACTTTACTGCGATTTTTGAGCTAAGTTACCGAATTTTTTATACCCTGATAAATAACAGTGTTTTTTTTTTGAAATTTTGAGAACACTGAGAGCTAGAAAAAACGAGAGATAGGTTCATCCCTGTATATGCCAATCGTATGCATGTGTTTCATTAGGGTACTGTGACCGGTGAGTAATCACGTCACTTTCCCTATTTTTCCTCTGCAGAGGTTAAATATTTCGTTAGTCAATGACTCCCAGGGTTTTCTGACCAGGAGTTTGCTGTGTTCCCGTATTTGCACGGGTCTACAGTACGCCTGATGTTTTGTTTGAATCCACCGAGATGTACACTCCCTTATCCCAAATTCTGCTTCAGGACCAGTGAATGAAGCTGCAGACCCTTGCTTTGTTAGGGTATCTGCAGTGTCATTGCCTACAAAACCCTTTTGCCCCGGGTACTAAGTGTCACTCTATTATGGTTTGCCAGGGTTAGGAGTTTTTGAAAGTTTGGATCTGATCTGGAGGCATGCTAAGGATTTCAGTACTGCCTGAGTATCGGAGAGTATAAGGATCTTTTGGCCTCTATCCCACTTTTGATGTTCATTTGCAAACACGTGTAGATTTCCGCCTGGAATGCGAAGGCAATTTAATATCAAAATATGTGGAGTTTTAAATTATTGGCAGATATCAAGTCACGTGGCACTAACTGCAATTTTCATCGGCGGAGCTACGAATCATGAATAACAAGATAAAATTTGGTCAATTGGAAGCAACGACGAAAAACGTACGAACAACACGAGCAGTGGGAATCACGAACAACGAACAACATAGTTTATAAATCCAGCTTAATAATAAAGGGTATTTTCATTTTATCTTAAAAATCAAAGTATTTGGAAAATATGTATACAACTCGAATATAAAGCCTCTTTTTTGCACTTGCGAAATTCTCGAGCGTGCAAAAAAGAATGGATATTCTTGTTGTATGAAGAATTCTGGAATACATCAATTTTTCAGCTAGGTATGATATTTTGAAGTAACTATCACCCCCTAGCTTCCAATTGCCCTAACTCTGTTAATTTTCATAATAGCAAAAAAAATCAAGATACTATGTGTATGCAAAATGTTTGTCTCTGCAACTTTTATTTTGGAATTTTCTTTCTAACTCCTACCCTTTTCTCAAAATTTGAAAAAAAATATTCAGATACTCCAGAGTAAATTATTTAAAAAACTTTTCTCAAAATTTCGCATTTAAATGTCTATTTTCTTGTCCTATAAATCTGTATGTATATTTTGTTTGTCGTCGAATAAAGTAAAGTGATAAACTTGTGCTAGTTCTTTTTAACGAAACTTGTTTTGTTAAAAAATTTAAGGCTCGACTTTTATTTGTTATAGTCATCGAAAAAATTTTAAGAAGTTGCAGATATTTTTGGAGTAAATAGAACAATAATTTTTGGAGTAAATAGAACAATAATTTTTTAACAAAAATGGTTGGGTTCAAAAAAAACTGCACGGGTTATTTAGAGTAATGTTTACAAAATAAATGATTATTTTATGTACAGAGGTTTTAATCTCATCCTATCCTGGGGTACAAAATTTTAAATATCGGTAAGTACGTTAAGAACAGCAACTGTTAGTTGAAATTTAAATGAAGTCAATCAGGTTTACTATTTATATATATGTGCTCTTGGCCAAACTATAAAAATTCAAAATTTTATATTTCTGATTACTGCATATACCCCAATCGTAATCTACGAGTCAAGCTTTTTCTAACGACACCCCATACAACAAAATTGGTTCAGTGGCTCAACAGTTATGGGAGTTCTTAGCCAAAATAAGAATTCTCTGAAAAAAGCTAAGAGTGTGTCTTAATTTTTTCTGTTATTTGGTCTGACCTCCAATGGTTCGGATTTTTTTGGTAAAAACAATATTATTTTAGATAAGAGGACTGTGTACACTCTAAAGGCACAGCTCTACGCCATGTATCATGATTTGATCGCTCTAGCTCGAGATTCGGCACTCGTGGCTCGTGGTTGAATAGCCCCACCGATTGTCAGTAAATACGATGCGAGTCAATAAGTACATGCATCAGCAGCAAATGTCACCGAACTTGTTTAAACTTGCAAATTGAACGCGGTGCAGAAATGCGATGGTGTAGTCAAATTAGAAAACATTAGAATTTTTTGCGCGCGAATTATTTTGGAACCCGAAACACGGAAATACCTTCACATGAAAAATAATGCACCAGCAACAATATTAGTATCCATTGCAGATTGACTGTTCTTCCTGTGCAGACTATATGACGAATTCTGTTTTTGTGGTCACGAATTTTCCCGTCTGTTATCATGTGCAGACAGTCGTAAGGTAAACGCAAGCCGAGCCATTGCGAACAGAGAGCTACGAGCCACGAATAATTCGCCGTCTAGCTGTGCCTTAAGACTCCAAAATAAAAAAAAATGCCTTTTTCATTATACCTTACTGAAAACCCTATCTTAACATGCCTATTAAGAGTACCGAAAATGACCTTTTCCTGTGCTCTAACGTGCGTTGCTAAGGGAACTGAACACAGTTCCCTTAGCAACACTAAACCACAATTGTATTATGACAGCCGATGTCAGTGTTTTGAATTTTAGTCTAGTATAGTAAATACTAACTAGTTTTTGTATTAAGAAAGGTATAATGAAAAGTATCGTTCATTACACATCCATAAATGCTTTTCCCGTGGTTTCCGGTGTTCGGCTACGCCTCACACGGGAACCCGTCGCGCGCACACGAGAAAAGCCTATTTTCTGGACTCGTAATGAAATATACTATTTTTAAACTCTAACCAAACTTTGTCGGAATGTGTGACTATGCAAGGAAGTAGCTAATGCAATTTTTTTTTCACTGCCTTAATAGTACCTACAGTTTTTGCATTTTTCATGACTGGCAGATTTTTTTTATCCAAGATTTTTGTACTGGTATTAAACAAAAGTAGTTGCTTGTTCTCAACGTATTTATTAGAAATTTTCATGAATGATGTCTTTATTAAAATAAATAAAAATTCATAGTTCTGTAACGAAATTTTTTCAAAAATTGTCTGTTTTTTTAATTTTCCTGAAAATGTATTGATTTTTGGAAGAATCTTGAAACAAAAATGGTGTTTCAAATATACAAGGTATTTAAGAATATTTTGAAATAATGTATATGAGATTAATCTAACAATTTTTTTTCAAAATTTGAGGCTCGCTAGATTCGCAGATCACGAGTGAGAATTTTTATCTATTTGCTCAAGTAATTTCAAAAAAATTATTAAAGATATATATTCGAGACCTTCATAAAAAAAACCTTTCATTTGATATGTCGCACTATACAGTTTTGCTAAACTTTTCTTATTTTTTTATTTCCCCCATAACCCAAATATCCTTTATCTTAACTTTTTTGTATCTCGCTGACCTATTTTGGACCCCTCAAATTACTATTCTCAACGCCACTGGTCATCAAGTACATCTTGAAGGTGAAAAACTGATTTTAAGTATTAGTGACGGGATGTAAAATAATATTTAGACGAAAATAAAAAATGTGGAAATATTTTGTATTTCTTAAATACCTCGTATATTATCCGACACGAATTATTGTCAAAAAACTCAATTTTTTTTCAATCCAGTTCCAAAATATCCTTTGTAAAAAAAATATATTAAAAAAAAGAGTAGGAGAGCTTTGTATATTATTAAACCCCATTGCAATAACCAAATTGCACAATTCTTGTACTAAGTTTTCGAAAAAAAAATTTAGTACGGGCTAGAGAAAATAAAACACAATCCTATCACAGATCTTAAAATCTTCCTACAGCCAATCATACCCCAATCAATTTGTATATAAATATACGAAAAATATACCATTTTATAAAAAAATGAAAATGTATTAAAAATGAAGCAATGAAATTAGAAAATTCGCACACACTGTAAGGATATTAGCTTTTAACTATTAATTACAGAAATTGTAAGGCAATTTTTTGGAAAAAATACAGCTAATAATTAATTTTTGCTTTTGAAAAAATTTGTGTGGAGGAATTTTTTTATCTAAAAAAATAAAGTCAAAGACATAGCGGTGGTTGTGTCTTTGCTTTATGTTTTAATTAATATAAATTTTTTTTAAACAGTATTGCTTCGCGACTCGAAAATTTTCACTCCATGCTTATTTTTTTATTGTTAGAATCTCAAATTTTTTCCACTATTTCGCTATATCATTTGAAAATAATATTCAAACATATCTTCAAACTAAAAAAAATAATAAAGAATAAGCAATATTTATATAGGGGTAATTTTTTTATTTACCTAAATTGCTTTTAGCTGAAAATTTTTTTAAAATTTGTTTAACGCCCCTTAGACTAATCGAATTTTGGTATTTTGAGGCGAAACAAAGAAAATTATAAACAGAACTGTAGAAATGAAAAAAAAAGTGCGTGAGCAGGGGGGATTAGACAGGTGTAGAATGGGGAGAAACATGTTATTTCCAATGAAAGTTGACATCCAATAGAAAAGTTATAGGTTATTAAAAAATCTTTTTTATTGGCCACTTTGTCATATAACCTCAAAATGTCCGAGAAAAATTGTTTTTTTTTTGGTTATTATTTTTTGTTTGGTGATGATATAACTTTCCGTGAAATTCAATTGGTCCACTTCCAATAAATGTATATTTAATATTAATATTGTGATAAGAAAAGGAAATAGAAAAGTAGATCAATATATTCAAAAAAAAATAAAATAATTTACCCTACTATTTTTGTATTTATTGAACAATTTATTTTTTTAAATGAAAAGTGAGTGGAATAGTTGAGGTTTTAACAATTTTTTGTTAGTATAATACCAAGAACCGTGGTTTTAGAGAGAGAAAAATAAACTCAGATAAAGGCTCTATGTTAAGAAAAGAAACACTCCTGCAGAGAGGATACATCAGATGTTTATAGAGAAGGTAGACTTAGGCCTAAGAATTTCCATTTATAGTTGGATCTGATGAATTAATCTGCAGGGAATAACGCTGAGATGTGCTTTCTTCTCTGATAAAAATCGGGAAAAACGGAAGAAAAATAGAGAAATTCTGTTTTAAAAAATAAAACAACCCTCCAAATACATCCCTAGCTTTATCTATTTTTAAATAGTAATAATATTCAGTAGAATATTTAACTTTGACACACTCATTTTAGTAAATTAGTTTTCTGAAATGTCTAAATTATAAAAGGCACCAAAAAAAATACTATCATAGGAGCCGGATTCTTGATGATGGAATAGAGAAACCCTAGAAAACGTATATTTTGTCTTTATCTTCCTCATTCACTTCGTCGTTGCAGTGACAAAGACAAAATATCTGTTCTCTCGGAAAGCTCTAGTCCCAGATCCAATCTTCTATAGATGGACGAGAAAAATCTAAGGAACAATTTTTTTTTTCATAATTTTTCCAAATTTTGACCCAGCTTAATGTAGGTCAATTTACATCTGCCAAATTTTCACCCAGCTGAAGTCAGGTACCGGGAACTCAATTTACATTTACCCAAATTTTGTTCCATAATCAGGTATCGAGATCCAACTTACATCTGCCCAAATTTTAAACCAGCTTAAATTAGGTACCGGGGGCCCAAATTTTGACCCAGCTTCATTCAGGTATAGGGGACTTAACCGAACTATTGAATAGAAAGGATAAAGACAATAACAGAATGAAAGAGTTTTCAGGCAAATAATTATAAAATATATGAAGATTAAAATTCTGATTTTTTGCTTACGAAATGGATAATCATAAATATTTGAATATTTCAGTTGAATTTCTCTACTTTTCCGAGTTTTTCCTGGTCGCTTTTCATGGAGACTTAGCAAAACCTCATATCATTCACTTGATCACCATTTAAATGTTAGTATTATCAATTTTTTTCCATTTTGTGCGATTTATTTAAATAGAAAACTACGCAGGTGATTGATATGACGCATAAGATAAGTAAAAAAAAGTATATTTAAAAGAAGGGGACTCTTCACATTAGCTGTGATCTACAATATGGATATATCTGAAAAATGGTCTACTACTTTTCTTTATGTAAGATTTAATAAAGTACAACTTTTAATTTAAATAAACAATTTATGTATAGATAACTTGTTAGCTGATTGTGTGCTTGCAATATTTCTTATTTTTTGAAAGAAGTCTAACTTTAACTAAGTTCGAGAAGCTTAGGATTTTATTTTGGATGATTTTACATTTTGGCTTGGTGCACTACATGCAGCTACGTTTAATGCAGTAACTTTCAACTACGGCAAACATTTTAGCAAATACTGATGTTAGTATATATAAATGTTCATATTTGTTTTTTAATTAGTTATCGAGTTTCTAGGGGCAAATGCACATTATTTTTATTATTAGTTATTTTTCCTTTTAAAAATTCGGTGTGACTAGAGGTTCGCCGGCGGAACTATGAATTTTAAATTAGGATTCCTCCTTGAGGCGGATACCAAATATACAGAAATCCGCTGAAAATTTTATAACTTACATTACAAACCTACTTTGCCGCCGTCCTGAGTGCCCCATCGGCGGACTAAAGTTTATTTTTTCAAGAATTCCGTCAGAGTCCCGAGTTTCATTATTTTGTCAGACTGCCAGCCCTCAGTGTTGTTCGGTTTGTTATTGTTTCGCAACTTGAGTAGGTACCTACTATGCCGGCCCTAAATTCGTCTCCGAGCAGGTAGCAACCCCTTAAATTCATCCCATGCTAAGTAACCTTCATTAATTACATAACTAAATTCGTCCCCGATCAAAAGATTATTATATTCTTAGAAATTACCTTGTTTTTTAAACTTATACTATAGCTTCTTCAATGATCTTCCTTGCCCTTCTAGATAAAATTAAAATATTTTTTGGGGACGAGTATTTTTGTCGACCTGCTACTACTTGAGATGCCTGTGGTGATTAAAAAAAGAGGAAGACACAAAGCGTCATTTGCGTAGATTAAAATCTACATTGTCAATTAAAGAAATAATACTTACTAAACCAAATATCGGACGGAATTCTTACAAAAATAAACTTTGATCCGCCGTTGAACGGAATTTAATCATGAAACATGAGTTGTCCGCCGTTGGGCGGCGGAAAGCATATATTATTAGTGAATAACTCCGCCGCGCTTGCGTAAATTATGACATTTTAGTCGGATTTCTAGATATGTTATAAACTTCCTCCTTATTTTAAATTCATAATTCCGCCGGCGGATCTCTAGCCACACCGTTAAAAATTAGAAGGGAAAGGAAAAAAGAAAATTTTTAATTGATTTTGTAGTATTCTTCATAGAAATAACTCATTCACTTAATAAAGTCTTGGAACATCCATAACTTTTCCAAAGTACCCAAATAACTTTTCTTTCAGCTAAAACAATATTAATTTCTCCATATTTTTATTATTTTTTTGTCTATTCTTTCATTTTTTTTAATTTTTCATTCAAAATAATCTACTCGTTTGAATTGTGGTTTTCTTTTTTCCTTATGGTCTCGTTCGTTTGTTTCATCAACCTGTGTGTGGACCAAGAAGCCATTTTTCGGCTGTGTATCAAGAACTATCCTTCTTATAACTTTTGGGGAGAAAATTCTTAGGAAATGTGGACAAGAGAAATCTCTGGAAATAATTTTCAAGATTCTAGCTTCACTAGAGCCTTCAGATAGAGTCCACTTGAAAATGACATAGTAACCCCACTTTACTGTCAACCTGTCAAATGTCAACTATTTGCGAACAGGTGCACCTTCTGTCAAAATCTACTCTTTTGAATGACAAACAAACCAAAATACTGTTAGAATATGTGCAATTTGCAGTGTTTTCTTGATTCCTGGTGCCGTATTTTCGAGATTAATCGAACTTTTTCGTATGCGATTTAATTCGAATGAAAAAAATGGCACACGATTCGAAGATCGTATTTTTGAACCATTTTCGAAACTCCACTGATCCTATTGCAAGTGTTGAAACAGATTGATAATGTGTAATTCATAGATAAATTAAACACAAGTTGTAATCTTTCAAAAATTAGTTATGTTTATTAATTTCTGATGTGATTCACAATATAACACACAACTCAAAACTGAACAGAAATAAGGTTATAATCGTATACGAAGTTTGATATCTGAATGGTGCATATCCACTTGAGTCACCACATGCGAAAAAAAAATCGTTCACGAAGCCTTCGAAAGTGATTCGAAAATACGGATAACCGATTTTCGTGCGAAAATCATTCAATTACTTACACGAATTGTACTCAAGTGGTCTCGAAAATACAGCCCCTGAGACATTTTATTGAATTGACAGCTCAAAATTTAAAATATAAATAACTGACTTATGTAATTTGCTATATTTTTTGCCATGTTGTTAGTTGTTAGAAATAATTAAGAACTTACAAGTTCTAAGCTTCCAGGTGACTAAAAATTATTAAGCAAGGTAACAAGTAACAAGAAATTTTTTTTTCAACTACTTGTCTCGTTACCTTCGTAAACTGATAATAGACCGTTGAAACTGATGTAAACAAACTAAACTTTTTTCATATCTTAAATACCAAAAATTATACCAAACGGTTTATGATCACTTTTTTAGTCACCCGTTAAGAACTATATAGATTGACTTCAGTATGAAATTTAAAAAAAAATCAAAAATCATCTGAATTGAAATCATTGTAGTGCAATTATTAAGAGATAGTTGAATTTCCGAGATCGATAAAAATCTCGGATTTGATGAGTGATACTTGTTTTAAATATTGTACAGTGATTTTTTAAAAGTAGATGACTGAAGTATCATAAGTATATTATATGTGGTTTTAGTTGAATTATATATATTATATACATGGTGGAATAAAATTCATTTGGGAAACTTATTTCTAAAAACAGTAAGGATTGTGTAGAAAATAATATAAGAATACGAAACTTAAGAAACTCACCAGTATCACCGTATTCCAGTTCACCACCTAAAAAACATCGAATGTTATCGGTAACATTGTTTATTTAAACAACCGCATCTAACATCAAACGAAAAGCGGCATTAGAAACTTATTATGCCGGCTTTTAGAAAAAATTATTATCATGCCGCGTTACGAAGGAAATAATTGTTCACCATTTTGCAACCGAAAATTAGGAGCGGCAAAGAAAACAAAAGTTTTTAATAAATAAAGTATTTGAAAAAATATATATGAGTCGGGATGAGTGCAAAATGTGAGTGAGAAAAAGTAAATGTTATTAATTTTATCGTTTTTAAAAAAACATACTGATTATAGAAAAATTCCACATTTCCTAGAAATTAACGACGACTCGTTACGCTGATGAACTGGGAGTCATAATTCACCTAAAAACGGTTGTATCCTGAGTTACCTAAACCTGGAACCAGACTTGATAGCACCATAAAAAATCAACTACAAATATTAAAAGAATTTCCGAGTCAAAAAAATGATGGGTGGTTAATAGACGTTTTTATATTTTGTATAGCTAATACATCTACTACAAAAAACAAAAATCATTACATTTATTTCTTTAACGTGTAGTAAGTTTCACTAAAATCGTGCTATCAAGTCGTGCTCTAGGTTTACACAGCTCCAAATATGCCATTAGCAGAATCCCGAGCACATTCGAGTGGTTCTGTCCGACCAAAAGAACGGAGGGACTTTTTAAGCAAATTACTAAACTATTTTTTTTAACCCATCCTTACTTTTCACATAAAAATGTTACTTTGTTTGCTAGTAAAGAGTTAAGCCTCTGCTAGCATTTGGGTCTATATGTAGTTTTGTTATATTATTTTCTATGGAAAATATTTATTACAAGCTGTTTTTGAAAAGTAAGTTTTTCAAGAAAAAATACATTTTATTCTAGGAATGTTGCATATGTGAAAAAAAATAATTTTTTGTAGCTTTCTATAAAGTGATTGGTGAAAAATTCATTGTAAATGGTATAATTTTGCAAACTTAATGATAGTAGAGCCCTACAATTCTCAATTAGCTTCAAATATTAAAAAAAATTATATATTGCGTAGCAGAGTAAAAACTTTTTTTCTTAGAAAAAATATTTATATGAAAAATTACATTGTAACTGTAAATAATAACGAAAATTTCACATTGCAACATTACACAGTACTATTTAAAAGTTAGATTGTAAAAAAACCGATATCAATTATATCATTCTTTTAATTTCATAGGTTTCACAAATTGTCGCCATGATGAAATCCTAGCATAGACTGAAAAAAAAATTAATTATGAAATGCTTTAATACAATACGACATTTAGAGTAAAAGAAATATATGAAAGTTATAGAAAATTTAAAAATTAGGTTCATTTAAGATGAATATTTTCAACTCCATATCTCAAATGTAGTTAGGTTCCAAAATGGTTCAATAAAACTCAAAGTCAAACCACAAAACGTATTTTATATAATTTAACCTCTACAAAAGAGTGTGCGCAACTAGTTTCGGTAAATAACTACCTACCATCATCATGCTATAAAGGAAAACAGTAATAGATACTTTATTGGGAGTTTCTATAATAATGATAAACAAATCTATACAGGGTGTGAATTTTGAAACTGTATTTCGTGGAAAGAGATTTCAAAAAAAATCTCAAAACCTTTTCTTAACAATTATAGTTAATACTGTAGTGATCATTTACCTCTATAAAATACAGAGTAATACATTTAAAAAAAAATTGTGAAACCGATGTATGAGTTTGGCCTCGCCCTGTATACGGTTTCTCAAATATGGAAGCAGGTCTAGTGAATTATGATACTAGACGACCATCACAGACGCATGGTTTCATCGCAATAGTGAAGTAAAGTAGAATTCAAATTTAAATTAAAATAGCGTCCCATTTAAAAAAATTTACCTTTGATCTGGTCCGGCGTTATGGCACACGCTTTACAATTGCGACTAATTTTAAAATAAGGGCCTTTAGGCTGGCTAGAATCGGTTAAAATTTTATTTAAATGTCTTTGAGGACCATACTTTATCGAACTAATGAATCACCCTGTATTTATAAAACTTACTGGTCGTTCAGCAAAACAACAAATAGTTGGTGCCAATGCAAAATACTCACTTTGGTGGAGTAAGGAAAAAATTTGTATATTGGGCTTAGCAATTTTAGAAAATATATCTGAGATTCTTGCCTCTTTTTTATGTTTTCACATTGACTTTAGAAAGAGTATAATTATTTACCCAGACTAGTTGAAAACACTGCCTCGTTGGGTTTAAATTATACATTTAGTTTTATTGAATATTTTGTTTATTTAAATTAATACGAAATTTAACATTATGATCAATATATCTAATACCGAACAACATGGATGTTTATCCAACGTAAGTTGATATTTGTCTTAGATGAACCTTGAATTTAGTTGTAAAACTATAGTTACATTCACATAGAATAAAGAAATCTTGCAGTTCTGTGAAGTGTTTTGTTATATTTTTACCGAAAGTGCTCATGCTGTTATAATGTCTAGAGTATGTTTAAGTAGACTTTAATGAGAGAAGCTAATTAATTATTAATATACTTTTTTTTTTCAACCATTTCAAGCACAGGCGTCTTATTTTTTTCATTATTTATTTCATAAGTGATTAATCTATTGATATATCAAGAAAATATTTTCATCTAATAGAACATGTACAAACAAATTTACTTATAGTCTAGTTGAATGTGATTGATAGCACATAGTCAATTGAAGCAGGCCCTTGTCCAGACATTTGAGGGCCTGTGGTAAACACTCAGTCGAGACCCCCCTACATTTTATGGGGTATCCCACTCGTGATCCCCCATCCAAAAAATGGCATCAATGTCCTGGGAGACCATAGAATTTGGGGGCCTGGGGCAAAATTTCCCAGTTGCCTCCCCCCTAGTGGCAGCACTGAATGGCATAAATTAAAAAACGATAGCTGAAAGGTACACATTATTTTACGTTCCTGTGTCTCAGATTACAAAAAATACAGTGAGACTTTCGGTATGTCCTCTCCGGTACAACACTAGTCCCAACCAAAATATAATAACATAATGAAGGGTAATTGTCCACCAATGCCTTGAATACCTGGAACAGGTCTACTTAGAGCCTAATCAGGTTACAGACCTCCAAAAAGCCTAGCAACCTTATTCATAGACACAGTAGCTATTAAATACTATACTAACAAGTAGCCACTAACTCGTTACTAAATGTGTCGTATTCATAGTCAGTACTTTAGTAACTACTAGTAGAAAAATATGCATGGCAACGACGCAAATTTCAATTTTGACTTCACTTTTATTAACATAACTTAGCAAATGTCATGTTTATTTGGTTCTTGTGTATTTTGTGCAGTAACTTAATTGGTAAAATGAGAGATACAAACCAGATAAATGTTTATGTAGAATTAGTTGAGGTCCAAGCAGCTGAAATGGTGATAGATATATATCGGAATCCAAAAGTGTATTTGGAACGAAAAAATCGTCAAGAGAATGTATTATTCAATTAATTCAAGAACAGATAGCAAATGTAAATATTTGGAGGTGACAAAAATATATCGAGTAAGTAATCAGTTTACTAAGAAAAGTATAAATACCCTAATCTCATTATAAGCAGTAATAGGTGCCTATTCTGTAACTCTTCCTCTAAAATTTAAAGGCCTTTAAAAGTTTAACCAGCGCTAAAATGAAATCGGTATTCGCTAACCACATTTCCGTTAAAATTTTGAAGGATTCCTTTAAAATAGCCTGTTAATGGTATTTTTAAAGGAATGTGAATCTAAATAATAACGGTAACAAAAATGGCGTATGTTTATTTATTATTCTAGGGCAGAATTTAGATTACACCAAAGAAGTATTAGGGACTTAAGTGATCCCTTTCAAATACCAACTAATTTATCTAAAAGTCTTTTTCGCTTTTCCAAGTAAGTTAAGAATGTTAATTGATATGATAGAACCACATCTACAAGAAGGACACATAATTATTGTCATACTAATACATTTAAAACTTCTTGCTAGTCTCCACTTTTATGGTTCGGGCAAAGAAGTAAGGTAATTTTTTACAAAAGTATAACTTTCCGAGGAGTTTGGGAGCCATAGATTGCTAAAGCCTATTCTCTTTTAAAAGTATGGAGGGTAGAAGGAAGGAGCACCATCTGAATGTATTAAAAAGTGTCCATCGAAAGGAAGCAAATTAAGGTGGCGCCATAGTAGCAAGTGGAGAGATTTTAAAAACAGCGCCATAAATTATTAGAGTAAGATACAAAATTAAAAAAGGAAATACTACGTAAATAATTGAGATTTTAAATACTGTATATTTCTCAACTACACAAGTCACGAAAAATACTAAATTTTTCAACCCAGCACACTTCACTCGGTTTATAACCCTAAATTCACATCATTTCCATTAGCTACACGAGCGCCATTTCGGTGAATCTTCGAATTATAATTTGCTGTTTACAGGTGGACACTTTTTCAACTTGTCCCCCATACAAGATGGTGCTCCTTCCTTCTACCCTCCATATTTAAAAGGCTTAAGTATTCCTTTTGTTTTTTTTGTCGTTCTCGACACCCGTGACATTTTTCTATTTTTATTATTACTTATAATTAATTTCACAAATGACTAGAAGCGTTCAAGAAACCAAAAACAGTTCATGCAGTTTAGATACAAATGTTTTTCTTCTATCTTCATTAATTTTCTCTTATTTTTTATTAAATAATTTCTCTAACTTAGCTACTAAATGTCAAATAGCTCCTTAAGCACTGTTGCCAGATGCTCTACTTAAAATTTTAAAGGAACCCTTTAAAACGGATAGTTTTCAACAGTCCTCTAAAATGTATACTTGCAGAATAGCTTTTCAACTAAAAATTTTTAAGAGGCTTCTAAATTTTAAAGGATTAGTTACAAAATAGACCCCTATTTGGTTTAAAATATTATCTAGTTGTATTGGATATAGTAAAGATATTTTGCTATTATTAATGTTTTTCAAACGAAAATAAGAGAAGTTAAGAAGGAATCATTCCAAATACATTAATATGTGTAATCTTGCTTCAAAAGATCCCCGATTTATGAATGTAAAATCAAATGTTTTAAAAATGAAACTTAGATTATTTATTTAAAGTTAATTGGTTATTTTCATTTATAATACCTAATACAAAGGTATATATAAATAGACTAGTGGAATGCAAAACAATTTTACTATTCAAAAAATTAAGTAAATTATCAGAACAATTTGTTGTTCTTGCATTAAAATATTGATAATAAGCATAAACATAAGTAATCAGTCTTTTTCTTGTCACAAACCTCACAGGACAACTTGTAGATTGAGAGAGAGTCTTACAAAAAGATATGAATTATAATAAATGGATTTATACATTAAAGTCCCAAGGTGGGGTGATTTTTTTCTACAGTGTTTATAACATATTATGTAGGTACGAATATTCAATGAAAAATTCACTTTTATTACTTTTTTACTTGCACAAAAATTATTTAAACCATTTTTATACGTACACTGTATATTTACATTATTTGAAAGCATTATTAATTGAAATAACTTAATTATTTATCTCAACCGAACACAAAATTCACCTTCTGTCAAAAATCGCAGTTTACCTATGTCATGTCGTTGATTGAGTATTATTCATTGAACGGTCATGTTTAGTACGCACTTAAACATTCCCAAGCACGCTGCCAAATATTTAAAACGTTACTAGCATTAGCAAGATGCTAAATACGTCTATGAATAGGTTATTTGTGATTTTTAACTAGTAGAGCCTTAGTAGCCACTAACTTTGACTATGAATAAGGCTGCAGATCTTTTGGACTAAAATATTGATATAGGGTATGCACAAAAGATCTTATATGCCGCAGTGTGGTAATGCCAATCGACCCCCTTGAAACCCCGAACTAAAAAAGACCTGGAAAGAGCCTGTTTAGACACTTGTTCAAATTTTGATTTACGAATTTAATAAACGATTTATTGGGTAGCTCTATAAAATTTATACTGTCAATCATTTTCAAATAGACTATACATATTTGAGTTTTCAATTTTGATTTGGAAAATTTGAAATTACAATAAATTTGTTTGGTATGTTGAGAGAAATTCTTGGAGTATATATAGGGTTAATCAAATATCAAAATGCACTATCATATTAAAGTTTTTTTTTACTATTTAATCTCATAAAATCAATAAAAGGCCAACTTTACTATTTAGAAATTTTAATTTTCGTTAGAACTACAGCTATATTATTTTGATTATTTCACTAGAGTGTTTTTCACTGGCAAAATACCATAGCAACGGCACCTTTTCTACTGACAAAAAGTTACCTGTAATTACCTTAAAGAAATTCAGATGTGATTTTTACACAAAATTTTAATTTTTTCAAGGTGCGTTGATCAAAGCAAATTTTGTTACCATGGTTCTGATATTTCTTCAAAATTTCATTGTGTAATTTCTTGTTAGAAAACGTAAGATTAGTTCAGTGTTTCTGGAGAAAAAAACAGATTTGGAACACAATCCATTGCAGAAATTAAAAAGGCAGTGTCGGAGAATAAATCTCCAAAAACGTGTGTCTCCAAAGCTTCCTGTTGGTGACAGTTTTCGCCGTTTTTATTGATAAGAGATTGTAAGCTTGAGAAGCATACTCCAGCCGAAGAATTAGCAAAAATTATGGAAGGTTATGCTTACAATATGGAAAGAAAAACGGAGAGGACTACAAAAAGTCAAGTATCAAAAGCATATGGAAAACCAAGGCGCAGATGATACAGGAAAAGTACTATCAAGAATTTAATATAAAAATATACCCATTTACCGACATTGCCTTTAAATCAGCCCTTTGGCAAAGGAATCAAATCGAAAACAACTTCAAGGTAACCAAGAGAAAATAAAAAGCCTTTACAACACAAGAATTATTGGAAATAATACAAATTCATGACGACGACACCCCAGAAGGCCCACAGAAAAAAATATTTTACTTATTCGCTTTTGAACTTGCCTGGCGAAGCAACGAAGCAGTGAACTGCAAAGTACATCATTTCCAACAAGAATTAGACCTAAAAGGAGAATTTACGGGACGTATCGAATACAATCCCATATTTTAAAAGACCTCACAAGGAGGTGCAAAAACCTTAGCCAGTAGCCAAATGGTTGGTAAGAAACAACATTAACAAAGATCTTTGTTCTATTTTTAAAATTATTGGAAAAAAGAAAAACCAATCCAGAAATCACAAGTGACAGGCTTCTTCTGACAGTCCATCCAAATTGGAAAAAAGGAATTTGGTACAAAAACATGCCTATTAGAATCAACAGCTTGTCAAAATGGACCAAACTCTTGGCAGAAAATATTGGAGTAAATACCAAAAAATTTAAAGCAACAAACCATTCACATCGCTCTTTCACTACTTCTGCCCTTGCAAAAAAGGTGTTGGTGAGCAAGAAGTGATCAAATTAACAGGACATTTCCATGCAACTCTTTGAAACCTTATTTGCAGTTGGACTCTGAACATCGTTTAAAATTAATTGAAAACTTGAGAGAAAAAGCACCAGATCAAGTAAATTTTCCTAGTAAGAGTTCAAACATACCGGAAGTACATGCTTTACAAGCACATCATAACGATAAAAATAATGCACAAACGTTTAATTATCATAACTTTTATATAAATAAATAAGTTATTTTTTTCTTTATGCTCCTTTGTTAAATAAAAGTTCCCTAATTTTATTATTTTTTTTCTTTTTCTCGTGAAATAGTCATGTCGAATACCACTCGAGAAAAAATTGTGCAGGCAAAATTATTGTTGTCAAGGTTTTATTCAAGTTCGTTGCTTTTCGGCAATTTCGCTCATGATATTGCCAAGCAACAAACTTTCATACCTTTCGAAAATTTTGCCGACAAAATTTATTCTCTTGTGATATTATATATGAGAATTTTTAAAATAATTCATCGGCAGTGATATTAATCAAATTTTCATAAACATTTTCCAATTTTTTTAGTTAATCGAAAGAGAACGACCTCTTTTGTAACTTTAAATAAAGAAATGAGATGAAATATTTGTCTTTGATTTGCAGTTATTGTATGTGTAAGATATTCGTGGTCGTTGCCTGAGTTGTGAGATTAAAATGGTGAATTTCAGTTGTTTGATTGTTAATCGGTTGTTAAAAAAAAAACTGTAAATAATTGTAGAGAAGTGCCTCTTTTGATTGCGCATTGCTACTCTCTCGGTCAACTATTAGAAATAATATTAATTATTTAATGTTTCAACTGTTGTTAAAATTTTTGTTTTATTATGAAATAAAGCTGCATTTTTACAAAAAATAAATAGTTTTTATTTTAAAAAATCGTTGAATAATCGTATAGTAAACTAACCTATACAGTGTGGCCCAAAGAGTTTTACACAAATCAAGAAAAAGTATATCACACACTAATCAGTATTTAAATTTTGTGTCCAATCGTTCTATAGATTATGGTTAAAAAAACACTAAGAAACACGCTTTATGGGTAAATGAACTGAAAAGTAAAAAATAATTCTTAATATAAGAATAAACTTATGAACGAGAAAATTAATGTAAAAGCGTGGGGTGCTTGTACTACATTTATACACTAGCTCTGCATTTCGGAATAGAACTAGTAAGAAATAATAACGATTGATATCGAGCTATTACCACAATAACATCAATTTACTCGTTAATCATTTTATTCTCAAATTAAGAATTATTTTTTACTTTTTAGTTCCATTACCTATAAAGCGAGTTTTTTAGTGTTTTTTTTAAACTATAATTTATTTTCATATAGAAATGTCACAATATAACAAATAAAAAAAATTGTCACCGTGTCTAGGATTCGAACCCTACGTCTACAATTCCTAATTTTCGCAGCCGAACCTCTATACCACTTGGCTAGGAACACATAATAATTTATCAACCAATCTGTTGTATATAGATTAAAGGAATTAATAATAATTATTAAAAAATTATTCTACTGTCTTTGGTCCTTGACAAGTGTGCAAAATTTCGAATTAATCTGAGCGTTTAAAGTGGGTAAAAATCGAGTTTAAAGGTTGCGTTACAAACAAACATACATATAAGTAAAGCCAATATAAAGGATTTAAATTGAGTGAATAACCATATTAAAATTTTTGAGTAAGGATAGAAATTCTGATCTTTTTTTTTTCGGTTATTTAACGTCGGTCTATTTCTGCAACTGAGGCTAATCACCGAAGCCGAGAGCACTCTACCCCTAACCGGAAATTTCGCCGAATCCTCCAGTGTTCCAGCCAGTGGTAGGTATCTTTATCGAGCCCAACATCCATGGACTCGAGTCCTCGGTTTTACGTCTCCTCCGAAAGACGGCATATATCTACATTATACCTCGTGCTCATTGGTATAATGCCTGCGAGCTGTGATATGCTACTGACCCTAATCTAAGGCTGTACGGGCTCTAGACGGTGTTTCACCCATCCAAGTACTAGCCGCGCTCGACTCTGCTTGACTATAACTATCGCATATGAAGCGTTCCACTACAGAGCTGGGTCGACACCCCAATTCTTATCTTAGATTTATTTATTACTCGAGGAATGAATTTTACTTGCCATTGACCAGGACATTTATTTCACTTGAAATGGAATGGCTTGAACATAGCCTAGCTTTCTTCGGAATATTCTCTTTCCGAATGATATTTTTCTATCTCTGAAGTTGATTTACAACTCGAGGAACCCAAATATGCAACAATACCATAATGAACTTATTGTATTCTTATTAAGATTGGTAAATAGTATTTATATATCAAATTATACGACACTGGTAGTTTCACTACTATTTATACATTTTCTTGCATACTACACAACGATTCAACATTTTGTAAATATAATTTCACGAATAAATAAAGTATTCTTAATTGTTTTAGGTTCAAATTTCTTACGAAATCTACCACAGTTACACACAAAGGCCATAAAAGATTTGGTCAAATTCAAAACAAAGATCTGTCAACAAATGTAAACATCCAATATAGCAGTGTTGTCACATTTACTGAAAAATGCTGAATTAGAGAAAACTTCAGTTTGACATCCTGTTTATTAGCATCCACTCATGTATAAATGAAGTTTTGATGATTATTACTTTTAGTCATTGGATGATTATTACTTTTAAATAATACGACATGCCAACATCTGTGGACTCCAACAAAATAAATAATTAAACTGACATTATTTATGTTTACTCTTCTAGTATGTTCATTGTTCATATTAGTAATTCGCAAAAACGACACCTACCGTCAAAATTTTATAACCTTGGAATGGGGAAAACAAGCCAAATCGCCATTAGAGTGTGCACTAGAGTACGTGTATAGTGAATAAAGTATTAATATCGTTTGTTGTATGAGAATACTTATTTAGACTCTAATAATGACCAGCAAGTGCAAGAGATATATTGCCCTGTGCCGCAATGTAATCAGTATAAAGATGCAAATGAATCAATACATAGCTTCCCAACAGATCCAAAATTATGCAGTATGGCAAAACATTTCAAAAATTGGGAAAACCTATTTTTAAATACATGTCAGTGTGTAGCAGGCACTGCTTAGAAACATATTATAAAGGTAATTTCACTCATTTCAATGAAATATTTGGATGTTTAGTGTTATTTAGTGCTTTGAATACCTGTTCGCCTTCCACCGTCGGCTGATTTCTGTCGCCAATATATTTAAAAATGTTCACCAATCTAATTTAAATAAGCACCAACTCTCACAAAACACCTTTATCGCTCAAAATTCGAAATTGAATCAAATGGACAGAGACAAACAGAAATGGATGTGTTTATTGTTTTCCCCATTCCACTCACAGCTTTGACATATACTGCAGCGCCCACTATCAGAAGAATTTCCGCAAATACTATTTACAGCCAAATAAAAAAGAAGAATATGGGATATTTATTTGACATTTATTTCAACGGCCTGGCAACCTTGTCCAGTATTACGTCCACGTACACTTGACAATTAAAGCTGACAGATCATGTGCTGTCAAACATTTTGACGTAATTACATACATCAATACTAAAACCCATTCCCGCCAAAAAAAAATCAAACAATAAAACAATGAATCTGTAAAAATTAAATCGAAACCCTCAAAATTCTCAGTAACATAGGACGATGACCAATAACCAACTATGCCAAAGATTAGATTTAGCCGCTCCAGTCTATGGAAAAATGAAAAGGATAAGAGTATATTTGTTCGATGAACCAGATACGTGTAACGTGCTTAATATTAACCCGAGGAACTGTCGAAACTGGACAGAGATCTTAAAACATATTACCGAAACTATAAAACCTGCCTTTGGAGCTGTGCTTAGACTGTTTGATTTGGCTTCCGATAAGTTCGTTGAGACTTTTGATGAGTTGATACTTAACGAAACCTACGTAGGTAAGCAATCAGTAGATTTTAAATAAATTTCTTAACAGTTATTTATACTATAAATTCGGTATCGCTCGGGAGCAAAATCGTTCTCGACTAGTAAATATACTTACATCCCGTGAAGTATATAAGATTTTTTCTCCCCCCCCCCCAGCAGAATTTATTCTTGGATTTTTATTAATTTAATTCGATACTTTTCGCATGAAATTATGGACAGCTTTGACCGGTTTCTATAGCGTCATAAGCGTTGTTATTTTATTAACGATGTCAAGCTGACAGTTTATTATCAAACATTGAGAGAAATTGAAACTATTGATTTGTATAACAGCCATATAGATATAGAAGAATCAGCAAATATCGCTTGTTTGACGCTACTGCCAGAAAAATCAAGGAAGCGGTATGGAGCAACGTATCATTACTTCAAGAAATGGTGCCAAACAAAGACTGCTACTGCAGTTTCAGAAACCGTGCTTACTTTCACGAAAAATCTGCTGTATTAAAGTTTCCATCAAGATTATGGTGTGAATATTCCATGCTGAAGTCCACCCTTTTCATAGAGGAAAACATAGATATTTCCAAGTATCCTAAACATTTTTTAAAAGAAGAAATGGCGGATATAAACCCAAAAAATCTAATGTGTTTGACAGGGAAGATGTAAATAAATTCCTGTTTAAAGCTCCCGATGATATTTATTTAATGATAAAGGTCTGGAGTGAGCTCTGTGCAATGAAAATGGACAATGTTGAATTAAGGCATGAAGTCATAATTGTTACTATTCCTGATTCCAAAAATGGAATGGCACGTAAATTTACAGTGACTAAAAGTGACGATGAGAAGATTTGTTATTTTAAAATAGTTCGAAATTACATTGTTATAAGATCCCACACGACGAATTTTAATCCTCGCTTCTTCATGCTATATCAAAATGGAAAGTGCTTAAAACAGCCTGTGTCGGTAAAAACTCGATTTCTTCAATTACAAGTAAAATTGCTAAATTTCTAAACTTTGAGAACTTTAAGGAGTGTACAGGACACTCCCTTAGAAGAACGTCGGCCACTTTATTAGCGAATACTGTTGTTGAGTCAGAAGTCTCCTGCAGTACTTCAAGAGTAACAGAAAACTATTCACTCATAATAATAAAAAGTGAAATGTCTGGTACTAATTATAATCTAAATTAATTACTTATACAGAAAAAATCGTAATAAGATATTCAACTCCAATAAAACCAAATGACAACTAGAAAGCTTCGTTCAACCGCGCACTAAAGCTCACCTTTTAATCCACACTCCCGGCCGCTACTGTATTCTTCGGTTCACACTGTGAGGCAACTGTTAAATTTTTTATTCATTCGTAAACTGAAAAATTTGTTTATTCACAGCTTTTATTGAACAATTCACCTAATCGATCCTGAACTCAAAATTTTCTTCTTTGTCACAGTGGCTACCGAACTTTGGATACTGCTTTATCCGCTTCTAATGGTCGAATCTGGATTTTTTTTCAAAATACGTGGTTTTTGAAGAAAATATTAATGAATCCATCAATCATATTTCTCAACGTCAAATTTAATAAAAAATAGGGAACAAAAATTTTTTTCAGTAAAACTCGGAAAAAATTATGTAATTTTTTTTTTTAATTTTTTGGATATTGTTCATAAGACTACAACTTATTATCTAACGATTGCAACAAACCGCGTATCTATAAGTTCATTAAATGGGGCGAGGTTGAAAAAAATTATATATATTGAAATTTTGTGTAGCCGCCATTTTGAATTTTTGAAATCTGAAAACACCAACGTTTTCAGGGGGCCAGACTACTATACTTTCCTGCTTTATGAAGTCATTATTATTATTTTAATTATGTTTGTCGCTTAAAAAACAATTTTGCAAAAAATTTTTCAATTTTTCGAAAATTAAGGATTGAAAAAATATTTTTCCAAAATATTGCATTTTGTCATCTTATAGGGTATAAAATTCACTACAATTTAGATATTCACAATTTTTTTGTGCGATCAAATCTTCTTTCTGTAAAAACCTCCTGATTGGAACTTTCTTTCAACTATCTGCCTTATTATGTGTACATTATCGTTTGTACTTCTACCTCCTCTGAATGCAGCCTGTTCATCTTCCAATTTACTTTCCATCTCATTTCGCAGTCGTTTTTCTACTATTCTTGAATATGTCTTGAAGCATACTGATGATAGGCATATTGCCCAATAATTATCGCAATTTGTATGATCCCCCTTTTTATATATTGGAAATATCGTATTTTTAGTCCAGTCTTTCGGTATAGTTTCTGTAGCCCATGCATCTTTACATATCTTCCAAAACCACTTCTTACCTTCCTCGCCCAGCCATCTTATAATCTCAGAATTAATTTATCCCGCAGCTTTTCTTATTTTGATGTTTTTAATGGCTTCCTCTACTTCCTCTTGGGTTATTTCATTATGATATCCCTCAAGATATTCCTTTTCTTGTATTAGTTCTTCCTCTTGGTCATTTTGTGTTTCAGTTTCTTCCTGTTTAAATTTTTCCCTGTAATGTTCTCTCCATACTTTTGTTTTTTCGCCTGTCTCTATATTAATTTGATTATTTTCATCTTTTATTGCATATTTTTCGCTTTCTTTTCTTCCTCGTAATGCTTTAATTCTGCTCCAGAATTGTTTGTTATTCATTTTGTAGCTTTCATTTAGTTCCTCTCCAAATTTCTCCCAACTTTTCCTTTTTGCTTCTTTTACCGCTAGACTCGCTACATTTCTTTTCTGAATATACTTAAGTCTATTTGCCTCGTTTTTGTTATTCCATTGCTGCTTTTTCTCCTCAATTTTTCTTTGTATGTCTGTGTTCCACCAGTCGGTTTTCTTGTGGTGTTTGTTTATTATTGTTCTTCCGCAAGTTTCATTTGCTATGTTATATGCGATCAAATCTAAAATAGTTATAGACGGAAAAATTTTGCATTTCACTCAAGCTATGCTTGCAAGCTGCGTCGCAAGCTTCAGCGGGATCATCTCAAGAATTTAGGAAAGTAGTCTATACTAGATACACTTTCGTTTAAACAAATCAAATCCAGTTACCCAAACTTTTCCATTCAATATTCTTACTTCCCCGGACTACTAAGAGATCTTAAGAATGTGTAATAATTGTTTGTTTACATAGTCGGCAGCTTGGGTTTGAATTCAGTAAATCATTATAGCTTTTGTTTTTGAATTTTTAACAAAAAATTCATTTTTCGGTCAATTTGACCTTTATAGCTTCATATCTCAAGATATCTATAAATTACAGATATATGAGAAATTTTAGCTAAAGCTTGTGACTAAAATCAAGAAAATGTTTAAATTCGAAGAAATGGTTGAAATTTATATTATTATTATGATTACTATTATTATTATTATTATTGTTCTGTAGCACTGGGAGCGTATGGTACGGTAAAGAAAGAACCTGGTATGTACACCTTGTCTAACAAAAGAGAAAATTTCAAGCCAAGAGAAAGGACACAATTGTATTTGGGTGAAATAGATCCTAGGATGCTTGATTTTCTCCACGAAACTGAAAAGAAAGGTTTAACTGTTATTTACGTCATGACTAACGGAGTATCTCTACAAGTTCCACAAAAAGTAGTATTTAGAAAACACGAATTACAAAATTGGGATCCCATAATAAGGTAAACAGAATAAATATACAAATAGGTATAAAATTGCGTTTTTTAACAAAATACAGATGACACTACGATTTCTAACCTAAGAAATCTCATTCACTTTGCGCATGTGTCCAGGGCAGCTATTCTTCACATCATTCGCAATTATACTAATGCGCATGGTTAAGAATGGTCAATTTCCGAACACTTTCTAAAAATGGTATTCTCGACGTCTCTGCGTAGAGAGGTGTGAACATTTTCATTCGCGTGGTCGAATGAATTTGACATCGCAATTTCTAGATTATTACAAGTTCTGTGTTACGTTTTATCATATTATGGACAGTTAGATGTTAACTTAGCTTAGGTTATGTATCTCTTTCCACTATTTTTATATGATGAATCTATCTCAGATGAATCCCCTCATCAAAAAATAAGAATTACGAATGCGTCCATGGAACAGAAGTATGGAGGGTAGAAGGAAGGAGCACCATCTTGTATGGGTGACAAGTTGAAAAAGTGTCCACCTGTAAACAGCAAATTATAATTCGAAGATTCACCGAAATGGCGCTCGTGTAGCTAATGGAAATGATGTGAATTTAGGGTTATAAACCGAGTGAAGTGTGCTGGGTTGAAAAATTTAGTATTTTTCGTGACTTGTGTAATTGAGAAATATACAGTATTTAAAATCCCTATTATTTACGTAGTATTTCCTTTTTTAATTTTGTATCTTACTCTAATAATTCATGGCGCTGTTTTTAAAATCTTTCCACTTGCTACTATGGCGCCACCTTAATTTGCTTCCTTTCGATGGACACTTTTTAATACATTCAGATGGTGCTCCTTCCTTCTACCCTCCATAAACAGAAGCAAATATTATTGGAATTCATAAAAAAACATCCAAACCTAGTTTGGTTGATTAATTGGGTCATCTTAAGGATTTTCTAAATTTTCAATATATTGTAAATCATTAATTTTTATGATTAGAAACCAAAATATAACCTATAAATTCTATAAAACGTATACGCAAGGCGTTTACGAACAACAAATACCACTCGTTGAACAACACGCACGATCGCTGGTCTTTCGAATCATGGAAGCTATACAAGGAAATCGATCTCCATGTATTCCAATTTCTGGTCATTATAGAGGGCACCACATAAGTTGCGATACCAAAAAATCTGACGGCAGCCAATCATAAAACTCGAGTTCATGATGTTTTATTGGTTGCTAGCTTCTTTGACAGTTCGCTGTTCACGTGTGAAGTACGTGAGGTTAGGTCACAGAACTGGAAAATATTGTGAATAAGAAATCCGTTTTTTGTCCTCGTTTTCAAAAATATCGAAAATTGTAATCGTTTGGTGGTAAAATAATTAGCTGAATGTATTTATATTTTTACTAAGGAATATAATTTAGGTCTATCACAATAAATAATCTTTCCTACTTCATTTTATCTTTGAATATTTTTAATTTCCTTTGTTACTTTAAGAAATCGTGGATTTTTAAAATTCAGCTCACGTCTTCGTCTTATATCATCAGCACTACCACTAATGCAATTTTTAATAACGCACACCCCGCCCATTATAAATTTTTATTATAACAATTTCAATGTTCTAGTTTTTAAAGTAATGTTCACTATTTACTTACTGTCAAATTAGTAAAATATAAAAAGTAAGGTTATTATCGTGACAGTTTTAAAATGGTATCTTAGCTACAATGCGCGACGCCGCGGTGAAAAAACACACTGCTTAGATAGACGATTTTGAGGACGGGTTTTGTCAATTTTCCCGTATGAGTTCGATCTCCTTGTTTCGAATGGTCAAAAATAGCAAAAGCAAATGACATTCCCAAAATTATTAAATGCACACGACCTTGAAAGATCCGAACAGTCAAGAATAGCGCCCCTGGAGCCGTATTCTCGACGTATAGGCATCAAAACGAATAGTTCGTGTGCGAGTACTATTTGAAAGTGGTATTCTTGACGACCATTAGTTTTTTTCAAAACGTGCGAAACTCTCGAAGAACGCATACTCATCAAAGGTTCATTTGTAGACAATACATCCCCCATAGAAAGATGCTTGTTGAACTGTCACTATGTATTATGAAGAGTAATATGTGTTGCCTGTACGTTTTTTTGTTATAAAATGAAATTAAAAGTGAAAATAATAAACCAATTTTAGATTCCTGGATCAAAAGCTTGATATACCGGAAGGTGTTGAGCATATCTCTACAATATTCGGAGATATTTTGTTGGAACCTAGAGAACTTCAGCACGGCTTCGTTTACGTAGCAATCCAACCCCTGAAGCCATTCGTTGAACTTGATTACTTAGAATTATTTAAATATTTGTGCTCGAACTACAGGTAAAAACGAATCAACATTGTAAAACAGTTTTGAACATCTTATTGCTTAATATTGTTGAAATTTATTTTTCTAATTTCAGGGGTAACTACATACTATCGATCGAACCTGCTCCCATACAAACGTCGGAACTAGTAAGAAGAAGAACTCTTAGCGAACCGCACCCGAGTTTGCGAATGTCTGAATTCGATATTGAACCAAGAAAGAGTAGAGCAACCGAACGAAAATTGAGCACGTTTTCTAAGCGAGAAAGTACTACTAGAGATTCTAGTCTTATACAAAAACGTGCCAGTACACCAGATAAAAGACAAACAACGACTTCTAATAGAATGCGTAGTTTGAGCAGATCAATATCTTCCAATAAAAAAAACAGCTCTGACTCTCTCGGTTCTCGAAAATCCACTGTTAGTCAAACAGAAGATAACCCCCGAAAAAAATCAGTACAGTCCACCGGTCGACAGTCAAGTGCTAGAATACCAGAAATCAAAATTAACCCATCAAAAAATAAAAGTAAAGCTAGTGTCTCCGCTCGGGTATCTTATGAAAGTAAAAAAGGACGCAGCGTATCTGAAAAAGGATCTGAAGATGGATGGGAAGATGAGCTAGCAGATGTATATCCAAAGGAATCAACTGTTGAAGACAGAACAAGAAGTAGAGTCAGTAAAACGAGAGCTTCGCAAACGGCCAAAAACAGTAAGTCTTCAGGAATATTAAACGAAGACATTATATCAAATAGAGAATCTTCCATAAGAAAAGTCACTTCAGTTATTACTAATGACATCGATGATAATGAATCTGAACATTTAAAACCAAGTTTGTATAGACGTGGTACCGCGTACGTCGAACCGCAACCGAGTCAGTCAGTCAATAAATCACCTACTTCTTGTCCGGTTTTCCGGGATTGTGATTGTTCCGACGATTTAGAAACCTCTTCTACCAGTATTACACCTACAACCGATCAATTTTCGTCTTGTCCCATTTTTCGCGATTGCGATTGTCCTGAAAAAGAATTAGATCCAATGCTTGTAAGATCAGACGATAATCCTCGTCGATCGAGTACAAACGCTCCTACAGCTTGCCCAGTTTTTCGGAATTGTGATTGTCCGGATGCATCGGACACATCTGCTGCGGCTTCTGATACCAAGCAAAGACGCAGTATGAGTAAATCTATTGCTTCCTCTAGAGGAGATGAAAATAGAGCATCTAGACCATCTACAACAAGTAACCGTATGTCGTGTTCCACAGCGGGGATGGACTCTGATGAGGATTCATCAGATACAGATTCTGTTAATAAAGAGGAAAGGGCTACTCAAATATCTAGATTATCGAATCCGAAATATGCAGAGAAAAATGTATCAAGTTCAGAATCGGATACGACTGAAGGTTTTTATATTGATGCTGCTACTTCAAATAATCGCCCTAGCGAAAATTCTCCAACATATTGTCCTACTTACAAGGATTGTGACTGTTCCAATATTTCAGACGATTTTGCAATTCAAACAGATTCTCGAAATACCAGTAACTATCCAGCTTACCAATCATTTTCATTCGAGTGCAATTGTCCGGAAGATACAGTGGATCCTATTCTAGAAAGTTGTAGTGAAAATCCTGGTCAAAAAATGTCAGGTGCATCAATAATGTCCCGGCAACCAGATGAAGGTAAACGAAGAAATACAAAGTCTCGCCGAAGTAGACGTAAAAGTAGCAAACCAAAATCTGGTTCTTCAAAAAAACGGAAACAGAGTACGAAGCAAATTGAGGAAAGTTTATCAGATTTGGAAATAGTTCAAACTGAGTACAATGCACCCGATATTTATGATGAAACCACAGAGGACGTTGGTACCCCGGATAATATAATCTTTGATTACGAATTTGATAAAGATATCAATAGACGTGCCACTTTACAATCTGTAAGACGTGCCAGCAGCAAAAATCCAGAACCTCCCGATGATATCGATTTTGACGACAGTGCGATACTAACAAATACTCCAGGACGTAACTCAATGAAGCCTAGAGCGTCGCAAATATCTAAAAGTCGCAGAAGTGTTAGCAAATACTCAACTCTAAATACACCCACCGGAAACTATGAGGAGAATACCGAACACACGGATACAAGACGAAGTACTATTATGGCTAGAAGTCTCGCTGCTGACCAGCCTCTTGAAGAGCCAGAATTAATTGAGTATCCTGGTCGAATTACTGATTCTAGACGTAGCATAGTGAAACCAAGACCATCGCAAATGTCCCAAGCAAAAAAGCGCAGTAGTAGAATTCTAGCTCCTACCTTACGCAGGGCAAGCGATGAGGATGATTACAATATCGAACAATTGGGTAGTGGTAGTAGTAGACGTAGTACTGTTAAATCTACAAGACGCAGTAGTTGCAAAACTCCGATTGATGACGAAAATGCTGGATCAATACGTAGCATAATTAAGAATAGAAAGTCTCTAGCGAACAGTGACCAAGACAAATTACCAACTTTCAGAGTGTCAATTAAAGACTGTGAATGTGCTGATATCGCCGAACAAATGCAGAATACTAGACGTAGTACGGCTAAAGCTAAAAAACGGAAAAGTTCTTCTCTATCTCCTAACGAGACTAATAAGCAGATTGTTAGTGCTGGATTTAGCACAATTATATCTATACCATCTGAAGTATCATCAATGCAAGATGATAACTATGAAAATGTCAATATTATGGAAGAAATTTCGTCTGATGATTCTGCATTGAGTGAAGCTGAAACCAGCATGGTTATATCCAGACAGTCAATGGTATCTCAAACTCAAAGGCGTAGTACTACAAGTAAACCTAGACCATCACAAATAATACAAGATCAAAGACGTAGAAGTAGCAAATCTCCAGCTGCTCTAGAGCCTGAAGATATGGAACAAGGAGATGAAAGTAGACGTAGCGTTTTTAAATCTAGACCATCACAAATATTACAGGAACAAAGACGTAGAAGTAGCAAATCTCCAGCTGCTCTAGACCGTGAAGATATGGAACAAGGAGATGAAAGTAGACGTAGCGTTTTTAAATCTAGACCATCACAAATATTACAAGATCAAATACGTAGAATTAGCAAGTCTCCAGCTGCTATTCAGCGTGAAGATATTGAGCAAGGGGATGAAACTAGGCGTAGCGTTTATAAAACTAGAACATCACAAATATTACCAGATCAAAGACGCAAAAGTAGCAAATCTCCAGCTGCTTTAGATCGTGAAGATATGGAACAAGGAGATGAAACTAGACGTAGCGTTTTCAAACCTAGAGCATCACAAATATCACAAGAACAAAGACGTAGAATTAGCAAATCTCCAGCTGCTTCAGAGCGTGAATATATAGAACAAGGAGATGAAACTAGACGTAGCGTTTTTAAATCTGGAGCAACACAAATACGACACGAACAAAGATGCAGAGGTAGCAAATCTCCAGCTGCTTCAGAACGTGAAGATATAGAACAAGGAGATGAAACTAGACGTAGCGTTTTTAAACCTAGACCATCACAAATATTACAAGAACAAAGACGTAGAATTAGCAAATCTCCAGCTGCTTTAGAGCGTGAAGATATGGAACAAGAAGATGAAACTAGACGCAGCGTTTTTAAATCTAGACCATCACAAATACTACAAGAACAAAAACGCAGAAGTAGCAAATCTCCAGCTGCTTTGGAGCGTGAAGATATGGACCAAGGAGATGAAACTAGACGCAGCGTTTTTAAATCCAGACCATCACAAATCCTACAAGAACAAAAACGCAGAAGTAGCAAATCTCCAGCTGCCCTAGAGCAAGAAGATATTGAACAAGATCAAAGTAGACGTAGCGTTTTTGAATCTAGACCATCACAAATATTACAAGAACAAAGACGTAGACGTAGCAAATCTCCAGCTGCTTTAGAGCGTGAAGATATGGAACAAGGAGATGAAACTAGACGTAGCGTTTTCAAATCCAGACCATCACAAATATTACAAGAACAAAAACGCAGAAGTAGCAAATCTCCAGCTGCTTTGGAGCGTGAAGATATGGAACAAGAAGATGAAACTAGACGCAGCGTTTCTAAAACTAGACCATCACAAATACTACAAGAACAAAAACGCAGAAGTAGCAAATCTCCAGCTGCCCTAGAGCAAGAAGATATTGAACAAGATCAAAGTAGACGTAGCGTTTTTGAATCTAGACCATCACAAATATTACAAGAACAAAGACGTAGACGTAGCAAATCTCCAGCTGCTTTAGAGCGTGAAGATATGGAACAAGGAGATGAAACTAGACGTAGCGTTTTCAAATCCAGACCATCACAAATATTACAAGAACAAAAACGCAGAAGTAGCAAATCTCCAGCTGCTTTGGAGCGTGAAGATATGGAACAAGAAGATGAAACTAGACGCAGCGTTTCTAAAACTAGACCATCACAAATACTACAAGAACAAAAACACAGAAGTAGCAAATCTCCAGCTGCTTTGGAGCGTGAAGTAATGGACCAAGGAGATGAAACTAGACGTAGCGTTTTTAAATCCAGACCATCACAAATCCTACAAGAACAAAAACGCAGAAGTAGCAAATCTCCAGCTGCCCTAGAGCAAGAAGATATTGAACAAGATCAAAGTAGACGTAGCGTTTTTGAATCTAGACCATCACAAATATTACAAGAACAAAGACGTAGACGTAGCAAATCTCCGGCTGCTTTAGATCGTGAAGATATTGACCAAGGAGATGAAACTAGACGCAGCGTTTTTAAATCCAGACCATCACAAATCCAACAAGAACAAAAACGCAGAAGTAGCAAATCTCCAGCTGCCCTAGAGCAAGAAGATATTGAAGAAGATCAAAGTAGACGTAGCGTTTTTGAATCTAGACCATCACAAATATTACAAGAACAAAGACGTAGACGTAGCAAATCTCCGGCTGCTTTAGAGAGTGAATATATTGACCAAGGAGATGAAACTAGACGCAGCGTTTTTAAATCCAGACCATCACAAATCCTACAAGAACAAAAACGCAGAAGTAGCAAATCTCCAGCTGCCCTAGAGCAAGAAGATATTGAACAAGATCAAAGTAGACGTAGCGTTTTTGAATCTAGACCATCACAAATATTACAAGAACAAAGACGTAGACGTAGCAAATCTCCGGCTGCTTTAGAGCTTGAAGATATTGACCAAGGAGGTGAAACTAGACGCAGCGTTTTTAAATCCAGACCATCACAAATACTACAAGAACAAAAACGCAGAAGTACCAAATCTCCAGCTGCCCTAGAGCAAGAAGATATTGAACAAGATCAAAGTAGACGTAGCGTTTTTAAATCTAGACCATCACAAATATCACAAGCTCAAAGGCGTAGCATGAACTTATCTCGAATTTCAACAGCTCCCATAGAAAATGAGTATTTTGAGGAAGGAATTATACAAACAGACGCTCCTAGACGTAGTACTTGTAAATCGGAAAAACGCAGTGGTAGTAAATCTCCAGTTACCAGTATCACTTTTGATGAATATGAATTCAATGGGGATACTGAACCAGCGCCTGATATCAGACGTAGTACGACTAAATCTAGAATATCAAGAATATCACAAGCTAAAAGACTTGGTAGTTATGTCACTCCAATTTCTAACTTGCTAACAGAGAATAAAGATTATGACAATATCATGGAACAAACTTCTAGGAGCACAAATAGTACGTTACCAAGTAGCAGTCAATTTCCTAATGACTGTGAATGCAACAATGATACTGAACAACCAGTTGATACAAGATGTAACACTAATAAATTTATAAAATCCCAAATACTTCAAAACCAACGGCGTAGTATTAGGAAATCTTTAGTTTCAGAGTTACCCTTAGAAAACAATGAGATTGAAGAAGATTTTATACAAACAGAAAGACGTAGTAGCTGCAAACCTCCAGCTATTGATGATTTCTCTGATGAATATGAACCTGAGCTGGATACTGAACAAATGGCTAGCTCCAGACAGAGCATTAAATTTAGACAATCTCTATTGTCTCAAACTAAAAGACCTAGTGGTACAGCAGCAGCATTTATCCCCACTTTGGAAAACATGGACCAAACGCCTAGTAGCACGTCACTATCTACCGGTGGATCTGTCGATGATTATGGATTTAATGAAACAGATGGTAGCAGACGCAGCATGATCAAATCCAAACCCTCAATAGTATCCCAAACTTCAAGGCGTAGTACTAACAAAGTTCCTGTATCAAGATTGGATGTTTTAGAGCGTGAAGATATTGAACAAGGAGATGAAACTAGACGTAGCGTTTTCAAAACTAGACCATTACAAATATTACAAGAACAAAGACGCAAAAGTAGCAAATCTCCAGCTATTTTAGAGCGTGAAGATATTGAACAAGGATATGAAACTAGACGTAGCGTTCATAAAACTAGACCATCACAAATATTACAAGATCAAAAACGAAGAAGTAGCAAATCTCCAGCTGCTTTGGAACGTGAAGATATTGAACAAGGAGATGAAAGACGAAGCGTTTATAGAACTAGACCATCACAAATATTACAAGATCAAAAACGAAGAAGTAGCAAATCTCCAGCTGTTTTAGGGCGTGAAGATATTGAACAAGGAGATGAAACTAGACGTAGCGTTTTCAAATGTAGACCATCACAAATATTACAAGACCAAAGACGCAAAAGTAGCCCAGCTACCTCAGAACGTGAAGATATTGTACAAGAAGATGAAAAAAATAGACGTAGTATTTATAAAACTAGACCATCACAAATATTGCAAGATCAAAAACGAAGAAGTAGCAAATCTCCAGCTGCTTTAGAGCTTGAAGATATTGAACAAGGAGATGAAAGTAGGCGTAGCGTTTATAAAACTAGACCTTCACAAATATTACAAGATCAAAAACGAAGAAGTAGCAAATCTCCAGCTGCTTTAGAGCGTGAAGATATTGAACAAGGAGATGAAACTAGACGTAGCGTTTTCAAAACTAGACCATCACAAATATTACAAGATCAAAGACGCAAAAGTAGCCCAGCTACCTCAGAACGTGAAGATATTGTACAAGAAGATGAGAAAGATAGACGTAGCGTTTATAAAACTAGACCATCACAAATATTACAAGAACAAAGACGCAAAAGTAGCAAATCTCCAGCTGTTTTAGAGCGTGAATATATTGAACAAGTAGATGAAAGTAGACGTAGCGTTTATAAAACTAGACCATCACAAATATTACAGGATCAAAAACGAAGAAGTAGCAAATCTCCAGCTGCTTGGGAACGTGAAGATATTGAACAAGGAGATGAAAGTAGACGTAGTGTTTATAGAACTAGACCATCACAAATATTACATGATCAAAAACGAAGAAGTAGCAAATCTCCAGCTGTTTTAGAGAGTGAAGATATTGAACAAGGAGATGAAAGTTATAGACGTAGCGTTTGTAAAACTAGACCATCACAAATATTACAAGAGCAAAGACGCAAAAGTAGCCCAGCTACCTCAGAACGTGAATATATTGAACAAGAAGATGAAAAAAATAGACGTAGTATTTATAAAACTAGACCATCACAAATATTGCAAGATCAAAGACGGAAAAGTAGCAAATCTCCAGCATCTGGTCTTCTTCCTGATGACTTTGAATTTGATATAGATAGTATAGATACTGATGAAGAAGCCGTTGATACTTCGATTAAATCTAGACAATCACAAATATCCCAAGCTAAAAGACTGAGCTGTAAAATCGCTTCACCTTTTAGCTCACCAATAGAAAACCGTGATAGTGGTGATATTACATCTAATACGAGTAATAGTAGCCCATCACCATCTACCAATAGTGATGGAAGTGGATTTCATGGGGATACTGAACAAGCAACTGATTCTAGACGTAGCATAATTAAATCTAGAACATCACAAATTTCCCAAGCTCAAAGACGCAGTATTAACAAAATTCCTATTTATAGATTTCCAGCCGAAAATGAAGATGGTAGCGATGGAAAATCTTTAGCTATTGATCCTTTCCGAAACGAGGATACCAGTACCAGACGTAGCACCAATAAATCTCAAATAATCCAAGATCCTACGCGTCGTATCAGTAAATCTCCAAATTCAAAATTGTTTAGTGACAGTATTTCCAGGCGTAGTACTGTACAGTCTCAACCGAATTTTGTTTCTAGTAACTTGCAATGTTATTGTCTATCTGATAAGTCGTTAGTACCTTCTAAAAATTGTGAATGTATTGAAAATATTTCAAAAATTGATAGAGACTCTTATAATTCCCAACTATCTAACAGTACTCCCAACTGTTCGACGGATATAAATGAATTCCAACGCCGTGGTGTTGTTACGTTTTGCTCATCTAATATCTCACAAAACCCAGAACGTGATTGTTCAAATGTTTTTTCCTCCTCGTGCAATAATAATGATAGCATATCTCCTATCAATCACTTTTCTCAAATATCTATCAACAAATGTCCAAATTTCGCAGATCCTTCACCTTGGCAAGACTGTGATTGTGACTACACAGGTGGTAGAACTGATAACAAATGCAGAAGTTCCAAGCCAAATTCATCTCAAGGATCTTACAAGAGAGATCCAGCTACCTGCCCAGTGCCCATAGAATGTCCAGGAGGTATATTAAATTTATCTGATTGCAGGGAAAGTATTTTCCACACCCTGTCGATCAAGTATATTTCTGGGAGCAATATTCTATATATCGTAATGTTTAAGGTCCAACCAATCAAATTACAAGCTCTTATTATGCAAGCTTCCCATCTTTAAGTGAAGAATTGGATTTTATAACAAGGAAAACTGTCGACAATATGAAAAATAATGGTTTGTATTTTTATTTTTTATGTTGGTATTGCTAGGTCACTGTCGCATGTGTTCTCATGTTTCATTTTCAAAATTGCTACGAGACTTTATTTTCCCAACCGGCACCCCCACTATTTAGAATTTCTGTCAATTTCTGCAAAGTCATTTACCGACCTTATTTTTTCTTGGTTAATTTATCGAGAAGGGCAAGGAAAATGATTGAAGAAGCTATACACTGTTGAAAAAATTGCTTGATCAATTATTTTCCTTGTCCTTCTCGATAAATTAATCATTTATCTGTTTTAACCAGGACATAAATAAGTTCTAAATAGCGGGGGGAGCCGGTTGGGAAAATAAGCTCTCGTAAATTGCTTACCCTAGAAAAATATAAATGTCAAAAGGAATCTCTTCTGTGTGATTCACATTCAGATTGCAACGTTGGAGAGATATAGCGATGCTTCCTATTGCTTTGTTCCAACAACAATTAGAAACTGTCAGAGAATAGTCGACCATTGCAATCGGTGATAGGAGATACGCGAAAGTAAACTCGTTGTTTGCTATGACCAATCATTCTCTGACAGTTTCTGATTGCTGCGATGTTTTGTTTGAATCCACCGAGATGAACAGCCACGTGCAGCAGTTTTTGATATTCCTAATACTGGATCAGGACCAGTGAATGCAGGATCCAGGACCAATGAATGATGGTTCAGGGCCAGTGAATGCAATTTCAGACCCTAGCTTTGCTAGGAACTCCGCCGTTATATTTCCTACAATACACTTGCGACCCGGGACCCTCTTTTGCCAGTTTTTTATACATAGTGTCCAGAATCTCTCCTACCAAACTCAAACTTATCTTAACGCTTTAGCCTTTTTAGATTGTTATTGTGCAGAAGATCAGGCTTTAAATCCTTGTTGTAACCAACTAAAGAAGATAACAGAAGTAGACAAATCGGCTAGTTGTCCATTAGTTTCGGTCACAATATTTTGTAAAGACCAATGGAGCTCAAAATCGAGTGAAGTTGGAATTTGTCCATGTCAAACTAATACTTCAATTGCCAACCAAAATGAACCAAGACAAAACCAATCCTGTTGCTGTTGGCTTGCTACAAAGGAGAATCGACCAGCCAACACCGAAATCTGTTGTAATAATAAACAACAAACCTCAAATCAAAATCAATGTTGCAAATTTAAAAACACAAATGAAAATCAACAAATTTCTCCTAGCTTTAAATCCCACAATGAACTCTGGTATTGTTTCAATCAAGACATTGATAATAAATGTATGAAAAGAGTGAATTTTTGTAAACAAGACAAGACAATTTGCAAATGTAACCAGAGATTACTTTCATACAGTCAAAATAGCATATGTCCAAGTCAAACTCTATCTTGCTATTGTTCTAAATGTCAAAATGAAAAACTAAACTGTCCAGAGAAAACCTGCAAGCCTCTATGTACCCAGGATATTGTTTTGAAACTACAATTTTCATGCAATAAACAAGAAAAGGTATGTAAAAAAATCCTTCTATTTTTTAATAGCTAGACTTATTTTCTTCTTTTTAGAAAGTTGAACCAATACCATGCAACTGTAAAGAATTACCAATTGTGTCAGAATCTGAGTCAGAATCACAAGAAGATCTAGAGCCTGAATTGGAACCAGAATTTGATGTAGAGCCTATATTAGAATTTGAAGAAGAACCAGAGCCTGAACTCGAACAAGAGCTGGATCTAGAACCTGAACCAGAGCCCAAAGAGGAGCCGGAAATTGAAATGGAGCCAGAATTCGAAGAATTTGAACCTGAATTGGATGAAGAACCAAAATTTGAAACTCAGAGGATATCGAACAAAGGTCCTATGCCAGCAATGACAACTTCACGGGCATATATAAAAACTGTAACAAAAACAAGCTGCACTTGTTGTAGAAGATTGTGTTGTGGTTGCAGTATACGATATTTCAAATGCGGTTGGTAAAAACATCATAGGTAGGTTTAAATAATTAAGTTGTTAAGTGTGTTTGATGACAATTAGAAAGTAGAGATAAATCTAGAACTGAATACAAAACCATTCTAACAGCATTATGCGCAAACAACGGTATCAAATCAATTATGTATTTTCTTATAAAAAGAGTTTGTCTGATTTTTTCAAATTTTTCAAGCACATAAAAACTATCTTTATATTTTGTAGGACTGTCATAATTGAAAAGCAAGAAACAGTTCATTCAAGACGAAAAATTAACTACAATATTTAATACAAGACAAAAAATTAACTACAATAAGATTGGATGTGGCAATTAAATCTAAAGAAATAATGTTTACACTCACTAATAAAGTTTCTTGATTATATCCTGTTTAATTTATTCAACTTTTAGATAAGTTTGAATGATTAAGATCAGATTTACCAAAGAAAACATAACACTTTTCAATTTTGTCATCACTTGAGCATTTCTCCACATACATTGTAGTTTCAAGTTTATTTATAACATCTTAAGGTAGGGTTGCCATATGCAAACTTTGAAATCCAGGATTTGAATATAGAAATACCAGGACATTTCGGTTTTAAGACAGGACTATGTATAGTGCAGTACCTAATTGTTATATGCACTGAATAAAACAACTACTAGCAATCACATATTTATTTATTAGTGTTTAATTTTTAACTTAAACTTAGTTATTAAGTAATTGTCAAATATAATATTATATGGATGTCATGTTTTTAATCATAAATATAAAATAATTACTACCTACCTAACTAAGAAATGTAATACATTTGTGGTTGACTTAACAAATAATCATAAAACTTTTCACAGTTCATATCCATGTTGTAGATAATTTTGATTATTGCAGCAACTGTTTCTGGAAGTAACCGATTTCTCTCATTTGACCATTGTGTATTTATAAGTGAAAAAACCCTCTCTACATTAGCATCGCGCGAAATTTAAAGCATAGATTCCTAACCTAACAGGACTCTTTAAAAACAGGACGATGCTTATAAACTATCCAGGACAGCCCAGGTCACCCCAAAAAGCAGGACATGTCCTGGGAAAATAAGACGGTTGGCAACCCTATCTTAAGGTAATCTATAATACAAAAAAACAGTCTAATTTAAATAATACATCACAACGCAAAACATAGCAATAATGTAGCAAAACCTAATTTCTCGTACTGGTTCATTATCAAAGCAGCAAGTCCAAATCGAAGAGCTGCTTTCATAACTTTAGCATTCCAAAACATAAGTATAAGTCTTAACCACGTTGATCTAACTTGAGGGTAATTCTTTTCAGCTTTTAGAATCATTTTGGATTTATATACATTTTGTCTTTCTTTTAAAATTCTGTGGAAAACACCAAATTTGTCCATGTAATAACATACACCAGAGTCAGCATACATCATAATGATCTAAAATTAAGATGTAAGTAGGTATTTCAAAAAGAATTGATATTAATAAGAAAAACCTACGTTTCTTCAATGAATTTAAATGTTGGCACCTGCACAGTACTTATATTGTGTTATAAAATTAGTTCGGAATATATTCCTTTTATTTATTGTATTCCTAGAATTAATATAGCAAATATTACATTTTGTATAAAATTTCAAAATACTTTCTTTAATAAATAAACAAACCACAGACTGAAATAGGGATGCGCGATACGATCCGATATTCCAGTGTATCGATACTTTTACTTCCGATACTCGATATTTTGTATCGATACTATGCTTTTCGATACATTCCAAGTATCGATACATTTGTATTGTATCGATACCTTGCGATCCGGGATTTTTAGTGGTAGCGGCGAGTGGCGTTATCTACTAACAAAACCAAATATATTCACGCAACCGTTATTTGTCGTATGCAGCTTACTGTATTAGTGTAAAGTTTCGTCGTTTATTTATAATTTTGAGTTATTAAAAATATCTTTTGATAGTTTTGTTGTTATTTAATTCATTTCATCACCACACTTTGCTTTTTGAATAGAACCGCTGGCAGCTGTAAAATCTCGGATCGTTAACGTATCGATACTTTGAGTATCGATACATTAACATTCGATATTCTACTGTATCGATATTTTACGTTCCGATCCGTATCGATACCTAATATCGATACTTTCAAGTGTATCGCGCAACCCTAGACTGAAAGAAGATTAGACACTTCACTTATAAACCGATTGGCCTCATTCCTAAAGTTTCTAATCCTAACAGCCAATATTCCAAAAAATGATTATTTATTGCCAATATAAAAAAATTTGCATCGCTTTAATCTGTTTATTCAGTCTTCTTGCATTTCGAGTACACACATCAACATATAAATTGATAGAATCGAAAATGGCAATAATATATTCTTTGACAGAATCCATAGCTGTTCTTTGGGGTACAGAATGGCTGTTTTGCTGTTCAAAATGTGTAAAATTCACAGAAATAAATTATTTATTTCTGTGGTTGCTCGTGCCTATAAATCTTCTTTTAGCATCAACTGTGACTCTTCTTTTTAGCTTGCGTATGTTTTCTGTATAAGCTGCGCAAATTATCCCATGGAACAATAATTAATCGTTAAAGAAAGAAGAAGAACTGTAAACATAATCAATAAATAATGTTATCTTTATAATTATTTTAAATAATTAAAATTATGGTTTTGATAAGAAAAAAATGACCTCTATGAAGTTCCGCAACCACAATTCAGTAGTTATGTTGACATCCTAGCAGTGATAATTAGTTTTAGGAAGGTTTCAGGGGCAACAGGGTTGGACCAGCATGACCTTTGACTTGAGCAATTTTAATTGAATACCTAATTTTTTTGTAAGAAATTGTTTTTTTTTGTTTAACCGTAAGAGATTTTTAATAAACGACATAAAAATGTCAAAGGTACCCCAAAAAATTATTTTCAACTATGAAACTATGGTACATGCCACTGCAGGAGCAGCTGTAAGTATAGCTATGAAGTACATAATAATTAAAAAACATAGACGAGTTAAAACCAGTCATAAATTAGACAATTTATTATATATATGTATTTTTTTATAGGCTAGTATATTTGCAATGAGTAGTGTGTACCCTTTAGATATGATAAAATTTCGAAAACAACGTAAGTATTTAATAAAATAATATTTTCACATAAATACTTCGATTCTCACAAAACAACTAAGATATTCTTTGAATATTTAGATAGGTGAATATGTTATAGGATGTATTTTTTAGTTGAAGATAAAGATTTGGCAGAAAAGTCTACTTTTCAGGGTATCCTGCATCTACTGAAGACTGAAGGAATGTAAGTACTTATTATAATCCCAATATTAAAATAAATGAAATAATTATCTCATTTCATTTTTTTTAGAGAATCTTTATATCAAGGAATTAGTCCAGTGGTGATAACTTTAGGAGTCTCAACTTTTGTATATTTTTATACATTTCATGGAATCAAATCCCGTATACCTCGTGAACTTATTAACTCAAAAACAGATTTATTTTTAAGTATATTTGCTGGTAAGTTATATTTAACTATATATTATTAATAAAAAGAAAACTAGGAAATGTGGGTATTTCATGGTTGAATTTATGGAAATTTAATATAAATATATACTTGTCTTCTTATCTTACCTAGACACTTTCAGTTTATCTCTTTTGATAACCCAATAAGTCCAATTTATAGATAGAATGGTGCTTAGAATTATATTTTATCTAATTTGAAAAAAAATTGTTAATTACCATAGTAAGAAATATATCACAGACTAATTTTTATCAAAGTGAGGTCAAATAATTGAAACTGTATTATGTAGAGGATCAACAAATTTCAATTTTAAATAAAAACTGGAAAGTCATGGTAAAATTTTTAAATAACCTTAAATAATTAACAGAAGTTTGTAGAATTAAAATGAATATTTAAAATTTTAGAGCTCAAAACTGTCTGCTTTCCAGTGGAGGCTAGGGAGGCTTCTGAAATTTTCAGAAAAATATTTTTTAATTAGACCAACTTCTCCAGTGTTGAATGTTCAGCATTTCATTATGAACCCTTACATAGTGCTTGAAGAGATGTAATAATGTCTTATAACCATCAAGTTTCTTTGAGAAAGTCTATATTTTTGTGTAATTTATTTTTTTCTTGAAATTTGGAAGTAATAGGGAAACACATAAAATTGAAAACATTCACCTACGGTGCCGGGCGACTTATAATAATTGCTTTGCCTTCTGCTTTCTGGTTTATAGTAGCCACGAGCCGCCACTGATCACTAAAAAAAGTTTGCCCTAGATTTATTTAAAATTTGTAGTTTTTTCAATTTAAAATATGTTTAGGTGTAGTCAATGTTCTAACGACCAATCCTCTTTGGGTTGTAAATAATCGGCTGAAAAGACGCGATGAAGATGTCAAGTATACCGGTCTCCTGAATGGATTGTACCACATTACAACAACAGAAGGTTTATCTACTCTCTGGAATGGAGTAGTACCATCTTTACTCCTAGTATCAAATCCAGCTATCAATTTTACAATATATGAAGCTTTAAAAAGAAGAGTTACAGTAAAAAGTGCCACAGCTTTCTTCTTTCTCGGTAAGTATCCATGATTTATAAAAAAAAATAATAATTACAAACTACTAATTTTTTTAGGTGCCTTATCAAAAACTATAGCAACGATTATCACCTATCCTCTCCAAGTGGCTCAAACTAGACAACGACTAGTCAAAGGACCAAAAAGAAGCACTGCTGCACTTCTTTATATGTTATTTAAAGAAGGTGGTGTCAGTGCATTGTTTAAAGGTTTAGAATCAAAAATGTGGCAAACGGTGTTTGCCACTGCTTTGATGTTTACAACTTATGAGAAAGTTGTTCAATTAGTATTTAAATTGTTGTTGGGAACTGCCAGAAGAAAGAATCTAGCAGTTGCTTAGTACCAAATACATAAACACTAGTTTCAGAGAAATTTTCATAAATTGAAAGAGCCGAATATCGCGAACGGTTCCGGAATTACCAAAATGTTGGTAATAAATTGGAAGGTTATCAAAAAAAACTAAAACTGCAATAAATGAGATTCGTAATTAAAAGCGTGTGTATATTCAGTTGCTCAATCTGTTTTTAAAACCAGTGAATTTTATTATTGTTATTAAAGGGTATTATTTTTCTAATAGGTGTATGCATGTAAACAAGCGTACAATTATTTTTTGAAAATAAATCAAATGAAATGTGAATTAACAATTCCCACTATCAGTTGGCCTCTGTTATAAAACTTTCGTAATAATTCTTATTATCAACTTTCTCTAAACTCAACCAACCAGTTAATATTTATACAGTGTGGAACAGCCAAATGGAATAAATTCGATAACGAATAAATGAGGGCGTGATGGGAAAAATGCTTGGACACGTCGATTTGTATTTATAAATGCGCATTTTTTTCAAAAAAAATTATATAGGTGACAGTGGTGACTGTGGCCAATACCAACTTTCTTATTTTAAATGCAACCTTCTGTATATTATTTATTTTTTGGATTCTTCAGAAAATTCTAGACATAATTCATTTTCAATGACCTTTTCCTATTTTCAACTATTTCGGAAATATCAAAGGTTTTCAGATTTATTACAAAAATTAAAATTAATTGTGTCCAAGCGTTTTTCCCAACTCGCTCTCATTTATTCGTTATCGAATTTATATATTATGCCAATATACCGTTTTACCCTTTAAAAACAAGCTTCTAATATACCTAGTACTCGAAGAAGAGCATAGTTTTTATATTGTTTGAGAAATATATCACATACCAATCACATTTTTGACCCAATATCCCAATAAATTCACGTTTGCACTCATTAAGCCAAAGTATAAATATGAAAATATTGTCAAAGAGAATGTGCAAAATTATAACAATAAGCAATAGATATTTTTAAATATTGTATACACAATTTTATATATTTTTACACTAATTAAATTGTTTAATAAATTCTTTGTTACGTGAATTTGTTGTTTTAATATTAACACTTGATATTGAAAATTAGTAGAAAATATATATACAACAAAAAATTGTATAAAACAATATTAATTTTACATTACAAATAGATAATGCATAAAGTGTATCATTGGCATCGAAACTTTGCTTACCTTTGTAAATATTCACAAACACCCTGTCTGTGAGATAAATAACAGTTGCATAAATCGAGATTTGAGAGATCAATCGAAATCGATGCTAGAATCTAACCGGCACAAGCAACAAAGCACGCACTCCACAATAGCTATATAAAAACCAGGAGCGTCGATAATGTTTTCTCTTGGTTTAGGTAATAAAAAAAATCATATTGTAGAGATCCATAAATAATATATATTAGAATTAGAAACAAAACTAAACTTCTTTGGACAAACAAATCAAACAGCCATAAACGTCTATTATATTATCTATTATTCTTACAAATAATAAACAATTTCTTTGGTCTAACAAATATATCAATTTGTGGCTAATAGCTGCTTCCGAGCCATTTTCTTTTTTCCGCACACTCGTCAGAAATGAAAACAAAACTCTATTACTTGCAAATAAATAACAACGCTAATGTTCTTTGGCAAGTACTTACAAGACAAAAAAGACAAGGAAACTTTACCTATTGAATTTACAAAATCAAATCTAAATGCCTCTTTTTCATTTTTGTAAATCTCTCTAGTACAGCAAGCATCTATGTTCCTATGAATATGTAGCAATGCTAATGCCACTAACCTTTTTTTCCCATTAATTGTTGCTCTAAGCCACATTTTCAACCTTTTTTAAGGGTTGAAAAACTTCTTTCTGAGCTTTCTACACTCACAGGCATGAAAGAGATTAAATATAGAGCTAGGTATTCATTTGGATAAATATCCTTATCGCAAACTTGTACAGTAGGATAATGCCGAACTAGGCAAATTTTCATCAGTGGCACCATCCCATTTTTTAAACCAAAGCTCCATTTTGATGTTTGATTGAATTAAACTATTTATGTTAAAAATATAATAATTTACTAATAATTACCCCCATATCGACGCCTTTGATAAAAAGTAGTTTAAATCGGCTGAAGTGTTGGTATTTTAGCGCGATTTTAAATAGTTGTAATATAGAGAAGGTACAAAATGGAGTTTTTCAAGAAGGGGAAAGAAAAATCATCAATGTATGAACCCTTCCTCTACTTGAGAGGTATCCAATACTTTCTAGCCTAACTTCTCAATTCGAATGGTTTTAACAGCGTGCAAAAGTAAAATAAATTGGTCCCATTAAATGCCGGTTGAAATGAATCGGACATTTCGAAAATTTTCAATCGTTGAAACTATTCAGTCATTCGTCAAACAAATACTACTATTGTAGTACAGAAGTTGAGCGCGCTTCGTTGAGTATTTGTTGCATGTGACGGCTAGACGCTGGTAGGATAATGATCGATTTCGGATCGAGCTGATGTTGAAGTTGACTGCAATTTATGTTTGGTGAAATATTAAAATTGCCCAAATAAATAGTATATATTTCATCACGAGTCCAGAAAATAGGCTTTTCCCGTGTGCGCGCGACGGGTGTGAAGCGTAGCCGAACACGGGAAGTCGTGCAAGCACGGGAAAAGCATTTATGGATGTGTAATGAACGATACTTTTCATTATACCTTTCTGAAACCAAAAACTAGTAAGTATTTACTATACTATAATTCAAGACACTGACATCTGCTTTCAAAACACTGACATCTGCTTTCAAGACACTCTGACATCTGCTGTCATAATACAATTGTTTAGTGTTGCCAAGGGAACTGAACAATAACGCATCTTAGCGCACAGGAAAACTTTTTCTCCACGATCATCACAGAATTTGCCAATTCTGAAATCAAATTTGATTACAGAATGCTGGAATTCTCTCTCTTGAGATTGAAGAAATATTCTGCAACACCTCTGCCCCCATGCAATTTAAATGTATTTTTCTACACCCACATGTATATTATCCATTTTCTGCACAATTTACAGAATGTAAATGTAGGCCTTTCCGGTTAACTGAACGGATATGATTTCATATACATACTAGAACGTATATGAAATCCACCAATCAGCATTTGCGTTTAGTACCCGCCAACTAATCTTTTTTCAATTTCATAGAAACGTCAAAATAACTTGTCAAAATATTTCTATAGTTTTTAAGAAAAATATTAGTAAAAATGAGTGATTCCAGTGTTGAATCAATAAATAATTTTCCACCAGATATTCGCTTAGCCGCAAAGGAGACGTATAACGTATAGAAACAGAATAAATTGAATATTTAAGGGTATTCCTGACAAACGTCAGTTTTTATGTAATACATTTGACGTAATAGATAGATGATTAGTATATTCATCGGTAGTCCAGTGGTAAGTATCCCAGCCTCTCACGCGGTAGATCAGAGTTCGATTCCCCGTTGGGAATTTTTTTTTTAATTTTAATTTTATTTCTAAATAATAATAAAATAATAATAGTAAAATTATTAAAAATTTTTAATTTGAAGTTATATTATAGTTTAATAAAATGTTTATTTTCTAGATTTTTTCTTAAGTGGGTCGTAGAAAAAATATACTGTTCGACTCGTGTGGATTGTCCATATCGCTCTCGGACGATTGAGCACTCCGCCTACGGCGTCGTGCTCAAACTTCGTCCTCGTGCGATATGGCCATCATATCCACACTAGTTGCACAAACTACTATTACATTCTCTCTCTAGTGATAGAATAATATTCTCACACTGGTAAGCAATAATAGCATTAGCCTTGACGCAGTTGATTGTCATCGTAGTGGCAAAACATGAGTAAGTGTCAAAATTATTGTTGTCACTTAACCCTAACCTAACCTCACAATTGTTGAAAATTCCTCCAATAATGCACCAGTTCATTTCGAGAACTGTACAAATATAACAATTAATAGAAAGTAGAATGTTTCTTGAATTATTGAGTGTTTACCTAATATAATTGTGATTGAGTTCAGTAATATAAATTATTTTTTGTTCATTTCCATTTAAAAATATATATTTAAAATCTTCGATCGTGGAGAAAGTATAGTCTGCTACTCGGTTAGAATGAAAATTCGTGATGCTCGTGGTTCCTCACGCTCGCCTTCGGCTCGCGCTCGGAACTTTCCACTCGCATCGAATTTTCATTCTAACCTTGTTACAGAATATACTATTCCCGTGCGCCCGAAAGGGAAATAGTTATTTTCCTAACAAGTGCGGAAAGTGATACTTTCCCGCACGCGACTGCAGTTGACCCGAACGACGTGGAGCGGAGTTCGGGCAAGCGGTCAAGGGCGGGAAAGACACGTTACGCATGAGTTAGGAACATTATTTTTTCTACGACCGTATATACAAAAAAGTATACCAACCCATTTTTCAAAAATTATTTTATTTCAACATACATATACAAAACTACTAATTATTATAAATATTATTAAAAACACAATTTGTTGCATTCTGTAAATTACTTAAAATTGCCGGACCAGTGGAGTTATTTGAACAAAACTTTGACGTTTTAGTAACAATTACACGCCTGGGTTGTCATAGCAAATGATATCAAACCTGGGTGTTTTGATAGTTGTTTAGTGACACTACTTTAAAGAATGTACAGGGTTATATCAAAATATCTTCATTTTATATTTTCAAAAAATGAAAAATGCAACAAAAAGCTAGAAAAGATGTAGATTTTATTTGATGGACTATTTCGTAAATATTTATTTACCTGTTGTAACAATAGTTATAACTTCCGAAGTAAAAAACTATCTAATAAGGTCAAAATTTGCATAATTTACTTTCAAAACTAAAATGCGTGCGGGAAAATGGGTTAAAACGCACGGTCGTAGAAAAAGGTCATTTATCTACGACCACCATTAAAATTGAGCATTTACAAACTCATATAAAAACGTGAAATTACATTTTATACATACGTCTAAAGCGTGCGAAAAAGAACAATGCTTTTTAAATGGAAGTTTCATTATAACACCCAAAAGAGTGCGAAAAAGTACAATGCTTTTTAAATGGGATAATCATTATAACACTCTTTTTTATTTGTATATTTATTAAGTTACCTTAGATAATTTTGTGTTCTGTCGAAGGTTCTGTAATTGTAATAATTTTGTACTGTCACTGGAGGAGCCAGAGCCCAAATCGACACTTACCGATTTTCTCGATACTAAGGCGCCTTCATCCTCAAAAATAGAAACTATAACGTCACAATTTTTGAGTAGCGAGGTTACAGTGAAAGAAAAAAAATTATCAAATGTAATAATCAATAATATAAGCAATTGTCCAAATTTCACTGTATAAATATTAATTTGAGTAATTAAAATCAGTTTTTATGTTAGACTGTTACATTGTAACTTAAAAGTTGTAAAATTTTGTCACAAATATATATGTTTATAAGTCTGTTTTCAACAAATTATTTTCTACTCTTTCCATTTAACTATTGGATTTACATAATGTCCTCTTCAGAATCAGTTTTATATCGTTTTTTGGCTCTTCTGTAAAATTTTCTATTTGTGGGTTGCGAGGTGCTAGAATTAAGCCGTCGATATTTAATATATAATTAAGGGAAAGTATTTTTTAATGTGGTCGTAGATAAAATATTGTATGATACTCATGCGTGAAGTCCTTTTGCGCACGAGTTGCGAAAATGAAAGGCACACGAGCGAAGCGAGTGCCTTCTTTCGCAACTCGTGCGCAATAGTATCACTTCACGCACTAGTATCATAAATAACCATTTCGGTATTCTTAATAGGCATGTAAAGATAGCGTTTTCGGTGAGGTATAATGAAAAAATTATTTGATAATTATTGTACCTTAAAGTTTTTAACGAATTTATATTTTTGTTTTTTCTAATGTTACCCTTGTGTATCACAAATTCAGACTCATAAACACCTAATAAAAATTGTCAGTAATGTAAGTAATTTTAAATTTAATTTCCTAGACATCAAGTTATCCATCTATATTATTCAACGCAGTGCAAATCATCGCTCTATTTTTGTGAATTTTGATATTACTTCCAACATATTTGTTATCCGTACCACTGTAAAAGTGGCTTTTTTGATTCAGAAAATATTAGTGCATGTTTGCTCCACATTCATTTAAAAATAAGTTATTATTGTCTTTTTAGATTCACTAGCTTAAGTAAAGCTGAAAGCCGAGTTTACTAGCGACTTATAAGTACAGATATACTGAAGGACATAGAAATAAAAGAGGAAGAAGATAATGTTTCCAGTTCCAATAAAAAAAGAATCCAGTACATTCTCTTCCACCACCCCCTCAAATGAGTTCAATTGAATCAGAGTGCTCCTTAGAGACTTTTAATAGAGAAGAGATTTGCATATAGAAACATAATTTTAGGCATTTGTCAAATCCATAATTTTTGCGCTATATGAAAAGTAAAAGTAATTTATTCTGTTTATGTATACTTTTTTTATTTTCAGATAATACTACTACAACAACTACTCGCAGGTCTCCAGTCAACAGACTATTTTGAAAAGCGAGTATATTTCGGAATTTTTTTAGTTGTATCTATTCATTTTTCAGTCAATTATTTTTTATTGTCAATTTTTTATTCTGAAACATGCAATATTAGCACTCTAATGTCTATTTGTTTTACAGGCTCCACTATTATCATGCAGAAATATCTGTGATGTTTGTTGCAACAAACCACACCATGAAGCAAAATCTCTGTATGTAATCAAGGTCTTGTGAACAAAATTTTATTTGAAAAAAAAATATCAAGTATCGTTTTAAAAATAAAGTATGGGACAATCTTTCATTTCACTTTTGTTCTCAACCGACGCCAAATTATGTAATATTAATAGCTAGAATTGATTTGATAAATTAAAAACATACCTTAAAATCATCTCTCTCTACCAAATTATCCATTAACCATATCTCCCTACCAAAATATAAAAAATAACACTAATATAACACTAAAGTAGACACGGAAAAGTTTTACCGGAATGCGTAAAGCGCATTATTAATTACATCGCGATACTGCGAAGACTGAATATATTCACTCAACGATATAATAACTTGATACTGTGACTCATACACTCGTTTTTTGCGTTTGTCTGCAAGAAACTTTTTTTGTTGGTTTTTTTATTTAAAATAATATAAAATGAATACCAAATAAATTTAATGGAAATAATTTTCAGGTACCTATATCAGAATTTTTATTCAAATGCATTGTATTTAGAATAAAATTATCGCATTTTTACTAATTTTTGTAATAAAGTGCGATGGGCGATGTCAGAAAATTTTAAATTTTCGTATTTATTTATCAAGGATAATATAATACAATTACAAATAAATTGTTTCAACCCTTGCTACGTCGAATTTCTCCATAACCATCAAATGAAATGAATTAATAAAAAATTCCACAACAGAAATATTACTCGACGGGTTTCACAAATTACTTTGCATCTTCAGGTTGAGTATAATATAGATAATTCTATAATTTACTTTTGACAATGCAATAGAATACTTATATTGTGTAACAAGTGCGCAAGAGTGTGTGAATTGCGGCACTTGACTTCGTCTCGTGCCATAACTTTCACACTCGTGAGAAATTTAGCATTTGCACACTGTATTTTTCCAACGAACACCAGAAATCAAACAATTTGCTGTAGGTATTTATTTTGGGTATGCCTAATGTCACTTTGGCCAGAGCCGGATCTACGTATGGGCTCAAGCCCGGGTTCCAGGGGCCTCGAATAATAAAATGATAAACCATTAAAAAAAATACAAATCAAAAATATATGTTTAATTTTCCCGCATAATCCTTTTTTTAGAAAATTGGGAAATATTTTAATTATTTTGTGGGTCCCCCGGATATCGTTAGCACAGGGCCCCCAAAGGTCGCGGTCCGGCCCTGTTTTTGGCTATGCCTTATGCCACTTTTCCCACAACATTCGTTGTTATGAGGAATTGTTAATTTTGCGTATTAGGTATAACCGATGTGCAAAATAGTGTTTTGCACAGTGTGCAACACGTGCGCAAACGCTCATTTCTCAAGAGTGTGAAAGTTGCGGCACGAGACGAAGTCGAGTGCCGCAATTCACACGAGCGCACTAGTTACACAATATACTATTTCCTACGACCAACATCCAGAAATCAAACAAACGACTGTGTTGCACACGGTACTTTTTTATGAGCACTTTTTCTAACATGACATATATAGCTTATCGCGGTGAAAATTGGTACAATTTCTGCATATCATTTAAATAAATTACTAAATATCATATGCCTAGCAACGAATTAGAAGTCTGACTGTTTATACCACTGACTACAGATAAGCAGAATGACAATTTGCTGCAGGTTTTTATTTTGGGTATGCCTATCACTTTGGCAATGCTTTATGTCACTTTTCCCACAACTTTTGCTACTATGAGAAATTGTCAATTTTGCGTATTATAACAAAAGTGCCTAATAGTATTTTGGATGGTGGTCGTAGGAAAATGTAATTTGTGTTTATTGATTTTATTTGATGATATAATTACCTACCATTACAATTTAAATTAGTTTGACCTTTGTAGGTGATTTGTGTATCCACTGAATGCTGAAAGATACTTGCAAATGATGCCAATTACTCATCTAGGAAAAAGGGACACATTTTGAACATTCATTATACATGTTTTTTCATATTTGGGGAGGAAAATCTATATTTTTATTGTCATTACGTAGAAATTTTTGTATTTTTCAAGTAAAACCAATAATTTAAGTTTGTTTAATAAACGTTATGTATTAAATTTGCATATTTATTAAACAATATTGTTTTTTCAATTGGTTACTTAAAGTACCTATCGATGTTCAATTTTTAAATATTTTATGTTACCTTTAGTAGAAATGATAAGATTGACATATAATTTGTCATAACAGGTGAAAGAGTATTGAAAAAGAAACCCCTCAAATTAATTAACTTCGGTAATTCTATCATACTTGAAATAACAGTTTGGGTCAATTTTGGAAAATCGCCCTATATCTCGAAAATGGAACAACTTACTGAAGATCTGATTGGACCATTGCTTGTTCAACAAAAAATAAGTCATGATATCTGAACTATACCTTTAATTTTTAAAACACACCCTGTAAATATGAGACTGGTATGTGTAGTATTTCCACAGGATATGAACCAAAACTTTTTAATAATGGTATTTAACAGAAAAGCTTTTCTTCTCACAAAACCATTTTTTCACGGCACTTTCATATTGTTTAATGTTAAATAATTAGTCAGTATGATTAATAATTGAAGAAAAAAAAACATTCGTCAAAAATAATTTAATTAGGAACTAAAACTTATAAAACGAAATTGGGCAGGTACTGCGAATATTCGAACAGTCAGTCAAAATACCAGTTTGGGTTTCATTTCACATTAATCAATATAGATTATTGCTAAATAGACGGTCGTTTACACCTTTTGGCTGTCATAGATATCCCTCTGAGCGATCTCATCGCCATGGCTTTGTTAAAATGTCTCTGAGGCTTGATATCTTCTGTATACTCCACTAGATTATCGACAGACGATAAAATAACTAAAAGTACGCCCAGTACCTTCAAAAATATTTTTGTAAAATCAATTTTATGAAAATATAAAGTAAAATGCAAAATACTTACTAAACACACAATAATTACTAAGGTATAAATATGAATTGTAGCAGCAGGCATGGTTTCCATCTCTTTTAATGCCAACTGGGCAGGCTCAAACTCAGGATTGAGTTCCAATGTATGCCTGAGATGTATCGATGCCTCTTGATAGTGTCCATATGCCCTAAATATTTCTCCTAACGTGAAATACTGTTGCCAAGCACCTAATGAGAATATATAAATATTTTTTTCAGATTTATAGCTGATAAGTACCTTTTTCTTGTGGTTGGACTTCTAAAGATCTCCTTGTTAAGTAAATAGCATCATCTAAGTACTGCAAAGAGAATAATATCCTTGCGAGGTTGAGAAGAACTTCTGCATTGTGGGGAGATGCTGCTAAAGCTCTACGAAAACATTCAATTGCTTTACCAGCATCTCCTTTTATTCTCCAAAAATTTCCAATTTGATTGTACAGTTGAATAGATTTTGGTTTCTAAAAAATAAAAAAATTTATATTTTTAATAAGATATTCTTCTGTTGGATAATGCACTTTAAGTACCTCTCTTTTAGCTCTCTTCAGTTTTCTCTCTAGGGCATCAATATCAAAATCTTCAAACTCAGTTTTATATTTTCCATAATTTTTAGTGAAACAAAGAATAGCCTGTGGTTCTGGGACTATTGGATGACGATTTCTATTCACAACACCTACTAAATTATCAAAATAAGTAAAATTTACAGGCTTCCCACAGTCTAAAATGTCATCCGTAATATCATTATTTTCTGACAAATTTGAAAAGCTCGTTTCATTGCTAAAACAAAAGCATATCTTATAGAGATAGTGACGTAATAAGTAACTGGTATTGTTATTTAATATTATTTCAATACATAAGTAGGCAATAATTATATACCTTACCGTTTGTTCTTTTGACAATGTGCACAATAATACTGAACTGATTGCTTAACCCATGATTCACCGAAATGTTCAGTGGATGTAATTATACTAAACATGGGATCTTCTGTGACAAAATCCAATTTATAATTATCATTTTCTGAATATACAGATTGAAATTTGGTAACTTTAATAATCTTTGTTTTATCAAGATTTAATTTCCACAATGTTGTCGTTTTTGAGTGTATAAGAAATACTTTAAAACTCAAAATACACAAGAAAACTTTAACATTTTGAAAGTCAAGACACATATTCACTATAAATTCTACAAATTAAATTTTTATTTTAATAAAGCGCCACTTTTTTTCATGAAAATAGTGATGGCCCAAATCCAAAATAATACTTTGGTTCTTTTGAACTACTCACGGTACTTTCGAACTATCTGTCATACAAGACAAATGACATTTCCGATACGTCAAATATTTTGCTCTGCGAGTAAACCGACATTTGTTTTCTCTTTTTAATGTGTACTTAAGATAAAGCAAAAAATAACCAATAGCACTCCACCTTATGACAAGCGGGGAATTTTTCAAAACGAATGATTTATTCCATAAATAGACCATCATAGCGGAAGCAGCATTGAGGCATCAAACGAACCGAGTTTTTTTTATTTCTGCCCCGCTCACTCAGGTCCTGTAACTAAAAATTGGTTTCGTCTGTTTTAAATATATATCGACTTAGTTATTAAGACAAAATTAAAACTATAAAATGGCTATAAATTTGCAATACGACGCCATAGGAAAAAGTTTTGTACAACAATATTATATGCTATTTGACGATCCTAGCCAGAGGCCTAATTTGGTAAACATGTATAACGTAAGTGACACTTTTAGTACCACACTTGAGTTATATTTTTCTTTCCTGAACATAAATTGTGAAGTAATGAAGTACATAGTTTAAAAAATATTTTTAACCTAAAATATATCTTAACCCTAAAATATACGTTAAAAAAGTTCCCCGGTATATTTATTAAATGTTTATAATGTATTTACATTGTTGAACTATACAGGTTTTAGTCAGAGTGTACCCATGAACTTGAAAATGTCCAAAATTAAAGGTTCACTGTACACCAAAGAAGTTAATGAATTCATATTGCAGTATACATCTATTTTGTGTCACTTAAACATGTTTTTCATCTACCAATATACATTATATCCTTAAAATGAATGCCTTGTAGCAGAACCATTTATTTATACAATTTATTTGAATTATTAGATTTTAACTTATTTTAGTATGATTTTGTTTATATTTCAGGTAGAGCATTCATTTATGACCTTTGAAGGAAAACAATTACAAGGTTCAGTAAAAATAATGGAAAAATTAACTGTAAGTATTTTTAAAAGGTTCAACATATTCTATTGTTCATTTTCGATAACACAGAAACTATGCTTATACAGTATTCTTGAAAAATTATCTTCTGCTTGTGGAATTATTATTTATCTTAACGATCAAATTACATTGATGTTCCTATATTTAATGCTAAATGCAGTCATAGTTTCCTAAAAGCATGTTATTCTTATAGTTGAACTTATGATATCCACTGTTTCTCAGCACGATATATTTTTTTCAGTCCTTAGGATTCACAAATATAACTAGACAAATTACAGAAGTAGATTCTCAGCCTATGTTTGATGGTGGGGTACTAATAAACGTTTTAGGAAGATTACAAGTAGGTATATTCAAAATATTTATATGATACGATGTTTGTCCAGTGTTTAAGTTTAAATTTAGTATTTATGTTAAAATCAACTTGGAATTGATCTACAATAGTATATTTTTGTTTTGTTTCAGGTTGATACAGATCCTCCACATGCCTATACCCAAGTATTTGTACTAAAACCATTAAATGGATCATTTTTTGTTCAACACGACATTTTTAGGCTGAACATACATAACAGTGCCTGATTTAATTATAACTATATCTATGTTATAAGTTTTTATTCAACTCCAATATGCAGTCTTTAAAAGTCCACTTATACATCTTATTTTCGCTTGTAACAACTTCACGATAATAAACTACCTATTTTCTAAAAAAAATTGTGTTTCTACAACCACTATTCAAATAATTCTTCACATAGTGTTCATACTTTGTGACACAAGAATTGTGTGGACAAGTGACATTCCATGTGGAAGGAAGTATAGTTTGTTGCCTATACTCTTTTTTAGACAAACGATTACTCTAATACAACTGAACGTATTAAAATCTGATATGAATTGAACCAAATTGCATGTAATCAATTATGTGATGATGTGCTAGCTGCATTAATTACCATAATAAGTACTACTAAGATTGTTTAAAATATTGAATCGCTAGACATATTGTACTGTGTAAAATGTAAAATAAAGCACATAACCTGATGTAAATCGATTTATTCTCAAAATATTAATTTACATCTATAAAGTTTTGTAATTAATATCACACTTTTTTCACTCTTATAATGATTTACCCATCTACAAATTTGATAAAAAACACTTGTTCAATAGTCATGTTTAAATGACAAAACTGTAAATATTTAGCTGAAATTTTAGCAGAGTACTCTTAAAAGACCAATCTATTAGAAAAAAATTCAACAATATATCCAAAAATTATTTTTTTAAATGAAACTAAGTGTTTCTAATTAATTTTCATATTTTTTTCATTAAATAGTGGAATTAATTAGAATTTAATTTCATTTAAAAAAATAATATGAGTATATTTCACAAAGTAAGGGTCCAAACAGTAAATTCAATAACCAAAAATATTTTCATTTTATAAATTGTGAAAGATATAAAATAAAATTTTAATTCAATTGAAGTTTTATACTAAAAATAATTTTGTTATAATAATTTTATCATTTTACATTCATGGAAGATTTTTTGGGATATAGCGAAACTCAAGTTATGTTATAACTATGTACCTACTATTTTAGTTCATTGTTCTTATTAAGAAAGAGCGGAAGTGCCGTCTAAAAAGACAAATACTATTAACTATTTATTTCTATAGTAATGTTATCCTTTTGTATGTCCTTAGTATCAGTTGGTATTTTCTCAATTCTTTTAGGGAGCACTTTATCAAATGCTTCTTTGAAACTTTGTCCTTCGCTTACATATAAGAGAATTTCAAAAACTGCAAATGAAAAGATTAAAAAACAAAACAAGTACGTTTTTGACAATATAAGCAAACAGAAATGGGTTTAGTATATTTAGCTTTATTTATAAAAATATGCACACACCAACAACCATCGTGCTGTAAAATACATACCATGATTTATTGTTAAAACTTTCCTATGTCTCATCCAAAAAAATTCTTCAATTGGTAATTTTGCATGTGATATTCCTTGCTCAACTGCTTTATTATAACAAATTCCCTGAAAATACACTTTCATTTTTCATACCACACAATCTTTTAAACATGTTACCTTTTGTGAGTTATGATCTACTAAGCCTCCAATAATATAAACTTTGTCTTCATCCAAAGACACAAGTGTTTTATCACTTTCACTACTTAAATATACAATTTTTTCTTTGGGAAATATATCTATATAATCTTCTGTATGGAAATTAATATCCCAATGTTCAAATCCATTATGTCTTGCAAATTCCTTCTCACTTTTACCATTAAAACTACTCAAATGAAGTTGTAATGGAAACTTAGCTCTTCGATTCAATGTATATATTCGTAAGACTTGTTTTATAGTTTTAGCCATATCTTTATCGATCATAAGATCATCAAAGCTTAAATCTATGCAAACACTCAACTTACAAGGGCTATCTGCCATTTTCACTAGTTTTAATTGTTTACGACTAGGACCTAAATCTATGTTATGTTTTTTGGCATGAATTCGTTTTTCTTTCAGTTTTAATCGTTCCTTTGCACGTTTTTCTTTTTTGATCGTATTCCATTTTACCGATTTAAGGTATTTTTTCTTCTGTTTTTTACTTAGTTTAGATATTTCTACACCATTGAAGTATTCTACAGGTTTATCAATACTTTGTAAGTCTTCGTTTGTGATTGGCGATTTTTCCTGTTGTTTATCTTTTTCTACTTTCATTGTATTTTTATTTGTAACTTTTTACTAAACATATTGCTAAAGAGGACATCGAGGACAAACTTGACAGATACTTACACGTGTTTTCTTAAATTACGACATAATGGTATGCCAAAGTCAAATGGTTTTGCAGTCATCCGTCCAACCAAAATAGAGGTGGGAGATAAAAATAATTTTGAAAAGTTAGATAACACACATTACTTTTGTGAATAGAAATTGCATATATCTCAGTTATTGAGCTTATTAAATAAATAAAAAAAAAATAATCTGATTTATCTATCGATCTAATAAATTAAAAATTATTGAACTAATCGCTTAAACTAAGTAATACTTTATTTATCGCCATTTACATCGAATGAATAGATATCAAGAATATTAATTTCGAAATTAAACCAGGAACAGTTATAATATTTGTTACTCATCTTCAGATTGTTTGTTTTGGACATAGAATGTGAAGCACGACATAAATTGCGACTATTTATATTTACGAAAATAACAATGGATTTTTTAAAGCGAAAATTTTGCGATATAATAGTTCCATATTTTACCAAACGATTAGAAAGTGATAAACAACAAAAGGTAACAAAATATGGGATATATTTTGAGAAAGTTTACCGTGTTTTAAGCTGGGAAGATACTCGGTTTACTTTGGTAGTTTTTGTTGTCTTCAATTATTTATTTTGGTAAGTATGTAGATAAGCCAAAATATTATCAGATCCGTTTACAACTGATTATTTATTACAAATGTACATACCTACTCTTGATAGTCTAAAAGGCATTTGATAAAAGTGCGTTTATCTATAAAATTGTTGGTACAGTCTAATGATAATTTTTTTTTATTTTGAACGATAAATCATAATATCGGATCTATATTGCAAGTCACTCTAAAAAATATTTGCTTGACATTTTAAATCCAAAGTGAATAACTATCACAGCAAACAATAACATTTATAATCTACAATGCTTATGTCACCTCAATAAACAAACAATAATTTATATAATTACCATAAAACGTTTTTATCATGTTCTACATAAGCACTTACAAAATTGGATGTATGTACTAAAGCAACAAGTTTTTCTATATTTTCACAAATTTTTTTCAACATTTGATTTAATGACACGAAATCTGGACTATAAGGTGACCACTTATGACTTATTAAATTAATATATAATTATGGAATATTTTTAGCCCATTCCTTGAGTTTTTTTTCCTTTTTGAAAAAACCTTTATTAAAAGTAAAAGTACAAAGATCATGAACAAAAAAGTAAAAGGTTGGTGCCCCTAATCAATACGCAGTATTGTTAACAGGGCAAGTACTATTATAATAATTAAACGGATAATACTCACTTCGTAATAAAAGTATGCATGTTGCTTATTAGTAAAAACTGTACAAAATATTGTAGTAAAACACTTAAATGGATAACTACCTAAATAAATATCGTTTAAGCAAGTTTTTTTGTTCGCCTCTAAGATCTACAGGCAATAAATTATAACTGTTACTAGCTCTAACTATAGGATTACTGTTTCCAATGTTGGTGCGAATAGAAGAATAAAAGATATTATTTAAGTTCCTTGTATTATATGAGTATATATCAGCATTGAAAATAATATTAGTGTTTGTTTTACTGTTACAATTAATTATATTATATATACATTTACATTGTTGGAGTTGTAGTATTCTATTTTTTGGTTGAATCTTTAGTTCTTTGTATAATCTGTTTGTCGATGTCAGATAATGGTAATTAAATAAAACTGTTATCATTTTGTTCTGAAGCGTTTCAATTTTTTTAAAGCAGGTTATTGAGCAAGTTCCCCATATGGGGATGAGGTATCTCAAAATACTTAGAAAATGTTAATTATATTCCATATATTTAGAGTCCAGGGACAAGTAATTTCTAAATTCATATAGATTAGCTATCATTGGTATTAATTTGCTCTTTAGGTGATCAATATGTTTATCCCAATATAAGTTATTATCAAGGATTAATCCTAGATATTTGATACTTACCGTTTGCTCCAGAACTACATTATTAATGTTTAATTCGATGTTACATTCCAGTTGTACATTGTTTTGTTTGAAGATTAGATATTTTGTTTTCTCCAAGTTTATTTTTTTGCAGCCATTGATAATATTTGTTAAGATCGCTATTAATAAGATAAAATTATACATATTAACATTTTATGACAAATTATAGTTAGACAGATCGGAATTTTTATGATCTAATCTAACTTTAGTAAAAAATTATTTTAGGTTATTGGTACATTGGCAAATAAAAATTGTTGGACTTTTATTTTTACTGATATTAATTTTATTTGTATGGGACTCCTTTTTCTTAAATAACGATCGAACGGATGAGCAGAAAATATGTACAGATATGACTGACAATCTACAAATTATAATAATGGATATATTTTACAATTTAAAAGCATTTAGAAAAGAAAATCCACTAATGGTAAGAAAGAGAAATAATATAATAAAAATTCTATAGTTTTTTTTTTTAGTTTTGCATTGGTATGTCCCTGGTATTTTTCGTTTTAAATGTTATCGCAAGAAATGTATCAGGTTATTTGATATGTTATATAATATTACTATTCAGTTTTTTCATACCATTAGGAATTAAGTTACTGCCAAAAGAAACTGTAGATTCTGTAGCGAACATTATAAAGTCTACTTTTAATATTAAAGGTAAGTATTTATATCTAAAAGACAGTGGGAATTTTGATTTTTAACATTTTAGGTACTCTGGCTGAGGAAGAACTAGTTCCTTTTATATCTGGCAAGGATTTCGGAAACAGAGAAGCCGATCTGGATAGCTTATTAACTGATAGAACAGCAGGTATATGTAAATTTATTTTTTGTGAATAGAATGATTTCAATTTGCTTTTAGATTCAGTATCAAACTCATTTGTTAGTGGTATTACCACTATGCCATCATTTATGGATATGGTAGAAGGTGAAAAAGACATTGAAGAAGAAGACCTTCTTCCACCTTACTCTCACAGTGATATTTCTAGCGATTCTGATGTAGAACACAAAGAATTAAGTTTGGATTCTTCACATTTTAATGGAGATAGTTCATCAGAGGAGGAAAAATTTTTAGAAAAAAATACAAGTTTTCCTACAGACTATGTTGATGACTCAAGTGGTTCAAGATCAACTATTATGCAAATTAATATTGATAAAATAGGAAATTTAGTATCAAATGTATGGAACTATACTCAGTCTATTAAAAAAGCAGATATTAAAAGAGAAAACAGTAGCAGTGGTAGCGAATTTGAATTTGTAAATTCATCTGATGTCAAAGATTAATTCTGCATTTTAAAATATTAATGTGATGACTTGTTTCAAGTGTGGTAGCAGCTTGTGAGGTGAACTTGTATCAAACTTATGGTATTAAAAAATAGTAACATTTTTGTTGTTGCTTCTTAAAACTAGAGTCTATAATTTATTTTGTTTGACAATAGGATTATTAATAATATTTAAGAAAATAATTTTGTTTTATTTTCATACTTTATTATCCGAATTAAAGTACATACACCTACATTTTCAAATATTTAGCTTTATATATAAATTACAAATTTCAATAATATAATAATTAGATAATAATTTCCACACCTTCTAATTCTTCATCAGTAGGTAAAGTAATTTTACTAACATCTACAAAATTGGGATCAATTAAAGGCAAACCTTGCTCTTCTCTTCTACGTAATTCCAAAAAAGCTTCTCGCTGTGACCAATCTCTTAGTGTGTAGTCTGGTATATATGCCCAAAAAAATCCACCAAGAGCAAAACATAAAGTAACCGAAGCAAAGAATATCGAGTGCATGGCATTTCTGTCTGCTGCTTTTGATCGAAAATCGTAACCATAACTTATCCAATTCTGTTCGGAAGCTACAGTTTTGGCTTTGGTGGTATCTATTACTTCTGCTGTTACATTATTCTTCTTAGATGTTGATACTAATCTTCGAGCTGCTATGGGAGCTACTTTTCGTAACATTTGAATTGTAGAAAATAATTGGCCCGACATTTTTGGGCCTTTATTAAATTAGTTTTAAGGTTATGATCTAATTATGTCATAACATCATTCTCGATTCGGTGCAAATCGTTTATTGTCGTTCCCAAGTACCCTACACTACCACAGAAATAAATAGCTATTTTTGCGTACACCACACTCAACAGTCAAACATAACCATAGCCAACGTACCTATAGGAGAGCCGTTCGGCAATTAACTCCGAAATGAAGGGTGAAAGGAGTGGGAGTGGACACATGTTACCTATGTTTGAAACTGACGTAAGTTATGAAATAGCTCATAAGACGTAAAGTGAAATCTCTAATTTCTGTGTCGTATGTCTTCCGCCTTATGCATTTTGAAGTTTTGAATTGAACCTTACAATTTGCAATCTACTATGACTGCAAATGGTATTTATCATGAAAAACAAATAAGAGAATTATGTGCATTACATGCATTGAACAATCTATTTCAATCAAAAGAAGCTTTTATGAAATCAGAATTAGATACTATATGTATTTCATTATCTCCGAACAATTGGATAAATCCCCACAAATCAATGTTAGGACTAGGAAACTATGATATCAATGTTATTATGAAAGCATTACAAGATAAAGGCTATGAAGTTATATGGTTCGATAAAAGAAGGTAAATATTTTAGACCTTATTTAATAAAAGTATCTTTCAAGTTTCTCTTAGGATTGTTTGCATTCAAATTCACAAATTTTGTATATGCTTTTAAGTATATACTTTCTAGGGATCCCAGTGGTTTAATATTAAGCAATATATGTGGATTTATACTAAATATACCAAGCGAATATAAAATAGGTTATTTCACTTTACCTGTTTGGAGACGTCACTGGGTAACTGTCAGACAAATAGATGGTTGCTATTATAATCTGGACTCAAAATTGGAATCCCCTCAAAAAATTGGTGGGGTAAGTAATAATAATAATAATTTTATTGTTCACACGTAAAGAGGTTACATGAACAAGGAGAGCGACAAAAGCTATGAATAAGTACATTGTGAAACATAAAATACATACAAATTGTTAAAATATAATATTCAGACATTGAACAAACATGATGTGTAGAAGGGAACTATGACAATATACTTCTCTTTAATTTCCTAAGAAAGTAGATGCTCACATCAGCATAGAGCTGGTAGGGACTCTTACTGAGATCTCATTCATTTATTATGAATGATCTAATTTTCATTGCTCCACATATGAAACGATATATTTGCATTAGCGTAGGTTGATCTCTTGAGGATAATAGCGAGTCTAGATCATCCGAAAATCCTCGATCCTTAATAAGATTTTCTCTTAGGCTTTTATACATGGTGGGGTAAGTAACATATATGAATAACTTTTTAATTTGATATAATATATATATATTTTCAACAATTTCTGATACTTTTTAGGATGAAGATGTTTTAAACTATTTAAAAGATGTGATAGAATGTAAAAATAAAGAACTCTTCTTAGTTACTACCAGTGAAGTTTCACAAAATCAAAGTTGGATAAAAGACTGTAGTATTCCACAAGTGGCAAATAGTAGAGATGCAGATATTGTTCGGCTAGGAGATCTAGGAAATTACAGCTTATGAGGATGTGATATAAACTATATATTTATTGTCTGTTGAAATATTTCTATTAAATGTTTTTGATAAATTTATCTCTCTTAATAATTGAATGTGTCCCATAGAATATGCTTCGAGTTTAATTGTTTTCGTTGCTATTATCACAATGCATTGTTAAATAAAAACAAAAGCTTTATTACTTTCAAATGTCAGCAAAACCAGCCCATCAAAACCAAGACCTTATACAGTATAAACCAAACATATTAATTTATTCATTGAAGAGAAGGGTACATTGATATTCTTCTAAAATAAATGCCATCCAATTTCAGATAGTGGCGCCTTGAAGGAATTGGAATTAAAGGTAAATAATATGGTAATTAACTGTTTGGTTAAGTTTATTCATTTAAATTATATATATTTTATATTACATTATTTTCAAAAGAAAGCCAGTTGATTTGTTCGGTTTTTAAAATTGAAAAAATATTAGTTAATGTTTATATATAGACAGGATGAAAATTGGTATATTTTTAATTGTAAAAATTGAGTTATCCAGCGAATACCTTATCTTTCTCCTCTCCCACTCAGGCAAGTATGATTACGATTCCAATATTGCACACTTTTTGTTGATTATTTAAAGCACTAAGTTGGGAATTCTGGAACCGTTGGCGATACTTGACACTGAACACTGTTTACAGTTTACACTTTACACTATCTTACGCGCGTTTCGATAACCAAGTTATCTTCTTCAGAGATTGAAGGTAAACTAACACTAGGGTGCTTCGTCATCCATATATACTAGTCTTTTATCGCGCCACACTAGTTAATCCGCGGGAACAAACTATTCTAGCGCGAAAAAAAAATTTTTTACAATTGTTTTTTTCCTAATAGACTATACAACGGACTATAAGGTATAGGTCCTTTGTCTTTATTCAAACTATTATTACATTTCACTATTTCTATGCTTTCAAATGCATCCAACATTCTATTGTTAGATACATTTTTTAACAAAAAAAAAAAAATATTGTTAAAAAATGTATCTAACAATAGAATGTTGGATGCATTTGAAAGCATAGAAATAGTGAAATGTAATAATAGTTTGAATAAAGACAAAGGACCTATACCTTATAGTCCGTTGTATAGTCTATTAGGAAAAAAACAATTGTAAAAATTTTTTTTTTCGCGCTAGAATAGTTTGTTCCCGCGGATTAACTAGTGTGGCGCGATAAAAGACTAGTATATATGGATGACGAAGCACCCTAGTGTTAGTTTACCTTCAATCTCTAAAGAAGATAACTTGGTTATCGAAACGCGCGTAAGATAGTGTAAAGTGTTAGTGTTGGTGTAGTGGTAGTGTAAACAGTGTTCAGTATATAAAGCACTTTTATTAAAACTTTAACTACAATAATTTCAAGATTGAAATTTGAAATCATTACTACGGTGAAGTTGGCGTTGATAAACAAACCATTTAGCAAGTTTACCAACTTGAAATCAATAGGCGATTTCGAATGATGTTGGTTCTTGGCTGGTTCATAGCTTGGACCGTGATATTTGGACCAACCGCATTCAAATTACAAATTGATGTCGTCATAAATCGTCTGGTTCAAGGTAGGTTAACCGAAACTTGAACCGCGCTCTCTGGTTATTTGTTATTTCTATTCTCTCAGCATTACTGTTTTGTTTACATTTGTTTTGAGGTTAAAGTTTTGTAAACAGAAGTGTGTTCGCATTTTTTGAAAATGATGATGGAATCTCTAAGTGCAGTGGGATTCGAAATTAATGAAAAAGTAATTCATTTTATGGGTGATGAAGCAACTTTAAAATTACTTTCAAGTGATGATGAATTTAAGTGGAGTGGAAAATTATCTGCTTATGGAACAACTCCATCAAATGCAGAACAAATGAAAATTTCAAGACTTCCAGTTCAAGAACACCAAATTCATGTACTAATAAGAGGGTTGCAACTGCTTTGCGTTTTAGAATTTTATAAAAATTTGGATTTCACTTTATACAAAAACAAACTGAATTACACTTGCAAACAAATTGTTGTGAAATGATGTACGTCAATTTCTAGTTACGTCTAACCAACCGTTTCGATTAAGAAGAATTCAAATGGGTCGGAAGCAACCCAGAGTCTGACGTCATCGTTTATGAACCGACCGGTTAACCATTATCCAACCAAAAAAGCTATTCGAAATCGCCAAATGCTTGTCATATCAAACCAGCCACGATCAGTTTGCCGCGTCATGCCATTTTGAATATCAAGGTTAGCGATAGAATATGCGTAGTTAGAAACTGTTTTGATACTTACGTTGACTGTTTTTATATCTAAATAGATATAAAAAAGTATAAATAGAGAGTGTAAAAATATGGTTTTCTCCATGCCTCGGTCGAAAGTATGTACTTACTTTCGTCCCTAGTAGCAGGGACGAAAGTTTAACATTTTCTCTCTGTGAGAAGTACAAGTGTGAGAAGAGCTTTCTCATGCGTATTTATACTCGTAACGACCAGCAGCACTCGCTTCGCTCGTGCCGCAAATGTCGGGGCATGCATCAAAAACATTTAAAGTTGAAAAAAGTAATATTAATAACGTTCTTTCGACCGGCTATGAAGAAAAGTCGAATACACTCCACGGACCAAAAGTTGAAATCTCGGACCTGCTCATCATGATACCCTCGGCTTCGCCTCGGGCGTCCTGATGCGCAGGGCCGAAAATTCAACTTCCGGCCCTTGTGGTGTAATATATTATTGGTGCACTGTGTGTGAAAAATCGTTTCACGATAGTTTGTTATAATATAATGTTGCAGTTGTTTAGATTAAGTGTCTTGTTTCTCCCAGGCTAGACAGGGGTAGTTTTTAGAGGGATAATATCAAGTTTTTAATTAGTTATTGTCCCAAAATTGTCGATGTCGAAACTATAACCTATGATATACTTCAATTTAGGATAAAAAAAAAACGAAATACAAAATAGTTTTACATATTTTTATTGACATTTAATTTAAATTGGTAAAGATATATTTCACCTCTAAATAAATTTTAGCAAGATTGCCCAAATTTGTAAACATTTATATAATAATAATATATATTCAAATTTTATTTTTATTGTCTAAGAATTTTACATTTATTGTCTTAGTTTATATGTCAAAAACGTTAATATTGTCCCACACAGCGTTTTTTTAGTAAATTTTTCCAGCCCAAAATTTTGAAAGCTTTATGTCTACATCAGACCTAACTACAAAAAAATATATAAATTGGCCTTAAACTAGAATAATACAAATCAGTGGTAACTAGTTGGGGTGGGCAACTTCAAATTTAGGAGTCAGTTAAATTTGTTATCTTTCGTAAATTTTTTGTTATATCTTAACATATATTTTATTCAGTTCGTATTAAGCTATACAGTATGTCAATTTTTTAAGTTTTCAAAAATATTTCGGAAATCAGTTGGGTATAAATATTTGTATAAAATATCTAACTATAAGTACCTAGTAAATTTTATAAATGTTATCATCCCTGACGAGTTACCACTGGAGATATATGTATGATGATGATATTCTTGATTGGAGTAATAAAGTGTACCTACTCAGTAAATACAACAGAACTGCAAATAAGAAAAGTACCACTTCCATATATATTTTTATATTTTAAAAAAGATAAATTATTTTTCAATAATTATTATTGTAAATACATTATGGTACTTTTAATATTTCAGTTAACTGCTTTATAGTTGATAGATATATTCTTGATATGAATAAATTTAACACACAAGGAAATCGAAAAATTTGTCATCTTTGATAGTTAGCGAACTCTGCTACAAATGGCTCTAAATTTCTAGTGTCACATACGTTCATCGAAATTTCGAAGCTCCTGGAAATGTCAACGGATGAAGTAATGAGTTATGAGTTCGTTAGTTGTTTAGTTTCCATCGCATGTACAGGGTATCCAGTTTTTTTATTGGCATTGTATTGGTAAATCTCAACAATAAGAGATATTTGTTACTAGAACAAATTTTCCTATTTATAAGTGCAATACAGAGACGTTTCGGAATCCCCAGTATCAGGTCCGGGTTCCAAGAAATCAAGAAAATACATTTTTTTTTGTTTTTAGCCACTGTGTAAAAATAATAAATAAAGTTATTTAACCCTTCAGTGATAGCGTACGGTCTCTCAGACCGGCTCAATATATTTTTTCACTAGTCTGGTACATATTTTGATGGTGGAGGAGTGGGCGTCTCAGTACCTTTCCATTAGTCGACGGACATTAGAATGCAATATTAGGTCAAAGTGCCCCCGTGTTGCTAATTTATATACAATTGCGGTGTAGGAGACCGACGCTATCACTCACGTAATAAAATATTCTTTGAAACAGGTAAGTTCGAATTTTATTTTTTGCATTATTTACCATTATAATATTGTTTTTTTCTTTAGGAAAATGTCCTACGAGGGTGATCTGTTCAATTTATTGAACGAAATTGATCCATACGTTACCGAATACGATGACTCTGAAGATGACTATTAATAAAAAACTTTTTATGTACCTATTTTTAATGTCAAATTTTTAAACTCGGTATTTATTTAAGTGAATAAAGAATATTTGATTTTTTATTTTCTTCAATATTTACAATGTTTAAACATCTAGGAGAACGATCTAGAGTGTCAAAACACTTTCGCGGTCTGTCAGACCGACGTTATATCTCATGTAATAGAATCTCACGTTATTACTGAAGGGTTAAACAGGACGCTGGATACCCTGTATATAAATATGTGAATAAATATTAAATTTTAGGGAATATAACGAGTTTTCTTCAAATCACCACAATTTTTATCTTTGAAGATTAAATTTTGGTTAGATTTATGTGATGTTATTTTAAGTCTACGTGAAATTAATTGAGATGAAGACAAATATTTCACAATTTCAATGCAAGATATGTGTTTAGAAAACTTGATGGAACTAAAAGTGTTTCAAATGATTCAAAAACTTACATTGAGTTTTATCAATGGATATATTTCAGATGAATAGAATATTTCAGTCTCAGTTAAAAGAAACCACGTTTATAAAGTAATTTCCATATTAATTGTTTTTTTCATCTACATCTATACCTTATATAGAGGTTATAATTATATTTTTGTAATTAAGTTTTGATTAAAATGAAAAAAACTTCACTTACCATTGTAGTATTACTTACTTATCCGGTAGCAGTCGGTAAAAAAGCTAACCAACGTACCGAACAGAAGAATGAAAAAAAAACACGTGGTTCGTATTAAACAAATACATTCTATCAACTATTTACTTACTGTAATTTGGTTTAATAAAATTTGGTCGTGAGGGGATGGTAAAAAACTCTTCTAATTAAACCATTTTCATCCGGCAATCGATGTGGTCTTCTGTTTGGTCTTAATAGTACCGACGCGTCGTAGGGGTTGCTGTTGATTTCGGCTTCCCCATCTGCGGCAGTCTCCCTGAACATGGATATATTAGTTCCCAAAACAGATATTTTAAGATACTACGCTATGCGCCCTAATATACAATACTAAATTGCGCGCCACTGTTACGCGTATGTCTGCATTTTGACGTATGATAGTAGCAGCGCTATGTGTTTTTAGTAGTGCAAAGAACGTTGATATGTGATGTTATAGTTGAGAATGGGTCTCACGACTGAGGAAAAAGTGTTTATTGTTGAGCGTTATTTTCGTTCGCATAACGAGGTGGATAGAGTTTGAAGTTAGTGACGGAAAAATATCGCGAACAATGTCATAAAGAGGCACCAACAAACGCAGTTATGCGTTCTATTGTTGAGAAATTTCGTCAATCTGGCAGTGTATTGTGCCAAAGGAAGGGAAGGTCTGTTAGGCCAGTAACTGTGAGAACAAGTGAGAACCATGAACGTGTCGTCAATCAGGTTTTGCAATCACCGAACCGAAGTCTTCGGCCAACGTAATTGAAGTTGAATATTACCAATACGTCGATTCGGCGTTTGTTCAAAGGAGTAGGTTGATTTCCGTACCGAATTCAAGTTGGACAACGCTTGACAAACCAAGATATGAATGCCAGTGTTGTGTATTGTAGATAATTTTTAGCCATGCTGTTCGTGATCAAGATTTCTTGAATAATGTGTGGTTCTCAGTAGAAAGTCACATTTACCTGTAGGGTTACATTAATAAGCAAACAACTCGCTTCCTTGGTTTCGACAAGCCAGACGTTATTATTTAGTGACCGTGTGACGATATGGTGTGCAGTGTCAGCACACGGGGTGATTGGTCCGTATTTCATTGAGGATAATGATGGCAAACCTTTTACTGTTACCCACGAACGTTATAGAAACATGGTGCTAATGCCATTTGTCCAGGATCTTTGGAGGTTTTGTCGTGCCAGGAACCTTCGGATGGAAAACCAGTGGTTTCAACAGAACGGGGCGACCAGTCACACTGCTCCACAATCGATAGCATTGCTGCAGGAAACTTTTGAAGAGCCCTAATTTTCCGAGGTTCTAATTTCAACTACCCATCACATCCTCCCGATCCTCCACCACCGGATGCCTACACGTATGGGGTATGATAAAGGAGAAAGTCTTCAGCAGTACAGATCCATCCAGAACTGTTAATTATTTACGAGAGAAGATCGTCTCGGTTTCAGGAATATGAAGCAACCTGATGTGTTCTCGAATATGTTTGAAAATCTGCTTGACCGAACAGTGCCTACAGCGCAATGGCGCGTATTTTGAACATGTATAGAAATAATAATGTATAAGTAATATAAGTACTTCAGAATTGTATATTTTGGAGCATACTGTAGGTATAACAGAAATAATCTCTTACTGCTACTCTTACAAACATCCACTCTACTTTAATGTCTACCGTGCACAATTCTACTCTAAACAGTTATACACTAAACATTTCTACTCTGAAATTTTTTAAACATAAAATAACCTGCAAGTGCCGCTTTCGCTTGCCGAACGACCCGATCGATTAAATCTCCGAATATGTCGGAAAGATGGCAGCCAACCTAATCGTGCCAAAGACCCTATATGACGTTTATCTGGGCTCAAATATTGTGAGCTCAATGACGACGAGGATGGTCGAAACCATCCACTCTTTGCTACAGATCCTAATAAAGGAAAATTAATCGTTTAAAACTGTTCTCCGTTATATAGTGATAAAAGTTAGGTTCAGTTCTAGATATAAAACAAGAATAATTTGTTTGTTCAAAAACTGAATAAACATGTTGATAACCTAATTTTCTATTATCCTAATCCAACCGTATTCCAAAATCCCCTCTCGCGTTCTAAATTCCAATCAATAAAATTCCTTTAAAAACATAAAACATGCAGATACACGTACCTAAAAAGCGTTTCGAAATTTCCGTATCCGCATCGTGCAGATCCTGGATCAAGTCATCGTAATCGTAAGCGTTTTGATAGACCGGTGCATAATTTTCGTTTCCATTTTCATAAGAGTAATCGGCTTGTCTTTTTCCTCGTTTAGAGTCTTCCGATATTCTTTTGTTTTCCGACAATGGCTCTTTGTAGCCGACTAGATTGTCTGAAGATTGTTTACTAACCGTATTAGGGACTGATGTTTCTATAAAAGTATTATGAACAAAAGGAAGTATAAAAGTTTTCAAGATTATTTTCAAGATTTTATACTAGGTGTTTACTTTCAAGATTCAGTTTTATATTTAATTGTTTAATTTGAAGCGAATCATGATTATTATAATTTATAGGATCTATACTAAACTTCCTCTCTCGCTAGCGCCGAAGTACTTAACATCCCAACGAGCACGGGTGCGAGGCTACAGCAGTGGGCCCCTACGGTCTACATACCATTCAATAAGTATTTACTTATATTATATTTGGGAGGAAGGCTGGACTTGAGGGCAACTTCTTTTATATCGTCTTAAGCCACTGACGGAGTGCTGGTTGATATTGCACCGAACCCATGGAAACATTGTAGCTGCAGCGCTTTTTCTCGCTATTAGGGAGACAAATTAACATGGTAGCGCCACGATGGTGACAAATCAACTACTTTATTCTACATCGTTTCATGACCAACTAATTCAGTTTTCTCCCGCCAGGAGGAGTAGAGCACTTATCTTGAATCTCCAATGAGTCATCTGAAACTTCTTGTCTTCATTTTTAATTTCATGGCTTAGATATTCATAGTCAAAATACCGGTTTTCATGAAATTATGGCAGATGTTAAAGTTCAAAGTCAAATAAACTACAGTCACCAACGAAGCACTATTTTTCGAAACTTTTTTTGACATTAAATAAGCTTACCAGCATTCCTTTTGTACTGTGCATGTTTATAAAGATCCCCAGATTTCGCTAAGCTGCTTAAAGATCGCTTGCCCGTCAGAGGAAGATCGTAGCTTCTAGCTAAACTGCCAATATGTCTTTTATCGGACAGACTCTCGAAATCCTGCTCTTTTCTGTACCGTAAGTCACCGTTTCGTGCTAAAGAACCAATTCCTTAAAAAGACAGATCAATAGGTTTGGATTTATCATGAACATAACATAAATATTTACATAATGAACATTCAAAGCATAAATCAAATGTTATAGTTGAGGAAACCATGGTATGTTTCAATGAAATCTTATGGTCTGAGGACACGACAAGAATTATATTGTTAGATCGTGTTTAAAATATTTAAACTTGGCGCTCCTACAATCATTCGGTCGCTCACGCATGTGCGCCAAAGGAAGCGGATGTGATGCATACCGCGTGGCAGTCTCTGCTTGACTATATCGAGAGTAGACGTATGAAGAAGAAATCTAACAATATAGACAGAGGACTGAACTATATGAAGAACTGGTGTACGTAGGTGGGACTAAACATCAATTCCTCCAAATCCATCTAGCCTTCACAAAAAAAGAGAACTCGATGGAAGCGAGGTTTAATGGAGACGAGAAATCAATTATTTAGGTCTGAACCTAGTTAGTAAACTCCTGTGGAACAAACACGAAAAAGAGATAACATACAAAGCAAAAATGATTAGTGACCTCTTTCGGGGCAACCTCGACGTAACCTTCAATTGTGCTTTGAATCCGGACCGGCACATGCTTCATTGTTGCTCTAGGGGTGCGATTTATGGAGCAATTACGTGGCGAACTGGGACTACGACTACGACGAGCAGCAATCTCTCCAGAATTCAAGGACTTAGGTGCTTAATTTCAGGCCAGCAATAGAAGGGACTGGGATAGGAGTGTACGGGCCAGGAACCAAACACTCCGAAAGCTTGGGAAAAACTACAAGTATCTTTAAAGCAGAAAATCACGCAATAGGAAAGTGTACCCAGTACAATTTTGATGAAGGATAGTCCAGCAGGCAATAAAGCACTGAGCAGAGTTAATGTTAATAATTAAGGCAAGGGTAGGAAGTTTTGAAGACAGTAGCTCAAAGATTCCTTGTTCACATTTTGTACTGATGCAAACACTATTTATTTTGGACGAGATTTCCATGCTGCCAAGTGTACCAGTTACAAATAACGTAGGAAGATAAAAATGACATATTTAATAAAGTATGTTGTTGGAGTACGAAATCTAATTTAATAAATAACGACCTCTACATTAACTTGGGATATCTGTAACGGAAAGATCAAATTCAATTTAACGCCACTTTTAGTGAGCACAATGAAAAGAACAAGGAGAATATGGAGACAAAGCAAAGGTTTTTGTTTTGTTTTCCAGTGACAATAAAGAAAATTAGTTTTCCACTTACCTCGCTTTTGCTCTTGTACCTGTCTTAGAGGCTGTCCGTTTTTAGCCAGAATAGCTATACTTCTTTTATAAGCATCATAATCCTCTTCATCTGGTAATGTCTTAATGTATCCATTCCTTGCCAATGATTGTAAGTTCTTTTTTTGTTTGGGAAGACTATTCCATCTAGTAAAATAAATTTATAAATTGAGAGCATTTTGAGTATTTACAGTATGAAAGACGAATAGGATGTGGGTATGTTTTTTGAGGAAATACACGTATTTGCAGTAGCTACAAAAGGTGCTGGAGGGCATGGAAGTTGCGTGAAGTTCAAGCTTTATTCAATCAAATCCAAAATTAGGGAGTTGAATATTGATCAGTGGTGTTTTGAATACTGTAAAAACTGTACGATCTACCATGTTTTTTTTTAAGATCATGGACTGTAATTTTAGGAGAAAAGATCAATTTTCATATATTTTCTTAAATATATATTTGAGACACTCATTTGATATAAAACACCGTACAGCTTGAAACATTTTTCCTAGATTTTCAAATTTGCCCCCCACTCCCAAAACCAAAATCTATAGACCTTCTAGAATGACGTCACTGACAGGTCGGCCATATTGTACTGGAGGTCACACATTATATTTAGTTTTCATTGTTTACTGGCAAACAACGGATAATAGTTAGATTTTCATTAACAATTGGTTCTTAAAGGTATCTAAAATACCATCGTTTTGTAATATTGGAAATGTGGAATGCGAAGATAAAGAGATAAGGTGTCTTTTTTTATTTCCGGCTTTTTTAACGAAGCGAGGTGACTATTTAATTGATCTCTCTGATCAACAGAGCGATGCTTGGATTAGTGCTTTAAAACGGGGCCCCTCAGTGAATCAGAGCTTTAAACTTGGCGAGTGTGCTATCGACATTTTATTGAAGGATAGTTAGTGTACCTAAATCAGTTAATTTTTGTTCATAAAACACAAGCTCACAAGGTTCATCTTCTACTAATCGATTCGGTTGTCCTCCAGCACAATATGGCCGACCTGTTAAAGGCATGTGTTCTGGAATGGTCTAGTCCTCAGGTCTAGTCATTTATGCTACGCGTCCTTATTTGAGTCATGGAGATTTTTTATATGTGCACCGAATATCAACTCAATAAGTCCCGCAGATTCTGAGCAATTTGATACTTTAGTAGTTTGTTGTTTGAAAATACAGAGAGAAGCTTAAAATTTGCAAATTTTTAAGAAAAAATACTATTTGTATGAATCACTCGGTATAATATCGGATCTTTTGACCGATTATTTTCTAACGTTTTAAACAATATATAGGGAGTTTCTAAATTCAGGAGGTGATTGCCCGTATAAAATTATGCTCAGCTCACCCCCTTCCGAGATATCACCTTTAAAAGGTGCTGAGTATAACTGAGTTTTTATTTTTTTTTCTCCAATTTAAGTAAAGTACTTTTTCAACATTCCTGTTATATCATAAAGGGGTGAAATTTTGTCCAAGCTTTTTACATATTTCTCAGCAATTGAGAATTGTTAAGCTCCCCCCTGTAGTATTTAAATAAAAACTGATATCCAAAAACATCGACTCTATTTCTTCTGTCTCTGGCGTATTTTCTGAATTTCCCAATAAAACGTTATACAAAAACGCTTAAAAAATATCCCAATCTCCAAAATATTTCCAATTAAAATCATTTTATTAAAAGCTTTATACCCCATAATACCGCCGTTCACTGAATTCTCTCGTCTCCCTAATTCGCCCACATATTTCCCATTTTATAGATAATATTAATTTTCCCTGTAAAACAATTTATCAAACAGAATTTATAGAAAACATCGTTTTTTTCGCTCAAATCTTTTTGTAGTCTTGCTTTTGACGTGATTCAGCTCGTTATAAGTTTTTGCTGGGCCAAAAAAATTACAGAATCTCTTTAAATTCCTTCTAATTACTTCTATTTTATCACTGCAAAGTTCTATCGTTAAAAATAGTCTAAATTTGTGATACAAAAATGTTTTACTCTCTATTTTATTATAAAACTCAAGTTTTTTGTTTTTCTGTGTTCGTCTTGTCTTCATCTCTTCTTTTGTGATTATATTTCAAATTCTATTAACGACAATCTTTAATGTATTTGATAGACACAAAGCCCGATTGTATGGTAAACACAGAAGCTACCCTTTTCCCTTTACCGAACCTAAATTAACCACAAAAGTGACGCATTACGTTAAATCTAGCAAGATTGCTCCGGCTCTTTGTACATAACCAAAGGGAAATTGTTTCATTGATATACTTTTTTGGCTGTTGCTAGCTTCAAATAAAATGCTATTCAGCCGTGTTGGATGGTCGATTAAAGATTATTAGTAATCAGTGAAGGTTCTTATCTATTTGCTGAAGTTATTTCAATCCTACGGTCTTTGAAAGAAACACAAATAAGCTAACTGTGTTTAATGACTTTTTCTCTTTGTCAGTAGAGTGCACCAAATCTGTTACTCCGTCCATGCTTTTTCATTCAAAAAGTAATAAAACCAAAGAATGCATTTTTTGCATATACAGGGTGTCCCAGACTAATTTATCCAGGCTATATCTCTTAAACGAATAGAGATTTTCGAATGGGACAAAAACTGATCTATTCCATTTCTAATACACTTTAATATGGCGTAGAAAAAATCATCCCATAAATATTCATCCCTTAGTTACAACCCCTAACTTTAAATTTTTGAATAGCACCCTGTACATTTTTTTATAATTTTGGTTGTGGTGTTCCATCGTCTATTCAAGAAATTTTTCAAAAATAAAATGGGTTCATAAGTAATCAATAAAATATCAGTTTATTTTTGTTAAATTAATCAAGAAAGCCTTAAAGCTTAAAGGAACAATAAAAATAAATGTAATAAAGATTACATTGCTTGAATCACTGCAGGAGTAATTTGGCGACATGCTTGTCTTATGTTTTCTTTTAATTCGTCTACATTTTGCGGTTTTCATTGATAAACAATATCTTTTATCACTGGCGCTGGCCAGGTGAACCCTTATCCAAAAAGGGTCCAGTACTCAAAATCTTCCTCTTGCTGGATGGCAACCAACTAATAATGAACCAACATCAACAACATGTGGCACACCTCCAATGCCAAAACTTCAACGTTGGCGCTTTCAATCGTTTGAGTGCAATATATCCCCTAAAAGGGTTTGTGAAAACGGCTTCCAGAACAGGACGGAATTCTCCAACAATACGAACTCCTGTAGAACAAAATACTAAACCGTATATTCCACAACTAATTCAGAACGAGAACCTATAAAACCCAGCAGGGGATGACTTCCCAGTCATTAACAAAATTCAGATTCTCGTTCGATGCACTTTTGGAAACCAATCCATCTAGTAGAAAGCACACAGCGGAAAAAAGTGACTGACACTTCCTCAACTTCAGTACAGAATACTACCATAGAGAAACCTACCCGAAACATACATCCGAACTACACTGCTCACTATACCGAGCGTGTTCCGCACAGATCAAGTCATAAAGTGCTACACTTCCCTCTATGTAAGCCACGGCATGACAAACGAACGCTTTTAGCCAAGACACGAATGTCACGGCCAATTGTCAATGTCATCCAACAAATAATTCCACTTTGTAAACAATGGACAGAAATAATAAAGTCTGTATTAAGGATTATTCAAATAAATTTGAGCAATAGATAGTACCACAATACCCCCCTAGAAACGTAAACCCCATGCCCAAAATGAAGAGTTGACAAATCAGGTGCCCACATAATTTCTGGAGAGTTGTTTACTATCCAGTGGTTATCGAAACGGTTTTGTAGGTGGTCGCTAACGATTCTCGCATTGTGTAGAGGAGCTCCGTCTTGTTGCTTGTTTCTGGATTACTTACGAACCCATTTCATATTTGAAAAATTTCTTGAATAGACGATGGAAGACCACATCCAAAATTATAAAAAAATGTACAGGGTGCTATTAAAAAATTTAAAGTTAGGAGTTGTAACTAAGGGATGAATATTTAGGGGATGATTTTTTCTACGCCATATTAAAGTGTATTAGAAATGGAATAGATCAGTTTTCTATTCGTTTAAGAGATATAGCCTGGATAAATTAGTCTGGGACACCCTGTATGTATACAAATACAAACAGTATACAAAATACAAAAGTAAGAAAAGTTCACAAATATTGGATTTATGGTGCGGATGAAGCTAGTAGGGCTTTTGGTATGATTGAGGCGGGTAGTGAAAGTGTCATTTCGCGGCTTGTCCGTAGATATCGAGCTACTGGGAACGTAAGAGAAAGACCTAGAAGTGGACAACCAAGGGTTACCACCCCCGCACAACATCGTTATCTGACTGAGTACTTGTCGGATCTTACAACAGCGTCTTTTGTATGCTTCTGGTGTTTCGGTTTCAATTGGAACAGTACGTCAAATATTACACGAGGTTAACTTACGTTTAATGCTTGCTCGATTGGCATGGGCTAGTGAACATGATAAATTTCACAGGGCAGGAATCGATCATTTTCTGCCCGCACAATGAAGTTACAGCTTTGCTTTCGATCCTGTCAGAGTATTTTTTGTTTATTTCAAACCTGTATAATTGTCATTCTAACCTGATATCTGTCATTCTAACTAAACTAACAGATATTATATTCTTGCAACTAAAATAAATAAGCATACAATCATACAATCAGCAATTGAAAGTACACCACAACATCTTATTGGACAAAGCAAAAGCTGCAACTTTGGATTTATTAGCTGAAAAATCTATAGCAAAATATCTGAGTACTTACGAGATTGAAACTAGCATTTTTAATGCAGAATAAAATGAAAAATATAGTGTAAGCGCGGGATGAAAGACGATTTCAGACTTCACCCTAGTCTGTACTCATTTTCTTCAACCCTAGTAACACAATATCTATATAGATAAGGTTCATTTTCACGGTGATAGTTTCTGCGATAGTTACTGTCGTGACAGCAACTATCACAGGAACTATCACCATATAAATTATTTGATAGTTACTATCGCGACAACATTCTCGCACTATCTCGTCGGGTTAGATACTTGAAATGAAAGTACTCTCGGGTAGTAGTTCGGGAACTTTCGTGCCTACTTTCGCCGTGAATACAATTCAAAACAGTAACGCTCTTTGCACTTTACACGATTTCGCCCGTACGAGAAAAAGCCGTACGGGCAATTTTTCTTAGTCTACTAATGAGGAGCATCAGACTCTTCACATTGTACGGTTACAACACGGGCACGGTTTTTGGCCGTATTGCAGCCGTCCAGTGCCACTGGAGCTACACGGGAACCGTATCGTCTCTCCAGCTCAGTGGCCCACGTGACCAAATGCACGCTTTCATATTAGACTATTTTTAGTCGTGTGAAGTGTGTCCAGTGCGCACAGTTTGTTTGTATTTTGTTTTAGTTTGTGTATGTGTGTTCCAGTTGCAAAGAACAATGGACACAATTGACGCGGAAGTTTTGATCTCGCTTGTTGAAGCAAAACCTGTCTTGTGGGATAAAACAAGAAAAGCCTGGGAGGAAGTATGTTTAGCACTGAAACCAGATTTTGACAGCAGCAGCTCTGAAAAACTTACCTTAAAGTTATAGCCAGCATTTCAATAGGTTGAATACAATTTCTGAACTGCGTGTTTTGCCGTTGAAGAACTGTCTTCAGTTTCCCGAGCAATTTATTAAACGAGTCAACTGACATACGAAAATAGTTTAAAAACTTTCGGTCATCATTTCTCAGGTCTTTAAATAAAGTGTAGAACATCCCAACTTCCTCACGTCTCTGATTTATTTGATGAACAGTAAAGGCGATTGCGTCTTTTTCTTTTCCGACGACGATGAAGTAACCACAATGCAATAATTTGTTCACAATCCATGATAAGATCTACGATGGTTGGTATACTTTCAACAGCACAGATAAAAATGTTGCTTTTAAACGATTTAAAACCGTTCAATGTGAAAACCAACAGAACACGATTAAAACTCGTACGTTTTCTTCCCGCACGGGCTAAATCGTATAATATGCAAAGAGCGTAAGGCAAAATGACCGTCATTACCGCCATTGCCGTTCCCGCTCGCGTTGCAGTTGCCGTTTATAGTGTCAATTTATAAACCTGACGATTGATGTTCGCCGCCGTTGTGTTATGTCACAAAGCACAAATCATCAAATCCACAAAAATAAATCTTAATCAACGTGACTCAGCTAATCAGCTTTTAATAACATATTTAAGTTATGTTAAACCCACTAAACCCGATTCTTGTCAAACGACCAGGCTTTTGATTGGTTAATATGCGAACGACAAGAACAGTGAATTGCAATACTTAAAACTTTGTTATGTCTGAACATCAGGGAACGTCACGCTCAACGGCGAAGGGTAACAGCAACGGAGAATATAAATGCGCTAATGTAAAAGTAGTTTTTTAACTTTCAACGGGAACGGCAACTGCAAGTTTATAAATCGGCCTTAACTGCTAGCACAGGAACCGTGCAAATACGATCGCAGCTCATCAGTTGCTTGTGGCTCAATAGTCTTTTCACTAGGTCCTTCTTGGAGAAATCCTCCTTCGGATACTCTAGTCCTAGGAGTCTATATCTCCAATGAGGTCAGCGAATCCGAGGGTTTTTTGACCAGGAGTTTGCTGTGTTCCGTTTAAGTGGAGACACCAGTAGCCCTTAAACAGTCTTTTCACTAGATCCTTTTTGGAGAAATCCTCCCTTGGATACTCTAGTCCTAAAAGTCTATATCTCCAATGATACAGTGCTTCACATTCGAAGATAATGTGAGAGAATGTTTCCTCCTCTTCCATGCACAACCGACAGAAAGGTTCCTTCCTATATATACCAATTGTATGCATGTGCTTCCTTAGGGTACAGTGACCGGAGATGTACCAACCACGTGCAGCAGATTTTTATATTCCAAATACTGGTTCAGGACCTGTGAATGCAGTTTCAGACCCTAGCTTTGCTATGGTGTCTGCCTTTTCATTGCCTACAATACCCTTGTGCCCCGGGACCCACTTGTTGGATCGTATCGGAACATCCTATTCTATTTTACGATCGAATTGAAATCAGGTGTTCTCGGATTTGGACAGCAATTTTGATACGAGTCTTTCAAAATGGAGTTAAGGTCATAAACCATACATGTATGGTTTATGGTAAAGGTGGAACAACATCACTTGTAGACCGGTTTCGGCGTAGTTGCGCCTCATCAGTACAAGGTAGATGCTATTCGTCCAGAAGCCCTGAGAGCATAATCCTGGCTTGGAGACAGCGTTGAAACCACATCAATACACCTCAGAAAAGCAAATGCTAAGAGAGCGATAACAGCGACATCAAGTAGTATAATAGGACCATCACTTGCAAAAATGCATCAAGTTACCAAACTTAAAAGTGATATGTCACTATTTTTGTTACTAAAACGTACGATTGTTTCCAAGCAATGGAAATTGGCAACCTTTAGTCGAAAATGTTTTTTGAAATTGTCGACAAAATTCATTTGACATTTAGCAGAATAAAAAAATAATTTATGGAGAAAAATAGAGATCTTACCAATGGCAGGTTAGGTTAGGGCCTGAGGAAAGGATACTCGGAACAAATTATGGGCTGAATTAGCCCTCACACCGAATTAATTGGTATTTGGAGAAAAATCCTCTGATAAATGGCAAAAAGTAAGTCAGGAAATCCAAATGTCATATAAGTTACAAAATAAGTAAACGAATACGACTCGTTCATACCTATCGAGTGAATCTACTCGTATTTCTACGATTAATCGAAAAATAGAATCGCTGATTGTCAATTTCAGTCGGCCGTTTCGATCGTATCGTAAAATAGCATTTCGAAGCAGGAGTGGGACTCTGCACACAATAGAATTCTATTATCTACACGTCTTGTCTACAAAAGTAATCGCTTTCTATGTGAAGACGTGTCGTTTTCTACGATTACTGAGAGAGTAGATCAAATTAATAAGACAAATTCCTAATTAGAAAACAAAACAATAACAACACAAATCACCTAATCTTGAATTGTGATTTTGTGAATAACAATTGAATTATTGCATTTTTGCGTAAATAACCCAAAACTTATTACTAATAAATTTCATCTTCATAAATTTACAGTTCATCCGATCTAGAAACATCAATGGCAAATACCATACACACTATTAATCAATGCAAAAATACCTTTAAAAGTTAATTATAAAACGATTACCACGTCAAAAATTGAATTACCACAAAAAAGGCAGTAAAGCCACAATACAATGACATTTTTACATAAACACTTCAATATCTTTCAAACGGATAGTAATAATTCAGAAATAATAGAAGAGACCCAGTACAGGTATCCTTTATCTCCCCATATAGTCTGCATGGTTGGTATTATACAAAACTTGCCGACTTGCCGAATCCGCACGGCTTCAATCAACTTTTCTTCCATTTTTCTCTCTAGATGCACCGTGAATATACAAGTAACTGCAGGATCACGTTAAGCAAAAACTGCGTCACGTCACACTGCTAATAAATCTTCGGTTTTTAATAAAATTAAAAAGGTATCCAACCTCAAATTGTTGTTTTTGTTGTTTAAAACTGCAAAAGTAAGTATTGCGCAAAAGGGTAAACAAACGCTAACGTAAAAGAAAACACATTCAATATTTTATTTGAATATAGCGAAGAGTGCGATGGGTATCTAATTTTTTATTTTGAAGTACCTATTATACACTCGCCACTAACTACACGAAAATTCTACATTATAAAAAGTACTTGACTAATTTCTACAGTTTTTTATCCCTTTAAAACACTTTTATCACCCGCCTATGTTCAAATAATTTTAATTGAAACATTTTTCAACAATTTTAGAATCTATTACCTGGCTAGAGCGTCACGGGCTCGCTGATAATCTTCTTCATCATCCAGTTTCTCCAGAGCTTCTTGTACTTTTTTCAATAACTCTCTTCGCAAAGCTTTTACTTGAATAGAGGGATTTTCTTGTGGATATAAGAGTTCTAAAAGAACTTGGTTTTGATCGATTTCATACGATAACACCTGGAACAAACAAAACTCTTTATGTGTGCAAAAAGAATAGATTTATTTGCATTTTATGAAACTTTATACTTAATAATTTATTGGATAAGTGGTTGGAAGTTTCTTATCCATTTTTAATTCCTAAATAAATAAAATTGTGTCGGTAGATATTTACTTTGCGTGAAGTAGGAAATTTAATCGTTTTTCAAGGAAAAATTACAGTTCCCATCAGTGCACAAAGAGCTTTAAAATCAGAAATAACTCCAGGACATTTTAAATCACTTATTAACTTTATAGGATGCGACTTTTAGGAGAAAGTCGAGTTTATTCATCAATCTGCCAATTCGAGCAAAAGCAGCAATACGCTGGCAGTTAAATTTGAAGCTTTTTTTTCATTTTTTGATAATAATTTCTAAGATAAACATTATATTCTAAGGTAGTTTATTATTTCAAGTTTCATGATTATAAATGCAAATAATTTTATATTTTTATATATTCATAATCTATTATAACGCAAAATTAATTCAACTAAAAGAAAATAAACACCATTTGACAACGCCGCTGAAACTATCACCTGACCACACAGCAATAGCTATTTGTATTAACAAGGGAGGAAAGTGCTACTTTTCCTCCCGAGGATGAAGATGAAGTAATCATTCAAGGGAGGAAAAGGCATTTTACTCCCATGTTATACATTTTTGATTTTTCCGCCTCCCTCAAATAACAAGACATTTTTAAATAATTTATTTATGAAAGAATTAAAAAAAAATTGTCCTCGCCGGAATTCGACCCAACACCTAAAGGCCTATCACGAACAGTGAGCTGTGCTCCAACGCGTTGCGCTACTGAGACTCGTAGGAAAGTTTTGCGGAATCATGAACATAATGTATTGCTAAAGTCAAATTATTTATGTAAAAATCGTTAAATTAAAATAACAATTTACTGACATCTACCAATTTGCAAAATACACGGTGTTCTTTAATTAAACGGTAAATTTCATACTTATATAATAGAATATAGTTTAGGTCGTCAATGCCATATAAGTTATTTCATTGATGACGTACCATAACCTCACTTTTACTTTTCCTCCCTAGGGAGGAAAAGTACGACTTTGCTCCCTACAATGAGGCCAGAAATGTATACTTTGGATAGAGGTAGGCGGAAGTAATAATTTATGAACCTAGGCTCCCTAGACACAAGATTTTAGTAGGCAATTTTATAACCTATAATTGTCAAGTGAAAATAATGATGCTTAAAAATTGGGAAAATTTGACAGACAAACAGAAGATAATAACTTTTACAGTCTTAAGTGAAAATATTCATCGTAAAACATAGCGTTAAATAGTGTTATTTTTTGAACTAAATTCGTGATTTTTAAAGTAATTTTACTGAATGATCCTGCGAAATGTTTGTTCTAAATTGCTTTATTTAAGGTGAGCTTTCAAACAAATTTAAAATTAACATAAAATTCCGAGGGTCGCGAAGTCTACCAGGACCTAGAACAGAAAATACGTGTGGCGTCAGTTTATGAGCTTATGTGCTGAAAAAAACTATACTGGATGTAAAAACACTACTTAAGGTTCTGGCAAAAATATTAATGTACTGGGCATTCAATATGCGTAAGCAGATTGGCGTTGAGTACAAAGAATTTACTGTTAAAACGTTTTGATGGAAAAACTAATATTGAGTTCAGCAGCCAGAGATGCGAAAAATGTCAAGAGAAAACAACTATAAACAGATCCAGAAAAGAGAAAGGAAGGTGCAGTATTTCTGAAGTACAAAATGTCAAGAGAAAACAACTATAAATAGATCCAGAAGAGAGAAAGGAAAGTGCAGTTTTTCAGTGCAGTCAAGAGAAAACAACTATAAACAGATCCAGAAAAGAGAAAGGAAGGTGCAGTATTTCTGAAGTACAAAATGTCAAGAGAAAACAACTATAAACAGATCCAGAAAAGAGAAAGGAAAGTGCAGTATTTCTGAAGTACAAAATGTCAAGAGAAAACAACTATAAACAGATCCAGAAAAGAGAAAGGAAAGTATAATTTTTCTGAAGTACAAAATGTCAAGAGAAAACAACTATAAACAGATCCAGAAAAGAGAAAGGAAAGTGCAGTTTTTCTGAAGTACAAAATGTCAAGAGAAAACAACTATAAACAGATCCAGAAAAGAGAAAGGAAAGTGCAGTTTTTCTGAAGTACAAAATGTCAAGAGAAAACAACTATAAACAGATCCAGAAAAGAGAAAGGAAAGTGCAGTTTTTCTGAAGTACAAAATGTCAAGAGAAAACAACTATAAACAGAACCAGAAAAGAGAAAGGAAAGTGCAGTTTTTCTGAAGTACAAAATGTCAAGAGAAAACAACTATAAACAGATCCAGAAAAGAGAAAGGAAAGTGCAGTTTTTCTGAAGTACAAAATGTCAAGAGAAAACAACTATAATCAGATCCAGAAAAGAGAAAGGAAGGTGCAGTATTTCTGAAGTACAAAATGTCAAGAGAAAACAACTATAAATAGATCCAGAAAAGAGAAAGGAAAGTGCAGTTTTTCTGAAGTACAAAATGTCAAGAGAAAACAACTATAAACAGATCCAGAAAAGAGAAAGGAAGGTGCAGTATTTCTGAAGTACAAAATGTCAAGAGAAAACAACTATAAACAGATCCAGAAAAGAGAAAGGAAAGTGCAGTTTTTCTGAAGTACAAAATGTCAAGAGAAAACAACTATAAACAGATCCAGAAAAGAGAAAGGAAAGTGCAGTTTTTCTGAAGTACAAAATGTCAAGAGAAAGCAACTATAAACAGATCCAGAAAAGAGAAAGGAAAGTGCAGTTTTTCTGAAGTACAAAATGTCAAGAGAAAACAACTATAAACAGATCCAGAAAAGAGAAAGGAAAGTGCAGTTTTTCTGAAGTACAAAATGTCAAGAGAAAACAACTATAAACAGATCCAGAAAAGAGAAAGGAAAGTGCAGTTTTTCTGAAGTACAAAATGTCAAGAGAAAACAACCATAAACAGATCCAGAAAAGAGAAAGGAAAGTGCAGTTTTTCTGAAGTACAAAATGTCAAGAGAAAACAACTATAAACAGATCCAGAAAAGAGAAAGGAATGTGCAGTTTTTCTGAAGTACAAAATGTCAAGAGAAAACAACTATAAACAGATCCAGAAAAGAGAAAGGAAAGTGCAGTTTTTCTGAAGTACAAAATGTCAAGAGAAAACAACTATAAACAGATCCAGAAAAGAGAAAGGAATGTGCAGTTTTTCTGAAGTACAAAATGTCAAGAGAAAGCAACTATAAACAGATCCAGAAAAGAGAAAGGAAAGTGCAGTTTTTCTGAAGTACAAAATGTCAAGAGAAAACAACTATAAACAGATCCAGAAAAGAGAAAGGAAAGTGCAGTTTTTCTGAAGTACAAAATGTCAAGAGAAAACAACTATAAACAGATCCAGAAAAGAGAAAGGAAAGTGCAGTTTTTCTGAAGTACAAAATGTCAAGAGAAAACAACCATAAACAGATCCAGAAAAGAGAAAGGAAAGTGCAGTTTTTCTGAAGTACAAAATGTCAAGAGAAAACAACTATAAACAGATCCAGAAAAGAGAAAGGAAAGTGCAGTTTTTCTGAAGTACAAAATGTCAAGAGAAAACAACTATAAACAGATCCACAAAAGAGAAAGGAATGTGCAGTTTTTCTGAAGTAGATGAATTCCAAACTATGGTTCGTGGTTGTGACGAAAACACCCCAGATGGTTTGCATTTCGTACTTCAAAGATGAAGAAAATAACGTAGGTGAAAAAACGGGATTATTTACGATTCTGTGGGCGAGAAGCAACTTATAAAAATCACGGGCCATTCAAATTCAAATTCAATAACGCCATATCTTCAAATGGATGAAGAAATAGTCAAAAAAATGCGTGGCAATGACGTACCACAGGCACAGCATTCTCACACATCCTCTTCAGCCGGTTAATGCACCGATAGCTGCATTGTCTAACCAAAACACGTATAATAATTGTGTATTTTACTGCAGTTCCTGCAACTTTTGATTTAGTTTAACCTTGAATAAATAGTTTCATTATATTTTTACGTATACTTATTTTCATAATATACATATCTATAGAGTGGGCCACAGAAAGCAGTCCACCCCGATATTTGGCAGTATTCCTTAGATTTTAAGGAAATTAGGAAACACGTCGATTTTTGTTCTAAGGGGGACATATTTTTACGATACAGGCATCTGTCATTTGTCAACCCCTTCAACTTCACCAACTCCTTATTTTTAAATAGGGAATATAATACCATGTGCGGAACATCATTAGAAAGGCATTTAGATGCAGTATTCAGACATAATGATCGTCCACGATATTTGCAATAAAAAGTCTTGATTAATTTAAAGTACAACACCTCTTAAAAATGAAACGCAACACCTATGGTTTGCTAATGTGTCATTTTTTCTGTCACATTTACTGTTGATGTGACAGAATCTTGAATCTTATTATACAGGGTGTTTCCTGAGTAATCTAAAATATTGTAGTTGGCGCTTCGTCACTCCATTTTAAGACGAAAAGTTCCTATAAACGTGTGTGTTAAGTCTTGCCGTTAATGAGATACAGGGTGTTGCATTGTTTTATTATTTTATTCGAAGCAACAACATGTGTTAAACATAAAGGAAAAATAGTACATTTCAGAGCATATGTTCAAAATATGCACCTCCAGCCAAAATCCGCTCGACGTCTAATGGATTGCCGAATACGTTCGAAGATACCAGGATTGTTACGAATAACATTACAGCCTTCTATGATACGATTTTAAATATCTCCTAAGTTTAATATCGGGGTTGTGTACATGAGCGATTTTAGATATCCCCACACACAAAAATCCAGAGTCTTGTGTCCAGATGACCTAGGGGGCCACGGGTGAGGAGATCCTCGTCCGATCCAATGGTCTGGTAAAAAGTGTAACGAGTTATTTTTTTTGCAAGTTTAATTTATATTTTTTCCGTGATATATTTTATTTTACCACTAGGGTGTATATAACTCGTTACTTTACAACCCTTTCTACTACCGCATTGATTTTTTTTTCGTTATTACCGTTGTATATTTTAGTATAAGTCCGCAAATCCAAATTCTACCATACACAATTTATTCATTTCCGATATTAAAATTTTTCAACTGAAGGGGCGCCCGGTATATATACCATTTTAATTAAAACCGAAGCCGTTCAGTATAGGTACAACTTTTTGTTGTAAGTAGATAAATTTCACGTTTAATTCCCTTACCACGAAAAAGGCCAAAAAGTTTAGGTAGGAGTTTGGATATAAATTAGCGAAGAATGGATAGAAGGCTCTCTCTGATTCATTCCGGCTCTCAATTATTCAGAAAAATTATTCTTTCGTGACTCTTCTCTCAACTTTCTTCCGGTAACCGATAAACCGAAAAGTATTGTGAAAATTTAGTGCATTACGATTGTGTGTGGAAGCTGTATTTTATAAGGTAAATAAAGTTAGTTCAACAAGACCCCTGGAATTTTCCGTAACCTCCATCTGAGGCTATCTGGAACTCTTGACGCTAAGGGTCAAGGGGTCGTGGAGCAAACCACGTTAATAATCTGGCGCCCGAGATTTAAAACCGAATTTTGCATCAAGGGTGTCCATAGTGACGTGTTCTTGTGGCAGGAACCACGTGTAAGAAGGTAGGCACGTTACAAAAGTTGTTTAAAAACTCGCGTACAATCACTGCAAAATGTGGAGAAACACCCTCATGCATGAGCCACATGCGCCTTAAAATAATAAGAGGTACATCTTCCAAAAGAACTGGAAGTTCATTTTCTAGAAAATGAAGATTTGTCTCACCGGTCAACCGTGCAGGAAGGAAAAATGGTCCTATCAAATAATCTTCGATGATGCCAAGCCAAACATTAACCGAAAATGTTTGTTGGAATAGTTTTACCTACACGTATGGCATGTGGATTTATATCTGCCCATATGTGGTCATTATGAAAATTCATAATGCCATGTCTTGAAAAGTTGGCTTCATCCGTAAAATTAAATCCGTAAACAGAATATTGGCAGCAAAATTGGGATTGTTTGCGATTTTATTTAAAATCCATTGGCAATATTGTATACGGAGCGGATAGTCAGTAGGTAGCAAATGTTGAACACGTTGAACGTGATATGGATACAGTAAATTATCTTTTAGAATATTCCAAACAGTTCTGTTACTAACATTTACTTCATCAGTAATTTGTCTGGTACTCGTTTCTGGTTGTTGGTCAATAATTTGAAGAACCTGGTTGTCCAATTGTGGAGTTCTCTCATTTCTGGGTTGTCCAATAATTTTCTATGATTTAGCAAAAGTTCCAGTTTCTTGTAAACGAATATGTATCTTAGTAAACGTATCAGAACATGGTAAAACATTATTTGGATAACGGTGGGCATACATACGTCTAGCCTATAAGGCATTACCATTCGCTAAACCATACAAAAAGTGCATATTAGCCATTTCTGCATTAGTAAATGCAGGAATAATTGTAACATAAACTTAACATAAAAAATCCGTATGGTAAAAATTTCTTATTCGTTTTTTGCGTTGGTTTTTAGGTTTGACACAGTATTTGTCAACATTATTCCAAAGGCCACTTAGAATAAGCATGTTCTTTCGTATTACTTCTAAAAACGAGTACCGTCACCAGGCAAAATAAATTTCACTTACAGTCAGAGCTCATTTATTACAAACAATTTAACACCCTGTATCTCATTTACGACAAGACTTATCACTCATATTTATAAGAACTTTTCGTCTTAAAATGGATTCACTACAATATTCTAGATTACTTAGGAAACACCCTGTATATTCTTAGTAGACACATCAAAACCAGTATTAAAAGCTAAACAGTTATTAAGTGCCGGTAGTATATTTATTTACAAGGTAACCTTAAAACCAGTATATTTTTATTTACCATAAGAAAACTGTTTTAAAACTTGGAATATACAGATACATTCAAATACAAACGGAACATAGGGATTTAGTGTATTCGCCGATCTAATTAGTCCACCAACAAAACAGTTCTATAAGTTCACTTCAATGAGTATCAAGTATTGATCTGGACAGCTGGATTCAGAATCACTGTAAAAAAGCCCGCCCCTTCTCCTTCCAAAATTTGTTAGTTATGTGCGAGGTATGTGCGAAGTGCGATTTAGTATTGAATAATTATTTGATGGGGGTAGTAAACGTCGCTACATATTGCAACAATATGCTTACGTTTTATGTTGTTAAAATCAAAAATTAATTGTTAAATTCTCTTTAACAATTAATGTTTCGAGTTAACATAATATGTTTTGATTTCTTTTGGCCATAACGGCTTTCAAAATAAAAATAAATTCGTAAATAAAACAAAATAGGATTCTTTAAATTGAAAGAAAGTTATGGGCTTGAACACTCTCACCGATCGACTGACTGTCTGACGCTAATTAAGGACCGCCCACAGTTGAGAATACGGAGTGGTGGGAATTGTACGATATGTTATAGGTGTCCAAATAAACGATTGTAATAATCGTATTTTTATCTGTTGAAGCTGGATGTTGGTTGACTATTTCAAAATCAGTTCTGATACAATGCTTAAAATCCCTATGTTCCGTTTGTGTTTGAATGTATCTGTATACCGGGGGTATCCATTTGGATTTACTCGAAAACACAGTTGATCCAATGTTAACAGACATAATAGAAAATGATAACCAATATCTTGAAGATCCACTAATATTTCATCAGGTCGGGTATCCTCAACATTTTGCTGTAGAGATTCAGTACTCATGCAAATAAAAGATTTCCTAGACATTGGTTTGGACGAAGAGGATTTATTAAATCGCTCTCACGATCTATCCTCCTGAGATTACTTTTTATGTGGATATATGTCAACCAACCCCATACATGTTGAATAAAATGAAATTTTTTATATATATTTCTTTTGAAAAGCCGAAACATATAATATTTATTCTATTTATACAATAATCACTATAAACGCTATTACTTTAAAGCTATTGTCAATATTTTTATTGTTAGGTTATAATAGAGTAGTTTTAACCGAATTTCCTCATTCAAAACGAATGGTTATTTTGTCGATTTAAAGATACCTACTATTACTGAAATTACTTTCGTTAATGTACCGTTAGCTCGGAGTTATTTTATGTTACTTTTATGTATACATACAGAGTGCAGCATTAAAAAAGATATAAAAAGAGAATAAACAGAAGTTTTTAGGTTTTCTAGTGATATTTGGTGATGAAACATCTTTAAAATCAACTGTATATTAATGGAATTTTGTCTAAAACGGTAGTGGTTCCTTAAAAATGAATGCTGTGCTTGTACTGACATTGTAAAAATGTTAAAGAACTGAGAGAAATTTACTCTTATGAACCCAAAAATAAACGACAGTCGACTGTTTGGGTGTTTCAAAATGAACCAAAATCGACGAAAGCTATCCGTTCTCGAAGTGTTTCCAAAAATATGGTGGCGACAAGATCAAAGAACTGTTACTGCTGATTGGTACATATCGATTAGTTTGCCGGAAGTAATTGCTGAGTTTCGAAAAACCAACCCCCAACGACGAAAGATCCTCCACCAAGACAATGCAAGTTCCCATACAGCTTGAAAAACAATTGAGTTTTTAAAGCAAGAAAACATCGAATTGTTGGACCATCCTCCATACAGTGCCGACCTAAGACCTAACTACTTTTTTACTTTTCCATAAATTAAAAATGAACAGTGTGGTCGAATGTTCCAGTCTCCAGGAGATGCAGTCAACGCCTTTAAACACTCTATTTTGATTGAACCAACAAGCGAGTTGAATAAGTGCTTCCAGAATTGGTTCCAAAGGAACCCCTCTTCGAGGGGAATACTTTGAGTGTTTAAAAATTATGTACAATTTTTTTCTAACTCTACATGCAAAATATAAAAGACAACCCTCGAATTTAACTAAACATGAGTCCAGGATATCCCTGGGTACTGGAGTTTGAACTTTTGGCTAACAATAAAGTTTGCACGGGTTGAATGTTTGACGCTTAATTTGACATATAATACAATAATTATCACATCAAATTAATGAAAAAGTTTTATTTCCCATAAAAAACGAATTCTCTCACGAGTCACGTTTCTATTTCATCAAAATTGGAGCAGAAGGGCATCGCTAGTAATGAAAATGGTCGTGACTTTGTCCCTAAACGTTATGAGACGTATCTAGAGTATTATAATACAACCGGAAATTAATTTCGCATTCAGTTTCAACCTGTTTATAAATCTCTTGTGGAATTAGTTTGTTAAGTGGAAATAGCGGAAACTGTGACCTACCTCATATTAGAAGATAGGTCAGATAAAAGGGTCTTCATTTCCGACAAACAATAACAGAAAATAAAATGAAGTTTTACGAGGGATGTCTTTTATATTTTGAATATAGAGCTACAGAAAAAAAAATAGTAGATAACTTTTAAAAAATATTGTTTTTCGAAGAGAAACGCATCATTGCATCGTTTGTAACCAATTCTAAAAGCAGTTATTCCTCTCGCTTGTTTGTACATTTAAAAGAGTTTTTGAAGGATGTTCGTAGATCATCGCTAAGATCAATCTGTCCACGTTTAAATTCTCCATACCAACGAGAAATTGTTTTTTGCTTAAAATGTCATATACTTTTGTGACTAAATTTAAAATGTTTTAATACCTTTAAATCTACCCAACGAGTTTGTTATAAACTTTTTCTGTGCAAACATTTAATTGCAGGTAAATATACTGCACGCTGTCTGTTAAAACTTTTGCTAAGCCCTCTGGCGATACAATTTTGCTGAGTTTAGTTAGATTCCAGAGCTCGTATTGATTACTTGAAATAATATTTATTATTTGCCAACGTTTCACGTGTATTTGATTTTGTGAGTGATAACCATGCAATTGTATTAAATAGTATCATATTTTTCAGTGGAAAATACAAAGTTATATACAGGGATGATCTGAAAATTATAACAGTAATTTTTGTTCAATAGAGGGTGCAAAGAATCTATGAAAAAATAAATAAAGAAAAAGACAATATTTTCTCTACAGCCCTATACAAATAATAAAATCAAAATAGTAATTTGGAATATTTTAATTAAATTCCTTCAGTAAATTACAACTAATTAATGCATAATGACTGAATTGGAATATATGTATATGTTACGGTCAGTGACGATAATTGGGCATTTACGTAATGGCCAGCCATTGACGTGAATGCCCAATTTTGCAGGCCAATAAGATTAAAGACCGGGCATTCACGTTATAGCCCGTCGTGAGCGGCCAATGTTGTTGATATTTCTCATATCAACATCTTTGGCCGTTCATTAACGTGAATGACCAAAAACTGCCGGGCAATGTTGTTGATTATATAAATATAGTGATGATTACTGAAACTATGCAATATGAAATCTTTGATTCTATTTATTCAATAACAAACAATAGGAACACAACTTATCAGTCATCATTTTTGTTTTGGCCAGAAAGTGACCCATGGCAAATTTTCTTGTTTACGCGACTTGCGCATTTATTATTTCTGCATCCTCCCTTTTAGTGGCAACGCTTGTAACCCTTGCCTCCTAAAATACTATTTGCAGCTGCAACTTCTCTAAGGGTTATTTCTTTATTTTTTGCGAAATCGCTGAGATTCTCGAGTAAAATAAGCTTTTCAACGCAGGGATTAAACTCGGCTCTGGTGAACTTATGCTTTAAAACACCATGAGTTGTACCTAAAATCTCAACATCACTTTCTAATTTAAATTTTTAACCGCATTCTTACCAAGCTTATAAAGACCATCTTCCACACTACTAACAACAGCCAACAGCTAAAACATTGCGGGGAGAACCACGACTCACGAGCTCTGTCTACGTCCGGTATGGGTACACGAACCGTAGTTCCAACATGAACCTCAGAGAGTTTTTGGTTAGATATTTTCAGCATTTTGGTGGCTTGTTTTTTCCAAAGATTCTCTGGATCTTTTAGGCTTATTGACAATGTTATCTTTTTGCTCACAATTGATGCATTTTGCATCATTATTAACTTTTTCTCCAAGTTGTAATACTATGGAACATTGGTCGCAAACAATTATTTCTTCAATATCTACCGGTATACTTTCAAGTTCTAATTCATCGTTTTCTGAAACTATATTATTTTCTTCATTTTCTATTTCTGTACGCTAATTGTCCTTAGATTCTCCTTCCATTTCTTTTAGAATGCTTTTTTCAAAATCTTCTTCAGTGGCTAAATGAGCGATTTCATCTTGTGGGATGTCAGCTGAGGCAAGTCCTACTCTAGCCGGACATCCGAACATTGCCTCAGATGGAGATCTTCCAATTCCGTTTCATGTATTCGTGATTATTTAAAAACGATTTATTGTCATCGCGTTTGGATTTTATGATTATGTCTAATTTCTCAGTAAATCGACGTCGCATTTCATCATAATCCATGGCTGGATTTATATAATTTGTCCCACAAACACAAAATTTAAATAAACACAACACAACACTGCAAACAAATAATTCGCGTGGGTATATATATCTATAAATTAAAAGTTTGGTTATGTTATTTTTAATGCTTTCACATCGTTGGCCGCCGTGTAATGGGCAATGACGTTATTGCCCGGACAATGATGTTAACTGTTCGCTTAAATTTTAAATTATCAACATTGTCAAAATTACATGGCCTTTCACGTTATTGGCCGGTCATTGACGTGAATGTCCAATAAGGATGGTCATTCAAGTTATGGACCGGCTATTCACGTTATTGGCCGGATTAACGTCATTACCCGTTGCATATATTGTTATATTTTTGTGCGCTGTTGTGAAAATATTGTTTTTGATTATTAATTTTTTATAATTATTATTAGTTTACCTTTTTTAATTTTATGAAACCCCTTGTATACTTACTTTGTTTTCTTTATTTGGATATCCGGCTAGCTATTTAATAAAAGGGTTTCGACTCTATACCTCAGTTTGCGGTTCCCTCTAATAATATTACTATGAAAATAATTTAATTGATTCCCTTTTTAAAATTTTTAATGTATTGAATTATTTAAATTTATAAAAGAAACATGAAATTGTATTTAATTTAAGTTTTAATCTTTATAACCCTCTTTAAAAAATTGTTTAATACTCCACTGCAATTAAACAGTCTCATTTTTCTTTCTTCCTCTTACGTGATATACTCTGGTGTTCACTAATTTAAATTTCTAGTAATTACTTATCGCATTCCCCTCGTAACAAATATAAATCTGATGAGTCGCTTTCGATTTGTGCCATGCGCATGAATACTGTAAATTATTCTATCTACTTAAAATGGCTGACAACGTCGAAAACGTGTATGTGTTTATAAGGAGCATTATTGAATTGCTTTGGATTATTTATTTTAATAAGGTAAGCTTCCTTTTTAATTTATAACTACTAATATTAACAATCTTAACTAAATATCAAATAAGAAATACGCAATTGGTAAATAAATGTTCGTAGAATGTGAAATATTTCTAGGTTATTTCTTTTTTAGGAACAACTTGTGAATGGATATTCACTCATCTGCCGTGTGGGATATAAAATAACATCAAAACTGCATGCTGATGTCATATACACTATTGTAGAAAGTGAATTAAACTCTCTCAGGAATAAATTGTATCGGATTTCTCTGGATACCTGGGACGCTCTGTCTCCAGCTCTAGTTTAAATATGTGAAATTAAGCTTACCGCTTTCTGGTTGATAATAAATGGATGCTATTTAGTACTTCATGACTTTTTCACCACTTTGGTATGATTTTTTTAACTTTTTCTTTTAATTTTTAATTTTAATATTCACCATCCAAATTCTCGTGCTTCCCTTCCTCGTTCCAAAATCAACAACCTTCAATTTTTCTTGTTTATCTTTTACCAGACGACTTGCCGTTCTGATAACAATTGTTTTAGAGTTATTTATATTGATTTCTATTGATGTTAAAGGAACTTTCACATGTTTTAATACCATGTCCTCTATGAACTACACTTTTTTTAATCGGCTGATTCTATTCGCGATTATTCACTGTCACTTCACAAATTTTTAAATTAATGACATAAATCTGTTTGGATTACAACATTTTTACACTATGTACAAATAATTCTAAGATTATCTATTGAGGTTTATAAAGATAATTCTGTGTTTTTACTATTTGACTTTATTTCTGTTTTTGTTCGATTCATTTATTAAGTTTGTTTGATTATTTCTAAATTAATTTCAATACAGGGTGTTTCAAACTAATCAATGTTGAGATATTCTGTTATTAACTAATAATAATTGTTTTATTATAACAAAACTTTCTTTAATTTCAGGTTATTCACCTTCAATTGGACCTACCAATTTTAAATCATCACAATATATATTGTGATGTAGAGTGATACTTTTACTCTTTCATACATTTTTTCTACTTCTTTCTATCAGTGGCCAGCTTTTTAATTTCTATCCAAGCTATTTCTTTCCGCTGTAATATTTCCCCTATTGTCTCATCCCAAGTCTGGGTCTACCTCTCTTTTTATTCCTTTGAATTTTCGCTCCCCATATTCTTTTAGTTTGGAAAATATACACAATAATATTAAGAAAAATTAATAACTATATTATGTATTTTAGGAGATGTCTCCTAGTGACCTGTCCACCTTCCTGGAAAGGACAGGTTGGACGATGACCTATGAGGACAACTATTTGGGAAGACGTACAATGGGTCACATGTGGCGTAAGTGCTGTATTTTAGCTTTATTTCGCAATGTGAATATCTACGTTACCATTAATAATTAGGGTTGCTTTTAGTTTAGAATGTAGAAGACTTGAATTTTCTAGACCATTATCCAAAAAAGCTAATAGCGCCCGCTCTGAAAAGCTATGAATACTGTTCTGGTTCTACCATTTCATAAATTCTTTTAAATAATTTTCTTTGGATTTCTCCGGCAGCAAATTTAATGTGGCCACATTTACCTTTTCTATGATTTCTTCTGTAATAAAGAAAACTGTGCCAAGGGTAAATGTAACACCACCAGAAACAAAAGGTCCAAAAAGGCAAAAAAATATTTGTTTAAAGTGATGATGAAGATTCATTTGCTTGACGAACGTAATATTTGCGACGACGAGTCAGAATACTCAGAAGAGGAAACTTTATGTGCAATTTGTTAAGACACGGGAAAAAGTGGGGAGATGTGGTACAGATGAAGAAGTTGCGGAAACTGGGACCATGAAGAATGTTCTGGAAGTGATAGTCCAGATTCTTATATTTGTACTTTTTGTTTGGATCCCTAAAATCTGGGTCATATGTTTTTCTTTAATAATTTCATTTTTTTTTTCTTGTTTTTGTTTAAAAAAGTTGATTTTTTGATTTGTGTTACAATGAATGGTTCGTAGTAACTAACTAAGATAACATTTAAAGTATGTTTAGTTTATCTTTTGCGGAAGACTATGATTATGGCTACCATTTCCCATACAAGCGTGAAATTGGCTCCCATTACACGCACGTGTCGGGCAATGGGAGCGATTGATTTTTTTTGTAAAATCGCTATTGTACCTTAATATATGACTGTAATTAATACTAACTGTAATAAAGACATACCTAAATGATTATTCCAAGAGTTCCTGATTAAAAATTATAATGTAACGTTAATTTCGTTCACTTCACTTTCCTCCAGTTAATTAATAATAAATTATCGTATGGGCGGCGATTAGCCAGTCCTTTCTCATACCCAACACCGAGAAATGTTTCAAGGCTAAATATATTTACTGTCGACGAGAGTCGAAATCAACGTTTCTATACGGGCCGATCGAGCTTCGTCTGTCGTGAAAATACCCACTGCTATTTTGATATTCCCACTTCGAACTCGCTCTTATCTCTTCTTCTACCGATTATTAATTAAATATGAATCAAGAATTCACTACTGAAATGTAAATTCCTTTCCTGGTCAAAGCGTATGAGCGTGACATGAACATGAGTCGTAAGTCTGTTATCATTCACATGATTTCGTGTATTTAAACAGTGGCAAAAGGGTTTCATTCTTCTTTCCTGTGAACATGTGCCATTGAAGCAAAAATTTCTATTATCGAATCTTATCTTTAAAAAGGTGCATTCATGTGAATGGTAAGTTATTTCTCTCAAATGTCTGTTAACTATTCTTTCTTTGCAGTTCCACTTTCATATTTTATTATGTAGCAATGTCGTTCCAGTGCCAGGAATATATATATATATATATCGATATGATTTTGTTTTTTTTTGTTCTTTCAGATTTTTTTCATATTGTCTTTGAATATATTTCAAACCTTTTTAAAACATATACATATTTAAAATATGTCTGTATTTACCGGTATAGAATCGGTTATTCGATTTTATTGTTTTTTTTTTATTATTTCTTTTATCTAAAATACAGGATGTATGAACCACGTTGTTAAATGATTTTCTTCAACATTGTAATCTTTAATCATTGTAATATCATACTTCAGACATCCTGGATTTTGTTAAATTGGGTAAATTTGTTCATGATACTAGTATTGTTCCTTAGCATTTTACCTGGACCCGAAACTTTACCTGGGACATTTTACATGGGACTTTAGAACTTTACCTGAACTTCAACGAGGACTCCATCTCTATCACTCCAGGAAAGTAACACCTAGAGATTTTTCAACTCTTCAACAACCGTCAATAAAAAGTCATTTTTTTCATTTGCTTAATTGTTTGTTTTCAAAGTCAATATACAACTTGTAAATTTAATAACGTTGTTCATATAGTTTTTTTCCCTTCCAATCTTACAGGATTTGTCGCTATAATGCTGATGTGAGTAAAATAAACTAGTATTATTCAGAGTGGCGCCCACTTACCTTTCTATTAATATTAGTAACTTGATTAATAATTAACTTATCTTAATTAAAATAAATTTCAAGTAGAATTACCCGAGAACCGGTAAGACTACTCTCTGAATTTGTACTAGTTTGGTCTCAGAATCTACACCTGAGGTGCTTTCTAAACTGATTTGCCGTTGCAAATTGTCGCCCAACATTGTTGGAGGCGTTGCAAATTGGTACTACCTTATCGTTACGTTACAATAAGAAGGTTAATAAATGTTGTTTTTATGAAAGTTTTCCCTTAGTAGGCTCCAATTACCCTGCGCTCCCCTACATATATTATTTCAAACTCGGAATCTTCACTATCAGTCCAGTAAATGAAGGATGAAAAGTAGGCAAAGTGTACAAAAATCCTGCCGGTCCATGAATTTTCCGTGAAGGGTAGGGTTGGACTAGTAATTGAACATCCAGAAATTTCACACACCTCATCATCATTTTGGGTGGGTATTCCCGGCCCCAAAGTTCCAAAAATTGGTTTCCCACCAATATCTCCTAAAATATGGCATTTAGAGAATTTTTATATAGGGGAAAAATGAAGAGTAGTTCATTATCTACAAAAATGATCCTCATAATTTTTTTCGTAACATTAATATTTTTCGCAAAAACCGAAAAAAGCCATAATTTTCAGATTTCATGGATTTCTGAAAAACCACTAAACTCAAGACAAAAATGAGGGCACAACCAAAAAGGAGAAATTCCCAGCTTTAAAATGACGTACCTTGGAAGACAATCCGATGATGTACAAACTTTTAGACAGAGATTGTTCGCAAAATATTCCCAACATCGAAAAACAGCATAAATTTGGAAATGAAAACACCAACTGAAAAATCAAGGGGCAAGAAAGATGGCCAATAAAAATTTCTGGGATCAATAAAGACCTTTAAAGGACCCGTAATAACAGAAAATCGAGAGTAAATGTGTATTATTAACAAAAATATGACACGCGAAAAAAAAGTTATTACAAAATCTTTGACCCATTTTATAAATATGGTGGAAATATAAAAATGGGCCTTGAATCATCGGATATGATAGCTGTGAATTTCCCCTTTCATCTGAATTTTGAATCGTAAAAAAATATGCATTTTTACCCGGGATATTGAATAATTTGTTCGCCCGTTCATGAGTAAGTGCAAAGAACCGCTCTTTCGACTCCGGAGCGGGAGCTCAACATAAGGATCCCGCTCAAGAAGCCATTATCTCGAAAACGGATCATATTTGTAGATAATGACCTGATCTTCATTTTTCCCTATATAAAAATTCTCCAAATGCCATATTTTAGGAGATATTGGCGGGAAACCAATTTTTGGAGCTTTGGGGCCGGGAATACCCACCCAAAATGATGATGAGCTGTGTGAAATTTCTGGATGTTCAATTACTAGTCAAACTCTACCTTTCACGGAAAATTCATGGACCAGCAGATATAATCGCTTCTGGGATCCTTTATTTGCTGGACTATATCTATAATAATAATAGGAACAACTATAAAGGTAAAGGTGAGGAAGAATTGCACTGGCTTATGGAAAGCGTGAAATAAAGTTAACGTTATGGAACTTTTTTTAACGCTTTTTCACTTTTTTTCACTCTCACCATAAACAACCGTTTTTAGGCGCTACAAACTGGTATAAGGTATAAGGTACTTTAAAGATAGGGCGCAGGAAAAAATAATTGGCTATTGAACAGTTAACTCAAAAAAAAACGATGAAAGAAACCCAAAGATGAACCATGATTGAATTTCGTCGCAAAAAACTTTAATTTTTATATTTTCAGTGTAGACTAAAGCAAAACACAGGATTATTTATGAATAATTTATTAAAAATTTATTGAATGAATAGAATGACTATAGTTCTTTTGTCATCAGAAGAGAGTAATAAAACCTAATGATGTATGCAAACTACAGCAGCGGTGGCCCAAAAAAATCAGTATATTAGCAAATTTTTACTATAAAGCACTAACAAATTTCTTTTAGTTTAGCGGTGCCAACCAGTATACCTGATAACAATAACAATAGACGACCCTTTTGTAATCGCCGAGAAACTGGTCAATAATCCTTGCATAAGCGTGGTTCTGGATAATCCTTCCATAAAAGCTTGACGTGATGTCTGAATATTTTTGTCTAGTCACATTTTGGATACCGTATGTCCCTCGTTTACCCATGTTTCATCCAAATAAAAAAATTGCCTTCCCTCTGAACGGTATTGCAATATGGTTCTTAAATATTTTCTTCTCCAACAAATAATTTCACTCCCTCTATCTGTAAATTTACACTCAACCAATTTGATCTTTCACAACAAAAACGAAATAAAATGCTAAATACTAACACTGCTTTCGATGTTTTTTTAGACTACTAAAAGATCCAGGCAAAGAATAATTTATATAGTTTTCCCCATGTTTGAAGTTGTTTTATTATTCCGTATCTCCAGGTGCAGTCATAGGCTTTTGTTATATCTAAGAATATGGTTAAATAATGCTGTTTACTAATGAAGGCTTCGTGTATTTCAGATTCAATATCTACCAAATTATCGATAGCAGATCTATGCTGCCGAAAGCCATTTTGTTCAGGGATTAATAAGTTTTTATTTTCAAGAAACCAAACTAGTCTCCGGTTTATAATTTTTTCCAGTAGTTTGCAGACGGATGAGGTGAGAGATATTGGCCTGTAGGACTGAGGATCAGATTTAGGTGCATCACCGACAATTTAACAATTTAATTTGTGTAAATCTTCATTTTTATTTTGAACTAACGTTCAAATTAAAATTAGTGACGCGTTTCGCTACACAGTAGCTTTTTCAAACTAGTGAAGATACAATGAAAAACTTTTAATTTATATAGTGCCTTAATACGGAATTCTAAGATAATCATAAGAAATATTTAGAAATCATTTATCTGCAGCTACTGAAAAATCACATTTTTTCAAATCCAGAAAGAGCCTAAGAGTTTAAAATCAAGAAAAACGGCATACATATCCCTGTAATTACTTTTCAAGTACTAAGTAGTGGAATGAAAAATTATTTGATACAGTTTGATCAAAGATCAGAAACATCCGATTTTTGATCACCCTGTATCAAATAATTTTTTATGGCACTGAATAGAACTTGAAAAGTTGGATAGGGATCTGTAAGGGATTTTCAACTGTCTGGCTACTACAGCCACCTGAATTTGAAAAAATGTGATTTTCTAGTAGCTGTAGGTCCTTTACTATTCACATTAGATAGCACTCCCTTCGTTAACGAAGTGTAGATCTCTGAAGTTAGAGATTAAATGTTTTTTATTTTCTCTCTTCTTCAAATTAATAATCTCCACAATATACCTACTTTATTTTCTAGTGCGACAGTTTTCAAACAACTCATTAATTCTTTACGTCTTCTCCAGGCTCATTCATCGGAAAAACTTCTTTCTATCAATTATTATTTTCGAAAAAAAAAAAAGATTCAATATTCTCCTATTTTTAGTTTTCAAATAAAAATCTTCAATCTGCGCTATACTGTTGGTGATTACAATAATGTTACGCGAGCTACTGCAATAATATTCTCACTTAGTGCCCCCAGTGAAATCCCCGTATGAGACGACTATGGCTCCTCCGCCCAAACTTCAAGAAACATCCAGAACACCCGGGTGCGTCCGCCAGAATATCGAGAATATCCAATGCGCCCGCGAGAACGCTGAGATACTTCGAGAATTACGGCGTGCGAGTATAAATAGGCCACCAGCTTCGCTGCAGGAATTAGTCAATCAGTCAGTGTTGATACCGAAGGAAAGTAATCGCGCATCGATAAAGTAATTATTAAGTGACTCTCATATAAATTATAATTAGTGTGTTTAGTGTATGACATAAATTATTAAATAAGGACTGAATTACATATAAATCTGTAAATATAAATTAGAATAAACGTTACAATAATTTCTGTACATATTTTATAAGACGATGAAGATATTAATTAACTAAATGGCCTAGGTGGTTTCACAAGCTTTCGGGACTATAAAATCTAATAGAAGGTTTAAGTGAATTATGTGGGTTTTACCACAACACACCCAGAGGGATGTACGTAAATTAATTTCTATGAGGGTAAAGTGAATATCAACTTGGACAAAGATAAGACACGCTATAACGTCGTCTTACATGAGAATTTTGGTTTTATGAATTCTTGGGAAACAAGAGAAATTGAAGCAATTTAATAAGACTTCGTAGTGGACAAGATAAATTCATTCTAGTCCGGGGAAGAAAGGTCGAAAAATATACCTACTATAAAATTTTTCTGAAATAGAATATTATGTCGCTTATCGAAAACATATCAAACCCTAATTATTCGTTAATCGCGCATTTATACGTTACAGGTTGATAACTAATGTTACGATTAAATATCCTGGATCCGTCCAATAACAACACCTGGTACAACTTTTACCACTAAACTTTGGTTTGGAAACTTATCTTTACAATAGCTCGTACTAAACCAAACTAAATTTAACTGAATACTCGCTTATATAATGGTAAATCCGCCTCCTAGAAGTTTCCCATATAACCGTGGCAATGCCGCTCACCGGGCGTTCAAAAAGCCGAGAATCACCTGCTCTCGTCTTCTCTTTTCTAGAAACGACGTCGCGGTCTAGTCTAGCATGCCATCACTTAGCTCGGTCGAGCTACGTTGCCAGCTTGTGTACAGTTCCGTAGATCATTTTGAATTTACAAAATTGAATCTTTATTTTATTGCTTTATTTTAAAATATTATACACCAAACTTCACAAAGATATGCGTGCCATTTTAAACTGCCAAGCGTGCATGCCGAAGGTAGTCGACCCCTGTCCTATGACATGATAAAAGTAGATTGAAAAAAAGTTATTTTATTGAATTCAATCTTTAAATTAATTCATTTTCGTTGTTCCACTGCATGTGTACAAAAGGGGCAATGAAACAAAAGCGCGGCAGCGATTATGCGGCATTGTGGTACCGCTCTCGCAGAGCCGAGCGAATCAATCATGAACTTAAAATTTCTTATTAGTATTCTATCAGTGCCCAATGAACTTTGACATTCGTTTTCTTGGGTTCTAATGATCTTATTACATTTTTTGAATGTGTGGTCTATGAAGGCATATCCCTTTATAATTTGAAATGAAAGTCAAAATTAACTTTTCTACGTCTAAAAATTTTTTAAACGCCTTCGGTTGATTTAAAAAATATATCTCCTATTTTCCATAGTTAGTGATGCTAATTCTTTATTTTGAAATATTGTAACACGTAGGAAGTGGAAATCCAACAAAACTTCCCAATAGCTATTAACGAGCAACAAAAAATGTTTCCTACGCAAGTATTATTAAAAATACGTGTTCTGTTTTAAGATAAGTACACTTCTTTGGAAAGTAAAATGCTATTTATTTCGAAACCAATTCAGATTCACATATACGTGCCTTTTCTATGCTTGATTACGCTGCTTTCACAAAACTTCAGCATTGAAAAACATTATTAACTTCCTGTTTTCCTACATTTGTCTCTGTTTATCAAATTTCAAATTTAAATGAAATTATAAGCCCACAAAATTCAAATTAAATATAAAATCACTTCAATATTAGCTCAAAAAATAGCCAAAAAATTCAGCATCTGAATCTAGGAGAGGGAGATGTTGAAAAGGGTGAGAAATGATGTAAAACGGGGTAAACGAAAGCGGAAAATGCATGCACTACAATCAAAGTTTGAAATATTTATCGATTTCAATGATTTCCATATCGAAATATACGTAAAAACAATAACTTTTTACTGATAATACGAGAGTTGTTACATGTAGAGCTAGAAAAAAAAACAGTAGATAACTTATTGTTTATCAAAGTATTCTCCGCGAAGAGAAATGTATTCTTGTATCCTTTGGAACCAATTCTGGAAGCAGTTATTTGACTACGCATTATACTTATATTTCTAGTGAAATGATTGGCGCTCCTTTTTGGAGCTCTTATGATTCCTTTGTAACGGTAAAAGGTTGTAACCTTACAGGGCGCCAATTTGTAACGGTAAGAGGCGCCAGCTTGAAGGGCTCCGGCTAGAGACTCCTCTCAAGGGTGATTCGACCCCAAGTTTAGGTCGCACAAGTATAACAGGAAGGTTGTAAAAGTTGAGGGCGCCACTACCTTTTTGACGTCGATAAAAATACTAATGAAAAAACTAAGGCGAAAAAGGAAAATTAAAGTTAATAATAAAGTTACTTGAAAAAAGAAAATTTTAGTACTCTACCCCGGGCGATATTTCCCTCAACTTTTGCAGTTGAGGATTTAGAAAAAATAAAAAAAGAATTAAAAAAATTTATATATTTATACTGCCACTGGAAACGAAAAAATTAGAGGAGAATTTGTACTTAGGTACTTAGCTTATAAATATGAAGTGATTTCCTGAAGGAGGTAGGTAGGTCTTGCCTCTACAAAGTCTTGAGAAGATCTCGAAGAAGATAGGTAGATATTCTGGATTTGTACTGCTGTGTCCTGGGGCTATATGTCCGTGCCTAAGGCTTATATTCTAACCTAGGTCTTGGGGCTGTGCTTACCACAGCAAAATTATTAAGATACGAATAGTATAAAACGATAAAAACGGAGGTCTCTCCTCGAGGAGGGACGATAACGGAAAGGCTGTCGTGGCGTTGAAAAAATGGAAGCGTCCGTTGGCAACGTCAATTGTCTTATGATCAGGGTTGAAATTTGAGATCACAGAACTATAATTGGTAGTGGCTAGTGACGACGAGCGGTAATTAAAAGGATTTATTCTATAAAATCGAAACAGGTCGATAGACATGTTACACTGTATTGATGAAAACTTCAGAAGAGGATATAACGGACAAAAAATTGAAATATTCACTGTCAGCCAGGCTCTGCTTAAGGCTATCAGTAATCCTACAACTAGGTCTAGACTGGTGAAAAACTGCAAAGAATCCCTCAACAGGCTGGCAAGAGACAACAAAGTGTCTCTAATATGGGTGCCGGCACATGAGGGTATTGCAGGTAATGAAAAGGCGGACCAGTTAGCTAAAGAAGGCTCTAAAGGAGACTTCATAGGTCCGGAACCGTTTTGTGGAGCCACAAAAGATTGCATAAGAGGGGAAATCGGGAACTGGCTTGATAGGGAACACCAATTCAAATGGAGGGTGACACGAGGGCACCTTCATACAAAGAGTTTACTGAACAAGGTAGACAAGGAACTCTCAACCAGGCTACTGAAACTGGGTAAGAGACATTTGAAGACAGTTACCGACCTGGTGACTGGACACTGCACCTTGAGGAAACATCTGTACAATATGGGCAAAGTTAGTGAACCTATGTGCAGAAAATGTGAACTTGATGATGAAACACCTACTCACATACTCTGCTTCTGCGAGGACTTACAAGAACTTAGACGGAAGCACTTTGAAGAGCAATTAAAACAACCATCACAACTACTGAAAATCCCTCCAGTCAAACTAGTAACCTTTATAGAAGACAAGAAGCTTCTGGAATGGAAGTAGATAACATGGGAAATGGTACAAAGATTCAGATCAAGTGCCTGGGCTGATGAGCACAACCCAAATTTATGAATGAATGAAATGAGACATGTTACACCTTTATTGCGGTGAATCACTCGGCTTTGTTCTCTCATGATATTTTCTTTTATAGCATGGTAGGGGAAGGTGGGGCAGACTCATACAGTTTTCATATTTTGTCTTATAGAATTATCTCTGGTATTAATATCTGCATCGATTCATCAAAAACTAATAGTTTTACTGTCTGACTTTATATCAAAAATATGTGATTTGTGTTAATACACTTGTGCGGCTTTCGGTAAAAGTTGAAAAAAAAATTGAGCGTGAAATGTTTAATTATTTATCAAAATATAACGTTTTCAAAAACAAAAGCAATTAGTCTCTATGAGCACACAATACTAAGTAATAACCAAATAATACTAAGTAAAAAAGAGAATAACATAAATGTAGGTAGTTTTTCTTTTTATGGCACTGAAGGAACTTAGTTAACCTAACGTCTTTCTGATCAGTCATATCAGTATTTAAATATCTAAGTACTATTGCTTAATTCTTATTTAGTAGTAGTATCAATAATATCATACAGTATGTATGTACCCCGCTTACTGCTGTATGAACCTACTCCATCACAAGAAAATGAAATAAAAATATTCCTGAAAAAACCAAACCATATATATCATTATTCACCTATCAATTCACAAACTTGACCCAAATCTTTTCAATAAAATAGTACTGAATAATCTAGAAAACAGCTTTTATCAATAAAAAGATGTTCAAAGTGAGGTTATAAAATTACTGAAAATGAATCTGCCCCACTTCCCCCCATGTTTTATTACATTGCCTACGATTTCTCTCCATTTTTTCCTGTCAAGTTTATTCCAATTTCTAATTTTGAGTATTTTAATATCTTCGATTATTTGATTCCTCCATTTTTCTTTCGGTCTTCCCCTTGGTCTTGTTGTTTGTGGGATCCATGCGGTGATTCTTCTTATTAGTTACTCTGGTTGTCGACGATGAATGTGCTCCCTCCACCCATCGTAGTCTTTGTGCCTTAACTACGTCAACGATATCATCTCCTTCTAGAAAATCTTCAATCTCTTTATTGTTTAGGCCCATATACTGATCGATATTTATTCTCTTGGGGCCGTTAATTCCTCTCATGATTTTCCTTTCCAATATTTTTAGTTGCTCACTGTCTTTGATTGCGAGGCTCGTTGTTTCCGCTGCATATGCTACTTTATGTACTTTCAGTCTTGATTGTTTGCTTAAATGCTTGTCTTTCAATATTTTTGTGTGCTTCCAGTATATCTTGTTGCCCATTAGTATTCGCTGGGCTATTTCCTCGCTTCGATTATTATTACTGGTAATTTTTTGAAATGTGTAACTTTTTTGAAACAGTATTCCCCTATCTTTATCTCTTTTATGTTTGGTTTCTCTCTTCTTGTGCATACGAGGTGGTATTTTGTCTTGTACTCTTTCCAGCCTCTCTTATAAGAGTTAACACTGCGTTTTCCATGCTTCTCTTATTAACGCTATATCGTCGGCAAATGCTACTACTTGCGTTGAAGCTTGTGCAATTGTTCGGCTTATTCCAGTCTTCCTCACTGCTCTGTCCAAGGCAATGTTGAAGAGTGTAGTCAATAGGGCGTCTCCTTATCTTATTCCTTTTACAATCATGATTTTGTTCTTTTCTTGTTTTCATCCAATTCAGTCTTGCTTGATTCTTTGTCCTAACTTTAGTATTGCTTTCCTCATCATACCATTCCTTGCTTGCTTTTGTTGTAAATGACCCTAGTGATTGATCTGCGGCACATATAATGCTTTCTTTTATATTTTTCCATAATGCTTTGATATTATTACCATTGACATATTCTATTTTTCCATTTATTGTCTCCACATATTATTGTATCTTACTGTTTTGTGATTTTAATTTTTCTATGTTCCATCGTTTTCTGTTATTGTGCATATTATTGGGTTTTATTATTTTCAACTTCACTTTGGCTATTACTAAAATATGGTCTGAATCTGCAGTGGCTCCTCTATACGATCTGATATCTTGTATTATTTTATTCCATTTCTTGGATATCCAAACATGGTCTATTTGGTTTCCTTCTGTCAGATCTGGTCTCATCCAGGTTATTTTATATTCTCTCTTGTGTTTATGTCTCGTGCTTACAATGAAAGTATCAATTGATGTTGCCAATCCACAGAGTTTACTGCCGTTATTGTTGGAATATTCATCTACTGTTTCTTTGCTGGTACTTCAAGAGCGACTTTGGCTATTACCTAAATATGGTCTGAATCTGCAGAGGCTCCTCTATATGATCTGATATCTTGTATTATTTTATTCCATTTCTTGGATATCAAAACATGGTCTATTTGGTTTCCTTCGGTCAGACCTGGTCTCATCCAGGTTATTTTATATTATCTTTTGTGTTTATGTCTCGTGCTTACAATGAAAGTATTAATCGATGTTGCCAATCCACAGAGTCTACTGCCGTTATTGTTGGTATATTCATGTACTATTTCTTATCCAGCTACCTCCTTTCTATACTTCCTCCTTTTCGATCTTTGCGTTGAAATCACCAATTAGGATCAGTACATCATTTGCTGGTACTTCAAGAGCGGCTTTCGCTATTACTTAAATATAGTCTGAATCTGCAGTGGCTCCTCTATATGATACAAGATATCAGTTGTATTATTTTATTCCATTTCTTGGATATCAAAACATGGTCTATTTGGTTTCCTTCTGTCAGACCTGGTCTCATCCAGGTTATTTTATATTCTCTCTTGTATTTATGTCTTGTGCTTACAATGAAAGTATTAATTGATGTTGCCAATCCACAGAGTCTACTGCCGTTATTGTTGGTATATTCATGTACTGTTTCTTTTCCATCTAGCTCCTTTCTATATTCCTCCTTTCCGATCTTTGCGTTGAAATCACCAATTAGCATCAGTACATCATTTGCTGGTACTTCAAGAGCGACTTTGGCTATTACTTAAATATGGTCTGAATCTGCAGTGGCTCCTCTATATGATCTGATATCTTGTATTATTTTATTCCATTTCTTGGATATCAAAACATGGTCTATTTGGGTTTCTTCTGTCAGACCTGGTCTCATCCAGGTTATTTTATGCTTTCTCTTGTGTTTATGTCTCGTGCTTACAATGAAAGTATTAATTGATGTTGCCAATCCACAGAGTCTACTGCCGTTATTGTTGGAATATTCATCTACTGTTTCTTATCCAGCTACCTCCTTTCTATACTTCCTCCTTTCCGATCTTTGCGTTGAAGTCACCAATTAGCATCAGTACATCATTTGCTGGTACTTCAAGAGCAACTTCTTCTAACAGTTCGTAAAATTCGTTTTTGATAGTTTCTTCTTCTATTTCCGTGGGGGCGTATTTGACCACGCAGTTCATTCTTAATTTTTGGAAAAGTAAAAAAGTTGTTAGTACTTAGGTCGGGACTGTATGGAGGATGGTCCAACAATTCGATGTTTTCTTTCTTTAAAAACTCAATTGTTTTTCGAGCTGTGTGAGAACTTGCATTGTCTTGGTGGAAGATCATTCGTTGTTGGGGGTTGGTTTTTCGAAACTCAGTAATTACTTCTGGCAAACAAATTGATATGTACCAATCAGCAGTAACAGTTCTTTGATCTTGCAGAGGGAATGTTGCTACATGACCCGCTTTTGAGACAAATGTCGCCACCATTTTTGTAAACACTTCGAGTACGGATAACTTTCGTCGGTTTTGGTTCATCTGGGAACACCCAAACAGCCGACTGACGTTTATTCTCGGGTCCTTAAGACTAAATGCAGGATTCATCACCACTGACAATACTGTATATATTTTTCGAGTTTCTTGCATTAAACTGGTTTACAGTTTTTTGACACCAATTGACTCTAATTGCTTTCTGTTAGTCAACAGATGCGGTATCAAACGAGAAACTAATTTTTTTACAGATAATTCTTCATGTAAAATTTTTTGAATTGTGGTCTTGGAAATTCCCAATTAGTAGATACAGTAAACGGGTTCTAGAATGGAAATAGTCAGAACGGCGTTATGGGTGATTGGGTAGAAGCGCAGACGTATACTCTGGCAAATATGAGGTGTAACTAGCAGAAAAACGTGTAAACCTACCTGAAGGGGGTGGTGCCATAGGGGCATTAGCATGAAACTTTGTTAATAATGGTCCAATTAGCGCCGAACAAACGAGGAAGTGACGTAAGCCTGCCGAAAAATGTGTAACCCTACCTAACTATCGAAAAACGTGCAAGCCTAATTTGCAGGGTGGTACCCTAGGGGCATTAGCATGAAACTTTGTTATTAATGGTCCGATTGACGTCGAAACAAAAACGGGGGAAGTGATGTATGTCATCGAACGATGTTAACCTGCTGAGGCTTCTGTACAAAAAAAAAACAAAAAATAATATAAGTGAGTGGTGGAGGTATAAATATAGTGCCCTGACAAACTTTTTTAGTTGCAGTTCAACAATCGTTAAAAAAAAGTTCAATTGTTGGTATAAATATATGGAAGATAAAAGTAAGGTTATGAAGCAGTTGGAGAACCTTCTCTTTTTGATAAAAAAATTGAACGTAAACAAACGTGGTACAGAATATACTGCATGCCTGAAGAGTTAGTTCAATAGCAACAAGATTTAGATTGCTTGGATTACAGGTTTAGACAAGCACCGCAAACAATTTATCCATTAAGACGAATCACCCCCTTCAAGTAGGTTTACACGTTTTTCGGCTAGTTGCACCTCATGTATGCCAGAATATACGTCTGCGCAGCTATCCAACCCCCCATAACGCCGTTCTGACCACTTCGGTTCCAGAACCCGCTTACTGCATCTACTCCAATGATGCTCCAATTCACGTTATGTAACATGTCGATCTTCTTGGATCATCTTACGTACAGCATCGACCTTTTTCTGGGTGATTGCCTTTGTTGGTGGACCTATTCTTGGATGGTGGATGAGATTAATCCATCTACGTTTAAATTCTCTATACCAACGAGAAATTGTCGACTGATGGGGTGCTTCATTGCCGAAAGCAGAAACCAACTCGACAACAGTCTTCGAAAATTGTAAAAAATTTTCTACTAACTAAACATGACAGTTCATTTTGACATTTGATATTTGTTGGCAGACGCCAACTATGTTGTTATATGTAACTCTTAAAACCCTCAACGTTCACGCAATAAGCTTCATAACCAATGTTTTAAATTGTAATTCAAAAAGAATTTGTAAAATAAAACCTCAAGCGTTCGTACACAGATGTTAAACACTTTAAAATGCTTTCATTATAAAAACATTTCAAAATTAAACGTCGGACACATATGCTGAACACACTAATTGACCAGTTACTATTATTTCGAAAGCATAGGACAAAACGGTAATTGCAATTGAACAATTTCGGAATAAAATAGCTTTAGAGAATTTCTAATTAAACTTTGAGTATTTTTAAAATTAACAGAACAAATTTATATAGAAAATAGTTACATAAAAACATAATCCTACTTTTGGAAAATAACTTTCTATTCAAATTACTTGAAAAACTCAAGTTTACGGTAAATGAGCTAGTAAATTAAAACAAGATGGCGTCGTCTGGGTATGTACTTTTAATTAAAATATCTCGCAGACCTATTGCTGCAACAGGAAAACTGAATTTCTTGTACGCCAAATAACGACTACCAACTAATCATCATTTTATAACGGCAGATGTTGTTCGCAATCTTATTTAAGAAAATAGCTCAGAAGAGAGAGTTAAAATTTTCTTGCATCTTTCCACTTAAGGCCAAGCTAATTAGCTTTTATTGACAGGTTTTCAAACTCAGGCAATTGAATACCTATTTATACAGTTGTTATGGCTGTCAATCGATTCAGGAGAACATTTTACATATAAAAATAAATTTTGAAGCAATATTTTCAAGCATAAGAAGAAAAATCGAAAATAATGTAAAATTGCGAAATTTTTTATCAGAATAACTGCAAATTCGTAAAATGGGATTTTTCAAGATCAGGAATCGACTGGTGAACCTACAAATGTTGTAATCAAATTAACGAAAAAACACAATTAAGTGGTAGCCTTAAAAAAACAATCCACCAGGAAAGAATTCAAGACATTCTAGTAATAGAAAAAATGTCGGACTATAAATGACTTAGTAATTGATTTGTACATAGTTAACGAAATACTATAGTCTGTAGTAATAGGTTTTTTTATTCACTGGTAGATCCACCAATTCACCAACTGCGTTTTTATATTCATTGGTGGATTTCAGATTGAAGAAATGACGCGTTCATTTATTACTGTTGCATCAACCCTTGTTTCGGGGTGGTGGATAAATTTGGTGGTTTACAAAATGACAGGATAACCTCAAAAAATGAAGATTTGAAGCGGTCATAGCGAATTATTAAAGAAATGGACGAATAAATAGAAATCAATTTAGAATGTGATAATAAAGTATTGACTGCACTATTAACAGCATCATAAATTGAAGAAATTTCAAGTGGTATCGATTGTCAGATATAATGATAAATGATGTAAACAACAACTGCGTTTTGTTATGTGCCACTGGTGACTCTTACATGTCGGTGACGTCAGTCAATCAATGGTAAATCAATTATGTAAAAAAACGAGCCTAATATCATAAGCAAAGAATACCCTGTCATAAGAGAAAGAGAATAAATTTTTAGAAGACTTGCTGCCAGGCAATAGATACGAGAGCCAGAAGGTCTCTAGTGGCAACAAGTTTGAGAAAAGGCCTGGATAAGAATTATTTATTATCTAATTTATTGAACTCTCGTGTGGTATTCGAGAGATTATTTTTTGACGTTACAATCAAAATCACTTGAAGATTTTATATTTTTATTTCAACAAATTTATTTCACTCAATATAAACAGAATGAGTTATTTAAATTAGGATGCGTTGAAGTTTTGAACAAAATGGTCAAAATGGTCGAATAATCAACAAATAATAAAAATCATAAACAATGCATGACAGATGACAGTCGAAACCAGAAGTAACCGGGCTCCTAATGCTGAGTTTCTAGTTTGACAGTTAATTAACCATATTTCATGAAACCGTCTTCCAAAACTAACCAGATTTTCAGCAACCACTACTTTTTAGTTACTTTCCGGACTCTAAATCGCAAACACCCACTCTCTCTTAGGTTATTAATTAAATTTGAATGATGTTCATTATCCAATCGCAGGTAAGGTTTCAATGAATTGGATAATCTGTGTCCTGTCCTGTGATTTTTATAATTGATGAAATAAAACAAATTAATTTGTTTTATTTCATCAGTAGTATGGATCTTCATCAAGTAAAAGCCTCATCTATTCAATTTTTATAATTTCCTGCTCATTGATACCTGCTTTGGCAATATGAGACACTGCAGTCGATCGTGTGGAATGGTTGGTAATTTTAATTCTTTTAATTTCGAGTCTAATCATCTCTGCAGATTATTTTATCCACTTAGACATCATGTTCACCCCAATATGTACATTTTTGTACCATCCTGAAGAATATGGTTTATCTCAAGCAACATTAACTGTCAAAAATAACCCTTCAGTTTTGATATTTGCATTTTGCTTGTTGAGAACACTGAGGAAAAAGTTTATTCAGCATTATTAAGAATTTAGTTGTAGTAGGTAAAAACTTTAATACGTATTAGGACACAACAAATGTTTAATAATGACAATAAAACGGGGCATTAATTATCGTTATTAAGGTCCGTCAACTTAAGGTAATTAAAACACTTTAATAATCTATTAGAAACAGTAACCGCTAGTGACCAAAAATCAATTACCTCAGAAAACAAAATTTTTGGGTGTATTAACTATTTTACTTACCACAATTAAACCCGTTTATTACAGCAATGGAACTGGTTGGTAATGGTGATTAAATCTGTTAATAACTATTTAATAATGATATTTAAATAGATTATTAACAGTAATGTAGGTAACTATGTGATTGTTAATTGAGGACTTTCATTACTCGATTGTTTTAGTATAGATGACGTTTCAATCAGTATTTATCTTCGTCATTTACTGAACGATCGAAGTTAAATACTGATTGAAACGTCATCTATTCTAAAACAATCGAGTAATGAAAGTCTTCAATTAACAATAACGTTTATTTTTTATGGAAATTGAAAAGAAATAAAAAGCCAATTTTTTTAAACTATTCATATTATATATATTATATTGCTCAAAAAATATAAATCGAGTGTAATAAAAAATAATTTCAGATTCGTATTCAGAGACCTCTAAAACATAAAATAAAAGTGGTTTTAGCGATTAGTAGCGATTAGCGATCACATACTGCTATTTCTAAGCGACTTTTTGAGGATGTCCCGCTTGCCTATAACATGAAATACATTATTTAATCTATATAGGTACCTACTTATTCAAATAAAAATTCTGTCTGTCCAGGATACATTATTTTAGATATTCAAATACAAATTGAAATTCAATTTAATACTTAACACTGCCTAACAGAAGAAAATGCTTTTTAATAGGTATCAAAAAAGTTAATATTTCTATTTTAAACGAAACTAACTGTTAATATTCCTTATAGGGCTACTTTGAACTGCAGTTCACTGCAATGAGGTTAGATTACCTTTTGCAGGTGTCTCAATGTATAATCTAAATGTTGTTAACAGTGTTAGCACTGCATTTTTTAAATATATTATATCTATAATCTTAATTGGATTGTGTCCAAAATAATATTTTACAAGAATCCCAAACAAAACGTCTACTTTCAAATATATGTATAATCGGTTTTCAAAGTTTTAAATTTCACATAACTATAAAATATTTTATTTCGCCTAAAAAAAAAACAAATAATAAATATCCTAAGTTTATACGTGATTAATTTTTAAAGTTTATTTACCTCTAAAGCGGCTCAAATAGTCCTCGAGCCCCCATTTCAGCATAAGTAATTCATAATACTCCATTTTCACCAGTCGCGCCAACACCAGACCACTCGCTACCTCAGACTAGAACAGACTGGTCACTGAACAAAATACACTAAACGATGCACGGATTTAGTGACGATTACAACCGATCTTGTGCGAAATGCAAAATATCCGTTACAATTAGTTAAACCCTTTAATTGTAGCTAACACACTTAGCTAGTGTCAGGTAATTGCTATACTTATCATAATCGAAATAATTTCAGAAACAAATTTTAATTGCTCGAATTAAACTGCTAGCTTACGAAATGTAATTTCAGAAAAAAGTCTTCAGAAAAATAAAAAATTATAGGGCAATTCTACAAGTTTATCTGATAGAAATATCTATATAATCTTTATTCATCAATAGTTAAATTTTTACAATGGTACATGAATTAGGGTAAACAAAACTATTTATATTATGTATATTACATAATTAATAGTGCGACAAAGTCGCTCCGCCGATGGTCTGGGTCCGTTTTCCCTAATAGGCTACCTTCCATACCCTCCATCACGGCTCCTTGCTATGTCGCATCATCCGCTTGTTTTCTTGGTTTATGACCTATAATAGACCCAATCCGAACATAACAGTTATCATTCCCTCAGAAGTTTGGATGTATTACCCCTGAAAAGCTATTGAAAAACAGGGTCACATATTTATGGAATCTGAACTAATCTAATTAAAATCCTAATCTTACTTTGTTAAAATCTATGTACACTCATTTATACCTCATTCATTCTTATGTGCAACCCATTCACTCTCTCTCATCCACGTTCATTTACTCTACTCTCTAGTTTCCCTTATTAATTAATTATATGTACAACGAAAAAGATATAGATCTATCGTGTTTTATACTGACTGGAGCTGCATTGAGATGTTGGAATGCAGGAGACTGTACCCCTTATGTCTTCCTGCGCGTTGATTATTTATTCTGTGTTTGAGAGAGTCTGGTAAACAGTAGTCATAGTACCGTATTGCCAGATTGATGACGTACGGTTTTAAATATTCCATATCCGTTTTTCGGTGAAGCCATGTTGTTCTAGGATAGTGGTTTAATCTAGAGCCCTTGTAGATTGCCATTCTAAGACACTTGTTCTGCACAACTTGCATACGGTTGAAAAGAAATTCAGTGGTAGAACAAAAAACAGGATAACCATATATTAATGTTGGACTTAACACCTGTCTGTAGAGCAGAAGTTTATTGCTCACTGACAGACGGCTGTTTCTACAGATTAGTGGGTAAAGTAGTTTCATGGACAATTTCGTTTTCTGAATTCTATCATTTATATGCAAATTGTGCAGAGTGTTTGGTTGAATGATATAACCTAAGTATTTTATTGTCTTTTGGGGTTCGATTCTGTCATTTGACAATATTAGCTTTCTCTTTAGGTTAGTGTTCTTCCGAAATTGACCTTTTAAGACCATATACTGGGTTTTGGAAGTGTTGAGCTGCAGCTTATTCCTAATTAGGTACGGGATGATTCTATAGTTTAAATGCCATTCTATTCTTTTTAATGCTAGATCCGCTGTCCTCGCTGTTTGTACTAGGCAAACATCGTCCGCATACATGGCTGTTAAATTAGCACTGCATAGTGGGAAGTCCGCCGTAAACAGCGAGTACAGGATAGGTGAGATTACCGAGCCTTGCGGCACTCCTGCCTCCGTAGTATATGGTCCTATTTCGGCGTTACCAATTTTCATGTGAAACCTTCTATTGGTTAAATAGGAGTTCAAAAGTAATACTAGATAGCCCGGAATACCGAGCTGCGTTAACTTGAAAATTAAACCAGGAAGCCAGACGGAGTCAAAAGCTTTCCTGATATCGAGAGAAACCAGGATGGATGGGTGCTTATATCTAAAGCCTTCTCTAGCGTAGTTTATTACCCTGATCAATTGGGATGGACATCCGTGTTCCGCCCTGAATCCGAATTGCTCGTCCGGTATAATTTTCATGTCAGAAGCCGTCTTTTCCAGCCTATTTAGAATTACTTTGTCAATAATTTTGGCTAGGTTATTTAGGAGTGAAATGGGTCTGTAATTCTCAATGCAGCTCCTGCCATGCGGTGTTTTGGGAACAGGAATCATGTTGGCTGTTTTGAGCGGGTCTGGATAATAGCCTGTTTCCAAAATATAATTTACAATTTTTACCAAGAGAGAAATTACCTTTGGTGGTAAATTCTTAATTAGAATATTATGTATGCCGTCCCTCACCGGCGCCGTTTTGATTTTTAATTTATTAATTATTTTATAAATTTCTTTGCTGGAAGTAAATACCTTACTTGGGAGTTTGTGTTCTACCCTCGTAAGTTTGTAAAATTCTTTTAAAATTTCAGTGTGTTCTGAATTGTTTTCTGCGTTATTTGTAAAATTAGACTGGAAATGCTCCCCGAAAGTTCTTGTTATTTCTTTGTGGTCTGTAATGATTGTATCGTTTTTGTCAATTCTGGTCACTCCCGTTCTGTTCTTTTTTGTCCTGCTCATTAATCCCCATAGGTTGTTGTCACCCAGTTGAAGGTTTTCTAGATATTTGTTCCAGTTGTTATTGCGTAGAGTGTTCGTTTCTTTGTTTATCAGTCTTTGCAGTTCCAACATATGGTCCCTGTACCCAGCTTCCCTTGTCCTTTGCCAGTCCTTCCTTGCTTTATTCTTTTCTTTTATTTTGTTTATGATTTCTTTAGGCAAATTGTCTTTTTTGTTGTGTTGGATTATTTTTTCTGTGGTTAGGTTCCTGGCTTCAATGATTTGTTTTTGTAGATTTGTTAATGTTGAGTTAAGCTCGTCTTTTGAGGTGAATTTGTCAATTAAATGTATATTATTGTTTAAGTGCCTTCTGAAGAGTGACCAGTTCGTGTTTTTGTAGTTAAAGTGAGTCCTTTGTACAATGTCTATTTTTCGGTTTATTTTAATTATCACTTGTATGGGATCGTGATCCGATGAGAGTTCACTTAACGTTCTCATCCGTTGGATGTTGTCGACGTTTTTCCCAATGGCAATGTCCAGTGTACTCGGAGTACCACCTGAGAAAGGATAGAAGGTTGGGTTCGGAGTACAGAAGACATTGCAATCGGTATCCTCGCAGAACTTACGTAGAACATTTCCACTCGGATTTGACCTAATGCAGTTCGCGTCCCAATCATTGTGTTTACAGTTAATGTCTCCCAATAAGAGAACCCTACTGTGTTGCTGGAACAATCTCGTGAGGTCGTTGTCTGTAATTTTGTTTTTCGGTGTGTTATAGGCACCAATTATAACGATTTTCTCCTCAATCAAAACCGAGATGTTTTCAATTGCTGTGTTGGCACATTTAAGAATTTTAAAATTGATGTTTTTCTTAATGGCAAGTAAAATACCCCCCCTAAAGCAATACGGTCTTCCCTGTGTATAAAATAAAGAGAGTTCCTAAGTTTAATATTGTCCTTAGGGTCAAGAAATGTTTCTGAAAGAAATAGAATATCTGGTTGGTAAGATTTTAGCAAATGCGTGATATCGTTTAATTTATTTTTGATACCCCTGATATTTGCGTAAATAATATTAAGATTGTCATAAATATGTGTACCTGCACCCCACATAGCTTTAGAAATTATATCTGTCGATATTCTGAACGAATCTATTATATATCATAAACTTATCGAGCTTCGTACTTGCCTTAAGTAGATCAGTGTATAGGTCCGTTACGGCTCTGGTCATTTCGTCCAGGTTAACTATTTCGTTTAGTTTACTGAACATTTGGTTTAGGTGCATCATTTTGTCCATCTCATCACCTTGATTGGGAGTCGTCTGATGTGTTGGGAGGGAAGTGCTGCTTGGATTGACTGTTATTGGCCTCTCATGTGGTGTTCTGGCTCTGAGAGATGGGAATTGCTCCTGACTGTTGATTTTTAATTGGTGTTGGTTGGTTATGTCCGTGACGCTGTTCCTTTTCTCTTCCCATGGGTTATGTTTTGGGATAGGTGCTGCCACGAATTTGCTGTTTGCGTTTTGTGTTCTACCTCTTTTTTCTTCAAGATATTCCTTGCGACGAATGTAGACCGGGCATGTGTCAGAATTGGCTGGATGACTGCCTTGGCAATTACAACACTTTGCCGGTTCAATATTTTCCATACAGTTTTTATTCGTTTCTATACACTTTTGAAATTTTTCTGACTGCTTGATCGGGTCGTTTTTGGGCTTTTTATTGTAGTGCTGATTGTTAGGCGACGTGTCACTGGATGTGTTGGTGGTTTCAGAGCTGCCGTCGCTGTTCTGTACACTTTTTAAAATGGGCCGCTGATGCGAAAAAATGACCGTAGTCCCTATAGGATTGGCGTTGTCCTCTGGCTTAAGCTCGTTTTTGTCCTGAACATCAACGTATGCAATTTGGTAGATGCTTTTCGCTTTTCCCTTTTCTCTCCTTCCGGCTTTCAGGAAGTTTTTCTTTTCTCTAATACGATCTATTTGTTTTCGATAATTTTCAGAATCGAATTTTGAAAAAGTGTATGGAAAGCTTTCCATACACTTTTTGTTTCTGTTTTCGGCCGTAGATTCCCCGGAATTCAATGTTTGGGAATTAAAGTTGTTAGTGGAAGTTGTAAAGCCTTGCCATTTAAGGTTTTTAAACCGTTCCCTGGTTTTAGTTGACACCACAGGGAATCTCGGTTTATTAGCTTTTTTATTAAGTAGAGGTTTCCTACCTTTTATCCTGCTTGTTTTGTTTTTCTTCTTTGATAAATCATAGACCTCCTCTTTGACTTGGTAGAGGTGTGTAAGATTTTCTGGATGGAAATGTGATGGTGATTGATTAATAATGTGTTGTATTTTCCTTTTGAGATTTAGCGTGTACTCGGTTGGTTCACTTTTGCTAACATCCCCCGGGTCATCGGGGATTGAGACTTTGATGCCACTAATAATATGACGTTTTTTTATTACTTTGAACTTTTTTATCACTATTTACAATTTTTTAGCACAATTGGATGTATAAAAGAAATATATCCTGATAACGACCGTTTACAACGGCAGCCGGTCCAAAACTACAAGTTTATGGTTAGTGTTCTGGACGCACACTGTCCAGTTTCCCGTCCGTCCGTGCAGACCCTAGCCGGAGCGTGTTTTGGACGCACACTCGACCAATCACAACGAGCGAGACGAGTATAAATATAGGTGCCAGAACAACATACGGACAGTTGTCAGATTAATGCAATTCTGAATTAATTGGATCTTTCAATATATGCATTAATAAAAACAGTGCTCGTCGAACCCTCAACCAACTCGCAAGACCGAACTGGTCTCAAACAATTGTGTTTTTTTTTGTATTTCGTACCAAGCACCTGAACTACCCACTCGGGAGTGTTTGTGAACAATGGATTCATTGATAGATAACACGGAAGAGCACCCTGTAAGCTCGACCATATTAGAACATTAGCCAGAATTTCTCTATTAAACCAGTTTACTTGTCCTGTTTTTCTCGGTGTACTTACCTAATTTCTTGAGCAATCGAACAGAACAAATATCGGTATTTGGTATTAACCATTTACGCAGCTCCCTTGCTGCCGTTTTGGAAAATGTAGGTTTATTCCCTATTCTTGTGGTGGTCAAACCCGGATTCTTCGTTTCGTCTTTGAAATAATGCAGTAAATATTGAGAACCTTCTCCACCACGCCATGCCAGTTCATATGAAGCAATATGATAGAATTTCTTCTGCAAGCCAGACGGTGTGTTTTCGTCGTAGAGTTTTATCATGTCCAAGATTTCTTCTTTGCTCAAACTTGCAGTTGTTTCCTTTTTTCGGGCTCTTTTTGTGATAACTTACGCTTGGTGTTTTTAGCATCTCTGGCGGATGTGAATTCGATGTCATCGAATGGGTCGAACCTTCTATTTTTGTCGTACTTAGTACATATCTTGCATTAATTTTGTGGTTTTATTCCACATTGTCTTGATCGCAGTCTTCATATTGAACCCATAGGCATTCAAAATAACGGCTAGTTTTGTGGTTGATGTAATTTCTTCAAATTTATATCCCCTCTCGTCGCAAAATTATTGGAATTGCTTCCAAATCGACGCGCTGCTTATTATGGTATTCTTACAAGCACTTTCAATGTGCTTGGTATTCATTTTACGAATGACTTAAAATTTATGACAGACTCGTCAGATCAAGAAGATACGTTGTCTTGTGCAGGATGAGATGAAGGTTTTGTTGAAGATGCAGGTATAGTTTTTAAAAGTAACCGAAAAACCGGAGACTACCATGATAATATGAACTGCAAAAACTGAAAAATGGTTTAAAACCAAATTTACACCCAGCCTAGAGTAATCCAGCTTAATTGTCATGGTTAACGCCAGTTACCATTCACGATTGTTAGAACCAATTGCATGTTCTAGTTGATCTAAAATAGAATTCCTAGATTGGGATGAGTCTAAAAATATCAATATTCAAGGGAGACTTATGAAGTACCAAATATGAGAAATTATAAATACAAAGTTACCAAAAAGAGAGTATTATTTAGGTCTGTTAAGCAGAATCACTGAGTCACAAAGTTTTACGTTTACCGACATATCATTGCCGGTACAAAATGGTTTGGTCATAAAGTAAAAGAATCTACGATCAAGAAATTATTAAAACTAATGGAGTTCTAAATGATTTAATTCGGACTTGGAATGAAACACTCAAGAAAATTACTAAAACCCATTGGCAATATCCATATCCTCTGATAATAACCGACGGTGGCAGTTCATCAGAAGATCTTTTAGATGATCAAGACACCAACTGAAATTATTTGTTGGATCTTTCTTTTCATGTGAGTAATTTTTTACATTCAACTCAAGGGATTCCATTTGAAAATTTGTCCGCCAAATTTTCAAACTAAAAGGGGTCGATCGTGATATCAGATATTTTAACAATAAAAGAGTAAAAGATTGTTTAATGTCAACCCACATGACATGTTGCCGTTCAGGAATTCAATTTGCTTTAAATTGCACAGCAGCGTCAATAGATGGTCTTCCTTTTATTCCACCACAATAAATACATTTAAGCAAGAATAGGTTATAACTAAATTACACTAGAAAAGAAATCTCGTTATGTTATATTGAATTGTAGTCAGTAACAAAACACATAACAGTACCATACAATACACACAAATATTCGATATTGAAAAAATTTATTGTTTATTTTGACTAGATCAATAAATTTATATCCACCCAGAATTAAAATTACTGAATCAGATTTTCTCTGTATAATGCAATATTATAATCAGGTATTACTGATAGGTTAGGTTAGGTTAGGCTTACGCACTCGAAGCAACAACTGTAAACAAAAAAGAAGAAGATCTAAAAATAATATAAAGGAAAATATTGAGTACAATACTTGGACCAGACATAACAAGAGATGGAGAAAGAAGATTAAAAAGAATCGTAGAAATAGAAAAGGAAGCAGGTGGAGAAAATATAGTCCGATATATAAAAGCAAGGAGACTGGAATGGATGGGACACATTATGAGAAGAGCACCAACAGAAATATTAAAAAGAATAACAACATGGGTTCCATTGAAGACGAGAACAAGAGGAAGACCACGAAGCAGATGGTGGGATCAAGAAGAAGAAGATATAAATCATCGAGAAAAACAGGCCAAGTAAACTGGTTTAATAGAGAAATTCTGGCTAACCATAATTAAGAATGTAGAATTGCCATAGAATTTTTTATTTTTCTAAAGACTTTTTTCTGAAATTACATTTCGTAAGCTAGCAGTTTAATTCGAGCAATTAAAATTTGTTTCTGAAATTATTTTAATGATGATAAGTATAGTAATTACCTGACACTAGCTAAGTGTGTTAGCTACAATTAAAGGGTTTAACCAATTGTAACGGATATTTTGCATTTCGTACAAGATCGGTTGTAATCGTCACTAGATCGTGCATCGTTTAGTGTATTTTGTTCAGTGACCAGTCTGTTCTAGTCTGAGGTAGCGAGTGGTCTGGTGTTGGCGCGACTGGTGAAAATGGAGTATTATGAATTACTTATGCTGAAATGGGGGCTCGAGGACTCTTTGAGCCGCTTTAGAGGTAAATAAACTTTACAAATTAATTTCGTATATACTTAGGATATTCATTATTTGTGTTTTTTTTAAGTGAAATAAAACATTTTATAGTTCTGTGAAATTTAAAACTTTGAAAACCGATGATAAACATATTTGAAAGTAGACGTTTTGTTTGGGATTCTTGTAAAATATTATTTTGGAGACAATCCAATTAAAATTATAGATATAATATATTTAAAAAAACACTGTTAACAACATTTCTATGATACATTGAGACACCTGCAAAAGGTAATCTAACCTCATTGCAGTAAACTGCAGTTCAAAGTAGCCCTATAAAGAATATTAACAGTTAGTTTAATTTAAAATAGTAATATTAACTTTTATGATACCTATTAAAAAGCTGTTTTTTTCTGATAGGCAGTGTTAAGTATTAAATTGAATTTCAGTTTGTATTTGAATATCTAAAATAATGTATCCTGGACAAACAGAATTTTTATTTGAATAAGTAGGTACCTATATAGATTAAATCATGTATTTTTTGTTATAGGCAAGCGGGACATCCTCAAAAAGTCGCCTAGAAATAGCAGTATTTGACCAAGGAGTACTAATCGCTAAAACCACTTTTATTTTATGTTTTAGAGGTCTCTGCGAATACGTATCTGAAATTATTTTTTATTACACACGATTTCTATTTTTTGTGCAATATAATATATATAATAAAAATATAGTTTAAAAAAATTGGCTTTTTATTTCTTTTCAATTTCCATAAAAAATAAACGTTATTGTTAATTGAGGACTTTCATTACTGGATTGTTTTAGAATAGATGACGTTTCAATCAGTATTTAACTTCGATAGTTCAGTAAATGACGAAGATAAATACTGATTGAAACGTCATCTATACTAAAACAATCGAGTAATGAAAGTCCTCAATTAACAATCACATAGTTACCTACATTACTGTTAATAATCTATTTAATAATCATTATTAACTAGTTATTAACAGATTTAATCACCATTACCAACGCAGTTCCATTGCTGTAATTAACGGGTTTAATTGTGGTAAGTAAAATAGTTAATACTACCAAAAAATTTGTTTTCTGAGGTAATTGATTTTTGGTCACTAGCGGTTACTGTTTCTAATAGATTATTAAAGAGTTTTAATTACCTTAAGTTGACGGACCTTAATAACGATAATTAATGCCCTTTTTATTGTCATTATTAAACATTTGTTGTGTCCTAATACGTATTAAAGTTTTTACCTACTACAACTAAATTCTAAATAATACTGAATAAACTTTTTCCTCAGTGAAAGCATTGAAAATCAGAGACTGGAAAACAAAATGCAGAGACAGAAGAAAATGGAGAACTATAACAAATGAGGCCAGGACAGCTAAAATATTATAGTCGCACTGATATGAGGAGTAATCCACCTCGTCAATAGGAGTAAACACAGCTCTATTGAGCTAGCCACAATCCCTCGGGATTGAACGGCCATGATGATGATGATGATTACTGATAGGAGATCTGAACTGCAAGCATCCCGAATGGGATAATAACTGCAAATTGCCAAATGCTAACCTTCTCTTCTCCGAAGGTTTTGTGAAAACAAAGACTGCAATGTCTTCTGTACTCACAATCCAACACAGAATCCTTTTAATGGAAACACTACTCCGAGTACATTGGATATTGTTGTAGGTAAGAATATCGAATCAATTACAAGACTTAAGACTCTAAACGAAACTGTCATCAGATCATGACTCAATTCAAGTAATTTTAGAAATGATAACATAAAGCAAACATTAACAACAAAACTTTCTGACACTAAATAATAATATTCAATTTATTGACAAAATTAATTCCAAAGACGAACTAGAAGCACGAGAGCACGAGACTTGACCACTAAAAAACTGACATTACGCAACAAAACAGACAATTTGCCAGACAAAATTGAACGGAGAAACAAACTCAGAAAAAAATGGCAAAAGACAAGAGCTAAAGAAACGAAAGACCTGTGCTAGAACTACAAAAAGAATTAGATAAAGATATTACGGAGCTAAAGAACGATAACTGGAACATCTACCTACAGAACTTGAACCCTAAAGCCGAAAATCTTTGGGGTGTAATGAAAAAAAATACGTCAAACTAGGGCAGGAGTGACATGGCTCGAGCGTTCGGAGAACAATTCCAACAAAATTTCATAAACAAAGCTGCTCCTGACAATAAGGAATACGGGGAAACACTGAGGGAATATGAACACTTTGAAAACACACAATTCCAAATAAATCTTCAACTTCATGGGACAAATCAAAACAAAAACGTCGCCTGGACGAGATGAAATTGTAAATATTCTAATTAAAAATCTCCCTCCAAAAGCAGTGGCAATTCTGGTAAAAATAACTAACTTTATACTAGAGACGGGATATTATCCGGACGGTTTTAAGATAGCCAATGTCATTCCGGTACCGAAAGCGTCACATTCAAGGAGCTGTATTGACAACTATAGGCCAATATTCTTCCTTAGAAACTTGGCCAAAATAATTGATAGTGATACTGAAAGATTTAAGGAGATGGTTCGACCGCTCGTCGGCAGAAATCCTTCATGCTGCAGTTTCTAGAGCTACAATTGCCATTTGGATCGCCAACCTTCGGCAGGAGAAGGCGTGAGAAGAAGAAGAAGATACTGAATAGACTGGAGAGGTTGTATCCAGCTTAAATATGATACCGGAAAAGCAATTTGGTTTTAGAGCAGAACACGGTTGCTCAGCTCAACTAATACGAGTGTTAAACTTTCGACTCAGTATGGTTTCCCGGACTAATATTTAAGCTGACGGAACTGAACATTGCGGGCTATTTGGTACCACTTCTCAACTATTATCTTTGCGATAGGAAATTTTTCATGAAAATAGGAGAAGTTGAAGTAGGACCATATATCACGCAAGCAGGGGTACCGCCAGGCTCGGTTATTTCACCTATTCTGTATTCGCTGTTTACGACAGATTTTCCTATAGAACTAGGACAAATCTCACGGCACTATATGCAGATGACGTCTGTATAATTCAAACAGCGAGAACAGAGGATCTTGCTTTAAAGAGAGTTGAGGGAATATGCTGATGCTTAATCCTTCCAAAACGGAATAAATGTATGGTTCTACGAGGTAAATTTAGGGCCAAAACATATTTATTCAACAGGTTAAACAGTATTCAGTCTCATACAACCGAATACTCTGCACAACTTGCATATAAAAAACCGTGTGAGTAAGGCCAAATTGGCTATAAGGCAGCTGGAAACAGCCGTCTATGTAGACAGGTTGTTCGACCGACAATGGTATACGGCTACCCGGTTTTTTGCTCCACAACTAAATACCTTTCTAATCGTATGCAAATTGTGTAGAATAATTGCTTAAGAATGGCAATTTGGAAAGGTCCAATGAACATATCACCAATAATCTCTTGGTTACACGAGAAAACAGGTTTTAAATTGATTGAACCTTATATTACCACACTCGCAACGCGGTATTACGAATATTCCTTACAAGATAGTGTGAGTAATAACATCCGACATCAATGCTCAAAAAGACGAGGTCCTAGCTGCAGAAAGGCTCCCAACAATCAGAGTGTAAATATTTTGTGCAATGTAATTATTCCCTTCCTCTTCTCAAAAATATATCAAAGAATTTGTATTCCACATGAAGTTTTCTAAAAAGGGGAAGGGATAGTATTATTCCCTTCCCCTTCTCGAAAGAATATCAAAGAATTTGTATTCCACATGAAGTTTTCCAAAAAGGGGAAGGGAATCCCTTACTATCCCTTCCCCTTTTTGGAAAACTTCATGTGGAATACAAATTCTTTGATATTTTTTCGAGAAGGGGAAGGGAATAATTACATTGCACAAAATAAATACACTCTGATTGGTGGGAGCCTTTCTGCAGCTAGGCACTCGTCTCAAAAAGCGGCAAGGGCTACAGCCTTTGGCATGACAACCTGCCAATGCAGCTTCTTGATCTATAACTCATGTAAATACTGAACACCAATAATTGATATGTATATTTATTTGTACATTAAACTGTTAATACAAAATTGGATAAAATATGAATGAAGAAGAATGGGTTAGGGTGTAAGTGCTGTACAAAGGAATGAAAGAAGGATAGATAGTTTTATATAGATTAAAACATTTTTAAGACACATTATTTTAGCCTAGAGTAGTTTTTAAAAAAGTCTTTATATGTGACCCTGTTTTTCGCTAAATATTCAGGGATAAACCACCATAATCTCTGAGGGCAATAACAACAATAGGTTCGGCCGGATCGATTGTAGATCATGAACAACGATAGCATGCGGATTATGCTTCTTGCAAGGAGCCGCGTGAGAGGGCCATTCGGAAAAAAAGAAGTTGCAGACGATGGAGCCTGAAGATCGGCATAGTAGCATTTGTATGTATGTATGGGAAATACCCCAAGTATCTTTCAAGCGGAAATTCACGCCATAAGAAAGTGTGATAAAGGATATAGAAGGCAAAGGATTATCATAATGTCGGATAGTCAAGCAGCCATTAAAGCACCAAAATGGTGTGGGAATGCCTAGGCAAACAAAATGAACTATGCGAGAACAATATAGTCACCTTACTGTGGATTCCAGGACACACTGGGATAGAGGGAAATGAAATAGCAGATGAACTAGCAAAGAGGGGGACTGGAACACCCTTTTGGGGGCCGGAACCCTTTTGCGGTATCAGCTCCAATGTAATATTGGAAGAAATAGGCAAATCCGAAGAAAAGAGAAGATCTGACCATTGGAAAGATCTAGTAGGACTTCAAAGACAATCAAAGATTCTTCTGGGTGACTACAACCTGTTGAGATCAAATGAATGCATAAGTCAAAGTAAAACTGCACTAAGAGCTTTAACAGGCATCCTTACGGGGAATTGTCGCCTGAATGGGCACCTGAAAAAGCTCAAAATAGTGGAGGATGAAGAATGTAGATTCTGAGGTATGGGAGAAGAAACCTCCATCCACATACTAGCGAACTGCACAGCAATTCAGAATCCTAGGGCACAACACCTTGGAGATTACTGGATAGAAGAGGGACATTTACCTAAGTTAAAGCCTGCAGATATCCTAAAATTCCTCCGGGAAATAGGACTAAAGGAGCTACTAATCTCTGAGACTTTCCTCAGGAACTAAGTAGAAGTAAGGGGGCACAATAGATCTTTTAGGTCTCAGTGAATGTCACCCCAATTTACATACATACATAGCATTTGCTACGGCTATTGATTATTCTTGTTGTAAATAATGTAAATAGCTATTTCATGTTATATCAATGCTCAAGAAATGAGAGAAATCAAAGAGTGATAGATAATCAATCACATCGAAGGAATCTGCAACAAATCCCGGGGAATTTGCTAGAAATTGTTATCGCAGAGAGTTATTGCAGATGGGAAAAAACGCCGACTTTAATAAAAGATCCGCTAATAAAGTATTCTTTATGGCGATACCAAAAGTGCACTATTGCAGAGCGCTTTAAGTGAAATTGAAAGTAATCACAGAACTGCTAAATTATATGTCCTGTGAAAGTGACAGATCTCGAACCTAGAAGTTTGAAGAATTTGTGTTTTGTGGTTAGAGGGTTATTTTTAAGTTTATCAGGTGAATTATTAATTTTCCATTTCAATTCGTGGCTGATACTTTTGTTTTAATAACGAGAAACAGGTGATAAACACAGAACACTCAGTTTCATTCACAGTTTTGTATTTATGACACAAAACATCCAATTTTTGGTGACAGATCCTTCAAAATAAAGGAACTTAATTAAAAAGTATTTAAAGTTCAGGAATCCTATATTTTAGATTGGGAATATCCATAAAGTTGGAATCTCTGAGCATGCGTATATGTCAAAATAAAAGAGAGTTTATTAAGGGAACTACAAAACAAACGTTGCAATAACTCTCTTTGAATGGGAAAAGTCGTTACGCCCGCGCTTGATATATTAGCCGAACGATTTTGAAATATCGGCTTTATACTTTATATGTAATAATTTAAAAATTAAAATCTTCAGTGCACCCGTAGAATTATTAAAAAATAAAACATAATCTTCATGGCAATCTATTGATACTGGGTGTTCTTTTGTAACTGTTAGCTTAGGAAGTCTCCCAACTTTAAGTTGTCATAACTTTGTTAATAATAAATATATTTTTGTGAAATTTAGGTGACAGCTATTTGGAAGCATTCCGAATCCAGTGGCGTATATATATTTTTTATAAACAAACGGCTAATAACAATTCTCTATTTTCGACTACGAAAAAGTATCGTACCTGGAAATTGGAATAAACATTTAAAATTTGGTCCCGAAGTAGATGTTTTATTATAAAAAAATTGGTTGAAATCGGTAAGTAACTTCAAATTTCACAGGTGTGTTTCCAATCTAAATGAGTCACACTGTATGTATAATAAATGAAAAATTTTATAATGTCGTATATACCTACGTGAAGCAAGCTGTATAAAACGAACATAGAAATTTTATTATGCTATGAAAATAACATCCAAATGTTTGTGAAAATCCATACTGTGGTAAACGCGCGTTCAGAATTTTTATTATTATTGCTTTTGAAGCCGCAATTTGTGACATATTGAATTATACGATCCATTAAAATTGGCTTTTCACGATTCACGATTGAAATTTTCTGATATAGAATTAATAAATTCTGCCAGCTCAATATTCGATACCACCTACAAATTCATTTAATTTATTTTTGGTTGTCTTTTCTCGTAAATTTCATCACTTTCGAAATAAATGCACACAGTAGCTTACTAGGTTACCAGATCCCATACTGATTTTTTGATGATACTATCATGCTTAAATACTGAAGAAATTAACAGGAAAATAAACTAAATTGAAGGGTGCTAATATGACACGAATGCCATCATCTTCAGGATTCTACTCCACAGTATAGATGACATCTAAAACATAGTACTTCTTTATATATAATCCTCAAGCCCTTCTTGAATATTTCATCTCTGTCATCTGTATTTTACTTTTTTGTTGTCCTCTTCAAATGCCCATCGGATAACTTCCTAATGCGAAGAATCTCAATACTACTAAAACCATGAAATAATTCATTTCTCATGAGATAGTTATAAATATTGAAACTGACTCTAGTCGTTATGCTCAAATCAGTCGGTCTCCGTTGGGGTATCATAAAGGGAGTTAAGGTATCAATATCAAAAGGGTCAATAGGGTTGAAACGATTATTTTCATTAATTGGTTCATCTTCAAGATTTTCTAAATTTGCAATATATAGCAATTCATCCATTTCGTAAAAATGTTTGCCACAAAAGAACTAACCAGAAAAGGAATTTCTGGCAAAAACATAACAATCTGCACTGACAGCAGACAAGCCCTATTGGCCTTGAACAGACAACGTGTTACATCAGGGTTAGTATTAGAGTGCCACCAAGATTTAGCTAACGCCTCGGTAGATAACAATATTATCCTGAGTTGGGTTAGAGGGCACGACAGGAGTAATCGCATTGCCGATTTTTTAGCCAGGGAAGCGGCTGAACTAAAAATTTTAGGACCCAGTGACACCTACGGCCTGACGACTTCGACAATTACGGAACTAGCCAAGCGTTACACCCATGCTCAATCCCTAAAGAGATGGGATGGAATCAAAGGATGCAGTCTTGCCAGGATCACCTTGGGCGACCCTGGGAAGCTGGAGCCGAAGAAATATTTGGAGATCACCAGGAAAAACCTACGCTTAACAGTAGGATTTCTGACTGGCCACTATCAACTAAGGAAACACCTCCATACTATGGGACTAGTGGACACACCTCTATGCAGAATGTGTGAACAAGAAGATGAAACTGTCAGGCATGTCTTATGTGAGTGCCCGGAGTTATCGTCAATAAGAGAGTGTGTGTTCGGTGAGTCTTGGCCTACACCTGCTGATATAAAGGAGATGTCTCCTAGTGACCTGTCCACCTTCCTGAAAAGGACAGGATGGACGATGACCTAGGAGGTACAACTCCTCGGGAGGATGTACAATGGGTCACATGTGGCCAGTGCTGTGGGCCTAAACTCACCCTCCCGACTCTACAGATACAGGGGAAGACCACTAAGTGATAAAATCCTTTCATATATATTTCAATCAATGAATAATGATGTTGGTTCAGTGTGCAGAGAAATGTGTCAAAATCGTATTAAATAGATTTCCTAGCATTTTGAAATGAACATACTAATTCAAAACTGAAAAATGTCCGAAACAAGTGGGCGGTGCTATGACGTACTAACCTCTAACATTATCTGTCACTGTCTGCTTCTATTATAGGTTTGTTCCAACTGACATTTATGAACCGTACTGGAATCGTTTCGAGTACTGTATAGTGCGCAAGCTCGAATTTGGGATGGACACATTAACTTTATCACCCCTTCCTGAAGGTACAGTTTGTATACCGTCCCAAGCAGTTCCAAGAACGATACTTTAAACAATTGGAACGTGAAAGAAATACAGCACTTGCGCGAACGATACCAAAAACGGTTATAACGTCAGTTGGAACGAAGCTAATATATCCTCTGGATACCGTAGTGCATTGTTGTCAAAGTCATCATTGGTTTTTTTATATCTGAGCTTATTATTCCCTACAACGTATCAACTAATGATAAAAATGTCATTTCACAACATAGTAATTTGTTGGAATCATTATACAGATACATTCAAACACAAACGGAGCATAGGGACTTTAAGCATTGTATCAGAACTGCTTTTGAACTAGTCGACCAGCATCCAGCTTCAATAGATTAAAAACACGATTATTAGAATCGTTTATTTGGACACCTATAACATATCGTACAATTCTCACCACTCCGTATTCTCAACTGTGGGCAGTGCTTAATTAGCGTCAGACAGTCAGTCAGTCAGTCGATCGGTGAGAGTGTTCAAGCCCATAACTTTGTTTCAATTTAAATAATCCTATTTTGTTTTATTTACGAATTTATTCTTATTTTGAAAGCCGTTTATGGCCAAAAAAAATTAAAACATATTATCTTAACTCGAAACATTAATTGTTAAAGAGAATTTAACAATTAATTTTCGATTTTAACAACATAAAACGTAAGCATATTGTTTCAATATGTAGCGACGTTTACTATCCCCATCAAATAATTATTCAATACTAAATCGCAGTTCCAGTTCGCACTTCGGACACACCTCGCATATAACTAACAAATGTTGGAAGGAGAAGGGGCGGGGTTCCTAACATTGGTTCTGAATCCAGCTGTCCAGATCAATACTTGATATTCATTTATGTGAACTTATAGAAATGTTTTGTTGGTGGACTATTTAGATCGGCGAATACACTAAATCCCTATGTTCCGTTTGTATTTGAATGTATCTGTATATTGATTGTATTCTTCTTCAGAACAAGTTTGGCCATTTTTAGTGCGGCAACACTGTTAGTGATGGAATATGAAATTGTTCACAGAAGCACTCTCAGCCTGATTGACGTTTTGTTCTGTGATCTGTGACCTTAGTCGTCTTTGGCTGTGCATCTTGTTTGTTTTGTCCGTTTGTTGTCTGTTTGTAAAGTTATTGTTGCCATTTTTGTGTTATATTTTCAATATTTTTCAAAATCTTCAAATAGCATACAAATACAATGAAGCATAACCTCAAATTTGACTTTTGTTTTGTCATACACGGATTTACTATAATAGAACTTAAATGATTGGTCGGCTTAAGGTCGATAGGCGAGTAGGGGCTAGTACGTCATACTGCATTACACCAATGAGAGCGTAAAACGTTTACAAATGACGCGTAAAATTGCATGTTTGGAATGAAAATTATGTAATTTATTGCATTATTCATATAATAAAACAAATAAAAATATATAATTAGGTACTTCATACAGTAATTTTTACACATGGAGATCACGATTATACTGTTTTTGAAAATTAGTGGTCTTTCCCAATCAAAAAATTTTACATGAAGAATTATCTGTTAAAAAAATCTGTTGACGTAAGAACAGAAAACAATTGATATCAAAAAACTCAAAACCGGTTTAACGCAGGAAACTCGAAAAATATATACAGCAATGTCAGTGGTGATTAATCCTGGATTTTCTCTTATGAACCCGAAAATAAATGTCAGTCTCATGTTTGGGTGATCCAAGATGAACCAAAATCGACGAAAGTTAATCCGATATCGAAATGTTCCCAAAAAGATGGCGATAAAGAAGTAATTGCCGAGTTTCGAAAAACCAACCCCCAACGACGAATTATCCTCCACCAAGACAATGAAAGTTCCCACACAGTTCGAAACACAATTGAGTTTTTAAAGCAAGAGAACATCGAAATGTTGGACCATCCTCCATACAGTCCCGACCTAAGTCTTAACGACTTTTTTACTTTTCCAACAATTAAGAATGAACTACGTGGTCAAAGGTCCCAGTTCCCAGAGAATGTACCAACAAGCGAGTGGAATAACTGCTTCCTTTTCGTGGAGAATACTTTGAAAAGTTTAAAAGTTTTCTACTTTTTTTCTAGCTCTATATCTATGCAAAATGTAAAAGACAACCCTCGCCGTAATGTGCAGTCAGCCATAGACATTTGTATTTGTCAAAATAATCGAAAATTATCAAATGAAAGCTCGTAATAATATTACAAGAAGTTACTTTTGCTGTTAGAATGGTTTAATCATATAAATTTATAATAATTAGTGTTTACTTTCCAAATTATTGCTTAATGGCGAGTAAACTTGACAACCCAGAGTTTTGACATTATTTGAAACATATATTTTGAAGAATTAAGTGAAATTTCAAAGTATTATTTAAATCTACGTCCCTATTTGTGTTTATTCCAGTGTTTGTCACTTGCTAAGAGTACCGAAATTCTGCTCACAATAAAAAAACATAAATCCTGAGTTTCTAGAAATATTCCTGCTTTCGTAGTTTTGAAAACTCTTAATATGATGGCACGTGCTTGCATTTAATTAAAATAAACCAAATTAACATTAATTGAATAAAACCACTCACCTCGATCTCTCCAACAAGAAACACAACAACTCCGAAAACAAAATTCAAAGCTAGATATTTACTCATACTCTCGAAAACAAGAAAAAACTACAAAATAATTTTCTTTCAACTGTTGATTCAGATATCAACACGTACAACTTACACATCTCGTTTGCACGGCGTCTATTTTATATAAGCTGAAAGCGGGGGAGGCTCCCGGAAAAGCGCAGAATCTAAATGAAAGCTCTGGGGCTGGCACAGCTCTATTATTCTGTCAACTACCTACAGGCGAGTTTAAAATATGTTTCCAGAAATTTGCTGGATTTTAGGGATGAATGGAATGAATGATAAGCATCGCTGTCTTACCGCATTGATATATCCAGTATGGAGTTTAGGTATATTGTTGGAACCTCTATTGGAAATCAATAGAATTGGTGTTTGGAGTTTTAGACAAAAAAAAACGAATTCTAGTTCTCTAAAATTATTGTAATTTACTTGTGGGCTTGTTAAATATTGTATTTTCAACAGGAAGTATATTTTTTCGTAGATCAATAGTTTTTTTTATGTACTTAAAATTGATTCTTAATGAAACCTTATTGATTAGTGATTTTAGTATAGGCAACCAAATATACAAGAAAATCTAAATTTCTAAGTAATCTATATCTGACATATTTTTGAAGTGAAAACTTTAGGCGCGTTGAGCACTTAATTTGGGTGAAGAAAAAACATGGATTTTTCGTCATCATCACGCTTTTATGCAACACACAATACTTTTGGTCATTCGTCACGCTTTTATGCAACACACAATACTTTTGGTTATGCAACACAATTAACAATGAAGCGTATATAGTGTTGCATATATCATCGTCACGCTTTCCATGAGCTATATGTATACTGTGTATATATGTGTACTTTGTTTTGTTTCCATTTACGGTAGGCTTACGATAAAATTTTTAAAAGCGATTCATTTATTGGTGTTTTCTCTTCTGTCGGCAGTCCCATGACTGGACTCTACGTTTTTTCACTTACTGCGTTCAATTTTATACACTGCCAGTCAAAAAAATCCGGAGAGTATTGCTATATAAGAATTGATCTACAGTTCACACAAAAATTATAGAAATTAAATAAGTGGTTCAAAAGATGTCAAAAAATAATAGTTCAATACTATTAAACGCTTTACAAAATTAGAAAAATCATGATAATTATTTACAGGTAACTGTAATTAAGTAAATAGGTTCAAAAGATAACCACTTTTTTTGAAAATGTATCAAATTTTTGATGGTCGGTTTTTTTGCGGTCAGTGTTTAATTACTTATTTTATTTTATATAAATTTACGAATTTGAACTGTATAGATATTTATGTTTTTCGTAATATCACATAGCACATTCAGTGTACAGTAGATTTTTTCTAAAAAAAAATGTTTCCTATGCATACTTTTAATTGATTTATCAAAGTTTCGAAAATGTATAGCCGGGGTACACCTAATGAACGTTATCGAAACCATCGTTAGTCTCGAATATATAAATTATTAGTCCATATTTTTCCCGAATTCTCACGTTCGCATCAAACTAGAAATTTACTTCACCCTCGGGGAAACCTTATTAGTTTTAATACGCTTCGGGATAGTGAAAGAAGCATAAACATATTCCGATGGGTATTTTATAATAAACAGAAGTGGGATATTAGATAGTTAATAAAAACATAATTAGGTCTGTCAAAAATTAACAAAAGGTCAACTGTTAACTCAAATTTGGTGAGATTAAGTATCTGAGTTAGGACGTTTTTTAATGATTTAAAGTTTTAGGCTTTGCTCAAAAAATTGTTGTTTCCGTCGTCAATGCATTTTTAAGCTGTATTAAACAAAATCATCAAAGAATGACCCCCTAATTAATGAATGATTTTCTATTATAATAAAAAAATTTGGTATAGGCAACCAAATCTACACAAAAAAACGAAGAGTCCAGTCATGGGACTGCCGACAGAAGTGAAAACACCAATAAATGAATCCCCTTTAAAAATTTTATCCTAAATCCATCGTAAGTCGATTTTTTTACAAAAGAAAGTACACATATATACACAGTATACATATAGCTCATGGAAAGCGTGACTTTATGCAACACTATATACGCTTCATTGGTAATCGTGTTGCATAACCAAAAGTATTGTGTGTTGCATAATAGCGTGACGATGGCGAAAAATCCATGTTTTTTCTTCACCCAAAAAAGTGCTCAACTCGCCTAAAGAAGTTTTCACTTCAAAAACCATTCATTAATAGGTTTGTTCGTAGAGAGAGTTTGCAACGGTTGGTGATTATTTCATACTGCGCATGCGCCGCCTCCAACGGTTTGGGATTTGCTATCCATTTTTATGTTCTACGAACGCATTTCGAAGAGTTAGTGATTCTTCTGTTTCTGTTATGAAAATTTAGATAAAGGGACAAAAAAAGAAGAATATAATACGGTTTTATTTCAAGTTTGGTAGCCAGATCATTTGCTACTGCCCTATATATCCGAAAAGGTTCGAAGAATTCAAAATCGCTGTATTCGCCAATAGCGTGGTTAAAAAAATGTTCATTCCGATGTTTCGGTTGACGATTCAATACATCGTATTCGTCAGTATCACTACTTGAGCTTGATGACGAAATATCGCTTTCTAAAAAAGCGTCGGAAGAATCACTGTAATCAGAAGAATCTACAATTTTAAAGAGCAATTTATTTAAAAATTATTTTATATTTTCGTAATATGTACCCACCTAAATCCAAATAACATACAAAAACCGAAAACACAAAAAAATTGGTTAGGTTATATATATGGCTGATTATGATTTTGTTATGAACAATATTCAAAGTGCGCATGACCGTGATTAAAAATTTGGAGAATAGTCAGAGATTTTTCCAACTATTCCCAATCAGTTGGCAATCACTTATTTTTTTACTACGAACACCCAACTAATAATTGGAAACTGTCAGTGATTCTTCTACGAACGCCAAATATTCAATGCGCATGCGATTTGCAGTTGGAAACGGTTGCTGATCGCTCTACGAACAAACCTAATGTCTCCCTAATAACGAATGATTTTCTATTAATAAACGATTTTGGCATAGGCAACCAAATATATACATTTAACACATTGGCTGCCACAAGGATCACTGGTGATCCTAAAGCCGGCGCCAGACATGCGTCATTCGGCATGCACCGAATGCTTGATGTTCGGCGAACTACTTGGCTTGCTACTTGCGTATTAACGAGCAGACGTCTACACACATGTGAGGTTTTGCGAGCACGTATTCGTTATGGGAATAGCAAATATTCGTCAACATGGATGTCGATGATACTCTTCTTGCGCATCACGCTTTTATAATTTTAGCTGGAGGATATTTATTGCTAAAAATTACAAGGAAACCTAGAAGAAGGAGATGGTGGGCAAACTTACTGCGATAATTGCGCTAGAATATATCTGTATAACTTAAAACATTGACAATTTAAAATTTGTACTTACCTTTTACTCCCAAGCACAAAGCCGAATTTGTGGATGAGGCAAAGTTTGTGTTTTCACAAATATTCGTCCACTTTGATCTATTCAAAAGACCGACACTGAACGGGAAACAACGAGCACGAATGTTTGCTGCTTGCCAAATAGGCAAACACCCATCCACAATACTCGCAATTCGCCGAGTCGCTGCTCGGTGCATGCCGAATGTTTGATGTTCGGCGAACTACTTGGTTTGCTATTTGCGTATTATAACGAGCAGACGTCTACACACATGTGAGGTTTTGCGAGCACGTATTCGTTGTGAGAATAGCAAATATTCGTCAACATGGATGTCGATGATGCTCTTCTTGCGCATCACGCTTTTATAAGTTTAGCTGGAGGATATTTACTGCTAAAAATGAAAAGGAAACCTAAAAGAAGGAAATGGTGGGCGGTGTCCATAAATCGTAGTAACAGCCTGTAAGTACCCTGTAAATAATAACTGAATTGTTACTCCCAAGCACAAAGCCGAATGTGTGGATGCAAAGTTTCTGTTTTCACAAATATTCGTCCACTTTGATCTATTCAAAAGACCGACACTGAACGGGAAACAACGAGCACGAATGTTTGCTGCTTGCCAAATAGGCAAACACCCATCCACAATACTCGCGATTCGCCGAGTCGCTGCTCGGTGCATGCCGAATGACGCATGTTTGGCGCCGGCTTTAAGGATAAACAAAATATTACAGTATTTATTTTTCATAACCTCAAATGTTTTTGCTTACATTTAATTATTGAAAAATGGTGCTAGTAAAGTTACTTTTTTTAATTGGAATTTGTCTTTCATATCAAGGATAATTTACCAAGTACAAAAAGACAAATAAAAATAAAAAGTTGAGAGACGCGAAGTTGCTCCAATTGTTAGAGGAGGAGGATTCTGATGAATTTGTGTTATCCGGTTCAGAATACAACCCGAGTGACGAAGAAGAATCTGATGAAGAAGATGAATGTAACAGTGATTCAAGCTTATTGGATGAAAATGCACAACAATCGGTAGAATCTAACGACCAGCAAAATAATGACGATGAATGGTACGAAGTTGACTGTACTCATTTACGTCTCGATATACAGTTTGCTGGTAATTAATCCTATATCTATGATGATATTTATCCTCAAAATAGTACCGAACTAACTCCTTTTCATGTATACAGGAAACTGATCGATGATGAAATTTTACAACTTATTGTAGAGGAGACTAACAGAAATGCTGCGCAAGTAAAAAATGCACAACGTTATAGCAGATCATCCAGAATTCATGCATGGAAACCTACCAATAATTAAAGAAGACATTTTAAAATTTTTGGGTTGTGTTATGTATATGAGAATTGTCAAGCTTCCCAAAATTGCAGATTATTGGAGTAAGTCACCATTGTATGATTTTAATTTTATTTCTTCTGTAATGACCAGAAACAGATTTCAGCTTCTTTTGAGATTCTTACATTCTGCTGATAACACGGCTGCTTTACCAAACGATCGTTGCCATAAAATTAGAAAATTATTTGAAATGACACAATTACGTTTTGCCCAACAATGTAATCCTGGCTCAATACTAGTTGTTGATGAAAATATGATTCCCTTTCGAGGAAGACTACTTTTCAAACAATATATACCTTCAAAGCGTATCGCTATGGCTTGAAACTGATTAAATTATGTAATCCTGTAGGTTATACTCTAAAAATGATTATGTATACCGGCAAAATGGCTAATAAAGGGCAGGATTTATCGGGAAAAATTGTACTAGATTTAGCAAAAGACTATCTACAAAAAGGAAGAGTTGTAATAACCGATAATTACTACACGTCTGTGCCTTTAGCAAAATAATTATTAGATGCTAATAGTCACTTATTAGGGACACTACGTAAAAACAGAAAATATATTCCAGAAGATATACTTTCCGCAAAATTAAAAAAAGGAGAGATAATTGGAAAGGAACATCGTGATAGCATTGTAATAGGCAAATGGCACGAAAAACGCGATGTCCTCTTCTTGACGACCAGACATGGAATCGACATGAAAGAGACAGGAAAACATAAGAAAGATGGTGTAGCTATAATTAAACCTGAAGCAATTATAGACTACAACAAAGCAAAAGATGGTGTTGACGTCTCAGATCAACTCGCAAGCTATTTCTCACCTCTGAGAAAAACTGTTCGCTGGTACCATAAAGCTGCAATTGAAGTTTTATTGAATACGGCTGTCATCAATAGTTTAATAATATATAATTCCTTCAACACACCAAAACAGCAAGTTATCTCATTTCGAGAAAAGCTAATCTTTAGTTTAGTCAATTACAGTCCGATGCCTGAACCTATTACTACTGTAAAGCATATGCTTGTTACAGTTGACGCCAAAACTACGAACAATAGGAAGAAGAGAAAACGTTGTAACCAATGTTACACTGAAACAGTTGCAACAAAAGGCAGTAGAGAAGCTCAAAAGAAACCCAAACTTGTTTCTACATTTTGTAATGTTTAATGTTTGCGAAAAATTTTACTGTGTGACATGTTTCACTAAAAAGCATTAAGTTGTTCACGATCACCGGTGATACTAGTGGCACATATGTGTGTAATATGTTACTGCAGTCCCATTAGGAGGATCACACGTGATATCTTGCTATTTTTTTCAAAAAAATTTGTAAGAATGTAAACTTAGATTGAATAGATGAGGCTTTTACTTGATGAAGATCCATACTTACTGATGAAATAAAACAAATTAATTTGTCTAAATCTTCATTATTTATTTTGAACTGACGTTCAAATTAACATTAGTGACGCGTTTCGCTACACAGTAGCTTTTTCAAACTAGTGAAGCTACAATGAAAAACTTTTAATTTATATAGTGCCTTAATACGGAATTCTAAGATATTGACAAAAGTATTAAAAATGGGGATAAGTACAAAAAGTGCCTAAATGCGGAATTCTAAGATATTGACAAAAGTATTAAAAATGGGGATAAGTACAAAAAGTGCCTAAATGCGGAATTCTAAGATATTGACAAAAGTATTATAATATATTTGTACTTGTCCCTATTTAAATATATTATAATACTTTTGTCAATATCTTAGAATTCCGTATTTAGGCACTTTTTGTACTTATCCCCATTTTAATACTTTTGTCAATATCTTAGAATTCCGTATTAAGGCACTATATAAATTAAAAGTTTTTCATTGTAGCTTCACTAGTTTGAAAAAGCTACTGTGTAGCGAAACGCGTCACTAATTTTAATTTGAACGTTAGTTCAAAATAAATAATGAAGATTTAAACAAATTAATTTGTTTTATTTCATCAGTAATGTAAACTTACTTTGTATTATTAACCATTTGTATGAATAAATATTGTTTTGTAAGCATTTTTCACTTTGGCACCTGGGGAACTTACCTAACACTCTTATGGTGGCAGCCAATGTGTTAAACTACAATATTTGTATGATTAACAATCTCGCTTGTTAATACACTTGTTAGTTAAATAACTATTCGTAGACAGAAATATTAATGAACTAAAAATTAAATTATTTCAAGCTATCTATTGGCAATGTAAAATGAAAATGGGAACCAGTCATGGGACTGCCGAGTGCCGACAGAAGTGAAAACACCAATAATAAATGACCAAGTTGAAAAAGTGTCCAACTGTAAACAGCAAATTATAATTCGAAGATTCACCGAAATGGTGCTCGTGTAGCTAATGGAAATGATGTGAATTTAGCGGTTATAAACCGAGTGAAGTGTGCTAGGTTGAAAAATATGGTATTTTTCATGACTTGTGTAGTTGAGAAATATGCAGTATTTAAAATCTCAACTATATTCGTATTTCCTTTTTTAATTTTGTATCTTACTCTAATAATTCATGGCGCTGTTTTTTAAATCTTTCCACTTGCTACTATGGCGCCACCTTAATTTGCTCCCTTTCCACTTTTTAATACATTCAGATGGTTCTCCTTCCTTCTACCCTCCATAGTTATAACTATAACCATTGTATATCTTTATCACAAACCACCAAGTCTGGGTGATCTGTGATCTTTATACAATGCTATAACACATAACACGTGTCAAATGTCAATAATTTTAGTTTCTTGTTATTCCTACAGGTGGTTATACTTTCTTACTCTTGTCAAAAGTGTTAAGCTTCACCATTGTATAAAGATAGGGCTTCACTAACAATTTATTGGCTTTAAAAAAACGACAATATAGGCAACCCTGTATTTAAAATAGTTCATTTAAATGTAGGAGGACAAAATCATATAGTCTGAGAAAGTGATCTCTGGTAACAAATATGTTTACGAGTGACGCCATCCTTAGAGTAGAGTTCACATTAACAACCTTGGACAAGGTAATGATCAAGGAGACTATCTAGTATGGAGGCTGCCTCCATGGTTGTGATCTTTGCTAACGTTAAAAGCAGTGGGATAAGAAGATTCCCATAATTTCAAGGGTTTCGGCGGCATATTCAAAATTACTAAAATTAAACATTACAGAATGGCCGATGAGAATAAAAATATTGAAAGTAATTAATTCTTTTTTATGCTTTTGTCCACTATTATTAACATTGAAGATAATATCGAGTTTCTAAAATAAATTAAATCCGAAATGTCTTTCATCCAATAAAACAGTAATAAATATACATCATTCTATTTATTTAATAAAAATATTTCAAAATTAGAATTGAAAAAGGATATTTAAAAGAAATATTAAAAATATTGATAAATTAGGACTTATGTAGTAGCAAAGAGATATAGCAGCGCTCTGACAAACTGGACAATCTCAGAGCCTCCTAATTTTGACTCTCCATAAACTCTATCAACAAAAGTAATAGGCACTTCTCCAACGGTATAATTCAACTGCCTTGCTCTAACAATCATCTCCATTTGAAATACGTATCCTTTAGAAACACAACTTTTAATGAGCTTTTCTAGCACATCTCTTTTGTAAAGTCTAAAAGATCCTGTAAGATCTGATACTCCAGGCCTAAGTAAAAGTTGGGTTAAGAAGTTTGCCCCACGGGATACTAACTTTCTTTTAAAATCCCAGCCGTATACACCTCCATTTCCTATGTAACGGGTACCTGATACTACATCATAGTCTCCTGATTGCTGCTTTTCTATAAATTCGGTAATAAACTTCGGCTAAAAATGAGCAATTAACAAGTTTCAACATTAACTATTTTAGCAATACTTACATGATGACTCAAGTCAGCGTCCATAATAACAATGAAATTGCCTGTAGCATGTTTAATTCCATGTATGTAAGCAGTTCCTAAGCCTAATTTCTTTTCTCGTGGTCTTAGTACAATTCTATGTTCACCATAAATTTTTTGTAGCTGTTTTGCTGCTTCCAATGTTCCATCTGGACTTCCATCATCTATAACTATGATTTCGAAATCATAGTTGCTACAATATAATTGTTACCATGTATTCATTCTACTTATGACGTTTTACCTTTTATCCATATATTTCACTATGAGATAGATGATAATGGGAAGATTTTCTACTTCATTATAAGTAGGTAGGAGGATTGAATATTTGCCTTTAGTATTATCTGCACGTTTTTCGTCAGTCATATTGTCATCAAAGTTGTTTTCTGTAACTGTATTTGACAATAAAGAGAGTAATATTAAACTAACAACCACTAACATCTGTTTGTAGGAATTCCACATACATTTTGATAAAAGGAGCACATTATTTGATAAATATTGAAATACCTACTGTTATCAAAACACAAGCCCGGTGACGTTTCACGTACTCATACCTCCCTTATCTCTGCTCATACTCATATAATTACACAACCTCAATTAACAGCCTTTAGTGTAGGCAACTTTAAATACACGAGTGCTAAGTGGATAACCTGTATTTGTATATAATCCAGAGACGATGGTTGCCTCTGTTAATAAGTAACTTTTCGAAAGTATAATTTTTTTCCTTATCCAGCTGCCTCCTATTGTCTCATGAGAGAATTTTGAAAGACTTTGATGTACTTATATAATGAGATGGTTCTGCTCAAAGTCTTATAACTTACATATAAGAAACAGAAGAAGTACATTATTGACATAGCGGGAATCTTTTAAATTGTAGGTTAAGTTATTTTTGTTGAGAATGTCAAATCTGGTCAAATCAAGGAAAATTAGTTCTAAAAATGATTAGTTTAGTTATCTAGCAATATAACGATCCATTTTAAAGGTGATATTTAGTCATGGAAAGTTCTGTAGCTATTGATAAAACATATGACAATATTGAAATTGATACCACTGAAAAGCTAAACCAAATCTCAGCAGAAAATAAACCAGGAACAAATTTTGAACAGAGTGCTGGGTACGTAATTAATGAAACATTAGCAAACCGAGACACAAAAGATGAATCTGCAAAAACGAGTCATGAAGAGGTAGGAAATAAAACAAATGGTGATGAAAGTTTTACAAATTCTACATTAAATCAATTTCAAAAACATAAACCTAGAAAACGTATTGCAATTTCTGAGAGCGACTCTGATACTGAAGGAAATCTACAAATTGTTGACAATATTGAATCAGAAAGTAAGTAAATGCTCATCCTTTATTGTGTCATTATAATTTGTTTAATTTTCCAGATATTACTACTTCACAGAACAGCACTAATGATAACGATAATGTATCTGAGGTGGCTAAAATCAAAAATAGAAAACATGTTAGTATGCTACAAAGTGATTCTGAAGAAGAAGAGAGTGTAGTTTCATCTCAAATGGAAAAAGAAGCCAGTAGTAATCAGAAGACGATAAATAATTTTGACTCCAACTCTGAAGGTGAAGATATTCTGATTTCCAGTAGAGATATCACTCGTAAAAAAGTTGCCTTACTAGATAGTGATTCAGATGATGAAGTAATAAAGCCTAGCAGTGACATTAAAAGTCTCAGTAGCAAAAAAAGTGTCAACACTTCTAGTAGTGAGTCAGATAATGAAGAATTGAAGATAAATTCAAGTAGAAAAAGTACTGGTGGTAAGTTGAAACGTAAAATAATGGTTCCTGAAAATAGTGACACAGAAGATGAAGTAATAACACCACATAATAAAAGTTTCTCTAATAATAATCAACCACTAGAAATGCCTATCTATACAAATGATCTTGAGGAAGAAAAGCTAACAAAGGTAACTAAACCAATTTGTCTTAGGCTTATTTAAATTTAATTTTTCATTTAGTCTTCCAGATGGTCTGCCCTTTGTGATTCAGAAAGTTCTGCTGATGAAATATATCACAGCGATGGTGAAAAATCTAGTATGTCCGAAAAAAAAATCTCCAAACCTGCACGTTATAGAAAAAAACCTAAACCAAAAAAAGAAAAAAAACCAAAAAAAGTAATATTATTCATCCAATATTATTACGTATAATATTGTTTTAATTTGATTTTGTTTATAGATGACTGGTAAGGAAGCAGCAGATCAAAGAGCTGAAATTCGGTCTGAATCGCAAAGAATGACCAGAGAATCGTGTATTTCCTTGCCATATCATAGACCAAAATCACATTCATTAAGAGAATTTCTTGCAAGGAGGCCCAAACTTGCTTTGGCAGTACCTTTGGTAGCTAAAACACCTCCTTCAGTTGCTATAAAAATGTCTATGGAGCAGCTGGAAGTTATATCGTAAGTTCACAATGCTATTTTTAAACTAAACTATTTTATTTTGCATCTTTTTCATTTTCTCAGTAAAAAATTCGAAGAAAGACATGAAGAAGTTAAAAAATTTTACAAATCCGATAGCGAACCAGAAGATGATGATGAAGATAAAGATGATGCAGATTATGTTCCTGAAGTAGAGCATTCTTCAACTGTCGACAATAGTAAAGATGAAAATTTAGCAAATACAAATTCAATTTTGGAAAGCATTTTAACCGATAAGGTAATTGAAGATTTAAGTAGTCAAACTTTCAGTGAAAAAGATAATGATAATGCAGAACTTATGGAAGTTGATGATATTGATGGAAATATTCAAGAGGTATCAGATATTGTTTCAAGTGAGATTGAACATGTTGATAAAGGAGTAGATATTCCTAAGGCTGACGATTTAAATAAAATTGAAGATATTACAAACAATATTGTATCTGGAACAAATAAAGAAGTCAAAGAAAATGTTGAAAATGGTGTAACTCAATCTCATAACAAAAGAGTTGAGTTGGATCAACAATTAGTTGAATATGAATTTAATCTTGACGATATGGAAGAGCATTCAGAACGAATAATAAATTCAGATAATCGAACAGAATTGGAACATCAAAAAGATGAAAGTAAGGATGAATTAAAAGAACCATCTATTAAAAATCAACAAGAAATTATAGATTTCTCTGAACTAGATAGAGAAATCGAAAATTTTACTAGAGGTTCTCCTCCCGAACAAGAAAAACCAAAATTATCAAAAATGGAGTTATTGAAAGAAAGATTGTCTAATATTCAGCCACGTTTAAGCAGCAGTGCCAATAATATCATTGATTTAGACAATATTGCCAAACCAACTCAAGTTGTTCAACTTATGGAAAGATTCGCTAAACATACTGCTAAAAAGGAACACCACAAAGACAAAATCAAATTGAATATAGTTAATGTGGAAAGCGGCGGAGAAATACATAAGGAAACAGTCGCTGTTCATGTCGATGATGAAGAGGATACAACAATCGAAGAAAAACCAGGTACAGTTTCTATAAAACCAATTTTTTTTGCTCGAATGATTGACTTTTTCCTGAGGATCTGTCGGCGAATATTTCTTTATTATAAATTTTCAGGTGTTCGTTTGCAAAGGCTTAGAAATGAGCTACAAACTCAGATAGCACAACAAAAGCAACAACTTTGGGAGAACAAAACTAAAAAAGAAGTAAAAAACGTTGTCGATGATGACGATCCTTACAAGGATGAGAAGTCAGAATGCGGTGCTGATGATGATATACTCGATAACGACGAGGAAGAAGAAATGACAGAATCAAGCGAAAATGAAGATTGTGATGAAGAAGAAGATATAGAAGATGCAACAGCGGATAAACCAAAAAAGAAGTCTGCTTTTGTCGATGATGAAGCGATGGAAAGTGATATAGAAGGTAATATTGACAAAAATACACTAAGAAATTATTAAATTATTATCTTTTTGTAACAGAAAATGAAGAACAAGTTGAATCTGAGAATGAAGATCAAGAAGCCGACGATAACGTTGATGCTGACAACGAAGATGATATAGAGGAAAACGAAGAAGATATTTCTAATGAAGAAAATAACATTGAGGAATTCAATAAAAGTGATGAAAATAAAGAAAACGAACTGAAAGACGAAGACGAAAAGGATGAAACAACAGCTTTCAAAAAACCTCTAAGGCGAATTATTAAAGGTTTCACTGAAGATTCCGACGATGATGATGATGTTCAATTATCTTCAGTTGTTAGTAAAATCGCTGAGAAATTGAATAAAAGCAATGAAGACAGTAATTCAACCACACGTAAGTCTGATTTTTTGTCCCTGCATTATTTCATACCTGCTCCAACTTCGATTACCCTATTAGGAATATTTATGAAAAAAAAAGTAATTAACTTGGGTTAACTTGGAATAAAAAACGGTTTTCTTTTTGTTTTACTTTCAGAAGACGATTATATTACCTCATATCAACTACAAAACCAAAAAACTCCAGTCAGATCTAACTCCGATTTAAAATTTTTGACACCGGTTTCTTACATAACGGGACTTCAAAATTTGACAAATTCAGCATCAAAGGTTAGTCAATTGTATACTTATCCCATTATCCTTTTATTTCAATTTTATCTTAGGTACAGTCACCAACAAACGTTCCTTCTCCTCTGAGGGAAGCCAATTGGCATGCTACACTCCAGAAGAAGTTATTTGCTGATTCCATTATAACAAATTCACAGGTAAATACCAATCAGAACTTAAACGATCACCCTGTATATATACATTAATTTTCCAGCAGTTTCAGTTCTTCTAATTTCTTATTGTTTTGCTTTTTTAGGCCGAGGCTATGGCACAATTATGTTCTGAAAGATTTCCTGACTCCCAAGTTAGCACGCAAGATAATTTAACGACAAATTCATCAACAGAAAACTCTTCGTCAACGAAAATTCCTTTAACAACTTCACAAGATCTTAATTGTTCAGTAGATTTTGAAGAAGCGCCGTCCACGCAAGATCTTCTCAACATTTGTTCAGGAGAGTTCACAGGAATATCCCAGGTACTTAATTGTTTAAAATTTTGTTTTGCTGACTGAAATAAACAAATTTTAGATATCTTCTAATGAAGTTTCCAAAACTTGCGTCAATCACACATTAAATCCCGTCGAAGAAGTGAAAAGTTTGGGCGAAGACCAAGATATGGTGATATCACAATTATTGAACGAAGAAGAAATGGAAGCTTTCAAAAAGAAATTCGATTCTCCCATTTTAATTCATTCGCAAAAAGTTATTAAAGAAGCTGAAGAAGTTACGGGTACTGGTGGAGTTATCGATTCGGATGACGATGAAGGTGTTCTAGAAGTGAAGAAAAGGAAGAATCAAAAGAAGTTAACGTTTTCAGGTGTTTAATTTTAAACGTAGTTTATAAAAGAGTGATAAGAGTGATAATTAATGTTCGAGAACTGTTGCTTAACGCATAATTTAACTGATACTCGCAACAATTAATTAAAACCACAACCTCCTCTTCTTTACTCAACTTAACTTCCCTTTTCTGTGGTGAACCAGCTTTTCAAATCCGAATTTCCATAAATACGCAACTTGATCCTACAGCCAAAGCCGCCTTACAAAAAAACTATGTCTTTGAAAACGCTAATTAATGTTTTAGATGATGAAAGTTCCGATGAAGAAGAAGAAGAACGTGAGGAAGAGATCGATCTACATGATGAAGATCAATTGGACGATGAAACGGCAGCAGAGGATGTTAATTATGATTCAGAAGAAAACGAAATAGAATACGCGGATGACAAAGGTAACTGGTATACAGAGCTTTGTTTTTTAACTTCTGTTTTCGTCATTTTCTGTTTTAGCAGATGAAAACCTGAAAATAAACGATTTTTTCGAGGACGAGGCGGAATTATCCGAATCAGAATGGGGTAGCGCAGACGAAGATGAAAAAGACTTGGACACGCTGGACTTCGAAAAAGGAGATGAGGAAAAATTCGACGAAAAACAAATGAGAACCGATTTAGAAAGGATACACATGCGAAGAATGTTAGATGACGATACGCGTGAAGTATAATTTAACATTTTTTTCCAGTTAATATGTTGAAAATAACCAATTTTTAGGTAAAATTACTGCAAGAAATGCTCTTAGATGACGGCGAGTTACACGGTAGTGGCAGGGAGAGACAATTTAAATGGAAGAACATCGATTCTCAAGGCACTGTCGATGATACAAGAAAAAACAGTGACGACGAAATCGGTTTCGATGAAGCCGAAAGCGAAGAACAGTGGCGGAGGAAAAGACACGAAAGAGAAATGTTTTTAAAAGAAAAAGAATCAGATGACAGTGATTTGTTGAGTGAAAGCGAAATATTAAAATTCGGACACAAAGTTGTACAGAGAAGTTCGAGTAATTCGCAAGGAAGTTTATTGATGGAGAAAAGCAAAGTTGAAATTGGAAGCCCTAGTTTGAAATCGACTTTAGGTTTATTGGTGAGTTAGATAGTTCTTTAAAGTTATTATTTTGAAATATATTTCGGTTTTAGCATAAAAGAGGATCGTTTCTCAGCAGAGGTGATCAAGTATTACAGAAATTAGCGGAGTACAACAAATTATCTTCAACAACAACAGTTGCCCAAAAAACAAAAAATTCCAAAAGTTTCTTATTTCAAACTGTAGAAGTAAAAGCAGTGAACGAAAAACTGTCCATTTTTGTAAGTAGACAATTTTATCAAGTTTCTTCGGTAATTTTTTTATATTTTTAGAGTAAAAAAAGAAAAGCTCTTGAAGGTACACCGAAAGTTATTAAAAAGTTACGCTTGACCGACAATCTAAGTCCAGCAGTGAAGAAAAAGAAAAGCAATTCTAACATAAAATCGAAACTTTTCGGAGTCTCTTAGACTGAATTCAAAAATTTTTAGTATTTATTTGTATATTTATCAAGTTGAAGCTATTTTATAGAATGTTTATTAAATTTTTTAAGTACTTCTTTTTTTATTGTCCTTGAACTTGATGAACTAAAAAAACAGAAATGAAGATTGAGGGGAATCCCACATTAACGAAATTCCTCGCTATAACCTAAAAAAAAGTATAAGGGAGAATGGAAACAGAAATTATGTAAATTAATCCGCTAAAGCACGGATTGGACATTTATTTCTACATGCATGTAGATTGGGGCTCTGAAGAAACAAATCTGAAAGGAAAGTAATGGACATAGGCGTAGCAAGAATTTGAATAAGTAGACGAAAGATACAATATATTTTTAATCAAATAGGCTATTGAGGTTTGTTATTAGTCAGCTTGTTAGTAAAGGAATGTGAGTGATTAAAGAGATTGAGATAATAACTCGGGCATTATTTGTAAAGCAGGAACATATCACCAAACTGGGCTTTTGTCGCTGAAAATTTTAAAATAAAAATATCTGTCCGTCTCAGCGACCAATGTCGGTAATGATCAAAGAAATATCCGCGACTTGGAGGATAACGGACACACTGAACGAGTTATGTCGATCAATTTGAATCAAGTAAAAATCAAACCTACTTTACCATATGAGAACTGTCACACGGTTAGATCGATCGCAGACTCGTCCAGTCGAGATGTTTGATTTTCAAACTAATTTTACTCGACACTCGCGATACAGCCGCGCATGCGTAAATAGAAATTTGGTTTCGAACTTCTACTCTGTTTTTGATTTACATATTTATTTCTTACATGCAAGAACAAAAATAAAATACAGTGTATTAGTTCATAAACATATGAAAATACAGCTGTTAAATGTCAAATTGAAAAATGGTGATGCTTGCTTAGTGTGACGAGCATTTCAAGTATAATTTAATCCGACACTACACACGACTCGATACCAATTATTTATCCGGAGAATTGATCAGTATGCCCGCCGTCTTGTTCAAATTGTTGGATATGTGTAGTTGGGAAGTACCTACTCTCTACATTTGTGATTTTTGTAAACGTTCCTATCGAAACTAAAAGCCGTACTCAGAACCTGCGCTTTTTATGCTCTTTATTATCGATTATGATTTTTTAGGTCCATACACTCTAATATAATGTCCCCATCGTCAACCAGTCGGCAAAGAAATGAACAAGCCAGTTTGGTGTAGTCAGATTTATTTTCACGGCAAAGCCGCTGAAGTTTGTTTCGCCGGTCTATCCCAGTTTGGTGAATCTCTGTCAAGGTGTCTATTCACTAAGAAGTGAGAGCTCCTAGGAGAGTAAACTCTCTTATAAAGTGATCATGCGCGCTTTCTCAAAATTGTAAATACCGTATTCACTATAGACCCAAGGGAGAGCTCACATGCTCCTATGCGCCTATTCCACTGGGTAAACTGAAGAGAGCGTGCGCATTGCACATCAACGAGCATAATGTCAAAAAATATGACATTGCGGTTACCTAACTTCACTTCTCTCTTTTGTTATTTTATTCTCGTTATTTTTTGTGAGCAATTTTTTAAAACTAATAAAATAAGCCATCTATTTTTTGGTATCCAAATCACAGGTCACCCAGAATCTATGGTTATGTACGTAACAGTAATGAAGTTAGCATTTAACATAAATCCCATGGGAAAATCATAGCAACACTGCGTAGATACTGATACTGCACCGTCGTGAATACGGTTTAGCGGTAGCAGTAGCATGTTAACAGCTACAGAAAGAGTGATCTCATATGACAGCTCTCTCAGATGACAGCCCTCTCGATTAGTGAATAGGCAACCATATTATTTAAATACAAATACTATAGCAGTGTTAACGTGGTCGCATACTTGCCTGGCACGACACGGATAAAATCCATGGAAACTAAAATGTAGATACGTACACTTCTCAGACAGTAGATCCGGCGACGGACGGGATTCCGATCACACGATCCTATCCGGAAAACGGCGTTTGAGCGAATATTTTATGTTATATGGAACAAATCAAAACTAAGTTGTCGTGATTTGTCGTTTGTGAGACTTGAGTAAGGGCAATTAGCATAACCTAAAAATGATTTTATTAGGGAAAATTGGATGTTCAGAGGGAAAATTGAAACAGGTGTAATGAAAATTTGGTTTGAATTAGTGAAACAGACAATCCAAGTCCAGCAGTGAAAAAACAGAAGAGTTTTATTGGTTTTAAACTTAATATAAAACAAACAACGAAAACAGAAAGAGGGCATTAAACGATGGAACACATCCCATGAATTTGTTTTGACTATGTGAACAACGCCCTCTGTATGGAAGTGAAAACAAATTCATGGGAGGCGTTAGCTTTCAAAACATATTCATAAAAAGTTTCATTACAATGTTGCTGGTAGTTTCGACATAATCGTAAAAAATGTGTAAAACATTTTTATTCCAAATTCTTTAATAAATAAATCTTTTTACTGAGCAGACCGCACTTATTTTTCAGTGTTCTACTTATCCTAGGAACGGTGCCACCTTTTTTGAAACATCCTGTATTAAATAAAAGATTAACTCCTCGTATCCTTTGTTATACAAATATTTACTTTTGTCTGAAAATAATTGTTATTTGCACAGATCTTGCCCAAAATATATATAATTAGAATAATATCCCAAATTATAGACTATGCAGATCCAAAACTCTAAAAATCTAAGTATGTATTATCGAGGTACACAATACACAGTATGATATGACTCCAACTTGTAGTCTATTTAACTTGCATGAGACCTAAACATTAATGCACTTATTTATAGAATGTCCAATATATAATGAACTTAGAGGAGATTGCATATGTGCTCAGAATGGCTCTGTAGCAGAATAGCGTCAGTCAAAATAGCGCTGGACAAAATAGCGCCATGTTAAAATAGCGTCAGTCAAAATAGCGCAGCTCAAAAATAACGCAGAACAAAAACAGCGGTAGACAAAATATCTTAAGTATTCCCTTTCCCTTTTTGGATAACCTTCATGGTGGAATACAAATTCTTTGATATATTTTCGAGAAGGGAAAGGGAATAAGCTATTTTGTCTACCGCGGCTTATTCCCTTCCCCTTTTTGGAAAACTACATTTTTGTCCGCCGCTGTTTTTGTTCTGCGTTATTTTTGTGCTGCGCTATTTTGACTGACGCTATTTTAACCTAGCGCTATTTTGTCCAGAGCTATTTTGCAATAGAGCCGCTGAGAATTGAATAAATTTGACGAATTAATACGTATTCTTAGCACCAGTGACTTCATTAAATTAACTGAAGTTGTGAATTATCTTCTCAATATTTTGAAGCTGAGTGCCGCATTTTGGTATGACCGAACTTCTTGTAATAAGAATTGTATATTCTTTTTAATGCAATACATTTATCTATCTTTCTATCTAAGAAAATATTAATTTTCTTTTTTGTCATTGAAATTCTTCATCTTACCACTCAATAAAATGAGAAATAAAACACTTATTACTCAGGAATGTTTTTATTAGTACTATATTAAAATTACCTATACATAGTGCAAATTATAATTGTCTCCCTGTCAGTTTTATAAGAAGGCGGATGTGTCACTTGTCAACAGTCATCAATATATAGTGACTTATCGATTTATAGGTTACTACAAATAATTTTTTTTATAATGTAAACGTTCGTTTCGCGCTTGTCCGATAGTGTTTACCGTTGCTTCTAAGTAATTAAGCATCTGTCAAGTTAATGCTGGGTTGTCCCAGGTATTGGATAATTAAAATATAATTTATGATTGGTTAATTGCTGGGATAAACATTCGTAGTTATTTGAAAAATTTAAAGATCTCAAAATATAATATCTAACAATGACACCACTTAAAAAATTCACGGTTATAAGAAGTACTAAAAGTATCGAAAGATTCGTTATTGTAATAAAACTAAAACCTTGCTCGAAAATACTTTCGTCTAATACTACAGGTTTTAAATAAGCTGAAATTGATTGATTACTTTCCGTATAAAATTCGTTTTCATGAACAGAAATATAATCAAAATCGGTTTTCCACGTAGTTTTGTTATTAAAAATAACTTTTTTTAACAAATTTAAAATGTATGTATCTTCTTTAACATAAAATTTGATATATTTAATGGCAGGATGTATAGTGCATTCTTCTACGTTTCCCTGGTATATAGAAATTAGTTTTCCAGGATCTTTCTCTTGCTCCCAATAATAAAACGTATCCGTTTTGGAATCGTAGCATTTCATATAAGAGTACGTACAAAACGTTCCACTTGGTAGTTGTATAGAATCGTTTACAAAAAATCTTTTCCCAGTTTTTGATATTGCATACTTTGAATCGGGAATATATTTCAAAAAGATTGAATAAAATGGTATAGTTCGTAGAAAATTATTTGATACGTCGGGATTATAATCAAACATATAATTTCTTAATTTTGAGCACTCCTTAAAACAAATTCCGTATATTGTTACATTTCTAACATCAGCTACAGTAATTGTATACACCTTTTTAGAACATTTTACTTTTGCACACACTTTACCGTTCAAAAAAAATAAAATTAGAACGATTAAAATTACATTCAACTTGAAGATAATCATTTTAACAAAACTGTGGTGTATTTTTTTTATAGAAAATGATAACGATGCATTCGCATGAATCTTAACCATTTCCGCCGGAATGATTTAATTAGAACTTCCTTAAAATACGAGAGAACTAAAATTTGTAGCATAAATCAAATAAACAGGATGTATAGAGCTTCGATCATTAAACAGACTATATGAATAACCCGCTATACTGACAACACACTGTGTTTGTAACCAACATCTAAATCGATTCTTTCATTCCAAAACAAGGATAGAGCGCTACATACAGCAAAGGTCTCAGATTCCAGCAACAGTGCTGTGCTGTGTGAGGAAGGGATTAAATTGACTGAATAATCATTTATTAGTACTCCAGGAACAAATTTTAGTTGCCGTTGACCAGATTGGATACAGGCTCTGCTCCTGCTCTAAGAAATTTTTTTCAACCTGGTCCAACCATTATCACTTGAAATGGAATGCTAGCTTCTTATTAGAATAGGTAAATGGTATTGTAAACACTAGGTACTATTTATACATTTTTTTTGCATATTACACAACGTTTCACCATTTTGTGAATATAATTTAACGAATAAATGAAGAATTCTTGATTGATTTAAATTCGCTGTGTTTGCAAATGAACATCGAAAGGGGGTATAGAGACCAAAAGATCCTTATACTCTCAGACATACTATAGCATGTCCTCAGATCAGAACTAGACTGGTGTGGGATTGCCTACAAAAACTTTTAACCCTGGCAAACCATAATAGAGTAACTCTTAACTGGGCCCCGGGCACAAGGGTATAGTAGGCAATGGAAAGGCAGACGGCAGACACCCTAGCAAAGCAAGGGTCTGAAACTGCATTCACTGGTCCTGAATCAGTATTTGGAATATAAAAATCTGCTGCACGTGCCAAAACAGGAACACAGCAAACTCGGCAAGACTCTACAAATTTTTTAAGTAATTTTCCAATACCTATAACCTCAAATTTTTGAGAAAATGGCGGAAAACCAATTTTTTAGTTTTTAATTTTTTTCCCGCGTAATAATAATTTTATTCACATGAAATTTTGTGAAGGTATATCTTTTTTATGTTGAATGAGTATATTTTTTTTCAAATTGAGAAAAAAATTGGTTTCTGAGATATAGGGCAAGTCCACGTGACGTCACGCCCGGATGAATCTGAAGTTGAAACAAGCTTTCTATGCTATTTCTCTATGTTCTAAGCACAATACGTGGTTCTTATAGTTATTTTGATCGTGTTTGAGTTGATTTAATTTTGAGTTGGTGCTTTCTTCGACTCTGTTTTTATTGCTTAGGTATTTTAAAAGCTCTAGATTAGATTAGATTAGAATTGGAGTGGCTCTTTGTCCTATCCCACTGCGACCTTTGCAGATATATTGTGGTCCTCCTCCATATTTAGAGCTCGATATCTAGCTTTATTCTTTTTATTAGATCTATTAGCCTGGATACCGCCTCCTTTGCGTAGCTCTCTGCCCTCGGTTTTTCTTCTCCCAATAGGTGAAACCGCACCCTTGCTAGGCCTTCGCACTCACAGAGTAAGTGCTCCGCGGTTTCGTCTTCTTCCTGGCATAACCTACATAGGCTGTCATCTGCTAGGCCAATTGTGTGCATATGCTTCCTTGGCCTACAATGCCATGCCAGCACTCCCACCATCATCCTCGTCGTTTCTCAACTTTGACATAGTAGGCCGCGTGACAGTCTGACCGAAAGGCTTTTAAGGAATAGCTTAGCGTGCCTTTGCCCCGGAGTTTCATGCCACCAGCGCAAGGCCTGGTTGTTTATCCATTGATGGATGCTCTCCTTAGTGAGGCATTTAGCAATTCCGCAGGAAGGTTCTGGCCCTATCATGACCTCAGTCGCTCCCTGCTTGGCTAATTCATCGGCCTTTTCATTGCCTTTAATTCCTTGATGGCCTGGCACCCAGGCTAGGGTCACTCTATTATGACTACCTAGTCTGTTGAGGGCCTTGCGACACTCCCACACCAGATTTGACGTTGTCCGATATGAGCTTATCGCTTTTAGTGCTGCTTGGCTATCGGAGTAGATGACGATTCTTTGGCTATCTACCTCCCGTCTCATCAACTCTTCTGCACAGCATTGCACCGCCATTACCTCTGCCTGAAAGACAGTGGCATGTTTCACAAGGCTTAGAGAGATCGTGATCTTCTCTTGTACCCCATATATTCCGGCTCCTACTCCAGAGTCTGTTTTAGAGCCATCAGTGTACCAGTTGAGATTCGCTATTATAGGAGGCCCTGTCTCCCTGTCCTTTCTCTCTGGAATGACTACTGTGTATTCATTTTTAAAACTATATTTTGGGGCAATCTGATCCATTGGCATTCCCAGTATTGGATCTACCTTTATTTCTTCATATAGCTTATTGTAGACCTTACCGTGTCCTTGACTTATCGGAGGAGGCCCCTGTAATAATCTGTGACTTACAGATCTTGCATTACCCTGAACGAAGATATGCAGTGGTGGCAGGTTCAGTATTACCTCCAGGGCTGCAGTCGGCGTCGTTCTCATGGCCCCTGTGATACTTAGGCAAGCTTGCCTTTGGATACCACTTAACTGCCTTTGCGCCCCAATCTGCAGTGTCCTGGACCACCAGACTACTGATCCATAGGTTATCATTGGCCTCACGACCTGTGTATATAACCATTTGGTCATGTTGGGATTCAATCCCCAATTCTTCCCACACATCTGCCTTCACCTTCCGAGAGCAATTATTCTGGCCTTGTGCGTGGTTTTTTCGATGTGAGAATTCCATGTAAGCTTCTGGTCAAAGATTACCCCTAGGTACTTAACTTCTTTAGCAAATGGAATTTCCACTCCGTTAATTTGTGGCTTTTGTAGACCTTGCAAATTTCTCTTTTTTGTAAACGGTACCAGTGTAGTTTTGTGAGGGTTCACTGCCAGTTCCTCCTCCCTACACCTGCCACTTACTATATTAAGCGCCATTTGGGTGCGCTCTGATATCGTGTTTGGAAACCGTCCTCTTATGACGACAGCAATATCGTCTGCATACCCTATAGGCACTGAATACCTTCATCGGACAGCCGTACTGGAAGAGTATCTACAAGAATCGCCCACAAAAGGGGCGATAGCACGCCTCCCTGAGGGCAGTCCCTCCCCACCCCCGCCGTGATGGTTGCCTCTCCCAGGGTGGATGTGATTATCCTATTCACTAGATTGACTGCAAGCCACCTGCAGATGATGGGTTCGATCCCCCTTCTTTCCATACACCTGGTTATAGATATTGATTATTGAATGCTCCCTCTATATCCAGAAAAATAGCTACTGCTATTTCCTTGTCGTCGATCGACTTGGAAAGTAGCCTGTTTAAGTCATCCAGAGCCAGGTCTGTTGACTTGCCTTGTTGGTAGGCATACTGACGCTAGCTTAGAGGGCGAGTTTTCAGAGCGTTGTCCTTTATGTACCTATTTACTAGCTTTTCCAAAGTCTTAAGCAGGAAGGACGTTAGGCTAATTGGTATGTATGATTGGGGCGTTTGGTCTGAGATTCTACCTACTTTCGGAAGGTAGATGACCTTCACCTTCCTCCATATTACCGGAGTATATTTCCAGGCTAGGCTAGCCTTGAAGATCTTGCTTAGTTGCGGCACCAATGCCTCTTTACCCTTCTGCAGTAGGGCTGGATAGATTCCATCCTCTCCCGGTGATTAAAAGGGTTGGAATTCATCTATCGCCCATCTTATTTTATTTGGTCTTGTAATAGCAGTGGCAATTTGCCAGTCTTCCCGACTGGGTCTACCTACCTCTTGGAGATTTCTGGCTACCTCCTGCCGACCTAGATACATGATAGCTCCTGGGAAGTGTGCCCTTATCAGCAACTTCAAGCTTTCCTGAGCCGTTTCTGCATAGTTTCCGTCCGTTTTCTTCAGGAGACTCACCTTTTCATTGGAGCCTTCTTTGGCCAGAACTTTGTGGATTCGGGCGCATTCTGTGGTCTCTGTAATTTCCTCACAGAACCTTCTCCATGAGTCCCTTTTGGCCTTCCGGATCTCCTTATTATAGTGAGTAAGCTTACTCCTGTAGAGGTCCCAGTTTTGGTTGAGCTTGGCTTTATTGAATAGCCTTCTTACCTCGGTTCTTAATCCCGCTAGGTAATTATTCCACCAAACTGTGTTCCCTTTGCGTTGCCTAGTTCGTTCTGGACAGTTCACTCGGTAGGCATCCAACATTGCCTCGTTAACCTGGTCAACTGCCACTTCTAGGCTTTCTTTCCCTTTTATAGTGACTGTCCCTTCCTTAAGTGACTCTCTGAGGGATTCATCATATCCTTCCCAGTTAGTCTCTCTTGGATTTCTGAACTTCGTCACTATTAGGGCTGCTGACTTCAGCTCAAATCTGATATGCCTGTGGTCGGAACATGATGGTTCCTGCGATACCCGCCAAGCTACTATGTTATCACTTATTCTGTTGGTACTCAAAGTCAAGTCTAACACCTCTTTTCTAACCGCTGTGACAAAAGTAGGTTCTGTACCTCTATTGGCAATAAATAACCCTTCCCTAAGTATGAATTCATAAAATGACTCACCTCTTTTGTACTGGCCCAGATTGTATGATGGGCGTTGGCATCGCATCCCGGTATAAGCTGCATGCCCCTCTCCCGGAAATAGTCTACGACAGCCTTTAATACCTGTGGAGGACAGGTCAGCTCATCTCCTGGACAGTAGGCGGAACAGACGACTACTCTCTTCGTCCCACCCTGCGTTTGGTATGAAAGGATTCCTGCAACCAAGTCCCCGGAGCAAAGACCTGGAATTAGTATACAATTAACTCTTTCACTGTGTATTATACATGCTCTTGGCCTTAGTGCTGGCCTATGATAGAGTAACGTACCTGTTTGTTGTTTGAGGCCCGCTATGGTCCTACCATGTACCCAAGGTTCCTGCAGAAGGGCCACATATATGCCTTCTTTTGCCAACCTTCGACACAGCACGGCACTGGCAGCCTTGGCGTGTTGAAGGTTGACCTGCAGGAACCTAACGCTGTCATCTAGGTCGAAGAGTGGGAATCCTCTGTGGGCTCTGTGACCCTGGGCTCTCCCTGCTCCATGGCTTCAGCCTCCTCCCTGACCGGTGACGGCCTTTTGAGAGGGCTAACGCCACTTTGCTGGTCAGCTTCCCCGGGTCTAACCTCTGTAGAAGATTCCCCCTTCTTCTTCCCCTTCTTCAGCCCTGGGCCCTTCCCCGATGCACTTCTCACCTGTGGGGAGGCCGCACTGCCGGTTGTGCCAGTGGAGGCTCCAGGCTTTACAGCCTCCCTCTCCACTGCACCTTTGGACTTGGGTCCCTGCTCCTTGACCTTGAAATGAATTCGGCCCATCCCGAAGTAGGGACTCATGTCCAGCCTTTTGATCTCCTCCAAGGATTCCTCATCCGTGGAGGAGGTTCACATCTGACCCCTTTCCATCGGGGTCTTTCCCCATATGGTCCAGAGCGATGTCCTTAGCTTCCGGTTGTGCCAGTGGAGGCTCCAGGCTTTACAGCCTCCCTCTCCACTGCACCTTTGGACTTGGGTCCCTGCTCCTTGACCTTGAAATGAATTCGGCCCATCCCGAAGTAGGGACTCATGTCCAGCCTTTTGATCTCCTCCAAGGATTCCTCATCCGTGGAGGAGGTTCACATCTGACTCCTTTCCATCGGGGTCTTTCCCCATATGGTCCAGAGCGATGTCCTTAGCTTCCGGTTGCTCACCTTCAGCCTGCTTAGGATTCGTTTACCCTCCAATCTCTCGCCATCCTCGTCAGGGACAAAGACGTAGCAAGCAGCTGCAGGTCTCGGTAGGCTGTCTCCCCTCAGGGTCCTGAGACTTGAGTTGTCCCAGGGAACCAGCGAGGAAACCACTCCATCCAACCATTCAGCACTCTCCACGTCCGCGCAAGTGATTAGAAGGTACCCGGGTTTATGGGTGCATTTGACAAATCTCACCTGAGGTCCGTTATCTGCCACCCCCTCGTATGCCTTCATGATGGAGTGCTGGAGGGCTTTACGCCTATCCGACTCCATCTGACAACTAGGATATTCTTCCTCCACTACCCTCTCCGATGAGGCCGCATCCCGGAAGGACGGTTTATCCTCCCTTCTGGGCCTTTTCGTCACGGGTCTTGCCTGTGGAGGGGTTGTCCCTTGTGACTGGGGCGCTTCTTCACCTCTTCCGTAGCTTCCGTAGGGCGCTTCCTCGCCTCTACTTCGGCTTTGTTAGGGTGCTCGTTTTTTCTTTGGTAGAAGCGACTTTGCGAGGTTCTCCTTGATTACCACCTTTTTGGATACAATGTAATCAAGGCCCTCTTTCAACAGAGCCTGCATCCTTTTCCTAGAGGCTTCCGCCAGTCTGGCGCCGCGGGGATCCTCCTCCGACATACGGTCCACCTCTTCCAGCGAGTTCGCTTTAAAGCTCGCTCTCTGGTGACCGCCTTTCTTTTCTTTTTTCGCCTCCGAAGACGTGCTAGCCACGGCGGCTCCTTCAGCCTTGTCGTTGCTAGTCGTCTCCTGGGCGCTTAGTTTTTTTTTGTATTTTGATCCATCTGAATCCCACGAGTAGCTAGGCAATTTTTTGTCCACCTCCTCAGAGCCCCGCATGAGGAAGAAAGGCTGGGATACAAGGGGGTTTCGCCTGGTGCCATCAGGGGACCGTTCGAGGCCACATTCCCTGTGACCATCCAGTACATCGACACGGTACCTTCACACCTTCACTGGGGGGAGTTGGTCCACGGTGACAGCTTTCGCAAATGCTTTTGGGCTTTTGAGGAGTTTTACGTCCTCTCACCCTACTTATGGCTGCCACTGATCAAGAGCGTTGGTTCCTGACCGTTCCCCTATCCGCCACCTGGGGACGCGCCTGGTAGGTCTCCACACCCAACAGGCTTAAAAGCTCTATATCTGACTGTTTATAATAAGTAGAAAGGATCATTAAAACACTACAAAAATACAAATCTGACCAAACTATTGTTTATTGTTTTACCTGCGGGCGACTGTCAGCTGTCTTCAACGGGAGAAAAGAAGAAAATTCAAATGATGCTTTTATTTGTTACAAAACAACAAATAGAGACCAAGATACTTGGATTTTGGACTCAGGTGCAACTGATCACATGAGTCATCGCCGAGAATGGTTCGAAAACTATACGGAAATAGCTGAACCAATTACAGTTGGTAATGGTGACAAGATAATGGCTCTGGGCAAAGGCGATATCAACATTTTTGCTTTTAATGGAGATGAATGGATTCGCAAACGAGTCATGGGAGTCTTGTTCATGCCGGAACTTAAGAAAAATTTGTTTTCGTCGGGAAAGGTGTTAGATCGCGGGCATCAATTGAACATGAACAACGAAGGTTGCAAATTGCTGAAAGATGGAAACATTGTTGCAGTGGGAGTTCGCAGAAAAAGTTTGTTCCAAATGTTGTTCAGAACAATACAACCATCAAAGATTGAAACTACAGCGAGTGTAGCAATCAAACACGCTACACTTCGTTCATGGCACGAACGTCTAGGACATCAGAATTCGACACACGTGAAAAAGTTCCTACTAAGTCGGGGTATAGATTTCATTGATGAGGAATTTGCATGTGAAGCTTGTGTCTATGGAAAGCATCATCGAAGCAGTTTCAAGAGTCGCGAAGAAAAGTCAAAGATGTGTGGCGAAATCATTCATACTGACGTGTGTGGTCCGTTTCAGACGAATTCAATTGGTGGATCCAGATATTTTTTGTTGCTCAAAGATGATTATTCTCATTTTCGTTTCGTATATTTCATGAAACAAAAATCAGAAGTAGCGAGTATTATCGAAAAATGTGTTAAACTGATTCAGAAGAAGCATGGTCACAGTGTTCGCAATATCAGATCTGACAACGGCACAGAGTTTGTCAATGAAAAGCTGAAAGTTTTCTTTGAAGCAGCTGGAATTCATCATCAACGAACTGTGCCATATACACCAGAGCAGAATGGTTGTGCAGAAAGGGAAATACGAACTATCGTTGAATCAGCAAGGACAATGCTTGAGGCAAAGAAGATTGATAGGAAATTCTGGGCGGAAGCAGTAAATACAGCAGTTCATGTGCTAAATCAAACTGGAACAAGCACAGTTGACAACAAATCACCGTATGAATTATGGCATAACAAGGAGGCGAAGCTAGACCATTTACGGATTTTTGGTTCGGAAGTATTTATTCACATTCCAAAAGAAAAACGTCAGAAGCTCGACGCGAAGGCAGAAAAATGTATGTTTGTTGGTTATGACAATAATTCAAAGGGATATCGAGTTTGGAATTCGAAAACTAGTAAAATCGAGATCTCACGAGACGTCGTTTTTTTGTTAGAAAATTCAATGGGAACACTCGATATTTGTGTTGAAGAAAATGCTAGTGTAGTCAGTAAGAATGAAAATAACGAAAACGAAGACAATTATGGTATTGACAAAGGTGCAGAAAATGAAAATGACGAAGATAAGGACACAAATGAATGTGCGTCACTAGATCAACAGAAAAATCGTGGTATGACCTGCGATCTTGATAGCAGAAATATTGTCAATAGGCGTGTACGTGATCGTAACACATTAACACATCTGGTAACTGGTGAACATTCTGCAATGTTGGCAGTCAGTGATGAGCCAAGAACGTATGAGCAGGCAATTCAGTCGATTGATTACAAGCAGTGGGAGCGAGCAATGGATGAAGAGTACGATTCACTTATGAAAAATCATACTTGGATTTTGGTCGATGCGCCAGTTGATCAAAAAGTGATTGACAATCGCTGGGTCTACAAGGTCAAAGAAAATCCGGATGGGAGTGTTAATCGGTATAAGGCACGATTGGTAGTACGAGGCTTTACACAAGAGTACGGAATCGATTACCAGGAAACATTTAGTCCAGTGGTGAAGTTTACATCAATCAGAGCGATCCTAGCATTGGCTGCGGCAAAGCGTATAACACTAAAACAGTTTGATGTGAAAACGGCTTTTCTAAATAGCGATTTAGAAGAAAATGTTTATATGAGCCAGCCAATTGGATATAATGACAACAGTGGCCGAGTGTGTAAACTATACAAAAGTTTATATGGTTTGAAGCAGGCTTCGCGCTGTTGGAATAAGAAGCTTACTTCTTTCCTTAACAGTTTTGGTTTCAAAGAGAGTGGATCCGATCCATGCGTTTTTGTTAGCAACGGAAAAGATGGAATGTTAATTTTGGCAATTTACGTTGACGATGGATTGATTGCAGCAGAAGAACAAGAAGCCATTAAGCCGGTCATTAGACACTTACAGAGAGAATTTGAGATCAAAATTTTTGAGCTGAAATGTTTTTTTGGGACTCGAAATTGATCAGCTTTTGGATGGATCGATTCATGTTCATCAACAAGGATATGCAAGAAAGGTTCTTGATCGTTTTGATATGACATATTGTAAGACAGTGACAACTCCATTAGCTAGTTCACAAAACCTCGGAGATTTTGAAGCTGATAAAAAAATCGATTTTCCTTATCGAGAGGCAGTCGGGAGCTTGATGTATCTGGCCGTTGCAACCAGACCAGATATTAGTTTCGCAGTTGGAAGTGTCAGTCGATATTTGGAAAAACCAGCTACTGCACATGTGAATGCAGTAAAACACATTATGAAATATATCAAAGGTACGATGAACAAAGGAATACGTTTCGTAAGCGGAAACAATTTAGACTTTTGCGGGTATAGTGATGCCGACTATGCTGGAGACACGCAAACACGACGATCAACATCAGGTTATGTTTTCATGCTTGGAGGAAGTGTAATTAACTGGGGATCAGAACGACAAAAATCCGTCGCACTATCCACAACAGAATCCGAGTATGTGGCAGCGTCACAAGCTATAAAAGAACTTGTCTGGTTGAAGAATCTCTTATGTGATCTTCGACAAGTTAAATTGGATGTACCAGTTTTATTTATAGATAATCAAAGCGCAATACGACTTGTGAAGAATCCAGAGTTTCATAAGAGAACTAAGCATATTGACGTACGTTACCATTTTATCCGAGAGAAATTCAAAGATGAATTTTTTGAATTACAATATGTTCAAACAGATGACCAGGCAGCCGATATCATGACAAAGGCATTATCAAAATTGAAACATCAACATTTTTGTCAAATGTTGAATGTATTGTCAAAGTGAATGTTGTCATTGACTTGTAACAAAAAGTGGGAGTATTGAATTTAGTAAAGCGTTGTCTGCAGGTATTGTTTTGTTTAAGTTTGTAACATTCACTTATATTTTCATGTTGTCAAATAAGACAGTTATATAGTTGTCATTTATTACATTAAAAGATCATTCCAGTACCAGTTTTTCATTTTCATATAATCACAATAATCCAAAAATTTGCCATAAATAATGATTAATTATTGACTAACGATTAGTGTAGTTGAAATCCCCAAAATTAATGAAAGTATTAATAATATACAAGGTGCATCTTATGTGTTTGAACTGTGATTATGCATATCAGTACTAAAGTAAAGTTAAAACTTCACTTGATCAAAAATAAATGCCTAATAGTAAATATTTAGGGTTATTAGGAAAGATGCAAGGGGCGCAAACTCTCCCCAGTGCATGTAAGGAATATGTGGCACAAACTCTCCACAAACAATATTATAACTACTGCAAGTGGCACAAACTCTCCACAGTACAGCAAAATAATATTACACTGCAAGTGGCACAAACTCTCCACAGTACAGCAAAATAATAATACAGTGCAAGTGGCACAAACTCTCCACAGTACAGCAAAATAAGGTTACACTGCAAGTGGCTCAAACTCTCCACAATACAGGGGGGTGGAAGGAGATATGGGTGACGTGAGAAGTCACCCTGTATCAGGAATGGACAAACCGCAAGTGGCGCAAACTTTCCACAATACAGTATAGGTATGTGAGTTAAACTGCAAGTGGCAAAAACTCTCCACAGTACAGCTAACTAAGGTTACACTGCAAGTGGCTCAAGCTCTCCACAATACAGGGGGGTGGAAGGAGATATGGGTGACGTGAGAAGTCACCCTGTATCAGGAATGGACAAACCGCAAGTGGCGCAAACTCTCCACAATACAGTATAGGTATGTGAGTTGAACTACAAGTGGCACAAACTCTCCACAGTACAGCTAAATAAGGTTACACTGCAAGTGGCTCAAGCTCTCCACAATACAGGGGGGTGGAAGGAGATATGGGTGACGTGAGAAGTCACCCTGTATCAGGAATGGACAAACCGCAAGTGGCGCAAACTTTCCACAATACAGTATAGGTATGTGAGTTAAACTGCAAGTGGCAAAAGCTCTCCACAGTACAGCTAACTAAGGTTACACTGCAAGTGGCTCAAGCTCTCCACAATACAGGGGGGTGGAAGGAGATATGGGTGACGTGAGAAGTCACCCTGTATCAGGAATGGACAAACCGCAAGTGGCGCAAACTCTCCACAATACAGTATAGGTATGTGAGTTAAACTACAAATGGCACAAACTCTCCACAGTACAGTAGGATTGGATGAATAGGAAATGCAACAACAAATTAATATTCTTAATAACGTTGAAAAAATATCTTTTAAATTCAAATATCAAATAACAGGCAAAACTGAATTACTCTGTGAGGTAGACTCACCCATTTAACTCCTGATATGCACCACAATACACACTATATTTTAATAGATTTATTTGGCTCAAGTGAACACTTTAGTTATTTTCTAGAAACTAAAACTCAAATCGTTCTTAAAATTTTCTTTCCCCTTTCGTGGCCTCGAAGACTACGTGACATTTTGATACTTTACTTATCTGTTTCAGACAATTGGTTGTTTTGTCGAGAAATGCATTTCTGAAATATTAGGGTATATCCATAATTTAATTCATTTTACTTGAAACGAAAACTATTTTAAGAATAACAGGGTGAGAAAAAAAAATTGTCTTACACTTCGAATATTACATGGCTCTGTATATAATATCAAATATTTTGTAATACAAAAAGCCGAATTTAATTATGAACCCAACTACAACTTTCTGCAACTCTGCTCAATTATTATATTCGCATTTTAATTAAATTTACAATCTAGACATAAAAGACGTCCTTTAAATTTACTATGGCTTTCTATAAAACATTATTGTTTGTTCGCTGAAACCGAATCAAAGAACAACTAAATGTACAAAACAAACATATTGATAGACATGTGTGTTATTAAAACCTGGTGTGCTGAAACCACTGGACAAACAAAAGACAATCTCCGGTTGTCGGTCGACATCTCATTGTTGCCCCATAAAGCGCACTTTGCTTCACGTTTTCAGTTTAGTTAGGAGGTCAACAAAACGATGGTAATTTTTTTATTTGAAATATCAGTGCAGGGCGGAAAGTGTCAATAATAAACTTCTTCCCAATATTTACGTCAAATCTGATCTGATTGCAAAATAGTATGTCGATCTAAACTAATTTACCTTTATCAAAAAGTTCCTCCTAAGGGAGCTAGCTATACCTTGTTTTTAAACTAGGAACACCCAAACCGTTTATTTTCGTGTTCATAAGAGTTAATCCAGGATTCATCACCACTGAAAATACTGTATACAGGGTTGGGATAAAGTATGGAACCAAGTAAATATCTTTTAAACGAAAATAACGATATTTATGAAAATTTGCAGGTAAGTGCTATGGAACAAAATGCATCTGATGTACATTTTTTTGTTAATAATATACTTCCGGTTTAACCGGAAATGCCATCAACTTCTTTAATTTATATATTTTTACAGATTTTGAAAGGCTTGTTATTTTGAATTCATACATACTGAGTTTAGTGTGAAAAATTTTGTAAAAACGAGGAATATAGCACTTTAATCAACCTCCTTTGAGTTTTTTGCATTAGAGCAAAAACTATTTAGATAAACTAATTGATGTTGTTTGTATGCACAGTAATAAATAAACGAGTACTGTTTAGTACGTCTTTTGTTCTCCAAGTGTCAAATTCTAATAGACGGAAATAAATTTTACAATTTAGAATGGTTCAATTAAGTGAAAGAGAGCGTATTGAAATTTTAATGATGATCGGTTATGGTGATCGTGTTAGAACTCATGAAGAAGTGTGTCATATTTTTAATAATTTGCATCCGGAGAGAAATCCTATATCACGCTCAATAGTAACTAAAACATTACAACGTTTTAATACAACTGGGATGGTAAAAAATTTGCTAAAACCTGGAAGACCGCGGACTGCAACGAACGAAACTGTTAAACAAAATATTGCAATCGATTTAGAAGAATCACCTCAAACTTCCACCACAAATTTGGCACTAAACCATCAGTCGACGTTCTGTAGGAAAGATATTAAAAAGTGAAAATTATCATCCGTATAAGGTACGGTTGGTTCAAGAATTGTCAGACGATGATTTTGACCGACGGCTAGAATATTTTGCTAACGGCTAATGGACATCTGTAATGTCGACGATAATTTTGCTTCTAACATAGTTTTTTCCGATGAGGCAACTTTTTGTTTGAATGGAACAGTTAATCGCCATAACTCAAGGTATTGGTCAAATGAGAATCCTCATTGGATCCATGAAGCACATACCCAGCATCCACAGAAGTTAAATGTTGGGATGGGAATTGTCGAAAATAGGCTTATAGGCCCATTTTTTATCGACGGAAACTTGAATGGTGACAAGTATTTGGATCTACTAAATAACGAAATTATTCCTGCACTTCAACAGAATGGGCAATTACCACAAAATGTTTGGTTTCAACAAGATAGAGCACCTCCTCCCCACTATGATAGACGGGCTAGGGATTTTCTGGATGCGAATTTTCCAAATCGATGGATTGGACGTAGAGGATTCATAGAGTGGTCTGCTCGTTCTCCGGATCTTAGCCCGTTAGATTTTTTCTTTGGGGTTATCTAAAATCACGTGTTTACGTTAGTCGACCAACAAACTTATAGGAATTGAGACAAAGAATTATTGATGAATGTGAATTAATACGTGGAAAAGTCTTGGAAAGAGTGACTCAAGAATTTGTTAATAGGATGGCATATTGTCAGCAAGTAAACGGCGAGAATTTGAACATTTGAAGTAATTTTGTTTCTCATTATTCTAAAATAATGAAATGTACACCTATTGTACAACTAACAGTGAGTTATCCCTCGTTTTTACGAATTTTTTTACACTAAACTCAGTATGTATGAATTCAAAATAACAAGCTCTTTCAAAATCTGTAAAAATATATAGGGTATCCCATTTAAATTAAAGAAGTTGATGGCATTTCCGGTTAAACCGGAAGTATATAATTAACAAAAAAATGTACATCAGATGCATTTTTTCCATTGCACTTACCTGCAAATTTTCATAAATATCGATCTTTTCGTTTAAAAGATATTTACTTGGTTCCATACTTTATCCCAACCGTGTATATATATATGTTTTGAGCTTCCTGCGTTAAGCCGGTTTAGAGTTTTTTGACACCAATTGATTCGAATAGCTTTCTGTTCTTCCGTCAGCAGATGCGGCATCCAACGAGAAACTATTTTTTTTACAGATAATTCTTCAAGTAAAATTTTTTGAATTGTGGTCTTTGAAATGCCCAATGATGCTCCAATTTCACACATCATCGACGTTTTCCTGGGTGACTTCCGTTGTTGGTGGACCTGTTCTTGGATCGTAGCTAAGATTAATCCGTCCACGTTTAAATTATCCATAACGACCAGAAATTGTCGATTGATGTGGTGCTTCATTGCCGAAAACAGAAACTAGCTCGGCAAGCAACTGTCTTAGAAAATTGTAAAAAATTATTGCGCGAAAATTTTCTCGGCTTAATTCAATTTTTCAACTCTCAACAACATTTTGTTTGTTGAGAGACACCAACTATGTTGTTATATGCAGCAGTTAAAAGACAACCCGCGTACATTGTATAAACCTGCAGTGATAAATTGTTTACTACAAACCCGCGTTTTTTTATTGCTATCACAAGGGAGGGAGGGTAAATTTGGTTAATTTTTTTTAGAAATTTTACAGTTATTCGTCGTTTTGGATAACTTTGCCTCAATTTGGGCACAAGGAAGGTTAAAAACATTGAAGAAGCGCCTGAAATAACTGAATTGTTCTGATCACAATATACATACAATTGTTCTTGCTGAAATTCAGAAAATTCCAATGAAAAACTCCTTTAAAAATTTTCAACTTACGCCGGCCATGGACCGCATTTCTTTCTTTTCAATCTCCAACGTCGTGTGACATCGTTAGGAGTTGTCTTTTTAACGACTGTGGTTTTCTTTGATGTCCGAGGGTGGTCATCTAATAGAAAATTGTACGTAAATTGGATGTGGATTTTTAAATTTATATTCTCCGCAATAAGTGTCTTGCTTTTGTCGTTTTAATGTTTAATTTCTTCTTTCTCCTCGAATTTTTGGAAGTTTTAATTACATTCTATTTCATGAACACCTTGTATACTTACGATATCTTCGTTGCTATATGAACCATTTGAAATCTAATGTGACATTATTGAAAGGAAATTCATTTATTTGGTATATCAAGTTTATTGATTTTGGTTCGAAATGTCACCATTCTTCAATAATTTAAATGTCATTTTTCTATCACACGATTCCAGACATTATTAATGACGTTATATTCTTACTTTTTCTAACTGTCTTTAAAACACAGACAGGTAGTAAATATGGAAAATTCAAGAATGAAATACGATTCGAAAAAAATGTTGGAAATGATCGCCTCCAGTCAAAAAACATGAACGTAGTATACGTCTCATCGATAGTCGAACAAATCAAATTCCACATCATTTTTAAGGCCTGTTTAAGAATTCTTTCAATTTTTTTCTCATTATTGCCAAAAATATTCATTAAAACGTGTTTCAAATTTGTTGACTTATGATTTTTCTTAAAAAAGGACAAAACCTGTCGATATTGGGTTTAGTCGCTATATTTAAAAAATGAAAAAAATATTGTGAGTCGAAATGGCGAGTAGGTCGACTAGGCTTTTCTGGCAATGCAGAAGAGTTATGGGCAAAACCTGGTGAATACGACCTGAGGTGGTTCACTGGCTTTACACAACTGTGATCACCTATGGAACAATAGTCTGGTGGAGGAGGACAGAAGTGTCCTCAGCAGTTAATATATCAACTGCAATCCAAAGACAAGCCCTTCTTGGAATTACCGGGACAATGAACAGCACGGGGACGGCATCAATGGAAGCTCTTATTGGACGTCCTCCTTTGGAACTTTTTGTAAGGGCGGAGGCAATGATGGCAATTCTTAGGCTGGAATCGGAAGACTTATGGTCCCCAGATAATGTTCGAGAAGGACACACTGATACAACTTGAACAATACTAGATGAACCCATATTTCACATGAATTTTGATAGCACGACACTCGAGAATATATTCACGAGTGAACATCATCATCATCCCATCTAGGGAACAGGTGATGCACCCAAGTAATTCTGGAGAAAATCTACTGGTTTACCGATAGTTCCAAAACAAACCATGGCACTGGTGCTGGTATAAAAGGACCTAGGAAGAGAATGTTCTATAGCCTTGATCGATATACGATTTTTCAAGCAGAGGCGATTGCCGCTATAGCCTGTATTGATGAGAACATCAGAAGAGGATATACCGGACGAAAAATTAAAATATTCACTGACAGCTAGGCTCTGCTTAAAGCTATCAGTAATCCAACAACTAGGTCTAGACTGGTAAAATCTGCAAAGAATCCCTTAACAAGCTGGCAAAAGACAGCAAAATGTCTCTAATAGGGGATTGCAGGTGATGAAATGGTGGGCCAGTTAGCTAAAGAAGGCTCTAAATAATAATAATAATAATAAAGCTTTATTGCCCAACAGTACAAAATCATTTACAGGACAATGTTACTTAAAATGATACAACAAAATAAATACGCCAATACTTGAAAAGTACTGGAAAGTTTAACCAAGATTAAAAAAAAATAATAATACATTAAAGAATAATAAGATAAATAAAATCACAAGTAATTGTAGGTACACGTTAAAAAAATATAATATATAATGAGAATAGAGATGCATCAAGTCAAACTAGTTTGATTTTACTCAACAAACTTGACTTGACTTGAAAATCAAACTTTTTATGTAAAAAAGTTTGACTTGACTTGATTTTTGTATCTTTAGGTTTGACTTGAAATCAAACTTCTTCAAGTTTGAATATAATATTGCGCAACGTGTTTATTTCCAATTCTATTAAAATAAGAAGAAGAAAAATAAATTTATGGATCTATTAGTGGAGTACCTACACTGTAAAAAAATATTTGCCATTTAACTTCTTTGAAGATGATATAACCCACCAATTATACAACTACATTAATCCAAACTTAATTGTCCCTTCAAGAAACCAGTTGAAGTCACGAATATTTTCCAAATTTGATGTTTTGAAAAATTCAGTAAAGATACTTTTAAATGCTTGTGACTCAAAAATTTCGTTTACGATGGATGTGGTCTTCCCATTCGATGAAGGGCTACTATGGAGTAGCCGTTCATTTCATTGATAGTAACTGGACATTACATTCTTTTTTATTAGATTTTATACCCACAAAAGGACAACATACTAGCGTTTCAATGGCAACATTGTTTTTTAAAATAACGGCTGAATTCAATATGACACACTCTATTCAAGGTATTACTACTGTCAACACTATTAGTAATTTCACTCTTTTTAAAGAATTGGGAAAAATAATAGAAAATTTTGATGGTGCGAATAAGTATTACGTGTGTTTTGCACATATTCTTGACTTAGCTGCTCGAGATTTAATGAAAGTGTTTGAGTTAACGTCTGAAGAAGACGAAGACTCTGATACTAGTGATAACGAAAGTATAATATTTGAAAATACTGCAACAATTGCAAAGGTTAAGGTAATTTGTGAAAAACTTAAAAACTCCGAAATGTTAAGATTAAACTTCGCAAAATTTTGCGACTCATTAAATTTAGACATGACCATTCCCAAACTGGAGGTAAAAACCAGATGGAACTCTACATTGGAAATGCGATCAAATATTCTACCCTTCCTATGGTGGTCATTAGGATCAATATGCTCGAAAAACTAGAACGATAGGCGCATGAACTAGATAATAAAGAAAATAGAGACGATCTTGATGCAAAAATAATTCTTGCCCTTCGGGCAGCCCGCGATAAAATTGTTAAGCATTACAGTAGGACTAGCTGGATGTATTGTATCGTTTTGATTCTGGATCCTGGTCATAAAATTGAAATGTTTTCTTTAACGACATGGGGACAATCCTTAAAAGATGAAGCCATCAAGAAATTTGAATAAAGTTATAAAGAAAATTATTATTCACCTTACACTGACAAAGAGTCACCCCAAACCCAAACTGAATGTACAGTCAGTGTGTTCGAAAAAATAGTCTGATGAAGTTTTAATCTAGACTTGTTTAGAACCCACAACCGGTGAATCCGACATCATCGAATACGCGTGCCTTAGCCAGCTCGGCCAACGAACTTACTTATATTGTTTGGATATACTAACAGTTGTAATACAAGCCACTTGCTAGGAGAGTTACAAACAAGCTCACAAACACACAAACTCACATACAGGTGAAGCTAATATAAGCGTGTTAATAAAGCATTTTCAAAACATCCGTGTTATAAAAAATGATTTACAATTTTTTACAATAAATCCATAGAACTTATTTGCTTCCGAAATCTTTACATTTATATGTTCATAAAAATTCAAATTTACGTCAAACCAAACACCAAGATCCTTAACCGCCCTTAATCTAGATAAAGAGGTATTGTCAAGTTCATAATTATATTCAATAGACGATTTCTTCCGAGTAAACGAAACTATTGTGCATTTTGAAATATTTAAATATAATTTATTTGTTAAACACCAGTTATTAACGATGGACAGATTACTTTGTAGTCGCTCACAATCTTGGACACTCTTTACTTCTAAAAAAAATTTTAATTCATCTGCGTATAATAATTTACCACAAGTAAGGCTCTCAGTTAAATCATCTATAAAAATAAGAAATAATAAAGGTCCAAGATTGGAGCCTTGTGGGACCCCCGGGGTGGCACCATATTTGTTGGATAGAAATCCATTGTGATATACACATTGAAGTCTGTCGTCTAGATATGGCTTTAAAAATAAAATAAATCCACCATTAAATCCAAAGCTGACTAATTTGTTTAATAATATAAGATTTAACTTATCAAAGGCCTTCGAGAAGTCTGTGTAGATCACATCAACCTGACTTTGATTGTCTAAGCATTCTGCGAGAAATTGCGTAATTATAGTAAGGTTAGTAACAGTAGATCGTTTCTTTAGAAATCCATTTTGGAAATCTGAAATTTGGTTACAAATGAATTGATAAATGTGATCGTACAGAATCATCTCAAAGACCTTAGAAAAATTTGATAAAATTGAGATTGGCCTATAATTTTCAATTACCGACTTATCGCCAGCTTTAAATATTGGACATATTTTAGCCTCTTTCCAAACCGACGGGAACGTTAAGGATGAAAATAATACACAAAGGAACGGCAAGAACTCTAGCACAATCTCGTATAAGAAAGGACGGAACACCGTCCAACCCAGATGTAAATTTATCTTTAAGTTTCCTGATTGACTTAAAAACTGTCATTTCATTGATAGTAGGTAATCCTATATTCACATGGTTATTATTTGAATCAAAATTTATCGCATTTTGATTTGAATCTTCAAATGTGCTATGAAAAAAATTTGCGAAACTATTGACGATTTGTAATTGATCAGAAAGATCTTCTTGGTTCAAGGACATTATGCCAGGGATTCTGGATGTGTTTTGTTTACCGCGAATAAACGACCAAAATTGTTTTGAATCATCATGTAACAATTCTAAAGGTGAGTTCATAGGTCCGAAGCCGTTTTGTGGAATCACAAAAGATTGCATAAGAGGGGAAATCGGGAAAGATAGGGAACACCAACTCAAATGGAGGTTGACACAAGGGCACCTCCATACAAAGAGTTTTCTGAACAAGGTAGACAAGGAACTCTCAACTAGGCTATTGAAACTGGGTAAGAGACATTTGAAGATAGTTACCGGCCTCGACTGTACACTGCCCCTGAGGAAACATCTGCACAAAATTGGCAAAGTTAGTGAACCTATGTGAACTTTATGATGAAACACCTACTCACATACTCTGTTTCTGTGAGAAATACAAGTACTTAGACGGAAGCACTTTGGAGAGGAAATAATACAACCATTACATCTACGGAAAATCCCTCCAATCAAACTAGTAGCATTTATAGAAGACAGGAAGCTTCTGGAATTGAAGTAGATAACATGGGAATTGGTACAAAGATTCAATTATAGTGCTTGGGCTGTTGAGCACAACCCAAACGAATGAATGAATGGCCAGTAGGTATTGGAACAAAAAAATATTACACGCTCACCCCATACTATAAGGATGGGAAGGGAGTGAGTTTGGGAAATATTGGGGTTGGAGTGATTTTAAGTACGTCATCAAATTCTACATCACTTTAAAGGTATGTTCACCAATTTTCATATTTTTTTCTTCATTATTGCCAAAGATCCGCCAAATGTGCTTTCCTTTGCTTACATAATAGTTTTCCGCTTATTCCGTAGGCTACAGAATGGAAATAAACAACGTCTAGAAGGTTTTACAAAATAGATGAACTTAGTATACGTCTCATCGATAGTCTAACACGCTCAAATATTTGAGGCGTATTTCTTATAGTATTGCTCGCTATTCGAATAATATTTTTCAAATCGTTGATATCAAGTATCAGAATGTTGTAAAATAATAACTTCAGGTAACCCCTCAACCAGAAATCACATGGATTTAATTCTGGAGTTTGAGGAGGCCGATGTTGCGGCCCTCCTCGATCAACCCAACGGTATTGTATTGCCTAGAAATATGCCTTCATCGAAAGGAATCAAATTGTAGCATCTTGCTTGTCTAAACTTGATTTCGTAGTTATCTGTAGAAATATTATATACAACCACTAAGCAATTTGTGGTTTTTCCTTCCAAATAAAAATTAATTTCTGATAGGGGATAGGGATGACTGTAATCCACCGTTTACGGAGAAAATCCCTTCTGTCGACTTCAACTTGCCAATTAATGGAAATCCTTTCCCGAACGTCCTGCTGAGAATCAACGCGGGACAAGGAAAACCCACTTTGACTGATTGCGCTGCATTGTAAGAATTCCGAACATTGATAATTTTCTTCAACTTGTTTTCTATTTTACGGATAATCTTACAATATTGTAAAATACGTCTTATACTGTTAAATAAAAATCGTCACGGACGAATTTCTACCTCCTGTTATTCTCCCTTTTTTTCATGTAAATCGAGTCGATTTATATTCAATATTGCTCTCAAATCCATTACACAACACTTACAAACTCAATCTTATAGAAATTTGTTACGCTATTGGTTAACCCATTTGCCCCCGTGCATAAAACTGAAATTGCCTATTTACATATTTTATCGAAGATTTTTAAACTGTGTGTATAAATACATCATAAACTGTCTATTAAATTTCAAATTGGCAGCCTGGTGATTATAAAATAAGTGAAATATTTGGTTACATTGAAAGACGGTTTATAGGGTCCATTTGGTTTTGAATTAGTTGTTTTGAACTTCCTAGCTTTTATAAAAAGTGTGCCAAACAAAAAGTTACTAGATTTGGGGACGTCTTTAAATTAATATTAATTGGCATTAAAACTTGAATTGTCAAAATAAAAAAAGGTGTCAAGTTATATAAACTAAAGGTTAAGAGTGCTGAAGATATATAATCGTGCTTGCAGGAGGAGATGAAGGTTTTGTTGAAGATGCAGGTATAGTTTTTAAAAGTAACCGAAAAATCGGCGACTACCATGATAATATGACCTCTGAAAAATGGTTCAAAACCAAATTTGGACCCAGCCTAGAGAAACCAAGTTTGACTATCATGAATAATTCCAGTTATCATTCACGATTGGTGAAACCACTTCCGTGTTCTAGTTGGTCTAAAAACAAAAGTACATACTAGATTGGACCGAGACTAAAAATATCAATTTTCAATGGAGACTTATGAAGTTCCAAATATGGGAAATTATAAAAACAAAGTTGCCAAAAAGTCTTACGTTTACCGACATGTCATTGCCAGAAATTATTAAAATTAATGGATCTTCAAATCATGTAATTCGAACTTACCAAAGCCCATTGGCAACATTACATGGAACATTGTGATAAACTGATTTTGAAAGGCTGAGAAATTTGTAGACGCTTCCGATATCGATTCATTACTTGTTGGATCTTTCGTTTTTTTATGTCATTTGATGTGACAGAGATTTTGTACATTCAACAGACTATCCTTGTCTAGGCTAGAGATTAGCGAACTATCGCTTTCTTTCCCCTCAGCCACTGAGCATTGGTGAATCAAATGGTAAAAGGTTGTTGTCTATAAAGTGTAGACTCCGAGTATTTGAATTTGGCATAATATTTAGCAATAGAAATAATATTTAACTGAATTTTCCGTTGGGGTAAAGTAAGGTAAGTTGGTGATCTTTTCAATTAAACATGAACAATTTGAATTCCTGAAGATATATAATTTTTTTTGACCTACCTATCCAAAAGGTCAATGTTTAAAACAATCGCTGATTTAAAAAAAAAATGCTAAAATTAAGTCAATTTTGACAGAAAAATACATTTGAAAAAAATTTTTGGTTAGGTAATTTGGTTATAGGTAAGTTTATTTGGTGATAGTGGAGAGGTATTTTGGTGATATATCGGATTAGGAGCAATTAAAAGGAAAATGATTAGAAACTTGTTGGTATATTACAAAACAAACATTTAACTTATTAGAAATAAAGAAAAATATTATTCCGAGTCTTCTGAAGCATACTCATCACAACCATCACACATTAAGACGTCTTCTTCTTCAAGGCTCGTTTGACAGTGTGATACGGAACGCGGCAAAAGGAGCACTGAAACCATAACGCACCCTTTTTGGCCTTCGAATCTTCTCGGTAGCTGATTCCGCAGACACCACAATTCCAATCGTCATCGTCGTTTTTTTTCTTGCCCTTTGCTTTGGACTTTCCTTTCGAAGCAAATTTTTTCGTGTTAGAAGCTCTAGAGCTTACCATCCTGAAGGTCCTGGTTGTGGTGGTGCTGGTGAGTTAGGATCAGTTAGCCATTTTGCACTGGAGCCTCTGGTTTTAGCCCGTGGTTTAACTTTGCTCGATGTAGAGGGCAATAAAAATAAATTGTCAATGGTGGATTTTTCCAAAGGGACATCAGAAGGAGTAATATCACCACTTCTATTGACGGATTGATCATCTAAAACAGTCCCTGTTAACTTTGATGGGGCTATAGCTTTAGGAGAGGTAGCCTCTTTACGGGGGTAAAACTTTTAATCATTGCTACAGAAAAAATTTCGTTGAAATTATAACGGCTGGGTTTTTCACCGTTTTTTTCTTTCATTTTATCATTTAAACAGTTGGTCGAAACGGATTTTGAAGGACGATAAACGCCTACATCAAGTGGCTGAAGAAGATGGCTTGTGTGTGCTGGGAAGGTGAAGAGATGAATATTATTTTGCTTTGCTAGTTCTATGACTGCCAAATACAAATGTGAAGCATGAGAGTCCATTAAAAGAATTACGGGTCTTTCTTTTGGTATGGAATTAATAAAACATTGGAACCATTCCAAAAAAATGTCGGAGTTTATCCAGCCCTTCGGTGACAGTTTTACTAATGAGTTAGGGATGGCTCCACGGGCTAGATCGGGATTCCAACGCGCACCTTTGAAAATTACTAGCGGTGGTATAAAAGAGCCATTGTCACAAATACATCCAAGAACAGTAGTTGTTTCTCCCCTGTCTGCGTAAGTCCTTTTATAAACATAACGCTTGCCTAAAGCCGTCACAACTTTGCTGGGTTTTACAACAAAAGACAACCCTGTTTCATCACAGTTCCAAATTCTGCCTGGCGTATTTTTTATGCTTAATTTCGTAATAAGATCTTCTAATTTTGTATAGAAATCAGCAAGTATAGTAGGATTTGCCATGGAGGCTCGATATGCTGCTAAGTTTTCTGGCGCACGTAATGTTAACCCATATATTTTTTGAAGATTGTCCACCATCTAGTTCATTATCCTCCATGAAAAAATGTTCTCGACCAACCGATTTTGCAACCGAAAACGCTAGTTTTTTAATATTCTGGACAGTAAAGACCAAACCCTAATTCTTTCATGGCAATAATATAATTAAATATACGGACTTCTAGTTCTGCCGGTAGAGCAAATGGTCTTCCCAACTTTGGTAAATCGTGAATCACTGGATTACCTTCTGCATTTTCAGTCTTACTTAAATATATCTTCAAAGATGTCCAACTGTCCAAGCAATCTTCATTTCATTCGATGCTTTGTATATAGACACACCCTCTTCACGGACCATTTGGGCTGCTCGAACTATATCTTACTCTTGATAATTTCTGTAGTTCACTTTCGGCATTTTTATTGCTATCTGATGGTAATTTGGTGATTAGATATGTTGATGATATCCTGGAATTAAGATATAATTATATTTTTCAAAAATATACTAAATATACCTACTTTTGTCTAAAACAATCAAATCCTTTAAAAGTCCACTAAAAAGCATAGTAACTTAATTTAAAAGACACTGTCCTAACCTCACAGTTTTGCATGCAAAATTGCTAAGAAAAAATGGCCTAATAACTATAAAGGCGTAACAAATTCAAATTATATTTTAAGCTCAATATGATTGTACCACCTTAAAAAGAAGCATTTTCTCTATAGGATAAAACAGAAACAAACTCTTACCTTTCAATGTTTTGCCTACTACAAATAAAATCAATTCATATTACAAATATTGTCAAATTCAACCACTTTATTTACCGGCAAGAACGTAAAGTTTTCCTAGACGTAAACAAATGAAGCGAGGCGTGCGGGAGAACATGTAGCATGGAGGGGGTATTCCACAGATCTGACGGACATCATTCGAGGACTCCCCGTGAATAGGAAAGTTACAGTAGAAACGGTGAAGCTTTTCCATCACGTGATCCAATCTACGATTTATGCCACACATATTTTCTTCATTCTATCTTCTTCTAACAATATAGATCAAACATAACAACCTACGATCGATTGTCTTCTTCACAAGACTTACTACAAGACATACGTAATAGTTTCCTTAAATTTGCCGAAGTAATGGTAAAAAGAGACAACGATATAATTGACGTAACGTGAATAACTGATCGTACTAAAAGTTGAATTTGACATTACCGTATTTGAGGTTATGCATGCTTAGTTTTCTGTCTTGTTTTTAGCGAATTTTTGGATTAAAAGTGTATTTATTGTTAAAATCAGTTCTTGTAAGAACTAATTTGACTTTTTATTCCATTTAACATTGGTAAGTACGAATATAATACATTATCAACTTGTAAAATTTTGCCATTTCATAGCACCTAAAATACCGTGAGACGGGAGTATTACGAATATGCTCCAACAGAAGAAAAACCTGACGAATACAAAGACTTGTTTTACGAAAAACTTGAAGAAACCTATAATGAATTAAGCAGAAGTACCAACAGAATAATATTAGGGGATGCAAATGCAAAAGTAGGGAGAGAGCCATTATATAAAAACATAGTAGGCAGCGAAAGTAAGCACTTAGAAAGTAACAACAATGGTATAAGATTAATAGATTTCGCCTCCAGAACATCAAATGAAAATTATGAGCACATACTTTAAGCAAAAGGATATCTATAAAGGGACGTGGATATCTCCCGATGGAACTTACACAAACCAAATAGATCATGTTATAATAGATAAGAAGATAGAAATGAAAATTAAAAAGTCCCAGGTGAAGAAAAAACCAATTACAAAAAAAATAGAGTACAATATGGAATCTTTACAGAACCCGGAAATTCAGGAAAGATATGTAGCAGAAATAACTCGAGGATGCCAAATGCGTAATCAAGAAAGCCTGCAAAGTATAGATGAGAAGTGGGAAAAAATGGAAGGAGTAATACAAAATGCAACCAAAAAAATAATTCCCAAAAAACAAAATTCAAGGAGAAAGAAATGGTGGAATGCAGAATGTGCAATAGAAATAGAGAAAAGAAATAAATTGAGAATAAAAGCAATACAAACTGGGAAAACAGAAGACAAAAAGGCATATAATGAACAAAGACGAAAAGCAAATAAAGTATGCAGACAAAGAAAAAGAGAGGAAAGGGAACAGAAAACAAAGGAAATTGAAAATTACTATCAAAAGAAAGAGATACGAAACTTCTACAGAGAAGTAAAAAAAGAGAAACGAACACCAAACCAGGCAGTTTATATGAAAGATGCGGAAGGGAATTTGATAGGTGAGGATAGTGAAATAAGAGCTAGGTGGAAAGAATATTTTGAACAGATGCTAAACACAGATGGAATAGAAAACATACAAGAAGTAGATTACGGGTGCATAAACACAGAAGTTACAGAACCAACTAGACAGGAAATTGATGAAATAATAGTTCAACTCAAGAACAGCAAATGCCCTGGTATAAACAGAATTACAGCAGAAAATATTAAATATGCCGGTGAAGAACTGAAACAACAAATTTACGAATTGATATTGGAAATATGGAGAAAAGAAAAGATGCCCAAAAATTGGAACCATTCTCTGATAATACCTATTCTAAAAAAAGGAGATGCAACTGATTGTAATAATTACAGGGGGATATCCCTATTAGATGTCGTATTTAAGGTCTTAGCTATTGTGATTAAGAAAAGATTAGAACCGATCTCAGAAAAAGTAATAGGAGTAGGTAATAAAAGTTTTAGAATACAGAAAGTTGTGCATATTTTGAATTTGAATGTGATGAAATATGGCTTCTACATGTGCTGATTTCTAATAGGCCAAGCAACGGAGCAAGCGAGTATAGTAATTTTTGACAAAAATCCTAGTAGAAAACGGATGATGCCATCATGTAAAAGACATTACGTAGTATCATTTTGATATGTTTTGGACACGCAAATGTTTTTCAGTAATTTTTTATCAACATTTAAAACGAAAAAAACCTTCTTTTTTCAGTTTTTTTCATATAGCGTAAAACATACTGAAGCAATCTCAATGGTATGTAAAGATAAATTGTAGATAATTGAAATACAAACAAAATGAGGGGTCGAGCGAGTCAATCGGATAATTAGGAACCGAGAAAATCAGGAAAAGCCGAAAAATTAGTAATTTTTTTTTAAATTCATATCTTCGTCATTTTTCAATTGCAAGAGCTGAAACTTGGCACAAAAAAAGTTCTTCATATGTCCTTTATATGCGCGAAGAGCAGACGCCAAGCGACGGTTACTTTTATCGCAATTACAATTTTAATTTTTTCATACGATAATTTTCAACGTGTCTGGATGCGTTGTCGATTGTCCGATTTTAAATTTGAAAACGGTTTTGAAAAGTGTAAATGAAGAGCAATAAAACGTATATTCTCGATTTGAAATCAAGTGATGCGAAGTCGGCCAAAAACGCCAGGGAACATCGCCGAAAATGACCAAGAGCTGTAAAGTGGCGGAGTAGTATAGGGGGAAGCGGCGAGAGAGCGGTGTCTATGCTTTGCGTTTGATTATTGTGTGTGTGTGAGGTTGTGATATTGACTGCGGATCCTTACGGTTCCATTAGCCTAATCAATAAATTGTGGCAAATAATAAAACTATTCCATTATTTTTATTTTTATTTTCAAGTACCTGGAGTCGACAAAACCGACTAGTAACTCTCTCTCTTTCCCTCTCTTTCCAAAATCAAAACCAACGGCCATTTTACGCACTCCAGTTGCTCGCATAGCAGCAGATTTCGGAGCGGCTGCAACGTAGCGTATATTTACAATTGTTTTACATGATTAAAAGTTGAGATTAATAACACATTTTTTATTCGTTGCACATAAAGTCTGTATAGTTGTGTAACATAATCATTTCACCATGGAGTCAGATGAAAATAGCAGTGAAGCATCGGCGTCTACAAGCGTGAGGTAAAAGCAGTTTTTATATTTACTGCGATAAACAAATATTCATCTCCCGGGTTTGTATTTTCACAATTTTTTTTTGTAACTAGGCAACATGAAACTGTGAGTGAAGAGAGTGAGAAGGTACCTGAAAATGATATGCAATGGAAGGACGTTAAAGATGCCTGTTTACTTTGCGGCGAAGACATGGAAGTGACAAAGTCCTGCGTCGTCAAGGAACGAGGAATAAAAAATCTTATTCAAGCAAGTTTGAAGCGAAAGGATAAAAAGCACATCAAGTTGGAAAACTTGAAAGAAATTACGATCCACCAAACATGTCAACGTACGTATACGAGAGAATCTAGCAAATTCATAGCTTTAAAAAATTCAAAAAAAACGTGGCAATTAAATCGACAACGGTGTGCAGAAGGTCGAAATTTCGATTGCTCCACTAATTGTTTTTTCTGTTCAAATGTATTAAGCTCGTCGATAAATTCGACTCGTGTGTCGACTCCAGGTACTTGAAAATAAAAAAATAAAAATGGAATACCTTTATTGTTTGACAAAATAATCAAACGCAAAGCATAGACACCGCTCTCTCGCTGCTTCCCCCTACTACTCCACCACTTTACAGCTCTTGGTCATTTTCGGCGATGTTCCCTGGCGTTTTTGGCCGACTTCGCATCACTTGATTTCAAATCGAGAATATACGTTTTATTGCTCTTCATTTACACTTTTCAAAACCGTTTTCAAATTTAAAATCGGACAATCGACAACGCATCCAGACACGTTGAAAATTATCGTATGAAAAAATTAAAATTGTAATTGCGATAAAAGTAACCGTCGCTTGGCGTCTGCTCTTCGCGCATATAAAGCACATATGAAGAACTTTTTTTGTGCCAAGTTTCAGCTCTTGCAATTGAAAAATGACGAAGATATGAATTTAAAAAAAAATTACTAATTTTTCGGCTTTTCCTGATTTTCTCGGTTCCTAATTATCCGATTGACTCGCTCGACCCCTCATTTTGTTTGTATTCCAATTATCTACAATTTATCTTCACATACCATTGAGATTGCTTCAGTACGTTTTACGCTATATGAAAAAAACTGAAAAAAGAAGGTTTTCTTCGTTTTAAATGTTGATAAAAAATTACTGAAAAACATTTGCGTGTCCAAAACATATCAAAATGATACTACGTAATGTCTTTTACATGATGGCATCATCCGTTTTCTACTAGGATTTTTGTCAAAAATATTTACCTATTGCTTGGCCTATAAGTTGAATACTGTCCGTAAATGTTTACCAATTTGTTCGGTCTCAGTGTAGATTGTGTTTTTCACAATTTAGTTTTCTAATTTGAATTATTTGATGTCACATATACGGGGTTGCTTTATACATTATTTGGTACAAATAATTAAAAAATCTGAATATCAAAAATTTGTGTTCAACTTTAGTATGAAGTAAATATAAAAAAATCTTTTGTCTTGTTTGAGATAATGATAATATTAAACTTGTTATTTTTTTAGGGAAACATGTTACTGTGAAAACCATAAATGACGAACTAAAAAATGAGGAAATTCTTTCTGTTGGAAATACCTCTTTATTGGTGTTATCGAAACATTTGGGATTTAAATATAAAATGGAAGACAACAGAAGAGCATTAATAGAATGAACAAATATTACTAGCCAAAAAGGATGCTTTCTTCGTGATAGTGTATTTTCAAGACAAATATTAATTTTGTTCACCCAGTATATCGATACTTTCAATAAATATGTTGATGCTAACCATATAAATAAAATAAATACTTACAATTAAAAAAGTTAAATTTCTTGTCTAATTACCAATTCGTAAAAGGCCGACCTTTGGAATATTAGTCCTATTGAGTTGACAGAAGTTTTGATTTGATTCATATGAATAATATTGCTGACGTAACAGTCACGTGATGGAAAAGCTTCACCGTTTCTACTACATTGTAAAGTAACTATCACCAATTTACCTATATCACCAACATACCTTACTTTACCCTACTTTTTTTTTAAATATAGTGAGTTAAAGTTGAACTTTATTATTTTTTCCCTTCTCTCGATTGGATAAATTGTAAAATAAAAATCCTGTCGGTTTTAGTGTTCTAGAATTTTTTCAACATAATTCATACTTCAAGAGTGTGCTGTTAAAATTTCATCTCGATATTTATATTTTTGAGGTTGGTACAATTTTTAAGATGATGAGTGTTTTTTTTCATAAGTCTTAATACTGCATGTCAGGCTCAAATTTAATTTTTTTCCAAAAACTGATGGCACCAGTTGATTTCGTTAGTTTTTTTTTGAGATACGTACAGTCGTGAGTTTAAGTTGACCTTTATTCGCTATTTTTTAGCTACTCTCAATTAGACAGTAGAAACAAATGTTTGTGAAATTTTCTTCAATTTTTTCCTAAAGCTCGCAGATATTTTCGTAAAATTCATTCTTAAAGATGGAATTTTCTCTTGAATCGATTAGAAACCATAACAACTTTTTTACTATTCTTATGTAATAGTTATGAGGTAGGGGTATTTTGGTCATGGTGTTTTTTGTAAGACAAAAAAGAATTAATGATAGATATCAAAGAATAAATATATATTCTACGCTTTACAAAATAAGTTTTGAAAAATATTTTTCAAAAACAGTGACCGTTCAACTAAATACGACAATTTTACAGGAAACTGTAATAATTCATTAGAATTAGAAAATCATTCCCATAAAACCCCAATTTGTTCAAAAAAATGTGCCTAGAGCTGTGAACATAGCTCTATAGTTACTCTGTCCATTTTTGACTGGTAGCACGGCTTCAGGGTCTTAGCCATAAAATAATCATAAACCATAGTCGTTACATTTCCCACCAAAACGTAAAACGCTCTGACTTTTGACTATAAATATATGACCAGATAACACTATATTTAAAACGCACATTGAAGTAAATAACTACATCACTAAAACATTCCTCTAGAAACAACAAAAATAAAAAAAAAAACGATCTCTATATTGATTCCAAATATTATAAATTCTATTATTTACAATTAAAACATTTTAGGTGAGCTTCGCAGCAGCTACAATAGTGTATCTTTGATTGATACATAATAGGAATTTGAATTCGAATTTTTATTAAGTATTTAAAATATTAATTATTGAATTTCCATTATGATTTTCATAATTTTATAATGGAAATACTTGTATTAAAATAGGCAACTCGAACAAAACTCAAAGAGGACTGGGGATTATACCAAGCCAACCTTAAAGAGTTCAACAAAGTCTGCAAACAAAAACAAAGAGCGGCCTGGAGAGCCTACTGTGAGGCAGTCGAAGACTTCCCACAAGTTCCTAGGCTACAGAAGGCACTCTCAAACCACCACCGTAAGAGTATCGGCAGCCTGACGAGGGAAAAAGGCGACTAAGCCGCCAACCTCGAAGAGAGCGCTGAGATTCTTATGGAAACTCACTTCCCAGGATCTGTCTTTCCTGGAACCATGAACTGGGCGGAAGTACCAACAACACCCTCACATTACGACTGGCAGTGCAGTCATTGATGAGAACAAGATAAGATGGGCCATTTCGGGCTTCTCCCCTCTCAAGTCACCAGGACCTGACGGTATAAGACCAGCCCTACTTCAGTGGGGAATGGATATCCTTATGCCGCACCTGGGTTGGAATATTCAGAGCCTCTTTAGCTCTGAGGTATAATCCCAGAAAGTGGAGAGAGATACGAGTGGTATTTATACCCAAACCAGGAATGATGGACTACACCTTACCAAAAGCATTCCGACCTATTAGCCTCACATCGTTCTTTTTAAAAACAATGGAGAGGCTATGTGAGAGGTATATAAGGGATGAAGTGCTAGTTCACAACCCACTTCATCCAAATCAGCATGCATATACTCCGGGAAGGTCCACTGATTCGGCCCTTCACCAAGTGGTTGGCAGAATCAAAAGATCAATGGACAAAAAATAATCCACCCTGGGTATATTCATAGGTATTGAGGGAGCGTTTGATAAAACAACCTTCCCAACAATTACCCAGAAACTTAACTCCAGGAATGTACCCCTGGTAGTGGGAGAATGGATACTCAAAATGCTCTCTAGTAGAGCAATAAGTATCAATGTAGGAGACATCATAGTGAGAGGACTGGTCATGAGGATATGTCCGCAGAGAGGGGTCTTATCACCCCTTCTTTGGAACATAGTCCTCGATACCCTGATTAATCACCTCAACAATAATGGATTCTACAATCGCATACGCAGATGACATAGTTATCTTGCAGACCGAAAAATTTGTGAACACACTGTGCGATAGGGCGCAGGATGGGCTCAAATTAATAGAAACATGGTGTAAGGAACACTCACTGTGATTAAGTGGCACAGAAGAAATGTACACAGAAAAGGATAACCTTTTGCAAGAAATATCAGACCTATGTGTAGAATTTCCAATAGCATCAACTGAGATTTGTGTAGATGAAGTAGATCACATAGATGTCATGGACCAAAACCAAAATAAGAAAAGCCAAATAAAAACAAAGAAATCAACAGGTAAGCAATCTGTTAGGTACTAAATGGTTAGAAGTTGAGGTGGTACCTACTTTATTTTAATATTCTTGTATGAAACTACAAGATTATTTAATTTCAGGACCTGGTATAGCTAGGAGCAGACAAAACAAGAGTGTTGTCCTCAGAAGAAATGCCATGGAATATCTAACAAAAAAAAAACGAGAAAGAGCAGGAAATAAAATTCAGAGAATTACAGTTGCAAGAGCAGAAATTGAAGCTGGATGAGAGAAGAATTGGGATTGAAGAAAAAAGACTGCAAATGGAGATTGAAGATAGAAAGAAAAAGAATGAATTGGAGTATGAGAGATTCAAATTTGACATAAAGCAAAGGAGTGAATTACAAGCTCAGATATCAGCACAGCAGACATTTCTGGACAGACTTTTGAAGAAGTTGCAGAAATATGAAGACTGATACCATAAGACTGCTTTTACCAAATGATTTGTTTTTTAATGTGATATTTAGTTTGTTTTCTACTTTCAAGATAATTTATTAATGTTGAATTACTTTGAGTTGAGTCGCAAATACTGTAAGTTTTTTGTAATTAGCTCAAAATGATTTTTACTAGTTTTTTGTGATATTTGTTTCTTACTTTCAAGTTAATCTATTTATGTTGAATTACCTACTTTGAGTTTACTTCCAGGAATACTGTGAGTTTTTATAGCCTATTAGCACAAAATTATTTGTTTTCAGTTTTTCAGGTGATACCTACTTAGTTTATTTTTATGGATTTTTTTATGGGTTTCCTGTGAAGTTATTAAATCATTTTTTGATATCGTTTTTATTGCATTTTTATTCAAAATTTATACAAGAAACATTAACTGAAAAACGAGAGAGTATATTGAAACTCAGTGTACATTTGAACATTTATTTCAAACTGAAATTTTGTATATACAGTCCAAATCAATTTCCTAAATATTCCTCCAGCATTGGTGGCACTACATGAAATAACTGATTGGTCTGACTGCCATATAAAGTTGTATGGAAATTGTTCAAAAGTATTCCAACTTGCAACATCCTGCAGTTCTGCATACAAATTTGATTCACGAAAAATTCCAGCATCATGTCTTCGTCCTACATATGCACCCTTCAAACTGGTAATCATGCCATCTGGGCATATAACAGACTGGTATTTCACACAATGAAACCTCTTGTGACCAGAATAGTACTCTTCTTGATTTACTGATGGCCTGCAAATTGGTCTAGCAGTGCCATCAATAAATCCCCAGCAGTTAAGAATTGCTGCTCCTCTTTCATGAATAGCCTAAAAAAATTGACTTGAGAAATTTCAATATGCTAGAATAATTTCCACATACTTCAGCATACATATGCATTCTTTGCAAATTCAGCCATGGTAAATTTCGCAAATCATCCAGTAAATGCATGAAATTATAGGCGATGAGGCTCTGCATGTGATTAATTATCTGAGATAATGATTGTGGAGATAGGCCAAATAAGAGCTGGAGATCCTTCAGTCGCCCAGGATATGCTAGTCTTCCTAATAAAATACAGAGTCCCATGACACCTAGAGGATTTCGATATGTATCTCAGTATTTCAATATACTGCATATGTTAACATACGTGTTTGGGTTCTGATTACCTCTGGTATATGCAACGCAGCAGCTAATCTGAAAATATCGTATCTTTCAAACCTGAAGTTTATTTTTATATCTTCTGCCATCATATTGTCCAGATTAAACCTATCTTCAGCAGCCCCAACTGGAAAATTTTCAACCACGCCGAAAATATTGTGCAAAATCACTTGCTCCACTTCGTCGTCATCAGCATCAGCTAAAATTACTGCTTCTAATGCCTCATCCATGTTCAGAAGTTCCTCAGGAGAAATTATGCCATGAACAGGACAAACAAAATCAAAACACAGATGAGTGGTGATACTGGTTTCAACTTTTAGAGGTTAGTTCCAAAAAAAAGCGCGTACATAAAACTAAGATGGCAATACGTATACCGTCCCAAACATTGTTAAGACGTAAACGTAATATTTAACGCGGAGTAAATAACACACAGCATGCGCTATCGGAACCCGTGTTCATTGAGTTTTCGAGGACTTGCTACGGCTTGTCCAAGATTTCAACTCTCTGTGCATTGCCCTGCGACATAGGAGGGTGATGGGTTGAGCTACCTATCGGGAGCGTCCCCAGGTTGCGGATAGGGGAGGCCAGGGACGTCATTCAAATGAAAGAACTGGTCTATTGGTGAAAAAGGAAGGATGAGGGCTATAAACGCCCAACATTGCCAACCGAATACCCAATCGCTGACAAGCTCGTGACGCATACCGCAAACCACATAGCAGAGCAACTACCCCCTTACTAGGGTAAGGCCTGTGAGGGGCATGCCGAGCTATGTGGATCGGGAGGCTTGGCTTGATTGCCTGGCCTGCGTGGATGAGGACCACTATAATAACCTCCCAAATCTTAAAGTTAAGTGGTCGCTGAAGGGATGGATGGCCGTGGGTTATTCGGCCACGAGACCACTAACCTCGGGGCACCTGGCGCACCCCGTTGCATTTAGCCTTGTACTTGCATAAGGAGCTCTGCAGGTACTGACCTCCTTTCTCCTATACTCGTGGGAACAAATATGGACCAAGAGAAACCAATACCTATTACGGAGCCTATAGAGACTCATAGTAAAAGGGATTTGGAAGATCCGGCAGCAATGGAGACAGAAGTGTCTCCAACGCAGCCAGATACTTCTGGAGCCCCAGAGCAAACCATGCCACCAGGAGACGTTATAGCGAATCCTGTGGCAAGAAAAGCTTCGTTCGGGAAACTTTCAGGTGCCCAGCGTAATAAGCTGAAAAAAATGAGGGAACGAGGAATTGACACCAAAAATGTGGTGTTGCCGACTCCCTCAACATCAAAACAGGGTGTAAACCAGCAGACAAAGGGCGTTAAGCGAACTGTGTCAGCCAGGAGCACTCCTGGGGTGAATAAAGATAAGAGGGCCAAACGTACCACTGGTACCGGTATTAAAACTGGTATTAAATACAGCGTGGCCCTCAAAGGGATCAAGGCAGCTGTGGTCCCAAAAAACTTCCCAGAGACAGTTGTCTCTGAAGATCAGGTGGGGTCTATCAAAGAGAACCTAACTGACATGATCGACGAGGTGCAGAAGGCGCCTAGGTTTGAAGCCAGTCGATACATGGACGGCTACTACGGGCTAATCTGTGACAATGAGGAGTCCTTCATTATAACGAGGGACTATTTGTCACAAAAAACCAACTGGAAGCTCATCAAGAGTGATGAACTTCCAAAGCAGCAACGAGTCCTCGCCCTACTTCCCGAGACTAAAAAAGAGGATCTGAAAGTGGGGTTGGGGAGGCTCGAGAAACAGAATCCAGGGCTGAAGGTTGATCGCTGGATGATCCTTGGCTCCAAGTCATCCGACAGGGGACTGCATGTGAGTCTCCGGATTGACGAGGAGTCCATGAAAGGACTGGTGCGGGCTCAATGGAGACCGTACTATCTATTCCAGCGGGCCAGTTTTAAAACCCTGAAAAACTCGACCGAGGAGGAAACAGGGACTGATCGAGAACCTGTACCATCAACCTCTAAGGACCTTCAAGGTGCTACAAGTTAACTTGCAGCACAAAAAGACAGCCACCGCTGTTCTACAACAAAGAGTGGTGGCTGAAAACATAGACATCGTTCTAATTCAAGAACCTTGGATAAACAAAGGTAAGATACTGGGGCTTAATATTTGGGGAATGGGACTGATAATGGGAACTGATCGTACTAAAATAAGAACTTGTATTTGCTATAGATCCGAATACAACTTGATGCCGATTATGGAACTATGCACGGGTGACATGGTGGCAGCAAAGATTATACTCGAAAAAGATGGGGTAGTACTAGAGACAATAATAGTGTCTCTGTATCTTCCCATCGATTCAGAAGAGCCACTACCGGGGACTAACATGGAGAACCTGATGGAATACTCAAAGAGACATAATCTGGATGTCATTGTAGGGGCTGATACCAACGCAAACCATAGCAGTTGGGGCAGCAAAGACAACAACACCAGAGGTAAGAAACTATTTGACTATCTATGTACTACTGAACTTGATATTGCGAATGTGGGTAATACGCCTACATTTAGAACATCGAGGGGGGAATCGTTGATAGATGTAACTCTTTGCACTTTACGTGTCAGGGAGATGATTCGCAAGTGGCATGTATCGGATGAACCATCTTTATCTGATCATGCCCAAATATACTATGAAATTAACGTAGAAAAATCGGTTATTAGAACATACAGGGATCCTAAGAGCACTGACTGGGTATCTTATAAAGAGGACCTGCTTTCTAAAATCCGTTCACACTCAGGCAGACCAAAAACTGCTGAGGATTTAGAGGGAGCAGCCGTATGGCTGCAACAGTGACCTCTTATCATAACAACTGTCCGATAAAGGAGAGTCGCTCTTCTAGACAAGCCGTCTGGTGGAATAAAGAGCTGACATCGCTAAGGAAAGAAACAAGACGCTTTTTCAACAAAGCGAAAAAAACGGGTAACTGGGAAGCGTATAAGGCTAAACTAGGTACATACAATAAAAAAATAAAAGAATCCAAGGAGAAGTCCTGGAGAGAATTCTGTGAGGACATGCAAGGTGTCCCTGACAGCGTCAGAATCAACAGGATTCTCAAAAGGGATACTTCTAACAAACTTGGCTCTATTCAGTTGCCGAGCGGAGAGTTTTCAAAAACTGAGGCAGAGGCTCTAGAGCATCTCCTCAGTGTGCACTTTCCAGGTTCGGTAAAGATAGAGTCAAGCTCTGACAACAGGCCTGTTACCAAAACAAAGGCAACCAAAGAGGACTGGGAACTCACGAATAAGATATTCAGACCCCATCTTATCAGATGGGCCGTGAACTCATTTGACCCCTACAAAACTCCAGGACCAGATGGCATATTCCCCAAGCTTCTGCAAGAGGGACTAGACATCATAATGGGTCCTTTAGTTCTGATACTTCGAAGCAGCCATGCTCTAGGATATATACCAATTGCATGGAGAGAGTCAAAGGTGGTGTTTATTCCTAAACCAGGAAAAGAAACGAACACCCAGGCTAAATCCTACCGACCAATCAGTCTGACATCATTCATGGTGAAAACCATGGAAAAAGTATTTACAAGAAGGAGCGCTTAAGAGCATCCCTTTACATAGACTACAATGGGCTTATCAAGCAGGGAAATCAGGTGAAGCTGCCCTGCATAATTTGGTCTCAGGTCTCGAAAGGAGCCTGAATCATAAGGAAGTAGCCCTTGCAGCATTTCTAGACATCGAAGGTGCTTTTGACAACACATCGATGTCATCAATTAACAGATCCCTTAAAAACAGAGGGATCAACAGTACCACATGCAAATGGATAGGATCCATGCTTGAGCATAGGAGAATAACAGCACATATGCATGATAAAACATACACTGTTAGGACAACTAAAGGATGTCCTCAAGGTGGAGTACTTTCACCACTTTTGTGGAACCTAGTTGTGGATGACTTGATCTGTAGGTTGAATGATCAAGGCATATGGACGCAGGGCTTTGCGGACGACATAGTGATTGTCAATCAATTGTCAATGGGAAATTCCCGGAGGTGGTTATGAATGTCCTACAGGAAGCATTGCGAATTGTGGAGGAATGGTGCCTTACAGAGGACCTTTCAGTTAATCCAAAAAAAACCAAACTAGTTGCTTTTACGAATAGAAGAGTTCTCCCGCAGCTCTACCCTGCGGGAGAACTCTGTTGTTCGGAGAAGAACTAGAAATATCCAAAGAACTCAAATATCTGGGAGTGACCCTTGATTCCAAACTGAATTGGAAGGCACACCTGGAAAAAATTACTACCAGGGCGACTAGGCCTTTCTGGCAATGCAGAAGAGTTATGGGCAAAACCTGGGGAATACGACCTGAGGTGGTTCACTGGCTCTACACAACTGTGATAAGGCCAGCGATCACCTATGGAACAATAGTCTGGTGTAGGAGGACAGAAGTGTCCTCTGCAATTAATATGTTAACTGCAATCCAAAGACAAGCGCTTCTTGGTATTACCGGGGCAATGAACAGCACGGGGACGGCATCAATGGAAGCCCTTATTGGACTTCCTCCTCTAGACCTTTTTATAAGGGCGGAGGCAATGATGGCAATTCTTAGGCTGAAATCGGGAAACTTATGGTCCCCGAACAATGTTCGAGAAGGACACACTGATACAACTGGGACATTACTAGACGAACCCATATTTCACATGAGTTTTGATAGCATGACACCAGAAAATATATTCACTGAGCGAGTGAATATCATCATCCCATCTAGGGAACAGGTGATGCACCCATGTAATTCTGGAGAAATCATCTGGTTCACCGATGGCTCCAAAACAAACAATGGCACTGGGGCTGGTATAAAAGGACCTAGAAAGAGAATGTTCTTTAGCCTTGGTCGATATACGACTGTGTTTCAAGCAGAGACGATTGCCGCTATAGCCTGTATTGATGAAAACATCAGAAGAGGATATACCGGACAAAAAATTGAAATATTCACTGACAGCCAGGCTCTGCTTAAGGCTATCAGTAATCCTACAACTAGGTCTAGACTGGTGAAAAACTGCAAAGAATCCCTCAACAGGCTGGCAAGAGACAACAAAGTGTCTCTAATATGGGTGCCGGCACATGAGGGTATTGCAGGTAATGAAATGGCGGACCAGTTAGCTAAAGAAGGCTCTAAAGGAGACTTCATAGGTCCGGAACCGTTTTGTGGAATCACAAAAGATTGCATAAGAGGGGAAATCGGGAACTGGCTAGATAGGGAACACCAATTCAAATGGAGGGTGACACGAGGGCACCTTCATACAAAGAGTTTACTGAACAAGGTAGACAAGGAACTCTCAACCAGGCTACTGAAACTGGGTAAGAGACATTTGAAGACAGTTACCGACCTGGTGACTGGTCACTGCACCTTGAGGAAACATCTGTACAATATGGGCAAAGTTAGTGAACCTATGTGCAGAAAATGTGAACTTGATGATGAAACACCTACTCACATACTCTGCTTCTGCGAGGACTTACAAGAACTTAGACGGAAGCACTTTGGAGAGGAAGTTATACAACCATCACAACTACTGAAAATCCCTCCAGTCAAACTAGTGACCTTTATAGAAGACACGAAGCTACTGGAATGGAAGTAGATAACATGGGAAATGGTACAAAGATTCAGATCAAGTGCCTGGGCTGATGAGCACAACCCAATTTATGAATGAATGAATGAATGAATGCGCTATCGGAATTTGCAATATCTCTCTAATATTATCCTGAGTTGGGTTAAAGGGCACGACAGGAGTAAAGGTAATCGCATTGTCGATTCTTTAGCCAAGGAAGCGGCTGGACTAAAAATTTTAGGACCCAGTGACACTTACGGCCTGACGACTTCGAAAATTGTGGGACTAGCCAAGTGTTACACCCTAAAGAGATGGGATGGAATCAAAGAATGTAGTCTTGCCAGGATCACCTTGGGCGACCCTGGGAAGCTGGAGCCGAAGAAATATTTGGCGATGACCTGGAAAAACCTACCCTTAACAGTAGGATTTCTGACTGGCCACTGTCAACTAAGGAAACACCTCCATACTATGGGGCTAGTGGACACACCTCTATGCAGAATGTGTGAACAATAAGATGAAACTGACAGGCATGTCTTATGTGAGTGCCCGGAGTTATCGTCAATAAGAGAGTGTGTGTTCGGCGAGTCTCTGCCTACACCTGTCGATATAAAGGAGATGTCTCCTAGTGACCTGTCCACCTTCCTGAAAAGGTCAGGATGGACGATGACCTAGGAGGACAACTCTTCGGGAGGATGTACAATGGGTCACATGTGGCCTAAGTGCTGAGGGCCTAAACTCACCCTCCCCACTCTACAGATACACATTGTATTAAATACCAAAACGACAAACCATATTAAGTGGATAAAATCCTCTAAGTGGTAAATGTTAAAATATTACTTAAAAAGTTTTTTTAGAGCTGCTATAGACAAATAATGAAACCATTTTCGGGAGTTCACCTCTGTTGTCCGGCTCCGCCGTCTGCGATTCTGTGACAGTGACTAGACCGGGAGAGAAGAAACACTTTTCGAGGATTTAATGAACTCTAGGAAAACTAAAATTCCCATCGGAGACGACAGTAAAAGAAATAATCCGATAAGGTTTTCTGATCTCTCGACAAAGCCACCAAAGAAATACTGAAATCCCTTTTGTACCTTCGACGTTATAGAAGTTTTAGATTATTTTTGGATCAGCGCATATAAAAGAGTAAAAGCTCATACAGGAAAGAACCAAATTTTCTGAATAGAAAATCTTTTCCTGTAATACCGAAAGGATCATTTACGGAGAGGATGGTGCGTTTCTACAAACTACCACGTGAAATATTTTTCATTTTTGTACGTGGACGTCAAGAATTTGAGCAAGAAGTTGTCAAAATGTTTTTGAGGAATCAGAAAAAAAATATTCCGAAATAGTAGACAAAATGCTCCAGATTCTAGAATTCAGTTTTAATGTTTAAAATCCTTTTTAAAATTTATTTCAACTGTTTAAAAGCATCAAAACTTTTTTATAATTTTTTTGTCTCACATGTCTCAAAATAATAGCATATTATTGTCGGTGTAACCCTTACCAGTAGAAAAATGTGTAGATCACTTAGCCCATCGGTCTTTTCGTAAACAAAAGAGCGTGCAACACAAAAGTGTCGATGTACATAATGGCATTTCCTGCTGCAAAGTAATTGAATTTCCCATAGTCTATATGGGAAACGCAAATAATTCCCAGGCGATGAAAAATTTCTTCATGGGAATCGAAATTTTATTTAGTCGCAATGAGCTAACTATTCGGGGATGGGGTCTAGTGTATCACTATTGTAATTGATCACAGCGGCGCCGACAAAAAAGGAGGGCAAAATAAAGATAATTATTTCATGGAGTTACTTTAGCTGATACGTATTTAAATCCACTTTATTTGGTCCAGTCAAATAAATCTACCGTGACAAACTTGATTGATTGATTGATTGATTGATTGATTAGTTCGGCACCTCCAGTACCTGACAAAGTTAGTACCGCCATCTATCACTGCATAATTTATTCTTTGTATGGCAGATGGAGTATATAGCTTGGTCGGTAGTTACTTTTTGGTAAATGACTAAATTTTAAGTTGTTTGAGTGCAGAAGTGACTTTAGCGACTCGTGGCTACTCTTAGTGTGGAGGCAAAACATTTTAAACTCCCCTTCTACCCAGCCAAAGTTTTCAAGGTCATGTGTTCAGATTCATTAAATTCTAATTTTTAAATGGCACTAGAAAAAAAAGAATAACCTAACAGATGAACCAAGCTGAGCGTTACCGAAGAGAATGGTTTGTTGATATATGGTTTGATTGATTGATTAGTTCGGCACCACCAGTAAGAGGCTTAGAGACCTCGGTACCTCAGCCTTTAGGCTTTTAGTGCTCTTGGTTATACCGTTTATGTGAAGAGACCAGTAGCCCTTATCAGGCTCAACAGTCTTTTCACTAGGTCCTTTTTGGAGAAATCTTCCCTTGGATACTCTAGTCCTAGGAGTCTATATCTCCAATGAGACAGTGCTTCACATTCGAAGATAATGTGAGAGGCTGTTTCCTCCTCTTCAATGCACAACCGACAGATAGATTCCTCCCTATATATGCCAATTGTATGCATGTGCTTCCTTAGGGTACAGTGACCGGTGAGTAATCCCGTCACACTTCTTATCTGGCCCCTGCTGAGGTTTAATATTTCGTTAGTCAGCGACACCGAGGGTTTTTTTGACCAGGAGTTTGCCGTGTTCCTGTTTTGGCACGTGTCTCCATTACGTCTGATGTTTAGTTTGAATCCACCGAGATGTACAGCCACTTGCAGCAGATTTTGATACTCAAAATACTGGTTCAGGACAAGTGAATGCAATTTCAGTCCCTAGCTTTGCTAGGGTGTCTGCCTTTTCATTGCCTACAATACTCTTGTTTCCCGGGACTCACTTAAGTGTTATTCTATTATGGTTTGCTATGGTTAAGAGTTTTTGTAGGCAGTCCCAGACCAGTCTGGATGGGGACATATTAAAGATTTCAGTGTTGCCTGACTATCTGAGAGTATGATGATCTTTTGGCCTCTATACCCCCTTTCGATGTTCATTTGCAAACACGTGTCGATAGCGTAGATTTATGCCTGGAATTCAGATGCAAACTTCCACAACGATGCGAGGACTTTGCACCTGTGTCTGGCACCATGGACTCCAGCTCCTGTTCCAATGTTAGTTTTAGATCCGTCTGTGTACCATATCAACGTTCCTTCCTGACTACATGCTTCCAACCCATCCCAGTTTAGCTGGATATGGTATGGTTGGTTGTCGTTAATTGTGAGTGACAAACTTACTTTGTTATCAAAGTTTTTTGTTGCGGGCTATTGAAAAAGTATTGCAAGTTGACTGCATTTATACAGATTTCTCTAAAGCATTTGATAGAAATTACTGTTTGGACCCTTACTTTGTAGAATCTACTCATATTACTCTTATAAATGAAATTAACTGTTTCCAATTAATTCCACTATTTAATGGAAAAATTATGAAAGGATACTGATAATGATTTCGATATTGACATATCATCGTCAAAATGACAGAAGTCCTTAACTTCTTAGAATTTTTATGATTTATTCATTAAATAGTGGAATTAATTAGAAACAGAGTTTCATTTATAAAAGCATTTGATAGAGTTAGCATTACCTACTAATATATAAACTTGGGATCCTTGGATTAGTGGATAGCGTCGTGACTTGGTTGAATTGTTTTCTCTCTGGGCTTAAACAACGTGTTAAAATAGGAAATTATTTATCTAATGAAATTCAAGTTCATTCGGGAGTACCGCAAGGTTCTCATTATGGTCCATTACTGTTTAACCTATTTCTAAATGACTTCATCATCTGTAAGTGATAATGTCAACTTTCTATTATTCGCTGATGACCTTAAATTATATTACATTGTGAAAGATACATTAGATAGTAAAATTCTACAGAATTCTACAGAAAATGGTCTCTTTCCAATGACTTAATATTAAACATTGATAAGTGTCATGTAATTAGTTTCTCACGAGCTAATGACAAGAACATGTCATGAATATAAAATTGATATGGCGGTGCTTTCAAGGGTAAATGATATTAAAGATCTAGGCTAGGAGTTATTTTTGACACAGAGTTAAATTTTAAATCTCAGATGCGCGCTTTGTCAGCAAATGGTAACAGATCTCTCGGATTTGTAAAAAGAAACACATTTTTTTTCAGCTGCTGTTCTTAAACACTGGTTCGTTCTTCACTTGAATACGCCTCTATCATTTGGTCTCCTTAATATGATTGCGACATATATTTAATTGAAAGTATCCAAATACGTTTTACTATATTGCTATATTGTATATGTTAAATTACACTTATCATGATGTTCTTCATCGCTTAAACTGGTCACTTCTAGCAAATAGGAGAACTAAACTTGAATTGATGTTTATGTTAAAACTTACTAATAGCTTTGTAAATTGACCCGAATTATTATTTGAGATAAGAAGATTATAATCTTCGTAATCCTTCCCTATTTTGTAGTATCTCAATACTAATTATGGTAAAAATAGTCCGATGACTAGAGCTATTAGACACTTTAATATATACAATGTTGATCCTTTTTTTGGTTCAATTTATGGTTTTAAGTGTTCGCTTATAGTATGTGAAGAGGGATGTGAGATTATGGTGTATGCGGACGATGTGTGTCTGGTATGTACGGCAAAAGGAGAGGCGGAGATAGAAAGAAAGGCGGAGAGAATGTGTAGGAAGATTGTGGAGAAGATAGAGCGGTGCGGACTAGAAGTGGCGGAAGATAAGACGGTGGGGTTGCTAGTGAAGGGACGGAGCAAGACAAGGGAAGTGGGGGTGATGGTGAAGGGGAGGAGAATTCGCATGGAGGAGTGTGTGAAATACCTAGGGGTGTGGTTGGATAGTCAGTTATCCTTCCGAACACACATGTTGAAGGCGGCAGAGAAGGGGAAAGTGAGGGCAGCATGGCTGGGGAGATTGATGAGTAATATGAAGGGGCCGGGAGAGTGGAAGAGGAGGATCATTGGTAGGAAGGTAGAGCAGAGTTTGCTGTACGGTGCGGAGGTGTGGGGTGAAAGAGCGGGAGTAAATGCGAGGGTTAGGCCACTCCTGCGGGTGCAGAGAGGTATATTGCTAAGGGTAGTGCAGGGGTACAGGACAGTGGGTGGACTGGCAGCAGCGGTGCTGGCAAGGACATACCCATTGGACTTGATGGCTAGGGCCAGGAATAAACGCTGGAGGGGTGCGACCAGAGAGGAAGTACAAGAATGGATGGAGGAGGAAATGGAGAGAAGGTGGGAGGAGTATGAGGGCGCGCTAAAAGGAGCGATTGGGAATAGGAGAGATTGGATGGATCGGAAATTCGGGGAGGTGAACTACTTCTTGACACAGGTGGTCACTGGACATGGGTCGAAAGTGGGGTACCTCCACAAGATTGGAAAAAGAGAGACTGGAGTGTGCGAGAGGTGTGGAGTGGAGGATGATGTGGGGCATGTGTTCAGATGCTGGCGGAACGAGGAAGTGCTGAAGAAGTTGGAGAGGAAACTAGGGGAGGCGGTGTATTGGGAGAATATGGTGGAGATAATGTTGAGGGAGGAATGGATGGAGGTAAGTGGCGTAGTAGAGAGCATGGTCAGGGGGAGAGAACGACTCGATATGGCATGAGAGGTAGGAGTGGAAGTTAGGGAGAAGACGACGATGTGAGCGGAGAGTGTGCGAGGGACCGCCGCCCGTCTCGAAGTATGCTAGGGTAGTGATTCCGAGGCGGGGGTAACGGCGAGTTTGAGGTGGGTTTGGTTGGTAGGCATCTCCTTGGGGATGAGTCCAACACTGTTTGGGTCCTGGACCCACTCGAACATGAGTTTCCCATCTCGGCCCGAAAAAAAAAAAGTGTTCGCTTAAGTGTGTTGATATTACATAATTTTTTTTTATTTTTGTCAAGTTTTTAAATTTTTAGTGTTCTTTGTAACTTCAGCTATATTTTATATTTTTTTATTATAAATGGTGGAACCGTAAATAAATAAATAAATAATTCCAAACGTATATTGAAGCATATCGATACAAGTGACCAAAAATTCCGAAATCTTCGTATTAAAAATCGGCCGCGTACGCAACAGTATCACTCTCGGCAGTAGTTAGGAAAGTAACTATATTCTACAGATATACTTTGTTTTTTCTACAAACTTCTAGAAATAGGCAGAAATATACCGAAATAAAGTTCTATTTCCCAAAAATTTTAATAATTGATGATTTTTACACTGTAACAAGTGTAAGTGAACATGATCATGTAAAAACTTGTACCTATTTGTACGCCTTTGGTATCGAGAGACCGCTTTGTAAAAATCACATTGTGCGTCGTCAACAAGAAAATAAGCCGAAACGCGTGTTGGTCGTCGTAACGACGCACGTGCGTCGGCGTCCCTTCGTAATCTTCGTGAACGGCGGTTGACAGCGCCGTTCCCACACTATGTTGGCATCGGCGAATGGATTGTTTGACTGTTTGACTACCTACTTCATTACGCATTACTGCCACTGTCGGTAAGTGTTTATAGCGTTGTTCTGTGGCTAATGAATTTTTATGAGGATAAAACTGTTTGGTTAAATACCATTAAACGTCCTAAATAGCTTAATTTATTCTTGATTAAATAAAAAATATTAAATTCATTATTTAGATACTCTAAAAAATAATATTTATGAGTTAATTATATTCATTCTATAAAAAAAACGTAGAGTCCAGTCATGGGACTGCCGACAAAATAGGCCAAGCAATAGGTAAATATTTTTGACAAAAATCCTAGTAGAAAACGGATGATGCCATCATGTAAAAGACATTACGTAGTATCATTTTGATATGTTTTGGACACGCAAATGTTTTTCAGTAATTTTTTATCAACATTTAAAACGAAAAAAACCTTCTTTTTTCAGTTTTTTTCATATAGCGTAAAACGTACTGAAGCAATCTCAATGGTATGTAAAGATAAATTGTAGATAATTGAAATACAAACAAAATGAGGGGTCGTGCGAATCAATCGGATAATTAGGAACCGAGAAAATCAGGAAAAGCCGAAAAATTAGTAATTTTTTTGAAAATTCATATCTTCGTCATTTTTCAATTGCAAGAGCTGAAACTTGGCACAAAAAAAGTTCTTCATATGTCCTTTATATGCGCGAAGAGCAGACGCCAAGCGACGGTTACTTTTATCGCAATTACAATTTTAATTTTTTCATTCGATAATTTTCAACGTGTCTGGATGCGTTGTCGATTGTCCGATTTTAAATTTAAAAACGGTTTTGAAAAGTGTAAATGTAGAGCAATAAAACGTATATTCTCGATTTGAAATCAAGTGATGCGAAGTTGGCCAAAAACGCCAGGGAACATCGCCGAAAATGACCAAGAGCTGTAAAGTGGTGGAGTAGTAGGGGGAAGCAGCGAGAGAGCGGTGTCTATGCTTTGCGTTTGATTATTTTGTCAAATAATAAAGGTATTCCATTTTTATTTTTTTATTTTCAAGTACCTGGAGTCGACACACGAGTCGAATTTATCGACGAGCTTAATACATTTGAACAGAAAAACAATTAGTTGTCGATTTAATTGCCACGTTTTTTTTGAATTTTTTAAAGCTGTTAATTTGCTAGATTCTCTCGTATACGTACGTTGACATGTTTGGTGGATCGTAATTTCTTTCAAGTTTTCCAACTTGATGTGCTTTTTATCCTTTCGCTTCAAACTTGCTTGAATAAGACTTTTTATTCCTCGTTCCTTGACGACGCAGGACTTTGTCACTTCCATGTCTTCGCCGCAAAGTAAACAGGCATCTTTAACGTCCTCCCATTGCATATCATTTTCAGGTACCTTCACACACAGTTTCATGTTGCCTAGTTACAAAAAAAAATTGTGAAAATACAAACCCGGAAGATGAATATTTGTTTATCGCAGTAAATATAAAAACTGCTTTTACCTCACGCTTGTAGACGCCGATGCTTCACTGCTATTTTCATCTGACTCCATGGTGAAATGATTATGTTACACAACTATACAGACTTTATGTGCAACGAATAAAAAATATGTTATTAATCTCAACTTTTAATCATGTAAAACAATTGTAAATATACGCTACGTTGCAGCCGCTCCGAAATCTGCTGCTATGCCAGCAACTGGAGTGCGTAGAATGACCGTTGGTTTTGATTTTGGAAAGAGAGGGAAAGAGAGAGAGTTACTAGTCGGTTTTGTCGACTCCAGGTACTTGAAAATAAAAATAAAAATAATGGAATAGTTTTATTATTTGCCACAATTTATTGATTAGGCTAATGGAACCGTAAGGATCCGCAGTCAATATCACCACCTCACACACACAATAATCAAACGCAAAGCATAGACACCGTTCTCTCGCCGCTTCCCCCTATACTACTCCGCCACTTTACAGCTCTTGGTCATTTTCGGCGATGTTCCCTGGCGTTTTTGGCCGACTTCGCATCACTTGATTTCAAATCGAGAATATACGTTTTATTGCTCTACATTTACACTTTTCAAAACCGTTTTCAAATTTAAAATCGGACAATCGACAACGCATCCAGACACGTTGAAAATTATCGTATGAAAAAATTAAAATTGTAATTGCGATAAAAGTAACCGTCGCTTGGCGTCTGCTCTTCGCGCATATAAAGGACATATGAAGTACTTTTTTTGTGCCAAGTTTCAGCTCTTGCAATTGAAAAATGACGAAGATATGAATTTTCAAAAAAATTACTAATTTTTCGGCTTTTCCTGATTTTCTCGGTTCCTAATTATCCGATTGATTCGCTCGACCCCTCATTTTGTTTGCATTTCAATTATCTACAATTTATCTTTACATACCATTGAGATTGCTTCAGTACGTTTTACGCTATATGAAAAAAACTGAAAAAAGAAGGTTTTTTTCGTTTTAAATGTTGATAAAAAATTACTGAAAAACATTTGCGTGTCCAAAACATATCAAAATGATACTACGTAATGTCTTTTACATGATGGCATCATCCGTTTTCTACTAGGATTTTTGTCAAAAATTACTATACTCGCTTGCTCCGTTGCTTGGCCTAAAAGTGAAAACACCAATAAGTAAATTCCTTTTAAAAATTGTATCGTAAGCCCATCGTAAATGGAATAATTTTTTACAAAAAAAGTACACATATATACACAGTATACATATAGCTCGTGGAAAGCGTGACGATGATTTATGCAAGACTATATACGCTTCATTGTTAATTATGTTGCATAACCAAAAGTATTGCTTGTTATATAAAAGCGTGACGAATGACCAAAGTATTGTGTGTTGCCTGAAAAACCCGACGATGACGAAAAATCCATGTTTTTTCTTAACCCAAAAAAGTGCTCAACGCGCCTAAAGAAGCTTTCACTTCAATAAGTACCTGTCAAAGTTAGTACCGCCATCTATCCAGGGCCGGATCTACGTATGGGCTTAATGGGCTCCAGCCCAGGGCCCCCGAGTTCCAGGGGCCCCGAATAATGAAATAATAAACCAGTAAAAAAATACAAATCACAAATATAAGCTTAATTTTCCCGCATAATCCTTTTTTTTATGAAAATGGCAAATATTTTAATTTTTCCGTGGGTCCCCCGGATATCGTTAGCCCAGGGCCCCCAAAGGTCGCGGTCCGGCCCTCCATCTATCACTGCATAAACGAACTATTAAAAGGTAATTTATCCATTGTATGACAGATTGAGTATATAGCTTTGTCGGTAGTTACTTTTTCATCGTAAAATGTCAAAATTTCTTTGTTTGAGTGCAAAAGCGACAGTAGCGACTCGTAGCTACTCTTAGCGTGGAGGCAAAACAATTTAGAGTCCCCTTCTACCTGTCGAAATTTTTGAAGGTCGTGTATTTAGATTCATTAAATACTAATTTTTAAATGGCACAAGAAAAAAATAAAGAATAACCTAAGAGATGAACCAAGCTGAGCGTTACCGAACAGAATGGTTTGTTGAAATATGGTTTAGTAAACGATCGTAATGAAATGCTATAATGGAACATTTAGGTAGTACTTGATACTTTGCCGTATATACACCATTTGGGAAATATCAGAAGTGGACAAAGATACATTTATAATAAGTAACTTTTTACTACCAGTGGCAATTATTATGTCTAATATTTTGATTAATTGAATGTGTCACATTGTATGGAAATTAATTAACCCGTAACCACAGACGTGACGTCTCTTAGACGGCAATTTTATTTTATCAAAAATTGATGTAGATAATGCCTTTTTACTAATATTATTTATATATATTAGATATCATTAAAATATTGGAAATTTTTCGAATTATGACGTTTTTTTAGTAAACACCTTTTTTTGGTGGGTGGAAAAAGACATTATTGCGATTTCCGGCCAAAGTTGAGGTCCTTGAAAAAAAAGTTGAACATAAAAGTTGTAGATCCTGTATAAATCTACAACTTTTTCATCAGTGACTTTTTCACCTCAAAACTAGATTGAAAAACGCAAAAAACTGCATTTTTCGTTTTTTATTTTTTATTTCGTCAAAAATTGTTCGATTTCGATGGAAATTTGGTAGATGGTAGTTTTTATAGTCACAAACTATGGACAAAAATTTCTAATTAAAATATTGGAAGTTTTTCGAGTTATGACGTTTTTTCGTAAAAAAACACTTTTTGTGGGGGGTGGAAGAACACATTATTGCGATTTCCGGCCAAAGTTGAAGTCCTAGAAAAAAAGTTGGATATAAAAGTTGTAGATCTTGGAAAAATCTACAACTTTTTCATTAGTGACTTTTTCACATAACCTCAAAATTAGCTCGAAAAACGCAAAAATCTGCATTTTTCGTTTTTTATTTTTTATTTCGTCGAAAAATTGTCGGATTTCGATGAACATTTGGTAAAAGGTGGCTTTGATAGTGACAAACTATGGAAAAAAATTTCAAAGGAAATTTTTCGAATTTTGACGTTTTTTCAATAAAAAACACTTTTTTTGGTGGGTGGAAAAAGACATTATTGCGATTTCCGGCCAAAGTTGAGGTCCTTGAAAAAAAAGTTGGATATAAAAGTTGTAGTTCCTGTAAAAATCTACAACTTTTTCATTAGTGACTTTTTCACATAACCTCAAAATTAGCTCGAAAAACGCAAAAAACTGCATTTTTCGTTTTTTATTTTTTATTTCGTCAAAAATTGTTCGATTTCGATGAAAATTTGGTAGATGGTAGTTTTTATAGTCACAAACTATGGACAAAAATTTCAAATTAAAATATTTGAAGTTTTTCGAGTTATGACGTTTTTTCGAAAAAAAAAAAGGGGTTGAAGAAGACATTATTGCGATTTCCGGCCAAAGTTGAAGTCCTAGAAAAAAAGTTGGATATAAAAGTTGTAGATCTTGGAAAAATCTACAACTTTTTCATTAGTGACTTTTTCACATAACCTCAAAATTAGCTTGAAAAACACAAAAAACTGAATTTTTCGTTTTTTATTTTTCATTTCGTCAAAAATTTCTGATTTGGATGAAAATTTGGTAAAACGTGGCTTTGATAGTCACAAACTATGAAAAAAAAATTGAAAATAAAATATTGGAAATTTTTCTAATTTTGACATTTTTTCGGTTAAAAACATTTTTTCTGGGGGGTGGAAAAAAACCAATATTATTGCGATTTCCGGCCAAAGTTGAGGTCCTAGAAAAAAAAGTTTCATATAAAAGTTGTAGATCTTGGAAAAATCTACAACTTTTTCATTAGTGACTTTTTCATATAACCTCAAAATTAGCTCGAAAACGCAAAAAACTGCATTTTTCGTTTTTTATTTTTTATTTCGTCATAAATTGTTCGATTTCGATGAAAATTCCACACCTGAAAAAGGCATTATATCAATTTTTGATAAAATAAAATTGCCGTCTAAGAGACGTCACGTCTGTGGTTACGGGTTGATAGTCTCCTTTTTTATTTTTGAAAAATATATATTTTTCAGCACAGTTAACAATAATATCTGTGAGGTTCATTTTCATGACAACAAAAAAACAATTTATGTGAAAAGAAAAAGATGCTAACTGACAAATGACAGACCACGTTTAAGAGTAAATAGTAAAATACATCAATTCTTTTTTTTGAAAAACAAAGTATAATAAAAAGAGTGGTAAGAGAAATTCTAGATAATGTCAAAGAGCATAGTTATTTTTTTTGCCGAGTGCGAATTATTAAAATCTCTTCAATTTTCAAGCGTTAACTGTACAGAATTATGCAAAAAATGCATTTTTCTATTGGAAAAGCTCAAAACCTTGTTCTAAATAAGCAAATTTTCACTACACCTTTTTTATTCCATAATATTGTTTCTTTCAACCAACGCTCTGAACTACCCTGGAGACAATACAAAATAATGAAAGTGAAATTATGTAAAAACTGGGAAAATAACTGTGGTCAAATCGACGGTAAAACAATGTCCAATGTTTTGATAAGGGTGGTTTCGACGCAAAACGTCGCGGCATCGGTAAATGACGCCACACGCAATTTGTTGCATTCCCTTGACCGTTAGACGTCGTCTTGACGCGACGGAATGTCTACCAGCTCGATCCATTATTAACATCAGCAAATTTTACTTTATTTTTAACGTAAACATTATTTTTTGGGTGGTTAATAATCACTATCAACAAAGTGATATTAAAAGGTTTACAAATTTTATTTGACAAGTTCGAGAAAGAGAAAGAGAGAGAAAAACTTGGGTAGATTTTCAGAAACTTCACTATTTGCCAGTACCAGTTGATTTATACCTACAAGATAATATTTAAAACATTTCAAAAGAATACTTTGGATTCCACAAATTGTGTGTTGTTTTATTGAAATTTGATGACCAACACAGTCAAAGGCATTCGCGACATCACAAAAAACTGTGAAGATCTTTTGGTCATAAATAATCATGAAAATTAGTTATATTTGATAAATTAAGTACAAGTTTTAAGTTATTGAACGACGATGAACTTGTTGATAAACAAGATCAGCGCGTTTCAGTGTATGTATGATAAATATAATATATCATAGAAAGGTTAATGTGGTTTCTAAGGATGTGTTCACTTAGAAGAAACAACTACTTCTCGGGCTTTATGCCCTGACAGACATTGAATTACACTTCTAAGTTAAACGGGGTCGTTATGATCTACAAGATTTAACCAACTATTCTGGTTTGCAATTAGAACTTGTAGACCGGTTTCGGCGTATTTGCGCCTCTTCAATACAAGGTGGATATTCTCCGACCGAGAGCTCTGCGAGCTTAATTCCGGACCAAATTTTTTTACTGAAATCACAATCAATACGTATCCTCCAGTAAAGGAAATGTTAAAGTTGTTAACCTTGTACTGTTGAGGCGAAAATATGCCGAAACCGGTCTACAAGTGATGTTGTTCCTTCTAATCACAAACCAGAATGGTTGGATAAATCTTGTACTTCATAACGACCCCGTTTAACTTAGAAGTTTAATTCAATGTCTGTCGGAACATATAGCCCGAGAAGTAGTTGTTTCTTCCAAGTGAACGGTGATTGTTTTTGAAAATATTTTCAAAACTTTGTAAGGCGTTGATAGTATAAATCTATTATTCGATATCTATTGGTAACGCGCTTTACTAAATACGACAATTTACTATTGATATTACAAACATATGTTTGTATCAAATAGAATTTTGGTTTGTGGTTGGAGGTGAAGATGTCGCTGTTATCATAACTTTAAGATTTCCTTTACTGGAGGATATGTATTAATTGTGATTTCAGTATCATCTTTAGTCCGGGATTAAGCTCACAGAGCTCTCGGATGGAGATTATCCACCTTGTACTGATGAGGCGCAAAGTCGCCGAAACCGGTCTACAAGTGGTATTGTCCCTTCTAATTGCAAACCAGAAGGGTTGGTTGAATCTTGTACCGACCCCGTTTAACTTAGATGTGTAACTCAATGTCTTTCGGGGCATATAGCCCGAGAAGTAGTTGTTTCTTCTAAGTCATTGTTTTTGAAAATATTTTCAAAACTTTGTAAGGCGTTAATAGTATATCTATTATTCGATATCTATAATATTTTAATACTACTTGGAAGGTTCATCCTGTAGTTTTTTTGCAAGGGTCATGATTATTTATTACTCTGCCGCATTTATGAATAAAAATTAAGAGACAAAGAAAAGTAGGTAGAACTAATTTTATAAAAATCATCCTCTTTAATGCGGCCCTGTTTGATTATTTTCACAATATTGTGAATATAAAACTTCAAAGTTGCATTTAATAAATGAACTGGATTTAACCAGAGAGAAATTTTTTGTGACACAACGTCTATATCGGGATAGAGCCGGTCACGCAACAAAAGGAAAGTTGAATAAGGGCAGTAAAGGATCCCAATTGAAATTTCTACGCCGCCACCACACGACGTAGGTACAGTTCGCAGGAATGAGGGTGAGTGATCGTGGTGATTCACCCATTTTCCTGCTACTATATACCTTCACGCACGTAACTGTGTGATTCAGGGTGAAGTTCATTACGTAGGGGAAGTTTGATAGAATTTAAACATTGTTTGTTTGTAGCGTAGGAGAAATGTAGTTTATAACCGTTAAATATTTTAAAATTGATAATACGAATGTGATACATCATTAGTTTGTTGACAAGTTTTGTAACACATTTTTTTTTCTCACCCTGTTATTCTTAAAATAGTTTTCGTTCCAAGTAAAATGAATTAAATCATGGGTATACCCTAATATTTCAGAAATGCATTTCTCGACAAAACAACCAATTGTCTGAAACAGATAAGTAAAGTATCAAAATGTCACGTAGACTTCGAGGCCACGAAAGGGGAAAGAAAATTTTAAGAACGTTTTGAGTTTTAGTTTCTAGAAACTAACTAAAGTGTTCACTTGAGCCAAATAAATCTATTAAAATATAGTGTGTATTGTGGTGCATATCAGGAGTTAAATAGGTGAGTCTATCTCACAGAGTAATTCATTTCTGCCTGTTATTTGATATTTGATTTTAAAAGATATTTTATCACATAGAGTATATATATTTGCTAATTATTTTTAATAATTACTTTGTTTAAAGTTCTTTAATATTCAACGTTATTAAGAACATTAATTTGTTGTTGCATTTCCTATTCATCCAATCCTACTGTACTGTGGAGAGTTTGTGCCACTTGCAGTTTAACTCACATACCTATACTGTATTGTGGAGAGTTTGCGCCACTTGCGGTTTGTCCATTCCTGAGACTGGGTGACTTCTCACGTCACCCATATCTCCTTCCACCCCCCTGTATTGTGGAGAGCTTGAGACACTTGCAGTGTAACCTTATTTAGCTGTACTGTGGAGAGTTTGTGCCACTTGCAGTTTAACTCATATACCTCTACTGTATTGTGGAGAGTTGCGCCACTTGCGGTTTGTCCATTCCTGATACAGGGTGACTTCTCACGTCACCCATATCTCCTTCCACCCCCCTGTATTGTGGAGAGCTTGAGACACTTGCAGTGTAACCTTATTTAGCTGTACTGTGGAGAGTTTGTGCCACTTGCAGTTTAACTCATATACCTCTACTGTATTGTGGAGAGTTGCGCCACTTGCGGTTTGCCCATTCCTGATACAGGGTGACTTCTCACGTCACCCATATCTCCTTCCACCCCCCTGTATTGTGGAGAGCTTGAGACACTTGCAGTGTAACCTTATTTAGCTGTACTGTGGAGAGTTTGTGCCACTTGCAGTTTAACTCATATACCTATACTGTATTGTGGAGAGTTTGCGCCACTTGCGATTTGTCCATTCCTGATACAGGGTGACTTCTCACGTCACCCATATCTCCTTCCACCCCCCTGAATTATGGAGAGCTTGAGCCACTTGCAGTGTAACCTTATTTTTGCCGTACTGTGGAGAGTTTGTGCCACTTGCAGTGTATTATTATTTTGCTGTACTGTGGAGAGTTTGTGCCACTTGCAGTGTATTATTATTTTGCTGTACTGTGGAGAGTTTGTGCCACTTGCAGTGTATTATTATTTTGCTGTACTGTGGAGAGTTTGTGCCACTTGCAGTGTATTATTATTTTGCTGTACTGTGGAGAGTTTGTGCCACTTGCAGTGTATTATTATTTTGCTGTACTGTGGAGAGTTTATGCCACTTGCAGTGTATTATTATTTTGCTGTACTGTGGAGAGTTTGTGCCACTTGCAGTGTATTATTATTTTGCTGTACTGTGGAGAGTTTGTGCCACTTGCAGTGTAATATTATTTTGCTGTACTGTGGAGAGTTTGCGCCACTTACAATAGTTATAATATTGTTTGTGGAGAGTTTGTGCCACATATTCCTTACATGCACTGGGGAGAGTTTGCGCCCCTTCCACCTTTCCTCATAACCCTAAATATTTACTATTAGGCATTTATTTTTGATCAAGTGAAGTTTTAACTTTACTTTAGTACTGATATGCATAATCACAGTTCAAACACATAAGATGCACCTTGTATATTATTAATACTTTCGTTAATTTTGGGGATTTCAACTATACTAATCGTTAGTTAAATAATTAATTATTATTTATGGCAAATTGAATACTCAGAGTGTTTTTCTATCTAATTCCAGGTACGTCATCTCGGTTGTTCAACCTACTTGGACCATGTGCACATGGACTGTTCAATTAAATCCAGGCATCACTCCAGTGTCTTGTAAATAGTTATTTTCAACATTTAGATTTGTTTTATTATCTATATTATAAAAAAAAATATAATGTAAGTACACAGTAAGTAATTAAAAGTTAAATTCTAATTAAATATATCAATCTTTACAAATCACTCATTCTCCTCAAGTCAAGTTTTTCCCTCCTTACAGTTTTATGAACTAATATCCAGGCCTAAGCGCTCCTTTGATAACAGATCATTTTTCTGAACAATGAACATTCTATAGTTTATTCATAAATGCAGCAGAGTAATAAATCTTCGTGACCCTTGCGAAACCAATACAGGATGAACCATCCAAGTATTATTAAAATATTATCGTGAAAATTATTTTTTTTCTGTTTGTGTGTCGGGAAAGTAGCTTCACCCCGTATTCGGACGAGTTCTAGGGCTAGGATATTAATCTGAAGCTTTCTGTAATTCAGAATGTTTACCTTTGTTGACAGATGTTTGTTTGGATTTCGATCAAATCTTTAATGGCTGTTGTGTTCAACTGTGGTAGATATAGTGAAGAAATTTGAATGTAAATCTACCAATAATACTTTATTTATTCGTTAAATTGTGGCGAATCGTTGTGTAGTATGCAATAAAAATGTAGTGGTGTTTAGAATACATCGTTTTAGAGGAAAGCAACAAGTTCTGAACAGTTCTGAAACTACCAGTGTCGTATCATTTGATATATAAATACTATTCTCCCATTCTAATAAGAACCCAATAAGCTCTGTATGGTATTGTTGCATTGTTGTTAATTTTAATGAAATGAGCCCACATTTCATTAAATGGAGATGCAAATCAACTTCAGCGATGGAAAAATATCATTGGGGAAGAGAATATTCCGAAGGAAGCCATCTCTTTCCGAGTGATATAATGGTTGGACCAGGTGAAAAAAAAATGTCTCAGAACAGAAGCAGAGCCTGTATCCAATCTGGTCGACGGCATCCAAAAGTTCCTCGAATAATAAATAAATCCAAGAAAAGTATTCCTTTTATCAATATTGAAGATCTACCTATGTTGAAATAGAACCAGTACATTGAGAACTATTGAACCCAGAGTGGTTTTTGCAATTTTACAGTTAAAATGAAACTATCTATTAAATGTCATCTTCTTTTTCCACACCTAGATATCTTAGACTTACTATCATTGTATGAAACCAAATAGTTTTGATTCTTTTAGACTCCCAAAGTACTTGATCTTTATTATTTCTTTTTAAAAATTTTAAACTGTTTATCGATTCATCTTTTGGTGATTGTACTCATGGAGACTATATATGGAGATCGGACTCCATGTATTCCAATTTCTGGTCGTGGTAGAGGGCGCCAGTTTAAAACCCGTACTATAGATGGTATTGGATTTGCAGTGGCAACGCCACGGTGAAAAAACAAATTGCTTCTTAGTTAGACGATTTTGAGGACAGGTTGTGTCAATTTTTCCGTATGAGTTCGATCTCCTTATCTAGCCTCCATAATTGTACTGTTCGTCAAAAATCAAATTGTTAGGCTGATATATTAGACCTGTATTGAGAACCAGCCAGTGGTTTTTGCAATTTGATAGTTAAAATGAAACTATCTAATAAATGTCGTCCACTTTTTCCATACCTAGATATTTTGGAATTATTGTATCAAATAAAATATATTTTTTTAAATATTTAAAAAATATATTCATCCTTTTTTTCGGTGTCGACCTGCTAATGAAGGTACAATTAATTTGGAAATTTTCGAGATGCTTTGCTACTAACTAAAATGTTTGAATTAAATTCCAGCTTAACAGAGCATGCAAAATATCTCGTGAGTGTTCAAAGGACCAACTAATTATCAGATCATTTGCAGCATCCTGTTAAAGCACAATATTTCAATTTTTATTAAATTTTTGCCTTTAAACAGGTGTTAATAAAATAATAATAATATACACAGTGCTTCAAAAAACTTTTTTAGACGACGCCATCTGAAAGTTGCTCGTTCTGTATTCCTTTACATACCGAAAGTTGCGTTTTGAGTGTTCCATGTAGTAAAAGTGACAGTTCCGTACTGCAAAACACTTTCGGGACGCTCTGGAGTAGACAACTTTAACTTCCTTAAATGTGACTCTTGCCACTTCAATGTTGACAGTTGACAGTTTCAATTCGATGATTTTGCATAACCTTAAATTTTGAATTTTCTGAAATTATTTGTTTTGTCCGAAGTTTTGTCTAAATTAATGAATAACAATGAATGACGATGAAAAAGAAAACATCAGCGATGAAGAGTTACTGGAATCCACGCCACCTGATCTCACCGAAGAAAGCAAGTTCTCTATTATTTATTTTCTTTCCTCAGTGTAATTGAAAAAGTTTTGGATCTTATGCGTCGTCTAAAAAATGTTGTGTACGCTGCGGCTGAAATAGCTATTTGTGTATCAAAAGCAGAAAGTAGTACTTTGGCAGTCGAGACAGAAAGTTGCCACGCGACGCGTCAGCGGAGCGCGGCAATCTGTCGAGACTGCCAAAGGACTTTCTGCTCGAAATACACACAAGATTTTTTCTACGATCACACCAAAATAAAATTAATTTTTTATTAAAAACGTGTTACTTTCATTACAATATTGGAAGTTTATTTGACATATTAAGCCTATATTTGAAGACAAAAGATTAATTGTGTATGTTGTGTTGCCTACTTATGACAATAGACTTTATGATTCAAAGATTTATGTATTTGAAAAATCAGTAGATATCACTTGTATCCATTTTCTTGTTTTTTAAGTACTTACTGACTATAGTAAAATATTAATACAATTACACAGCCCAGAACTATCTCAAAAAATATTTCAGTGACAATGCACTAGGTTCTTTCTTTGACATAAACATACTTGATTTTTATAATCCGTAAGTTATTTGCAAGTATGTTGTGTTGTCTACCTATTGCCATTGTTTGTACTTAGCAGTTTCGTGTACCTATGTACGTAGGCAACACTTATTACATTAATGTCAGATATTTATTACATTAATGTCAGATATTTATTACATTAATGTCAGATATTTATTACATTAATGTCAGATATTTATTACATTAATGTCAGATATTTTTTAGATTTCCCTATTTCTCATTAAATTATTACGGAAAATACTGTTGGATGCTTTAATATATTAGAAAATCAACAAAAATATTTATTTATTCGACAGTTTATATTAAAATAACTACTAGCTCTCTTTTATCTATAAATAAAATTAGGCGTGCGCCAAAGTTACTTTCTGCTTAAGAGCGCCAATAATGTCAAATTATGACAGCTCGCGGAAAACATTAACTTTGCGATTAGATTTGAGTGTGCAAAAGCCTACTTTGGGTAGTGATCGTAGGAAATACTACTTTGTTGGACTCGTCTGTTGCTCGCCTCGCTTCGCTCGTCTCGCAATTTTCAGACTCGTCCAACAAAGTAGCACTTTCAGTCCTTGGCATACAAATAACTATTCAATAAACAATCCAAATGGTGTTTATCAAATCTATAGAGGAGAAGGTGGTAATGTGGCACCTTCAGGTATCTTGGCCCCCTTACATACATACAATGAGGTTCTCTATGTACTCGGGTGTATTTATACCACCGATGATGATTTTCCCAAAAATAACTTTACCGATCTTTTGATGAAATGTGCGCCACCTGGAGCGATATGTAAAGTTCATCCATCTGGTTGGATTCAATCTAATTTGTTTGCCGAATGGTTCAGGCATTTTATTGAAAAAACGAACCCAACCGAGGCCTCTCCGGTGTTGCTCATCTTTGACGGACATTACAGTCACACTTAATTTAGAAGTAATAGACCAGGCCCGCCAAATTCATGTCACTATCTAGATGAGACTTTCATGGGTGCACTTGAGAGTCATTACAGTAAAGAGATTCGCATGTTTCTTATTCATTCTGAACGAATGCTTAAGCCTTACGATATTGCTCAAGTGCACCACGGAGGAAATTGCAGTGAATGGTTTTCGTGTTACAGGGATTTACTCCTTCAATCCGCAAGTTTTTACAGACGTTGATTTTATAGCGGAAGCATCAAACAATAATCAGTCATATCAGGGTTCAGACAATCAAGCTACAACTGTTGTGGCTGACCAAAATGCCCCAGGAACGAGTACAGAGGTACAAGAGACACCGACTGATTTGATTCTAGCAGAAGACATTCTGCCCATCCCCGGGACTAAGACTCGGACTTCTAATTGTGGGAGAAAAGCTACAAGAGCAAAACTGATCACATCATCACCTTACAAAAATCAGTTAACCGAATCTTTGCGCTTAGCTGAGACTCGTGGACAAGGCCGTAGAGGTGGACAAAGTCGAGGGCGCGGACGTGGCCTTGGACGTAGTCAAGGTGGAGTGGGCAGCAGTAACAAGGCTAATCGACCACCAATCGACGACTGAGAGTCGATACGTCTAGCAGTAGCTCTGAAAGTGGCGCAGTCATAGAAACTGACTCAGAATATGATGAGCAAGTCAATTCAGATACGCCTGAAAGTTTAGATACAAGCTGCATATTTTGAGGAATGAATTATTCTAGCGACAGACGTGGAGAGGAGTGGATTCGGTGCCAGAGTTGCAATTTATGGGCACAGGCCCTGAAGGCGAAAATTATATTTGTTATTTTTGTCGTTAAGGTTTAATTAAAATTCAATGTATCTAATAAGGCCCCAAGAGTGGCATATAACCCGCACTTAATGAAACGACATCTTTTATGTTTAAGGAATAAATTTTTTTAAGAGTATATGGTTATTTTATTTATTCTACATAAAGGTAAGCATAGGAAAATAGGTAAGGAACACTGTAACGTACTAACTTGATTTATAAGTGTTGTATTTTTTATATGAGGCCTCAAAAACAAAGTAGGGGGCCACATTACCACCTTCTCCTTTACTTAATCAGTACCTATACAAAATTGAGTTTTTCCCATTTTCGTTGAAATTGGATTTAAATTGGCTGTCAAACACAAACTAGATAGCGCAGCCTGCGCAAATTTGACCTGTGCCCTGTTAAATTATTTAAAATCTACGCGGGAAATTTAAGAATTTTTGGTGTTTTAATTCCCCGTATATGTCGTCTTTGTTGAATTTTTACAGTGTATTTTATACTATGAACAATCCACATGAGTATTTATCACAATTAAAACTATTTTTGTATAATTTACGTCTATATATCAAAACTAGAATTGTTTATGTTTTAGATATACGATATTTTAATGCATTTTAACTGGAAGGCATAATTGCTATCAGATTTCAACAACAAATTCCTTCGAATATCTATCATATTGCCGTTTATTAATGCATCTTGGTTTAATATTAAAATAACCCCTATATAAAATTGAACAAATCCAACTAACCGAATGAATCAGAGGTGGTACACTAATCTATATTTCCGAGATATAATTAACCACAATTTGTGATATACATATCAGTTTTGCGAAATAAATTCTTGACGGGTAAATTTCTTCAACTCTACAAACATTTCTAGCCTTCTTTCAATACTTCATTCAAAATTGTCATTATAAAATCTTAAATTAAGCCAATTTAAAGGAAAATCAAGTATTTTACTAGATTTTTTTAAACTTGTCATTTTACTGTCATACGTTGGAGTGGTAAAGGGGAAATTTGGTTAATTCAAAAACTATAAGATACTAGAAGACCCGAAAGACGTTGTCCTGTCCTAACATTGTCTTGTCAGTAAGATATTATGCAAGCGGTCGTTTTCTGCTCGCTGAGTAGCTTTTGTTTATTTCAAACTTAACGACACCTATACAGAATCTTTAAATTTTAATTTACCGCCATTTTTTGTGCAAAGTGGAATTTTTTTTAAATATTTTTTTCCCGTGCAATAACAAATCAAAAACCATGAACATCGGTCCAGCTGTTCTCGAGTTAAAAGTGTTCCAACAAACCCGACTAAATAAGATATTATGCAATCGGTCGTTCTCTGCCCGTTGAGTGGATTGACAGAGTAGCTTTTGTTTATTTCAAACTTCTATAAATGCCATCCTTACAATTAGGTAATCTCCAAGTAACGATACCTATAAAAAAAATTTAAATTTTAATTCACCGCCATTTCTTGTGCAAAGTAGAATTTCTTAAAATAATGTTTTTTTCCCACGGGAACGGGATAAAAAGTATCCTATGTCCGTCTCCTGGTTCTAAGCTACCTCCCCACCAATTTTCAGCCAAATCGGTTCAGCCGTTCTTGAGTAATAAATAGTGTAACTAACACGACTTTCTTTTATATACAGATGCATGCAATGAGAAACGGAGCATATGGGTTTTAAGCATTGTATCAGAACTGCTTTTGAACTAGTCGACCAATATCAAGCTTCAACAGATTAAAAACACGATTATTACAATCGTTTATTTGGACACCTACAACAAAGCGTACAATTCCCACCACTCCGTATTCTCAACTGTGGGCGGTCCTTGATTAGCACCAGACAGTCAGTAGTCAACAGTCGATAGCTGAGAGTACTGTTCAAGCCCATAACTTTTCAAAACAAAATAAATTTGTGTAGAAATTAAAATGTACACCCTTCAGGAAAAACTACTCCCATCAAAAAATATTTCAATACTAAATCGCAGCTCGCACATAACTAACAAATTTTGTAAGGTGAAGGGGCGGGGTTTCTTACAGTGGTTCTGAATCCAGCTGTCCAGCTAAATACTTGATATTCATTGAAGTGAATTTATAGAAATGTTTTGTTAGTGGACTATTTAGATCGGAGAATACATTAAACAGCTATGTTCCGTTTCTCATTGCATGTATCTGTATATATAGATATAGATTTTCCAAAAAAATGTGCTTCTATTAGAATGGTTTTTGAGAAAAATCAATTTTAATTTTTTGTATTTTTGGCATTCAACATTAGTGGGCTTTGACAAATTAACAAGAATTAACATTACGCGAAATTGCTTTGCAGTTAAAAAGTTTTTATCAAAATGGCTCATTATTCCTATGAAGAATATGCTGATATGCATTTAATCTATGGTGAGGAGCAATGTAGCGCTCGTGCAGCCGAACGAAGAAACGATATCCTAACAGAGGACAGAATAGAAGGAACTGGGATAGGAGAGTACAGGCCAGGAACCAAACACTCTGAAAGCTTGGGAAAAACCCCGAGTATCTTTCAAGCGGAAATTCACGCCATAAGAAAGTGTGCCCAGTTCAATATTGATAAAGGATATAGAAGGCAAAGGATTATCATAATGTCGGATAGTCAAGCAGCCATTAAAGCACTGAGCTCTTGTGTTATCAGTTCCAAAATGGTGTGGGAATGCCTAGGCAAACTAAATGAACTAGGCGAGAACAATATAGTTCCCTTACTGTGGATTCCAGGACACACAGGGATAGAAGGAAATGAAATAGCAGATGAACTAGCAAAAAAGGGGACTGGAACACCCTTTTGGGGGCCGGAACCTTTTTGCGGTATCAGCTCCAATGTAATATTGGAAGAAATAGGCAAAGCCGAAGAAAAGAGAAGATCTGACCATTGGAAAGATCTAGTAGGACTTAGGCAATCAAAGATTCTTCTGGGTGACTACAACCTGTTGAGATCAAATGAATGCATAAGTCAAAGTAAAACTGCACTAAGAGTTTTAACAGGCATCCTTACGGGACATTGTCGCCTGAATGGGCACCTGAAAAAGCTCAGAATAGTGGAGGAAGAAGAATGTAGATTCTGTGGTATGGAAGAAGAAACCTCCATCCACATACTTGCGAATCGCACAGCAATTCAGAATCCTAGGGCACAACACCTTGGAGATTACTGGATAGAAGAGGGACATTTGCCTAAGTTAAGGCCTGCAGATATCCTAAAATTCCTCCGGGAAATAGGACTAAAGGAGCTACTAGTCTCTGAGACTTTCCTCAGGAACTAAGTAGAAGTAAGGGGGCACAATAGATCTTTTAGGTCTAGGTGAATGTCATCCCAATTTACATACATACATACATACAACAGAGGACATCCCAATCGATCAACATTTACGGTTCTCCACCAACGCCTAAGAGAAATCGGCTGAGTAGTAGGTACCTAAAGGTACTAAAATGTCTGGATGGGTCAATTTCAATACATCCGATTCTTGTTTTCGGGGATACTAAAAATAATTGGTATATACAAAAAAAAGTATTCAGCTGTGGGAAAGAATAGAGGATTCATGTAATAAAATTCAAAATGATTCGAGAATTTTTTCAAGAGCTAGACCATCGTTTCTCAATTTTTATGTGGCGACCCACGAAAAAGCCAAAAAGTTAAGTAAAAAATCTTGCGACCCCGTCACTATTTTGTTGGGAATAGATTAATAATAATAAAAATCGAACTGGCAACCCTAGCGAGGCCGAGCTACAATTTTTATATTCAACTTTTTTTCCTAGATCCTCAGCTTTGGCCGGAAATCGCAATAATGTATTTTTTCTACTAGCGTGCGGAAAAGTCCACTTTTCCGCACTATTCACTTAGTGCAGAAAAGTAAATTTGTTAAGTTTTTCGGGAGTATACTGACATTTGAATACTTAAAATATATATTTGTATGGTTGTAGTTTACAAAATGACTGAAAAATTAAGCAATTTATTAGAATTCTGATATAATTTTTAATAAAAAGAAACGTATGTTTCAATATTTTTTTAATGGCCCTGGTATAAGCCTCATCAAATGAATGTCAAATAATAATAAACATCTGACTTTTTTTATAAATGTTTCTTTATGTTAACTTTTGGGTTTTTTTCCGTACGCTAGTAGAAAAAATAGTGTACCTAACACGTGCGTAAAGTGACTTTTCCGCACGCGATCTGCAATTGCGTGCCGAAAAGTATCACTTTCCGCACTTGTTAGTTAAACTACTATTTCCACCCCCCAAAAAAAGTTTTTTACCATAATTCGAAAAAATTTCAATATTTTTATCAAATTTTCATCGAAATCGAACAATTATTGATGAAATAAAAAATAAAAAACGAAAAATACAGTTTTTTGCGTTTTTCGAGCTAATTTTGAGGTTATGCGAAAAAGTCACTAATACAGAAGTTGTAGATTTTTCCAAGATCTACAACTTTTATATTCAATTTTTTTTCCTAGGATTCTAACTTTCGCCGGAAATCGCAATAATGTCTTTGTTACCTCCCCAAAAAAGTGTTTTTTACCGATTATTTCCTTCCTATCAATTTTGACCAATCGCTATCAAGAATTGGTATGTCAAATATAAATTTTAAGGGGAAAAATTACTTAACAACTGTCAACTTAGCTGTCAGCAGTTTTTCTGGAAAAAAAATCAAAAAAATTTCATGCAAGTTTGACAAGTTGCCTTGTAAAAACAAACTTGATGGTTTCTATGCTGTGTTGCTATGTACCGTTACCAACAACAAAGATCACAAACAACGCTTACGAATTTATTAATTTTTCAACTGAAACTCAAAATGAATATTATTTTAATTTAAAAAAATGTTGTATTAAAATAAAATGTTTATTTAACTCAGGAAATAATCTTACCAAATATCCCTCGTGCATCTAATTTTTCCTGTGTAAAAATTGGAACACTCGTTTCTAAGTAATCTGTTTTAACAAATTACTTAGAAACTCGTTTTTCCGAATTTTTCCGAAAAAATTAAATGCACTAGGGATATTACCCCCTAAAAAACGTCAAAATTCGAAAAATTTCCAGTATTTTTCTGTGAAATTTTTTTTCCATAGTTTGTGACTATCAAAGCCACCTTTTACCAAATTCGAACAATTTTTGACGAAATTAAAAATAAAAAACGAAAAATGCAGTTTTTTGCGTTTTTCGAGCTAATTTTGAGGTTATGCGAAAAAGTCACTGATACAAAAGTTGTAGATTTTTTCAAGATCTACAATTTTTATATCCAACTTTTTTTTCTAGGACCTCAGTTTTGGCCGAAAATCGCAATAATGTCTTTTTCTCTCATCACTAGTACATACCACAACTATCTTATCTCACTCACACTAAAATTCATTCCTTTAATGAACGAATCTTTTGTACCTATATGTAGTTTTCAACAGACTGCGACCCCCTTTAAAAACATACTCGACCCTCCCAAGGTTCGCGACCCCCCGCTTGAAAAACGATGAGCTAGGCAATCCTTATGGAAACGATTGGATTTATGACTTGTCACAAATGGTTGTAATGTGTTATAAAATTCAAAAAATAAAACGGACTGCTACTACTCTGAAGCCTGCAGTACCTAAGATTCCTGCAGGAAATAGGACCAAAGGAGACTTTCCTCATAACCTGAATAGAAAGAAAATTGGCCATGGTTATCTGGTTTGTTACAGTTTGTGACAGACTTCGAACTTGCAACAAACTTTTGATTATAAAAATTCCTAGGTAACCTCTAAAAATTTACAATATTAAATATTACATCTGTGCCTATGGCATGAAAGGAAAATGCCAGACTATAAAATCTCAAGGCGTTTTCTTTTTTTTTATGTAATTCCAGGGCTGAAGTACGAATGATTTTAAAAAAGTTTTTGTTGATGTTTAGTGCTTATATGAGTTTTAGGTTGTTTAATCAATAATGAATCACCCACCCCTAGAGTAATGTTATGATTCAGAAAATCCACCCTACCGTAACGTGTCTAAAAATACCTTCATGTATCATGTAAATAGAAATCCCTCTGAATAGGGATTAGGAATGGGAAGTCCACTTACCTGTTGTTTATATTTTAACAACTGAGAGGGGGTATTTTTATTTTTTGTCTTAATTAAAACCGATTGAACGATATTGTTGATAAATTTATATATTTTTCTACTCCTGTTTTATAATATACTTATTAAAAGACTAAAATCTGTATCATAATGATATTCATTATGATACAAATTTTTATTATGATACAGATTTTTAAGCCAATAGGAATGCGACATTCGCACAATATTTAATATAGCCATGGATACCTGGTTGACATTTCTGAAATTAATTATATTAGGTGACACTTAATTTGACAGCTGTCAAATAATTTTGATTTTCAAAAGTAACTATATATGATAATTATTAATTAAATAATTCTTATTAATCGGAGTAGAAAAAATATTTTATGCAACTTTCATGTAATGGCCATTAATACACTCGCATATTATATACGAAACTCGCCTGCGGCTCGTTTCGTATCCTACAACATGCTCGTGTCTTATAATGGCTATCATTACATGATCGTTGCATAAAATACTATTACTATACTCATATATAAATTCCACCTTTGAAAGATAGCAATAAATGCTTTTGAAAAAGACAAAAATCGTTTTTCCATAAACCATTTCCTTGAGAAACAGGTATTTAATTTTCTGATATCTTCATTTTGACGATAAATGCCACTCAGTCAAAAAATATATATCGATCAAAATCACACAATGTGACTTTTTCATTCAATAGTGCATAACTGTACGTAATAACACCAGTGGCGGCTCGTGAACCTTTCAAGAGAGGAGGCTGGACAGAAACGTTTTTGTAAAATATACTCTATTCAGCCAATTAATTTAACCTTTGCGCAGCGACCGTATCAGCTACTTCAGTGACAAAATTAATCATTGCCCAGCAAGAACCAACATGGAGTTATAGAGTTTCTCTTGCCAAAATTTTTTTTCTGTTAGTTTTTTTTTTTTTGGAATTTTTCATATTTTTTTTTAAATTAATTTTATCAACTTTTTTTATATATTAACGGAATTCTACGGTCTTTAGTTTGCGAAAAATGATCAATAATATTATTATAAATTGCATCATTTTGTTTTAACTGTTTTAAGTGTAAATCTTTTCCAATAGATATGAAACTAACATTATATAAACGATTTTGGCCCATTGTATTTCGCAGGTAAGTTTTAATTCGTTTGAGAGTACAAAATGATATTTCCACCGATGACGACGTGACAGGAATGGTGACTGTCAAACAAAGTAGTTTATGAAACTGTGGTAAAACTTGCTGCAAATCATTGTCTATCATATATTTTATCATATCAGCGTGACTGCCGTACTGACCAAAAATATCTTTATCCAAGTACACAACGCATAATTCATTGTGCAGTACTATTTTATCAAAAAATTTATATTTTAGAACTAAGTTATCTAAAAGTGTATTGGGAAACTCTTTTGAAAAAGATTCGAATAAGTTCGTGTATCACCGCGACCGCTAGAGGCAAGCCTCTTGAGAGTGTTGCTGTTTCAGCTATTTTTTACGGTATTAAGCAATTGGACTGGTCGAAAAAACGGCAACTGTGTTGAGCAGCATGGGTTTAGGTATTGAGATGTTTGTAGAATCTAGCCTCACGGCACTGTTGTCAAATTTAAAAATAACTACTGAAAACGATATCACTCAGAAACTCCCAATTTCACTAAAAACACACTAAATGACTCGATAATACACAAATCCACTCAAATATATATACCAAAAAACTATAATTTGCCTCTGGTGTCTTAAAATCCAGTAAGATAAGACCAATTCCAACAAACCTAGAAGTCAACATACGTCAGTGTCATATCAAAATCAAAATGCAATTTCGACGGGAAGACTACTCACGTCTTCCTCTCGACCTCTCGCTTCCATTGACAATGGCTGCCGTAAATGCAGCCGAAACGTTTGAGTCCAACCTAGCTGACCATGGTCTTTAAACCCAAGAAACATTATTAATTATAATTCCCATCATGAAAGCCCACATTTTTCTTACTTAAGAACATGTTTAAGAATAATCTAAATCAAATGTTTGTTGCGTTTGCCTTCTCTGCAAAAAAGCAAGAATCAAACAATTCTTCACGCGATACCGCACACCAAACAACCTAAAGATTGGATTTTCTAATCCCCAGCTTCTACAGTTATGTTTATTTACTCGTCCAATTGAGTATGTGAAATGTAGCCTCACCAGACATGATAATCCTGATATTTGGATATGATCTGTACCGTATACAAAGTAAAAATATGTTCCTTTTAGGATATTGCTGAATATACTGGGTGTACCATTTAAAAATAACAGATTGACTTCTGAAACCACGCAACTTTTATAGCGGATAAACCGGAAAACTATAAACCTAATTGTGAGAACCGCATCTCAATATCTAGAACCGTTTGGAAGATGTAATCTTTTAAAAACAGTCAAAAATTATTTGTTTTTTTCTTAATTGATCGTAGTAAATCATTGGTGCTAAGCATGCTAAGGCGGAAGTGAGAATGGCTGGAATGCAATAGGAATTGGCACGAAAGAACCAACATCCTTAGTCATTCTAGAATCACAGATGTTAACACATCTGTGATCACATGTTGGCCACAATTAATGACAACCAACCTTACCATATCCAGCTAAACTGGGATGGGTTGGAAGCATGCAGCCAGGAAGGAACGTTGGTGTGATACACAGACGGATCTGAAACTGACATAGGCACAAGAGCTGGAGTCGACGGTACTAGACCCCGGTGCAATGTCCATGCATCATTGGGGAAGCTTGCATCCGTATTCCAGGCGAAAATCTACACGTGTTTGCAAATGGACATCGAAAGGAGGTATAGAGACCAAAAGATCTTTGTACTCTCAGATAGTCAGGCAGCACTGAAATATTTAGTATGTCCCCATCCAGACTGGTCTGGGACTGCCTACAAAAACTCTTAACCCTGGCAAACCAAAGTAACACTTAAGTGGGACCCGGGGCACATGCATACAATTGGCATATATAGGGAGGAACCTATCTGTCGGTTGTGCATGGAAAAGTAGGAAACAGCCTCTCACATTATCTTTGCTGTCTTATTGGAGATATAGACTCCTAGGACTAGATTACCCAACGGAGGATTTCTCCAAGAAGGACAGAAGCAATCAGCCAATCCTTTCTACTATTTTTTTAAGCTCTTATATTTTTCCGACCATCTGGTCTCACAGAGCCTTGAAAGATTTGGAACAGATTTCCTACGGGCTGGCGATTCACGAAAGAAGGTTATTGTGTCTTTAACCGTTGCAATGGTGTTTCTTATTTCTGGTAGCTTGCTAGTATCATTGACCACAAGATTTAGTCTGTGGCTGGAGCAATGGAAAAATAAAGATTTAGCGTACTTTTTTTTAAGAATGGCCAGTACACCACCTTCTTTGCCGGCTATCGTGGAACACCCGTCAAATCCGAATCCCACACAATTATCGGCGGAAAAATTATTATCTTCTAAAAAACTTTGAATTGCGCTAGCAATTGTAGAAGCATCTTGACATTTTAACTCAATGTAGCCTACAAATTCCTCCCTGATTATTTTTTGGCTTTCATCATAGAACCTTAATCCAATAGAAAGCTGCTCTTTTCCAGCGATATCTGCTGTTTCATCAGCCATTACAGCATAAGCTTTGCCCGTTTACAGTCTTCGATTATTTTTTCTTTGATAACGTCACCGCATAATTGTATTATCTCATTTTGAATTGTTAGTGAGGAATAGACTGCGTTTTTTGACATTTATCCAAGTGGCTCTTTAGCTTCTCATCACCAGAGTCAATCCTCAAATTTAAAAGGTCAAAGAAAACTCCCTCATTTCCTTCTTTTCCTCTAAGCGGCAAATTATTAATTCCACAAAATATTACACATGAAATAATTGCTGACAATATTTGTTTATTTTCTTCAATCGTCTTATGGTGCCCTATTTGCACCTGGACATCAACAGGAGCATTTTCAAGAAATGCTTTTGCAGCAGATGTTAAAGATTTGTGGTAATGGCTGACAACGTGCTTTCTACAATCTTCATGTACATCCTTAAACTTCATGTAAGGCCTTACCATAAATGACCCCAAAACTCCTTTAACTGTAGCAATTATTGGCGGAAATAAAACACAATACAAACATAGAGCACCTTTCAAACGACTTGAGTACACCAGCCAAGGAGTATATTGATCTAACCAGCGATGGTTAAATTTTCTTTTCAAGTGAATGGCATCAGAAGCAAAATCGTAATTGGATGATGGAACCCAAGGGTTTGTCAACAATTCCTTCTTTTTTTCAGAAGGCAAGTTATTGGCACAACTAACATATCGACCAATGTCATTTTCATGGTAGCCATCGCTTTCTTCAGTTTGTTTAGAGGACTTAGAGGTCCCAGTTCCAGAGACAGCTTCATGTAGATTTGAAGAGCTACATGAGCCTCCTTCAAAAATAGATTCCGATTTTGATGTTCCGACCATTTTATTTTCATCTTCATCACACAATCATTGCTTCCACTTCCACTACTGTTTCTGTCATCATGAACTTTTTTCCGTTTTAGAGATTTTTGACCTAAAAATAATAAGCTAATATCATTCTTGTTCCCTAGTATAAAAATTGGTATAAAACAAAACTACCATGTACCTAATGATAACTTATAATGTGGCGTGGATATACTATAATATCTGATTCTGATGTCATTTTTTCTCTAGATTAAAAACACAAAATGAAATTAATAGCACGTATAAAGTGATGATTGATCTTTAATATGTAAAAATTTCAAGTTTATATATTTAGTCTCATTTGAGATATCAGCTGTCAAAATCGGTGCATTATTGTAATTTTTATTATAATTAGATTAGAAGGCAAAAAATTCGGCATCATGTTAATGAAAAATATATAAAATTATAATAATAATGCACAAAATATTTTGCAAAAGCTAATAAAAATTGTTTCACGAAGATACAAGCAAAGAGTAAAGAGCAATTGGCAATTTTGTAAAGGGCTGTAATTGAATTTTTTTCCAAACATTGCGATACAAAAACGGCCGACGATTAAAAAAAATATTTTTGAACAAAAATAATCATCAGATATAACATATCTACATTATAAGCTATCGTGTGGCGTTTTGTTACACTATTAAATAAGACACTGTCGCTAGACAAGAGTACTTACACACCAACTCAATAGTTGTTATAAGAGTATTTATTTATAATTCTGATGTGGGATTGAGTATTGAGTGTTTCAAAATATTTCACACTAAATCACACGCAAATAATTTTATTTATTAGAACTTATTGATTAATTTCAAGATGTTCATAAAAGCAACCAAATGACCACAACAACAAAAATAAAATATATAAAACAGGTAACAAAAAAAAATATGCAGAACAGAAAAATATGTATATTTTAGATTTAATTTTTTGTTTATTAAAATTTAAAAATTATTTAATTTATTTTTGCTTCCAGGGGGGGGCAGCTGCCCCTCCCTGCCCTTAGCTGGCTACGCCCATGTGTCATTCTATGCTTTTTAGAAAGACATAAGTGACAAATCTACTTTAGGAGAGTTTCTTCAGAATGGGGGTCCTCCAAACGTACCCGTTTACTCGGACCGGCCATATTTCTCAAACACTGATGCACACTTATTATTTACTTCCATATCTTCATTTTGAGTAAATAAAAATGAAATTTTACAATTTTAATGCACATAAAACCCACATATTTTATTCTCTCTATTTTCCACTCTATTTTTTCAATCATGCTCTGATAAATATTTTTTTTTAAATCACTTCAATGATAATTAAACTTCCAAAAAAAAATGTACAAAAAAAAGCAAATCCGACACAAATCCTCTTGTCGTTCTGGTGAATATTCCCCTTGTATTCGCTTTAAAAATTCTCAGGTAAATGCAGTCAGCCTACTATCTGCATATTTGATATGATTTTAATGTGTCTAGAGTCGTAAGCCTCTTATGTGGAACATTACAGCTGCATTTGCTCAATGAATAAATTATATGAAATATCTATCAGGAGCACGCGGCAGCAAAGCCTGTGAGATTGCTCCTTTGATGTGTGGACCTTCTTTGCCATATTTTTTTATTTTCGGAAATATAGGTCGATTTTAACAAAACGGTAGACGTTAATCCCTCAATAATTTAGAACAGAGTCTCCAGTAAATAAAATACTTAATTTTTACCTATTTCTCCCGTAATATATGCTCTGTTACTTACACAAATCACTCCACAAGCTCAAATTTATTACTTCTATCATTAGAGAGGTTTTAAAGGGGACATTTAGCTTTTAAAATACAATTTAAACTTCGCGCCAAAACGCTAGAGTAGTAATGGCGTCTATCTATGACATCTTTCTTTCGTAAACACTACAAACAATTGACAGCTCGCAAGGTAAAAGTTCATACATAATTTGAATTATTTTGTGTGATAGCAACCAGCAAATACATTGAAAGTTCGAACGATATACAAAATGTCAAATTATGTTTACAAAAGCATGACGTCATGAGCTTCTGATCTGTGTTTGAGCTAAGATGGCGGCTTCTTGTTTTTTTATTTATAATTTCACTAAAATAAATATAATGGTACATGTAATATACATTTTTAGCTACTGTCATCATGTCTATTATGACTAGCATCGGAATCGACTATTTCATCATAAAATAAGAATACCATCAGCAATAGCGTCGTCCTGCTTAAGGAAGGGTTTACATTAAAATTAATGGACTTATTCATCATAGTGCTACGGCTACTCAGTTTAGAGAGCACCTCAGGTGTAGATTCTGAGACCAAACTAGTAAAAATTCAGAGAGTAGTCTTACCGGTTCTCGGGTAATCCTACTTGAAATTTATTTTAATTAAGGTACTGAAGGAAGTTAATTATTAATCAAGTTAATGAAATTAATAAAAGAAAAATTATGAAAGAATAATACTAGTCTATTTGTTGCTCACATCAGCATTATAGCGACAAATCCTGGAATATTGGAAGGGAAAATAAACTTTATGAACAACGTTATTAAATTTACAAGTTGTATATTGACTTTTTTTAATAAAAAAAAATTTTAACAGGAAAAAAAATGACTAGTTTTTTTATTGAGTTGTTCTATGTTGGTGAAATCGGTGAAATATATATATGTTACTTTCCTGGAGTGGTGTATTCACTCATGGTTCCAGATAGAGTCCTGGTTCCAGATAAAGGTAAAGATATCCTGGATCCGGTCCTGGTTTCAGATGGAATCCTTGTTAAAGTTCCAGATCTAGGTACAGATAACGTTCTGGTTTCAGATGGAGTCCTTGTCCCAGGTGAAGTTCCAGGTAAAGTTCCAAGTAAAGTTCTTGATCCAGGTAAAGTGCATTCACATGAATGCACTTTTTAAAGATAAGATACGTTTGGCTTTAATAGCACATGTTCACAGGAAAGAAAAAGTGAAACCTCTTTGCCACTGTTTAAATACACGAAATCATATGAGAGATAATAGACTTACGTCTCATGTTAATGTCAAGCTCAGACGCTTTGACCAGGAAAGGAAATTACATTTCAATAGTGAATTCTTAATTCACATGTAATTAATAATTGATAGAAGAAGAGTTAAGAACGATGTCAAAGTGGGACTAACAAATAGCAGTGGATATTTTCACCACAGGCGGCGCTCGTTCGGCCCGTATTAAAACGTTGATTTCGACTCTTGTCGACAGTAAATATATTCAGCCTCGAAACATTTCTCGGTGTTGGGCATTAGAAAGGACTGGCTATTCGCCGCCCATACGATAATTTATTATTAATTAACTGGAGGAAAGTAAAGTGAACGAAATTAACGTTACAATAGATTTAATCACAACTCGAAGATAAATGTCAATTCATTTGAAATGTTTACAAACACCTTGAAAAATAGCATAGGGAAGAGTATATTTGTAACAGGAAAAGGATATTGAAACAAAAAATATTTTGTTCCAAAGCAAGACATTTCTCGTTATCAGTATCATCGCTAGGTAAACCAGATATAAGCGGCGTTGCCACATACACAGAAAATACTGAAATCTTCAGATTTACATGACGGTTATGACTTTTCTCATGTAAAAATGAGGGACTGTATAATAGCAAAAATAAAATGAAGCTCGTAAGGTTAACTTGTAAACGTTATTATCTAGGTTTTGTCCGTCTTATAGATACATTTTTAATAAGCTTTATATTAGAAGTTATTAAAAATTATTGAAGCACTCTTGAAAGTTTTAATAAACTTCCGCGTTTAGTACAGAGCTGGTGCAATTTTAATATTTAAGAAATATTACGCTCAAGTAGGCTCGCAATTAATATTTTCCTCTCCAATTTTTGTATTTAATGAAAACTAAACTTGCTTCAAGAGTCGAAAATAAGGAACCAGCTTTCTTAAAGATGTTTTTAAAGTAAACCCATACACGTATAATAATATGACCTGTCAGTGAAAATACTGAATAGTAAAAATAGTGAAAAATGTGTTACTAAACTTCAATTGTTAAATTAAATAGTGCAGTTAGATATAGAAAACTTAATGGTTTTTTGCTTATTAAGTAAGTATTTTCACTGAAGAAAAATATACAGGATGTCCCACTTAAATAAATATAATAATTTTCATTTGAAAAGTTCAACGGGAAACACCTTGTATAATATGGAAACAAGCTGGGTGGTTTTTATGGTAGGTGTAGGTTTCGATTATATATTAGTGCTAATATTTCTGAGCAGCATCTTTGTTATTTCAAATTGAACACCCTGTATATTATTAACGATTTTGCAATAGTTGCGACTCTTTCCGAATCTGATAGTGTTTTTTTCCAGGATTCTTACTGGTTGTGAAAAGAGTAATTCATCTGTCGAAAAGAAAGATAATACGATCGTCGAATCTATCCGCAAAATCGAGTCATCTGTTATTGCCTAACTAGTACTTATTCTTCTGAAGTTATAAAGCATCTCAAACAACTCTTCCTTTCTTTCGGATCACCTTATATACACACTGATCGAGGTTCCTCATTTATGTCCCGTTATGTCCAGGAAATGTATACTTTGGATAGAGGTAGGCGGAAATAGTATATTGTGCAACAAGAGGGGAAAGTTTTCTCACGAGTGTGGAAGTTTGTGGCACGAGCCTTTCCCGAGTACTTTCCCCACATGTTGCACACTATACTTTTTCTACAACTGCACAAATTTAAAGAATTCAAGTAAAGTAACTTAATATTTATTTTTATGGTTAGTAAAACAAAAACAAAAGGTGAGCGGTCGTCGGACCGCCGATAGAATCTTGCTACTTATGCACAATAAATAGAATGACCATTTTGACCATTTTTCAAAAATTTTGACAATTTTTGACAATTATTGACCATTTTTTCAAAATTTTTGTCAATTTTTGGCTATTTTTTTAAATTTTAACAATTATTGACCATTTTTGACAATTATAGACCAATTTTGACAGTTTTGACAATTATTGATCATTTTTGACAATTTTAGACCATTTTTCCAAATTTTAATAATTATTGACCATTTTTGACAATTTTTGACAATTTTTGACAATTTTTGACAATTTTTGACAAGTTTTGACAATTTTTGACAATTTTTGACAATTTTTGACAATTTTTGACAATTTTTGACAATTTTTGACAATTTTTGACAATTTTTGACAATTTTTGACAATTTTTGACAATTTTTGACAATTTTTGACAATTTTTGACATTTTTGACAATTTTTGACCATTTTTGACAGGTTCTGACAATTATTGACCGTTTTTGACAATTTTTCAAAAACTTTGACCATTTTTCAAAAATGTTGACAATTTTTTACAATTATTGACCATTTTTGACAGTTTTTTTATAATTATTGACCATTTTTCCAAAATTTTTACAATTTTGGACTATATTTTCAAATTTTAGCAATTACTGACCAATTTTGACAGGTTCTGACAATTATTGACCGTTTTTGATAATTTTTCAAAAACTTTCACCATTTTTCAAAAATTTTGACAATTTTTTACAATTATTGACCATTTTTGACAGTTTTTTATAATTATTGACCATTTTTTCAAAATTTTGTCAATTTTTGACCATTTTTGACAATTTTTCGAAAATTTTGACCATTTTTCAAAATTTTGACAATTTTTTCAAATTTTAAGAATTATTGACCAATTTTGACAATTATTGACCATTTTTGACAACTTTCAAAAATTTTGACAATTTGTAATAATTATTGACATTTTTTGATAATTATTGACAATTTTTTCAAAATTTTAACAATTTTCGACCATTTTTCAAAATTTTAACAATTATTGACCATTTTTGACAGTTTCTGACAATTATTGACCATTTTTGAGAACTTTCAAAAATTTTGACAGTTTTTGATCATTTTTCAAAATTTTAATAATTATTGACCATTTTTGACCGATTCTAACAATTATTGACCATTTTTGACAATTTTTCCAAATCTTTGACAATTTTTAACAATTAATGACCATTTTCGACAGTCTTTTATAATTATTGACCATTTTTTCAAAATTTTGGCCGTTTTTCACAATTTTTTACAATTATTAACCATTTTTCCAAATTTTTGACAATGTTTGGCAATTATTAACCATTTTTTCAAAACTTTAACAGTTGTTGACAATTTTTGACAATTATTGACCATTTTTCCAAATTTTTGACAATTTTGGACCATATTTCAAAATTTTTGACAAATTTTTTAAAATATTTAACATATTTTCTAATATAATCTGACAGTTTTGTGACAACTAAGTAGGTATTTAAAGATGACAGTAGCCTACTAAGTTTTTGACGATTTTATTTGATTCTCCATATAAATATATGTGGCGTGGGCGAAGTGCCGTGAGAAATATTATTTCTCACAGTATGAGCAATATTTGGTTTTGAAATCAAGTAAGGTATGAGAAATACGTCACTTTTCATAGCAGTTGTAGAAAAAATTGTTTGTCGGGTTAATTATCAGGAAGGTCAAGGTAATTTGTGGCATGTCAAAAACTACTTTATTGTATACAGGGTTCGTGAAAAAGTGATGAAAAGTTCAACTTCACAAATGTCAAATATCTCAATTTTTATTTTCCTCTTTTATTTATTCGAATCTATGGTCAAAAATAGACGAATTTACTTTTGTACTGTAAGTATGCCCAGTCAAATATTTGTTATCACCTATAATCCGAAATAGGCATATATTCCTGAAATAGCCTATCGAAACCTACATTATAAAAATAGCATTTTCCACCAATTCCTTTTAATGATTGAATATAAGGGAGCAACTTGTGAAGTTCTTTTTATATATCGAAATTGAATCATTCGCGTGTATTGTGGGAGTATAAATCTCGAAATTGGACGTGAATTCAATTTTTCCATATAAGAGATGTGAAAAGTGAAGAATCTTCTTATCCAAGAGGATTCTATTCATATGGGACCGTCACGTAACATTTTTTATAAGTGAGAATGCTTATAACCTTTTTTCTTTCTGAAAGCGTACTTACCTTTTTAAAATTGATTTATTTTCCCATAAAAGTTCGAATTTGCGATAAAGAAATCTTGTTACGGTTTTTTCTCTTAAAATATTTTCTTCAAATTTCCGGAAAGTAAAAATTATTTATAATAATCAAACTAATGGAGGGATATCTAATTTACACATCACTCACCAACTAAAAAATTACTTCTTCTTACAAACTTGAGTTTATTTATCAACAAACACACATTCATTTCCTTTAACTTGTTCTTTTGCCATTTTTGTAAAACAATATGTGTTTGCAGTGAAAATAGGCCACACATTTGGTAGTTACTTTTTTATTTTGTTATATATTGAAAGTGTAACGCCAAAAACTGCCTTGACATCTGTCATATTTCATGTTTTGTCTCACCGCGGCATCGCCACTGTAAATCCAATAGACCATTCCAGAATGACGTCACTGACAGGTCGGCCATATTGTACTGGAGGGCACAGTTTTAATTGTTTACTGGTAAACAACGCATAATAGTTAGACTTTAATTTACAATTATTTTTTAAAGGTATCTAAAATGCCAACGTTTTGTAGTGTTGAAAATGTGGAATGCGGGGAGAAAGAGAAAAGGTGTATTTTTTTTCGATTTCCGGCTTTTTTAACGAAGCGAGGTGAATATTGATCTCTCTGATCAACGCAGCGATGCTTGGATTAGTGCTTTAAAATGAATCACAACTTTAAACTTGGCGTGTGTGTTCTCGACATTTTATCGAAGGTTAGTTGTTAGTGTACCTATATCAGTAAATTTTTGTTCATAAAACACAAACACGCAAGGTTCAGCTCCAACTAATCGATTCGACTGCCCTCCAGCACAATATGGCCGACCTTTCAGTGACGTCATTCAGGAATGGTCAAATAGTAAACATTACTTATGACAAAAACTCAAAGTAAGAACTAGAAATATTAAAATTGTTAAAAATTAAAAACGGACAGGGTGTACGTTGTTAAAAATTATTGCAATAGTAGATCAAAGCGATGTCATCTACATACTGTTTACAAATTTGAAAGTTCTAGTGCTAAATCATAGTTGTAACAGCACAGATAGATTATAGAGCAAATGGGACAGCAGGGAGTCCTGGAAGAGTCCTTGTTGAGGTATAAATGTTTGTCGTAAAACTGTAATTCACTTTTACTTGTGGTTTTCTATCATTTCATTTCTGTTTCCTAACCTCACTTACCTCACATACTGTCAAATGAGCTAGCAACCAATAAAACACCATGAGCTTATGGTTGGCTGTTATTGTTCTGCCTTCAGATGTTATGGTATGGATTTTAAACTGGCGCCCTCTACCATGACCAGAAATTGGAATACATGCAGTTCGATCTCTTTATATAAGGTTCGTTCCTACTGGCGATAGAACCGTTTTAGGTATCGTTCGCGCAAGTGCTGTATTTCTTACGCGTTCCAACTGATATAGTCTCGTTTTTGGGACGGTACAAAAACTTCCTTCTGGAAGGGGTGATAAAGCTGATGTGCCCATTCCTATTTCGAGTTTGCGCTCTATACAGTACTCGATACGATTCCAGAACGGATCATAAATGCCAGTTGGAACAAACCTATACAGTATTCGCCAGCTAACTTGATGTCCCAGAAATTACCAACTAAGAGAGACAGAGTAATAATGCCCTGCCTACTCGGCTGCTATTGGTGGTAAAATTTTGACAAATGCCAATTGCATCGAACCTTATCAGGTGTTAAGATTTTCAGTAGCGTAGCGTCACACAGTTATTGTTTCTGCTTTGTACAATAAAGTGTTTGTAAAACAAACAGATATGTTTTATGACGTCAACCCTCTTGTGATTACTCTAGATGAAAGTGATTCCAGTAGCGGCAGTAAGTCAGATTCTTCGTAAAGATAAAAACTGTTTATACCTATTCTTAGAAATATACCTAGCTTAAATAATTTTCCATTATCTTGTGTTTCTTTTATTCTAATTACTACCTGGAAGATATTATTTAGTTTCTAACAAATTTTAATTATAGTCCATCCAGAAATATAAGATCCTAACTTTATAATCTTCAATTAGATAAATAACATGTTATTGTAATGGGTACCTTATTGTTAAAATATTATTTATGTACTCAGAATTCAGGTATAAAGCAGATCCGTTTCTATTAAAATCAATATACCAATAATTATGACAAAGAATTAAATATTATTTATTGAGTTAGGATCATATATTTCCGGAAGGACTTTACTTTATTAATTGTACAAGTTGTGTTAATTTGTAACAAAAAGCGTATCCTCAGAACTTGCACGGCACTGTTTACAGTTATCGGATGGGCGGCGTCAATAGCTCCCTAGAAAGCATTTAGGACATCAAGTTAGCTGGCGAATACTGTAGAGTCCTTGATAGAACCATAGAGAAATAACTTATTATTTCTCTATAGTCGGAGAAATACTCCAAGTCCTTTTTTATTTCTGTAATCTTATTGAGGATATGTTGGGTTATTATTCCTGTATTACTGTATATGTAAAAATATATAAGTATGTACAAAATAAGGAAATAATATACGTAAAGTAGGAAGATTTACATAAAATTGAGACCTTAATAAAATCAATTTAAAAAATATTTCCAGTCTAGATCAACTGTGGTTAATCTTTAATCTTAACAGACTAATCAACCACCAGTTAAAAAAAACGTAAGTAGGCATTATATGAGTTTATTAAAAATACGATAGGGTATCTCGATAATATCACCTGGACAGATGGGTTGTTACGTCATAGTAGCAGATGTCCATTCTTTACTATTCTAAATCGGTAATGGGGGCACCCCCCATCACACATATATGTAGGATGTGGTCATATAACACCGTGAAAACTTTGTTTACATGCATCGATGCTTCAAAGTAGTTTTGATTTTAAAGGATTGAAAAATTTGTTTATTTTGTTTTAATTCGAAAAGTTGGGTTAGGTTACGAAGTAAATATACATCCGGTCAAGAAATTAACGGGATTTTATCAATTAGGCAATCCAGCGAGCTGTCAAATAAAATTCAATATGGCGTCCCATACAAAAATACAAATTTACACCTTTATGTTCCAGATTTTAAAAGATACCTAATAACCCTACTTTTAAATTGGTTAAGTAGCTTTATTTTGAATGGAAGTAAATTATAGATTCTAGTGCCTAGGAACATGTGGCATCTCTGACCTACCGCTTTACGTACTGTGGATTCTTGTACTCTATTCTGTGTTTTAGCTCTGCTTAAGTAGTTATGGGATATATTTTTTTCGTAATCCCATACTGTTATTTTGATTTAACGATATTTAGATGACAATTGAAAAGTTAATGTTAACAGCCTCCGTCCGTTAAGATTTTTTAACGGCCGGCGGCTGTTAATAAATCACTTCTGCACATGATTCTCCCAATATTTCTAAAGAAATTTGATTTTGTTCCTCAATTTCTTCAATTTCATCCATGGTCGTTTCAAACATTCAAACTGACGTTGTTTATAAATTTGTTAAGCTGACACGATGTTGGGATTTTTCTGTAGAATTACGAGGTAGATACGTGGTTTGTTCTTTCCTGGAAATCAAAATGTAATCTTTCAGCGAGATTACGAAAAGTCTTGAACAACACACGGCCAATACGAAAATAACGGATTCGGTTGTTATACAATATTCAACCTCATCCGTTATTTGCTACATATCGGCCATGTAACGTTAATATTAATAACTATAAAAGTATTATTTTTGTAAACAATTTTAGCTATTTTTTGAAAAAAATTATGGCTTTGGTCAAGAATTTTGGAATCTTTATATACAAGATCAGATGAATAAACAGGGCAGTGCCGAATTCCGCAAAAACCTACCTGCGTCTTTAATCCAAGGTTGAGTTCCGCAAAAGGTCGTGAGAAGATTAGAATATGGATAACAGCTAAAGGCCAGTTTTTACGAGAGCTTATTACTTACGCGGCCATTTTTTCAACACTGTGTACCTTCTTCAATCATTTTCCTTACCCTTCTCGATAAATTTCAATCATTTTCCTTACCCTTCTCGATAAATTACGAAAGATTCTAGTCCCACTTGCTAATGATACGATACCCCTCTTTCGGGAAGTTTCAGATAGTTTTGCGGAATTAGACCCTAGCCAATAAACACCAACAAAAAATATTTGAAATGATCTCTACTTTATATAACCACATATTAGCTGCTCCACCCTATCCTAATAATCCGTATTTTAGTCTTGGGTGTATTAATGTGTAGTATAACATCTTTAGATGTTCTAACTTCATAACTTTAGCCATATACTTGAATTTATATAGAAAAGTTCTTAATGTTTTTATCAAGTGGTCAATATGATGATTCCATCGCAAATTACTATCAATTATGATGCCCAAATATTTAGTTTTATTGGTTGATTGAATATGCCGTATTTGTTCACTATTAGTTTCTAAAAGTAAAACATAAAGTCAAACCACAGAGTATACATATAGGTATAAAACACAATAATAAAATCGACGAAAAAATTCTTGAACACTGTTTATGTTCTTCTACGCTTAATGTAATGACCCATATTTTTAATCCCTTTGAAGGCAAGTGCCGTCCAATGGCGTACATATAAATTTTTTATAAATTCGAATATTGTGAAATAATATTTTTCATTCAAATTAATACTGTGGATTAAAATTAACCTGCATACAAAACTCATAAAATTTGTAATATAATTTTCTGTAAATAATGCCCATTTAGCCAGACAATCTTAAAAAATTGTCTGCCCCGCAATTTAGCATGAATCAGTTCTAAAGTTGTAAACAATCCGTTTAATAACATTTTTCGTGGCATTGTTAACCTTATTCAGTTTTTGATTTGGTCGTTTTCGCTTTAAAGAATGATCCGTAACAGTGCCTAATTTAATTACTTTATAAATCGTTGTAAACCCGATTTTCCTTAATTCGTAAATTCTCGCGATAACCGCATTATCAGAAATTTCAGAATTTTCTTTTTTCAAACACGCGTACATATTTAAAACAACGCGTTGACACTGAACATGTAAATCTTTGTTTTTAAATTCGGCCCTATCATCAGTATCATTTGTCTGTGGCGCCAAATTATTAGATTCCCGCGGTACATCATCTTCAACTGTCGTTTCAAATGGACTCCAAAATGCTATTCTAATTAATTACTAATAAATTATATTTGTAACACTTACCCTAACGTCTACGAACAAATAAATTTTATATTAATAACAATTCACTCACGCCACTTAATCAACTAACCTTACTAAACGAACAAATAGATATTATGTTGATAATATTTCTCTACAACACAATTCACGCACACCCCTGGATGATCTGGCCAGATGTTCCGTAAAGTCGTAATGTTTTTTATGTTACAGTGGACCGAATTAAAACTGTCCGGTTACTTGGTTATATTATGCCAAATACTGGAGTGGATGTATTAGCTTTTCGATGGGATGTTGCTATGTTGCCAGCTATTCAAAATTTTCTTAAATATTGTAACATACATAATGTTGTTTTTAATTAATTATTCTTACCCCAGCCATTTTAAGCGATTTGTTTTAATGCTCACTAATAAATTTATATTATGTATATATTTTTAAATATTTCCAAACTAGCTTTCTAAGAATATCACGAACTAACAGTTTACTGACTCCCCCAAGGAGCTGTGAGACCTGGTTGTAGGTGGGGGAGCCGAGTAGCGGTTTCTCCTCGGGCCTTACGGGGGTAATACGTGAAACAAAGGACAGCTCAATGGATTCCTGTGGAATGCAGAAATCCGATATCAGAATCTTCAGCTGTTGTCCCGATCGGATCGTTGATAGCCGGTCGGTTGCCGGAGTCAGCGGGGTTGTCAGAGCAATAGTTTGCTCGTGGAAACCTGCCTCATATAAACCGTATCTAGTGGAAGGTGGTTGATGGGGTATATTCACTAGATGTGGGGGCTTGCCTTAAACAGCTGGCCAAGTTGAAGGAGACCACAATAAAATACCCCTCAAGTCAAGGTGGAAGAGCATATGCCGAGGACTGCGTGGTCAAGGACTCTAATATGCGGACTCTGGATACCTGGGGACATCCAGTTTAAACACCCTTACTCCTGCATGCGGGGCTCTGCGGGAGTGGACCCTATACTTCCCTAGCTACTCGTGGGATCATCCATGAAAAGGAAAGAAAAAAAAAGAAAAGTTGAGCGGGCAAGCACCGCAACCGGGCACAAGTCGGAGCAATGTATCCGCAGTGCCCAAAAAAACTGTAGCACCTCCCTCACGCGCGAGCAACCCTCGTGTAGAGGAGGCTACAGACCAACAGGAGAGGAGAACGACAGGGGCACCCTTACCCTCAACCTCCTCAACTGCTGAGAGTTTTCGGGAAAAATCCTGGAAAAAAGTAGAAAAACACCCATCCTTCCTGAACTGGGTAAACCCGGAGGAAGGGATGATCCACTGAGGCGTGGACTTAGGGGAGCGGGGGTAAGATGGTATCTTCGATTTCTTGAGCAGAGACTTGCACCGGAAGAAGCAAGAAAGACATCCGTAGAGCGTAAAAAACAAGGAGAGGAGAAGAACATCCCTCCTTAAGGAGAAAAACGAAAGCGGGAAGAGGCGACAGCCCAGTCACCGCAAGTACAGGTGAAGAAGAAAAAGGAGGGCAGAATAGCCATCCCGTTTTCATAATAAGAATGGCGGTTCTCCCTAGGGCGTACCCCAAGACCACTAAAGTAGGGTCAACACAGATATGGCTTTGAGGAAGCCAGACGGTAAATAGACCGAAAATGAGGAAGAAAGAGTGAAACTCTTACTAGAAACTCATTTTCCTGAGAGTAGCCCAAATAGGGGAGATAGTCCTCTCGAAGGTCATAACAGACCTTCGAGAGAAAGTACTACAATGGCTAGGCACATTTGTAGTAACGAAAGGTTAAAATGGGCTATGAACACCTTTTCACCATTCAAGGCACCGGGAGCTGATGGAAATTTCCCAGCATTGCTCCAGCAAGAACAAGACGAAATTCTACCACATTTGGTTAGGATCAGTCGAGGCAGCTTAGAACTGGGTTATATACCAGAAGCATGGAGAAGGGCAATAGTAACCTTCATTCCAAAAGCTGGAAAAAGTGACACAACGAACCCCAAATTCTTCAGACCAATTAGCCTAACATCGTTTGTGCTCAAAACGATGGAAAAAGCTATTGACAATTACATTAGAGCGGACATCCTGAAGAGACTACCTCTCCACCCGCATCAGCATGCAGATTTACGGAGACTGCACTGGTACAACTGACGGACGATATCCGAGGCGCTCTAGACAACCAAGAAGCCGTAGTATGCGCCTTTTTGGATATAGAAGGAGCTTTTGATAATACTCCTCATGAGGCTGTCAAAAGAGCATTAAATAGAAGAGACATCCGACATCCAAATGGATGTCGGAACTGCTCACCTCTAGAGTAGCAGAGACGAGGACGAGCAAAGACATTGTCTCCATCTGTAAAACCAGAGGATGTCCACATGGAGGAGTAGCATCCCCATTAATGTGGAGCCTGACGGTTGACGAATTCCTGTGTGGTTTGACTGACCTCGGAATATCCTGCCAAGGATATGCTGATAATATTGTCATAACAGCCAGGAGAAAATTCGAAAATACCCTTTGTGACATCGTACAAAAGGGTCTGAACTATACAAATAGCTGGTGTAGGCAAGTGGGACTTAACATCAACCCCACCAAAACCATCTTAATAGCCTTCACTAAGAAAAGAAAGCTCAACCTCAAAACCATTAAACTTGATGGGAGAGAGGTTGAATGGAGACAAGAAGTCAAGTATCTAGGTTTGACTCTAGACAGTAAACTCCAGTGGAACAAACACAAAAAGGAGATTATATACAAAGCAAAAATGGGTCTAATGGTGTGCAGGAATCTGAAGGGAGAAATTGGGGGTGCAACCCAAAAATCCTGAGCTGGATGTACACTGCCATAGTGAGACCAATGATCACTTATGGAGCTATTGCGTGGAGTTGCAGAACTAGCCTATTGACAACGAGAAAAAACCTCTCCAAAATTCAAAGACTAGCCTGTATGTGCATTACAGGAGCAATGAGAACATGCCCAACGGCAGCCATGGAAGTTATCCTCAACGTCACACCACTACATATGGTGGTGGAAAGTGTTGCAGAAAGAACAAGATACTGACTAAGTAGAGAGGGAATCATTAAAAAAAACACCTCCTTACTTCTTAGAAATCAGAAATCCTGGGACATGCCACAAGATGGTATGATGAAAAAGTGTAACTTTTTAAAGAAATTCGTTACGGAATTAAGCAACAAGAAGGAATGGGATCCAAATACCATCACCAGACTTGGAAAGAATGCCATTCAATGGTACACAGACGGCTCAAAAGCAATAGAAGGAACTGGAATAAGAGTGTACGGGCCAGGAACCAAACACTCTGAAAGCTTGGGAAAAACCCCGAGTATCTCTCAAGCGGAAATTCACGTCATAAGAAAGTGTGCTCAGTTCAATATTGATAAATGATATAGAAGGCAAAGGATTATCATAATGTAGGATAGTCAAGCAGCCATTAAAGCACTTGTGTTATCAGTTCCAAAATGGAGTGGGAATGCCTAGGCAAACTCAATGAACTAGGCGAGAACAATATAGTCACCTTACTGTGGATTCCAGGACACACAGGGATAGAAGGAAATGAAATAGCAGATGAAATAGCAAAGAGGGAGACTGGAACACCCTTTTGGGGGCCGGAACCCTTTTGCGGTATCAGCTCCAATGTAATATTGGAAGAAATAGGCAAAGCCGAAGAAAAGAGAAGATCTGACCATTGGAAAGATCTAGTAGAACTTAGGCAATCAAAGATTCTTCTGGGTGATTACAACCTGTTGAGATCAAATGAATGCATAAGTCAAAGTGAAACTACACTAAGAGTTTTAACAGTCATCCTTACAGGACATTGTAGCCTGAATGGGCACCTGAAAAAGCCCAAAATAGTGGAGGAAGAAGTATGTGGATTCTGTGGCATGGAAGAAGAAACCTCCGTCCACATACTTGCGAACTGCACAGCAATTCAGAATCCTAGGGCACAACACCTTGGAGACTATTGGATAGAAGAGGGACATTTACCTAAGTTAAAGCCTGGAGATCTCCTAAAATTCCTCCGGGAAATAGGACTAAAGGAACTACTAGTCTCTGACACTTTCATCAGGAACTAAGTAGGAGTAAAGGGGGCACATTAGATCTCTTAGGTCTCAGTGAATGTCACCCCAATCTACATACATACATACAACAGTTTACTGAAGTAAGGAGAACATTTGTATAGTGAGCCTAACAATTCTAGAAAATATACATTGCTTTATTTTATTGTCGATACACTGACTCTAGTTATACTATACCATTGAATAGACAATACAAAACTGACCAGCTACCAGTAACGGAACTCCCATAAGTAGACACGCGTAGTAGAGTCGAAATTTGGTACTCTGATGAAAGGTTTCGCTAGATTTCTGCTGAAATTTTCACGTCCCGGAACCCCTTATAGAATCGACTTCAAAAGAAAAATGATACTTGTAGAAAGTCATTTAATCATGTGTGTTTAACAAAGATGGTGTTAGCAGATAGCGATATCCTCTATGATGTTTGAAGCAGTAGTTTATCATTGGTTTGAAGTTTAAGAATAACTCGACGTTCATTGCCGTTACTAACCTAACACTTCAATAACTAAAATTGAAAAGTAAATAGAATAGATGAAGGGATTTTGTCTGCCCACTATTTTTTGCCAAAAACTAGTGTGACAATGTATTCAGGAGATCCGAGGAAAATGCGTGTATCAAATGATCTCACTGGGCAACAATATTATAGAGTTTTCTTAAGTGCATAGTGAAATAATAACAAATAGATTTAGCACCCATTTCAACGAAAACAGAAAAATGTGGAGTTGTGGAAAAAAACTATCACGTGATCCAATATTTATCATCGTGATGAACTACTATGATTTTGTATAGACTGCCGTCTTTCAAAGTTATATGTATCTTATTTATAAATATTTTATATCTTTTAGTAATTTCTAATGTTCATTTATTTGAATCACCAAGAACAACGTAACCCTGAATGAAGTGTTCATCAGTTAAAGAAAAAGGATATGCAGCATCCCTCATAAGTCGTCGTCGTTGATGAAACTCTTGGTAAATGGCTCTCCGGTTTTCATTATCAGCTACATACCTAATATTGTACTGCAATGTTATCACACCAATAAAAAATGGCTTTAAGGGATATATTTTATGCATTCAAATTTACTTTCATACCTACTACTGTCAACACACAGAACACAAAATTAAAGAAAGTTACTAGTTTTCCAACTAGAATTCCCGAAGATTAACGATGGTCCAATTCTATATGAAAACTCGATCTATTGGACTACCGAAAAGCGATTCTACAAATATTGTTCGCATCGCTTTCAAAGCTTTTCTACTGTTGCGAGGTCACCAACTCAAAGCCGGTCCTGTCCCTCGATTATAAATTTTTGTGAATGCGCTTTCTAGAACCTTCTGGTCTATTGCAGTATTTACGCATATGAGGAGCGTCATAAAATACTAGAACTTTCCAGAACCGATAAGGACTATATATACGCGGGTTTTTGAGTGCGTAGTTAGATAGTTAGTTCGAGAGAATTAGTGAAACGGACAGTAAAGAGTTATTCCACAGAAGTTCTTAGTAATCGAACAGTGATTAAATAGTGCAGATAAATAGTGTAATAGTCAAGTGGTGAAAATAAATTAGAACTAATATACCGAGTGTAAATAAATTAGTAGACATTAAGTATAGTGTGTATATAAATTAAGTTTAATACAGTGTGTGTTTCTTTAAATAAATAGAAAGTAATTAGCCATAGTAGTGTGTAAATTTTATCCCACCGTTAAAAACTATTTAAATAAATAATAAAAACATTACACTACAATGAGAATTCTAATCATCAGAGTCTGCCTACAGCTATCCAAATTGTTTGCCCTGGACGGCCATATTAGTAATCTGGATTGCCTAATTGACGAAATGATTTTGACAGTTTAAAACCGAAATAATAAAACACCTACTTTTTGTAAATATAGTTACAGTATGATCAGATAAACGGAATAGCTCCATTTCCCTGATTATAGTATAATCACTTAATTTAGAGAGACATCCTGTAAATATGTATAGCATTGATGAAGGGCAATTATTTCAACCATAAAATTGTTTTTTCCACTTTTCAATTTGTTAGGGCGTTGAATGGAAAACAAATTCGAGATCGTTATCGAAATGCTGTGGGTAGGTAGTAGATATATCGCTTTTACAGGCGTCGAGAAGTTTACGTCTGGCGTGGACGTATTCAAAAGAAACCACCTGTTTTTACTACTCAAAGGATAACAATGCTTTACATGAATCGGTTTAGTTTAAGGATCCCGCTTCTCCGTAATAGGGGTCCTTACACGGAAAAACGTAATTGTCATTTAAGTACATTTTCGTTATAGTACGGAAGATTGTAGCTCGAAAAAATTTATTATAAATTGTAACATTTGTGGATTACTGTGAAGATTGCTTATCCAGGAGCAGGTTAACACGGAGTGCGAGAAAGTGGTTATTCGTACGTGTTACATATCTGGGACCCTATTCTGGAAAGTGTAGGATGTGCTAGATTAGGTGAGAGAAGTGATCCATCACCGATGAACTATCACATCATACTTCATCGATTCGCCGTTCGAACAGTGTTGAAATAGGAGCCATGTTGCGAACTGGACATACCATCTTTGAACTATTTTTAGATCTAACCAACTGAGAATTTTGACGTTTGGTTAGTTTATTGACATATTTACGGATTTACGCTTTTTATCTATTGTTATTGTTGTATTGTTTTTTAGATTAAAGTGTGTTCCTTGCGGTGTTTTTTTTGTGTTTTCTGTAGTGTTCATTTCCTAATCCAATGGCCCCACGGAATTCTCCAATTTCGCAGTCTCAGAAGTCAATGTTGGGAGAATTCCTGAAAATGCACCACCAACTACTAAGGGGGACATTTACCCCAGCGTTTACATATAAACAGGCACATGAGCTTTGGGAGGAGATTGGTGAACAGTTTAACGCCGTTCCCGACGGTGCTCTAAAGGACTAGAAGAAATGGAGAAAGGTCTTTTATTGCAGACCATGTCATACTACCGAGCATTTTAGTTTATTGTTTAAATTACATTGTTCCAGTCAATCTACTTAATCGAAAGAAGATGCTGGGTAGAAAAAGAGTACCACGGGTGATCATGGAAATGTTAATCAGTTCTCTTGCAGTGGCTATTGTTCGACGAAAGTTTTTCAAGAACTTCCCAACCGAGAATTGTTGGAAAGGATTCACACGTTTAAAAAAACGAGGCCTAGGAACTGCTATCTCAATATCTTCTTTCTCAGCTTCCTCCAAATCTCTCATGACATGCAGAATTACCCCAACTTCCTCTTGATCCAGTGAACACTGACAAAGTAACTATCTATTGTTAAAAAAATAATATTTATATACTCAATCTAACAACCTAGTTTTGGTTTTGCTTGACCTACACAGCTGATACAGCACAATACAAATCAACAAAAACTATGTAAAACTTGGGAACTGGGGTTCGAATTCTATTATTCTCCTAAAAATACCGCCATACACTTGGGCCAAACCAAGAGTACGCCATTCGAACGGTTTTTGAGCGATGTGATGATTTCTCGCATGGCCAAGAATACGGAATTTTGAATTTCCAGTAGAAGTATAAATCACTATGATCGTTCGAACGTACCCAGAATAGGGTCCCTGGGGGCGTGATAGTACCCCCGCAAAGTCTAGTAAAAACGCCAAGTTGAGTAGAAAAAGTCACTGCCGTACAACCTTTTTTTGAATCCTTTGAATGTATTGCAATTTAAAGTTTCATAATTTTGTCACTGACTCACTCATTCACCGATCATGAAATTTCTAAGGTACTTCTAAGCAGACATATAAGCTTCGAACTATAAAAATAATGTACTATTTTACATAGTAGTTGTCAAAACATATTCGGCGAATAATAATAACCCTATCCAGAATCCCTTAACAGGCTGTTAAGAGACAACAAAGAGTCTCTAATATGGGTGCCGGCACATGAGGGGATTGCAGGTTATGAAATGGCGGACCAGTTGGCTAAAGAAGGCTCTAAAGGAGACTTCATAGGTCCGGAACCGTTTTGTCAAAGAGTTTACTGAACAAGGTAGACAAGGAACTCTCAACCAGGCTACTGAAACTGGGTAAGACACATTTGAAGACAGTTACCGACCTGGTGACTGGACACTGCACCTTGAGGAAACATCTGTACAAAATGGGCAAAGTTAGTGAACCTATGTGCAGAAAATGTGAACTTGATGATGAAACACATACTCTGCTTCTGTGAGAAATACAAGTACTTAGACGGAAGCACTTTGGAGAGGAATTAATACAACCAACACAAGTACTGAAAATCCCTCCAGACAAACTAGTGGCCTTTATAGAAGAAACGAAGCTTCTGGAATGGAAGTAGATAACATGGGAAATGGTACAAAGATTCAGTTTAAGTGCCTGGGCTGATGAGCACAACCCAAATAAATGAATGATGGGTGGATTCCACAAAGTTAGGGTCCAAATAGTAAATTCAAAATAGCTTTTTGTTTCCTAATCTCCAGCACTGTCTATTTCCTAATAATATTACCCTTCAAAATCGCCGGGTTTAAATACAGACCAACCTTATAATACTATTTCCACTTCACTTAAAACATATCGTCGACGATACATGTGTAAAAATTTCGGAGCTATCGAAATTGTATGAAAAGAAGTATGCGGGTAATAAGAAAAATTCCTAATCATACCAAAACGATTAGGGTACATTGTACTGCGTGTGTCAAGATAATTTCAACAAAGGAAGTGAATGGATATCGAACAGATGTTTCTTTTTTTTGAATTATAGTTATTATCGAGGTATTGTGTTTAAGTGTTATATATGACAAAATTTTAAAACGCGATTTATAATATCTAGCACAAATTTCGGTAATTTTAGTATCATTTTGCTGGAATATTTAACGTAAAGACTTTGGAAATTGTATTAACTAGTTGGAACAGTTAATCTAATTGAAGGGGTTGAAGTGAAGACGAAATTTCATGAATGGTTATAATTATGACATATTCAGTAGAGATATTAATTGAAAAATTCAATTACAAAACGCTGGAAGGTATACATTTAAGTGTATTATGTAATTTATCTTGTAATTAAATGTTCTCTCTGTAATATTATTTTACTAACAAGCGACAAATTTATTTATAAACATAAACAATCACTTGAAATATCGGATTGGGTTATTATTTTATAGATCGGAAAAGTAAAAATCTTCTGTATGGTCCTTGTGGTGTATTCATTATTCTTTTTGTTAATTATTATTAAATTAAACCAAAATATTTTTTATATTTTTTAATTAAAAACAACAATACCGTATGTTAAGGGTTTATCAGAAAGAATTAAGAAAATTGGTAATCAACTCAATATTCGAACTATACTATATTTCTTTTTCCGTAGGAGCAAAGTGCCTCATTATTTATTCAAAAGTACTATAAATATAGGGTGTCTCTCTTTTTTTCTATGTGGAATAAAATGTTAAAACAGGTCGATTTTACCAAAATTAAATCGACACCTCCTGTATCGCCTCAAATACAATAGGGTCGTAAAATTCGGCACAATGGTTAAGGATTCATTAATATGATAAGCCGGTGGCCAGTGTCGTGTAGTCAGTTTAAGGTTTTGCCGAGTAGGGATGGGTCTTATAGTTTTTTTTATTATTTTGAATAATTTTGGCCCAATTGAATGGTATCCGTAAAATCGGCTCTTAATACTGTAATAATTACTTACTAATAATATGATACTTGCCTAACTTTTGCACTATTAAATAAACCTGACAAATTAAACCATTCAGGTCCTTACCGAAAAATGTAACGCCAATGGTTTATTGTCGCTTTATGGCTTTCGACCATTTCTTGTGATCCTATGCAATAGAAAATCTAGTATAGCTTTAAATCTAACAATACGTTGAGATAGATCTATACTAACGAAAACTAAACTAAAAAATGAAGAACAATCTTTAAAAAACTGCATATATCAGATATCCTGTGAATGCGACACATTTTATTTGGGTGATACATCCAGACCTTTGAAAATCCGAATAAATGAACACAAAAAGTATTGTAACGTTTATTCTAATTTATATTTACAATTAATTTATATTTACAGATTTATATGTAATTCAGTCCTTATTTAATAATTTATCTAATACACTAAACACACTAATTATAATTTATATGAGAGTCACTTAATAAACACTTTATCGAGGCGCGATTACTTTCCTTCGGTATCAACACTGACTGATTGACTAATTGCCTGCAGCGATGCTCGTGGCCTATTTATACTCGCGCGTCGTATTTCTAGAATGCTCTCGAGGTTCTGGCGGATGCACTGGATGCGGTGGGTATTCTGGATGTTTCTCGAAAATTGGGCGGAGGGGCACTAAGTGAGCATATTAATGCAGTAGCTCGCGTAACAGTATATTAAAGATAGGGATTTCTTTAAGTCAGGTAAATGCAAACATGCATGGGAAGAGGGGCATCATATTCAATGGGATTCGGCACACATACCTAATACTGAAAGATCCCAATGGTAAAAGACGAAAAATCAAAGAAATTGCCTTCTACAAGTAAATGCGGATAAATGTGTAACTAGTATTTCAGTCGAATGTAGTGAAATTTGGTAACCATTGTTAGAAAGAAAAATTTCCAATAATCAATTACCTGCTTTATCAGGAACGTATCATAAGTTTTTATCCAGATTTTCTTATGATTTATCATTGGAATTGTTAATCAAAACACACTTCAATACACAAAATCACAAAACTGATTTAGACAAAAATAATCATATCACAAAAAAAGTTACGCCAAATGCGGTATTTTCGTGTGAATGAAAATTTGGATTTTTTGTGAAAATTAGTATTCTCAAAAACTTAGAATTTTGAAAATTTTGAGAACGGAAATCTACTAATTCGACCCCTTAGATTCCGACAAACCATATTAAAATAATAGAAGGGCTTATTGAAGTTTCATATTATCGATATTTAATTATTGTTGATGAAAGAATTCCTACTAGAGTTCGTATTAACAACATTTGCGAAATAAGCAAAAAAGCGCTATCCTTAATAAAACCGTTCCTGGAGCGTGCACTTCACTGGATCCCATTCCTAGTAGACTGCAATATTGTTAGAATGTCATGCAAAAAAATATTTTGTTTCACATTTATGTGGTCTACTGTGAACGACTTAAAAAATTTGACAACCAATTTTTGGCAGTCAAACTTCAAAATGTTAATGATTGTCTAGTAGTCGAATTTCTCCGTTAGTGTCAGATAGGGACCAGAATTTGAAAAACTTAATTGTTCTTGACAACGGTAGCTGGAACGCTACCGAAACGTTGAATTAAAAAATATAAAAAAGATTGTGGTTTAATTTCCCAAAATAATTAACAAAAAGAATAGTAAAATTCAAATTCTGAAACCAAACAGAAAATACAAAAAAGTTCAAAGCATACATCTGGGGACAATTGCAAGCCTTTTGTAATGATAAACAGTACGATTTAGAGTCAAGCTACAGATTAGTATCTAGCAAATATACTCAAAGATTGCAAAAAATTCAAAACACCTAAAAAACCAAATTCTCGAACAAATAACAGCTCGTATCTCCTGTAATTCAACATTGAGAACGTTATAATGATAACCAATCGATTCAGGTGAAAATTTTACACATATAAATGAATTTTGAGTCGATATTTCCAAGCATTAAGGGAATTGGCATAGTCAAATTTAAATCGCGAAATATTTCCATACCGTAACTTTGTTCAAAATTTCCAAAAAAAAATTTTGACTTGAAAAATGCTAAAAATTTGTAAAAAGGGGTTTTTTGGGACGAGAAAACGACTGGTCGACATAGTTTTTTTTTTCGAATAGTATCATGGAATTTTTCAAGTTAAAAAGTTGTGCAAACACCACAAAACTGTGAATATTGAATTGAAATTTCAGGAAAGTACTCTCAAACGACCGATCTATTGGGAAAAAAATGTACAAAAGCATAACTCGAAGGGTTTCCGTTTTATGAATCATGAATGTTGAAGTAGAGAAAATATTCGAAAATCCACTTTCTGAAACCAAAAGGTATTCATATCTTGACTAATTGAACAGTTAGAACGTTCTAATGACGACCAATCGATTGAGGGAAAAATTTTACATATACAATTGAATTTTTAATCGTTATTTCCAACTTAACGGAGAAAATGTTAAATCGCGAAATATTTCCATACCATATTTCAAATAGTATCATGAAATTTTCGGAAGAACGCCTTTTCAACATAAAAAGTCTTATAAATTTATTTATTTATTTATTTAACCAGTAAAAAAATACATAGGTTAGGTAGTACAAGTACTTTCCAGTGTAATCCCACAGAGGTAATCACAGTAACCTGTTCGTGGGACTGGTTGCTTAAAACTAAGACTTATATCTACATCAATAATTTAAGCTTGTTGTTGTTTTTTAGTTCTTTTTTCCTTTTGTTTTTATTATTAAAAGTTTTAAGATCAATAGGAAGACTGTTGAAAATAAGAATGGCCTTAACATAACTTCTTTTACTACTAACTGTTTTTGATCTATTTGGTAGCTGAAACAATTTTTATTTTTACATTGATATATGTAGATACAGGAGAGAAAATAAAGTTAAAATTTTTTTTAAGAAAACTGATTTTTATTTTTTTCTCACCCTTGGAACGTTTGTCAGTGATTTTTGAAGACCACATGCTAAAGACTATCGGTTTATCAATCTATTTCTATTTTTTTTGAACGTACATCGATATATTATGTAGATACAGGAGAGAAAATAAAGTTAAAATTTTTTTTCGTAAATTTGATTTTTATTTTTTTTCTCACCCTTGGAACGTTTGTCAGTGATTTTTGAAGACCACATGCTAAAGACTATCGGTTTATCAATCTATTTCTATTTTTTTTTCAACGGACATCGATATATTATGTAGATACAGGAGAGAAAATAAAGTTAAATTTTTTTTTAAGAAAACTGATTTTTATTTTTTTTCTCGCCCTTAGAACGTTTGTCAGTGATTTTTGAATATGACATGCTAAATACTTCCGGTTTATCAATCTATTTCTATTTTTTTTTTCAACGGACATCGATATATTATGTAGATACAGGAGAGAAAATAAAGTAAAAATTTTTTTTTTTTGAAAACTAATTTTTATTTTTTTTCTCACCCTTGGAACGTTTGTCAGTCATTTTTGAATATGATATGCTAAAGACTACCGGTTTATCAATCTATTTCTATTTTTTTTTAACGGACATCGATATATTATGTAGATACAGGAGGGAAAATAAAGTAAACATTTTTTTTTAAGAAAACTGATTTTTATTTTTTTTCTCGCCCTTAGAACGTTTGTCAGTGATTTTTGAATATGACATGCTAAATACTTCCAATCTATTTCTATTTTTTTTAACGGACATCGATATTTGTAGATACAAGAGATAAAATAAAGTAAATATTGTTTTTAAGAAAACTGATTTTTATTTTTTTTCTCACCCTTGGATCGTTTGTCAGTGATTTTTGAAGACCACATGCTAAAGACTATCGGTTTATCAATCTATTTCTATTTTTTTTTTCAACGGACATCGATATATTATGTAGATACAGGAGAGAAAATAAAGTTAAAATTTTTTTTCAGAAGTTTTATATTTATTTTTTTCTCACCCTTGGAACGTTTGTCAGTGATTTTTGAAGACTACATGCCAAAGTCTATCGATGTCTATTTTTTTTCAACGGAATTATTTTTAATAATTTATATTGCAATCTTTGTAGTAGAGTCACTTGCGTTTAATAGGCAGCCCCCCCCCCCAAGTTATAATTCCATAACTTAGAATACTATGGAATAATGAATAGCATACTATCATTAGAGGTATTTACAATGTTCAACCCTTTTTACATCTTTATTTTTAATTCTTATTTGCAAGTTATCTGGTACACTGTCACAATAGTTACCAAACGTTATAAACACAGTTTTTTCAATATTTAGAGGTAGCTTATTTAGTGCTAGCCAGTCAGAAATTTCATTTAATTGAATATTCATTTTTTCTTCTATGTACTTCCTCCCAATTTTTTCCCTCTGTTATTGATGCAGTATCATCTGCAAAAGATACAATTTCTCCATCTGGCGAATCTATAAGTAAATCATTTACATAAAGGATGAATAGAAGTGGTCCCAGAACAGTTCCTTGTGGAACAACCATATTCATCTTGGCAAACATGCTAGTAACACCATTTACTCTGACTTTCTGCAACCTTCCTTTTAGATAACTCGATATTAATTTGTAAGCATGTAACGGTAAAAGTTGTACCTCACAGGGCACCAGCTCGAAGGGCTCCGGCTAGAGACTCCTCTCAAGGGTGATTCGACCCCAAGTTTATGTCACACAGGGATAACAGAAGGGTTGTAAAAATTGAGGGCGCCACTACCTTTTTAACGATGAAAACTACAAAAAAACTAAGGCGGAAAAGGTAGAAACGCCTTGTAAAATTTAAATAAAAGTTAATAATTTAAAAAAGTCACTAAAAATTACCCCGGGCGATATCTCCCTCAACTTTTATAGTTGAGGATTTTAATAAAAAAGAATTAAAAACAAATTTACAATTTATTCTGCCACAGGAAATGAACAACGGAATTTACTAAAGGAATTTGTACTTTTATAGGTACTTAGCTTAGATGAAGTGGTTTCCTGGAGAAGAAGTCAGGTCTTGATCCGAACTGATGAGTTCTGTTCTAGGGCGGTAGTTTGAGCCAGGGGGGTATCCTTGGCTATATTCTTTGGGTTATATTCTCCGGTTTATATTCTTGGCTTATATCCTAGCCTAGGGTTATATTCTTGGCTTATATTCTCGCCTAGGGTTATATTCTTGGCTTATATTCTCGCCTAGGGTTGTATTCTTGAGTTATATACTCGCCTAGGGGCTGTGCTTGCCTAGAAGTACAAGTGGATCAGGGATATGTAGGAACTTGAATGTAATGGCACATTATGTTGGTCAGCTTTTCAGGTTAAAGAAAAGGAAGGCAGTTATTTGAAAGTCAAAAAAATTGATTTAATTTACTGAAAGCTTTCCAACATTATATGTCCCATGTTAAAACAGTAAAAATAGCAATTATCGACTGAATTAAAAAAATATACTAATGATCCGAAAGAAACTAATAATAGCAATAAGTTATTTATTTAGTTATATGAAAAAATATCGTGCTTAGGAAATATATGAAACCGGCACTGGCGTTACGAAAGAATATTTTATAGGTTACTGGTAATTTATAATTAAGAGTTATTTCGCAACTGAAAAAGCTTGAAAATATTTGTACAAAAGTAAAACTGTGAATTATAAAAAAATATTTGACTTAAAACTACCATATTAGTATAAAAGAACAGTTTATGACCACGTGTTGAATTTAATTTCGTCTATCTCTGTAAAAAAATAAAGAATGCATACAAAAATGATATCAGACAGTACTTTAGAAGAAGCTTATTAATTATGCATTATGATTTTGAACTTACCACAGCAAAATTCATAAGATAGGTACTTGAGATATGAAAGATAGCGAAAGACGATGTGCCTTCTTAGACAGACGATAACAAAAGGGGTGTTTAACGAGGCGTTGTCCGTTGGCAGGCGTCAATTGTCTTACGTTCGGGGTAGAAGAGTTTGGGATCACAGAACTATAATTGAATGTGGCTAGTGACGACGAGCGCTAATTAAAAGGATTTATTCTGTAAAATCGAAACAGGTCGATAGACATGTTACAAGCATTACCTCTAATCCCATAGTTATACAATTTTTGAAGCAAAACTTCATGGTACACCGTATCAAAAGCCTTTGCTAAATCAAGAAAAGTGATGGCAATAGGTCCGCTTTTATCTAATACCACAAAACTATGAATATTGAACTGAAATGTTAGGACAGTACTCTCAAAAGACCAATCTACTGGGAAAAAAATTGCATGCTATTTTCTGTTTTTAGACCAAATAGGGACTGGTCAGTCTGCCCTGTTTATACTAAGCCTCACTTCAACGATTTTAATAGTCAAAAATATTTTTCATTACCGATGTTTTAAAATATTTTTTTGTAGACACAACAGGAAATAAAATCGATAAATTTCAATCTACCGACACGACCCTTCAGAATAGAAACCACTGCTTGTCCTTATTTCTCGAAAAATGCTACAAGTTTCCCCCGGTGCAAGTCTGCAGTAGATGCAGCTGGCGGTCTCTTTGTTCCGAGCATCGGGTGAAAGGTAAAGGGTGTAGGGCACGCGTTTTCGGCCCTACTTTACCCCTCGGATCCCCTCAAGACTCGTGCTAGACGTATTTTATACCTGTTGTGAAAGACTAGTATTTTGGTGTTCGGAGCACAGAGGCGGGCAAGCTGGTAAATTGTTAATAAGTCAGCTTTGAAGGGCAGGTAAGGCATACATTTATATTCGGATGTTGATATCCCTACAAGTTTTATTAAAAATTAGATAAAGAGATAAGTTTTATTGTCATGGACAAAACAATATAATTTGGAAAATAAATAAAATATGAAATTCGCAGCAAAATATAACAAAAAAAGCTGACATATTAAAAAATATAGTACACAGATTTAATATCGTATACTATACTTTATTGAATTATGCCAATGTAACCCAAAAGTCTAGTCTAGTCGGAACTTATTGAATGTATTTGCCACTTTTAATTCTGAAATATATGATTAATTTTTTGGCAATGAAGGTGATGGAATTTTTCACCAGATCAGTATCAACATTTTTCCTTCTTGTAGGGTAACTATGAATTGGCCTCTCGGTTAAATTGTAAAAGCGTCTTCGAACCAAACACAGGGATTCCAAAGTAAATAGAGCGGAAAAAGTGAAAATTTGACATTTATTAAAATAGGATTCGCATTGCGTCCTACTACTTGAAGCAAAAATGTAACTAATAGCTCAAAAAGTGGTAGTTGTTAATGCAGTAGAAGAATCAAGCTGTTTAGAGACATGCATATTTAAAAAAGGCCATTTAAGGACACCGTCAATATGGATACCCAGAAACTTGAAGAAATTTATGGTGGTCCCAGAGGAGAAATGTAATCTGAAAAAAAATAAAATCATGCACAATTTTGAAATAAGAATAAAGTTAGTAAAAAAATAATTATTTTAAATTGAAAAGGATGAATTAGTTGCTTCGGCCCTTATTACGTGGAATATTCTCATAATTTATCAAATACTTTTGTTATTTATTGACTTTGTTCGATAATTCTGAAAAAGATATAGTTTAATGGTGCATTCGTTTTAGTCAATCATCACATACTGGGAATATTAACATGTCTCTATTGCTTCGAAAATAATTCCATGTTGATTTTTTATTTATTAGCAGCCACCTGCAACCTGCTGCTTTTCGGCAACAGTTTTTCGAAAATCTGTCAAATTATTTTCACTTCACCACTTTCTTGAGATATTACTTCTGACAATTCCACTAAATAGGAAGGAACAGAAATGCAGGTGAATAAAAAAATCGGATAAATTACGTCACCGTAGCAACGCTAATATTTACTGTTCGTTTATCAAGCATTGCGCGGCGCATCAGTTTGACAATTGTAAATGTCAAAAACAGAATTAAACAGCAAATAATATTCTAGTTAGTATGTCGAAATTTGGAAATATTCGGGAGGCAGAAATAATAAGGGAGATTGAAAAATCAACTCCAGAAAATACAAAAAAAAGTCATTCCATTCATGGAATTGTCTTACCAAATCCCACGCGAGCTCAGATTTAGCCGGATATTTTTTGTGGTTGTTTTCTCATACAGGTAATTTAACTCGATCTGTTCTGCCAAAATCACTCGAGCGCTCTCGTGATTTTGTCAGAACAGCTCTCGTTTAATTGCCAATGAAATTAAGTAGGTATTCGAAAACAACCAGAAAAAATCTGAGCCCTTGTGGTACCACCCCCGATAATTCGACTTTATTCAAATTTGAATTATCGTTTGGAGGGACTTTCTAGCATATTTTGATGAAAGAAGCTATTTTTTTAATAATAATTGGACTTAATTTAAGAAAAATCAAGTAATATTCATTCGGGGTATTTCTATCAAATTTTTGGGTGAACAAGAGTTTTTTTATAATAATTTTACACATTTTCAAATTATTATTTTTTGAACCACACATTTGATTTTTATGATTTTTTTTGTGTACGGAAGGTCAATTCTTTTGAAGCAATACTTTGGTTAAAATTTGGATGAGTTAATTTTGCAAATATACAGGGTGTATTAATAGTCCATTTTCAATGGGCCAAAAAAGAGGCCACGCATAGATTTTGCGCTGAAATGTTTTTGTGATTAAATTCAGTTAAAGGATGATCTGGGGATTTTCGTGAGGTTGGCATTTTGGCAAACAAATTTTAAGAAAAATACAGCTACTTTTCTTTAGATGTGCAAGCATCATAAACGTGTTTAATCTTTATAAAAATATAATCCTCAAATAAACAGTAATTATAAACAAATTAAGGTGAAATAGTTTTAGCAGGTACCTAATTCATATAAACTTAACTTGCCTTCTTGCCACCCCCACTGCCCCCCACCACCGCTGTTTTAATTCAAGGAATTGCGTATAATGTGTGTAGTAGTGTCTAAATGTCTAAAATACCAGTTAAATAGTTTTTAACAGATCAATTAAAATCTAAAAATAAATATTAAATTAAAAATTATATAATACTTAATTAAAATCATTATGATTAAATAGTTTTTTCGAGAGAGATGACATTTGCCTCCCCGACCACATTTAGTGTTTATTGTTTCTTATAATAATAAAACCCAATATTTTAGGTGATATTTCATTAGACAATAATCATGAAGATACGCTTCTTGTTTACCATTCATTGCTCTTAAACAAATAATATGGAAGTGATTTAGATCTTACAGTTGACAGTCCTGACACAGATGTACTTTTATACTACCATCCTCATTTGCCAATCAATACCAAGTTTATTACTGGAAGAGGTACCAAAAAGACGACAGATCAAAATTGGAGAGTCAATAGGAGTAGTTTTTGGCAGAGCGTTGCTGGGACTACATGCATTCACTGGAACTGATGTTACAGGAAAATTTTTCAAAAAAAGTAAAGACTTTTTCTTGAAAGTATTTGTAGAGTGCGAAGAAAGCTTTCCAACAACTGGGATTAACACAATCTCTGTCAAAAGAACTTATTGACAGTCTTACAAAATTTGTTTGCCGAATTTATAAATGCAAATCGTTTTCATCACTTACGGACGTTCGCTGGTATTTATATTCAGTAAGAGAACAGCTGGGAGAAAGCTTACCACCTACTAATTACTCTTTGCAACAACACGTTCTTCGGTAAGGAATTTTAAAATAAATTTAAAGAATGCATGAATAGATAAATTATGAATTACATCGCATTTTTGTGGAAGAATAGCCACTTACGTAAACAAGACCTTCCACAAATAAGTGAGTCTGGTTGGGAAAAACTGCAAGATGGATCATACCTGCCTATTGCCTTAACAAAACTTCCTGCTCCTGAAGGAATATTAGAACTAGTACATTGTTCCTGCAAAAAAGGTTGCGTTACAAAAGCGTGTGGTTGTAGAAAAAATGATGTTTATTGTGCAGAAATATGTTCTTGCACAGAATTCGGTTGTGAAAATTTAGAAGATTTGGTTTCAACTCCAATACAATTTGACTTACTAGACAAAAACGACGACTCAGATTGTGATTATGGTAAGTTAACTCATGTAAATAGAACAAAGAGCTTACAAATTTTATTATTGTTTCAGATATCTAAAGTTATCGCAATGCCAAATGCAAATTGCCAAAAAATTGTACTGAATAAAGTGAAATTTTTTTAAATTCTATTTCTATTTAATCTATTTAAAAGTAAGTTTTCCATATATTTATTTAATAAATTGTTTTTCTTATTTAGCAGTATAGTACCTAGAAAATCTTTTTCCGCCTACCTCTATCCAAAGTATACATTTCCTGGCTTCATTGTAGGGAGCAAAGCAAAGTAAAAGTGAGGTTATGGTACGTCATCAATGAAATAACTTATACGGCATTAACGACCTAAACTATATTCTATTATATAAGTATAAATTTTACCGTTTAATTAAAGAACACCCTGTATTTTGCAAAATGGTAGAAATCAGTAAATTGTTATTTTAATTCAACGATTTGTACATTAATAATTTGACTTCAGCAATACGTTATGTTCATGATTCCGCAAAACATGCCTACGAGTCTCGGTAGCGCAACGCGTTGGAGCACAGCTCGCTGTTCGTGATAGGCCTGTAGGTGTTGAATCGAATTCCGGCGAGAACAATTTTTTTTCTTTTTTTTTTTAATTCTTTCATAAATAAATTATTTAAAAATGTCTTGTTATTTGAGGGAGGCGAAAAAATCATATGTATAACATGGGAGTAAAGTACCTTTTCTTCCTCGGGAGGAAAAGTAGCACTTTCCTCCCTTGTTATACAAATAGCTATTTTTGTTCTATAAAACTGATTAAAAAATAGCCGAGATATGATTTATTTTTAAAAGCTTTTATCGGCAATCTTGAATCCGCCATATTTTTTGTCGACATCATTTCCGGGGATGCCAACCTCAAAAATCCTAATGTATTTAAAGGTGTTTATTTATTTTTTACACGCGTTGTATATTCTAATTTTATTGATTTTATCATATTTTGGGGGAAAAAAGCTACTATTCCATTATAATTGTACTAAATTTAAAAATAAATTCAAATTATATTGAGAGGAGATATTTTTATCAATCTTTGGGATGGAAAAGCAATTTTTTTATAATAATTGGACATTATATCGAGTTGGGGGACATTCTATTCTAATACATTTGAAAATAAGAAGAATCATCATTGGCCTTGAACATACATTTGACTTTGAATAAAGTTTGAAAAATATTAATAAAAAAAGAAATATACTTATTATAAAATAATCAAAATTTTAATTAAGTCCGTGAGGACTGTAAATTCGAGTTGAATTTTAAAAAAGCAAAAGTGAAAAAGAATTAAGAAATTAAATAAAGATAGTTTATTTATAAATGATTTTACGAACTATTTTAATAAAAAGGACTGTGAGATTTCTTCAATAACCAGTTCTAATTATAAAAGTTAAGAGCTTCTGGTCAAATAATACCTACTACAGTCACCCTTTCTTCTACAACCCCTACGCTACCTATGAGCATTCAACCTACGTATTTAATTAGCTCTTGTATGACTTTAAATTTATTGTGATCAACCAGATGGAAAACGGAATGTTCAAAATACTTTTTATTAAAAAAGGGTCCTATGGTCCTTGATTAAATAAAAAAAAAATTGGACCTTTAATATGTATTAGATAATGGATAATGTTAGAAAATAATGAAGTTTATCAAACCAAATTGATGTCTGTAGAAAAATACCTATACAGTTTACCCTTTTGGATCCTTTTTTTAAACTGGCTTCTATTTTTTTTGCTATTTTTTAGCCATTTAGATGATCTACTCTTGTTGTTTTTAAGCGTACCCCCGTGAGCACGTTTGCAATTGGCTAATAAGTGTGGATTCATCTAAACGACAATGATGGATTGGTATAGAGGAAGTGATTTTTATTGGGCACCAAGAATTCCTGAGTATAACGCGCTTGATTTTTATGTTAGGGAAGAAATGATATCGAATTCACGAGACGAACTAATTTTATGAGGGGACAAAATAATATTTTCTTTGAACTCCGAAAGTCATTAAAAATAATCTGCCTCCAACCTATGTCCCAATAGTTATTAATATATAGGAGTTCTAATGTTTTCACAGATCGGTAGGTATGTATTATATATGTATATTGGGGTGATATTAACTGAGACCTAAAATATCTATTGTGCCCCCTTTTTTCTACTTAGTTCCAAAGGAAAGTCTCGGAGACGAGTAGTTCCTTTAGACCTATAAATATCCCGGAGAAATTTCAGGTTATCCGCAGGTTTTAGCTTAGGTAAATGTCCCTCTATCCAGTAGTCTTCCTAGGACACTATTGCTATGCGTTGTCTATTTTTTCCAATACTACATTGGAGCTGATACCGCAAAACGGTTCCGGCCCCCACAAGGTGTCTCTTTGCCAGTTCATCTGCTATTTCATTTCCTTCTGTTCCATTGTGTGCAACGGCTACTCAGTTTAGAGAGCACCTCAGGTGTAGATTCTGAGACCAAACTAGTAAAAATTCAGAGAGTAGTCTTACCGGTTCTCGGGTAATCCTACTTGAAATTTATTTAAGGTACTGAAATTAGATGAAGGTAAATTATGAAAATTAAGAAAGGTAAGTAGGCGCCACCCTGAATAATACTAGCTTATTTGTTATTCACATCAGCATTATAACGACAAATCCTGTAAGATTGGAAGGGAAAATAAACTTTATGAACAACGTTATTAAATTTACAAGTTGTATATTGACTTTTTTAAAAAAAAACAATAAACAGGAAAAAAAATTGACTAGGTTTTCATTGGGTTGTTCTATGTTGAAGAGTTGAAGAAGCGATGAAATATATGGATGTTACTTTCCTAGAGTGATAGAGTCCTGGTTCCAGATATAGACCTCGACAGATAGAATCCTTGTTGAAATTCCATGTAAAGTTCTGGTTTCAGGTTTCTGGGTCCATGTGAAGTTTCTGGGTCCAGGTGAAGTTTCTGGGTCCAGGTAAAGTTTCTGGGTCCAGGTAAAGTGCTGGCCCAGGTAAAGTGTCCCAGGTAAAGGTTTGGTCCAGGTAAAAAAAAAGTGATAAGAACAATACTAGTATCAGGAACGAATTTACACAATTTAACAAAATCCAGGATGTCTGAAGTATGATCTTACAATATTGAAGAAAATTGCTAATTTAATATTACATTATTGAAGAAAATTATTTGACAACGTGGTTCATACATCCTGTATTTTTAGATAAAAGAAATACTCAAAGAAAGCAAAATAAAAAACATAAAATCGAATAACAGATTCTACACCGGTTTGAAATATATTGCAAGTTAACATTAAAGAAATATGAAAGAAAAAAAAAACACAAAATCATATCGATATATATTCCTGGCACTGGAACGACATTGCTAAATAATAAAGATAGGAAAGTAGAAAACTATTAAGAAAGGAGAGTTAGTTATACATTTAAGCGAAATGACTTACCACTCAGATGAATGCACTTCTTAGAGATAAGATACGATAAGCTAGAAAGGCTTCAATAGCACATGTTCACAGGAAAGAAGAATGAAACCCTTTTGCCACTTGTTTAAATACACAAAATCATGTGAAAGATAACAGACTTACGTCTCATGTTCATGTCACGCTCATACGCTTTAACCAGGAAAGGAATTTACATTTCAGTAGTGAATTCTTGATTCATATTTAATTTATAATTGGTAGAAGAAGAGACACGAGGTCGAAGTGGGAATCTCAAAATAGAAGTGACTATTTTCACTACAGACGGACCTCGATCGGCCCGCATAGAAACGTTGATTTCGACTCTCGTCCACAGCAAATATATTCAGCCTTGAAACATTTCTTGGTGTTGGGTATGAGAAAGGACTGGCTATTCGCCGCCCATACGATAATTTATTAATTCAATAGAGGGAAGTAAAGTGAACGAAATTAACGTTACATGTGTCCTGGAATCCACAGTAATCTTCGTAAACCCAAAATCCTCCAATCTACTGTGAAAAAACATTTTTTACTATTTTTCAACTATGCCACCTTCTATCTTTTTTATTATCAATATTTTTACCACGATTTTATTAACTCGCTTTTTTGTATGTGGTGGGAACTTTGTACATGATCACTTATTTTCCGATGGGCCAGAGATTTAAAATTTTCAACATAATTCAGAATTGGATCACAATAAATGAAAATATGGAAAGAATGAAAAATAATGGAGGAACATTTTTTACATATAATCAAATATAAAGGATTTACAATGAATGTGTCTCTGTCATTATCTCATGAAAGTATTAAAAATCAATTGCAACACTCACAATACTAAAAAAGAAAATACTAAATTAAATAAAAAATTTTTTTAATATACCTCGTTTTTAAAAAATAATAATATTAATAATAAACGTGGGGCGCTTGCGACACAGCTACTTTCTACATTTTTATAGAACTGTCGCATGCTCCCCACGTTTATTATTATTATTATTATTATTATTTTTTAACAATCGTGGTATTTGAAATTTTTTTATTTCATTCATTATTGAAACAAGTCGGGTCAGATTGAAATATTTTGAGGCCGAGCATCTTCCATTTCCTTTCGAATTTTACTTACGGACCACCCTGTATATCCGCGAAGTATTTAACGAATATATCAAACTAAAAGCAAACATACCCCGAAAATTAACAGTATCAAATGGATATGGTATTCGATTCTATAACGTATTTGTATACAGAAAGAGATAACAAGTAAATCAACGTTATTTATTAAATTTGTACATACCCGACCATTTTTTGTTCGATACAATAATACATTTATCAGTATAAAGGAACTAAAAATAGTCATTCTGAACACTACCAATCCGCAATAAGCAAATATTTATATGCAATTAATCAAGCATAGGAACTCTTTGATGATCCGCTCGAGGGCTATAGACTTCCAGCGATAGCAGAACACCTATTTTGTTAATAATACAGTGAAAATTAGATTAAAATGATGATTTCCTGAGTGACTTTAGACTCTTTTAGTCCCAGTACAAACTTTTTCTATAATCTTTAATCAATAATTAACAAATTCCACAACAGAAATATATATATACACCCCACAAAAATTATCGCATCACTCATTATTTTTTAAATATTTTAGATGTGTTGCCTGTTTTTCGAATTTTATTATTATTACGAATTAAAACACCAATAGATACGCCTTTTGCAACATTTATCAGTTTAATCTACAGAGGACAAAAAGTTTGATTTACCAAAACATCTATACATCTATACAAAAAAATGAACGGTGCTTAAACTAAAACCAGCCAATGAATTTCTAATAGCGTGTGTTGCCGCCCCTCGCTCTAATTACAGCTTCCATTCGACTTGGAAGGCTTCTAAACAGGTTCTGGACGTATCCTTGCGGCATGTTTTCCCAGAAGTTAAAAAGAACATTTTGAAGATCATCTAGTGTTCTTATTGGTGCCGGATGTTGCTGAATTTGCCATCCTAGATGGTCCCAGACATGCTCTATTGGGTTAAGGTCCGGGCTACGTGCAGGCCAATTCAGGGTGGGTATCTCGACCTCTTCTAAGTACTGCCGAACCACTCTAGCAGCGTGTGGACGAGCATTATCGTGCATTAGCACAGAGTTGTCACCGATATGAGGCATATAGGGTTATGTACCTGTCAGCATTTAGTCTTCCATCATTCACTGGTACTAACTCCGTGCGACCCTCGAAAGAAATTCCTCCCCAAACCATGATAGAGCCACCACCAAAGCTTTCAGTTTGACGCCTATCTGATGAATACAGACAAAATCTCGATTCATCCGTGAATAAAATATTGGAACAATCTTGAATATTCCAATTTGCGTGTTCTCGAGCAAATTCCAATCTTGCTACTCGATGTTCTCTTGTAAGACGTGGACCTCTAGCTGGCACTCTGGCTCGTATACCTGCTTCTCTCAGTCTATTTCGTAGGCTTATTCGGACATTACGAGCAGCCAACAGATCTGCTTGCAGCCTTCGAGCGGTGGTATGCCTAATTCTTAACGCCGTTAACCTCAAATAACGATCATCTACTACCGAAGTTACCCTTCCGCGTCCTTGTCCGGGTCTTCTGGTTAGCTGCCCCGTTTCTTGGTAGCGAATAACAACTCTGGATATGGTGCTTTGTTGAACTCCAATTACCCCGGCGACGTATCTTTGACTGCGGCCATCTTGTATGAGCGCGATGATTCTAGCGGCTTCTTCATTCGTCACATGTCTTGTTAAACGTTGAGGCACATCCATTATTAACAAAATAAATTTAAATTTTCACTACCTATACAATAACACAATTTGCTTAGAAAGTTCTCGATCTCAATGCATTCTCCAAGACAGAAATGATTTACTCGAGCAGGGAATTTTCCATCCGTCACCTGATCTTAGATTATTAGATATTTTTATGTGGTTATTTGACAAGTATTGTGTACAAAACTTAACCACTTCATTTAAGTGACTTAAGAGTCAACCAATGAATGCAACTAAAACCAAACTTCCAAGAAATGCTGAGCGGTCAGAGAAAAAACGTACTTGAGTTCCTCAAACGAGCTCAAAGCCAATACCTGTTCTATATTTTGTGTCTATTGAGGAGATGCCTCGGCAAACAAATGTCTAGCTCCAGAAAAAAGCTAATAAAAAAATACCTACACCTTTTGTCTAAGAACGAAGAGTCTATGGAATCTTCTAATATGAAGATAAGGTTGATTGAAAAAGAACTTAGGCAGAAGAAAGCAGTTTTACGGTATTTTTAAATTCTTAACTACCTTTACCTAAGCTATTGTTGGAATATATTCTGGAAATAGCAGATGAACTAGCAAAGAGAGGTTCTGAAACACCTTTTTGAGGGGCCGGAACCCTCTTGCGGTATCGCCTCAAAAAAGAGAGGATCTGACCTTTGGGAAGATCTAGTAGAAAGTAAGAAACTACAACCAGATGAAAACAAGTGATTGCCTAATCCAGAGTAAAACTGTATTAAGAGTTTTGACAGGTGTCCTCAATGGGCACCTTCAAAGGCTCAAATTACTGGAGCAGAAAGAAGGTAGATTATGTGGAAAGGAAGAAGAAACAGAATACTCGAAGACTAGTGGATAAACGTTTCTTTGAAGCCACTAGCTCTTGGTCTATTGACCTTAAATACTTACAAACAGGTGAACCACTTTTTACCGTTATTTGACTGGACTATAATTTTGTCAGATTCTAACATTTTGCCATATGGCCACTCGCCGTTCACTTAATTACGCTACCATCAACGATTTGATTTATGAACATTACACTTTGTATACTCCTGGTTTTATTTTATTTTTTTTTGGCAATGAATACCTACTTCAACTGCTTACACGAGAATTCAGACAGATGGTCGATTTTAACCAATAGGAAGATTCAACAATTGAATGTATTGTTAAATCAAAACAATATTTTTATTGTTTTAATCATTATTTTAAGTACAGTATTCATTATATAAAACATTATTCCTTATAAATAAATTGGATTCTTTTTTTTAAATGTCTTTCGAAGCTCAAATAAAATTTGATAATCATAACAACTCATCAGCTGCTGAATTATTTGAGCTAATTTCGAAAATTAAAAAGTACCAAACCAAATGAGATTATGTAGCATTGTGTGCGAGGATGATTAGTCAATAATGAAGTCCTAGATTTTGTAATAATTAAGAAAAACGTAGCAATTTTGAATGGGGATTAAAAAAACCTGAGCAATATTTGGAAGGCGGGAAACTTATGGGTTGGTGGCTAATCGACGCCTATCACAGTGTTACACCTCTTAATCTGTCACTGTCATGCTGTAGTAAGTTAGGTTAGGTTAGGTTAGGTTAGGTTAAGTTATTATTTTCTTCTTTATAGGGCAAGTCCACGTGGTGTCATGTGACTGTCGCCCTGATGAATCTGATGATAAACAACTAAAGGCAACTAAAGAGGACTGGGAACTCACGAATAAGATATTCAGATCCCATCTTATCAGATGGGCTGTAAACTCATTTGACCCCTACAAAACTCCAGGACCAGATGGCATATTCCCCAAGCTTCTGCAAGAAGGACTAGACATCATATTGGGTCCTTTAGTTCTGATACTTCGAAGCAGCCATGCTTTAGGGTATATACCAATTTCATGGAGAGAGTCAAAGGTGGTTCCTGGTTCCTAAACTAGGAAAAGAAAAGTACACCCAGGCTAAATCTTACCGACCAATTAGTCTGACGTCATTCATGGTGAAAGCCATGGAAAAACTCTTACAAATGTACTTACAAGAAGGAGCGCTTAAGAGCATTTGGTCTCAGGTCTCGAAAGGAGCCTGAATCATAAGGAAGTAGCCCTTGCCTCATTTCTAGACATCGAAGGTGCTTTTGACAACACATCGATGTCATCAATTAATAGATCACTTGAAAAAAGAGGGATTAATAGCACCACATGCAAATGGATAGGATCCATGCTCGATCATAGGAGCACATATGCATGATAAAACATACACCGTTAGGACAACTAAAGGATTTCCTCAAGGTGGAGTACTTTCACCACTTTTGTGGAACCTAGTTGTGGATGACTTGATCTGTCAGCCAGGCTGTGCTTAAAGCTATCAGTAATCCAATAACTAGGTCCAGACTGGTGAAAAACTGCAAAGAATTCCTCAACAGGCTGGCAAGAGACAACAAGGTGACTCTAATATGGGTGCCGGCACATGAGGGGATTGCAGGTAATGAAATGCTAAAGTTAGCTAAAGGAGGCTCTAAAGGAGACTTCATAGGTCCGGAGCCGTTCTGTGGAATCACAAAAGATTGCATAAGAGGGGAAATCGGGAACTGGCTAGGTAGGGAACACCAATTCAAATGGAGGGTGACACAAGGGCACCTTTACTGAACAAGGTAGACAAGGAACTCTCAACCAGGCTACTGAAACTGGGTGAGAGTCATTTGAAGACAGTTACCGATCTGGTGACTGGACACTGCACCTTGAAGAAACATCTGTATAATATGGGCAAAGTTAGAGAACCTATGTGCAGAAAATGTGAACTTGATGATGAAACACCTACTCACATACTATGCTTCTGCGAGAACTTACAAGAACTTAGACGGAAGCACTTTGGAGAGGAAGTAATACAACCATCACAACTACTGAAAATCCCTCCAGTCAAACTAGAGGCCTTTATAGAAGACACGAAGCTTCTGGAATGGAAGTAGATAACATGGGAAATCAATCAAAGATTCAGTTCAAGTGCCTGGGCTGATGAGCACAACCCAAATATATGAATGAATATTCAGTTCAGTTAATTTTGATTTGGTGCTTTCTTCGTTATTGTTTTAATTGCTTAGGTATTTTGGAAGCTACATCTTACTGTTTACAAAAGAACCAAATTACAAATCTGAAATCAATCCAAATAATTGTTTATCCTCAGGGCGTCTGTCATTAGTGTCAACTTGTCAGTTGGTGGACATGCCCTATTGGGTGATATTTTTAGTTTGTAACTTTCTTGTGTATCACATGAGACTAGAAACGCTTGTATGAATCTATTTGAACTTGTTATCTCAAAAAATTTAATTAGATGAGTGAAGATATATCATTTTTTGAAAGATTAGAATTGATAATGTTTGGTTCTAAGGATATTTATGATAGGACAGTACCTTTTGTAGATCCTTTATTTTTAGTAAAAAATTATTACCAAAAAAGTTATTTTAATGAATATATAAATCAATTAAATTAATAATATATGTAATTAGAGCTGTTTTATTTGTATTTTTTGTTGGTTGCCAATTCATTTTTGCGTGAAATCCTCTATCCCCTATCAATGTCGATATATTGATAAAGAATGTATGCACCTACTGGATCGAAAATATTCGTTCAATATAGAAAGGAATTTTTAGTGGGATGACTCAATTCGCTCAGATATTTCCGCACTATTTATTTTATGGCCTCAAATTCTTTCCTCCACATGAAAAACACTTTATTATTAACAGCTATGTAACTGCTGTGATTTTTACCAGAAAATTTCCATTGTCCATCAATCAAAGAAAAAAAATGAAAAATTTGCCTCCAAACAGGAACCAAAAATTAATTAATTATTATCTTAAAGTAAATAAAAAGAATTCTAATTTTTTTAATTTATTTTTTATTATAAAAGGAAACGGTTCTAGACTTTTAGGTCATTGACACACATTTTGGTGTAGGTACAATAAATAATAATTACAATAGTTAGTTATAATTTATAATACAGTCTAATGTCTAAAAATTAATTAAATTGGATTTACCATGGATTTATCGTATTTTTAGTTGGTGGGCTCTTTGGTTTATATTGAAGTTGCAGCATTCTGTGAAGACATGTTCCATGGAGAGAAGAGAGTTGTTACAATTTTTTCTACTTCCTTTCCAGAAACTTCGTGTCCTCTATATAGACCACTAGTTTTACTGGGATTTTTTGTAGTTTTAATGGTTGTAGATATTATTTCCTATCTAAAGTGCTTCTTTCTGAGTCCTTGTAAGTTCTCACAGAGGCAGAGAATGTGAGTAGGTGTTTATTTTCCTGGTTCACTGACTTTTCCCATTTTGTATAGATATTTCCTCAGGGGAAGCTAGATTTGATGTAAGGGTCCAAACAGTAAATTTAATTCAATAACTTGGTCTACCTTGTTCAGTAAACTCTTTGTATGAAGGTGACTTTCTGTCAACCTCCAGTTGAGTTGGTATTATTTGTCTAGTTACTTTGAGATATTCCCCCTTTTTAGCTGGAAATCCTTGAATTCCCTCATGTCCTGGCACCCATACTAGAGACACTGTGCCAGCCTATTAAGGGATTCTTGTCAGCTGTAAGCAGAGCCTGACTGTCAGTGGATATTTCAATTTTTTATTTGGTATATCCTCTCCTTTTTTCATCAATACAGGCTATAATGGCAATCGTTTCTGCTTGAAATACAGAACTACATCGAACCAGGCTAAAGAACAATCTGTTTCTAGGTCCGTTTATATCATCTCCTGTGCCATGGTTTGTTTTAGAAACATCGGTAAACCAGATGTTGTCTTCTGGATTATATGGGTGCATCACCAGTTCCCTGGATAAGATCATGATACTCACTCGCTCAGTGAATATGTTCTCTGATGTCATGCTATCCATACTCATTTGAAATATGGGTTCATCTAGTATTGTCCCAGTTGTATCAGTGTGTTCTTTTCTAACATTGTTCGGGCTCTATATGCCTCTTGATTTCAGCCTGAGAATCACCATAATCAAAGGAAGAAGACTAATAAGAGCTTCAATTGATGCCATCCCCGTGCTGTTCATTGGTCCCGGTAATACCTCGGGTCCTATTTTCCACCCTTCTGTAATGCAGAAAAAAGGCTAGTTGCCCTGGTGGTAATTTTTTACAAGTATGTGTAACATGTCTATCGACCTGTTTCGATTTTATAGAATAAATCCTTTTAATTACCGCTCGTCGTCTCATTAGCCACCCCAATCTTCAACCCTGACCATAAGAAAATTGACGTCTGCCAACGGTGGCTTCCATTTTTTCAACGCCACGAAGGACAGCCCTTTCCGCTATCGGCTCTCTTGGAGGAAAGACCTCCATTTTTTTATCGCTTTTATACCTTTCCTATCTAATTAATTTTGCTGTGGTAAGTTCAAAATCATAATTTATAATTAATAAGCTTCTTCTAAAGCACTGTCTGATATAATTTTTGTATGCATTCCTTTTTTTTACAGAGATAGACGAAATTAAATTTAAAACTTGGTCATAAACTGTTCTTTTATACTGATGAAATAAAACAAATTAATTTGTTTAAATCTTCATTATTTATTTTGAACTGACGTTCAAATTAAAATTAGTGACGCGTTTCGCTACACAGTAGCTTTTTCAAACTAGTTTGAAAAAGCTACTGTGTAGCGAAACGCGTCACTAATTTTAATTTGAACGTCAGTTCAAAATAAATAATGAAGATTTAAACAAATTAATTTGTTTTATTTCATCAGTAGTATGGATCTTCATCAAGTAAAAGCCTCATCTATTCAATTGTTCTTTTATACTAATATGGTAGTTTTAAACTAAATATTCTTTTGTAATTCACTGTTTTACTTTTGTGCAATCATTTGCAAGCTTTTTCTGTTGCAGACTAACTTTTTTAACCAAAAAATAACATTTTTATTACAGAACGAATCTGTTAACCTATAAAATATTCCTTCGTACCGCCAGTGCCGGTTTCATATATTTCTTAAGCACGATATTTTTTCATATAACTACATGACTTTTTGCTATAATTAGTTTCTTTTTCAGATCATTAGTATATTTTTTTAATTTAGCCGATAATTGCTTTTTTACTGTTTTAATATGAGACATATATGTTGGAAAGCTTTCAGTAAATTGAACATTTTTTACTTTCAAACAACTGCTTTCAGCTTAAATAAAACATTTTTCAATTTCAAACAACTGCCTTCCTTTTTTTTAACCTGAAAAGCTGACCAACATAATGTGCCCATTACATTCATGTTCCTATATATCCCTGATCCACCTGTACTTCTAGGTAAGCACAGACCCTAGACCAGGATATAACACCTAGACTAGGATACAAGCCCTAGACCAGGATACCGCCCTAGACCAGGACTCAGCTGCTAGGATACCGTTCAAATCAAGACTCTATCTATCTATCTTCTTCGAGATCTAGTCTCCATCTTCTCAAGACTTCGTAGAGGCAAGATCTACCTACCTTTTCCAGAAACAACCACTTCATAAGCTAAGGACCTATAAAAGTACAAATTCTCCTCCCATTTGTCCATTTCCTGTGGCAGAAGAATAAATGTAAGTTTGTTTTAAAATATATTTTTTTATTTTTTTCTAAATCCTCAACCATAAAAGTTGAGGGAGATATCACCCGGGGTAAAGTTTCAAGTAACTTTTTTATTATTTGATTTCTGGTTAACTTTTATTTACATTCTACAAGCCGTTTCTACCTTTTCCGCCTTAGTTTTTTTTTAAATTCATTAGCATTTTTTATCGACGTCAAAAAGGTAGTGGCGCCCTAAATTTTTACAACCTTTCTGTTATCCTTGTGCGTCATAAACTTGGTGTCGAATCACCCTTGAGAGGAGTCTCTAGCCGGAGCCCTTCAAGCTGGAGCGTTTACCGTTACAAATTGGCGCCCCTTACAGTTACATGTGTTCTTCAATTCAGTTTGGAATCAAGTGGCACTCCCAGATATTTGATTTGATTATAGGTTGTACTGTTTTTAGTTTGAGGTTTTGTATATTCCAAAGTCATTGTTCTTTAGTTTTTGTCATTGTGGACTTGAACTTTTTCATAGGTGTCAATTGCAAATTGCTATTTTCTTATCTTTAAGCCAAAGAGATTGCAGAAAGTTCTCCAGTGTGGGTACTGCATTTGTCAGAGAGTAGTTAAGGGCTAATTGTGTTGTGTAAAGTTGTAACAGCGCCACATACACCTTTCGAAACGTACATAACTTTATCATAGCTATTTAAGATGATTATGTCAGCTCCTTTGGAGTTTAATGTTTATTGTGCTCAGAGGTAGATTTTGGATCAGTAGAACGACCAGTGAGAATTGAAAGACAGGGCCTATTTCACCACTAGGCCTACTAGGCCCATGCCTAGTGTTATATTTCATATTTCTAGAGTATTGTACTTTATTTATTAGACAAGACCCATTAACAAACATGTCACTCGAATGTTGAACCCAGATTTGTTTATCTCATCTCCTGTAACATATACACATGGCCAAGGGTCGAGGGGAGCGGAAAAGGAAAGTGACCTGGAATAGGCAGTCGATGTGTAAACACATTGAAGAGAATACATTCATGTAGTTGTATTATTATCGAGTTTTATTATATTTTATCCTTTTCGAGTCTCACACTAGGGCCCAATGATCAGAGGGCCCGAAAGGGCGAAATTTTAATATTTAATATTAGTGTAGAAAATATAGAACACTTTTATAATATGGATGTCGATGTTCGTGATAATTTAGTGGATGAGCTTGTACACTTTAAGGAAATGTGCAAATCAAATAACATTTTTCTGGATCCACAAAAAATGTTTTGGATTGACACCGAAATTTTGTCTACTTTTTCAAATGTTGAAATATTGTTACGATTATATTTAACAATTCCTATTAGCAATGCATCGAGTGAAAGATCCTTTTCTACTTTAAAACGTCTCAAATCTTATTTAAGAAACTCATTCAATGAAGAGAATAATGCATCCTTAGCTGTTTTAAATGTCTAAAGCGATATTTTAGATAAATTAAACATAGATGGGATAATCAATAAATTCTCCGAAATAAAAGTGAGGAAGAAAATTTAGACAATTGCCTAAATGTCATAAATACTCGAGAACTCGGGTTCTTTTATTTCTTATTAGTCATGCTTAACTTTTGAATGAAAATTTTTGTTTTATTTGTTTTGATGTATCTAAATATTTTTTTTTATTATTTTATTTTTTTTTTACATGGACGTCCTCATAACAAAAATTAAAACAGAATCTTTAAGCCTATTGGTTACATTCCAATATACGGAGCAAGACAGGGCCCGAAAATTTGATGGTGCCTATAGGGCCCAACTCAGTTGAAAATAGGCCCTCTTGAAAGAAGTTGTATAAGCAGACGTCTTTGTCAGAATTTTTAAATTGTAATTTCTTAAAAAACAATCATATAAATAAGATAGTAACTGAATTTAATTTAATTTTATATTATTTATTATTCTTATGAGTATACAACTTTCTGGAGCGCACTGTATCTTTTTTTTCCTTTTCTAATCAGGTTACAGTTATATGTAAACATGCATTCCATGGGTTTACTCTAAGTACAATAGCACCTGTCATACGACCTTCTTAAGTAACAATGCTTCACAGGTCTTGAGATATCAAGACCCTTCGCTTCCGGTTTCTTTACGTCACACTTTCATTCATAAGAATGTTAAATGGGGTGACGTTGTGTGAAGGGACCAAAGGTGATGGAAAAGAAAATTTTATTTATTGTGGTAAGTCAATTAAAAATAATTGTATTAAGAAAATGTATTTTCTTCATACAGACAAAGTTTATATAAATGGGTAGTTATAAAAAGCTTCCTCAGTAAGTTTTATCGATTTTATTTTCAAGGAAATAATCAAATATTTACCATTTAATCGAATGTTTCTGTAAAAAACCGCATTCTTTTTTGAAATTGCCGCTTTTATAAAATCCGCAAGCATTTAATTATGTTACATTTTTTTCCATTTTCAATCTTGAAAATTATACCTTTTATTCGAAAGATCTTAGCTATTATGGGTGAAAATTACAGAGGGAAATCTGATTTATTAATACCATTGTTTAGATTGTTTGATTAAAGTGTCAATAAATTTTCATTTCTAGAAGAAAAAATAACTAAATGGAATTTCATGGTAAAAGGTTAATAAATTTCGGTTGATTTCTTATAAAAAACACTGTGTTTAGATGATTTATAAACATCGTAATTTATTATAAGCTGAAGCATCTATACATGACAATTTACCTCATGAACATATTTGATGTATCTAATACTAAATTTCACTCGATTTTCGGTGAAAATCAGCATTCCATCATTAATGACCTGAAAATTACACTGTTTTGGTTTGAGTATAAAGAATTATTCTACACGGTTTCGTACTAGGTCGGTCCCTAGAGACAAATATGTTGATGAGTGTCTCTAGCTCTAGACAATAAACAGCCGGTGGACATTATATATTTAGACTTTTCCAAAGCAGTCGACCGAGTCCCTCATAAACGTCTACCATTTAAACTCGAGCATAACGGAGTTAGGGGCAATCTTCTTAATTGGATTGAAGCTTTCTTGGCTAGTCGGATGTTTTGTGTTCGGATTAGTGATTCTTTCTCAGCAAAGCGCAATGTGCTTAGTGGGGTACCACAAGGATCTGTTTTGGGACCAGTTCTGTTTTAGTGTACATAGCAGATCTGCCACTCCACGTTGAAAGCAACATTTCGCTCTTTGCTGATGACACCAAATTATATGCCAATCCTATAGTTGAATACGACCAACTGCCAGCTGATTTAAACCAAGTGTTGGAATGTATAGATATCTGGCTGTTACCCTTAAATGCATCAAAGTGTTCAGTGCTTCATCTTGGTAAAAATAATCCAAGGAATGGGTATGTACTTTCTAGTATGAATTTAGAAACTGTTTCTCAGCAAAGAGTAGTGCATTTATAGTAAAGCTAAAAGTTCACTTTACCTTCTGTCTAAGACATTTTGTAAAATTTAACCTCAAAATTTTGTAAAGATTTTTAATACCTATGTGAGACCAACCTTAGAGTTTGCTGGTCCTGTGTGGAATACCGTCTGGGTACAAGATTCCAACCGTCTCGGGGAAGAGATGGGCAACAAGAATTCCATATAAACTGTTCGGCTTTCGGGGATAGAAGGCTTCTCGGCGATTCAATAATACTCTACAGAGCTTTAAATAATAAGTTTGGTTGTGACTTGTCATATATTTTTCCTCTGAATATCGATACCAGGCTTCGTGGACATCGCTTCAAATTAAAAAAAAAGTAAACACCCTGTATATTTAACTCTACTTGAAAGCTAAACTCTACCTTTTTCTGAAGATGTATAATTTGTTCAAGTTTTATTAAAAAACTGGTGACTTATTTTATATAGCATGAATTAATGTCAAAGTAAAGCAACTAGAACACCACAGAGTACCATATCGAGTCTTTATTAAGAATATTTTGATCATATCTTCAATAATAAAGATCCCTTTTTGTTCTCTTCTAACAAAAATGTCAAAAACAACCCTTCTAAGCAGATGTAATACTTTCCCTTTTACCGACATCGTATTTTTCACCTTTATGAAATAGGTATATCTAACAAAGAACAAATAATATTCCTTCCGATTTTCTCCCTATTCGATAGGAAAGGTGTGCACGAATTCACGCTTTTAAATTCCTTTAGCACGTGACCATAGGGGTGTACGTAATGAAATTTAAAAATATAATGCTGCTGATAATCAAAATGAGTCATGCTTGATATATATCTGGGTAATGCGCCTTTATGTATATTCATGAAGTGATAAATATCCATTTTGTTAGCACATTTTTATTTTAAATGAAAAAGTAATATACAGTACAAGACACAAGTGCGAACGCAAGAAATAAAAACAAGGGCAATTGATAATGTTCTCGTTTTCCACTACTAATAAATCAAGTTCGCCGTATAGACAAACAAGAAGCGAAACTTTTATTTCAATTTGATTTAATTAGAAGCAAAACCTAGATCAAATTTTTGAACGAATCATCGTTAGGAGATCCATTAGTTTTAATAATTTTTTGATTGTAGATTCCTTTATTTTCTGATCGAATCATTTCAATGCCGCTGTACTGGCAGTAACTTGGTGACCAATCGATTCTGCAGAACAGTCGAAATAATACTCTCTTGTTAGCTACTTTGTTTTTATAATTTCCCATATTTGGTACTTCATAGGTCTCCCTTGAATTTCGATATTTTAGACTCGACCCAATCTACTAATTTTGATTTAGACCAACTAGAAAACCGTGAATGGTAGCTTGCATCCGATCCTGACGTTATTACCTGTTTTCGAAAAGGGTCATGACCGAATTGTCTCCTATTCAATTCAACTTTTCAAGAACAAGTTAATAATTAAATGTGACGGCAAGGAACATTACACGTTAACAAATCCATACATGGGGCAAGTGAAATAATATTCTAATGGTAGAATTTATTATTTCTTTAAGATTCAGTTTCACTATCTACCTGTCAATAACGGGAGACAACTCTACCCATTCCCGGAGACAACTCGACCCTAATAAAAATCTACCTGCCGTTCATCGGAGACAACTCGGCTCCTTCCGATTATACATATATCTTGAGTCCTCGCCTGTTTTAAACAGTATTACATTGCTATGTTTTCCTCATCTGACCTTTGCTAAAAATCTACATTTCATTTCATAACGTAAGAAGATCCATAAAAAACTGTCAAAAATGGTCAATAATTGTTAAAAAATCCCAAATTTTTTGAGAAATTAATTGTCAATAATTGTCAGAACCTGTCATAAATGCTCAAAAATGGTCAATAATTGTTAAAATTTGGAAAAATGGTCTAAAATGGTCAAAATTTTTGAAAAATTGTCAAAAATGATCAATAATTGTCAAAATTGGTCAATAATAGTTAAAAATGGTCAAAAGTTGTTAAAATTTGAAAAAATTGTCAAAAATTGTCAAAAATGATCAATAATTGTCAAAATTGGTTAATAATTGTCAAAAATGGTCAATAATTGTTAAAATTTGGAAAAATTGTCAAAAATGATCAATAATTGTCAAAACTGTCAAAATTGGTCAATAATTATCAAAAATGGTGAATAATTGTTGAAATTTGAAAAAATAGTCAAAAATGGACAATAGTTGTCAAAAATTGTCAAAATTTTTTGAAAAATGGTCAAAATTTTCGAAAAATGGTCATTTTATTGTGCATAGCAGCTACGACCGCTCACCTTTTTTTTGGATTGGTGTAACACTAAAAAAATTAAAAATTAGACGGAAAATGTTCTTATTCTCGGAAAAGTCAATGGAAATCATCGACGTTATGGTCCCATTGGGATGGATTTTATAAATGGAACACCAGATAATGAATTTCTTATGATGGAGGTAGGCAATAATTAAAACGCAATTATTAAAAAGAGAGGTTATGTAATATATAATTAAGGGAAAGTATTTTTAATGTGGTCGTAGATAAAACATTGTATGATACTCCTGCGCGAATTACTTTTGCGCACTCGTTGCGAAAAAAGGCACTAGCTACGCTCGTGTCTTTCATTTTCGCAGCCCGTGCGCAAAAGTATCACTTCACGCACTTGTATCATAAATAACTATTATAATATCTTATTTAATGTTACATAATATGAATTCGCTTATGTTTATTGTTAATAGTTAAATTAAGTTCATAGTTATTATAGTGGTTATTTTGTAAGAATAAAAATTAAGTTGAAGAACCTATTTTTCTTTCATATTTTATTTCTTATTGTTTGTATAAAAAAGTATTAAAAAATTTTAAAAAAGCCAAATAAAATTTCTTGTTCGTAGAAAAAAATAGTGTATGCAACTCTTATGTAATGGTTATTAATACACTTGCATTAACCATACGAAACTCGCCTTCGGCTCGTTTCGTATACCGGTTAATGCTTGCGTATTAATAACCATCATTACATGATCGTTGCATAATATACTATTATAATATTGGATAGATATGTTTATCAACAATGATATAAATATGTTAGTAAGCATAAACATATAGTTTTGATTAGGACGACACATGACCAGACATTTTAGAAATATAATTATAACTTGAACTCCACTTAGGTCAGTTGACTGAAGTCTAAATAGATCAAGCTGAAGCTCAACTTTTGTTTCACTTATCACCCCGTTATTACCCAACCTTACACCCTTGCAAAACTAATACAGGATGAACCATCCCAGTAATATTAAAATATTATCGTGAACATTATTTTTTTTGTTGTATTTCTGTGTCGGGTAGGCAGCTTCACTCCGTATCAGGACGAATTTAGGCTTAGAAAGAAATAAATATTTTGAACGTTTTGAATAATATCTTAATTGTATTGTGAAGTACACATTTTAAATCGGAACTATGCATATTATGGAATTTGGCCAATTGATTGATTTATTGCCCGATTTATGAATAAACTATAGTTCGGTAGCTGACTTATTTAAACTTTTTAAAAGATCGATGTATTTTTCGAAAAAAAAACGTTTGCTTTCCGTATAAACATCTTTCGTTCTTCGGTAATTATTTTGAATTCTAAAAATTAATTTTTTTTGCTGGTTCAAATTGCTGTAGATCGGTCGGTAGTGAAAGGTCTATAGTAAACTAGACTTACTAAAATAATAGTCTACATGCTCGCACTTATAATAATAATAATAATAATAATGTTTATTTACGAAATATAAAAAAGTACAATATATAGATAAAAAAATGTAAACAAACAAACAAAAATCACTGAAGTTGTAAGGAGCTGGACGCTTCTTACAGCTTGTACGTGATATGTGCACATAAGTGGTTATTTTACTGGACATCATCGGGTTTTTTAGGACATCATCGGGTTTTTTAGTACATCATCGTTTTTTTTTCTTGAAATTATCAGGTAAGTGAATCAATTTTTTTTATGTATAAATACCAAATATATAGAGAATACTATTTTGTGTGCTGTTAGTATTGAATTTCTACTGGTTATTTATAATTTTCCTTAACATATCTCTATCTAGAGTAATTATCCAATTTTTAATTTTTGATTTAAAATGTTTAATACTTTTTAAATTTGAATAGATTAGGCTTTTACTTGATGAAGATCCATACTACTGATGAAATAAAACAAATTAATTTGTTTAAATCTCCATTATTTATTTTGAACTGACGTTCAAATTAAAATTAGTGACGCGTTTCGCTACACAGTAGCTTTTTCAAACTAGTACTAGTACCTGGGGTTAACTCTATAGGAACTTGATTATAAAGTTTGGGACCCAAGTAGTCAAAACAACGCTGTCCTATAGTTTTTTCTCGTCTAGGTAGGATATATACATTTTTTTTATAACGAGTATTATGTATAGGTACTTTATATACAACGCCCTGTATACATTATACATGAAATAATTACATTATTTCTGGTTGTTTTAACACGAACTGATAAGAAAATAAAAATACATTCTACGACTAATCCATGCAGGTACCAAGTGGTGTAGCTATATCGAAGGAAAATATGTAATCACAGGACGATTGTTATTTTGAGATCCCTTCAGCCAGGTGTATCTGCAGTTTGAGATGGAAGAGGGGAACCACGCGTCCTACTACGAGAGCAGCTGTCCTAGGGTGGCACCCCATCAAAAACCGGCTATTAAGGCACACACATGCCGTGACGTATGCATGCGTATGTGTCGCGTAGGTACGTGGACATTGTTACGGCTCTGCAAATATGTAAATGAACTCCAGGTACACTAAAAATAATAATTTATTTGGAAAATGTTTGACAATAAACTGAGAGTGTGAATTGGGTATGAGGAGAATAGATTTGAATCACTTTTTGACGTTTCGATTACGTTCTTTTGATGAATATTACAGATAGAAAGTTCTTTTTCGTCAAAAAATAGTCGTAATTTGAATCTGTAGGATGTCATTTATTTCTGATTTCATAAACCAAATTTCAATTTTTGGTTATTAGTGGACTGTTAGCTCAGGTTTAAATTTCAACCAAGACAAAACAAAATTTTAAGAAATGTGTATAGATGAGGTGGCTAATGGACCTATTCCCAGTGGCGGATTTACCACCAGGCTGAGTAGGCTGGAGCCTAGGGCGGCAGATTTTAGGGGCGGCAAATTTGGAACCAACATTTTTATGTCTCACAAAATAAATAAAAAATTATATTTATATACCTAAATGTTGTTCAATATGTAGGGAAGCGTGGGCACGGACTAGTGATAAGCAAAATCCGTCTTGGTCTTGCGATTTTGCAATACCAAGACCAAGATCATACATTCACTAGCAAGACCAAGACCAAGACCGAATAAACAAGAACAAGACCAAAACCAAGACAGAAAATGCAAGACCAAGACCAAGTGCAAGACTGAAGTAAATATTACAACTTTCGTTTTAAATAGGATATATGAGAATATATGTTTTCGTCGAAACAAAACATTTTGTGTGTTTAAGATTTCTAGATATGAATTGCTGATCATTTATAATTTATACCTATCAAAAGACTCGAAAATTTTCCAAAACGACGTAAGTAGTAAGTAAGAAACTATTTAAGCAAGTCCAAGACCGAGACCAAGACTGAAAATTCGAGACCAAGACTAGAAATATTTTAGCAAGACCAAGACCAAGACGGGACAAGCAAGACTGAGACCGTTACCAAGACTGTCTTGGTATTGGTCTTGGTTCTTGCTTTGCTCATCACTAGGCACGGATGACTTCATAAATATGTCTTTGCCATACTCCCATGCTTTAATTCCATCATTATAAATGCAGGAACTGTACTCGTATCCATTACGACATTCACCAATTTTGATAAACCGGAATATGGACCATTGAAAAGATCTTCGTTCCCGCGGAAACAGAATTTGCAAAACGTTTATGCTAGCTTGTATTTATGTGAAATGTAACTTCTGTCATTCTGACGATGATATCTCAATATCGCAATAATTATCTATATCTTAGAGTTTTCATAATTTTTTCATTAAATGAAGGTTTACCAATGGGAAACCAATTTTAGCAAACATTTTTATGGACAGTTTAGAAAGAAAAATCTTTGAATGTAACATTTCAAAAAATATATTATTTTGGTATAGGTATGTAGATGACATATTAGCTTGTTTTGTAGGTAGTGAACGACAATTAGATATATTGTTCAATCATATTAATAATTTACATCCGAAAATTAAATTTACATTAGAAGTTGAAGAAAATAACTCAATCAATTTTCTTGATATTAAAATTCAAAGAGTCAATAATATACTTGATTTTTCAATTTACAGAAAACCATCACATACTGATGTGACTATACCATATAGTTCCAATCATCCCATGTCACATAAATTAGCAGCATATAATTCAATGATACATAGAGCATTTTCAGTTCCTATGAATAAATATAATTTTGATAGAGAAATTAATATAATTAAGCAAATAGCCACATCCAACGGTTATCCATTACATATAATAAATAAATTAATTAATAAAAAAGAGGAAAAAGTGGCATTACAATTAATATTTCCTGAAAATACTAGGGAAATACAAAATTACAAAACCATCACATATGCTGGTAATATTTCTAATAATATTTCAAAGATAATATCTTGTTCAACAAATACAGCAATTTCTTTTAAAACAAAAAACAATGTAAGTAAAAAGTTGTTAAATGTAAAAACAAAAATACCCCCATTAAAAAAGTCTGGAGTATATAAACTTAAATGTCCAGAATGTAATGCTGTCTATATTGGTCAAACAATTCGAAATTTTGAAATTAGATACAATGAACACTCACGAGCATACAGATTAAAACAGCCAGATAAATCACATTACGCAAAACACCTTCTTGACACAAAACATTCATTAACACCTAACACAGAACTAGAAGTACTGCATATTTGTGATAAGAAACAAGAACTAGATTTCCTTGAAGAACTAGAAATAAGAAGACACTTAAGAGACCCACAATATGAAGTTGTCAATGAACAGATAAATCTAGGGAGCTCTCCACTAATAAATTGTCTTCTTAAGTAACTATTGTAAAGATCAGCAGATATAGTTTTCCTTGGTTTTCTATATCATTGCACAGTTATACTGATCTTAAATGGAAAAAGATATCCAGGATATCCCCATAGGGCTAATAATACCTAAGCTTTAATATTTGTAAAATCATATCTTCTTCTTTTTTCTATTCATATATATTAAGTCAATCACAAGATAGGTCACTTACTATTTGGTCTAGCCAAAATATTAAACATCAAGTAGGTATCACATAAAATGTAACTTCTGTCATTCTGACGATGATATGTCAATATCGAAATAATTATCAATATCCTTTAATAATTTTCATAAATCTTTCAATTAAATAGTGGAATTAATTAGAAACAGTTAGTTTCATTTATAACATTAGAAACACTTAGTTTCATTTAAAAAAGTAATATGAGTAGATTCCACAAAGTAAGGGTCCAAACAGTAAATTCAATTGTATTTAGCAGTTCGCATATAGCTCTATGTTCACCAGCAACAGCAGTTGAGAAAAGCTTTCTTTGCTGCTGGAAACGAGTGAGAAATTGTCCAAGATCTACCTTAAGCCAAGAAAACCAAAACGCCTTAGCTTTGTTGTACAAAATGGTTTTGTGAAACTTTTATACCTGCTGTGATGGAATCTGATAGACATTATCACTCGGATTCTTACTAGATAATCAAATATATTGCTTTTAAACTTTAAGTAAGCATTGTAGAGGTCGGTAGGGGCGGCAAAATTTGAATAGCCTAGTGGCGGCAAATGTGTAAATCCGCCACTGCCTATTCCACTGCAATCTTTTCAGATCCATTGTGGTCCTCTAAATCTAGATTACACTCTCAAGCTCAACCCTTCTTTTTATGTGGGTCAATCAGCCTCGAGACAACACCTTTCATATGTAGTACAAGAAACCGCATATTCGTCAGGCAGTTGCATTGGTATAGGATTTGTTTTCCAGTTGACAGAATATTCACATGTCTTCATCCATCAACCCCATTAGCTTTTCGTGCAGGTTAAGCTTGCTTACTACGACGGCTTCGACAGTTTTCCCATATATGCTTATTAGGTGTGCCGTAAATTTTGGCGAATGTCCTATGATGAACTGTTTCTCCTATAAAGGCAACAGTTAATATTTTAATTTCACTAATTGTGTGGTAAACATCTTTTTGTTCTGGTTGCTCTGCAGCCGGCAAGTTAAAGGCAATTTCAAGCCAAGTTTCGTTCCTGTTTTCTCTGGAGCTATCGCCGCCATTCACTAAGAGCTGCAAACAACCCAGTCCTTTAAGATACATTCCTTCGTCTTATCTTTAGCGTGTGTAAGATTTGAATTTGGCGTGTTGATTATTATAACTTGTTATTCTCCAAGTTTGGTTTTTTGGAATGTGCATTTGGATACACGTATTCGGGGATCATTAGTTAAAATTTGTATTTTTAAGTAACTTAACTTCAAGTTTTACAAGGTGTTTCCAGCTTTCCACCTTTCGCTTTCGTTTTTCTTTGCTTTAGTTTCGATTAAAAGCTGGATGCGTCCAATTTAATATTAATTGCACACCAGTTTAATTGGTGCCGAATTCCACTCCCTGCGGTGGAGTGCTCTAGTCTGGGGCTATTTACGTTACAAATTGTTGACATTTCTTTCCATTCTAAAGTTTTTTGTGATACCCACTTGTTTGTTTACAAATTGTTGACATTTCTTTCCATTCTAAAGTACTTGCTTGTGGCCATGTTTATTGTCGATGTTACCGCAGAAGGATTCCGCTTCAATAGCGACATTGATCAGCCTTGTCTGGCCATTTCATCCGGCTCTTAGATGCCCTTAAACCCAGGCTACAGCTACAGCTATTTTTTGTTTTAGTCCTACAATTTCGGCTCCTACACCTACCTATATCTAGAAGCTGTTCCGTCAACTGATTGACTGATTACGTCATCAGTTTGTAGCCCCTCGATAAGCTTTCGCTAGTCAGCATTTTGAGTTTGGTTTATGTTTTGTCGACTTTGAAGTATTCCGTGCAACACCGATTTGACTTCGCTCTGTATAAAAATGTGTAAGAGGTGAATAAAAACTCTTCTTATTTGCTCTTGCTTTCGACGAAATAAAAAACCAATTACCAGTTTGTGATTTTCTATTTTTCTCAGTGTAAAAAGTGTGTGTATTGTTACCGGATTGTATGCATATAAATGAACTTCTATTAGGTCTTTTCATTCATCCCTGACAACCCTAGATATTGCACCAGCTATTATTCTTTAAGGGGAGAAGGAAGAGATTTGTAAAATTTGGCACTGTTCTGGTTTAAACTGCTGGTATTTTTATTTGGGAAGATACTAGACATCAACAAGTAGGTAGTTTGGAGCTTTCAAATCTCTGGTTTTGAGGGTTTAAAGGGGGTGACGAAAGTATTAGAGATTCATTAACAAAATGATTAATTATTGATAATATTGTCAAGCTATTTTATTTAAAAAATCCTAATAAAATGTGCTATAAAAGCACACAGATTATTTATTATCTTGTTTTTGACAACTAATTCAAACATGTCATTTGTGACTTTTTGGTTATAAAAAATTTCTTGCATTCGACAAATGGCTGATCAATTTTCAGAAGAATACGTTGCTGATGTCAAGCGAGTTTTTCAACATTTTGATGAGCACAGTAAAGGCTACATTAAATCTCATCAGTTAGGTAAACTGATGAGGACTTTGGGTCTAAATCCCACAGAAGAAGAGCTGCTGGTGTTCATCAATGAGATCGGTAAGTCTACAGTGTTGATTCAGCAACTACATTTTCTTATTTGAAATTTGTTGGTTACAGTTCCGGAGACAGATGGAACAGTAAATGTCGACTTTCCCGAATTTTTAACCTTTATGGGAAGGCAAATGAAGAATGTGAAGGATGTAGAAGAGTTAAGGGAAGCATTTAGAATTTTCGACAAAGATGGAACTGGGTACATATCGGAAAAAGAACTGTACCATATAATAACTCATCTGGGAGAGCCTTTAAGCAAAAACCAAGTTGAAGAAATGATGGTAGATGCTGATAGTGGTGAAGAAGGAAAAGTAAATTATGAAGATTTTGTAACGTTAATAACTAGTGGTAATAAATAAAAATCCAATACAGAGACATTTCAATCGTAATTTTGATGGAAATTCCACACCTGTAATTTTTAACCAATCAAAACAGGTTTTTTTGACAGATCACCATGGCAACGGATGAATTTTATCGGAAATTTTTTCATTTTTTTGACGTTTATGATGTCAGAATATTTTTTTGACACTCTGGTTTATATTTCCAAAAAAGCAATTTTATACCACTGTAGTTACTCAAAACTTATGTAAAATTAAAGAATATACTGTGTTGTGTCTTGAGATGGTATTTATGTGCAACTACAACGAGTAGAGATCAACAATTTAAAGGTCTTTTTTACGTCGTGCCGCTTGACAGCTTCAAAACTGAAATAATTTTTAGGTTAGGGTTTCACTTTGTTGCCATGGTAACTAAATCATCAAGTCGACCAAACCTCAAACGTCAAAAATTCGACTCGGGATTATTTTCAAAATATTCATGAGCTCGAAAAAATATCCGGATTTAATTTGACCTCTAGTGGGTATTACTAGTGATAATTTTAGTAACATAATTAATGGTGGTAATTTTGCTAGACAAAATCAAAACAGACTGCCTATTAAACATATGACACCTGTCAATTATGGTTTATTTACGATTAAAAGTCGATGACGTTGCAAAACAAAATTTTGGGATGTTGCCAGCATGTAGATTTTTTCTTTATTCAAAGGAAGCTGCAAAAGTCAATGTGACAGTTTTTCTTTTTCATTCGCTCGGGACTGTATTCTCGAATCTCGATAGAAAATGCCGAAATCGACATTTGTCGAACAAAAACGTCGTACGAAATTTTGAGATCGTATTCTCGAACCACTTTCGACATTAATGTCAAAGTGTGGCTGCTATTCCCAAATGAAATTAAACAGAAATCGAAAAGAAGAGTTTTAACCTATCTTTTTCATATGTTCATGACGGTACTTCTGTTACTATTTACTTATTTAGTTTTAAACATGGAGACCGACTGTAAAAAGTGTCAGTAAAAAAATTGTTATCTAATAGAACTCGTAACAAACCAACCACGCCCGATATTATTAAATGCATAACTGCTACGTCCAAACCCTTCTTCAGGATATAGCTATTGTAATATATAATGTTGAATAGCGATAGCCTCTTCCTCCTAGTCCTCCATGTTTGATTTAAAAAAATTACCTTTTCTTCACGTAAGCTAACCTCAACAAATTAAAATCTCCCATATATGACAATTTGTCAATTTGCTTAAACCTAGTGAGATTTTGTCGCATGAAAATGATCGTTTCGTGCGACAATTTTGAACGCTTGCGACATTCACCGATCGAGATTCAAGAATACGGGCACTGTACCTCGTCATAAGTCATAAATCGAAGTTGTTTATATACGAATAAAAAACTTGTATGATATTCTCATATTTATTTAAAATATCTAAGTATATATTTATGTGAAAAGTGTGGATAAAATACAAGAAACTGTAACCAATCATTCTATATCTAAATTAACATTTGATTATTTATTATTTTACATTTAGAATTAAATGTAAAATCTTCAAAAACTTCTTGGAATATAAATATAATTTAATTTATAAAAGAATATCACAAATTTTAATAAACTAACCTATTAATGTTATAAATGAAACTAACTGTTTCTAATTAATTCCACTATTTAATTGAAAGATTTATGAAAATTATTAAAGGATATTGATAATTATTTCGATATTGACATATCATTCTGACGATGATATATCAATATCGAAATAATTATCAATATCCTTTAATAATTTTCATAAATCTTTCAATTAAATAGTGGAATTAATTAGAAACAGTTAGTTTCATTTATAACATTAATATGAGTAGATTCCACAAAGTAAGGGTCCAAACAGTAAATTAAACTAACCTATCATTAAGAACATTAAACCAAAGAATACACCACTATACAAGAAGCGAAGCTTCCGATCATTTTTTGTATGCGCAAGTCCGAAAATCGCCATTTTTATAATAAGATAATTATTGTCATACTCCACTTTGTCGACCAATTATAACGCCGATATTTGAAAATTTTATCATTTTCTCGGTGAATTTACTAAGTTATCTGTCAACGGCGGTCTCTCAGGGTCGTAAATTTTGGTTACCAAAACATCAAAGAAAATGCGTCGGGCTTCGCTTCTTGTTAGCTGGTGTATTCTTTGATTAAACTTTATAAATTTAAATAGTAAGCGGGCCCCATTGCAGCATTCTCATCAAAAATAACTTATCAAAGATATAACCATCTCTTGGCATTTACTGTTCCACTTCTTGGGCATTTTAATGCGTTTAACTACACAATGCAGAGTTTTTTAATTAATTAACGAAAGTAGGTAACTATTTTTCAATATTGAAGAAACAATGAATTCAGGAGCACCAGAAAAACTTAAGGCGATCGATGTCAATAATAAATGACATAATAAACCTAACCTCAATTGTGTCAAAACTGTTGAATCTAATGTCAGTATGGCCAACAAAAAGTGGTTTTTATGACAAGAATGGCAGTCAATGTCAACCATTCAAAACATAAGGTTTTTGCAAGTTTTTTATCATTGCGAACATTGCTTTATTAAAATAATGATAATACCTACCTCCGAAGCGTAAATCTTAAAATTTAAAATGACGTTTTTGCTGAATACTCAACTCTTTGGTTGCCAATAATTCTAGGAACTTTTGGCAAGTCACCTTTTCATTTCTGTCATTCTGTCACTAGTTATGTCAGATGTCAGTTTTATTTGTTTTTGTTGATATTCGTTTACTTGTTTATGTTGATTTTCCATTAGACTTTTGTAGTAGTTCTAGTAAGTTGTATCTCTTTTTTCTTCTGATTGCTTTTTCACTGACATCTGACATAACTAGTGACATAATGACAGAAGTGAAATGGTTCCTAGAATTATTGGCCACCGATGCGTTGAGAATTCAGCTAAAATGTCATTTTAAATTTTAAGATTTATGCTTCGGGGGCATATTCATTGTTTTAATAAAGCAATATAGATGTTAGCAATGATAAAAAAATCTGCAAAAATCTTGTGTTTTGAATGGTAGACATTAACTGACATTCTTGTCATAAAAACCACTTTTTGTTGGTCACACTGACCTTAGACTGAACTCCTCTATTGATCTAATATCTTGAAGTTTTGCCAACCTGTAAGCTGAAAATTGCTCTGGCCATTAAGTATAAATTATTGTATTTAGATGTGGTAAATTTATTCTGATATGCAGGAAAGTAACTAAAAATGACGTCATCGTCTTTTTATCGTAAATAAACCATAGTAAAATAGTAATTGTAAATTGTGGTGGACCTTCTTTTCATTTTATTTCCAAATTAATAGTCCTTTAGGGTTGTTAATTTCAGAAACACTTGCCTCCAAATGACCTTGACACTCATCCACTTGCTATTTCATATAAAAGGCAACAGGTGTCATTCACCATTCACTATATGCTAAAATTATTAGCACACAATAAGATCTCCCCTAAGGTGAACTTCTTTGAAAGCCGCCCCTTTAAGATAAGGACATTATTTAAAGACCCTTTCCTTTTACCATAAAGAAACACCTGATTTCAGATTTTTTCAATCGCTTAGAACGTCCCTTCAGGACAACAATTAAATTAATTCCATTGAATATCTTAGAAGTACTTATATTTATCCATTTTATATCTTAAATCCTTACGTGATTGAAGTAGTTTTAATTAAAGAAAGAGTAAATGGAATGGAAACGAAACCATTAATATTCGAGTTTAATAAACATAAATTTTAGTTTAGCATTCTCTTGTGGTTTCTTAATTTATCTTTTGTCTTTGCTTTATTAATTACATAATGCTACTTTGATGTTATTATTACGACTGTAATAGGGATGGTTTATGTTAAGTACATAAGCAAAACTATCATAAGAGCGTCATACGTCATAGAATCATTTTCTGCATTAAATTTTAAACGTCGTATTTCTTTTAGCTACATATTTCTTCCAAATGTGAAAAAATGGTATTTACTTTTGATTTTGTTATAAATGCGAAAAAAATTTATCAAAAAGTGGTGGCTAGTAAAAAGACAAGACCATTGCGCTAGAATGTTTGTTGAAAAAAAGAAGAATATAAATTCATCATAATACTATCTACACCTATTGTTGACATTTTGCAATAAAAAATGGTTTTTCCTACGTTCATGCAGAACACAAAACTTTATTGAACTCTATTTAGTTCTTATTGCACTCATCTGCAGTGGCGGCTCGTGGTTAATTTGATAGGGGGGTCATAGATGATGTGACCAAAATCTTAAAATACGAAACGCCACTGACCAGCCCCCCGGAGGCCTATTCACCATAGGCGGAAATTTTTCGAGAAACCACTCCCAATTTCTGCCCACAAGTCGTTAAAATCGTTAAAAAAGCAAAATTTGTGGAGTTCCTTTCCAAAGCCACAGAGGCAAAACATTTTTTTGGGCCACGCCTATTTTATACATTTCTATATATATATATTCAATATGACAAACTTAAACTAAATGATAATTACTCTAAATCTTTTTAAAATTTGAGTGAATCCTTTGATCTTTTGTATTTGCAACAACTTATTACGTCAAAACACAGCTCATTATTCTCATTATTTCGCTTCAAATGCTTTCCTTTAAATCAAAATATAGCCCGGCCTGCCAACCCCTCTACTCATCTCTTTTCTAAGCGTGTAATAATCAGCCGACGTAAGTCGATTCGATATTAAACCGGGCTTTTGACCCATCACATGTAAACTTCGGGCGTGTTTCTCTCACGCCGCGAAGATCGTCAGCGCTCGGCAAATTCCGTTCCCATATAACACCTTGAGGTCAACGGTGGACTCCAGCCCGCTTTCCAATTTTGGTTTTCGCGGAGTACTGATGCTTGATGCGGAATAACGTTTACACGGGGGTCTTGAACCGTTTTAGGTTTTAGGTAAATTTTATTTAAGAGGAATACTATGCTGTATGTATAATAGGTATATTTTATTTTTTTAAATGCTTATTGAATTATTTTTTAAAATTATTTCTTAATGGGAGGTCATTGACCCAATGACCCAATGGAGGAGCCGCCACTGCTCATCTGTCATTTTACTTAGCGTTTTGTCATCATGACAAACATGAACATTCAAATCGACGCCATTTTTAGTCCATTTAGAGCAACCTAAATAACACATTTTTTGGTTTTTGAATGCACGTTGAAAACATAGTGTACGCAACAAGTGCATAAAGTGTATTTTTTCACTCATGGAATACAATAGAATTTTTCCATTCGTGAAAAAAAGCACCATTTTATGCACTTGCTGCATAAGTATAGTAAAATTAATACCTATTTAGAGGTACCAGCCGTTTTAGTAACTTAACGTATGCGGCTTCTTGAACCATCTGACATTAACATAGAATCAAAATTTGAGGTAACTTCAAAAACGTGACATCTAATAAATTAGTTACGACGTTCATTTTTGTTGGTAATTTTTTGTTTCAACCGATTTATTAATAATAAATAAGGATGGTCTTATTCTAAATGGGTATAAAATTTACTATAACTATTTCTCCTCCCTATGTTGTAAATAACGCACTTTGACACTGTTTTGAAGGACGTAGTAACAATTACCAAAATGGTATCGATTGCTCTTGACGACGGGTTGTAAGTCAACTTACCACCCTTGTGTTTTAGTAGACCTTAACTTAAATGAATCAATTTTTTCAACGTAGTAACATTTATTCACTTCAACAACTATAACAATTATAAAAAATCACTCAAAAATCATCCACTTTACGTTCTACTTCACCCCATTTCATTCGAGTTCTTCATTAAACGATGAATCCTCACTTTTCACATTCAACCTTCTAAAGCTCCGTCTAAATTCTTTTCCGATAAATTGTTCACCATCATCTTCAGTTTCGTTCACTTCTGAATCACTTTTTCTACCAAGAATCGCTCTGGGAAATGGTGATTTATTACCTAAAATCGGCCTGGGGCTGTTCTGGCTACACGCACACGCTACCGATCTAATAGTTTTTCTCGAGTACCTGGAACATTGAGGCTCTTTGGAATTCGAATTTGGAGTGGATTTGACCGAACCGGGAGAAGATTTCGGCGTTACATTTCTCAGATGTGGAGGAATGTATATCGGTGCATCAGGACTCAATTCGGAATTCATCAAAACGATTTAGATTTTCTGCTCTGATGGTAAAATGACGTTTCAAAAATAATAACTATTATTGGTAACCATGGTAACCTATTTATAAAAAAATTCCCCCTTTCAACTTCAATCTACATAGTAGTCTGTGGTCTGTTTGTATTTTTCTGGACTCCACAATCTGAACAAGTAGAACTAAACATAGATTATCACAAATACCCAGTATTCCAGAAAAAGTATTCTTGATCAATTCTCTTAAGCTACACACATCAACTATAGGACAAATATATGTTTGTACGATGAGAAGTAGCACGACCGCGACAATGGAAGCCTTACTCAGTCTTCCGCCTCATACTTTGTATGTCAATGCGGAAGCGAGAACTGACACGAAGGAAGCACCACCCACCAGTCATTCCAAGAATAACAGGAAATCACCTTTTGAAATGCTGCATCTTTGGGGATGTTTGTATCGGCATTCCAGGCAAAAATGAACGCTATCGACACGTCTCTGCAAATGAACATCGAAAGAGGGAATAGATGCCTAAAGAAGGATAACTCTCAGAACCTTGTGATAAGGGAAACTAGTTTTTTTCATAAACAATGCAACCAAGAGCACAAAAAGAGCCTAAAGGCGTATGATCTGCATCAAGAAAATATCCTCTCGGTGTCCTGCATGTATGGGTAATAGGACTCATGTGTTAGTCCTGTCATGGCTCCTTACTCCTAGAAGTTTCGTTTTATCTTACTCTTTTTGCTAGAAAAGGTACCTACTGACGATCAGCATGACGAGATGGATGGAAACTTGAGAAATGGTTTGAAGACATTTTGATGTCAATTGTAATGGACTATGCACCTTATAGTTCTAGCAAATTGAGCTTTCCCAAACAATATTGTGTGAAAGGATAAATTCGGGACTGGCTGTATGAACAGGATATTTATTTTGAAGAATATTACTGGGAAAATGAACTTCTGAAAACTGCTGATGCATCACAGTGACGAACAATACCACATCAATGTGCATCCTGCAAATCCCGAGGAAGTTTTGAAACGCATTCCTGGTGGACTAGAAGATGCAAACATCGAAGGAGTCTTAGACAACAGCTTGGTTGATTTGTTGAAAGAGAACCGTGGAACAGGGGTTGAGAAACAACGTAAAAGGGGAAAAAAAGTCAAACCTGGAAGTGATGCGTCTCGCACTGTTACAGACCCTAATCTTTCAGAAAATCCTCCAAACGTCGCTGAGGAATCTCGAACTACAGACGGAGAACCAGGACCCGCTTCGTCTAGCGTTTTGGCATGCTCACAGCAACTCCCTACCAGGAAGAGCAAGAGAGAAAGAAAGAGCAACTCCCAATGTGATATCTGCAAGGTTAATTGGAAAGACTACAGAGGCGCAATTGATTGGATACAATGCACGAAATGTCGCGCATGCATCTTATAGTTTTAGAAAATTGAGCTTTCCCAAACAATATTGTGTGAAAGGATAAATTCAGGACTGGCTGTATGAACAGGATATTTATTTTGAAGAATATTACTGGGAAAATGAACTTCTGAAAACTGCTGATGCATCACAGTGACGAACAATACCACATCAATGTTTACATCTTATCGCTGTGAACTGATCCCAATAGAAATGGTGTGGAGGGAAGTGAAACGGTACCGTGAATTGGGGCACTTGACACTTTCAAAGTAGAACGGACTACGTTAGGTCGGAGACTTATTGGTGCACACTCGAAATCAGTTGGTCGTCCAAAGGTCTTAAAGGATCAAGAAGAGGCACTCATTTCAAAGACATTGGGTGTTGTAGCAAACTGGGGATTTCCTCTCACAAAGGTTAACGTAATAAAAAAATTCTTGGACAAACAAGGAAAAACTGTTGGAATATTCAATCCCAGGACCTGATTTCTTACAATCGTTTATAGAAAGTAAACATTTAAGCGTCAGAATGGCTTCAAACATAAAGAGATCCAGAGCATCAGTGGATCTTGATGAAATTTTAAATTTCTTCAATAATATTGACTCAAATTTGTATAACTATGACGAAACGAACGTGACTAATAATCCTAGCTCCGGGAAGGTGGTGGTGCCAAGGAACACGAAGAGAGTGGAACGATTTCAGGAGCATTCCCGTGCTACCATCAGTTTAATGGTTTGTGGAAACGCCAATGGAAACCTTTTACCACCAATGGTTGTATATAAAGCTTTGAATCTTTATGACAACTGGACGCAAGGTGGACCACGAGGAACAAAATATGCGAGCAGTGCGAGCGGATGGTTTGACATGAACCTAATCGAAATGTGGTTCTTCCAGCTTTTCCTGCCTCACGTCGAATCCACCAGAGAGAATAACGACCAAGTAGTTCTCGTTGGTGACAACCTGGCAAGCCACTTTTCACCAAGGGTGTTAGAGGTACAAATAATATGGTACAAATAATATCTATATAACTCCCTTCCCAGCAAACGCCACACATTTGATGTAGCCCCTTGATATGAAAATGGAGAGAGATTCTCGATCAATGGAGACAGGAGTCTCGTTCCCAAGGCTGTATCCCGAAAGAACAATTTCCGAACCTACTGGTCAGATTTTGGAAAGGGGCAAGTGAAAATGTGGCAGATAATCTCAAATCAGGATGTAGAGCAACTCGTTTGCATCCTGCAAATCCTGACGAAGTTTTGAAACGCATTTCTGGTGGACTAGAAGATGCAAAAATCGAAAGAGTCTTAGACAACAGCTTGGTTGATTTGTTGAAAGAGCACGTGAAACAGGGGTTGAGAAAAAACGTAAAAGGGCAAAAAATAGTCGAACCTGGAAGTGATGCGTCTCGCACTGTTACGGACCCTAATGTTTTAGAAAATCATCCAAACGTCCCTGAGGAATCTCGAACTACAGCCGAAGAACCAGAACCCTCTTCGTCTAGCGTTTTGGCATGCACCCAGCAACTCCCTACCAGGAAGAGCAAGAGAGAAAGAAAGAGCAACTTCCAATGTGATATCTGCAAGATTAATTGGAAATACTACAGAGGCGCAATTGATTGGATACAATGCTCCAAATGTGGATTTGTGGACCCTGTAATAAAGATAGCAAAGACCCTTATTTTAAGTGCGAATGGTGTGAGGATTCGGAAGACAATGAATGTCCATTCGATGACAGTGATGCCAACAAGGACTTCCAAGTTGACAAGTTGAGATCCTGGAGGAAGTGTTAACATCCAATGGGTTGGTGGTGCTGAATGATATGGACTACTGCCCACCTTCGTGAGGGGTGACGGGGATTCATCATTCATTGATATAACAGCATGCGATGAATGGCTGGGGGAAAGAGTGAGTAGTTGGAGGGTACTGGAGAATGAGGAAAGCTTGAGCTTACATAGGTATGTGGAGACGGATATAAGGAAAGGGAGAAAGGAATTATTGAAAGAGTGGGGATGGAAGAGGACGAAGGCCGAGGCAGGGAGTATGAGGAAGAAAGTAAGAGAGGAGATAGATAGGGGACTTGGACATGATGCAGATGAATTGTACAATGTGATACAGAGCTGTAAAAGAGAGGGAAAGAGGGGCAAAAGGCGTGAGCGGAGGGCCAATTACTGTGTAAGAAAGAACGAAGAAGGATGCTGAGGGGAAGAGGAAGGATAGAGGGAAGAGGGGGATATAAAGAGAAGAAGAAGGAACTGGAGCGTAGGATGGAGAGGGAAAAAAGAAGAAAGTGGGAAGAGTTACTGGAGGGATTGGAAAACAATCCATGGGGAAGGGCGTATGAGATATCGGTGAATAAGATGGGTGGAAATAGGAACGAGGTGTTAGAGGAGGATTGGGAGAAGGAGATTATAGAGAAATTGTTCACAGGGGGAGAAGGAGGAGTGGAGGGCAGAATTCGGGAAATCCAGGATACTAGGGGGGTAGGGAAAATGAGGGGGATAAGGCCGGTAGAGAAGTGGGAGGTAAAGGATTGGGGGAGAAGCATTGAAGTGAGAAAAACCCCAGGCCTATCAGCCTGCTGTGTGGTATGGGTAAATTGATGGAGGGGATAATAAAAGATAGGATTGAGGAGGAAGTTGGTAGGAATTGGTGTTTTAGGGTAAACCAGCACGGGTTCACGAAGGGAAAATCTTGCATCTCGGCACTGAGCAAGGTGATGGGCTTGGTGGAAAGAGCTAGGGAGGGCAGCTGGAGGAAGAAGAAATTGGCCCTACTCGTGTTCTTCGACGTCTGGAACGCGTTCAACAATGTTAGCAAACGGGCAGTGTTGAGCGCGTTGATGAGGCTTGGAGTGAGGCAGGGGTTGGTTGACCTGGTGGAGGATTACCTGACGGGGCGTGTGATTGTAGACTCCAGAGGGAGGAAATATGAGACGGAGGCTGGAGTGCCTCAGGGCTCGGTTCTTGGACCAACGCTCTGGAAGTGTGTGATTGATGAGGTTTGTGGGATAGTATGTGAAGAGGGGTGTGAGATTACGGTGTATGCGGACGATGTGTGTCTGGTATGTACGGCAAAGGGAGAGGCGGAGATAGAAAGAAAGGCGGAGAGAATGTGCAGAAATATTGTGGAGAAGATAGAGCGGTGCGGACTGGAAGTGGCGGAAGATAGGACGGTGGGGTTGCTAGTGAAGGGGCAGATCAGGACAAGGGAAGTGGGAGGAGATGGTTAAGGGAAGGAGAATTCGTATGGAGGAGTCTGTGAAATACCTAGAGGGGTGTGGTTGGATAGTCAATTATTTTTCAAAACTCATATGTTAAAGGCGGCAGAGAAGGGTAAAGTGAGGGCAGCATGGCTGGGGAGATTGATGTGTAATGTGAAAGGGCCGGGAGAGTGGAAGAGGAGGGTAATTGGTAGGACGGTAGAGCAGAGGTGCGAAGGTGTGGGGTGAAAGAGCGGGGGTGAATGCGAGGGTTAGGCCACTTCTGCGGGTGCAGAGAGGGATACTGCTGAGGGTGGTGCAGGGGTAAAGGACAGTGGGTGGACTGGCAGCAGCGGTGCTGGCAAGTTCCCACCCATTGGAGGTGATGGCTAGAGCTAGGAACAAACGCTGGAGGGGTGCGACCAGAGAGGAAGTACAGGAATTGATGAAGGAGGAAATGGAGAGAAGGTGGGAGGAGTATGAGGGCGCGCTAAAAGGAGCGATTGGGAATAGGAGAGATTGGATGGACCGGAAATTCGGGGAGGTGAACTACTTCTTCATACAGGTGCTCACTGGACATGGGGACATGAGGAGAGTATGGTACCTCCACAAGATTGGGAAAAGAGAGACTGGTGTGTGCGAGAGGTGTGAAGTGGAGGATGATGTGGGGCATGTGTTTAGATGCTGGAGGAACGAGGAAGTGCTGAAGAAGTTGGAGAGGAAACTAGAGGAGGCGGTATACCGGGAGAGCATGGTGGAGAAAATGTTGAGGGGAGAGGAGAAATGGATGGAGGTGAGTGGAGTAGTAGAGAGCATGGTTAGGGGGAAAGAAGGATTCGATATGGCATGAGAGGTAGGAGTGATAGGAGGGAGAAGATGACGGTGTGAGCGGAGAGTGTGCGATGGACCTCCGCCCGTTTCGAAGTATGCTAGGGTAGTGATTCCGAGACGGGGGTAACGGCGAGTTTGAGGTGGGTTTGGTTGGTAGGCATCCCCTTGGGTATGAGTCCAACACTGTTTGGGTCCTGGACCCATTCGAACATGAGTTTCCCATCTAGGCCCGAAAAAAAAAGTTGACAATTAGCCAGTGTTTTTTTTTGTTACATTTGTGATTTTTTCGAAGAATGTGCCTTATTTTACCAAAGTTTTAGTAGGAGAAAGTTTGTTTATTTTTTTATAAGTTGTTATCAATATTTCTTGACATTTATACAGAATTTGTTTTTAAGTTTCATGTAGATATTTTGATGAAAAAATATATTTTTTCTTTAAAATTATTGGTTTTTAATTGGCCCTTGTTATAAAATAGGTTCCCTTTTTTTCTTCATATGACTAAGAGGTGACATGTACAGAATAATAGGCTTTAGAATGCTATTTATGAACATGTTTCCATGGATGTGCCAGTTCCCCCAACCATGGGGTAACACACCCCAAAAACAAATTTTTTTTGGGACCCATGGCTGGACTCTTCCAATCTTTATACCAGCCATGGGTAGCCCTTGAATAGGTCGGTACAATGTAATTTTTTCAAAGTTGTAAAGTTACAATGTACGGCGGTAGATTGGGAAATGTGCTGAAAAGGTGTGCAAGTAGCCTTAGTTTATGGTACGTATCCACTAAGAACTCAAGTTTCAAACCAAACGACGTTAAAACCTTGATTTCTGAAGGTTACGAAAAAGTATTGAGCAATGGGCATGGGAAAAGCCAACCATGGAATCAAAATCGTAGTGGTGGTTAAACGATGACTCGGAAGATGAACGAGATTATGAAAATGGGGAGTTTACCATTTACCATGAAAATTGTAGTTTCGGTATACTCTTAGACCACTATTTTTAAATATTAATAAATGTTCACGAAAGGTGTAAGGACGTACTTGGTGCGAATTTAAAAATTCCAATTTAATTTAACAAAATACGTCTTGCTAAGTCATCCCAATTTAAATATCCACACATAAATAACCATGCGTGACGAAACTAATATATTTAAAAGGTTTTTCTGTGTGTTATGAAACCGTTTAAGTTAAGAAGAAAAAAACAATTATTCGAAGCTATAGGAAACCCTAAAAAGTATAAACATTCTCCCGGAAATGATTCAACATAAATCGCTAATGAATTAACGGACAAATTCGAAAATCAAACAGGAAGCACGACAAATAAATTCACAGAAAATGTGTGTCAGATAAAACCAACTAACCACCCCACGATCTCGATTTGGACTCACACGCATAAAAATGAATCCTATATAGAGTAAATAGAATGAGTTTGTTTGGTGGTAAAATATTAAAAAATCGTTTGCAACAACTCTTCGAATATCAACTTCCTATACCAATATTGAAGACGACCAAACCGCATAAGCTTGTGTAATACTGTAGTGTTTGTTCATGTCAAAAGAGATTATTAATAAATTGACTATTCCAACAAAAAAGAACATGTTGCAATTTATCATACTTTATTTTATACGGCCATTTTATTCGGACAATTTATTTATTTATTTTCTGACAATCGTACTATTTTTATACTGTTTCAGTTTAATTTCTAAATACGTTTGACGATAATTACCATTGTTTAACCAAGCATTAAACAAAAATGCATTTAAAACAATCGATATGTATGAATAAGAACAATCATGTTGGAGGCATTAAAAATTAATTACCTAGATAATTGAATGCTAATTAGGTTATTAGGTAAAATCGTCGAACATGTGATTGGAATAGAAATAGAAGATAAATCCTTAGGAAAATTTTTGGTGGTAAGAAAATACATAAGAGATGGTAGAGAAGAATGACTCTAGAGTTAAAGCAACTATGGAATAAGCCAGAATTAGTTGATTCACAAATATTAACATGGGTAGAGCATATTCCCATGAACGGGCACAGTAGTTGCTCAAGCCAAGCCAAGCCATTATGAATTCAATTGAAAAATCCTGAAACAGGTCAATTTTTATATACGAAACTACATCTTTTGAATAAAAAGATTCACCTGCCCTTTGGGGTAATAATTAGGTACCCCTTAAAAAATTAAATGAAAAGGGGTAGTGTGTGATATCGCGTTGAAAAGAGTTGTCAGAGTGGTAAAACTAGAACCAGAATATTTAATAAGAACTATACCTATCCACATTTCCCAGTCTACGGTGAGTGGAATAGATCAAACATTTAGACAATTTGGAACTGTCAAATATCTTCCCAAACCTGGGAGATCAAAATTGAAAAGAAATTGAATATATTGTTAAATGTTGTGGAAACCCCACAGAAACCTAGATACCTACATAGGCCCTGAAAATATAACTCCTTTACCATCTTGCAGCTGAATACGTAAAACTGTTTCAAATAACTAGCCCAGGACAGGATCAGCAAAATTAATAACTGGTACTCCCTATAAAGAAGAGCTAGAAAAAAGTATGGCAGATATAAATAAAAGGAAAGCCGTTAAAAAGAAAGTAACTCTAGAAGCTCAACCTGGTCCTTCCAAATGCAAAAATTCGGATATAAATATGGAATTAGATGATGATTCTGATATAGATTGCAGTTCCGAAAATAACGGTGATAGAGATACAGAGTGTATCTTTTGTTTGCGATTGTTCTCAGAAGACTCAAAAGGAGAAAAATGGATAAGATATTAGATGTTGCCAGTGTTTGAAATGGGGGCATGAAGAATGCTCCAATTCGGATAAGAAGAATATGTTTGTAGGTGACTTCTGTTTGACTGAATGAGGCCTCCTAATATCGTCCACCCAAATGTGTCCTATTATCGGATATACGATATTAGGATACCATATTCAGTTTTTACCTACAAAATGTGTTAATTATTTGTTACTTATTGATAGAGCTGATTTCAGTTTTTTTTATACATATATTGGAAGCTCATAATCAGAGCTTTTAAATAATTACCTTAAAAGAAATGACGCATTCGAAAAAAGGGTGCGATATTAGGGCACTCTCCTCTATATACAAGAGAAGTAGCTGGTGATAATGATGTACAGGGCTTCACACGAGAGCGAGATTTTTCTCGTCTCGAAAAAGCGAGAAGAGACGAGACGAGACTAGGGCTTCACACGAGAGCGAGATTTTTCTCGTCTCGTCTCGTTCTCGTCTCGAAAAAGCGAGACGAGACATTTTTGAAAATATTATGGTGACCATCTGTAAAATATTTGATTCTAAATTTAAAGTGGTGAGTGTTTCTTTTTTTCTATGTGGAATAAAAAGATAAAACAGATCGGTTTTACCAAAATTAAATCGACACGTCCTGTATCGCCTCAAATACAATAGGGTCGTAAAATTCAGCAGAATGGTTGAGGTTTCATTAATATGATAAGCCTTTGAATTAAATCTTTTAGAAGCTCTTGAGATAAATAAATAAATAAAAACATGGTCTTCTTAACGACCAAATAGATATCAAACATTTCCCCTTATTAAACTTATTTACCTAGAAGATAGGTCAGGAGTAATTGTTGTGAATGAATTTCCAGGTGAACTTGTTCGATAGTTTTGTTAATATTCGTTGAATTCCGTATTTAGGAATTTTTTGTACTTATTTTATTTCCATGTAAACATTTTGTAATACTTTGTCAATATTTTTAAAATTCCGTATTTGTGCACAGTATAAAGTAAAAATTTTTCATTATACCTTCATTCGTTTGCTTTGATTTTTGGACTTCAGTTACATTAAAATGTCAACGAGTGTGATTGTTATAAATATAGTTTAAAAAAATTATTAATGGATTTTATTATCAATATTTAGAATTAAGCGAGACGAGACAACCGGTAACAAGACGAGACCGAGACTTGAACGAGACGAGACAACCGGTAACGAGACTTAATTTCTTCGGAATTGACGAGATCTAGACAAGATTTTTGATACTCTCGCCCACTCTCGTCTCGTGTGAAGCCCTAATGATGTAAGTAAAACTGTTGAAAAAAGAGAAGTACCATCCATATAAAATTCAACTGGTCCAGGAACTAAATCACGATGAACTTTATCGTCGATTAGAGTTTTGTGAAATGGTTGCGAATAGATGCCAAGGAAATCCGAGGTTTCCCAAAAATATTATTTTCTCAGATGAGGCAACATCAACAACCAACATTGTCGGTATTGTTTGGAGAACACAAAATCTGCACTGGATGAGGGAAGGTCACACTCACAGAATAATTGGATAATATTTTTTTGAGGGGAGCGAGCTACCTACTTGGAATTTTTACAAAATGTTTTAATACCTGAATTAAGACAACTTTTTCCTGATGCTGTTAACCCCGCAGACATTTATAGAAACATATGGTTTCAACAAGATGGAGCTCCTCCACATTTTTTACAGCAGCAGTCCGAGCCAATCTCAATCTCAAAAGTTTTTTCGCATCTATGGATCGGTTATACATGGCGAAATTGAATCGCCACCAGTTCTGAGTACCTCCTATAAAGTTTAATAATGACATGACAAATTTTGACATACGCCAATTATTTATGAATACTTTTCGAGCATCTTTCATCCATTAGAGGCCTAGAGATGGTGAAAAAATATCGTTTTTTGGATTTTACTCTAGAAATTCTGGATTTAACACAAATTTTTCAGTAAAAAAATCTAAAACCTGAAAGATTTACAAGCAGTCACGTGAGAGTTGGCAAGATATTTGTGCTACCTATGTAATTGACAATTTAGAAGACTTTTATGTCAGAAATTAAAAAATAATTGTAGTTGTTCAGTACTTTTGAAGACGATTCTTCATCTAGGATTTTTCTCTTTTAAACTGTTCTCAATAAGGATTTCCGAGGGTCGCGAACTTTACCTAACCCCCAATTGTTTTCCATCACTTATGTAAGATCCTATAAATCCATCAGCTGTTGCAAAATAATAATTCTTATTAGTTATGAGTTTTTTGAGTGTACATCATCTATATCGGCGAAAGTATAATTAAAAACATTAAAAAATCCGCCGTAGGGCTTCTATCACAACACTCCTATCTGTTTACAGCGAGGGTGTAAAATCGACATCTGCAAGGGAATCCCTCTAATGATTCGATACACTGCAATAATTGCCTAAAAACCGTTACGAGAAATCCGTTACGATCAACTAAACACCCGAACATAGCAGAATGTGATTTACCAATACGCTCAAAGTTCCCGTTCTCCACCAATGAGGGTCGGTGGATCGCCCCACCTAGCGCACGCTTCGTTCGCCGTCGAGGCGGGGTTGAAGAAGCTATTGGGGCCCAGTTACAAGAACAGAAATGTGCTTTAGTTGGCGGTGACATTTCACGAGGGATGCCTCGCGTGTCATACCATCATGAAATGGAATTCGAAACGTTCAGAAATTACCATTCAAGTCTACAGCGATTAGCTTTAGAACCGCACATTTTTCATCTTCAGCAACATTTCTTAAAATTCTCCGAACCTCTGGAACTTACCACAACTGTACCACTAGATTTGAGCGTAAAGAACCATCACAACCAATCGCCTATTACTCCACCTTGCACACCGTCTCCAGGAAGCAAAAAAAGCCGACATTCACCGACACCTGATTTACCTGTGAAGAAGCCAAAACTAATAACAGCAGCCAACAAAAAGAACAAAGCTACTAGAAAACTAAACTTCGAAGAAGACAATACTTCTCCAGTTTCTGGGACAATTATAAGAGAACTTAGACCAGATGAAAACTTGGTAGTGAGGAAAGGAGACATCGATCCAGCGTTTAATGTTGTGGAAATCACCGAGGAAGCCAAAGCCGAGCTGGCTAAGATAGAAAATTTGATCGGTGATTATGTTTGTCGATTGTGCAGAGAGCTGTACGAAGATGCTTTTGGACTAGCGCAGCATAGGTGTTCGAGGATTGTTAATATCGAGTATAGATGTCCTGAGTGTGATAAAGTTTTTAATTGTCCAGCCAATTTGGCTTCTCATAGAAGGTGGCACAGGCCGCGGCAGCCCAAGGATGCCAAGCAGGAGGAGCACATGGAAGGAGATTCAGGTAGGAGAAAGATTTACTTATAAATATAGTTATCTTTTTTTTTAAATTATGAGCATCATTTATGTGTTCGTTTGTGTTTATCAAAATGCTTTAGTTTATTTATACATTTTATTCAGTGTGACCAATTAAAAAAACTTTCTTATTATCGATTTTAGGAAAAAAAGTTATTCTTCATAAAAAGTTCTGCGTGGTCTGAAACTCAAAATGAAATCATCAGGTATGGAAATTTTCAAGTCATATACGAGGTATATCAGAAAATATGAATTCTACCCAAAAGTGAAATATACTTTTATTTTGTTATAAAGAAAATTTTAAAAAAACTTTTGGTGTGGCATTTACAAGGAAAAAATTATCGGAAATCCATGACGCAGAATGATATCTAAATTTTTTACTAACTCACTTTTTTGATTTTCTTGATGACCTACCAATACATGTATGGTACCAGCAGAATAAAAGTAACGCAATGTCTAGAAAAGCTACTACGTACCTACTAGGTACTTATTTTTAAGAATTTATTACGGAATTATTATAGCACTATATGTATTTTAATTCATAATCGTAAAATCGTAAATCGTAATCAATTATTCTAAAACATCATCAAAATCCTGTAACACAGTTGTTTGTGAAAATTAAAATATTTGATGGCAAGAGTTAACTGTTTATAAGGTATCTACTAGTTCACATTTGAATACATTTTCTTGATAATTTGATTTGTTCAAAAATAAAAGTATTTCACTATTGGGTAAAATTCATATTTTCTGATATACCTCGTATATGACTTAGAAATTTCGATACCTGATGGTTGCTTTTACGTGTCAGACCATGCAAAACTTTTTATGGAGATTAATTTTTTTTGAAAAATTAATAATAAAAAGTTCTGTATATTTCTGGACTTTTAGAAATTTTTCTTGATTATACATTTCTGTTGCCCCTATAAGCATTGTTACTGTAGATACAATATCTTTTTTTGGGGTTGGTCCATGGGCGTACGTGCAAAATATTTAATATATGTTGAAATGACGAAAATTGTTTTTGAGTTGGAGATAAACACTTTTTGTTTTGCTTTCAATATCCTCAAAAGAAAAAATTCCAATTTCCAATAAAGTTTATGGAATTCAAATGACAAAATTATCATTAATCAACATTTTTTTCGGGTACAATAATTGTTATGAATTAAAAAGAAAGTAATATAATTAAATTTTTGTATTTATATGAGGCCTTATTCGGGGTGAACAGACTATAATTTTTGTAATCAGAGCTATTAATTATTTTCTAATGGGCTATAAAAAACGCTATTTACTAAATTTGTGAATCAATAAAAGAAATTTGCTAAGATTTCAACATATCAAGTATATAAGTTTTCATAATTTTTTCATTAAATAGTGGAATTAATTAGAAACACTTAGTTTCATTCAAAGAAGTAATAAAAAAATGGTCTCAAAGCAATTTTTACCAGCCTACAAAATACCATTTTCGAAAAAATCTTATCAGATAATGCAAAAATTGGCGAAGGAGCTAGTTTACACACATAGCTTTTTGATTTAATAGAGGACTGATTATGATATACATATTTTTGTCAATTATTTTGCAATATTGTAATGTTTTTCTTATTTAGTTTTTACGGGTGGAATAATAGTAATTATGCGCGCCAAGGTAGAAAAGTGAGGTATTATTATATATCCATTAAAGACATTAATACACTTTTCTACCATGGCTCATACAGCATTTTTCTCACTACTTCACTACTGGCATTTAATTTTTTTAAATATTAGTATTTAAAACTAATACAAATAAAATATGAATTTAAAAATTTTCTTAAAAATCAAATCATTCATGCTTCTGTCAAATGTAAAACACAAAGGTTACTTTATAATATTTACATTTTGTATTTGCATCAGATAACCTCACATTCTGTCAAATGGATTGAGATTTAGTTCTAATCAAGTAGGCTCTGCATTTTTTTATCTTGGTTAATAATGAACAATTTTTCTACCTCAACAAAAGTCAATAAAGTTAGGTTTAAAAATTATATACACTATTATGGCTAATTACTATTAATGTATTTATAGAAACACTTATACATACTGTATTAAACTTAATTTATATACACACTTTATTTAATGTCTACTAATTTATTTACACTTAGTATAATAGTTCTAATTTATTTTTACCACTTGAATATTACACTATTTATCTTCACTGTCCGATTACTAAGAACTTCTGTAAACTGTCTGTGAACTAATTCTGTAAAAACTTTTAACTAACTCAAAAACTCTCGTATACTAGACTTTCACAATTCTCGAAAGTTCTTGAATTTACCACGCTCCTCTTATCCGCAAACACTGTCGTACTAGAAGACTCTAGAAAACAGACACTTCGTATTCGCCAAAATTTATAGTTGTGTGACAGGACCGGCTTTAAGTTGATGACTTCGTAGCAATATCACATTTCTAATCAATAGAATCATATTATTGTCAATGTTTCAACCCTTACTACGAGGAATCAATTAAAACATTCAATAAACAACAAATTCCACACCAGAAATTCAACTTCATATTCTCTACCGGTTTCTCAATTTACTCCTGTTGTTGCAAATGTTATTTGTGAAACCGGTAGAGTTATATATGTTACATTTCTGTTTTAGAATTTTTTATTTATTGATTTTATCTGATAATTATCGTAGCTTTTGATATAATAAATTGATTTTAAATTTAGATTAGATTTAATAAGGTGGCTAATAATAATAATAATACAGATTTGTTGACCAAAAAAAGCGAGTGAGTCGCATGTAACATCGTGTAACATCTGACATCTCACCTTGGTAAAAAAGCAACATTAAAATAAAATCTGGAAAAAAATGATCAAATAATTTTTGGTAACGAAGAATCATTTTTTCAATGCAAATTGTATTTTATTTAATCAAAATTATCAGATGTAATACAATTTTAGATTAAGTACATTTTTTATTATTGTTCAATTTGGGGGGAGAGCGGAGACAATAGACTTATGATAACTAAAATATGAAACGTAGGTATACTTGTGATTTCAAAGTATTTAAAAAACGTTGAAAAACTCTGGAAATAACAGCATCACTGTTTGTTGTTAAAACATTTCGATCCGTGTTCATTTCGAGCTTGAGCTCAACATTTAAAAAAATAAAGAATCTTCTCCAATAAACAGTGACAGAAATTAACCTCAAAATTTAATAATGCTAAATAATGAAATATTTATTCGATTAATTATCAATTATCAATTATCAATTATCAATTATCAATTATCAATTATCAATTATCAATTATCAATTATCAATTATCAATTATCAATTATCAATTATCAATTATCAATTATCAATTATCAATTATCAATTATCAATTATCAATTATCAATTATCAATTATCAATTATCAATTATCAATTATCAATTATCAATTATCAATTATCAATTATCAATTATCAATTATCAATTATCAATTATCAATTATCAATTATCAATTATCAATTATCAATTATCAATTATCAATTATCAATTATCAATTATCAATTATCAATTATCAATTATCAATTATCAATTATCAATTATCAATTATCAATTATCAATTATCAATTATCAATTATCAATTATCAATTATCAATTATCAATTATCAATTATCAATTATCAATTATCAATTATCAATTATCAATTATCAATTATCAATTATCAATTATCAATTATCAATTATCAATTATCAATTATCAATTATCAATTATCAATTATCAATTATCAATTATCAATTATCAATTATCAATTATCAATTATCAATTATCAATTATCAATTATCAATTATCAATTATCAATTATCAATTATCAATTATCAATTATCAATTATCAATTATCAATTATCAATTATCAATTATCAATTATCAATTATCAATTATCAATTATCAATTATCAATTATCAATTATCAATTATCAATTATCAATTATCAATTATCAATTATCAATTATCAATTATCAATTATCAATTATCAATTATCAATTATCAATTATCAATTATCAATTATCAATTATCAATTATCAATTATCAATTATCAATTATCAATTATCAATTATCAATTATCAATTATCAATTATCAATTATCAATTATCAATTATCAATTATCAATTATCAATTATCAATTATCAATTAATCATTATTTGAATATGAATGATCTACACTTTTTTCAAACACTTATCATCAACAGTCAACTAAAATTATTAAAATAGTTTACGCATATAATTAGTTCATATAACAATAAACTTTATACACAACATTGTAGCTTAAGTACACAGCTAATGCATACACTGTTGGCTGGCAATACTGACCTCTCGGTAAATTCGTTGCTACCATCTGAAGGCGAAATTTACCACTGCTCGCGCTCATTGGTCAAATCAAATAGCGCGCGCTTCACTGGCTTCCTGCTACACACTTCCGTCCCATTTCACGAAATCACTGCCACAAATTGCAGGGAACCGAGCGGAATATGTGAATGTGACCGCACTGGTTCAAGACAGTATAAGAACAATTAAATTTGCATTAACTAACTAATTCAGTTTAATATATTGTTCAAGAATTCAACTATACAATATTGTGTACAAGACATGTCGTTAAATTTTTTTTCCAATATTTTTCCTTTACATCATCATTATTGTACCATCTTTTATGCTCTTTCTGAAATCAATGTAAAAGCAAGGATGTCAGATATATTTTCTAAAATTACTAAGCTCACTATTCAAATGTTTTCCTTACCCCAGTAAACTGTTAGTGATGTTCTTAGAAAGCTAATTTGGAAATATTTTAGGAAAAAAAACGTAGAGTTAGAGTCCATTCATGGGACTGCCGACAGAAGTGAAAACACCATTAAATGAACCCCTTTTAAAAATTTTATCGTAAGCCCATCGTAAATGGATTTTTTTACAAAAAAAAGTACACATATATACACAGTATACATGGAAAGCGTGACGATGATTTATGCATTGTTAACTGTGTTGCATAACCAAAAGTATTGTGTGTTGCATAAAAGCGTCACGATGTCGAAAAATCCATGTTTTTTCTTCACCCAAAAAAAGTGCTCAACGTGCCTAAAGAAGTTTTCACTTCAAAAATTTTATTGGTTAGCATTAAAATTAGGCGTTTAAAATTGCTGGGAAAAATAATTAATTAAAACAACTTTATGCTTATTACTATGGGTAGGTAGGTACTTTTTTAAGAGCCGGCAACATGGCATCTTTTTTTCTCAAAAATAATGCTTGTTATTTCCGCTTTCCGCTAGAGTCCAAGATGTTTTATTTTGATATTTCTATGCTCGATTATTCGTATCAACTCACATTTTTCATGTCATTACACTTTCCTTTTTTTTACTTTACTCTTGGCAATAAAAAATATGGACCCTTTGGATCTAATTCTTGATATTATTGATGTGAAAAAAGCAAATTTAAGTACCTTAAACATGCCTTAATAGATATTTAACGAACAAGTGTATTAACAATCAATATATTTTAATTATTGAGATTGTTAATGGCCCTTTTAATACCCGTGTTAGTTACAAAAGTTTTCCGTCGACTGAACAAGGCGTAGTTTCTCAATCTTTGAAAACTAAGAATATTTATTTGTCATAGGACGAAGGTATAAAAAGAGGCTAAAAATCTGTGAATACCCTAAATACAAAAGGCCTCTCATCTCGTGGGTAACAAACAAAGTGATGCGTCATTGTTTTTTTTCAACAATTATGTCAAAAATATGATTTTTTTTCGGTTTTTCCAAAATTTTGGAAAAACTACGAAAAACAATACAGAAAAGTGTTGCACAGACGAATTGTGTGTATTGAAAATACCTACAAAATTAAACGTGGTAGATTAAAATCGCCACAAAAACAAAAAAGTTATTGCAAAAAAAACACATAAATGGCCATTTTTAACAATAATTATTCATAACTTTTGAAACATTGATCGAAATTGAACAAAACTTTACAAAGATGTGAGTTTTGATGGTCTTAAAAAGTGTGCGAAAGATGGGCCCGATCGCTTCAGTAGTTTTTGTAAAATTGCATTTGTTTATCCCTTTTTTATAAATAATGACCATTTTTAAATGGCTCTCCTGGACGCTGGGTAGGTAACTAGCGTGGAAGGTGTGGATATATCGTTGTTGGAGTTCTTGGTGCAATGGACTACGCATGTGGATACTCTATTAGAGAAGTCATCATAATACAAAATAGCTTTTCAATATTTTTTATATGACTGTATGTTTGGTTGCCTACACCAAAATCGTTTATTAGAAAATCGTTCATTAACAATGAATGATTTTGTGTACATTAATATAGCGGAAAAAGATATTAAACATACAACTCTGAATTAAATAACAAATTTATGTCTTTCTTTCCAGAATCCGACGAGCAATTCCAGTGCGGAGAATGCGGGAAACGTTTTCGTCGCATCGCGTACCTAAAGAAACACCAGTCGATGCACCAAATTGAATGACAACGGCTTGTTCCCGTCATCAGACCCATCCCTAGGATGCCGCCACGCCTTTGGAGGCCGCCGCCTTTGCCGCCTCCGGGGCCGATCTGTAACAATTCTGAATCGGCTGCTGCTTCACCACCATTCCATACTCTGTGCGGTGTCGGTAGGTATTTGCAAAACGTTTCCTGGATCAACAATTTTTGACCCCAACGACCAGATTGTTTGTATATGTTTTTGTAAAAATGGGTATGTATGTTAAAATGTTATTTAATGTGCCAGATATGATTTGTAAGTAATAAAACAGGATTCTTGCATGAAACATTACACGAGCTCGAATGTCTTGGTTCTCTTCAGCTTGGAACGTATCTGGTACATTATCGGGTTATATGAACAAATTATTATTATTATTGTACAGTCATGTATATAAAATTCATCAATCAGACTTCTAAAAATGATCTCTATAAAGTATTTTTTAAGTTTACAAGCAGATTCTACATTTTGTTGTATATTTTTTTAAATATATACAAATAGAAAAAAATGGGATGTGTTTTACATAGGTATAAATTCCATTTGAGTCATAGTCGTATACTCCTTCTAAAATCAATGTGAAGGGAAATATTTTTAATACCACTGATAGCAAACGCTACCCAATGGCGTGCATATATATTTTATAAATTATTACATTTCCGCGATAGATCATCTCGAATTGACGTTTCAAAATGCCATACTAATTAATTTCTAATACATTCTATTTATAAAACCTACTGGTCGTTAGTTACAATTAGAACAAATCTAGTTGAAATAAAATACTGTTCTACACATCTAAACATAAAGCAAGTCTCGGCGCCACTGGCTGGTATAAGTAATGCTGTATACCATTTTAACGACACAGTGAACCGCATAATGCATATGCAGAATACTGTAATTGGGTCACTTTAGTTCTTCTTTTGTTTTAGCAACTATGTTGGCATGTTGCCGGTTCTTCAAAATTTTCTTAAGTATAGTAATGTACATAAAGTTATAGCGAGGTTAGCGATTTTCGAAAATATGCTTTTTCTCATGTCATCACATTTACTTTAGAAAGAGTATGCAATGGTGGAAGGTAGTAATAATCATAAATGGAAGACCGCTTTGACCGGGCTGAATGTCTATTTAAATTTGGACTTTTTCTAGTTGTAACTATAAAAAATGATATAACAAACGGAACTCTGTTTTTCGACTGATTTTTAGAATAAGATACAATTAGTTCTTTATTTCTAGTCATATAGAAAATAAAATATATTTTTCTAGTCACTTCTAGTCATTTTTACTTGTCTAGTCAACCTCATAGTCAGATTATTAATATAGTTTAATTTAGATTATTCAATTATTGTACAATATAATTGTTAAGATAGATGATAAAGTATATATTTTAAAATTTATAATATTTATAAGCGAGCATCAATATTTTGTTTTTCAAAAATATGTTTCTAGTCATATCCAAAAAGGATTTAGTCATATGTAAATATGTTCTAGTCAATAAAAAATTACTTCTAGTCACATTTAAAAAATATCTAGTCACATTTAAAAAATATCTAGTCAGATGTATAAAGCTTCTAGTCATATTTCAAAGTCTGTATTTGTTAAAATCTAGTCAAGTTTACAAAGTCTAGTCATAAATCAGACTTAGAAATAAAAATTTAACCATTATCACAACTTTAGTGCTTATGCCCAAATTGTTTCATTTTCAACAGGTTCTAATGGTATATTGTGTCACTAGGGCAGAAAATGAGCTTTAGCAGCTCGAGACTATTATATTAGATGCACGAGCGAGCGTAGCGAAGCGAGGGCAGCTGATAGTTAAGGACTGCTAATGCGTTTCCTGCATGTGTGACACAAAACTGTTTTTGCCTACCGAATAAACCAAAAAATATGATTGGTTTTCCGGTAAGATAGGCGAAAAAATATGTTTCATCATGAGTTAATACAGTTCTTGATAATGGCTTTGTTTAGTTTTCGGCTGATCACCCTGTATAATCCTAGTCATCTGTAAATAATTCTAGTCATAATAAAGTATATATTATTTATAGTTAACGAAAATATCGTGTCGTATCTCCAAACTTCAAATAACATTCCAAAGGAGTGGGAAAATCTAGTCCTTTATTTTTAATAAAATTTTATTTTAAGATATGGGTTACCATATTAATTGTTCTTATTCGCACCTTTGGAAGTGCAAGACCTAAAAGGTTGGTTGAGAACTAAAAACCCAAGGTTTTTTTTAAATTTTAACTGATCTATTTTCTTTAAGTACTGTCAAATTTTATACAATATATGTCTTCAGTAAAATTCTATCAATATTTAAATTATTGTTTTGTTTATCAACAAAGAATGGAGCGAGTTTTATTATTATTGTGTAAACATCACTTTTGATATATAATTCTCACTATGTTTTTGTCCTACTTCTATTTACAAAATGATGTATCAAAAAACATCATCTAATTACTCAATATTTATATTGGATTTGATCTATTTTGTATATTTAAGAAGTTACTTCTGATTTCTAGCTAACTTCATCAATATTATCCCAATAAAACTATTTATTAATATTTCAATAACACTATTTTTTAACTAAACAGGGTAAATTGTAAGATATATTCATGGTGTCAAATATTTGATTATACGACTAAGAACAAGTAGTGTTTTCAAAAATTGCACAGCAAATATAAAATCCTAGAAAGCACAGTAGAAAAAAAAATAAAAAAAAGAACAATTTTATAATTTTATTTCGAATTTTTTATATAAATGTGATATTAAATATTAAGCTATTTACGTATTTTTTCATTGTACCTATCACATGTCCATGTGCCTCTAGTCTAAGTATTTCTATTTATTCTAATGTTTTTCATATCATAGAAGTTCCTAAGTAACATGTACGTGAAATAATGCTCGCACACATTTCTTTCTGAATTATATTTGTTAGTTTTAAGGTTATTTTCAAAGTGCGGGCAAGGGAAAAAGTTTGCAATAAGCTCTAAGCAGCAACTTACCACACTAAAAACCAAAAAAAAGAGAAATTACCAAAAAGTGAATCACTGCCATTGTTGTATGATAAGTTTATGGGATGTCGCGCCAGTTACTGTCAGGTTCCGTCTCTAGTCATAATCTACGAATTAGTCAGTTAATTTATGTAAAAAGAAAATCTAGAATGTTCATATTTCTAGCTTGCAATTAAAACTTTTGTACCAAATGACGTTTTCTACAAAATTTTATTTAAAAAAGTTCAATTTAGTATAAATTCAATCTAATATTTTTTGAAACCAATCGTGTAACGCCCTTGAATATTCTTCCAATTATTATTTATTATTTATTATTTACTAAAGAAACTGGAAAAATAAAGTGTACCTACATAATGTCGGTTGGTTCATAATTTGGTTTCCTTTTTATTACATATATGAACAATTCTGGATTTTCTTATAAAATAAGTGTATATAATAGATTAAAAATCTATAAACACGAGTGTCTCTAGTCAAAATGTACCAATGTCTATATTCTAGTCAATATAAGATATAGAATAGTTATGCATATATGTATAGGATGTAGTTTAAGAATTAATCTTTAAATAATATAATTCCAATATTCTTTAGAAAAAAATTTATATTGTTCTTCTCTTTTTATAGTTCCAATTTTTTTGTTCTATTTTCCCTATTTACCCGAATCATTGCTCATCTTCGGTTCATTCTATCACCATACTATCATTGTGTTAAATTTTACAGGACCTTATCCTTTTCGCACTGTAATATATACATATTTTTATTGACAATATAAATTTTTATTGACAGTATTTATTAATATTAAGGGATAGGTTAAACATATCTGTAGTACTTATAGAATTAGATTTAAGAGAAAAAGTTTAATTTTAATTATTTTTAAGTTATTTTGTAATATATTGTACAGATGCTTTGAATTATAACTTTGTGTAAATAATATGTAAAAAATGTTTATTTGTGTGTTACATAGATTAAATAATAAAGTTTCTGTTCTCAAAGGATCATAAATGTTTTATTTTTAGAGGTAGATTTTACAGGAGTAATTTGGTTAGACTTAGTACAGCCCTGATCATAGTTAGATAACTACCAATTTCTATACATTTCCCATTTGATCTTGACTGTTTTCTTGGTGTATCTTAGAAGTTAAACGTTCAATGGCAACTACATTAAGATGGAGCTATCTTGAAGTACGTCCCTGATTATAGTTAGGTACCTTTCTTGTTTTGGAATTATCACGAACCTAACAATACCTCAATCACTATTCATTTCCCATTTGATTTTGATTGTTTTCTTGGTGGATCTTAGAAGTTAAAGTTTTAGTACCAATTAAATTAAAATGGATCTACCTTGGAGTTCCTAATCATAGTTAGGTTCCTTACTGGTTTTGGAATTATCATGAACCTAACAATACCTATCCATTTCCTATTTGATATTGTTTGTTCTCTTGGTGTAACTTCGAAGTCCAAGGCCATACATTAATAGCTATTTGTGTATCAAGAGCAGAAAGTAGTACTTTGGCAGTCGAGACAGAAAGTTGCGGTAGTTGCGGCAATCTGTCGAAACTACCAAAGTACTTTCTGCTCGAAATACACACAAGATTTTTTCTACGATCACACCAAAATAAAATTAATTTTTTATTAAAAACGTGTTACTTTCATTACAATATTGGAAGTTTATTTGATATATTAAGCCTACTATTTGAAGACAAAAGATTAATTGTGTATATTGTGTTGCCTACTTATGACAATAGACTTTATGATTTAAAGATTTATATTTTATGGTTGTATGAATATTATAGTTCATTAAATAAATTACAACTTTTTTAAATTTTATTTAAACGGAATACAGAACGATAATAAACAAACATACCTTTTATTTATTAACTAAATTAAAATTAAAGGTACAATTTTGGCAATTTTTATGTTTATGCCTGAGGTAGATGTCTCTGAAAGATTAGAAAATGTCAAATCTTTCTGGTGGCAAGTATTAATGTTGATTCCAGATGTTGATGGCTCTGAAGGGTTACAAAACAGGGTATTTTTTCTGGCACTTGAGCTAAAACTTGACCAGATATTTTTTGAAAAGTTTCTATTTTATTGTTTATGGATTCATCAATATACCCTTCTGCCACATTACTGCTTTTCCATCCGCCATGTTTGTTTAGTTGAATTAAATCGGCTCCGCCATTTACTAATAAGGTAGCAGATGTACGCCGGAAACAATGTCCTGTATAAGAATCAGGATTCGTCAAATTTAAATATTTGGCAATATCAGTAGGTACCTACTTTACCAATCGTATTTAATCCTACTACCTGATTTGCGCATTTTCCTTTGGAATATCGGAAAAATAGGCGATTTTCTGAACTATTTTGGCATTGCTTTCTTATGTGAACATTCGACTCTGCTTTGTTTTCGAATCTGGAATATGATCAATCAAAAGGGATTCTTTGTCTTGAATATCATCTAATTTCATTTTTCCCAATTCATCTTTCCTACACGCACCAGAAATACCCATAATTAAGACAACCTATAAAAAAATTTTAAAAAATAAATTCAATATTTTTTGGAGACATAGAAATAATTATTTATTTCCTTTTTCAATAAATAGTCTTCATCGGGTGCAATGCGAATAAATTCCTCCACCTGCTCCTTGGATAAAGTTAAAGTTTTTTTTGCTTTATAACCGACAGGTTTTTTTTTAATAATACAATTAATTTTGCATATTGACTAATGTCAATGTCGTTTTTTATTTTCAATGTTTGCCTTAGCATTGAATACTTGGACCACAGGGTTGATGACTTTAATGTTGCTGCTTTTTCCTCAAAATATGTTAATAACACATTTTCTGAATATCTTTTAATTTTTTTGGATCTGCACCAACTTATAAATATACTATAGTAAATTTTATACCCATTTAGAATAAGACCATCCTTATTTATTATTAATAAATCGGTTGAAACAAAAAATTACCAACAAAAATGAACGTCGTAACTAATTTATTAGATGTCACGTTTTTGAAGTTACGTCAAATTTTGATTTCATGTTAATGTCATAACGCAAAATAAGATATAAAAATGCGATATTCTGATGAATCCAAAAAACTTATGCTTAATGTAGTAAACTATTTTCAAAACGATTTAGGATCTCGATTTATGGCAATTCAAAAAGCGTCCGAAGCACTAAAAGTTCCAGAAAGCACATTATATAATCTTGAAAAACCAAACAGAGCTACAGATTTCGAATTTAGAAGAAATATGTCTGCAAGCGTTTCCCGGAGCAAAACCCGAATTACAAAAAATACCCTGCATTGTTTGAGGGAAGTAATTTATAAAATGTATGCGCGAAAGGATAAAATCACAGTAGAAACTATTTTACGGCAATTTATCGAAGAGTCTCCAGAAACTAAGATTTCCAAAGGTTCGTTATATTTGGGAATTTAAAAAATGGGTTTTCATTTCAAAAAACAGGATGGAAGAAAACATTTATTGGAAATGCCTGCAGTCAGATTAAAAAGAATATTATTTTTGAACAAATACCATGCTGCTAAAAGCGAAAAGCTCTTTACACCTGTTTTTCTGGATGAGACATGGGTTTTTAGTAAAAGCGGGGTCAGAAGAATGTGGCAAGATGGTACTAAACACAGTGATTTAAAAATAATTGGAAGTGGGACACGATATGTAATTGCTCATGCCGGTAATAAAAAAGGTTTTGTGGCAAATGCATCGCTTATTTTTAAATGCAATAAAAAAACAGGCGATTACCATGATAACATGAACACCGAAAATTTTGAAAATTGGTTTAAACAGCAACTAATTGTAAACTTGGAAGAACCATCGTTAATTATAATGGATAACGCATCGTATCACAGTCGCCTGGATGAAGAAATCCCAAGAAAAAGTTGGAGTAAAACACGCATGTTAGAATGGCTCAAAAAAAAGAATATTCCTTTTCCAGATCACATTTTAAAGGATGCTGTTTGGAATATAATTGAAAAGCAAGTTTTGCCAGAAAAAAATTATCATTTAGACAAATACGCTGCCGAGCATGGTCATTGTGTTCTCAGGCTACCACCCTATCATTGCAATTTTAATGCCATCGAAATGGTATGGTCAGAAACTAAAAGGCATTATGACCAAGCTATTACGAAAACTGCAAGGTCACCTACTGAAGTCTTAAAAGTATGGAATGACGTTGTAAAAAATGTACCGGAGCAACACTGGCAGAATTACATAAATCATACAGAGAAAATTATTTCTGAAGCATGGGAAGTAGAAAACAAACTGGACCTACTAAACATCGAATCTATGGTGATCTCTGTATCCAATGAATCCGATGATGAACTATCACTTTCCGAAAGTTATTCTGATTTAGAAACTAATTAAACTTTGCCTTGAAGATCACGTTGTCATTTTTTTTAAATATAGAATTTGTACTTAATCGAACTCTGAATTGCCATATTTTTTTAAGAAAACTATGTATCTAGTTAATAAAACAATGTTTTCAAAATTAGTGCGCTTCTTTTATATTCTTTTATTATGTCAACATCTTTAGAATTTTATGAATTTCATAAAATTAATTTGTATTATTACAAACCGCCACTGATAATATGAAATTTCAAGTCACTACGCCAATGCAATAAGAAATATGTCAAGCATTTGACATGACAAAGGTCATAACCTAATTTTTTTCATGCGGGTTCAGATGGTTCAAGAAGCCGCATACGTTAAGTTACTAAAACGGCTGGTACCTCTAAATAGGTATTAATTTTACTATACATTCATTTTCGTACTTTAATTTGGATTTCTCCGGAAGTAGACATAAAGTGACTTTTTTGGCCGCCTCGACAATATCTGGCGGTGTATTTGAAAAATCAGTATCACTTGTATCCATTTTTCTTGTTTTTTTAAGTACTTACTGTTCTTTCTTTGACATAGACATACTTGGTAAGTTATTTGCAAGTATGTTGTGTTGCCTACCTATTGCCATTGTTTGTACCTAGCAGTTTCCAGATTGCAGTTTCGTGTACCTATGAACGCAGGCAACACTTATTACATTAATGTCAGATATTTATTACATTAATGTCAGATATTTTTTAGATTTCCCTATTTCTCATTATATTATTACGGAAAATACTGTTGGATGCTTTAACATATTAGAAAATCAACTAAAATATTTATTTATTCTACAGTTTATATTAAAATAACTACTAGCTCTCTTTTATCTATACATAAAATTAGGCGTGCGCCAAAGTTACTTTCTGCTTAAGAGCGCCAATAATGTCAAATTATGACAGCTCGCGGAAAACATCAACTTTGCGGTTAGATTTGAGTGTGCAAAAGCCTACTTTGGGTAGTGATCGTAGGAAAATAGTTTTTTTCTCCGATCGTGGGAAAAGTGACACTATTTTGACCTGTTTTCTATGCGCAAAAATCAACATTCCAGAATAGTGGGCAGTTGCTAAGCAATTAGAAAATAACAGTGCGGTAATATTCTTACCGCACTGCTGTAGCGTGCGGTAATGTTACAAATGGATTATTATAATAGAATGAAACAAAGTATGGTTTTAAGTAATCACTATCAGTGTTCATGTTTACTAATTCTTTTTTAATTCCTTCTAAAATACAACGAATCAAACAAAACCGACTTGAAAATTATTTTACTTTCGTCATAACAAAGTAATTTCCATGGTTACCACTTCTATATTTCAATATGAATATAGAGAAACCTATCTAAACTTACTTGATTACATCTTGAATGAAATATTTTTTAATTAGTTTTTTAAATGTAAATCAACGATAGAAGAAAAAATAGTGTGTATAATTCGTGGGAAGAGCATATTCCCAAACTCCTGTGTTACCAGACTCGTCGCTACCTGGTAATTATCACAGTCGTTTGGGAATATTATGCTTTTCCCACTAATTATACAATATACGATTTCCGTCGATTGTGCGATTTTAAACTATATTAATGTAGGTACACAACATCCAAAATCATTCATTAATGAACGATTTTCCATTAATAAACGATTTTGGTATACCTAGGCAACCAAACATACAATAATATACAAAAATAGTCGTAAAACTGACTTCTAGTCTAGAATACTTCTTCTTATTAACACAATTGTTGGTTAAGTAACTATTAATAATACAAAACTATGATTCCAAAATGATTCCATTATTCTTATTCATTAAGGATTGTGGTGAGTAACAGTAAAATTTTTTTAAACATGAGTGTAGGCAGCCCTGCATACCATCTGTTGTACATAGTGTTGCCTAGCTCAAAGGTCCGTTTTTAAAATTTATTCCAATCATTGTTTTAATACTTTATTATGTTATATAGTTGAAAGTGAAATAAAGTATAATATGTATAAAGAACGTATTAAAAATTTTGCTTTCCTCAATGGGTATTAATAATGAAACTTCAACTGATTGGATATGTTGATGACGAAGGAAAAAATGTAATTATTTTGGTGTATACCTATTTGACAAAAAATATAGAAAAATTTACACGTGTTGGTATGATGTTACTATTTTATGTAAAATAGGCAAATTTTTAGAAAGTGAATCACAATATTCGCACTAATAGATATGGATATATATTTTTTTAATAATAATACCAGTGGCAACTTCATTATACAGGGTAGTCAAAATAAAAACATATTAATTTTGTGTCTGCAAATTCGTATAAGAAAGGGGGATTAATTAGGTAAGCGATACAAAAATAAAAATTATTAATTTTAATCATAAATGTTAAAATATAAAAGTGTATATGTTAGACTCAGATGCCGAACTCGCCCATTTGCCGAAATTAATACTCAGTCCGCGATATGATCAAAGAGAAATGATCAGATGCCGACAACAGATTCTATTTCGGAATTTGTTTACTCTAATTTATACATTTCGCGAACTGAGCAATTCAGACTTGCTCAAATGCCGATTTTGAATTTATTTTGGCAGATGATTATTTTTAGATTTATATTTTGCTGATTGTACAATTTAGAAATGACCAGTTCCCGATTGCAATTACAAAAATGGTACTTTTCAATTAAAAGAACATTTATTTCTCATCAGATACAGCCTATAACTTAAATGAAATTTTTAATATTCATTATTATTTATTACAACAAGAAGAACTATTATGACATTTGCTGTTACATTTTATTTTACTCAAACACAAAATCACAAAAAACTTTCTGTGGAAATGCATCATTTTCCCGACTTTAGAATAACTGAAACTAATAAATAAACTATAATAAATAATATAAACAATGTAAAAATTGAGTTTAATCCTCTTCCCGACCTCTAACACAGATCAATGAATAATATGTATTCTTATCAGCTTAATATCGCTTCAAAAATCTCAAGAGTTAAACGTTTTTGTAGACGCCTGTTTACGGAGTCCAATTGCCGAGTAGGTATAGTTCGAATCATTCTAAATTCTTCAATGTTTTATCAATAAATGAAAATGGTATATTTCCGCAAGAATTTTTTGCGTGTACATGTTTAGAAAATTGTCTAAAATATAAAACAGAAACGTATTTTTTTGTAACTGGTTTCAGCTATTCTGAATTCGAAAAAATGAAAATTATGCATTTCCGCAAAAAAAATTTCGGTTCTTTCTGTTTAGAAAATGCAACATATCGAAAACTGCTTATTTCTTAATTGTACAATTGACGAAATATAAAACTAAAAATAATCATCTGCCAAAATAAATTCATAATCGGCATTTGAGCAAGTCTGAATTGCTCAGTTCGCGAAGTGTATAAATTAGAGTAAACAAATGCCGAAATAGAATCTGTTGTCGGCATCTGATCATTTCACTTTGATCATATCGCGGACTGAGTATTAATTTCAGCGAATTGGCAAATTCGGCATCTGAGTCTCTCATATAGATCAAATAAAAATTGATAAAAAGTAGGACTTGACTTGTGAAAAACAGAAAAAAAACCAAAATTATTAAAAATGTGACTTCAAAGGTATTTAAGGTGTTAGAGTCAAATTGAAAACCAAACTATTGTGGATAGATTCGAGCAATGAACATACTAGAAGAGTAAACAGACGTATTATCTGATGCCAACATAAACAAAACAAACAATGTCAAAGATTATTTATTTATTGTGCTTGATTCCACAGATGTTGCCATGTCGTATTATTTGAATGTAATACCTAATCATACAAAAACTTAAATTTTTTGTGGTTCCTCGATATAATGTCCTTTAACCCTTATTATATAGGTAATTGAGATAAATGTATAAAAGGCGATTTATTTAATCTTTGACAATATACAAAATGTTATTAATATATGAGTGGATGTTTATAAACAGTATGTCAATTTTAAGGTTTATGTAATTCTGCATTTTTCAGTAAATGTGACAAAATTACATTTTTTGACAGCTGTATGTTTTGATTTTGACTAAATATGTTATGGCTGTTGTATTAAACTGTGTTAGATATTGTGAAGAAATTTTAATGTAGATCAATTAAGGATAATTTATTTATTAGTTAAATAATTTTAGCAAGATGGTGAATCGTTATTGTGTACTGTGCAAAAAATAAACTATAAGTGATGTTTACAATAACATCCTTTCACAGTTCTACAGTTTTACAGTTCTGATATTACCAGTGTCGTATCATTTGATATATAAATACTATTTACTCATTCTAATACGAATACAAATTTATTTTGTTAGAGAAAATAAACAATGTGTAACTATACATGTTTACAATTCAAAATCGACGGCAACTAAAATTCATTCCCCGAGTAATAAAGAAATCCAAGATGAATATTTTCAATAAATTTTAATCCTCACACAGCACGGCACTGTTATTGGAATCTGTGACCTTTGCTGTTTGTATTGCTATCCTTGTTTTGGAATGAGAGAATCGATTTAGATTTTGGCTTCAAACAAAGTGTGTTTCCAGTGTAGCGGGTTATTCATATAGTATGTTGAATGATCGAAGGTGTATACCTACTGTGCATTGTTTAAATTGCGATTTATTGAAGTGAAAACTTCGCGTTATGTCATTTTTGGTAGAGGCAAAACTTATGGGTTGGTCACCGCCTAACCCTCACCGCGTTTCATACGCGTACGATTAAATTTTTAAAGAAGGCTTATTTATTTTCTATGGGCGTACAATAAAATTTTGATAAAGGATCAATTTAATTCTGAAAATTTCCTTCTATCATATGCGTACGATAAAATTTTTTATAAGATATCGATTTATTTGTAAAAATTTCTACATCATGAATGTACGAAACATTTTTGAACGGGGGTTGGTTTGTAAAAATTTCCATTTACCATAGACGTACGATAAAAGTCTTAAAAGGGATTTATTTATTTGTGTTTTCACTTCAATCGGTAGTACCCATGATTGCTTATTATTTAGTCGTACACTGCGCGTCATATAAAACTGGTACATTTTTTTCCCCAATGTAAACCTAACTTAACTAATCAAAATGACAATTAGTCACATGTGTCAAATTTCTCGAAGCGCATTGAGCCCATTTAAGTGAGTTTGATAAAATGCGAATAATTTCCAAAATAGAGTATGGTTAGTCTATTAGACGACTGGCCCAAGAGTTTAATAGAAGCAAAACCACGATTCAAAACATTTAAAAAAGGTGGGACAACGATCAAACTGTTATCAGAAAAAGAGGAACAGGAAGACCAGTTGTCACCCCCTTTTCTCCCTTTACTGGAGTTGAGGTGACAAAAGGGGGGGGGCTTCTTAAAAATATAAATGATTTCCGGTTTCTCAACGGAGAGGGGTCGAGGTAAAATAAAAAGACAATTATATTACGGTTTCAATAAATTATTTTACGTTTACTGAATATTTGACAGTCACTCAGTTTTATGTCCTACAACAGTTTTATAGGTGTAGAGTAGGCCTGATAGAAGGTGGCTCAAGCCGTTGACCTACTTTCAGCTGTCGCTGTCAAGTGACAATCGAAAGCACGTTGTTAAATATTAAACTAACCTAATAAAATAATAAAATATAAAATGATTATGCTTAAAAGTAATATGTACAAGTGGTCTCAGCTGATGGTTAAAATGTACAATATAAATGACAATGTACTAATATACAAGATGGTAGAATGGCTTCCAAGAGTATACTTTTGGATTACACTGAGGGGTTAGTATAGCAATTATTAACTAGGAGCCGTTGTCACAATAGGTTACATTTATGTAGACTCAACTTCCAAACGAATTGTGCGATGGAGTATAACAATAATCCCTGATAGAGTTGTTGACAAACTATCTGAGACACCTAAGCAGCAGGCACAGCACAGTAATTTAAACGATCTTACTTGGAATGTATCAGGTGGTATCGCAGGAGCTGGACGAAGAGGGCTGATCCTCTACTGGTAAGTTTTCTGCCACTCGTATTTCTATTGCGTAACTTACATGGCTATGTTACAGACTAGGAAGAGGTCCATGAATAAAAGTCTCAAGCAGCCACTGAAAAAGACGGTGAAAATGGTGTCGAAGACTTCTAATGACAAGGTGCATAAGACGATGCACACGACGGTGAACAAGATGATGAATAAGACGGTGAATAAGACGATGAATAAGAGATCTGAAATACGAAACTCCCATGATGCCTAGGTCAATAAGAGAGAAGAGTGGGTACTTACCATGGATGGAGGGTGACCTCAAAGTAATATCCTTTTTCCTGTTAGGAGGAAATCCGCTAGTTGCGTTTAGATAACCACTTAAGGTATCACTGAATTTTCCTAACAGGTTACGATTGTAGCTGGACTAAATCCGAAAATATTTCGAAAGAGCACAAAGCAAGTGACCTCTTGAAAAGCACCAGCACAAGAATGGAGGATTAAGGACCAGCCTCACAAGGTCAAGGTCGGTCTTCTTCTATTTATTTACCCTTAGCAAAAGGCGAGCAGGTTAAAGGTTAATGTAATAAGTAGCTGTATAGTTCATTGAACTTGACTTAATAGGTTAAAGGCCTCTTGAGAATTAATCAAAGATTCATTGTCAGAAAATGTAAACATAACCAAATAAAGTTTGGGCAATGATGTTTAACTATTAATTATTAACCATTCATTATTTTAGTAAATGGTATTAGAGCAATATATACAAGGTGAGTGGTGGATTTCCTTTACATTCATAAATACTATTTATATAAATAAAATTGTATGGTCAACGTTAAAAGGTCTCTCATATACCCAATGTTGAATTGAAACCGTTACACAGTTATAACTACAGGGGAGCAGGACGAAGGGAAAATCCCTTTAATACATGCACAAGTTGCAGTAAACTTTAATGCTTCAGTAACAAACGCATTAATAAAAATTTGAAAAACTAATTTAAAGAATTGTGCTGCCGCCTGAAAATACAAACTTAATGAAAAACATAAACAAGGTAGGTTTTTCATTGCCTTAAATTATGTTTTAAACGATACATTAAATTTTTGAGGCAGGTTAATTTTTTCTGATGAAAAAGCATTCCAATCACATCACGACGGCCATATTAGAGTTTATAGACCGCCTCGAACTAGGTTTAATGAAAATTATATTTCTTCGAATGGTAAGTCTGGACCATTCTCTGTAAGGGCTTGGGCTTGGATGTATAGATGAGGTTTAGGAATGTGCTGGAAAATAGAAGGAAGTTTAAATGCGAGGATCTATATAAATATTTTGGTTGGGGTAATGTTGCCACCGGTTAGGGAAATCTTCCCCAACGATAATTTTATTTTCCAGCATGATAGTACTGCTCACTGCTCGCTGTGTACGCAATTATATTAATGAAAATAACATTGAAACGCTTCCATGGATCGCTAAAAGTCCAGAACTTAATCCTATAGAGAATGTTTGGGGGCTTATGGTAAAAAACTTAAATGTAATTTCACAAAAGAAAGAACACTTTATGGACCCTAATAGAAGAAACCTTGGAAAGCTTGACATAAGATAAAAATTTAACATTAAATTTAATTGACTCAATGCCTACAAGATTACAAGAATAAAGAATCAATAATAATGGAGCTATTATGACACGTTATTAATTATTGAATGTAAACTTTCATGACCTGAATTTGTTTTTTGTTTTGTTTGGTCTATAATCTATTTGTTAGTTTATTTGTTTGAACTGCTTTAATTTTGAGTTACGTGTCCAAATTTTGTTTAATTGTAAACTTTTTCTTTTTTTTTGAAATTTTATGGCTACACATGCACAATTCTTTAAATCAGGTTTTCTAATTATTCTTAATGCTGTTTTTACGAGAGCATTAAACTTCACTGCAACTTTTGCATGTCTTGCCGTATTAAAGTGATTTTCCTTTAATAGTCTAGTCTATAAGCTTAAAATGGTGTTAATTCTACATACTGATATTAAAATTATGTGGTTTAGCCCATTAGATCCAGAATAATGTCTAGATCATTGTGCCAAATAACTCAAATAGCCCATAAAAAATTCCAAAATTTATAAACAATTAAACATAAAAATATTGTGTTTGGTTTGTAGATTATTGTTCGTAAATTATAAATATTTTCGAAATTTGAAAAAGAGATCCTTAAAGAAGAGGAAATTTAGCAAAAAAAAGTTCCAACTCCCGGAACTGTACCTCCATTGTGTCATCAAAGTTTTAAAAATGTTAATACTTTGTTTACAATAAGTAATGTAAGTTAGCAAAAAATGGCAAATCAGTCATTTATTGTTAACTTGAAAAAATTATTATAAACAAAGTATTAACATTTTTAAAACTTTAATGACGCAATCTTGTTTTGTATGTATATAAGAAGAGCTCCACGAAGCGAAATAATTTTACGGCAATTATTTTTTTTTAGTTTTGAACGATGAAGGAAGTTTGAAAAATTTTTGTTTATTAACAATCGTCTAGCATATTGAAAAATTTGTTTTTATGGAAAATTCCAACGGGAATCAATTGTTTAAAGTGTTTAGATTATACTATAATTTTTTTAGATTTTTCAATTAACTTTAAGTACTTAAAAAGAATTTTTCTAAGTGACGTACTCGCTTTTGAGGCCGTGCGCGCAGCCTAAAAATGGCGCGCGGAGGGCTATTTTCAGCGCTAAATTAAAATTATAAATAATGGAGGTACAGCTCCGGAAGTTGGAACTTTTTATTACTAAATTTCCTCCTCTTTAAGGATCTTTTTTTCAAATTTCGAAAATATTTATAATCTACAAACCAAACACTATTTTTTTTATGTTTGATTGTTTATAACTTTTGGAATTTTTTATGGGATAATTTAATTATTTGGCACAATGATCTAGACATTATTCCGGATCGAATGAGCTAAACCACATAATTTTAATAAAAGTTTGTAGAATTAACACCATTTTAAGCTTATAGACTAGACTATAAATAATCATTTAGCTTTGTCCAGCTCTATTCTAGTTAAAACTGGTCTTTCTTTCCTATTTTTCTAACAACAGTTTGATCCTTGTCCCACCTTTTTTTAAGTCAGTCATCTAATAAACCAGCCATCTTCTATTTTAAAAAATATTCGAACCAGTAACAATGTAATATTTATGTATTTATTAAAAAATCACACTATTTCTAAATTTAAGCTAGCTAGACTTTTTGTATAAATTTTTATTTTTTCCACCTCGTTTTATTGCTTTACAAAATTTATTTTTATCATTGCAACTACTAACATTTTTGTTGAGCTGGTATCACTGCCTTATAAAATATACTATAACAACTAGTTTAGCATTGGCACATTTTAATAGATCCATTTACACAGCTAGAAAAACACTATTATAGTGATTATTATAGTTGTACCAGTTTTATAGGACGCGCCATGTACCCATAAAAAAAATTAATTTGCAAGTAAAGTGTGGGCAATCGATGACATTTATCAGCAAGGATACATTCTATAAAATTTGTGCCATTTCATAAATGATACTATGTCTTTCATAGATAGTGAAAATCAGTCAGATATTATTGTTACACGGGCCCGTGGGCGCGGAGGATGTGCTGCCATTGATAAAATGGCTTCCTCTCTTTTTTATTTCCGGTGTAACTGTGTAATAAAAATTATAAACTTCTCTACAACAATCTAATGAAAAATAATAATAACATTTGTATTTTGGAGAAATTGAATTGAAAAACACACTGTATGTTTATAAATATATATTGACCCTCAAAATATTACCCAGCATCTCATGTTGAATTTCTGTTTATATTTGTGGCTACTACCTATTATGTTTTTGAAATAAAATAATTTCAAATATAAATAGATTATCAAGGGGGAAAGAGCGACGAAAAACCCTACATTCTGATACATATTTAGAATGTTTAAATACACTGAATCTACAAAGTGTACAAAAAGTAACGTAACTTGTTTTGTTATTATTTCAATATCTGATAGGTTTACATAAAAAATGTTACGTAAACGTTTTTTTGAAATAAATCTAGTTATCAGCATGGGTCACGTAGAACTATACAGAGTGCACCATTACTCTAAAATAAAGTAAGAATACATTTTTTAAATATGGTACAAAATAGAACCGTCAAAACTGCATGAAGAAACTTTTTTATTAACAAAATAATTAGGAATAAACAGCTTATTAATTTTAACTAACTAGAGGTTGAAATTACTTTGACAGTATCCAAGTTTATCGTAGAAAGCTGATATAGCTTTACGTGATTGGCCATTTGTTATTAATATTCTAATTTTAAGATTATCCCGATTATTATAGGTTTGTTTTGTATGTTATGTTTTTGAAATATCCCTCTAAAAAATAATCGAATGATGACAAATCGGGAGATCTTGCTAACCACTCAATTGTGCTCCTTCTTCCTATCCACTTCCAGCAATTAAACAAATCTTATTTAATAGTTCTTCACTCAATTTTGTTTGTTGATTCTAAACATAAATAATAATTTATAAAAGTCGTAACAGTATTAGTCCAAGACCTGATCTTGATAGTTCCGAACTTTTAATTTCTATGATCAAGGATTGTCGGAATATGTTGTCAGTTGTCATTCTACTATAATAGGCTATAGGGCCGTTCGGCAATGCTACTCCATTCACTCCGAACACTCCTCCCTTCTTTAAACAGTTCGGTTATTACAGAACGAGTAAAAGGAGCAGTCTTTAAATCGTTCGGTGTGAAAAGAGTTGTTCCAATTGTACCACTTCGGCGAAGTAGGGTTTTAGGAGTGAATATGCGCATTTCAACTACCGGCCTAAAAATGAAGTTCTTATGTATTTTAGGTTACATGGTTTACAATTGCGAAGTGATAATTATTCATATTTTATAAAAATACTAAAAAATATCCACAAAAATATTACACCGAATGACATTTGTTTGAATTTGACGTTTGATAGATGTCCCTCGTTTGACAGTTCGGTCACAAATGATCCTTTTAGTCTACGAGAAATCTGCTTCTGCTACACTCCTTTCTCTCTCCATTTCGGAGTTAATTGCCGAACGGTCCTTATGTAGACTCCGTTTCACGTAAGAGGAACCCACTTGAAGTTGCAGTCGTATGCGCGAACTTGTTGTCAAAACCAGCGCCATATTGTAAAAATGACATTCGACTTCAAATCAGTAGCGTAACATTTTCACATTAAAAATAAATTTATCATATGTATACTTAGTTTAAATAAAAAATATTTGAGAATTCTGTGAAGCTTCTCGAGATATTTTCACATACAATAGACACTGGTATATGAAAATGCTTGGTATCGTTAAAATGTCAATAATAAAATGGCTGTCGGCATGAAAATCGTTTGTAACGCCAATGGCGTTACGAGGCGACATAAATAAACAAGACCGATTTTGGTTTCTGCGCAAGTCAGTTGGCAAACTTCAGGTGGCTTCTTCTGATCTGAAACAGAGTCTACTAAATAGATATGAAATTTTAGAGTAAAAGTTTTCTTTTATATATAAATGTGTCACTATAAAAAATACATTTACCTGTATGCAATTGCTCTATTAGATAAGACAGATTATGAAATTTTTTGTCAATTATTTAAAAAATAAAATAGTCAAATCCAAATGTTAACGCATATCAAAATTTTGAATGAACAAATAAGACATTTTTAAATTTGAAAAAAGGGGGTCTCAAAGGAAAAATTGAAGGGCGTTGCGATATAAATAAGATGAAATTAATTTTTGGAAATTATTAGAGAAGTCAGAAAAATTTAAAATAAAAGTAAAAATCAAATAAAATAAACTGAAATTAAAAATAATGAGATGGGGTTGATGCCGAACAGAAAATGTTAGAATCAACGTTGGATTTATAAATCTTCAACAGAATAAGAGGAAAATTAAAAATAATTGATGAAGAGCTTCATGGTATGAAGAATTAAAATTGTAGCGAGAGGAAGTAGTTATCGAGGGAAGTAATTTCTCAAATGTATCAATATAATTCAGTTTAAAAAATTTTCTGGACAATTTTATCAAAATAACTGGAACATTTTGACCACGACCTGAGAGGAGTCTTGGTAAGGGCATATTAAAACTAAAAATATTGACTAAATTATATAAATTCAATATAATTGGCGCCCAACGTGGGGCATTAAAAGCATTGCTAATAATAGTTTATGGGGATTGTAATAGTTTAAAGAAAAATATTTTTTGAACATTTTATTATACACTCATAGACAAAATTATTGCATATTTTATTTTAGCTAACACTTTTGTGATTTCGGTTGATAAGTCTGTTACATTGGAGTGTTCTACGTATATTGCAATAGAGGAGTTCAGTTTAAGGTCAGTGTGACCAACAAAAAGTGTTTTTTATGACAAGAATGACAGTTAATGTCTACCATTCAAAACATAAGATTTTTGCAGGTTTTTTATCATTACGAACATCTATATTGCTATATTAAAACAATGAATACACCTCTGAAGCGTAAATCTTAAAATTTTAAATGACATCTTAGCTGAATTTTCAACGCATTGGTGGCCAATAATTCTAGGAACTTTTGTCAAGTCACCATTTCGTTTCTGTCGTTTTTGTCACTAGTTATGTCAAATATCAGTTTTATTTGTTTTTGTTGATATTCGTTTAATCGTTTATGTTTATTTTCCATACTTTTGTAGTAGTTCTAGTTAGTTGTATCACTTTATTCTTCTGATTGCTTTTTCCATTGACATCTGACATAACTAGTGACATAATGACAGAAGAGAATTGGTGATTTGCCGAAAGTTCCTAGAATTACTGGCCACCGATGCATTGAGAATTCAGCTAAAACGTCATTTTTAATTTTAAGATTTACGCTTCGGGGGTGTATTCATTGTTTTAATAAAGCAATATAGATGTTCGTAATGATAAAAAAACTGAAAAAATCTTATGTTTTGAATGGTAGACATTAACTGTAATTCTTGTCATAAAAACCACTTTTTGTTGGTCACACTGACCTTAGACTGAACTCCTCTATTTATTACAGATAAAGTAATGTTTAGACATAGCTTTTATAACTGAATAAGTGATAACCTTAAATAAGCGGAAAACTACAAACGTAGCATAGTGTGCCTTGACGACTAAAACAATGGCTTGTCAGAATGACATTTTCAATGCATTATTTCTTCAATCTGTAGTTTCAGTTAGTGAAATGCCACGTTTAAATGAGTTAGTTTCGGTTAAAGTTGTTTGTTTAATCGATGAGGGGTACAGACAAGAAGACATTGCACAGAGATTGAATGTCCATCAATCGACTGTTTCTCGCGTACTAAAACGTTACAATGAGACTGGATGATACAAACGGCGTAACAGATGTACAATGTCATGGGATGACCAATATTTAAGAATTCAATCTTTGCGAAATCGTACACTTACTGCTCCGCATCTAAATGAAAGGCAAGTCAATGTTTCCACCAAAACAATAATAAGGAGACTTAAGGAGGTCGATTTAAAGCCAAGACGTCCTGCTAGAGTTCCTCGGCTTCATCCACGCCATAAAATCGGACGGTTACAATTTGCAATAGCACATGTTGACTGAAATGAACATCAATGGGGAAAAGTTCTTTTTCCAGAGGAAACAAGAATACAATAATTATGGAAGCCTTATAGACGAGTTTACAGAAGGTCAGGAAAACGTTTCGCAGAATGTAATCTTGCACATAATCTTAGCTTTGGTGGTGGTGCCATTATGCTATGGACTGGCATTAGTTGGGAGAGTCGCACGGAGCTCATTGAAGTGAATTTAAGGATGAATGCTGGCTGGAACATACGCAACATCCTTGCAGAACATGTTATACCATATGACGGCTTTATTGGATATGATAACTTTGTGCTAATGCACGATAATTCCCTTGCCCATGCCGCAAAACAGTAAACCAGTGCATTGAGCATATCGGGATTGCGAAGTTAGAGTGCCCACCATACAGTCCTGACGCAAATCCCATAGAACATGTATGGGACATCCTAAAAAGAGATATTCGAGCACGGAATCCAGCTCCTAACTCAATTGCAGAATTAAGGATTGCTGCACAGGAAGAATGGAATCGAATACCACAAGAAACCATCAAAGATCTTTTGCGCAGTATGCCTATGAGGATGCAGGCTATCGTTAGAGCTAGAGGAGGAAATACTAAGAACTAAATTGTTATTATTTTGTCTTAAACTAATGTATCGTGTCGATGTTGTTGTTCTTTCATAATTAAACGTTATTATCAAAAGGGAGCCATTTCACTAATTTCTCCACAATTGTAATGTAAAGCTTCAATATGTAATTAATTTGATTATTAATAACGTAAAAGACTCTAATGTAACAGATTTAGCAACCGAAATCACCAAATTGTTAAAGGGAAAAAAATAAAGACCTAAAATAAAATATGCAATAATTTTGTCCGTGAGTGTATTTTAATCTATCTGGAGGTTGCCCATAAAGTCATTAAATAAATAGTATTATAGTATACTATATAATCAACCAATGGAAAAAACAGAAATGATAAGTGAAGCGTAAAGGTTCTATTTATTACAAAGGGAATCTAACTAAAGGACTATGCTTCCATCTTATGGAAAATAAAAGACCACTCAAATGCGGATATTTTGATACCAACTTATTCGTCTTGAAAAATAGAACATTTGATAACATTGCGCCAATTTAATTAATAAACCCACAAAATTAGTTCATTTGTCAGAAATTTTCGATTCGATTACAAAATCTAACCATTCAATAGGACTCCACCTGCTGCGGTGAAACAGAGTCGGACTTGTGAATATAGTTGTACTTACGATGAATACCAGTTTCGTTGAAACAAAATAATAGGATTATATTTTTCAGTTGTATAAAGATATGATAGATTGCAATCAAATTATGTAAAAAAGGTACATCTCTCAATTGACAATCTAACATCTTTACATAAGTTTGTCATTTTGTAATAGCAGTTTGTTATAACGTTTTCTATATTATAATAGTAAAATTATAATAGGTACATTTAAAAACACTGACCGACACGTATTTCGTAAACAATTCCGGTGCAAACGAATTCCCGTCAGGATTCTTAATGACTATAAAATACACATGAGTTCCCGTCCGACACTTGCAGGTATCTTAATCCCGCACTCGAATTGCCATCCAGTTTATTTAATCCGCTTACAGGTAAACTAAATAGTTTTGAAAATTCCTGTAAATCGTAATACCTATTCGTAATCCTGAATTCTAATGAAAAAGTTAAATAACCTATTGGGGTGGCTAGGGGGTCTGTCAGTACTAATTGCTATGAATATATTTTTCTATTATATTAAGTTGTCATTTTCGAAACGGCAGTTTATTAATATACATATTTCCGAACGTTTGTTGTCGTACGCTATAGTGATACACAAAATGCTTGAAGTAATACTAAGTGAAAAGGGTAAACCCTTTCTGGTTAGGTTATATGTTAGGTTAGGTTAGGTTAGGTTAGCTTCTTTACATGTATGTATTTATGACTCAGTTTAGTAGTAGTACGCAATAATATTGTAGAATTAAAATTCCGTATTTTATTCCAATAATGATATCATATAAAATAATATCGTGTAATAGTGCCAAACATAAGAGATTTATAACTATTTCTTATTTCATACATCTGAAAACGGACCTCCCTTAAACCTTTTACTGTTCACTTATTACAATATGCAATAAATACATAGCTAGATATCAGATGATTCAGAGAATTTACCGTAATTACCATAAACACCTTTTAGGCAGGTCAGTTTTCACCCTGACGGGAACTCGAGTGACGGCTTAACGTATCCTAATTATGGAATAGGAAGACTGGTTGATTGTAGTTGACGCTGCTGATCGAACTATACCTAATCATGAAGAAATATAATGATGAAAATTAGATTTCAGTTAACAGTGCTTTTTATGTCACGCAAGGGAAAACACTCATCGCCATCAAAATATATATAATACAAAAACAGGCTTCGGCTATCAAAAAAATACAAAAATTAAACAAAACCCGGCTTCGGTCATCAAAAAAATTTAATAAAGCAAAAAGGCGACTTTAGCTACCAAAAAAATATAAAAACCGGCTTAGGCCAATAAAAATTTTTTTTTCAGCTACACTTCGCGGATAGAAGGTAATGAGGTCCTCAGGCACTGCCTGTGGGGGGAAGGTGGAGCGCGTAAAAGTGGATACTCTAAGAATTATACATTATCTTTTAGTATCACCCTTTACGTCGGGTTCATTACCTACACACATTTCACAAGCATTTTTGTATTAACAGTTAATAGACATTTAACATCTTGCATATAAAAAAATCTTTTCCGCATCCCTATCCTATTTCTTTTAAAGAGTTACCGATGCCAACAAATACACTACAAAATACTACAAAGAAAAAACAAAATATAAAAATTAACTGATGAAATTAGGTCAGTTCAACCCTGTCTGGTTTTATTTATTCATTTCTTATCACCGCTGATATCCTTACTTCGTGGAATCTGTAATACATGTCTATTTACGTATTTTCTCTTTGTCTTACTCATACAATCTCCGTAAGCGATTTTAAAAATAATATCATTAATTGTGGGTTTATTAATTAAATTACAACATTGGCGCAATGTTATCTATCAAATGTTCTATTTTTCAAGACGAATAAGTTGGTATCAAAATATCCGCATTTGAGTGGTCTTTTATTTTCCATAAGATGGAAGCATAGTCCTTTATCATATGTATACTGAGTTTAAATAGAAAATATTTGGGAATTCTGTGAAGCTTCTCGAGATATTTTCACATACAATAGACACTGGTATATGAAAATACTTGGTATCGCTAAAATGTCAATAATAAAATGGCTGTCGGCATGAAAATCGTTTGTAACGCCAATGGCGTTACGAGGCGACATAAATAAACAAGACCGATTTTGGTTTCTGCGCAAGTCAGTTGGCAAACTTCAGGTGGCTTCTTCTGATGTGAAACAGAGTTTACTGAATAGATATGAAATTTTAGAGTAAAAGTTTTCTTTTATATATAAATGTGTCGCTATAAAAAATAAATTTACCTGTATGCAATTGATCTATTAGATAAGACAGATTATGAAATTTTTTGTCAATTATTTAAAAAATAAAATAAAGTCAAATTCAAATAATGTTAACGCATGTCAAAATTTTGAATGAACAAATAAGACATTTTTAAATTTGAAAAAAGGGGGTCTCAAAGGAAAAATTGGAGGGCGTTGCAATATAAATAAAATGAAATTAATTTTTGGAAATTATTAGAGAAGTCAGAAAAATTTAAAATAAAAGTAAAAATAAAATAAAATAAACTGGAATTAAAAATAATGAGATGGGGTTGATGCAGAACAGAAAATGTTAGAATCAACGTTGGATTTATAAATCTTCAACAGAATAAGAGGAAAATTAAAAATAATTGATAAAGAGCTTCATGGTATGAAGAATTAAAATTGTAGCGAGATGAAGTAGTTATCGAGGGAAGTAACTTTCAATTTATTAAAATTACTAACAATTTTTTAAAGCTATTTAAATCCGAAATAAAAATTAAATTACAATAGTACGGAATTATACATTGACAAAAAAATTTAATAATATTTAGGACATTTAAAAAACAATTGTGTTGAATTTAAAATAAAATGATTGGGGTGGGTGTTACACAATATAATATAACAATAAGACAATACCTACTAATTATTCATATCAAAATTTAAATAGAATTTTTTACATAAAGACCATATGTAATGTAATTTCTCAAATGTAACAATATATTTCAGTTTAAAAAATTTCCTGGACAATTTTATTAAAATAACTGGAACATTTTGAACCACGACCTGAGAGGAGTCTTGGCAAGGGCATATTAAATCTAAAAATATTGACTAAATTATATAAATTCAATTGGCGCCCAACGTGGGGCATTAAAAGCATTGCTAATAATAGTTTATGGGGATTGTAATAGTTTAAAGAAAAATATTTTTCGAACATTTTATTATACACTCATAGACAAAATTATTGCATATTTTATTTTAGCTCTCTAACACTTTTGTGATTTCGGTTGATAAGTCTGTTACATTGGAGTGTTCTACGTATATTGCAATTTATTACAGATAAAGTAATATTTAGACATAGCTTTCCTAACCGAATAAGTGATAACGTTAAATATGCGGAAAACTACAAACTTAGCATAGTGTGCCTTGACGACTAAAACAATGGCTTTGCTTTATTTGACGCTGTCAGAATGACATTTTCAGTGCATTATTTCTTCAATCTATAGTTTCAGTTAGTGAAATGCCACGTTTAAATGAGTAAATTTCGGTTAAAGTTGTTTGTTTAATCAATGAGGGGTACAGACAAGAAGACATTGCACAGAGATTGAATGTCCATAAATCGACTGTTTCTCGCGTACTAAAACGTTACAATGAGACTGGATGATACAAAGGGCATAAAAGATGTACAATGTCATGGGATGACCAATATTTAAGAATTCAATCTTTGCGAAATCGTACACTTACTGCTCCGCATCTAAATGCAAGGCAAGTCAATGTTTCCACCAAAACAATAATAAGCAGACTTAAGGAGGTCGATTTAAAGCCAAGACGTCCTGCTAGAGTTCCTCGGCTTCTTCCACGTCATAAAATCGGACGGTTACAATTTGCAATAGCACATGTTGACTGGAATGAACATCAATGGGAAAAAGTTCTTTTTCCAGAGGAAACAAGAATACAATAATTATGGAAGGCTGATAGACGAGTATACAGAAGGTCAGGAGAACGTTTCGCAGAATGTAATCTTGCACATAATCTTAGCTTTGGTGGTGGGTTCATTATGCTATGGGCTGGCATTAGTTGGGACAGTCGCACGGAGCTCATTGAAGTGAATTTAAGGATGAATGCTGGCTGGTACATACGCAACATCCTTGCAGAACATTTTATACCATATGCCGGCTTTATTGTATATGATAACTTTGTGATAATGCCCGTGCCCATGCCGCAAAAACAGTAAACCAGTGCATTGAGTATGTCGGGATTGCGAAGTTACAGTGCCCACCATACAGTCCTGATGCAAATCCCATAGAACATATATGGGACATCCTAAAAAGAGATATTCGAGCACGGTATCCAGCTCCTAACTCAATTGTAGAATTAAGGATTGCTGCACAGGAAGAATGGAATCGAATACCACAAGAAACCATCAAAGATCTTTTGCGCAGTATGCCTAGGAGGATGCAGGCTATCGTTAAAGCTAGAGGAGGAAATACTAAGAACTAAATTGTTATTATTTTGTCTTAAACTAATGTATCGTGTCGATGTTGTTGTTCTTTCATAATTAAACGTTATTATCAAAAAGGGGCCATTTCACTAATTTCTCCACGAATGTAATGTAAACCTTCAATATGTAATTAATTTGATTATTAATAACGTAAAAGACTCTAATGTAACAGATTTAGCAACCGAAATCACAAAATTGTTAAAGGGAAAAAAATAAAGACCTAAAATAAAATATGCAATAATTTTGTCCGTGAGTGTATTTTAATCTATCTGGAGGTTGTCCATAAAGTCATTAAATAAATAGTATACTATACTATTTAAAAAGAAAAGAAAGCAAAAAGCATTATGGACAAAATAGAAGAAGATAATCAACCAATGGAAAAAACAGAAATGATAAGTGAAGCGTAAAGGTTCTATTTATTACAAAGGGAATCTAACTAAAATTTGTTTTGAATGAATATTTGCAACATTACATGCGAAATTTGACAGTAGCTAATGGTCTAGTAGAGTATGGTGCCATGCGCATAGTACAATCGAGGTATCCTATAACGATACCAAAGTATGCCTAGTACATGCAAGAAAAAATCATCTATTATTTTGTACTGTGCTAAAGACTAAAACAGACGATCAGTTTGACGACGGATAGCTGATAAAATTAAGGAAATATGACGGTTTTATCAACCAGTGCGAAAATTCTAGTTAGGGATAGGACTAAGTTAGGACTGAAGATTTTTATAAAATCACCATTAGACTAAATTTCAAGATACATTATCAAATCAAATTTGCGAAATTTGTGGGAATTTATATGGCGTCGTAAATTTCAAATAAACAAAATCCTTTTAAAATATTAATCTATCTTGGTTATTTGGAGACACATTTTGATTGTTTTGATGATCAAAATTAATCTACTCAACCGGAGCTATTATTTTGGTTTCAAATTCGACTGTAGTGAACGCTACAAATAAGAACTTTTATGAAAAAGATTGTTATCGTTCCTTAAAGAATGTATCAAAGCTCTTAAACTAATAAGTTTAGATAACTCTATGAAGTTTTGTTGGTATTTCGATAGGGGTTTATTTTTAAAATAATCATCTGGTCCGAAAAGTAAAAACATCTTCAATGGTCCTTTCTTCGAACTGTCTTACTTAGAAAACATCTGAATCCCACTGGGACTCTTTGTCATCATTTTTTTCATTGTGGCATCTGTCAGTAACGAAAATTTGAATATTCATAACATACGGTGGAAACTTAAAAGTGTTTCACTAGTTTTCAGAAATTCAACGAATTGAGCTTAACCAGTGGCGTAGCCAGAGATAAAGAGTGGGAGGGGCGAAGAAATATTCATATACAAGCCACTGAGAGAGAGAGAGAGTTGACGGAGGTCATTTAAAAAAAAGTTTGGGGTGTATAACTCGTCACAAAAGGAAACACAGAACCACAAATAATTCAAAAAAACGATTAATTTAATGTTTGTCAATTTTGGCGATTGGTTGAAGTCAAAACTACGATATTTACCCTAAAAATTGTGCCAATTTGTAACTGTAAAATATGTCTAAGGCTAAAAAAGAAAAAACTTTGCGACCTATTATTAGTGAAATATGTATTATAAAACTATGTTCAACAGGAATAGCATTGGGATCGAAGTGATAGATTCTCGTCACAGTTGACGTCTCGCTACTCCGCACCCTGTGTCTATGCCAAGAATATGGATATCACAGTTACCTTTTTGATATAAATATCAAGGGAAGTGATATTAAGAATTACCTCCATAGCCCTGGTGGGTGGCACCTGTTATGTTGAGACATGCTATTCCGTAAATTTGAATTTTAGGATAGCTGTGGTTTGTTGTACCCCCTCCCCCAAATCACGGCTCGATAGGTAACAAGGCTCTTATGATGACCGTATAGATCCAGGGGATAGTCTTAGGGGATAGTCACAAAGTCTGTCCCACGGTCCACCAATATATTGATATGATATTTTATTTTGTGTTTTATAATTTTTTTTATATTTATTGTACCCGGAATAATTTCAAGTTTAGCAATTTTAATTTACTACACAGTGTACTCACCTTTTTTTATGAAATCTCAGCTTCTCAGGGTTTGGGTTCATGGGTTTAATGTGTAAGAAATCTAATTACTGTTCTTTTTTAATGCGCGCCAAAATTCTATGTTATTTAAATAAAATTTTTAATAAAGTTTTTAACATCTGATTAGGATTTAAACACTTCCTGAATACGGTCCTGTGTACTCACCCTGAAATTGCCCCAGTGATGTGTAACAGGTGTTCAATATAGTTGTATATACCAACTGATAAAAACAATTACTTCGAAATAATACTTGGGATGAAACAATTTTAAATTTATTTTATGAAAATTAATTTTGTGGACATAAATTAGCAAGATAAACGTTATTTCTTACATCGAATAGGAAAATAAAACTTAACTAAGATGGTCTTTCACTCAACAATCACATTCATACAATGAAAATTATTTTTAATACATGCCATTATGCAACTTTTTAAACATTAGTGTATTTACAGTGATACTGTTTTAAATAGGCCAAAAAGAAAAGCAAAATGGACGATACAGTTGTATCTGAATTTGCAAAATATCTAAGTTCCTTTTATATACACTCACAAGAGAGTTTATTAAATACCTTCTATCTTCTATTAATGTTGAAAATGAATAATCACTTCTTTCCTGATTTAGACCGCTTTGGGCCTTTGTGAAGTAACCTCCAAAACGAAAAGCAAGACAACTCCAATGCAGAATGCCTCTTGATTAAATTTAATATATGGTTTATATAAATGTATTTACTTACGAAAATCCCTCTGTGTTTATTTTCTTCAGGAACCGTGTTACAAGGTTAGTTAAACTATTTTCATTAGTAATTACATAGATATTTTATCAAATTTACAAACTTTTTTCACTGAACGAAATAACGCACTTCTTGTAGAAAATTCATTTTCGAAAAGGGACGACGCTCTCTCTATCAACAAGTACCTAACAACCCATTGCCTTTTTCTTCCTTAGCAACAAACTGCCTTCTATCTCTAAAAGTAAATTCTTTCATTGATTGTCATTGACCAATCAAATTAACTTATAGTTGTTCATTAAATAGATTTTATTATATTTTTTGATAGATTTAATCTTTTTTAAAAGAAAGCATCATATTTTAAATTTCTAAATGAATTATTTAAGTTTAAATCTTTTATTAATTAAATTTTTAAATTATTCGACATATTCAATTTAGGTTGATAATTTTCCTGTTCTAGCTGACAATGCTATGTTCAAACCTGTCATACATCAGATGATAAATACTTTTACAGGTGTCATAGATCTAATAACTGTATTAAAAGTTTTTCTATTTTAGATTCTACCATAATACGAATAAAATTTTGTAATGCTTTTGGACTAATTTAATTTTACATGAAGAAATTCAAGATAATACATAAAAACCATAAACATTCCCGTTTAAAGGTGATTCTTTTATTTGATACCAGGTGATTTGTTTGAGTTTTCTTTATATAATTGAATTTTAGACTTTATCCATTGTATGTATGTATGAGGTACATTATAAATTTTGAATTGCTTCTTTGAGTTTAATTTATTTTAATTTGAATCATTTAAATAGTTTTTCTTTAATATTCTATGATTATTGAAGCTTTTATGTTAGAAGTAACTCGTGTCGGTTATGTACAAAGTAGAGTGTTATTTTTCATATCAATATATGCTCTTTTTACTCTATTCTCTATTAACTTCTCTATTAACTTCTCTATTCACTTCTCTATTCACTTCTCTATTCACTTCTCTATTAACTTCTCTTTTAACTTCTCTATTCTCTATTCCAAATTAATTTTCTATCAAAAGTGAAATCTAGATATTTCATGTCTGTGGAAAAGTTCAGTGTAGTGTTTAGGAATTTAGATCAGCTTCCTTTTTTTGGGAAAAGGACCATCACTGTTTTCCTAGGGTTTACAGACAGAGGGTGATCCTCACACCATTATTCGATTATTTTGAGAGCCACCCGCATTTTATTGCAAAGCTCTCTTTCAAATCTTCCTGTTTGCAGAATGACAAGTCTTCCGCATAGGCAACGATGTAGAAGTTGTCGTCGTTGAAGCGGATGAGTAGAGTGTCAAGGACCATGTTCCACAGTAGTAGTGATAGCACCCCTCCCTGAGGACAACCCCGACCTTAATTTGTATTACTCTTTTTAAAAGCATATTGTGTATCCAACCGCTTATCACCTGAGGAACATTTTTGGAAAAGTGGTTTTGTCAAACGCGCCTTCTATGTCTATGATTACACCCAAGGAGAAACTGAAAAAAATGTGTTTTTTTTAACAAATTAACTCATAATGCTATAATTATTAGAACAAGGTAAACAAAGGAAAATCCGATTCCCGATTCTGAAAATAAACTTAACGTAAATTATAAATAAACAGTAAACCTCAATATATTTTTTTGTTGGTGTTCTGTTAAATAGTTTTTGCATACAACTTATAAACAATCAAGTCGAAAAGTGATTTAAGAAATATTAATCATCGAATGCATCGTCACACTTTAAAAATATTTCCAATGATCTAATAATCCACATTAATCAGTAGCTGTCCGGCAAGGGATACACAAACAAATTTTTGTGAAAATGTTAATTTCTCCTTAGCATTTGTTGAATAGGGCCAGATATTTTTGTGGGATGTAATATTAAATCTTAAATTGAGTGATTTAGTTGAAATTTTGCCATAAAGTGTGTTATCGACTTATGGAAATATTGCATTAATTTGCTTTCTATTTGGTTATTAATTCTAATTTTTCTTTCAAAATTGGAATTATTTGGTTTTATGTTGTAGGAGTGTATGTCACTCTCTTTCAAATAATTTTGATCACATTACCTCCGTTTTATTTGTCGAAAAGAGAAACTAATTTTTTTACAGATAATTCTTCATGTGAATATTTATGAATGGTCTTTGAAATGCCCAATTTCAGAATATGTGACATGTCGATCTACTTGGATCAGCTTATGTACAGCATCGCTTTTTTTCTAGGTGATTGACGTTGTTATATGCAACACTTAGAAGACAACCCTCGTACAAACTGTGTAGTCAATTTTTTTATTTAAAAAAATTTAAAAATTAGAAAAAAATGTTTTTATTGTTTAATATTTTTCTCTGGTACAGCCACTGACTTTTCTAAATTCAATTCACCGATTTATAATCAAATTTTATGAGAATTCCTTTCGCTTTCAACTATAATTTCGCACATGGCCCACATGAATTTAAAAATATTCGCAAAGTAAACATTTCACTGATATTTTAGTTACACATTGTATGTACGAAAAAAATAATAATAATGTAAACAATTACGTTTATTATGAAGATTATGCTTTATAATATTTACAAGAATCGTAATTATATTTTGGAACATTTGGAACGGACGAATTTTGTAATTTCCTGGACTTAATAAAAACAATAATTTTTGGAAAAACATAAAAGTATGCTCATCCTCAATTTTATTTATTTTTAAGCGATTTCTAAAAAAGGTGGTTCAGAATCCGAATTGTAATATACAGGGTGCGGCCACAAAACAGATTGAATATCTTGAAGACAAATTTTTTTTGGAAAAAATGCAAAAACGAGTTGTTTTTATTTCAAGGGGACATCTTTCGATCAAATTCTCAGGTGTCGTACTTCCCTCCCCTCCCTTATGTAACTATTACCAATAAAATTTAATTGGGGAAAGTACTATACGGTGCGTATATTAAGTCTTACCCACTAGGAAACTCCGTTATTTAAGACAAAGATGATGAAAAACTTCCCTTTACCCTTTAATTTTTATTTTAATCGAGGTGTTTTAGAACATACAAGAAATTGTCACCCCTTTTATCCCCTACACTTTTTTAAATAGCATGGGGGGTCGTGTGATACTTCGTTGGAAAGGGTTTGGAAAGCAGAACTCAAAAATGTATCTCGCTTTTGTTTAATCTCAATTATACAGTGAGGACGTTTAGGTTGGAATAAATTCAATATTTTTTTGTCTAAAGCTATTATAACAAAACGCTTACACAGGTCAATTTTTATTTTCAATTGCGCATCGTACTCGTCTTCAATAAAATTTTATTATTAAAAATTTCTGATACAACATTTGTCACTAATTCACAAACCAATGCTTTGGACTATAAGTATTACACATTTTTGTAATCGTCTGTTGTTGTGGAATTCAAAAATATAGAGAAAAATATGTTGTTTTAATAAAAAAAATAACAATGATGCCATGTACGCGAAAGTGGTGACGTCATTCGTACATCCAATGATAGAGTACGATGCGCAATTGAAAATAAAAATTGACCTGTGCAAGCGTTTTGTTATAATAGCTTTAGACAAAAAAATATTGAATTTATTCCAACCTAAACGTCCTCACTGTAAGTTTGTTAATAATGAGTTCACTCAAGATATTATTTTTCAGCAAGATGGAGCTCTACCTCATTACGCTGCTCGAGATCGAAATTTTTTGAATAATTTGCATCTGAGAAGATGGATTGAGCGACGTGGATTCATTAAATGGCCACCAAGATCACTAGATCCGATTCCTCTAGATTTTTACCTATGGGGTTACCTTAAATCCAAAGTGTATGTGGGCCATTGGACGACACTCCGTCAAAGAATAATCGAAGAATGTAGTAGGATTGATATTCAGACCCCACAAAGGGTTAGGGAGGTAACGAAACAAAGGATCTACTTCTACCAGGGGCCCGATTCTCGATTTGACTCCTATGGGAAATATGGCGGCTTTCCCATGAGAATCAGATTTCGGTATTCTGCAGCACTCTCGTAGGAGTCTTCTCCTACAAAAAGCATAGGAACCTATTCACATGGTCCTAAATCATGGGAAAATGGAAATCAGTCACCAAAGCGCATGCGATGTATCTATATCGTGTATTCACCTCTTACATTCAATGCTTTCAGGTTATTTCTTTCTTGTGTACGTTTCATAATTTCATTAAATAAACCCATTTAAATATTCCTAAACTGTATAAAATAAAGAAGACATGGATGAAATGGTTCTTTTAAATCAATTAAAACATGTCGAGGAGTTAGAGAATAGGCCTGACAGAGACTATTGGTCAAAATGACACAAAGGCTGTCCATTTGAGCTCATAAGTGATCGACAATTTGTAAAACTGTTTAGGCTGCCCAAACAAGTTGTTTTAAATTTAATCGAGGAGCTAGATAATTATATTTCTCCACCGTCTAGAGTGTCTGCATTACCAAAGAGCATAAAGGTTTGTACTTATACGACGAATGTTTAAAGCTGTTTGTTAAAGTTGGTACCTATATTGTTGAAGGTCCTTGTAGCACTAAAATTTTATGCCACCGGCAGTTACTTCAGTTAGTCGATGGGTTGCAGAAGTAGGCAATGCTTTGAATGAGAATGGAGTGTTCAACCAATGGGTTCATTTTCATAGAAATGTTGAAGAGATGGATGTGGCTAGGAGGGAGTAAGTGATCAATTGAATTGTTTCTTAAATATAAAAACCTTTTCGTAGATTCTATGCAGCATTTGGAATACCAGGCATTGTAGGTGCAATAGATTGCACTCACGTGGCAATATATAGTAAATTTTATACCCATTTAGAATAAGACCATCCTTATTTATTATTAATAAATCGGTTGAAACAAAAAATTACCAACAAAAATGAACGTCGTAACTAATTTATTAGATGTCACGTTTTTGAAGTTACGTCAAATTTTGATTTCATGTTAATGTCAGATGGTTCAAGAAGCCGCATACGTTAAGTTACTAAAACGGCTGGTACCTCTAAATAGGTATTAATTTTACTATACCCTCCTACGGGAAATGATCATCCTGAACATATATATATTAATAGAAAACAGTATCACTCGATAAATACTCAATTAGTAAGTATATATACCCCTTTGGAGAGTGACAGTCTTCAATATGTTTACTTTTAGGTATGCGACGCCAATATGAGAATATTAAATGTTAATGCTAGATACCCAGGGAGTACCCATGATGCATATGTATGGAGGAATTCTAACCTTAATTTACACATGCAAGGACTGAATGTAGACCACCCCCGTTATTTTTTAATAGGTAAATCACTTTTTCCTTTCAAAGATCAATTACTTTCTCATTTATATTATAAATTATAGGAGACTCTGGATACCCTCTGAGAAAGTGGCTTCAGACCCCAATTAGAAACCCAGAGCCTGGGTCTCCAGAAGAAGCATATAACACTGCATTTTGCCAGGCAAGATCCACAATTGAGAGATGCAATGGACTCTTAAAAATGCGGTTTCGCTGCCTACTAAAACATCGGGTATTACATTATTCCCCAACAGTAGCAGCAAAAATTATAAATGCATGTGTTGTGCTTCATAATATATGCATCAGCCAAAACCTACCGGATCCTGAAGCAGAGGAAGGTGATAATCAGCTTGATTTTGGCATCATTGGAGAAAATCATTTAGAAGGGGCAGATATTGCTGTCGGAAATATTGACTTGGAAGATGGTAGACAACTACAGCGCCAAATAATTCAAAATCATTTTGCAAACCGATAATATTTATGAAATACATTGGTAATAAAATTCATATTAAATCTTTCAAATTTGATATTTATTATCATTTATTTACAAAAATTGCACACATTCCCAACCTTCTGAACAAACCTTTCCACACAAAAACTACTAGTAACTTAAACACAATGGACAATAACAAAAATACGCAAATAAATCCTTAAACAGTTAAACAAATCCTTCAAAAAAGCATATATTAGCATATTCGACTAGGCACCAACTGTTAATACCAATTTTTATTTCATTGAACATGCTAAACTTTCAAGAGCTGTTGCTATGCGCTCTTTCGCTTCCACATCCCTTCTTGAAAGTTTCAATTTCTGCTCATAATAATTCTCTTTGCATGCTGATTTCTTCTCTAATATTCTGGATATATTTTGGCTGGCTTTTGTGGCTTCTGTTAAATGGACCCTTTTGCGTTTTTTTTGTATAATACTCTCTACTTCAGGAGGAGCAGAATGTTGTTGACCTTCCATATTGTCTTCAATTACTTTCACTTCTTTTAATACTTCTGATCTTTCCTCGGATCTTCCATTAATCCAATTATAATCATGATCCTACAATTGTTCAAAAATATAGGTACTAAGTATGGCTGCAGTAAGCTGTAAAAATAATCAAAATTTCAAATACTCACAAAAATCACAACAGATTCCTCGACATTTTCATTGCCCTCCACTGATGTCTTATTCAACAGTTTAAAAATGTTTTCATCGTCCTCTGTGAATGTTTTCTCTAGTATTGGTGCACCGCCACCTGTACCACAAGTATAATGCTTGATGTCTGTATTTTTCTCTTTGACATTTTTTTTTAAGTCTTGCCAAGTCTACAATCAAATTGGAATATAAATACCACACCGTACACAAAATTATAATAACTATAAATACATACCCTTCTCCACATAATCCACTGCTTGTTAGCACCGGGAATGCTATTAAGTTTCCCAGTGATATCTTGCCATTTCTTTTGTGCATCTTTGTAGGTAAAATTGTTTGAAAATTTGCCAGATAATAAATTTTCCTCACTCTCCATGAAAGCCATCAGCGCCTTCTTTTGCGCCTCGCTCATGTGGCCACCTTTCTCACCCATGACAAACAAATACCTACTTTAATTATTAGTTTAATTTAAATTAAGAAATTGAATAATCAAGAAAATCGTTTTTAGTAGGTTATGTTACAAAACTAGAAACATTTTCAGAGCTGCCAATATCACAATACAACATAAAACTGACATAGAACACCTAAAAGGAATTAGCATGCTCAAGCGTGATTGGTTAGAATTAAAAAATATGAGAGTCTATCTCAGACATATCCTCCTATGGGAAAGTAAATTCCGATGGCAGTCGAGAATACGAGTTTTGTATTCCTATGGGAATATTAGTATAGGAAACAATTCATATAGGAATATTTTCTCATGAAGTGGAGAATCGAGGCCCAGGAAGTAAATGGAGAGCAACATTTTGAGCATTTCCTGTAGAACATCAAGTTTTCTTTAGGATAATTTGACATTCTTTTTTGATAATTTTTATTAATTAATTGTTTCGTCCAAAATTTGAAAATTATACATTTTTGATTTCTTCTTCTCAAACCCTTTCCAGTGAAGTATCGCACGACCCCCCTTGCTATTTAAAAAATCTGAGGGGTAGCTGTCAAGTGTAGGGGGTAAAAGGGGTGACAATTTTTTGTGTTTTCAACACCTCAATAAAAATAAAAATTGACGGGTTCGAGGATTTTTCATTTTTGTATTAAATAAAGGAGTTTCCTAGGGGGGTAAGACTTAATATACGCACCGCACACTTGGAATTTGTTTTCCTTCTAAACAATTTCTTTGTTAAGTATTTGAATGTATTTCTTCTTTATCTTTGTTCGGTAACCCTATTATTGGTCAAAATTCGTATACCAGGGTAGAAATATGTTTGTTTCGCGTTTATAAAACCTCAACATTTCAACTTACTAACCTATTTAATGTTGCCATCAATATAGATAAATATAAAAAATTACTACAAAATTACTTCCGACTCGTCCGATAAAATATCATTTTTTTACACCTACACATCATTCATTATTAAACGATCTAAAATTAGGTCACTTTTACAAATAGTTTTTAGATAATTTGATAGAAAAATGTCAATGTCTTCAATTTTTATACGCTTTATCTTTAACATACCTTTTATTTCACTGGTTCGTAGGGCTTAAAATTGCTGTTTATGGATAGAGTGAAATAAAGTAAAAAGAGCGTTTAAAAAGTGCCAACTTTATTTCACGAATGATTAGTGCCATTATTACACACCTTTACCGAAAAAAATATCGAGTTACATTTGACAGCGCATGAACTGTAACTGATTTAACGTTTCATTCATGAAAAATAGTACCACTTTATGCACACTACTTAGTTATACAGGGTGGCGCATTAGAAACAGTCCACCTCAAATATTGTTGGCGGGGGAGGTTTTTGCGGCAAACCCCGAGACACGTCGATTTTGTTTTCGAGGGGGACAACTTTTGATAGTTAACTTATGGTTATACGGTCATCCCCCTAAAAGGGGTGACTACCCCTTCTAGAATCTTTATTGGCATGGGGGGTCGAGTGACACATAATTTGGAAGGTATTTCTATTATCTTTAAAGACATGCTAACATTTTTGTGTTAAGTGTTGAAATTAATGACAAAAACCAGCTGGAAGTGTGAGTGAAAGAAATTAAAAAAAAGTTGTCAGAAAAGTTTTAATCAAAGTAAGTGTTCAAATTGTAATCCGTTTACTTCCAAACAGTAATACAACCTCTGTTCAACAATGTTCCGAACATTTTGTAGTATAACAGGAGTTATTTCACCACATGCCACAGTTATCCGGTGGCGAAGATCTTCTAAAGAGTTCGGTTGCGTTTTGTAAACAACACTTTCTAAATAACCCCATAAGAAAAAGTCCAACGGTGATAGATCAGGCGACCTTGGGGGCCATTCAATGGAACCTCTTCTACCAATCCAATGTGCGGGAAAATGTTGATCTAAAAAGTCACGTACAGGAGCTGCATAGTGTGGTGGAGCACCATCCTGTTGAAAAAAAAATCATTTTCTGGGATCTGATCATCGTTTTCCATTATCTCCACAATTTGAGGGTAGATGAGGTCTTCGAGCAAATTAAGATAAGATTCACCCGTCAAGTTATGAGGTAGGAAAAACGGACCAACAATATTATTTCCAAAAACCCCAGCCCACACATTCAATTTTTGTGGAGCCTGTGTATGTTGTTCTCTCATAATTGCAGGTTTTGCATCACTCCAGTATCTGCAATTATGTTTGTTCACGTGACCATTAAGAAAAAACGTGCATTCGTCAGAAAAGCATATCAAATATAAAAAGTGGGGGTTGTCCACCTGTCTTCTAGTCATCTCCTCACAAAATTGGATACGGCGATCTGGATCGTCTTCGTTGAGCATTTGCACGAGATGAATCTTATAGGGATGGAATTTATGATGTTTCAAGACTCTACGTGGAATTTCTGTAGCTGCTGCTATTTGTCTCGTGCTTGAAGTGGGATCCAATGCAACATGTCCCAAAAGTGCAACCTGTGTAGCCTCGTTAGTAACAGGATGTTGTTTTTTATATTTTCTGTTAGAAACGTTTCCGGTCTCCATGAACTTAGATATTAAATTTATCACGTAGGGATGTCTTACATTCTTATCGGGATGACGTTCATTGAAAACTCTTGCAGCTGCCCGTGCAGACTCGTTGTTTTTAAAATAGTTTGCAACAATTTCAGTTTTCTCTGCAGTGGTGTAAACCATGATAATTAGGTTCATTTACTTCGAACTAGAGAATGAAGGAATTTCACTAAAATAAAACTAGGTACCCGTCAAATTCTACTAAAAACCATTCATTATCTTATCACGTCAATAGCTGACAAACATCTTTTTTGCTATTTCAGTAATAAATGAGAATAGGTTTATAATTTAAAAGGTATAAGAGGTTTAATTTTATTTGTAGTATTTAGATTTTCATGAATTTATATTTTTTACTCCTTTTTTTATTTGTCTTTCTTTTTTTATAAAAATAATAACATTTTATTGGAATGTTATTACCTAATTATTAATTCAGCTTTTTATTCCGATTTCTTCAACGGAGATTTCAATCTGGTTTTTGTCATTAATTTTAACACAAAAATGTTAGCATGTCTTTAAAGAGAATCGAAATACCTTTCAAATTATGTGCCACTCGACCCCCCATGCCATTAAAGATTCTAGAAGGGGTAGTCACCCCTTTTAGGGGGATGACCGTACAACCATACGAAAACAAATTCGACGTGTCTCGGGGTTTGCCGCAAAAACCTACCCCGCTAACAATATTTGAGGTGGACTGTTTCTAAAGCGCCACCCTGTATATGTACCGAAAAACTGTCTATTATAGTCGAGCTTTCAAATTGATAGCAGAGGCGCAGCCGAGGATAGCCAGCACTAGACAGTTCTTCGCCGAGGTGCATATTACATTTTTTCGGCGACCTTTACAAAAAATTTCCGAATTAAAAATCGACTATTTTTGAAGGCAAGTGTTTTTCGTCCGCGAACTCTTTTCTTTCTTTATCTCGACTAAATGCTCTAGATTTTTTCGCTTTGCACCCAACGTTTTAGCGGACGAAAAGAGTTTGCGAACGAAAAGTGTTTGCGACGAAAAGTACTTGCTTTCAAAAATTGTCGTTTTTTGTAAAGATCGGTGAAAAATTACTATTATGCAAGTGTTACAAATTATTGCTTTCAAAAATAGTGAAATATAATATAAAAATGGTTATTGATTGTACAATATTTTTTGACCTTTTCGTGTAAAGCAATTAATTTCTAACTACAACCAGTTGTCGAAACAATTGGAAATTTTGCATACAATCTAACAACCTATTAATATACAATAATTTTGTTCTATAATCATAACCAGGCTTATCAGGACATCGAATTCCGCAAAACTACCTGAACATCCTCGAAAGAGGGATTATCGTATCATTAGCAAGTGGGACCATATAATTTAGTGATTTCTAAAATTATCTCTGGTAATTTATCGAAAAGGGCAAGGGAAATGATTGAAGACGGTATAGTAATTGTTTCATATACAAGTTATTATTTCATACTTTTGTGATGAAGCTGTCATTCTCTAGTAAAAACTGGCCTTTAGCTGTTAGCCATATTCTAATCCTCTCTCGACCTTTTGCATGTAGGTTTTTGCGGAACTCGGCACAGCCCGGACAAACATTTATTTTAAATTTTTAGTACTCCCATCGTATTCTAATAACCGATACTATACAATAATATCATAATTTTGTCCTAAGATCTTGTCCAGGACCATCAGGACAAACTTTTTTTTAATTTGAAATTTCTAGTTCTCTCCTCGTATTCTAATAAACGATAAATTTTCTAAAATAAATTAAATTAGAAAGACGCAGAACGTTTTGATATATATTTTTTTTAATAAATAGGTCATTACACCCACAAAATCCTTACCTACTCCTTATAAGTAGGTAGACCATCGGCTAAGCGACGTCTCTACCCGTAGGCTGAGTGGATGTAGAGTGGAGGCCCACCAGCATTGGCCCTTAAAAGTTTTTAGTCGACCGTTGCGGAGGCGTTCTCATCGCATGACTCTCTGGATGTGAGAAGAGATCTTTTGCTACTTCTGGTGGTTCGGGTTTCGAATCATTCTAATCATTCCTCTCGCTGGAACCGGCGTGAATTTGTTCTGTATGGTCGGTACGGGTCGCGCTTTTTTTTTTCTCAATTTTTTTCTATTATTTTTGACTTTTTCATTTTCGAGTAACTGTTCTTGTGGTTTATTGGTGAGTGCATTTTGAGGAATTTTCTGAGATGGAATTATTTAGTAGGCGATATAACATGTAAGTTCAAAAAAAATTTTGAAATAAATTTTATCAATAATATAACATTTTATTTTTATAATTAATTAAATGCTATTTTTGCTTTTTCATTTATCATTTTTCATTTTTTAACGGATTTAATTGCTGGAATAAAAAATAAATATTTACTGAATTTTATGGGAGATTTTTTGGGGAGTGGTACGTATTTATATGTCAAATTATTGCAAAGAATACTCCAAAAAATATAAATACCCAAATTTTTCATTCATACTTCTCAAAATAATTTTTTCATACAGAAATAACGTTATACCTCCTTTCTCTCCTACACCTCGTAGTTGAATGAATTTATGTGAGAATATGTGTCGGCAAAAACGTATTATGTGAAAATCGGCAAAATAGACAAAACAATTCCAATTGAGAATTAAGTAATCACTTGAAGTGTATTTCAAAATTCATGCGAAAAATTCAGGAGGTGATTGCCCGAAGAAAATTATGATGGGTCTTTCCTATGAAAAAATTTCCTCATCCCCACCCTCTTCTGAGATATCACCCCAAAAAGTTGCTCAGTAAAATTGTGGTTTTATTTTTTTTCTCAAATTTAAATAAAGGTGGAAATTCGCGCAATAACAAACCTCGGGTATTTTTCAACATTCCTGTTATATTATAAGGGGGTAATTTCACCCCCTTATTCAACCCTTACTTTACTTTTTTTTTAAATAAAAATATTATTTAAAATCTCTAGTCTTGAAAAAAAATTTTAAATCTTGAAGCTCTCGGTTTTTTCTTAGAACCAATAGATTTGGAGGAACAAATTAAAATACAATATCATGATTTTATTCTTTATTAAATAATAAACTACGTTTCGAGAGTGGAAAACTGAAAAGATGGAAAATGCAAGGATAAAATAGGATTCATGATAAATATTGGAAATGATCGCCTCCAGCCAAAATACATGAAAGCAGTATACGATAGCAAGTATAAGTTATAAACTAATAACTTAAAAACCCCATAACCAAAAATCACATGGATTTAACTCTGGAGATTGAGGAGGGTCGCAACACTGGCAATCCAACGGTTGGGAAAAGCTGTATTGCCTAAAAATCTGACTAAAATGTACTGGAGCACCAGATGTTTTGTCTAAAATTGAGTGGGATGTCCTCAAATAGTTCAAGGATATCATTTTGGAAAAAACTGGTGTAAGAAATTCCATTTAATGGCCGAGACAGAAAATGTGGCCCAATTAAGTAGTCTCCTATAATTCCAATCCATACATTAACCATTAACAACTGACCTTTTGAAAACGGTCTGCCCATAATATGTGATTATTATTAAAATTTATGATAGATACTCTTGAAAAGTTTGCCTCATCTGTAAACAATAAACATTTTAGAAATTGAGGATTTCTTTGTATTTCGACCGTAATCCCATCGCAAAATGTAATTTGCTCAGGAAAATATTCAGGTAAAAGAACACGTTGGATGTGGTAAGATTGCTGTTCTTTTAAAACTCGGCTAATAAATTATTTAAATTGTTAGCAATTTTTCTATTGCTTGTTTCTGGGTGTTTCTTTGCATTCATAACTTGTCTGGATGAACAAGGTGTACAGTTTTGGTGGTAAAAATCGGTTCTGGCGCAATTTCAACCATATCTCTTGCAGATGAAGGGTACGTGGCTATTCCTTGAATTGAAAATTCCTTCACGTGTGAATTTGGCTTCATCAGTAAATAGAACAAATTAGGTAAAGTTCCTATTTTCTAAACATTTTTGGGATTTTGGGCATACCAATTGGCAAACTCCACTCTTTGAGGACAATCTGTTGGTTTCAGGGCCTGTACTTGGGTATACTTATAAGGATACAACTGCTGTTCATTTAAAATATTCCACACAGTTGAGTAACTTACATTTAAAGATTTGCCAATGGTGCGAGTGCTTAAATCGGGTCTATTTCCAATATAGTTCTTACAGTTCGTTTTCTACCGCTACCTTGTTATTTTGAATTAAATTGTCCAAATTCTTGCAATCTCCTGTCAATTTGAGCAAATGTTGTGTGACATGGAAATCTAGGTCGATTTGGATATCTTTCTCTATACAAGCGCTCGGAACGTCTACCATTCTTTCTGTCTTCCCCGTATATTAGCTGCATATCAGCCATTTCTTCAAAAGTATAATCCATCATAACAAAAAGTGTATGAAAGTTGCACAAACAAATTTAGGTAATTGCAAATAATTTATTTTGGTTTTGACGTTATCTAAACAAAATGACATTTACCATTTCATCATTGACATTCACAATGATAGAAACGGAGGAGGAACTGATAGCAAGAATAATCCATGCAGCTACAGAAATTATTTCCGGCAATCGCCAGTCTTTGCGATTTTCAATGAGAAAATTTAATTTATTTTTGTCACTATTGTTGTTATTATTTTATACGACATTATTAAAGTTCATATACTTGTTGATATAACGCTGGGTGTGCATTTTAAAAATCAGTACACATTACAGAATAACGTTAAGTTAACCATTAAATATGTGCTACTTATAATATTATTTATCGGTTTTTTTAAATAATTTTTCTCGTGCTGTGAGAGACGTTTTAAGCTCTAGTGCAAATGAAATATTGTAGAGAGAATTATAAACTGTAAGTACCTTAATAAATATTTGCGAAATCTATACAGAGTGGCCTAAAAAAAATTAACTTTGCAAATATGAAAATGTATACTTTATTTTTTGAAAAGCTGGGAAAATGAAACTCACACAATATCTATTGTTAACGAGCGGTCAAAAATTGTTTATAGGGTGGGGGCTTTTAAGGACACTGCAGTAGAGGTAAAATATCTATAATGATAGATTTTACCAGCTTTTTATAAAATTAAATATAGCTTTATATTTAAGGGTTGTAAGATTTCTTGTGAAATAGTTTTTCGCTCCAAATTGTACCATTTTGTGAACTGAATCTCCATGATCCCGAATATTGTTTTGAGATCTCTGTTTAATAACTGATGTTATGTAAGAAAAACATTATCTATTTTGCCGCGACTATATTTTTAACCTGCTGTAACAGAATTTTGAAGATATCAATTAAATACGAAGCAGCTACAGGTTCAGTAAAGTACACATTACCATATTCTTGAATACTTTCTGAATGAAGATGAGCGTGTGTGTTACGAAATCGGTCAAGTTCAATGAAAGTGGCTAACCTTTTTTGAAACCGTCACTAAAAATAGCTGGTCTTAATAAAAAAATATATATAAATTTACATCATAAAAGAATAAAAAATCGTATTTTTCTCACTAATTGACAAATGTGTGTGAGTTTACAGAATAGAAAGAAAACTTTTGAGTACAACTTTGATTTATTCAGAATTTACACTATTGGTGAATAAGTCAGCTATTGGGAGATGCTTTACTTTACTTTTATTAGTTTATTACTTTTTCACTCATTTTCCATTCATATAATTCCTATTTGAAACAAGATGTAAAATGATATTCCTTGTCTGGAGTTATGCCTCTGTGATGATTTTGATATCAATAAACCCTTCTAACATTTGATGGTGTAGGGTATGATGCAATTATTTATGTACGAATTTCTTCCATTCTGTTCTGTTTTGTGCTAATTCCGCTGCTTGTTTCCTGCTTAGATCTCTTTTATTTTAGTTTGTCTTCTATTACTTTGTCCCAAGTTTTTCTTGGTCTGCCTCTTTTTTTGTTATTTTCCAAACTCTTTTTACTGGTCTTTTTTCGTTCATTAGTTGCAAATGTCCCCACCAATCTAGCTGTCTCCCTTCTATAAATTCTAATGTGGATTGTACCTCTAGATCTTTTCTTATATCTACATTCCTCAGTCTCTCTCTCTTGGTGACTCCTATAGTTCTTCTAAGATATTTCATTCCTGTTGCTTGTATCTTATTTTTATGTTGTTCTGTTAAGACCCAACACTCACATCCAAATGTTAGTATTGGTCGATATAGCGTTTCGAAAACCTTTATCATTGTTTGTTTTGAAATTTCTCTTTTATTTATAAATGTTGTGTTCATTGCATAGTAAAGTTTATTCGTTTTATGAATTCTATTGTTAATATCGGCGTCTTGTGTCCCTCTTTCCTCCAATGTTACCCCTAAATATTGGAAATAATGTTCTATTTTTTCTCCATCGATGTAGGTGGTTAAGTTTTCTCTGTTCTCTCCTATTATCATTACCCTTTGTTTGCTGATTTTGATAAGAATTAATAAATATACAGTGAAATTATTAGCAAACAATGAAAATATAATTTTAATTTTAATGCCCTGAATCTATCTTTTTCCACAGCAGCATTGTATTAAGACATATTTGATCCTATCGCCAAATTTTGGTCCACTAATCTGCCATCAACCTATATCCTGTATACTGAGATGGTCAAAAGTGAAAACATACGAAAACTGGAAATGAGGAAAAACGATATGGATTTTGGATACTGGAAGTACCCTGAAATTATTTATTTGTAGTTTTTAATTTGTCCTTGAAAGTCTTTCATTCGTTTGGGTTGGGTTCGTACAATGACGTATTGTGTTCGTAACTGAGTTGCACTGAAACTTATGACAAAAATGTCACACAAATATCAAAAGCCAGGGCTTCACCAAATTGTGCTAAGCCACCGGAATGTTTTTGCCAGCGGCCAAATGTCGGTAATGATCAAAGGAATTTCCGCTGCGTAGTGGGTAGCAGACACTTTGACACACTTTTATTCACATTAGCTTGGTATGTGTAGTTAAGTATAGTTTGGCAAACATAACTGAAGCTGTGAAAGGAATGCGGCCAAAAATATTCGATATTGCCACGTTTAACTACGAAAAAGCTAAAGTGCTGAGATTGTAGTGATAATAATTAGAAAATGGACTTTTTATTATTAACAATATGTCAATAATGATTAAACGTTAGTTCTTTTTAATGTGCTTGTTTTATTGGATTTTGTCTATTAACATTATTTTTTTGAATATTAAAAGATGAACACTTTTTCAAATATGTTATGGGTTTTCTTCAAGCCCGCAACGTCGTGCGAAAATCATAATTACCACGCCCTTCGAGTAACTCAATTGGTGAATATTTATCAAACTTCCGTTGCTAAGTAACCACCTGACTTCCTATTGGCAAGCGCGTGCGTGTGTTCTTCCCTCTCACTTCGACAATTGACTGACATTGATTATCCTGTGGCGCTGTCAGTGTTTACCTTTGTATTTTCAGTTTTACTTGGTATCTTATTATTTCGTATCCATATTGAATTCAATTACGATTTTTAACATTATTTGTTTTTAACAAATACCGTGTTTTTAAAAATACCTTACCTCTAAAGCAAAGCATAAATCAGTTTCTATATATATATACTTATTATATAATAGTAAAGGTGCTATGTGAGTTCTGGGACATGGCGGAGGCGCTAACATGGGAAAAAAGCTAAAGTCTCAAAAAGTGGTGGGGGTAGCTATGAAGTATTTTGGGGTGTTTTGAAGTGTTTTGAAGACTTTTGAAGGGGTTTAAAGTAGGTTGTGACGTGTTTAGAAGAAGGACGTAACGCGTTCAGAGACATTTTCAGACCCCTTCAAAAGTAAAACACTTCAAAACACCCCAAAATACTTCATAGCTACCCCCACCACTTTTTGAGACAATTTTGCCAGAATGGACCTTAGCTTTTTCTGCGATTTCCTTATGGAGATCCCATGTTAGCGCCTCCGCCATGTCTCGGAACTCACATAGCACCTTTACTTATAATAATAATAATTATTTTTAATACTTTTATAAAATAGGTACCATACGTTTATGACAGATATCGGCCATGTTTCCTCACCTCTTACCGATGCCGCGTAGCTTCAGATAGTCTTGCCAAACTTTACGCTCTTGTGATTTCTATTTTTGGTCCCAGGACAGTCACTATACCATAATCATATCTTTTTAATTCATGTAAAAGTTCTCTTTCACTGTTGTAAACGTTTCTCGTTTTTATCAAAATTAGGACATTATTAGAGCCTGCGCTTTTTATTTTTTTCATTATCGACAAGCAAGCCGCTTGTGCGGCCGGCCTAATCCTTAAAAAAGTATTAAGTATTTAAAAAAAAACTTAACAAAAGTATTCGCTGCTCTTTGATCTCTTCTATATTGTGATTGCGGGGGCGATCCCTGGTATCTAAAACCCATAACTTTGATGTGAACATTCTTAGAACATTTAATTTATATTTTGTCATAATAAATCTTCATTCCTGTTCCACGTAAATGATGTAGAGTTATTATTCTGATGATTTAACGCCGTTTTCTTTTTCTTGAGACAATTTTCAGACGGACAGAACGAACTTTATCTGTTTAAATCTGATTTATGGTAATCATGTTGTCGTGTTACAGAAGACGTGTCACAATTCAGGCGTGTTTCTAAAGCAGTTTAACATTTAACATACTGCAAATTGAAACTTTTATAGGGTACTAGTTGGGTAGTATATGGTACTGTATAATTCTTTTATTAGGTACATAAAAGGTTTATAGTATTATTTTTTCTTTGAAAAATCTTCAAAAATAAGATACAGAGAGAAATGTATACAAAAATGGAAACAAAATGCATATTTTTCAGGATTTTTCGGAAATCTAAAGTACCGTTTTCTTTTTTGCAGTCGTAGCTCTTCTTCTGATATTTTTTTGCGGTACAAAAGTGTCCAGCTTTTGGTTAACTTGATTAAAGTCCAAATTTTATTTAAAAGTCTTAAACATATTACGATTATTCGAAACAACAAATAATTAAATCTAACACTAATTTCCACGTACGCCTATGTCGGATACAGCAGAATAAAGTTAAATTTTAACTACTGCCACGCCGTCGCTGTTGACACATTCTAACCCGACACACGTAAATCTGCGCGAAACGCAACAATAAAGTTGCTGATTGTTTTATAAGCTGTGTCCAAATTGTGCAGGAGTGAAATAATTTTGTAAACTAAATTTTCTTTCAGTTTTATCCTATAATTTTTCGAAATTCTTAGCCTTCATACAACTAAGACATTGTGAGATGATGACAGTGTTTATATTGGTAAAACCAAACAAATGTTTTTGAAAAGGGTGAATATACGTCAACTTTTGGTATGTCTATTGTGTGATCACGATTGACTTAAATAAACAACTACTAAAAAAATGATGGATGGTTGGACGAAAAAATCTAATTTTGTTATACGGAGTGATAATAATTAACAATTTATAAATTTAAATATTTACGTTAGAAATGAACCTGTCAGTTCGACATTTAAATTAACGTAGTTAATAACAAAAATTGTTTGCTGTATTTGTGGAATAAACTTGGGTTTTTAATTAAATTTAATTAATAAACACATCTGGGAATGGAAAGATCGAGAAGCCTCTATATATTGAATTTTACCGACGTATCTACAAACAGATGCCAGGGAAGTGATTAGTTGCTGGAATTCATGAAGTCGGCTTCTGTTTTCTTTCTCTAAGCCCTTTTCTTCTACCTGTTAGAGGATATTTTTGGTTTTAAAAACAGTGGTGTCGACACAAATAACCATTGTAATAGATCGAAGATAATAGAATTAATATTATTATAACGCCTTACAAAGTTTTGAAAAATATTTTTCAGAAAACAATGACTGTTTAACCAAGAAGGAACAACTACTTCTCGGGCTATATGCTCCGACAGACATTGAATTACACTTCTAAGCTAAACGGGGTTGGTATATCTGCAAGAAACTGTAATCAAGTAAATCATTGTAATGTTTGTTATGAAAAAAAACATTTGAAGGCTATTTTTAACAAGTATAAGAAAAATACTGGATTTTGTTGGATTTTCATTCAGTTTTTTTTAAATTTATTTTGATTTTATAGATATTTATGTTGGTTCTATCATTGATTCTTTATAAAATATAGAAATACTATCGGACCCGACAGACGTTGTCATGTGCTAACCTCTTTTTGATAGAAGGAATATATTTCCTGAAAATTCGACTTTCCTGATTTTTTTTCTTCCATTTTTACGGGAAAACATATTTTTTGTGACAATTTGACGCGTTTTTTTGAAATTATCGTACCAAAAAAACTCCTTTGCAAAAAGTCAACAAAATCGGACCAACCGTTTAAGAGAAGTTCAGTATTAACACGATTACAGCGCCACCTACTGGGACTAATTGTGAATCTAAACCATCCAGTTACTTACTCAGACACACACAATTTCATCAAAATGGGACCAACCGTTTAGGAGTTGTTCATTATGAACCCGATTGCAGCAATCAGGAGAATCGTATCTATGATATTTTGTATACAGGGTCATCCGAAAGTGAAGAGTAAGAAGTTAGGTCACAACCGCAGAGTTGAAAATAGAAGAGCAATTTTCGGCCCTATGGAAACTTCATCGGTAACGTCTTCAATGATGTTTCTTTGAGGGTATACATTGACGTTTCTGTTTCTAAACTTTCGAAAGTTATAGTCAAAAGTATGGAAGGGTGTCATATTGCGAAGAGGTGAAAATAGACGAGTGATTTTCGAACGTTATTTATATAAAAAATACGCATAGTAAAGAGCCGAAAAATACTCTTTTTTGAATTTGACCCGCTTTTTGAAATGATCGCACCAAAAAAACTCCTATGCAAAATTTTAACAAAATCGGACCAACCGTTTAGGAGAAGTTCAGTATGAACCCGATTGCAGCAATCAGGAGAATCGTATCTATGATATTTTGTGTACAGGGTCATCCGAAAGTGAAGAGTAAGAGGTAAGAGGAGAATCTAAACCATCCAGTTACTTACTCAAACACACAAAATTTCATCAAAATCAGACCAACCGTTCAGAAGTTGTTCATTATGAACCCGATTGCAGCGCCACCTACAGGGACTAATTGTGAGTCTAAACCATCCAGTTACTTACTCAAACACAAAAAAATTCATCAAAATCGGTCCAGCCGTGTAGGAGGAGTTCAGTGACATACACACGTACCGAAGAATTATATATATAGAGATTAGAAAAAAATTTTGAATTATGTGAAATAAGTTCAAATAAATTGCGTGGAAATTAAAATATTTTCGAAACAATAGAAATTGGGAGATTTCATATTAATTGAATGTTGAATAAATTTAAATTCACACTTCAATACTATGAAAATAAAGAAATTGTAACAATGTGTTTTTAAAGAAAAAATCTAAAAAAAGAAGAAATATAAAAAGGTAAAGCAAAAGAATTGTCTTTTCAACTGCGCCGCTTATGAAGGAATGTATTAGTCAAAAGCGGTCACAGCCAAAAAACAAATTTAAGGGTTGTTTACAGTTTCCTAAAAAAACCCTTCCCATGATAATTAATGTCTTTTTAATGTAATCTCACGCCGTAGTGGGAAGAAACCGCATTTTTTAAAGTATTTGTCTTATCTATGTTGATACCTAATGACAAAAAAGGGATAAACAATAAAAAAGTTTACAACGTTTTTCAATCTCGCAAAGATTATATGATAATTAATTTATATCTTTATTACCTGCTAGAATTTCAGTTTTATTATTTTTTTATATACAAAATAATCCTATTTTAAGCTTTCGGTTTTTATATTTTCAATTTATTCATTGATAGTTAATTTTCTAATCATAATAAATTTTCAATGTCCCTAGAATCTGGATATCGTTGAACTGACAACACAGTTGGTTTTACTATTTTTACAGTGGACCCCCGGTAATCCGACAAACGTTTTGCAGTGCAGTGTCGAACTATCGAATTTGTCGGATTATAGAGTACTGCCTAAGACCCCCCTTCAATCCGGATTTTTTTACAAAAGAGCATGTTGTAATCCGACAAATTTCAGATCCAATGATAAGATTCTAACCTGCTCAATCATGCATTACATATCTACATTAGCGAAGATTGTCAAAAAATATTCAATAATACATAATAGACATGTCGGATTACAGGGGGTGCCGGATTACCGGGGGTTCATTGTACTTGGCAACAGCGCCTAAAGACACTTCAATCAACTTTAGATCATAAATCACCTTTCCAAATTACTAGTTTCCAAAGTTTCAATTTAGTAGACGAATATAATGATAGGCATGATAAGAATAACTGAAATAATCTGTAACGGCTACTCAGTTTAGAGAGCACCTCAGGTGTAGATTCTGAGACCAAACTAGTACAAATTCAGAGAGTAGTCTAACCGGCTCTCGGGTAATCCTACTTGAAATTTATTTAAGGTACTGAAATTAGATAAAGGTAAATTATGAAAGTTAAGAAAGGTAAGTGGGCGCCACCCTGAATAATATTAGCTTATTTGTTATTCACATCAGCGTTATAACGACACATCCTGTAAGATTGGAAGGGAAAATAAACTTTATGAACAACGTTATTAAATTTACAAGTTGTATATTAACTTTTGTTACAAACAATTATTAAACAAAGGAAAACAATTGACTAGTTTTTATTGACGTCGTTGAAGAAGCGATGAAATAGATATCTATTACTTTCCTGGAATGATGGTGAGGAGATAGTGTCCTTGGTGTCCTTTTGTCCTTTTTAGGTTAAATATCTTGTCCCAGGTAAAGTTCCAGGTAGTGTCTCAGGTAAAATGTGGGTCCAGGTAAAGTTTGTCCCAAGTAAAGTTCGTCCCAGGTAAAGTTCAGGTCCAGGTAAAGTCCGGGTCCAGGTAAAGTGCTAAGAACAATACTAGTATCAGGAACAAATTTACCCAATTTAACAAAATCCAGGATTTCTGAAGTATGATCTTACAATGTTAAAGAAAATTATTAATTTAATATTACATTGTTAAAGAAAATTATTTGACAACGTGGTTCATACATCCTGTATTTTTAGATAAAAGAAATACTCAAAGAAAGCAAAATAAAAAACATAAAATCGAATAACCGATTCTACACCGGTTTGAAATATATTCCAAAATAACATTAAAGATATATGAAAGACAAAAAAAAACCACAAAATCATATCGATATATATTCCTGGCACTGGAACGACATTGCTTCATAATAAATATAGGAAAGTAGAAAACTGTTAAGAAAGGATAGTTATAGTTATACATTTAAGCGAAATAACTTACCATTCAGATGAATGCACTTCTTAAAGATAAGATACGATAAGTTAGAAAGGCTTCAATGGCACATGTTCACAGGAAAGAAGAATGAACCTCTCCGCCATTCTTTAAATACAGGAAATCATATGAAAGATAACAGACTTACGTCTCATGTTCATGTCAAGCTCCGACGCCTTGACCAGGAAAGGAATTTATATTTCAATAGTGAATTCTTAATTCATATTTAATTAATAAGTGGTAGAAGAAGAGATACGAGGTCGAAGTGGGAATATCAAAATAGAAGTGACTATTTTCACGACAGAGGGAACTCGATCGGCCCGTATAGAAACGTTGATTTCGACTCTCGTCGACAGTAAAGATATTCAGCCTTGAAACCTATTCGCCGCCCATAAGATAATTTATTATTAATTAACTGAAGGAAAGTAAAGTGAACGAAATTAACGTTACAAATCATTTGAAATAATTGTATAGATTTCCAAGATTCTAAAGCAATCACTTATTTTTACATTACAATTGTGTTTATATTTATTTTTGGTAAAAATATGAATACGAAATATGACAATCCGCCATCTTAGCTAAAACACCGATCACAAACGTGTTACGTCAAACTTTTGTATATCGTTCGAACTTTCATCGTATTGGGTGGTATTAATAAAACCTGAGTCTGAGCAGGTAGCAAATAATCGAAGTCTGAGGTCGGAGTCTGAGCTTTTACTCGCGTTGGTAAAAATAAACAAAAGTTGAGCTTTAGCTCAACTCCCTTGCTTATGCTCAGGTATCGTGAGCAAATGCTACATGCGTGTTTCGACGTGTCTAAGCTCTGCGCGGCGCCACTTCTCAGTTGTTTCTTAAGCACGGGTCACATTAGGCTGGCATCAGCCGCGAATAAAAAGAAGCCGCTACTATCAGCTTAATGTGACCACAAAATTCGCAGATGGCATCGCCAGCCTGCGAGTATTTGTCAGCGGATGGTGAAGTCGGACATGTTCAACTTTTGGCAGCCAGGCAGCGGCTTCTAGCAGGTCATGTGATCACTCGCACTTGCTGGCACCATCCACCAGCGTAGTCTGACCACCCCTCACCACCACAGTGACAAGCCAGCGGCGACTAGTGCAACACGTGGTTCAATGTGTACATGTTTGATTTGGCTCTCTTTGTTCAGTCTTAATTGTTTATATTGTTAGTTTAACGTCAAGAAATGACTGAGTTAAAGTGGTCAGAGAAGCAGGTTATTGACTTCTTCTTTTAACTCTTGGAAGAGTCTTGAATATGCTCCTAACTGTTCCCTTCTTTGAATCCAAGGCCTACACCACCAATGTCTCTTCTTGCGGTTAACCATTTGTATGCATAGCTCGTTCACGCACATCCTCAATAACCGATTAAGAACTCGTTTCCGTGGACCTACAGACGACATGACGACTAGAAAGAAATGAGCTATTAAAAACCAGGCGAGTATAGGTTGTTCAATGTGACCGGGGTGCCAGCCGCTGATCGATGGTGCTACTGCCAGCCGCTGATTATCAGCGACTGGCACCCAGCCTAATGAGACCCGTGCTTTAGCAGCCGTGGAGCTGTGTGTTTTTATAACATGGAAAGTAACAGCGACGATGTTTCTGATGTGACATTTGTTCAGTTACTAAAAAAACACCCTATATATTGAATAAATCGCAAAACAAAAAAAGGAAGATTGTCTACAGAAAATAAAAAAAGAATTGCATCAAAACTATGGAGTAGATATGACAGCTGGGCAAATTCTAAAAAAACTGAACAGCATGAAAAACCGGTTAAAAAAAAGACCGACTTAAAGCAAACTGGAAATGTACCCATTGTATTAAACGAATGCCAGAGGCTTCTCCACGAACTACTTGAAGGAGATTCGAATCCAAGTATAACGATTAGAAGGTAAGCTTTAAAGTAAAATGTACCTATATGTCACAGGTTCTCCCCCAAATTTTTATGTGGCATATGTTTTTTTTAAGTCGCAACTTTTAAGCAAACGAAATGTTTAAACGGTTTTGGAGGCCCTATCCTAACTTTTCAATTACTATTCTTTAGATTTTGATGTTATAAGTACATTACTGTTGTACGTTCATATATTGAAAATAGTGGCGTTTAAATAAACATTTATGATGCTGGCAAAATAGGCAGAAAAATCTTTGAAAAATAGCTTCATAATACAAAAAACTCCTTCAAAAATGAAGCAACTAGTTAAAGTTCCCAAACACCAAATCTGCCACCTAAGCATCTAAAATTTGTTAAGTCAGGTTCCGAGACTCTTGAGGACCACTTTTAAGTATTTACCAACATTATGTAATATAAAACAACACTCTATGATTTGAGGTACTTTTTCAGTCGCAAGTCTAATTTTGTGTTGTAAAATGGGGAACCTCTGTTTTACTTGCCCAAAACACCTCTCGATGATAACCCTTTCTCTGCTGAGCATGTTATTGAATGCTTGTTCCTCGGGATTACCAGGGTTTCTGAAAGATGTCATTAACCATAGAGCAATACCAAATCTCGCATCGCCTAGGAGAACAGCATAAACTCCATTTCTCCTGTTAACCGGTAGGATTGCAGAATTGGTCCAAATACGGGCATCATGAACTGAGCCTGGCCAAGCAAACAATTCTGACTTGTTGCAAGTCGCAAGCACATTGAATCTAGGGAATCCTTTTTTGTTGATATATTCTTCTCCATGGACAGCTGGTTTTAAAATGGAAAACTGTAAGATTCTTGCCCAGTTGCTTTTTATCTTTCAAATTCTTCGTCGATGGAAGGAAAATGAATCCAATAATCTGTTTTTGCATTATTCTTGGAATAACTGTTGATATTACATTTGATACGATTGGTTGGCGAACTCCGATATCTGTAGCAACACCAGTCTGAAAACCAGGATCTGCTACATACCTTAAAAAAATTTGTAAACGTTGCAGTGACGTCAGAGCTCCTCCTCTTCGCTAGTCTGAGTGTCCCAAGAAATGCTCACTCATCCTTGCAATGTTTTCCCTTTGAAATCGACACAACACCTTCCAGTCGAGCTCGTATACTTCTCTGCGCACTGTATACACCTTACGATTGCGTAAATTGTTTAAAAACTCCGCCATGGTACCGATTACTTCGGCATTGAGTTTGCTACTGACTAGACTCAAACAAAATGTATGAAATGCTCCAGTGTTTGAGCAAATTCTTTTGTTTATTAATACACACTGGAGCACATGCTCAAAATTAAATGTCAACCGAGTTCGAGCAAAAGCTTCGTTTTAATAATTATTAATACCGATTGGAGCATATACTCCAAATACTTTGAGCTGGAGCGTTTGCTTCAGTTTATTAGTACCACCCATTTTCTGGTTTTGCATCGTTTAAATGATATTTACTCCTTATAGAATACATGACTATTACACAACATAATTCAAATTAATAATCAAAATAAATTTTTAATTTGCAAACTGTGAAATATTTTTGAAGTATTTACAGATGTGTGATGTCATAGAGACGCCATGACTATTCTAGCGTTTTGGTGAGAATTTTTTTTTCAAGAAACAATTTTTTTTTGGATAAAGCTTATGCGTACAAACATCGTGGAGCAGTTTTTCAAAATCACTCATCATGTGTTGAAAAGTACTTCTATACTTAACAAACATGAACATCGTTTTCAGGTTAAAATTGCAATACCTGACTCTGTATCATCATAAAATTCTATAATTAGAGGTCAGACTATTTTTACTCGAAATAAATTATGTTTACTTTGAGTTGAATATCCTACAAAATCCCTTTTGAAATTAATACAATTATTTTAGAAATTTATTTACTTAGTACGTAATTTTCACTCCATATAAATTCCATTACAAAAACTACGAGGATTATACGTTTTTTGTGTCGAAAGAGACCACAACCAAAAGAAGATTATTATGTTGTTATTATAATAAAATTAACGGTTTACGAGCTACTTTGTTATGGGTGCCAGGAATTGTCGGAAATAATCTTTTAATGGTCTAGAATTCTAGAAAAAGAAGAAGATTGTACCTTGTGTTGTCCAAAAAGCCGCATCGTGGAAGAAGCACGAACATTTAAAAAAGGAACTTAGTTCAGCCTCCTGGAAAAAACTCCATGCCAAAGACAGGCAAAAAGGTTAATACGACCTTCTGCTCAATTCGACAAATTCTCATCAATTCTCACTGCTCACTCAGATACCATCTTTGCAAGAAAGGCAAAGTGGACAGTGGACAGATGCAGATGATACAAAAGAACACATTACCTACAATTGCAGGTTAATTGTCCATCAACGCCTTAAATACCTGAAGCAGGACTATATAGAGCCTGAGCATGCTACAGACCAAGCTCCAAAACGGATAATAGGCTTTCTCGGAAGCCTAGATCTCTTGGCATAAAATATAGATAAAGAGTATACACAACGGTTTAAGAGATATGGACAATTTTCTGTCTCACTTCACACCAATTTTTGGTTTCTCATTCTGTAGACATACAACAAAAATTTGTATATAGTTACTTATTTTTATGGTTTTTATGATTGTTTTCGTATTTTTACCTTAGTAAAATTAAGTTGCATTAGTTTGTAATAATTAGTATAGGAAGAAATTGTATATCATTATTTTCAGCCCTTCTATCATCTCCCAAGTTTTTGCACGAACTCCTGGGGCACCTGGGCCATTTTTTGTCCATTAGTAACTATATCCTTATCGTCCGTGCATTGCTTGTGTTTTGTGCTTCTGTATAGCTATAGCTACTGTCCTTAATGAAATAATAGCCACTCATCTTTTGAGGATGTAATGGGCTTTTATGCTTTGGTGATTGCCCTTCCACCCTCTTTCTTATCTTCCCATGAGATAATGTTTTCTTCATCTTATAACTTTGGACTTGGCTTCCTTGTCATTGGACTATTCTTTTCATACTTTGCTGATTGAATCTTCCGTCAGGTGGCACTAATCTTAATTGAACGAGATTAATTATGAAGATTTTCGTTATCCCAAGGCACTGATCGTGTAAAAAATTGTCTTATCTTATAGATAATGAAAATTACTATTTTGTAGACTCCGTCCTGTGATTATATACTTCAATCATTAATCTTCGATCATTTTCAGGTGTCCGTATCAAATTTACACATCTTAATAGGTTTATTTCTTCACTTTTAAAAGTAGTTTACTATTATTAGGAAAATCATTTTATTTATAACAATTTTCATCGAATATTAGAACTATTAAAACAGAGTTTATTCGACGGTGAGGTTATTAAACTTTTATTGGAAATTTATGAGAATCTATACAACCGATAATTTTATATCTAGTCCATAAAAATTTATGCGCCGAAATTAAACCTAAAAAAACATCGGAATACGAAAATAGGTTATAAAAAAAATGAAGGTAGTAATTAGATTTAAATTTTATATACAAAATGCGCCTACAAAAAAATTCTGTGCCAATTTCGTTTTGTGCTGTAAGAAAAATTTGACTCGATGAAAAAAAAATCTAATTTTGCCAAAGTAACAATTAACTTAGCGAAACTGATTATTGTCTGGTCAAAAACCTCGTTTTCAGGCGAGTATTTACATATCTTATAGCTTTAACTATGATGTTGTGAGAATTTTTATGAATTAAAAAAACATCTTTAATAGCTCCTATTTTCTTATAATTAATCACTTTTAATTTATATGTCTCACTATCTGTCTGATTTTTTAACTTTATCACTCTGTATTTATAAAAAACTACAGATTTTTACGTTTTTGTGTTCTTAAATGCGTTCAGTCAACAGAAGCAAACAAGAGCTCCGGAAAATATTCGAACTAAAAGAAAGGTCATCGCAACCAGCCAATCAGGAGCCAATGTTAATCGATTGTACATTAGTAATTGTAAACATAATCGAAATAATATGACCGAATCATTGTATCAATCTACATTATACATCAATTTTAGTGGATCACTGTTGTCAATGTTATGATAATTTAGGGGCCATCCATGTGACAAGGGGCCCCCTGCCCCCTGTCAAAACCTTTGTGACGTCACATTTATATGTTAATAAAAAACTTTAATGTCAATTTTATTAAAGATTATTTAATGAAAATAAGAGAAAAATTAAAATAATTACTTAATTACAGTTACCTGTAAATAATTGTCATATTAGTAAAGCGTGATCTATAGACGTCAAAAAATAATAGTTCAATACTATTAAACGCTTTACAAAATTAGAATCAAGACTTTTATTTAGACAACACGGTGGCCTTTTGATAATTCTGACAAATTCTAATAATTTTAATTATAAGTTCGGATTATTTTTATTTTCGCATCGGCAACACTGAACTGCATTTTATTTGATCTCAGCTGTCATTCAAAATCCTTGATTTTATATTTTTATACGTTATTTGCTTCATGGAGATTATTTAGTCTCCATGATTTGCTTCATAAATTACAGAACAATCTGTCTTTATCAAGACTCATTTGACTATTAAGAATTGGCTACATACAACCAGTGCATAATAAAACTTTGTTGTTTTCAATACAAACTTGACCCAAATATTTTTTAAGACATTACTATTGAAATAGGTAGTATACCGTAAATTTCAGAATATAAACATTTAGGGTAGATGGTAGTTTTATTTTTGGTTCAATCTTAATTTTTCATTAACATTTAGAGTTAAATTTCTAGTAACTTTGACTTTGTTTACTTTGTTGTCAGTTGTTGTTTGCTTGTGTCGACTGTAGATTGTAAATTTCTATCGACATAGTCGTTCCATTGCTTCATTTCGGAATCTTTTGGTGTTATTTATTAAAAATTGACTGCTATATCGGCACAATAATACCTTAAGTAGCTTTAGGGGTAGATTAAAATCAGAAATAATAATGTAATTGAATATATTTTTAAGTTTTAATGGAAAATAGACGAAAATATAAAGTTGCAAAGATTTGGGTTTGGGACTTGGAAGGAATCGAAGTTTTCAATGCTTCCAAAATCTATTTAGTCGGCATGTATACTGGTGTGACATTCCCTGAGACCGAAAAGATTTTTCTTCTACTTAATTCCTGATGCTTTAGTTTACGTAAGGATCCCTCTTCTATCCAGTAGTCTCCTAGGTGTTGTTACCTATGATTCTGTATTGCAATGCATACGGAATAGAGGTTTCTTCTTCTATTCTACAGAATCTACATTCTTCATTGAGTTTTCCTAGGCACACCCATACCATTTTAGAACTGATTACACAAGAACTCAGTGCTTTAATGGCTGCTTGACTATCCGACATGATAAAAATCCTTTGCCTTCTATATCTGTGATCAATATTGAACTGGGAACTTTCTTATGGCGAGAATTTCCTCTTAAAAGACACCTGTAGCTTTTCCCAAGCTTTCAAAGTGTCCCGTATACTCCTATCCCAGTCCCTTAAATTGCTTTATTGCCATCTGTATACCATTGAACGACATTTTTTTCAAATTCTGGTAACGATGTGGTGATCCCATTCCTTCTTGTTCTTTCTGCAGCACTTTCCACTATCATATATGTATAATGGCTTGAAGATATAAACCACTTCCATACCTACCGTTGAGCATGTTTTTATTTCTCCTGTAAGGCATACTCAGGCTATAGTCTTTGAATTTTGGAGAGTTAGTCTCTCGTCGTCAATAGGCTAGTACAACTATTAGACGCAACGGCTCCATAAGTCTCACCATGGCTGTGTACATACAGCTTGCAGGTATTGTGATTATGGAAAAGATTTCGCGACACAAATTTCGAATGTCCTATTTATATACCCGTTCTAGTGTCTAGGTAATTTTCTGCTCTAGAAATATTTCGGGATTATTAGAAAACAGCGAACATTTTTTTTGCTCACGACAATTTTCATTCAGTCCGGTCCTGAGTGTTTCGTTTTTTTTTCTTTTGTTTTATCTGCTTAGACACATCTTACATTTCTGCGAAACAGTTAACAAGGGCTAGTTTCGGCCAATTAACTGTAATAGTGACTTTTTTATAAAAAACAAAATTGGATTGAGTTTCACAATGCCTCATTTGGTTAACGAAAAAGGATTATGAATTTTGTATATCAGTCAATGAGGATTTTTGTAAAGTGTTTGAATATACAGATACATTCAAACACAAACGGAACATAGGGATTTAATGTATTGTCCGATCTAAATAGTCCACCAACTAAACACTTCTATAAGTTCACTTCAATGAATATCAATTATTGATCTGGACAGCTGGATTCAGAACCAATGTGAGAAACCCCGCCTCTTCTCCTTCCAAAATTTGTTAGTTATGTGCAAGGTGTGCGAACTGCGATTTAGTATTGAATAATTATTTGATGGGGGTAGTAAACGTCGCTACATATTGAAACAATATTCTTACGTTTTATGTTGTCAAAATCGAAAATTAATTGTTAAATTCTCTTTAACAATTAATGTTTCGAGTTAAGATAATATGTTTTGATTTCTTTTGGCAATAACGGCTTTCAAAATAAAAATAAATTCGTAAATAAAACAAAATAGGATTCCTTAAATTGAAATAAAGCAACGCTCTCATCTACCGACTGCTGTTTACTGACTGTCTGACGCTAATTAAGGACCGCCCACAGTTGAGAATACGGAGTGGTGGGAATTGTACGATATGTTATAGGTGTCCAAATAAATGATTGTAATAATTGTGTTTTTAATCTGTTGAAGCTGGATGTTGGTCGACTAGTTCAAAAGCAGTTCTGATACAACGCTTAAAATCCCTATGTTCAGTTTGTGTTTGAATGTATCTGTATAACCTTATAGACATTGTAGTCTGTATACTTAGAAGCTGATTAATAAAAAGTGAATTTGCAATGATAGGATGCATAAAACAGGGTGGAGAACTTTAAGGTTAATATCACAGCATACAATAAGGGCGAAATTCGTTTAATGTTAGAGGGGTGGAAATAAATACCCTTGAACATGACGGCTAACTCTTTAGCTTTATATGAAATTGGACTGAGTTTGACAAAACCCGAACATCCCTCATGGTCTATAGAACTGAAAAAACCTACAGCAAGCGCCAAACGTGATGGCGAGCGATCGCGCAAGTATAGACTCTCCCAACTAAATTACTATTGGATTGCGATAAGCCCCTTGCCGGTCAGTGTCGTACCTATAATTAGTTTTAATTAGGGCAGCAAATGGAACATGACTTCTTTGTAATTTCTTTTCATATTTTATTCAGTATTATAGGTAGTAATACGGTTCATTAAAATGTTATATAATGATAGTTATTAAAAAATAAACTTTAATCAGTCACTATCTGAATACAAATTTTCTTCATCTTCACTGCTGCTTGTGCTTGTGCTGCTATCGTCATTTAAATGTATAATCACTGGATTTACCTCTGTTTGAACATCTGTGAATGTTTCATTTTCCCAATATTTCCGCTCTATATCTACTACATGTAGGCAACGCTTTTGCCATTCCTCGGAAGTGATTTGATCAAACTCGTGCTCCGCCAGTTTCCTCACATCTTCCAACTTGAAAGTTACATTCTTTTGGGACACATTGTTTTTGACAGTAGCCCAAATGAGTTCAAATCCGGATGGTGGGGTGGAAGTCGCAAAACGTTATGTCCGTGTTCAAGCATAACCTCATCAAATTTGTATCTAATATGATGCTTTTTATTTCTCTTGATCAACTCGTATAATTCGGGTTTGAGCATGTCAGGGGTAAACAAAATGTTTTTTTCGTGCAGCCACTTCACCATGTCAGCCTTCCTAGAATTTGTGTTGGGGGCTGGATTAATTTGAATATTATGGTATGGAGCATTATCGGTCACGATTATCGAATTCACAGGTAAATTTGGGATCGACTTTTCTTGTAACTATTTACCATACTTTTCAGAATTCATTTCTGAATGATAATCCCCTGATTTTGTGCCCGATTTAAATATAAGCCGACAATTAGGTATAAAGCCCATGTCACCTCCTGCATGGACAATAATGAGTCTTGGTACCTTCGAAATATTTTTAAATAACCCTTTGGTTGATTTATCCGTCCAGTTCTTAGAAGGTGTATGTCCACTATGAAGGTATGTTTCATCAAGAAACACAATTGGTCGTTGTTGGCTACGAAAATAATTGATTTTTTGTAAATACTTGATCATCAATGCTCTGATGTCCATTTTCTCTATTAAAATGTTTCTATTATTTTCAGTCCTTCTCCATTTGAAACCTATTTTCTTTAAAATTCCACGAAGAGATGTTCCCGAAGCCACAATTCACAAAACGTCATTAATTTTGTGTTGTAACTTTTTTACCGTAATACGACACCCTTCCGTCTTATGAAAGTCGTAAATAATCCGTCTAATATTGGAATACTCATACTCGGGAATATCAGTTATTGGTGCTCTTCTAGGCCGCTTCTTTCTTGTGGTGGAAAATTTTACTTGCACGGTATTTGCAGAAATTAATTGCTCCCCTTCTTTAACCACTCTTTCAATGATTCTTATCGAAATACCTAATAGAAAATAAAGATTGTGTTGAAGTAGTTATTTTTGAAATTCATTTAATGTTACTTGTAGCGAGAGATGTTTTATTTTTCACATTTGATAACGTATCCGACTCACATTTGACAATTTGAAAATAATTGAACACTTTAAAAATTATTTCACGTGCCTGACTCTTGATAACTCGTTTTTTGTTAGGCGATGACATTTTTTCAGAAACAACACAGAAATTATTCAGACAATGCCAAACGCCAACATAATTGGAGGACAACTAATGATACGCCTCTGTACAGAGCATTTATATGTCTTGCAACAGCTGTAGTGGGAGGTAACATTGAAAATGAGTTTGTGCGCATGGGGGCGGGCTCGCCATCACTTTTGGCGCTTGCTATATCTATTTTGACAATTGACTTTTCTTTGGCTTGAATTGTGTATCAAAATAACTCATTACTGTTGAGTATCCTGTATCCCTTGCACAAAGTTTTCGTTTTTGGCATTGTCTTGTAAGACTTCTGGAATTATAACATTGTTGATCACATGAAGAAAAACATCATCTTCTCTTGATGATGAACTCTGCTTAAATATTTCCATGAAATCATTAACATCCACTTCGTGAATATTACATTTGAAAAGTAATACTTAATCCAAAAGAAACAACACACACAATCCGTCGTAAACCTCTAAGCCCTTTAAGTAAATTTTTGAAATAGCTCCCACCTTCCTCCTTTCCAAATAATTTGAGCATGCGTAAAAAATAATCCTAAAATCGTCTTTGCTCTAAACTGGGGACTGGTTTAGGCGGTTTTCGAACCGTCCAAGAATTGTTCTAAAATAAACCCGAACGCCAAACTGCGGGTGTCAGAACCATCCTGAACAAGGCAATTTCGACTGCGCAAACTCCGGACAGTCTTACAGTTTTACTCGAGTCATAAGGGGAAAATCGTATCTAATTTTATTTGAAATGATAGAATATGTCCTAAGTAGGGTCTTTATCCTAATTTGCAAATAATAGAAGGATTAATTTGCTGAATGAATGTAATGAGACAGCGTCCTTACTATACGTAGTTTATTATAAGTGCATTTATAACAATACAAAATAATATATAATAAAATTTTTATTGTATTCTAAGATAATGGTGGCAGTAGGTCGTAGGTGTAAAAAAAATTTGGGCCATTCGAATTATTAAGTAGGTAAACATTTTCTTTTGAATATGTACCTATGGACGTTAATTGTTAGAGCAAACATTCAATTGCGGCCTAACAGGACATCAAATATTAATATTTACATAGTCTTAGTGCTAGATGGAATTTTATTTAAGTTGGCTTGTGCTGAACTGATTGGAATGAGAAATTTCGTAATTGCTGAAAAAATTCTAAATTACCCAGACGCTCCAGGGTTGTCCCGTTTTTATTTCTTGAGTATTGTACCTTGGACTTTGAAGATACTCCAAGATAACAATCCAATCGAAAAAGGAAAACAAAGTTATCGAGGTATTTTTAGGTTTATGACAATTGCATTCATTTGATCTCATCAGGTTGTAGTCACCCAGAAGAATTTTTGATCGTCTAAGCCCTATTACATCTTTCCAATGTTCAGATCTTCTCCTTTTCTCTACTTTGCCTATTTCTTTCGATATTACATTGGAGCTGATACCACAAATTGTTCCGGCCCCCAAAAGGGTGTTTCAGTCCCCCTCTTTGCTAGTTCATTTCCTACTATTTCCGGTGTGTCCTGTGGAATCCACAGTAAGGTGACTATATTGTTCTCGCCTAGTTCATTCAGTTTGTCCAAACAAGACCTTTAATGGCTGCTTGACTATCCTAACTATGATCAGGGACGTATTAAGATAGCTCCAAGGTCTCATTTAAATTTCATTGGTATTGAACCTTGGACTTCGAAGGTGCAGCAAGAAAACAATCAAGATAAAATTGGAAATGTATAGTTATCGAAGTATTTTTAGGTTTATGAGAATTCCAAAAGAAGATAGGTCCTATCTAACTATGACCAGGGACGTAACAGTATAGCTCCAAGGAGGTCCTATGTAAATTTCTTTGGTACTGGACCTTAGAATTCGAAGAAACACTAAGAAAACAATTGAAATAATATAGGAAATATATAGTGTTTGAGGTATTGTGAGGTTTATGATAATTCCAAAACAAAATAGATATCTAAATATGCGCAATGTGGTCCTATGTGAATTGGTACTGATCTTTGGACTTCGAAGATACACCCAGAAAACAATCAAAATCAAATAGGAAATTTATAGTGTTTGAGGTATTTGAACCAATAAATGATGAGCGTCAAAATATGAGACCTATAAAAGATGTTGAGTGTCAAAATATGAGACCCTAAAAAATATATGTATTCAATTCTCAGGGTTAACTTTATGAATGTGGGTTCTTATGAACCCAGAGTAAATTGTAGAGAATAGTCTAATCGGATAACATGATTTAGAGCTATTGTAATCATAATACCTTGTACCACAAAGTTTTCTCAAAAACTTTGAAAATACCTACAAAGACTCTAGGTAGTAGCTATTTTGAAGTTTACTTGGTTACTGCAGGTAGGTAGTTGAAGTTAAAAATAAAAGACAGTCTCAATGATTACTAAGTCTAATGAACAGTGAATAGTTATACAAAAAAATACAATAGTTATATAAAAAATACAATAGTTATCTTGACCGCTTTTAGTTAGTGTTGTTAAATTAGTGTTATATATTTAAAACTAGGAAAGATATAAAAACAATATGAATGCAATACAAAAAAACTATCCGCTCTTAAGCTACTCATCTGTAGTGATTCTTATGCTTATAGTTGAGGTCCCTCGATGGATGATGGGTAACCTGCAGGTAAGTGTCTTCTGTTTAGATAGATGTCTTTCGATAAATTGCAAATCGGTATATTCCAGTTCAGGCAAGCTGTGAACTAAGCTTCGTAAACCTCATAGAAAACTCATGGAAACTTCATACAAAAGCGTATAAGCCCATAGGAGACCTCATGGAAAACCTTATGGAAAACCGCTAAAAGATATAAAAAAGTAACGGTTTCCATCATTTCACAATTTGTTAAACCCCCCCAAGAAAATAATAATTTTACAATTACATACATCAAATCCTACTTAAAGGAATAACAAAAAAGTTTATTCCAATTACATGTGTTACATTGAATTATATTTAGAATATTTAGAAAGAAAAGTTTTCACAATTAAATGTTTCACATTTCTAACTAAAGAAAAAAGTGAACAGACATGCCCCTTGAAAGTTTTTGTTTTATAAATTTGGTTATCTTTGAATTCTGTACAAATATGTTAGGTAATAGAAATATGAGAATTTAGAAATTAAACAACACGTAAGTGGATAGTAGTATTGTTTGCAAAATTCAATAGGAAGAACAGATATTCATTTTTTATAAGCTTCCGCCATGTTAAAATATAATTATCTATGTCGTTCCATTTAAATCCAAACACATCGACAGCCTAGTTAATCTATATGTCTTTAATTAATGTAATAAAACTTACCAGAGATAAGAATTATCGTTTAAACTATTTATTGTTTACAAATTATAATTCTTCAATATCTCTGCGGCTTCAAAGGAATTTTATTTCGCCCTTTCTTAGCGACAGATTCATAGAGACAAGCCAGCCTGCTTTTACACTTTCCTCTCTGTCTCAACGCAGAACCCCTAATGCGCATATGTCACAGGAAATGTCTGCTACCACTCTAACGTTAATATAAGAAACAATAATTACTGTTTCATATTGTTAGGTTTATGTCAATTCCAAAACAAAGTAGGTACTGATAGATAAAAAAAGAAGAAATAGCTATTGGACAAAAGTCAATACTGTGTTTTAAAAAAGGAATCCATTATCTATAGTCTCTTTATAAAATACAGTTTTAATAAAAATAGGAGAGAAAATTGAGTAATTTGTTTGTTACGTTCATCTTCTTTGTTCAGTGTATCAACTACTCATTTACAGGTTCTCTAATGCTTAGTGACATTTCAAAGCAGTCTCAATACAAACGGTCGATAATTTTAAAACAATGTGTAACATTTAACCATAACATAAACAAATATATTTCCCAGTATCTAAATATCTATCTATAGCATGGTTAAAAGACACAAAAATTGTTTGTGGCATCCTATTGAATTCGCCGAATAAAATCTATACACTCGCTAAGTGTTATAAAATATTTTTTTTAAGTCATTTTACCGTTATCTCTTCGCTAAAGGCAAAGTCTCGCTTATTGCATATATTATAATTGTTTATTTAACTTAAATAAACATTGATGCTTGCTACCGTTGCTTAGAAGAATGCAAGGGATTTAAAATAAAATTCTCTATTGCGAAAGAGTGTTATGGTATAAGTTGAAAAGAAACTTTGTATAAGCATAACGGTTATGGTTTACTTCCTTATAGAAACAAATTCAGCTCTTAATGGAGTGTAGTTTATTGTTTCATAAGACGTGTTTGCATCATCGAGATTCTTGTTTTTTAAGTAAAAACAATGCTATTAGAAAACTAAAACACCTACTTTTATTAGTTGGGTGGTATTTTGAAGAAACAATTGCTTAAAATCTCGAAATTACCAATAAATTCCTATCGTCCTTTTTAATAGCCGGATAAATAGTTGTCGACATCGATTCGTTGTTTTTGATAGAAATCGTAAGATTAAAACTTTAGTTTCTGTCACATGATAACATCTTGTGGACCTTTACCAATAATCTTCGGGTAAAAGGCTTTTAAATCGTCGGATGGACTGAATGAAGTGATATTTGAAACTAAAAATGTGGATTTGGGTTGAGATACAGGGTGATACCGATTTAAGGATAGTTTAGTTTCTTATTTTTTAGACCGTAGACAAATAATTAGGATCGAATATGTAGAGTATTCTAAAATGGGGAAAATATTCAATAATTATTTACACCCTGGTAGGTACACATCGACTGATTTGAATTTAACAGTATAATATATATAATAATATATTTTGGAAAAGGTTAATAGTATTTTTGAACGTGTCAAGTTCAACAGTAGTTCCCAAAAGGATGGTGAAAGGGCAGAAGACAAGACTTCGTCAGTGATCTCATTAAGTAAAACTTGTAATTACGGAGCCCATAGAGTAAAGCCATAACCAAACTTGGAGCCTGGTGATATCATGTGGATTCCTGACATGGGCCGAGAAGAGCATATCATTGATAAAGGAAACGAACCAAATTCGTATATAATGATGAAACAGAACTCCAGAGAACAAGAAAGTCGTTAAGCAAATTTCCTGAAAAAGACAAATGCATTTCACGAGAAAAGAAGGTGGCATAATTTACACAAGACAGTACAGAAATAAATAAGAAGTCAGTGTAATGAAACGAATGAACAAAGAGAGAGAGAGAAAGAAGAAGAGAATAAGATATCAAGCAAAACAGAAAGGCGTTCAACTAAGAAGTTAGAGAAGTATCTAGAAACCCAAACTTTACCAAAATAATAAAATATGATGGGAAATGTGCTGAAGAATATCAGTTAGGCTAATTGCGAGGCTAATTGTCAAATATTGTTCGTACAAGTTTATGTTGTTAATAAGGATTCGTTAACCCTAACCTGAAACGTGTTTAGATATTTACGACATACAAACGTTTGGTTCAAATGTAATCTTAGTTGATCCAAGTTTTGTCAAGGTAGAAGACTTTCTTTACGAAAATTCTTGAACTAAAATTTATAACCTCTACAAAATTTATCAGTTTGTGTTTGTTGGTGTGTGTATAAAAATGCAATCAAACAATATGGGTAAGAAAGTATATTATTTAGTATTTTAATTAATAAAATTTATTTACTCAATTGCATTTTTCTAGTTTTAACTCTTATAATTTCAGGATTCTGCTTAGTACAAACAATAGAGGCAGGTCAGAAATTAATAACATTATGCATTGAATACTTTTATGTTGTGTTCTTTTTTACAGTTCTTAATTATATTATAATAATTATATTTGTTTTTTTTGTACACATACCCGTATTTTGGTGGTTGTCAATAGTTGGCTATTGTATGATGTATAAAAACAAAAATTTTATCTTTATAATGGATGGCTACTAATTTACAAAATAGGTATATCATCTGGATTGTAAAATGTTAACATTTGTAAGTTAAATGCGTCTGCACAATATATGTGAAAATAAGATGAGCAAATAGGTGTTTTGAAAAAAATCTTCTTTTTTTTAATAGAAAAGCCTTAGATTTTCATTTTTCCATTTTCTGTTAAAGCTGTAAAGCTGTAAGTTCCACTTTTTTTATATTTTCTTATTGACCTATTCATTTCTCTACTGCATATAAAGTTTAGTGTCAAGTGGTCAAGTGACATATAATAAAAAACATAACCTTAAAATCGCTGAATGATACGGCTGCATTCATAAACTCACACTTCAGTGAATATCAAATGGCTGAAGAAGGTATATTTAAAAGTATCTAATTTTTTGTTCACATCCAGCTACTACTATCAAAATGGGCTGAACAAGTACTTCTTCAGTCTGTTAATAATAGCCGAACAGTGGCTTTTAACTTTACTGAAGAAGGGTTTATTCAGAGCATACTAAGCTGACTATGAATAGCTGAACTACAGATGTTCAGATTTCTGTAAAAGCGCTTTACCAGCTCATGTTAAGCCATTTTAAAATAGCTGAACAATGAAATATTTGATGGGCAGAAAAAGCGCTTCTTCAGCCCGTATTCAGCTAGTAATGAATAGCTGAACAACACCAGATTAAGTAAGCTGAAGAAATGCTCATTCAAGCTATGTTCAGCCACATAAGCATATTGCTGAACAATATCTAGTAAGTTGGCTGAAGAGGCACTTATTCAGTATTTAGTTCAGCTCTATCGATTTTGCTGAATAATGGCATCTATATTGACTGATTCAACGCTTATTCAGCTCATTATTCAGGTCAGTAGCTTAATCAGCGTTTAACACCCTTAACCAACTACTAATCAGCTTATTGTCTGAACAGGCTCAATAAATCAGCGTTTATTGTTACTTGGGAAACGCTAATTAAAATGTCAGATGACCGCAATAGAATTTTTATTGCACTAGAGCAATAAAGAACTAGTTTTTCCACTAAACAGAGTTTAATAAAGATTTGTTTTTTGCATGAACGTAGAAATACAGTATTAACTCCACTAACTCAATAAAATTAAAGAAATCCAAAACAAACGAACGAAGATAACAAGGCAAGCAAGGGTAAACATTAGTTTGACATTGACATATCAATTAGGAGCGAATTATGACAGGGAAGCGCTTGGTTTCACGCACACGCACATTACGTCTGTCTGTGATCTGTCGAACGAAAAGCGCGTTCAAAAATTGTGGTATTTGTTTTTTTTTATTTTACTACAGTTTTTTTGAAAACCAGGAGGAGTAATTTCAGAAGCCTTACCCACACCACTAAAAGTTACTAGATTAGTTACTAAAGAGCGTGTTCCGAAATAGTCGTGTTCAAAATCTATAAAATATGCCTTGATTGACTTGACGCGGAAACTAGCCAAACAAAGATAGCCCTTATGAACTGAAAATGATTCTTAAGATGTCGGGTTGATATGAGATGTAAACAATCGCAGAAATTCAACAAACAGGAGTTCTGAAAAGAACTGTTTTAACGACATAGAGTGGAAAACTAAGTAAAAACGATGAAATAACAAGGGAACGAAGGCGATGATAAAAACAAATATATTATATATGTCAAGTCAGAACTGTCAATTATCACGAGATTTCAATGCTAAACAGTGCTGTTTGAAACTGGGTGCAATCTGACCAATCGGAGATCAACAGAATTGCCAACTTAAATTCAAATTACTCCTCCTGGTTTTTAAATGAAGTATAGTTTTAGTGTTGCAAAATATAAACATTGTTCTATTGTACTGAAATATAATATTTCCGCGTAGGTACTATATATTTCTTCAACAATATATAGTACGGAGTCCCGAAATATAGTACAATACTATATATTATAGATCGGTTGGCAACCTTAGGTACACCGCACTCTTCTTCTTATTTTTCAACGTACGCGGTCTCATCTGGTCGGAGTCAATCAGTAAATATAAGTGCAATCAAAAGACGTTGATATTTACTATTTCTAAATATTCAAATAAATATTCTAGACGGTTCAGGAGATCTTGTGAACTGCTTGGAATCATTTTTTATTTGCAATTTGAAGGTATTACATTTTACAAAATGATAAAATTGAATTGTATATGCAAAATTGTTTTTTTGTGACTGATAGCTATGGAAAAATATATATTTTACCATTCCGGCTTTCTGTTACAAACGATGATTCTTCAAACAAAATCTAAAATTTTAATTAGTGTATCTCCCTGTCGAAATCGATATATCATCGACCTTTCTGTGTGGTCTAACCGTTAGGACATCATCATTTCATCGAATTAGACTACCCTCGTTCTAGAAATACGAAACGACCATGGCTAGTTGAATCGCTTAACACTGTATCTCAAACAAGGCACACAGAGTTGAATTGTAGATATTATAAAGTAATTTTTATGTCTTAAGCTCAAGTAGTGGACCACCGATGAGGAAAGTCATTAGCTTCAACTGCTCGGAAAAAAGTAATTTAGTGTTTATATTATTGAACAATGGAGAAAATTATGTGTAGTATATTTGATTTATTTTGTGTGTAATAATGTTTCAAATGAAGTATAAAAAATCGTTTAGGTTATCAAATAAAATAATAAATTCCAAAACTAATTAATATCGAAGAATAAATACATTATTCTAACGCTTTACAACAAAGTTTTGAAAAATATGTTTCAAAAACAGTGATCGTTCAACTAAGAAGAAACAATTACATCCCGGGCTAATTGCCCCGACAGACATTGAATTACACTTATAAGTCAAACGGGGTCGGTATGATCCACAAGATTTAACCAACCATTCTGGTTTACAATTAGAAGGGACAACATAACTTGCAGACCGGTTTCGGCGTATTTGCGCCTCATCAGTACAAGGTATATGTTCTCGTCCGAGAGCTCTAAGAGCCTAATCCTGGACTGAATTTGACACTAAAACCAACCGCAAACCAAAATTCGAAAAATTTGACAACAAGCCGATAGGTTTGAAACAATTCTAAAACAGTAATATGACACATATTACTCGACCAGGGCCCTTATTCTCGAATCTCGATAAAAAATGTCACAATCGATATTTGTCGAACAAAAACATCGCACGAAAATTTGAGGTCAAACAAAAATCAAAAAAAGAGAGTTTTAATAACGGTTTTAACCTATCTTTTTCATGTGTTTTTCATTATCTAAAATGCTTGTGTGTTTTAAAATGCTTGTTTCTATTTTAACTGAGGTACTCAGTTGTGGCCGTTTTAACTGATTAATGTTAAAGACTGATTTCCATTATGGATATAGAATATTCAACCAATTACGACCAAGTAACGGTGTAAACTTGTGTCTAGCTTTGATGATAACAATGGGTAAGCAGTACTCCTTACAATCTAGCTTAACTATGACATCCGTTTCACCAATAATTTGTACATTTTCACCAGTGATAACTTGTAGTTTATAATTAACCTTAAACATATTTAGATTTGATAACATATTTTTATAGTCCGACAAATGAATTACACTTTTGCACGCTCCAGAGTCTATCTCGAAAGTCTCCAGTGTTATTCTCATTTTCCACAACTAAATTTCCTATGATCCCTAACTCCAATGAAGAATCGTGCTCTTCGTCTTCTTCCTCATTCGCTATAGATGGTCATTGAAAGTCAGGTTATGTGCATTTTTCTTGGTTTTGCATGCCCGACTAGTGTGCCCCTTCTTATGGCATAGAAAACATTCCCAATCTTTGGCTGGATATTGCTCTGGATTATGCCTTCGCATACATCGGTGACATGGTTTATAGTAGCCTTCTTTACTGGGTATTTGGCTAACATTTGACTTATTAGTTGCTCTATTACCCAGCTTGAGCTTATTTATGTTACTTTTGGCCAGTTTAGCTACTGCACCATGTCTCGATTACCTTCTGTTACTTCAAAGCTCACTGCTTTTTGATATGCCCGTTCGAAAGTTAAATTGGTTTCAGTCAGCAATTTTCTTTTTGTAGCCCCTGAGCGCGTTCCACAGACAAATTTATCTCTCAAGGCTTCGTTTAAAAAATTTCCAAACTTGCAGTACTGCGCTAAATTTTTTAATCTTGCAGCATACTCCTTTACTGTTTCATTATTTTCATGCTTGGAAATTGTAAAATACATATATTATGTTTCTGCAATTACTAATCGTTTGGACTAAAATGTTGTACGAGTTTTCTTTTCAGCTCTTGATAAGTTTTTTTGCTTTGTAAGCTGGGTGTGACTAAATCTTTAATAACTCTATAGGCATCTCCCCCTATTAATGTTATTAACGTGGGTACTTTCTTACCTTCCTCAACTTCGTTGCAGTCGAATAATTGCCCTAATCTTTCGAAGTACGGCGTTACGTCTGAGTTTTTAACATTAAACGGTTCTAAAGTACCTATTAGTGCCATGCTTTATTTCTTGACCTTGACTTGTCTTTTTGTTTTGACTTGACTTTTCGACTTTTTTTCTAGCACTTAGGTCGCCAATATTTATGCTGTGTATTAACAACTCAGATGTACTTAAAAACGTTTATTTTAACTATTTCTCTACACATTACATCTAACCTCTACTTCGCAGATAACATGACATGACATCCCTCTTTCCCGCCTGTCTCACGTCAACTGTCAGGCAGTTATTCGAGAACACTACAGTTACTTCTGTTACTATTTACTTATAAGCATGGAAACCGAGTGTAAAAAAGTCAGTATTGCAGTAAATCGCAAAAAGAGTTGTTAATATAACTCGAGACAAACCAACCACGCAGATTCAATATTTCAGGTCTATTTAAAATGTCCACTATCTGTATCTGTAGGATGGCGAGGGTAAGTTTTGGCTCACAGCACTGAGGCCACATGTGACCCATTGTACATCCTCCCGAGGAGTTGTCCTCCTAGATCATCGTCCATCCTGTCCTTTTCAGGAAGGTGGACAGGTCACTAGGAGACATCTCCTTTATATCGGCAGGTGTAGGCCCAGACTCGCCGAACACACACTCTCTTATTGACGATAACTCCGGGTACTCACATAAGACATACCTGACACTTTCATCTTGTTTACACATTCTACATAGAAGAGTGTCCACTAGCCTCATAGTATTGTGGTGTTTCCTTAGTTGACAGTGGCAAGTCAGAAATCCTACTGTTAAGCGTAGGTTTTTCCTGGTCATCGCCAAATATTTCTTCGGCGCCAGCTTCCCAGGGTCGTCCAAGATGATCCTGGCAAGACTGCATCATTTGATTCCATCCTATCTCTTTAGGGATTGAGCATGGGTGTAACGCTTGGCTAGTTCCGCAATTGTCGAAGTCGTCAGGCCGTAGGTGTCACTGGGTCCTAAAATTTTTAGTCCATTCGCTTCCCTGGCTAAAGACTCGGCAATTCGATTATCTTTACTCCTGTCGTGCCCTTTAACCCAACTCAGGATAATATTGTTATCTACCGAGGCGTTAGCTAAATCTTGGTGGCACTCTAATACTAGCCCTGATGTAACACGTTGTCTGTTCAAGGCTAATAGGGCTTGCCTGCTAACAGTGCAGATTGTTATGTTTTTGTCAGAAACTCCTTTTCTGGTTAGTTGTTTTGTGGCAATTGAGATACCAGCCAGTTCTGTTTGAACCAGGCTGGCATTTTTTCCCATATTACATTTGCAGCATCTGACTCTGTGTTCTGTCCACTATTCACCCAATGCTTCTACTAACAGAAGATTGACTAGCAGAAACTGCAGCATTCCTCCCTACTGAAACCTGGTAACTCCCTGCTGCAAAGAGATTTAGGGCCCTAAATACCTGAAATACAGGGAAAATTTTATCTTCATTTTATTTACTGAAGTTAACTTAACATTCTTTGATTCTACATGAAGCGCTCATGTCCTATTATTTTCTTCCATAACTGGTCTTACTTAATATATTGAATTTGTAGTTATATCTTTCGTTAACCAAACATATATTTCATATATTTTCTCAGACATATTAAATGCATAACTTCTACGTCCAAACACTCCAAACCCTTCATCAGGATATAACGCTTGTAAGATTTCTTGTTGAAAAGCAATAAGATCTTCTTTCCCCTTGTTAAATTTAAAAATAATTAACTTTTCTACACGTAACCTAAAGATTGCATGAGAGGAGAAATCCGGAAGAGAGAATAAAGAGTTTACTGAACAAGGTAGACAAGGAACTTTCAACCAGGCTATTGAAACTGGGCGAGAGAGATTTGAAGACAGTTATTGGACATTGCACCCTGAGGAAACATCTGAACAAAATGGGAAAAGTCAAAATGTGAACTAAGGGATGAAACACCTCACATACTCTGGTTTTGTGAGAATTTACAAGGACTCAGACAGAAGCACTTTGGAGAGGAACTCTTGTAAGATTTCTTGTTGAAAAGCAATAAGCTCGTCTTCGTGGTCCTCCATGTTGAATTTAAAAATAATTAACTATTCTACACGTGACCTAAAGATTGCATCAGAGGAGAAATCCGGAACTCACTAGATAAAGAACAAAAATTCAAATGGGGGTTAACAAAAGGTCACCTCCAGACAAAGAGTATACTGAACAAGGTAGACAATGAACTCTCAACCAGGCTATTGAAACTGGGCGAGAGACATTTGAAGATAGTTACTGCACATTGCACCCTGAGGAAACATCTGCACAAAATGGGAAAAGTCAAAATGTGAACTGAGGGATGAAACACCTCACATACTCTGGTTTTGTGAGAATTTACAAGGACTCAGACAGAAGCACCTTGGAGAGGAACTCTTGTAAGATTTCTTGTTGAAAATCGATAAGGTCGTCTTCGTGGTCCGCCATGTTAAATTTAAAAATAATTAACTTTTCTACATGTGACCTAAAGATTTCATCATAGGAGAAATCCGGAACTAACTAGATAAAGAACAAACATTCAGATGGGGGTTAACAAAAGGTCAGCTCCAGACAAAAAGTATACTGAACAAGGTAGACAAGGAATTCTCAACCAGGCTATTGAAACTAGGCGAGAGACATTTGAAGACAGTTACTGGACATTGCACCCTGAGGAAACATCTGCACAAAATGGGAAAAGTCAAAATGTGAACTGAGGGATGAAACACCTCACATACTCTGGTTTTGTGAGAATTTACAAGGACTCAGACAGAAGCACTTTGGAGAGGAACTCTTGTAAGATTTCTTGTTGAAAAGCAATAAGCTCGTCTTCGTGGTCCTCCATGTTAAATTTAAAAATAATTAACTTTTCTACATGTGACCTAAAGATTGCATCATAGGAGAAATCCGGAACTAACTAGATAAAGAACAAACATTCAAATGGGGGTTAACAAAAGGTCACCTCCAGACAAAGAGTATACTGAACAAGGTAGACAATGAACTCTCAACCAGGCTATTGAAAGTGGGCGAGAGACATTTGAAGACAGTTACTGGACATTGCACCCTGAGGAAACATCTGCACAAAATGGGAAAAGTCAAAATGTGAACTAAGGGATGAAACACCTCACATACTCTGGTTTTGTGAGAATTTACAAGGACTCAGACAGAAGCACTTTGGAGAAGAACTCTTGTAAGATTTCTTGTTGAAAATCAATAAGGTCGTCTTCGTGGCCTCCATGTTAAATTTAAAAATAATTAACTTTTCTACACGTAACTTAAAGATTGCAAAAGAGGAGAAATCCGGAACTCATTAGATAAAGAACAAACATTCAAATGGGGGTTAAGAAAAGGTCACCTCCAGACAAAGAGTATACTGAACAAGGTAGACAATGAACTCTCAACCAGGCTATTGAAACTAGACGAGAGACATTTGAAGACATTGCACCCTGAGGAAACATCTGCACAAAATGGGAAAAGTCAAAATGTGAACTAAGGGATGAAACACCTCACATACTCTGGTTTTGTGAGAATTTACAAGGACTCAGACAGAAGCACTTTGGGGAGGAAATAATACAACCACTAGAACCACTCAAAATCCCCCCAGTTAATATAGAGAACACGAAGTTTCTTGAATGGAGGTAGAAAACATTGGAAATTATACAAAGATTTAGTTAAGTGCCTGGACTGTTGAGCACAACCTAAACGAATAAATGTATGAAAGGAGACAGGAAAAATAGAAAATAACCAAAGGAATTAAAAACAAAAGTTAAAGAAAAAGTATGAATATGAGAAATACACCAGTTTCTAGTAAATTATTTATTTAAATATTTTTCTCACGATTTAAAAGACCAGATAAATTCGTGTTGTCTTATTTTAAGTCAGAAAGCAACAAGAGACATCGTCCATGAGATCCCGCTTGAAGATTCGCTATGTAAATAAATTGGGAAACGTGGTTATGATCATTTTAGATATGCGTCTTGTTCCGTTTATGCTTATTTAATAAGTTTTTCCTATCCTCTATTAAATTTATTAACATAAACTCACGTAAAAACACCGTTAGGACGAATACTGTTGCAAGGTAACATCTTAAAAGACCGTAAGAATGGTAATAAATCTTCCTTTATACTACCAAAGATTTATCTGATGAAAAATTCAATAACCATACATGGAAAATTGGATATTTCAGTTTTACAAAGATCACAGGGTGTTTGGGATTAACATTGAATTATTTCTCGTTTAAAACTGTTTTTTACTGCTTCAAGTGTGGTTAAAAAAAAGTACAGCGGCTTTCCCAGTCTCCCGCTCTGTAAAAAGCATTGTAGTACCTTTTGGAATATTTCAAACTTAGCAAAAAGCTTAGTAAATACTATGAAGATATACAGCAAAACAAATGTTACATAATATTGTTCGCACATATGTTCCAACAGCTGAGACTGAGAAGTCTTTTTGCAAAAGTTGTTACATACATTTTATTATATTATCTTACTTGTACTTGCCCCACACCCAGATGTTAAGTGTAAAAACTAATAAAAAAGCAAAAATATTTCCAAAGTCATAGTCTTATAACTTTACCATGGGCGTGTTCAGAATTACTTAGACTCTCCCTTAAACCTACGAGTCTTCGAAGTAGTTTTGCTTCTTAGTGAACGGTTTCTGTTCTTTGAAAAATATTTTTCAAAAACTTTGTAAAGCGTTATAATAGTATTAAACAATTATCTTTGACATCTATTGATAACACGGTTTACTAAAATATGACAATTTTTACAGGAAACTGTAATTAAGTGAATAACTACAAAGCCGAGAATTTTTTTTGTCAATATAGAATTTTGGTTTGAGGTTAGATGTGGGGATGTCGCTGTTATCGCATTCTTATCATTTCCTTTACTGGGGTTAATGTATTGATGTGGTTTCAGCGTTGTCTCCAATCCAGGATTATGCACTCAGGGCTTCTGGACGGATGACATCTACCTTGTACTGATGAGGCGCAAATATACCAGCCCCGTTTAGCTTAGAAGTGTAATTCAATGTCAGACGGGGCATATAGTCCGAGAAGTAGTTGTTGCTTCTTAGTTAACGGTTTCTGTTCTTTGAAAAATATTTTTCAAAAACTTTGTAAGACGTTATAATAGTATTAAACTATTATCTTTGACATCTATTCGAAGTATTACCTCCGTACTTATTTACATCCCCAGTTTCTATACTTTATTTATTTCGTGTCCTTCTTATTCTTTTTTATATTTTGAGCTATAGCCTGGGGGATAATTCACCCTTCTTTCGTGTTATGCTCAAGGAATTTATTGAAGTAAGGTTAGACAAAACAGTGCTGTTCATTTCCTTAGACATAATTTCAAGGGACAAAATGATTAATTATTAAAATTAGTGTAAAAAGTACTGAGAAAGAAAGACCACACCTACCGATAAAAAGTTAAGTCCGGGAATAAATTATCTACTTTTACATAATTGTTCAAAGACTATAAGCTTTCAAGTTTGACAAATGTCACTACAAAATGTCAGAACTATACCATAACTTCGAAATCGATATTTTACTATCCGGCAAAGTCGCGTATTATTAAGGACGAATATTATGCGTTAAGCTTTAAGCAATGTTGCCAGTGTTGTTGGATGCCCTTCAGCTTTTGGATCGTTCCAGCCTGCAGGGTCTTTGTAAACTATACCACTGAATCATATACTATCATGGGTCTGATGACGCTAGTATATAACTATATCGTTGCGAGGTCACCAACACAAAGCCGGCACTGTCTCTCGACTATAAATTTTGGCGAATGCGCTTCTTTCGAGTTTCGAGAATGTTCTCGAAAATACGCTTTGTTTATGCATAGGACGATCGCGGGATATACTAGAATTTTCGTTGCTAGTTGCATCCCGTCAACAAATTTAATATTGTGTCTAAAACTGGTAGATAATTAAATAAAAGCGGGCATTGTTGTCATGTTTATTCTGATATCGTAATTGATACTAAATTTTATTTCCGATACTGCGTCTAATACATTTTTATAGCAATATAGTGAATAATATATTAATTTAATTTAAACAATATTCAATTATGTAGGTTAGGTTAGGTAAGGTTCGGTTAGACTAGGTTAGGTTAGGTCTCAACACGTCATACTTTCTACTATCGTTAAGATTACATTAGCCATAATCAAAAGCTTAAGAGATTTAAACTAAGAAAATATGATGACATTTTTCAAGTCTCATACAGATATATGTTCCAATTTTTATAAAAATACTTGAAGACATGACAGACGTTGTTCTGTCTTAACATTGTCTTGTCAATAGGATATTATGCAAGCGGTCGTTTTCTGCCCGCTGAGTGGAGTTTCAGAGTAGCTCTTGTTTATTTCAAACTTCTATAAATGCCATCCTTACAATTATCTAATCTCCAAGTAACGATACATATACAAACGCCATTTTTTGTCCAAAGTGGAATTTTTTTAAACAATGTTTTTCCCACGGGAACGGGTTAAAAAGTATCCTATGTCTGTCTCCTGGTTCTAAGCTACCTCCCCACCAATTTTCAGCCAAATCGGTTCAGCCGTTCTTCAGTAATTAATAGTGTAACTAACACAACGGTCGATTGATAGTTGATCAGTTATCGACTGGCGAGGGCGGAAAATCAAATTGAATTGAGAAAAAAAATCATAATTAAAGGAAATTGAAATTATAAACTCTGAATAAGAACAATAAATTATTATATTCGATTTCCATCTTCCAAAAATAGAAATCACGATGGACAAATAGGAAATGCTCGATGAACTTGTTGGCGTTGTTGATCAATTCCTCCACGTCTGTTGACTATGTATCTGCGCGTTTCTCTTCGTTCTAATTCTCTTTGTTGATTTAGTTCAACTCGTGTCTCTTGCGATTGTGATTCACGTAACTGCGCCATGCTCACACGCACATCTGCATTGTTTTCTTGGATTTGTTCACCTGATCTTCGTGCTCTTATATCTCGTATCTCGAACGACTCTAGAACTGATTGTTCGACGACCCAAATTGGCCCCTTTGCATCTTGCTGGCATTGCTTAATATAAAAAGCAAATATAGCAATTTTCTATTGACACTTTTTATTTGACACTTTTCATAATTTCTTATTTGGCTTACCTTTCACAATAATAAAACACGTATATTTATTAAACACATACATGTATTCGTTTTGATTTAAAACTATTTCCAAAAAATGTAAAATAACAAAAAAATTATAATAAAAATAGGGGTTGATCGTATAAGGGTGAAAATTAAGAGCAATATGAAATTTTTTATTCTAAGTTATAACAAAATAAAATTATAAATCTTGCCAAAAAAATTAAAGTTTATAACCAACAAATAAAAAATAGGGGTTGATCGTAGAGGGGTGAAAATTTAGGGTTGTATGTATTTTTGAATGCAGTATCAAAAAAAATCAAAACAAAAATTTTTGTATAAATTTTTTTAAAAAATTAAGGGGTGGACCACCCTTAGCATTTAGGGGGATGAAAAATAGATGTTGTCCGATTCGCAAACCTACCCGATATGCATACAAAATTTCATTAGAATCGGTCGAGCCATTTCGGAGGAGTTTAATTACAAACACCGTGACACGAGAATTTTATATATTAGATTTACGGTTCAAATAATATATCGGCAACATTGCTGTAAAATTTGACCTGCTTTTGACCATGATAGGCGATTATTAGTGAACAGACCTTTTTGGATTATGGATGCTATTCGACGGTCACCTTTTTTCGTTCAGGTAAAGTTTTACTTTTTGGGATGCAACTCGGCGGTCGCCATAATTTTATCCCACAAGTAAAAAATTTTTAAATAAATAACAAAAACATTACAATATGATCGTTTTTGATTGTAGCCTCCAGTTTTTCCCGCACATTATTTTGCACCGGTTGAAGGCTATAGTACTTTTTTTGGATTATTTTCTGTAGGTGTTGATTCCATGTCAACCTGTGGTCAACTATGATTCTTGTGCATTTGGAATGTCTACCCTGTTGAGAACTGGTGACTTGAATCCTCACATTACTTTCTTCTTGGTAAAAACTCCCTGGTTCTACCTCCCAAGAAGGAATGGGATCTCAACACCATTACCAAACTTCGAAAGAATACCATTCAATGGTATACTAACCAAACACTCTGAAAGCTTGGGAAAAACCACAAGTAACTTTCAAGCATAAATTCACGTCATAAGAAAGTGTGCTCAGTTCAATATTGATAAAATATATAGAAGGCAAAGGATTAACATTATGTTGGATAGTCAAGAAGCCATTAAGAACTGAGTTCTTGTGTAATCCTTTCTCAAATGGTTTGGGTATGTCTAGGAAAACTCAATGAACTAAGCGAGAATAACATCATCACCTTACTGTGGGTTCCAGGACACACTGGAATAGAAGGAAATAAAATAGCACATGAACTAGCAAAGGGAGGAGATGAAACACCCTTTTGAGGGAGGAACCGTTTTGCGGTATCAGCTGAAAAGAAGAAAATATTTGACCATTGGAAAGTTCTAGTAGGGCTAAGACAATCAAATGTACTGCTGAGAAACTACAACCAGGTGGGAACAAATGAATGCCCGAGCCAGAGTAAAACTGCACTAAGAGTTTTGACAGGTGCTCTATCAGGTCACTGCTGATTGAATTGGCACCTCAAAAATCCCGAACTGGTGGAGAAAAATTTAGATTCTGTGGAATGGAAGAAGATACCTCCATTCACATACGAAATGCATAGCTGTACAGAATCTTAGGGCACAATACTTAGGAGACTACTGGATAGAAGAGGGACACTACTAGTTTCTGAGACCTTCCTCAGGAACTAAGTAGAAGAAAAGGGGCACTATAGATCCTTCAGGTCACCCCAGTACACAAACATACATGGTTCTACAATAAAAAAACATATTTGACGTTACATAAACGTTCTCACTCAAATTCAATACTCCAATTTTATATATTATGTTTTGTCAACAAACTCAATAAAATTATACAAAATTACCGTTGATTACTATAATACTCTCACCGTTCATTATTGGCTTACGTATAATACTTAAACGAATTAAAAATTCCAGTATCGCATAGGATGTGATTACGACAAATGAGAATGTGATGCAACTGAAATCGAGACGTGCAGTCTAGTAGATATTAAACTTGTCGGAGGTACCGATAAACTGAGAATTTAGAATCTAGATACTTGTTTCAGCAACAGGTTCCTGAACTTTTACTAACCGCTCTGTTGAACCGTTCATTTGAGATAACCTACATGCAAATTGATAGTGTGGTATATCACGATATATGTTTTAATGGATTTTTGGTTTAGAGTGAAACTTTTTGATTGGATCAATTTGAAAAAAATAGAAACTTGGAATAAGTGGAATAGCAACTACAGAATTTTGAATTAACGACAATTAAAAATTCCAACTATACTTTATGAGAGAATATGGCAGTTGTTGAAACAAGTATGGCGAGAAGTGAAAACTGGAACAAGGCATTAATCATTCCAATTCACAAAAAAGGTCCCAAGGAAGAATGCAATAACTATCGTGGAATAGTGCTTTTAGATGTAATATACAAAGTTCTGGCAAAAATACTTAAAAATCGATTAGACAAATACCACAAAGAAAATGTAGGAGAATACCAAGGAGGTTTAGCAGGTAGATCGACAATAGACCAAATTTTCATTATGAAACAACTTCAGGAGAATGTTTACGAAGAAAAGCTAAGTCTACATATGCTATTTATTCATCGATTACAGACAGGCCTAGGATACTATCAAAAGAAGAAAAATTTATGAGGCAATGAGGAAGTTAAATATACCAGTTAAATTGAGAAGGCTAGTGGAAATGACCATCCGAAAAAACGAGAGCAAAGTAACTTTAGAGGGCACTACTTCTAACGGATTTAAGATAGAGAAAGGTCTGAGACAAGGAGACCCATTATCCACAACCCTCTTTAACCTAGTTCAAGAAATCATACTAAGAGAAAGTGGTGTAATAATCCGAGGTTTAATTTATGAGAATAAACATCAATATCTAGCATATGCGGACGACATAGTACTCATGGCAAGATCCAGGAAAGAACTTCTAAGCGTATTTAAGCTACTGGAAGAGAAGACAAGAGAACATGGTCTAGTGATCAACGAGAAAAAAATAAAATACATATGAAGGACAATGAAGTAACCGATATTATTATAAATTGTAATGGAGATAATAGCTATAGAATAGAAAAAGTGGAACAAATAGAATATTTGGGAGTCACTGTTACAAATAAAGGAGACGAAGAAAGAGAAATAGAAATCGAAAAAAGGTTAACAAAAGGCAGTAAAGCAGCAGGAATGGTATCAAAGATGTGAAACTCAAAAGACATATCACGAACAGCTAAAATAAGAATGTACCAAACAATAGTAAGACCGTCAGTTACCTACGCTTGTGAAACTTGGACAATGAACAAAAAAGAGCAGAATACACTAGAAATATGGGAACGTAAAATGCTCAGAAAGATTTATGGTGGAATTAAAGAAGATGGAATGTACAGAAGAAGGACAAACAGAGAACTATCAGAATTGTATAACCCATAAAATTAAAGCACAGAGAGCGAGATGGTTGGGACATATAGGTAGAATGACAGAAGATAGATGGGTAAAACGAGTGCTGAAAGGTGGAGAAGGTGGTAAAAAGAGAAGAGGAAGACCAAGGAAAAATGGTTGGAGGATGTTAGGAGAGACCTGAGAACAGTGGGAGTTGGGGACTGGGAAAACGAGGCGAGGAACAGAGAAAAATGGAAAGATAGAGTGAAAGATCTCGAAACCGAGGGCCAGATAGGCCCCTATAGCACTGATATATAATAATACCTTATTTCTTGAAAAGCTGATACAATGAAACTGTCACCTTATGATTAAGAACGTAATCCCAGAGTTAGTTTGGACACGTGTGAAGGAATATGTAGCTAGTTTTTACAATATTTGTTACTTGTAATCACTGATATTATAAAATACAGTCTTAGGATAAAAATAGATTGGAACTTGGAGCAGTCACATTAACCTATGCGAAATGTATTTGAATGTAAATGGAAACGTAACCGTTTAAAGAATAAATAGAAATCAATTTTTTGGCTACAAAAACCACTAAGAAATACAAGTTGACCTGTTGAAAAATTTTGTAGGGTCGAGTGGTTTAAGACTGTATGAAGCTATTTTAAAAATAGAAGATGAAGAAGAAAATGTTGGAGAAAAAAGTCATTGCTCACGAAAAGAAAATGAAGGAATAAATGTATTTATATTTTTAACACAAAAACTAACTTCTAAACAAGCTGGCTTACTAACCTCTCTCTTTTAAGTTTAAACCTGTAACGAGTTATTTTTTTGGCAAGTTCATTTTTATTCTTGTCCGTAATATAATTTATTTTAACACTAGGTTTTATATAACTCGTTACTTACTTTCCGACCCTTTCTATTACCGCATTGATTTTTTTCCGTTATTACCGTTATAATATATTTTAGTATAAATCCGAGGTACGCAAATCCGAATTCTACCATGTACGATTTATTCATTTCCGATATTTAAATTTTCCAACTGAAAGGACGCCCGGTATATACACTATTTTAATTAAAACCGAAGCCTTCCAGTATATGTAAAATTTTTTGTTGTAAGTAAATAAATTTTGCGTTTAATTCCCTTACCACGACTAAGGTCGAAAAGTGTAGGTAGGAATTTGGATATAAATTAGTGAACAATTGACAGAAGATCGTCAATCTACTCTCGACTTTCTGCCGTTAGAAACCCGCAATTGTGAAAAATTAGTGATTTAAAATTTGTGTATTCCGGTGTTGAAGCTTTATTTAAAAAGGTGAATTACTTTTCAAATAAACTATATATTCGAAACTTTCCGTACCGCCGCTTAATACTAAATTTTAGATGTACTTTGGAAAATTTTCCGACCGGTTTTTTTTCTTATGTTGTTGATTTGAAATTTTTTTATTTGTTTCTTTTGTATAGCAATAAAGATTTGTGAACTGTAATTTGCTTTAGAATTTTATTACCGCGTGGAGTATATTAATTAACTGATATAGTTGATTCTCTAGTGATTTTATACTTTTGGTATTCAGTAGTTTTTATATTTAATTGATACTCATGTGGATTATAATATTTTAATTTTATTCTAGTCATTATATTTTTACTCTGTGCGTCGATAACTAGGTACCGTTTAACTCGTGAAATTTATTTTGGGAATAGTAGTTCATCGTCCATAGTGAGGTGTTCGTGTGACAGGAGCCACATGTAAGAAGGAAAGCACGTTACAAACCTTAATTGGTTTTTAATATCTGAACTAGGTATAATCTAGGTTTTGGTCGCACATATTTTTATAAAGACTTGGCATCCAGCGGTGTTTAACGCTCAGGTCATACTTAGTTCAGATATTAGTATCCAATAAGGTTTAACGAAGAAATACTAGATTCATTAAAAAGCAGTACTATGTAGAATGTAGAGGATTAACTTGAAAGAGAGATGTTAATAAGCCAGCTTGTGAAAGAATAAAGAACTAAGTAAAAATGCAGGTATGCAGATAGGCATTTTTACTCTATAACGGCTTTAGCGAATTAAAATTGATTGATTTTACCAGCTTTTGTAGTTGGAAGTTTTATTGAAAAACGTTGTTCAAAAACTTGACTATGACAAACTTAAGTAGCTCTTGTTATAGATTTTTCCTTTTCTTTCTTATATTTGTAATAAAATATTAACTGTCCAATTTATCATGGGTACAGAAGAATTTTCAATATTTTATTTTGCGCACCATCTGTTGTACAACATTTTACATACTGTTGTGTCTACAAAGCTTCCCAAGTATTTTAATAGCAATTTAACTACAATTTTACGTTAGGACAATGTGTTTTTGAACTTTCGGCTTCATTTGTAAAATAATTTCACAAGTTGAAATTGTTTTCCCACAGTACCATAATCTCGGGAGTAGTTTTAAGTAGGAATAATTAAACTTAATGTGCAAAAATGATGAATGATCTAAAATTGACCGAACAATTTATACTTATACATCACAGTCGGGATAATTCAAGAGCTGTCATTAACCCCCGGTCTACTCGATGTTATTGACGTTTCGTATCAGATTACACCATCAAAATAATTCCTTGTTTTATAGTCGTTGTTATTATTAGAATTTAAATGATTTAAAATTGGAATAATAAACATAAAAGATCAAACAAAACTTTTAGCTTTTGTTGAGCGCTCAACTAGACTTTCTGATTTCTCGCCTTTGTGACACTTAAAATAAAAAAATATTTGCCGCTAGTCCTGTCTTTTATTCCAATCGGTTGAAGTTTTCTAGAACTCCCAATTAAAACCAATTTTCCATCAGTTCTTCAGCACCTATAAATTTAAAAGTGGACAGTTGTTACAGGTCAAAAGTCACATGCATACACTTACATTTTACCAACAAATTATAGTGAAAATAAATAAATATTAGGACTCTTTATATTTGTGTTTATTTTGTATTTTAATAATACTACTTTTACTTAGTATTCGTAATTGACCTACATTTCCTCTTTTAAATCTTACATATACTACATCTTCAGAAGTTCATCTTCCAGACTTTCATATCCACTTCAATTCACTAAAAATCTATGTACAGATAGAAAATGATTCTTATGTAGTGATTGAGAGCAAGATCAGTTTCAGAATATAAGGTATTTAGTTTTAATAATAAAATAATATATCTCAAAGGTTCAAATGTTTACATTTGGATCATCTAGTTTAAATTAACATCTGTCAAACCAAGAAAAAATAAAATTAACTGATTGATAATCAGATATGAGATATGATTGATAATCAACCATTCATTAACAAAGTGGTAGTTTTACAAATTCAGTACATTCTTTATCCTTTTCCACCTTTGTAAATTCACATATAGCATATCTTTTGAACTCTTAAAAGCTACTGGTAAAGGAAAAGAACCAACCATTCAGGACAGGTTGTGATCAAGGGAAGAGAGATATTGATCCATTTTGCTTTTTGGCTAAGAGCATATAACGTTAAAGTAACGGATTTTTTTGTATTTTACAAAAAGTTTAGAAAGGAAAGGTTTCCAAGGTTCCTTAGAACTGGAAACTCAACCAGTGGGTTGGATTTATTCCTTTACAAACAAATTGTAATTATCCCAACATGTCTTGTTTTACTTAAAGGCCACCCACCATCAACGGCCTTCAATTTCATCTTTCACTTTCAATTTCATCTCATCTTTCAACTTTCCACTTCCAACTTTCAACTTCATTTCAATTTTCACTCTTCTGACATCTCACGTCGTTGAAGTCTATTCAAGATCCACCTTCTCATTGGGCCACCCCATATTGGCTTGAGAGTGATCGGAACCTTCTAAGAACCTGTGTGGACCTCTGGATCATCCTAGAACGATTGTTATCCCGATCTACACGTGCGAGGACTATACTTTTGGAATTCAACCCCTACACGTCCTAACCTTTCGCAAGTGGTTATCCCAGGTAACATAGTTTAAGTAAATCCCTAGGACTTCTCTCCGACAACTTCGTATTCTATCAAGAATAAATTTATAAGGTTTTTTAATTGTACATTCATACCTTTTTATATATTTACCTTCAGTAATCAGTGTATATACGATATATTAATTCTAAGTAACTCATAAATACTGTGAGTCCTAGGTATGCATACTTTGGGTGATTTTCAATAAATTCATATTATATTATAATTATATCCATCAAAACTTTTCTCAAATTTGCACGTGGTTATAATTTTAGACATAAGTCAACGTTCAAATTTGATATTTGAAGTTTAATTATATCGGTAGTTCTCACCATAGATAAACCACGTGTTCCCTAACTTCACTTCGTATTTTTGTAAAAGCCACTTTTTGTGAGTACCTTCCTATACATACTTGTAATCTGTATAGCCTACCACCTGTTAGGCCAATCAATAGAATTTATTAAGCATATATCTACATAACGCGATAGTTTTATTTGTCCCCCTTAAGAACCCCTTCCTTAACCCTGAGATATTCAAAGGGTGCTTAATATTTTTATTTCTACCCGTTCACTACTTTAACATCCTTTATAACAGGTGTTATAAATGCACGAACACGGGGACTTTGATTTTAGTCCAGTTTACTATCATCCCTACACTACCGACCGATCTACAGCAAATTCAACCAGCAAAAAAGTCGATCATGGGCATGGGTATTTATAATTTGTAATAATGCAAATATTAATTCAATTTAAGGATGAAACTTTATTGGAAATACATTCTGAGGAAAGTAAAGTTTGTCCAACATCAATTGCACCTGTTCGTCTCCCTTGCCGACTTATTCCTTTGGTTAGACATATGCCGGCATGTACAGATCAAAGTAAATAATAGTCGGCAATTTGCAATTGTTCGTTCCGTTTCTTGCTTGTCTATGTTCGGTGAAATCTGTTGGTGAAACCGAAATACAACTGTCAATAATGGAAATGAGGCCAATTTCTGACACTTTTTTTGTTTATACTTTTCTTGTTTGGCTTAAAATTTTGTTGAAATTCCTGCTTTAAAAATGGACAAAATCATCTACTAAACATAGAGTCAGCTGCTTAGTGGCAAATGATATAACGAAACGTCAGATGCCACTTTCTCGAGTTCTAACGTTGCCAGGTTTTGAATTTGTCCTTTAAATGTTTGAAATCGGAATTTTAGAAAATATAGTATTTATAAAATTCCTATCCTATTGTCAAAGTGTATGAACTTCCCCGAGCAAACGATAAATATACAAAATACCTGTTTCGGCAAGGGTACAAATAAACCATATAATCTTAAGCTGTTATACGCTGATTATGCAGTGTGCAATTTACAAGAAAATTATAACCCATTGTTTTGTATTTCACGTTACATTACTAACAAGGTTAAATAACATAGAAAAAGCGATGAAGGGTTTCGGGTGGATGTATTATTACGATCAGGTTCGTATCCGTACACGTTCACGGCTATGATCGTCGATCTAAATATAACGTGCGACGTTGTAAGCATGGCTAGCACGTTATTTTATGACAACATTAACCATCTAACATCTCGTACGAATATTTCGCTTTCCATGGAATTGCTACTTGAAAGGTTATTAACATTTACAGCATCGAAGACCGCGAGAATTATTGTGAAATTCAATCGAGATAACTCGGTTTGTTTATTTCACGCGAAATATGTAGGTACATTTCTGGCATAATTTCATTAAAAACATTAAATTGAAGGAACTAAAAATAGAAAAATTTGTATAAAAAGACATTTACTTTCTTGAGCAATTAGACATTATGTCAGAGGTGGGAAGTGTCCAATAAACTTCAAAATCCATTCTTCTGGTAGGGCAACTATGAACTGGTCTTTCAGTTAAATTGTGAATGTGTTTTCGAACAAAACAGACGGATTACAAAATAAATACAGCGGGAGAGTTAAAATGTTGTATCTCATTAAATAGAATTCGCAATGAGCTGGCTTACAGATGAATCCAAAATGGACGTATGGTGCAGCCCATCAAAGACCCAACTTGTTGAAAATGCAACAGTCTTTTAAGCGGAAGTTTTCTCCATTAATCTTTGCGTTAAGTGGATGCTGGTGAATGATTATTCAATAAAAATAGCCAAGCTGCAGTAACGGCACTGTGCTCTAACGGTTGTAGTTCAAAACTTACTTGGAATACTAGACTATTCCTGAATCAGATGGGAAAAATCAATAAGGTTATCTTCTGTTTGTTCCTTGTAGTGTATTGATTATTCTTTTTCGTATTTATTTTGGGAAATCAAAACACAAAGCAAGTGCCTACCGGAAAGGGAAACAAGTCTTAAGACAAGCCAATGCTTTTTTCAAAGAACCTTCCAACCTCAAAGTCGAAGCCTTGGGAGGGAGGGAAGAGATCAGGTCTGTAAATGGAATCTTTAATGAACACCGCAAGCTAAAGTATCATCTGGGCTGGTCGAAAATATAGAGTGTCGTCTCTGTCTAGAATCGGCGAAGCACATTCTGCAGACTACAGACTTTAGGAGATTTGGATAGACTTCACATTCACAAATTGTCAACATCAATGGGAATATTGAACTTAAAGGAGTTGTTCGTGATAGTTTAACGATAATTTAAATTCAACCGCGCTACGATGACATTTTCACCTCGCCCTGTAATCGGTCAAACTTGGACCTAGTAGTAGTGCAGAACCAGTGCAGAACTGTGCTTGTGACGATAAAAATTGAAATCATCAATACATCGCCCATCGCAGGCCGGCCAGCAGAGGAAAGGAGCAAAGCAAGGTAAAATGTCATTAAATAATTAAATTAAGTATTCTCAGAAAATACAGTTCATTGAAAATCTGAAAATTTAAAGGAAAGTGCTATCGTCCTGAACAGGAGTAATTCAATTTGGATTGAGGTACAATAGACATAATTGTCGCAGTGTACGGTCCTAAAAAAGCATTCACAGAAATCAAATCAAACCAAACTTACTAATTGAACCAAATATATAATGACGTCAAAAAATAATAGTTCAATACTAAACGCTTTACAAAATTAGAAAAATAAATATATAAATAAATATCAACGCTTCTGGACGAATAGCATCTACCTTGTGCTGATGAGGCGCACATACGCCGAAACCGGTCTACAAATGATGTTATTCCTTCTAATCGCAAACCAGAATGGTTGGTTTTATCTTAACAGATATACCAACCCCGTTTACTTAGGAAGTGTAATTCAATGTCTGCCGGGGCATATAGCCCGAGAAGTAGTTGTTGCTTCTTAGTGGACGGTCTGCTCTTTGGAAATTTTTTTAATTTTGTAAAGCGTTTAATATTTTTGACGTCTATAGAAAGTATAGAGAAAGTTTGTCCGAAATCAACTGATAAAGCTAGAAAACGTGTTCGTCGCCCTTGTCGACTTTTCCCTTTGATCGGCATCTTTAAGTGCAAATTTGAGCTTCCAAATAAAAGCGCAAGTTGCACTCTTTTGAGACGTGACCAGACGCTTGATTAATGATGCTCTCCTTTTGAATTCTGAACCGTCAAATTTGACACTGAACACAGTTTACACTACCACTACACCAACACTAACACTTTACTCTATCTTATGCGCGTTTTGGTAACCAAGCTATCATCTTCAGAGACTGAAGGTAAACAAACACTATGGTGCTTTGCGTGTAAGATAGTATAAAGTAAATTGTTTTCAGTGTCGAGTATGGCCAACGGTTCCAAAAATTCTCAACTTAGTTGTCAAATTTGAGTTCATTAATAGTTATTAATTTTTACCAAACATTGAAAAAAACATTGGTTTTAGATAAATTCCAGTGTGTAATTCGATCACTAATTGACATTGTCGCTCTCGCGATATAGCGTCGCGCGTCAAACTTCTCGCTCAAAGCGGTTGTGCACACTATACACAAATAGCAATTGCTTGCTGCAATTCATGTTGAGCACTTAAAACTTATTATTATTATTCCGTGTGCATACAAAAGATGGATCAGTATGATTTTTTTTATTTATTTATTTTAATGAAATTCGCTCTACGCCAGTGCGTTTGATTTTAAATGTTCGATTTGACCCCTTGGGCGGCGGACTCGCTTCTCTTTGTAAAGTTTCGCGCGGGCCGACAAAAAATTATAGGGTTTCGTAGGTATTTACTTGCTAATTCACAAACTCTCTTCTTTTGTTTTCAACGGGATCAACAGCCGATGACATGACATATTCGTGGTATTTTAACGAAGACAAATCAAAAAAAAAATAAAGAAAATAAAAATTAAATAGAAAACCATTACAGGGGCGGATTGATGTATTTTCTTCATACGTTTACGTTGAAAAAAATTATTGTGTTACAGGTGGAACAGTGTCTGAATTTCTTTGTAAACCTCCAGCATCCGATAAGCGTTGGTGAACAGGTGCAAATTAATGCCGGCCATAGACGCTACGGTCTACCTGCGAAGTTATGCCTGTGCAGGTAGGCCGGAGCGTCTGTGGGAAGAGACCTGTGCAGCTTTTTTAACCTGTAGGTACAGGCGACCGGTGCAAGATCGAAAATCAATTCTTTCGAGTGACACCGTACGATGTACCTGTGCGTGTGTGAATGTACTAAGGTCGCCTGCGCAGATCGCGTCAGGTCTTTGTTTATCTTCAGGTTCGAATTTTAATTCATTCAATAAGCTGACATGACTAAGTATCCCTTTTCAATAACCAATGTTTTCTCCACTTTTACGCTTCCTTTTCACAGCCAGTGCGTCCTCATTCGATGCCATCGCGAAAAAACTAAGACCGTCCAGGTACTCCGGAGACACGTCCGGCGTCCGGTTGACCTGAACAGGCATACCTGTGCAGGTAGATCTTTCCGGTAGACCGTAGCGAGTATGCCTACAGGAAAATAAGGTAAACATATGGGAAAGGAAAATACTCAGAAGAATATTAAGAGGGAAAAAAGAAGAAGGGGCATGGAAAAGAAGAACAAACCAAGAAATAAGAGATTTATTTGGAGAGCAATAAATGAGTAATAAGAGCAAAAAGACTTGGATGGCTAGGTCATATACATCGGATGGCAGACACCAGAATGGCAAAAAAAATGATAGATATACACATAGAAGGAACGCGAAAACGAGGAAGACCTAAAAAAGGTGGTAAGTATAATGAAGCCATTGAAGACCTAAAAATGGGAGGAGGACCGGACAGGAAAGCGGAAGCAAACAGGAAACAATGGAAGAAAATTATCACAAAGCTATGGGCCTAAAAGGCATTTGTGTAGCATTATACAGATACATTCAAACGGAACGGAGATTTAATGTAATATCCGATCTAAATAGTCCACCAACAAAACATTTCTATAAGTTCGCTTCAATGAATATCAAGTATTGATCTGGACAGCTGGATTCAGAACCAATGTTAGAAACCTCGCCCCTTCTCCTTCCAAAATTTGTTAGTTATGTGCGAGGTGTGCGAACGGCGATTCAGTATATTTGAAGGGGGTAGTAAACGTCGCTACATATTGAAACAATATGCTTACGTTTTATGTTGTTAAAATCGAAAATTAATTGTTAAATTCTCTTTAACAATTAATGTTTCGAGTTTAGATAATATGTTTTGATTTCTTTTGGACACAACGGCTTTCAAAATAAAAATAAATTCGTAAATAAAACAAAATAGGATTCTTCAAATTGAAACAAAGTTATGGGCTTGAACACTCTCACCGATCGACTGACTGTCTGACGCTAATTAAGTACCGCCCACCGTTGAGAATACGGAGTGGTGGGAATTGTACGATATGTTATAGGTGTCCAAATAAACGATTGTAATAATCGTGTTTTTAATCTGTTGAAGCTGGATGTTGGTCGACTAGTTCAAAAGCAGTTCTGATACAATGCTTAAAATCCCTATGTTCCGTTTGTGTTTGAATGTATCTGTATATTGTTATGGAATCATGATACGATAGTATCAATCAAAATTTGAGATCACGGTTTTTAAAAACAAATTCAAAATAATTTATATCAACAGTAAAATTTATAATTATTAGTGAACAATTTTGATATGTATATTATGTATATGCATATTTTGTGTAAGGACAGATGTCAACATTAAATATTTAAAGCTTGATTCATTGTAACAATTATTTGGAGTATAATGTCAATAGGGTACACAATCGGAAAGTAATGTTTGTATGTCACTATTGTAAATAATTGAATTTTTAATATTAGATTTTATAAAGTTATGAACCAGTGGTAATGATACTCTGATTTTGAATAAGTTGTGAATTTTAGATGATAATATTGTAAATAAATATTTTATAGAAATGTCAAAGTAAAAATTTAAGTACTTACCCGAAATAATAAATAAGATGGGTTGAGATAAGTTTTGGGAAGGAAGTGGAAATTAAAAAAAATAAGGATGTTGCTAGGGGGAAACTAGGGAGTTGTGTACTGGGGACGCGAGAGGCGTTAGATAATTGCTTTTTTCTGGTAGAAAAACCAGAAAGAGGGAGTTGTGTAAAAAGTGCCAGAACGAGGTCTACAAGCGAGTTGTGGTATATTTGACCGCATTAGGACAACCTACCCAATGCATGTGCTGAGATAACCAATTTATTGAATTATTGAATTCGCAATCCAATAAATGTGTTCGAGCTATATATCCTAATTGCATACTTACGTAAAATTTGATATCAAATTTACTAATATTCGCATGGTACTAAACGTAAATTATATTAATGTTTTTATTAAATTACGTCCCCACATTTCTGTGATGAAAACTAAAAAAATCAGCTGTTTAGGCGGAGCGGAAATCACGTTCCGTAATTCGGAGAGGTACTAGTATTGGTGGTAAGAGTATTTCACAGTTTTATTATTGTCGACACGACAAATTGTTATATTGTTGTTTATAATAATCTATTTCATTGTTGAGTTCCATATTGATTTGTTTATAGTTGCTTATCAAATTAAAATCAGAGTATATTTCTAGTACATTTCTTACGTACAAGAAAACATAATTTAAATAATTAGATTGGAACGCCATCTACGAACCGACATCTATAATATCCTTGAAACACGACCTTGAGGTAAGTAGTCGAATCTCTATCTGAGAAGCCGTGACAAAAGTATATAATTCTATTTTGACAAATAAAACTAACCACAACACATAGACAAACTACATAACTAAATCAAAAATCAGAAATAAATAAAACAAAATAAAACTAACAAACATACACAAACACAAACATACTCACACAAATACTTATTTCCATAATAATATATAATATCGAACAGAACATTGATGGGTAGGAACCGTCCGTAGCTGAGGGGTCCCGGGTTCGAGTCCCGATGGTTTCGTTTTTTCAATGTTCAGAATATTTAGCTTATTATACAGACAAACTAACTAGAAACTAACTAGTAAACTTCAATTTGTAACTACCAACTACATAATTTAACATCAGCCTACTAAAACTTAAATAAACATTTAGTAGTCACGAATTGCCAAAGCGACACCAGCCTATTGGTAGCTTGCATTGTAATTAAAACAAGGTATCACTCCTTATGTATGTATGTATGTATGTATAAATCACTGATAGCTAAAAGATCTATTGTGCCCCAACAAGGTATCAAACAGGATGTAGTTTTTTATTTTTTTCTCCGAATTTATTGGTTCTAAGAAACGACTTCAAGAGTAAAAAAAGTTAGACATATATTTAAAATGATTTTTTGATTCCACAAAACTCAATCTCGAAAAAAACATTTGATATTAAATAAAGTAAGGGTTGATAATTTCACCCCCTTACCCTTATAATGTAAAAGGAAATTACAAAATTTTATCTTTATTTAAGTTTGACAACAAAAAAAAACTCAATTCTACTCAACACCTTTGAAGGGTGATATCTCAGAAGGGGGTGGGCTAAGGAAAGAGCCATCCTAATTTTATACGGGATGGAAACTGAATTTTCATTTCTTAAATTGGAAAAACTCGCCTTGTATATAGGTACTGTTTTTGTTTTGGGCTAGTTAGTCAGGTGGGCTGAGGAAATTTTGTCATAGGGAAGACAGATCATAATTTTATACGGGCAATCACCTCCTAAATTTATAAACACCCTGTAGAAACATATGGAAACTGAATTTTCATTTCTAAAATTGGAACCTCGCCTTGTATATAGGTACTGTTTTCGTTTTGGGCTAGTTAGTCACTGATGTAATCCAGTTGAGAAGAAAATAAAACTGATCTAGAAACCGTTGAGTTGGGTGGGCTCGTTATCATTTTTTAATAACCCGAATCGGAGTGGTTAAAAGCCATCATCCAAGTCTCGAAATATTCTCTATATTTCAATCGCTACTATTACAATATTATTAAAGATAAAATAATAATAATAATAAATCGACATCCCAGTAATTAATAAATACAAAAGTATGGAGATGAAAATAGATATGGTGAAGTTCAGCTAGAAAATACGTATTTATTGTTATGATATAAAAATAAATTAAAAGAATAATGATATAAAAGGTCAAAAATAATAAATAAAAAAATAAAAAGAAACAACAATGTAAATAATTATAATATAATATAAATTGTAAAATGTATCATAGGAAAGTGTTCGTTTATCACTAACGCGAATAGAGTTAAAGTGACAGTGACAAGCGCGAAATAATTGGATAATACAATTATTTAAAAAAAATCAAGCAACTTCTTGGATACAGGTAACTAAGGAGCAGAAAAAAAATGAAGAGATTATTGATTAGTAACGAGAAGAAAAGAAAAAGGGTTGGTGTGTGAGGATTAAAAAAATTCTGAAAATTAAAATTAAAGTTAGTAAAATGTTAAAAAATTATTAAAATAAGAGATGAATATACATGGAAAGCATGGTAAAGGACAATTAACACTTACCTGTTCATTTATAACACGTAAAGTTATATTCCTGGTAAGATAATTTTATTACCTTGTATAAAATAACACATGGAATCATTAATTCACATTCCAAGACATAGACTAGATCCAGAAACATGATATTGTTATGTTGTTAGCTGTATTTTGATATTGGAGATTTCAAAATCCATCTCTGTTTTCGAGAGACAACCGCCATTGTAGTATTTTAACACCTAGAGTAACAAACAATTTCGTTTTCAAAACATATCTATTGAACAAGCTGTTGAAATAACCATTTGCAGTAATAATTATCAACAAAATGTTCAATAACAAGTAATAGTAATATTTACCTTTATGTACTAAAATTGTATCAAATAACTGTAGACATCTAATCTTGTCCATCATGTTGTCCATTATGGTGTGATTTACTGTTAAAGGTTATGTTTCACAGTGCACCTATTTCGATAGCCAAGAATCGATTCTAAATAAGAATCGATAGGAGTTAGTTACAGTTAGTTTGTAAAAGGTTATGATTAAGACATTTTCTCATGAATATTTAGTAAAAATTTAATATTAAAATTTATTTCATTCATTAGTACATTGTTTAGAGTTAAATAAATATTTTTTTAAGACAATTTAAAATTAATAAGATTATTCATGAATGAATGGATACCTATTTGCGGAAGATCCAATTACAATTTGATAGTATTTGAATATTAATATAAATAATAATAGTTGTTTCTTTTTAATATTTGACATTCAATTAAATAAATATCTTTTGTTTAATAAATAAAATAAATTTGTTCAAATAAAGTTTATCAAAATTCATTTGTCTATTTCTTTAATCTTCGCCCCAAGAGATATAGAGTTGGAAAATACTAATAATTAAATAATTATTGTGTATAACAAGCAATAATTATAACATTATATACGTATTTGCAAAATGAACGTGTTTTTTGAAGGTATTTAAAATGGAAACCCATTTCTATATTTCAAAGAATTGGGCCTTTGTAGTATTTTTTTATTGCTTTAATTTAGAGTATTTTATAAAAAAATGTCCCCTTTTTTATCAGGATTGATGACAACCTTAAGACTTCTTTTAAAACCAATTGGTTTTATTTACAGTTTTATTTTATAGTTTTAAAGCTTCCTTGTAATACTGAATAAAACCGTTTCGTGCTACTTGGGTTTCTTTCAAGTATATTTCTGTTTACGCATTTGGCAACAACCAAGATCTAAGATGCTGTGTTGACGGTGAAAACGACCAACCTCCAACTATTATTGTATCTAAAATTCAATTATAAATTTAAAAATTCTTCCGACAAAAAGAGGCTCTTCTTCTAAGAAGGAGTCTCAAGGTTACGGTGGCTGTAAATAAATTGCAACGAGTATGAAGCAGCGGTTTTTGTCGGATATTTTTAATAAATACATGCACTCTTCAGTAGTACTAAGAATTAATATAAGGGATGGACTTGAATTGAAAATTGAATATTGAATTCAAAATTTGGTAACGCAATATTGTCTATTTTATGAAATAAGCTGTCAGATTTGCATTGTTACTATCATCTTCAAACTTCAATTTAGAAAAAAACCGTTAACTCGTTGACTTTTCTAGCCTTATACATGAAATATTGAAAGATACCTATTCATAGAATAAGTATGAAATAAACGATGAAGTGACCACTCATAGCCTCTTAATGGACTCTTTGAAGTGTAAAAAGTTTTAACGAAAACAATCTTTGTTGCAATATATTTAAAACGAAAGTAAGTCATTTTATAAAGAGGGATAAAAAAAATCAATAAATTTTTGACGTTTATGCCATTTGAAATGGTTCCCGAACATTTCCCAGTAATATTAGGTACAATTATCCACCACACAGTCCTGATTTGGTCTCGAATGATTTGATGTTATCTTTCGTATGATTCATGTGGTATATTCATTATTTGATTTGTTTTTAACTGTCATGTTAAATGAATTTACTCTTATGAACCCGAAAATAAACGTCAGTCGGCTGTTCCAAGATGAACCAAAACCGACGAAAGTTCTCAAAGTGTTTCCAAAAATATGGTCCTCTGCAAGATCAAAGAACTGCTACCGCTGATTGGTACATATCGATTAGTTTGCCGGAAGTAATTGCTGAGTTTCGAAAAACCAACCCCCAACGACGAATGATCCTCCACCAAGACAATGCAAGCTCGAAAAACAATGGAGTTGTTAAAGCAAGAAAACATCGAATTGCTGGACCATCCTCCATACAGTCCCGACCTAAGTCCTAAAGACTTTTTTACATTTCAAAAATAAAGAATGAACTGCGTGGTCAAAGGTTCCAGTTCCCAGAAGATGCAGTCAACGCCTTCAAAAACTCTATTATGAATTTACCAACAAACGAGTGGAATAACTGCTTCCAGAATTGGTTCCAAAGGATGCAAAAATGTATTCCTCTTCGTGGAGAATACTTTGAAAAACAATAGTTATCTACTGTTTTTTTCTAGCCCTATATGCAAAATATAAAAAACAACCCTCGTAAAAATGAATTTACAAAGGAAAATATTTATCAAAGTCAGTTTTTGAATGATATTGATAACTCTACAGAGTTTATAAACAAAGTAATTAAAATATTTTTGACGATAAAAATGTCGATATGGCAACGTGGTTATGCAGAGTAGGTACTCATCATCATCGTCATGAAATTGTATTATACCATATGTAGGTAGTTACAAGAGAGAGCATACCAAACTGAATGACTGCTAGCCTAGACCCTGACATTCGACCTCGACGGGTTATGCATTATACAGGGTGAAGAATACATTCATTTTATTACGAAAACTTTCAATTTCCATGACAATTTCACGATACTCTTTCACTAATTTATACATAAAGTTTTTGTCGATTTTAATGGTCGACCATAAAACTGAAAAAACAACTTTACAAAATGCATTACTAAGTGGGACGCACACGAATAGCGCCAAAGTAATCCTCAGGTAGAATTGCAGTTATGGAAGGTCTTAATCTCTTGCCTGAATTGCGCCGGTTATAGGGATTATCGTTTTATTAGGAATTAACAAATCTTATTTAAAAGTAAACATTTCTGAAAATATTATGATAACTCCTAATTGTCTTCTAACAGGAGGAAGGGTAGCAAATTATATCAATTTTATTTTTAGTTTCACGTTTGCGTTTGAGTAAGGTGGTAAAGTTTAAAATCAATTAAGTATAAAAATGGACCAAACCAAACCAAACCAAACCAAACCAAACCAAACCAAACCAAACCAAACCAAACCAAACCAAACCAAACCAAACCAAACCAAACCAAACCAAACCAAACCAAACCAAACCAAACCAAACCAAACCAAACCAAACCAAACCAAACCAAACCAAACCAAACCAAACCAAACCAAACCAAACCAAACCAAATTCAAAATTTAGGACTGACTAGTGAATATAAAAATGGCAATATTTTGGCGCAGTTCGGACTAGGATTAAACCAAGTAAGCAGGTAAAAAAAAAATGGCGCAGTTCGGGTGAGGGATTATATCCTCAAGATAAATTTGGCGCAGTTCAGGTGCACCCACTAAGTGTACTATAACTTTTTTTAAATTCTTAGGAATGATCTAATAATATAGTTTAATCTTTTCCCTACTAATTCTAATGTTCTTCCAATATTTCGGTCGATTTAATTCTACCTCTTATATATTTCCTTAAAGGCTTTTAATTGAGCTCTCTTCTTTTCCAGGAACCATTCCTTTCGATCCTTTACTGGAGTTTTCATCTCAGCCAACCTTTTCATCTTCAGTCATGTTTCCTATCTTGGGATTCCATTTTGGATACCTTCCCATTTTACGACTGTTTTCCCATTGGATTTATTATTTTTCAAAATAATCACTTTTTTATAATATGCGTTTTCTATACAGCTTCTTTGGGCTCTTCAAGAGCGGAATAAGAAGTTGTTTGGAGCCAAATGGGGTCTGCACGCTGTCTAAGTCGTTAACAGTAATTTTCTTACATCAACAAACATTTTAAGTTGAGATTTAAAACGCATTTTCTCGATTGCCATTAGGCTCGAATAAATTTTTTATTTCATTCAACAGTGAAGAATGATAAATTCATTCTGAGAGGCACTAACTATCGCTCTTTGTTATTAACGGTAATGGAACATAACAGTTTCGATAAAACAAGTATTTATAGACCAGAAATTATTATACATTTAATATTTTTTGGTACAAAGTAGTGTTAACATCCAATCTTTGACAAAAAAAAGTCTTTTTAAATGACTTTTAGTGGTCTCGACCATCCATTTTCCGCATATTGGACTCCTAATCTTTGAGTATATTTGCTAGATACTGATGTATGCTTTGGACCTTAATGTACTTCTTCTTCTTCTTTCTCCTTTATTGAGTAATATCCCAAAGGATACTTTGCCCAGAATACGGACCTTTATGTAGTTTCCCGATGTTTTCGGATATTTCATTTGAGTTCTGGCAGAATTCTGGCAGGATTGGCTCTTAACCGCTTTTTCATTTCATGCCACAAAGTCTCGATTGGCGAAAGGTCCGGACTAGAGATTTCATTATCTGTAAGCCATTTCATGTAACATGCAGCACCGTCTTGCTGAACGATGAAGTCATTTCCAGAAACACTACTCTCTTCCATAGTAGGCAATTAAGAGTCCTCTAGGATGTCTAAATATTTATCTGTGTTAACAATACCGTCGACAGAGTTTAATTTTCCAACCCATCTAGCCGACATCGAACCATAGACCATTACCGAAGATGGAAATTTAACTTTGCGCTTAAGACAATCAGAATAGTAAGTTTCATGTTTCTAGCGGATAACTCTGCTCTGGCTATCACCGACACAAACTTCAAATCGCGATTCGTTACTCCAATGTATCCTATTCCACCTCTCCCTACTACAATTTCGATGGTTTTTAGCCCATTTCAACCTGTGTCGCTTCTGTGTCAATAACGGTTATTCTTTAGCAAACGAAAAAAATAATTATATTTTGCTACTTTAGTTTGAATTCAAAAAACTTATCTTGTAGGTACGAAATCCTAATTTTCTGGCTTTTGTATGACATATAGACCTGTAAAAAACGTCTTCCAACAGCCTCACTCCATAGTTGACACACCTATTAGACTTAATAATTCTGGCTAAAGCTAGTCTATAATTGTCTGTTAATTTTTAACTTTTTGTAACTTTTTAACAAATCGAGGCTTTTGGGCACCGTTTGATTTGTACAATTGGACAATATTTCGAACACTGTATCTGGATAAGCCGAGTAATATTCCAATTTCGCCGTTTTTTGTGTGAATTAATGATAATTGATCGAATTTTTCATCAATTGTCTTTCCTCTGCCCATTATTAACAACAAATAGAATTATTAAACTGTTTTACAATCTGAACCTGTCACTGACGTTTCTGTCAAAAAAGCGTAGTCTTCATAGCCACCTTAGTCCTCGTCGTCAGCAGTACTTTGATAATGAAATGCATCGAAACTACTTTTTCATCAAACCATTGAACCCAGATCTTTGATATATTCTTCTAAATAGTATATTCTATCTTATACAGGATGTCAATTTTTAAAACTTACAGTGGGCTGTACCTCGTGAACGAAAAGACATTTCAAAAAAATTTCAAAATCGTTTCTACGGTAGAGAGGGGGAACTAAAATGACATGAGAGAACGCACCCCCATCAACCCTCTATGCCTCACCTACTCCACCTACAACAATTTAAATGGCAACCCCCTACTTGTGATACGTCGTTAGAAAGCCCGTAGAAAATGCTTTCCAACGGTCTAAGTAAAGGGTGTAACAATGAAGCAGAAAAATTTATTTGACAAAGTACAAAAACTACTTCTCCGGCTATATGCTTCTTAGTGATAAATATTTTTCAAAAATATATAATAGTATTAAACTATTACATCTATTGATAACACGCTTTACTAAAATATGACAATTTTTACAGAAAACTTTAATTCAGTAAATTCCAATTTGTTCATTAATCGTTACACCTTGTGTGTTTTTCCATTTTCATGTCGGCTTTGGACAACAAAATTAATATTAATAAATTTTAATATTAAAATGTTTCTGACTAATTGCTAGATGAAGGCCCCCCTTTGTGTTTGAAAAATATGTGAAATAAAAAAATTAAATTAATGTATTTCAAACACACACCTTAGACCCTATCAAAAAGAACCCGAACAGTGCTGTGTAGCAAGTACTAATATAAAATCGGATTTTTATTAGTTTCTACCTCCTAAAAAATAACACACTAGCGTCTCTAATAAAAACCTTAGCAATAATTTTAAATGGAGAAAAATTCTATATTCGAAATTAGTAGCACTAACAATATAATCATTTAAAAATTATCTCTTTGATTCGATGTCATAAAGTACCTATATAGTGTGCCCCCAAATAGGTACAACCATCTGCATTTGGGTCTCAGAGGTTCATGTGTGCCGTTTCTTTTTTTTTACAAAATGTTTTAATTTATTTGAATATTCATCTACTCTAATTGGTCCCGCCTATGATTTCTTCACTGTATCCACTAAATGTGTTATTTTTGTAAGAACGTCTCGATTAGAATCAAACCTACAAAATATGTGTTGCCACTTAATAGTTTTCGAGTTCATTGGTTCTATAACTAAAGTCACTGCAGGTGTCTTTTATTGCCGACAATGCTGTTAAGCCCTGTAATTGTAATGAAGATGGGCCATAAACAAAGTTTTATTTAAATGCTTTGTTGGAGCCAACAAATACCTTTTGCGTCTGTACAATTTATTCTTACAATGGAAACTTAATATATAGAACAGACACTGATTTATTTGATTATTATTATTTGCCGATGTAATTTGTACAAGTATCTTCACTGCCGTTTTTATTTTATTATTGATAGATTCGTCAATATTCTTCCATCCCCCAACGTTTGTATACCAGCACCAGCATCTGATACGCGGTCTGGATATTAAATAACGAGATTGCTTATGAAAATGAGTTTTATTTTAAAAATTATTCTACAATCGAATGCCTCCTCCAATATACTCCCCCTCCCTCACCATACAACGTTCCATTCGTTTTTTTCCATTGGTCTAAACAATGGTGGAAGTCTTCTTTTGTAAGAGCTGTATTTTTAGGCAAAGTGAAGGGGCACACAAAACACCTCGTTAATAACTACATAAAATAAAATCCTATTATTCATACGTACCTCTCTTGAAGATGTGATCTGGGGTTAAAAACATTGCACCAGGAAATCTAATAGACTGCACAAGAATATAGTAAACTGCACTAAACAGTGGTTTGGTAGCGGGAACAAAAGAATAACTGACGACGTGGCGACAAGATCTCTTTTGCCTCAGCAACGTGCCAATGTACACGTTCGTTGGTACAATGAAACTCGACATTGGAACAAACATGGTGTTTTATCGGTTCAATAGAAACGTTCATTCATGTACGCTGTACGTTAACACAAAATATTCGTAAATATGATTAATAAAGCCTATAAAATCAACAAATTTGGTTATTAACCAATATTTTGAAAACTGGCAATGGTATTTTAAATTTGTCAATGCGACATTAACGCTTCCTGAAATAGGCAACTTTTATCCCATTCAACGGGCTTATTGTTTCCGAGATCTGTGGGATCATTTGAAATGGCCATCCTGTAAATCCTAGGCGGGAATTTTTTATTTCCACGAATCCCATCAAGCAAGAGGTGGACGCTGGAGGATGGACCTCGACCATCAGGAAGAGCAGGCTCACATGTGGCGAGTAGCTGCTTCTTGTACGATTCGAACTTATGCTTGTGTTACTTGTTTGTTGATCGCCTAAAGAACCATTTCTAGTGCTAACAAGCAACGTGTTAAGAAATACAAGTTGGGTAAAAAAATTCTTTCTGGATGGGCCAGGTTGATTTCAGTTTTTCTCTCATCATCAGTTTATGCTGTAAATGCTAAAAATACTTTGCATGCACTGGTGAGTTTTTTAATTTTATTTCCTTAAATTTCTTTTAAAATTGAAATAAAGTACTGAGTGTTCATCTTTATTTTCCCTCATTTTAGCTGTCCATAACTTCTAATCGGTTTGAGATAGAAACATGCGGTTTTCACTAAAATGTTTTATTTTAGCACAAGTTTTCTTTAAAAAAGTTAATTATTTTTATTCGTTTTGCCTTTGCAATTAACTTTTAAAATGAGAGATGCTTACTTAGTACTTTTAATCATAGTAAGCTTTGAAAGTTTTATGTAAATGTCATATTTATGAACTTTGCGAATTGTCAGTCATTGTAATTGTCTGTTTTTATGTGAAAATTGTGTTTTCAGACGTAGAAAAAGCAAATGTTGTACTTAACTTTGCTGAAACAAAATCGGTGATTTTAACTCAAAGACGTTTTTTCAGATATTTTAATAAACAACCATCCAGTTCAAAAACAATTAGAAGTTGGTTCCGCACTTATAAAGAAACTGGATCATTATCTCGAAAGAAAAGAGTACCAGTTAACAATAGTAATTATGCGCCAAGGTAGAAAAGTGAGGTATTATTGTCGAGGTCCATTAAAGACCGAGAAGCGAAGCTTCGAGGTCTTTAATGGATCCGAGACATTAATACACTTTTCTACCGTGCACAAGTTAACCTCACATTCTATTAAATGGATTGAGATTTAGTTATAATCAAGTAGGCTCTGTATTTTTCTACCTTGGTTAATAATGAACAACTTTACTACCTCAACAAAAGTCAATAAAGTTAGGTTTAGAGGCAAGTAGTGAAAAATAAGTATTAAGATGACACCATAGCTGTATATGACTTTGTTAGGAGATATCCAAAATCGTCGTTAAGAAAAGTTGCTTCCCATTTCAACATTAGTAAGTCTAAAGTTCATAACATTTTGAAAGCAATGAAACAAACCTCATAAAATTCAAATTCATCAGATATTGAATGAGAAGGACTTCGAAAAGCGTGTTTTTATGTGTGAAACGTTAATGGATCTCAGGAGGAATGTACCAAACGTCAATCTAATAATGTATGATGAAGCCACATTTCATTTAACTGGAGCAGTTAATAAATATAATTGCAGAATTTGGTCTGAAATAAATCCGCTAGAGTTTGAACAATATGAAAGAGATTCACCTAAGGTAAATGTGTGTGTGCGGTCAACAACAATAAAATCTATGGACCATTTTTTTTCGCTGAATATTCCACTCATACATGTAGTATCAATGCAACGAATGCTAAATTATTAAATGGAAATTCAAAAATTACAGTGGAAATACCACGTTGCCATGACAACCCAGCGATAATTCCACGTTGCCACGACAACCGTTGACTGACAACATTAAAATAATAAACGTGAAACGTCAAAGAACATTTTGTTAGAGGTTATGAATCGATTCCGAGATTATAACAGAACGGGAAATTGACAAAAATGTCATTAAAAGTGTACCCAAAAACACGGAAAAGAGTAAGAATAGTGTATGGAGACAATTTATGTTATTTTGCGACGAAAAAAAGTACAAATTCAATATAGTGGAGATATACAGTAATTTGTATTTTTATTCGAGAAATATTCTCCCTAAATACCGCTTATGCTTAAAAAATAACCGGATAATTTCCATTCAAGCTTGTTGTCTAATTCCACTCGTTCTTATTAACAACAAGCTTTCATGGAAAGTATCGGTAATTTTTAAACACTCGTGGTATTACCCCCGAAAAAACAATCAATGGAAATACAGACATGTTGGAAATATTTTTTTATCCACAGTTGGATCAAGACGTCAATTAAATGGTAATCGGAATGAAACCTATTTCCTGCAGGATGGGGCACCCTCTGTTTCCAATAAATTTGGTAACAACTGGATTGGCAGAACTGGTCCAGTAGAATGGGCTCCTAATTCATGTGACCTAACAATTCCTGATTTTTTGTATGGGGATATGTAAAATCTTTAGCGTATAATCCTGCACCACAAAATTTGGAGGAATTAAAGATTAATATTCGTCATGCATTTAACAGCATTACCCAAGACGGCACATTGAACATTTAATTAATTAAAACTATTACTTTTTTGCTTGTGTCTTGTTTTGAATAACATTGAATTTTATTGTTTTTACGTTTTGTGATTAAGTACTACCTTGCATCTCTCATTTTATAAGTTAATTGCTCAGTCACAAGTTAACCGATTAAAAAAAATTTTGCACTGAAGAATAGGTAAAAGTCGGTTCTTTCAAACTACAAAAAAATATAGTGGGTGTTCCATTAACAAAAGTCAATAAAAAAATTGTCAAACATCCGCCATTTTTGTTGTGACGTAGGCAAAACGAATAAAAAAAACTTTTTAAAAAAAAAACGTGCTAAAATGAAACATTTTAGTGAAAACCGCATGTTTCTATCTCAAACTGTTTAGAAGTTATGGGCAGTTAAAATGAGGGAAAATAAAGATGGACACTCGGTATAATAATTATAATGTTTTTAAGAAACGCCGAATTAAAAGTTTGCATTGGGTTAAATTTTCACTTTGGTGCTAATGGAAGTAAATTGTAAACTTTTTTATATAAACCACTTAGAAAATGTCAATCCAATTATGTCATTCCAAGTATGAGACGCCTCAGTTATTGTGAAAACTGTTCACGATTTACATAAACTAACTTTATTTGGTGCGTTTTTTATGGGAACTTGATTACTTTTTAATATTTTTATTTCCAACATTTCGGTAGCGTTCCAATTATAGACTTTTTCTATGACTACATAGAAAAGTAACTATAGCACTGAATATTACCACAGAAAGACTAAATAAATACAAATAAATAAACTTTTTATAAATTTTGTAATATTCGTAATTTACATACTGGATAGGTACCTGTTATAATAGCTATCCGGGTACACATATTAACGAATCTTATTTGATTTATATGATATCGCAATTTTTTATTATCATTTAAAGTAAATTCCTAAAATTATCGCGCGGTCGTATAAAAAATAATGTACATTACTTGTGCGAAAGTTATTTTTCACACGAGTGGGGAATATTGTACGCAGTTGTAACATAATATACTATTTTTATCTCAAATAGATCCATATATTTTTCTATTTTTAAAATACTGAAGATTTTAATTTGTAATATAATAAAAATATAATAATAATAAGTATTGCTTCTGAATACTTTTACCTCATCAGGACCGTTTAAAGAAAAAATTTCCTCAATAACAAAAAGCGATAGATTCAATTCTGTCTATTTTATCCTGTCGTTAATAGGTACTTAGTATTCACGAATACATTTTTAGAATCATTATAATATATTTTTATCATATTGATAGCACGATTTCAGGTAGGAGACCCTAAAACCGCAATAAACCGCGGTCATTGGAATTTAGGCAGGATAAAATATCTTAATTCTCCAAAAGCGAATAAATATGGACAATAAGTAGGATATTTAAACGTGGGAACCTACTTATACTAGAAAATAGTACTCTCATAGGCTCCGCCCAATTGGATCTTGCGCCTTGATTGGATGACAACTTACTTGATTTTATGGGCGGAGGCTACGAGAATAGTACTTTCTAGTATAAATAGAAGTAGTTTTCATTTAATGGTTTATTTTGCAAGTGTATATAATAGATACTTATCTGATTTCTTGTTTATGTATTGGCAGTTTATAAAGATAGTTTGTGGAATCATCACTCCGAGTATATTTTAATTTAAAATTACGTCAACAAGTTTTGCCTTTACCCCAGTTAACCCTGTTAGTAACTACTGAATGTCCACGATTCACTTGTGCACCAAAGTCCTTCAAGTAATGTTCGGGAAATAGTTAGCGCCTGTTCCAATATGACAGGAGTTGGAGAAGCGACCGTTTATAGATTTTTGAAAGAACGAAAAAGCGGAACTGTTAGTTCTCCCAAGAAGACTGGGGGGAGTAAGCCATTGGAAATTGAAGAATTCCATAAAAATGTTATTAGGAGACAGGTCCGCTCTTTTTATTTTAATAATGAAATTCCAACATTAGACAAAATGATTTCCTTAGGTAGTCAAAATGATGACTTACCATCAATAAGCAGAAGTAAATTATGGAAACTATTACGAGAGATTGGATTTCGCTGGGAGAAGCATAGTCAGAAGTCACTGTTAATTGATAGAGAAGACATTGTATGTTGGAGAAGGGATTATCTTCCATCAAAAGGTACCGGGAGGAAGGGAGGAATATTTATTATATGGACGAGGACGAAGGACATACCGTATCAAAAGTATGGGTAGATACGTCTATGAAAAGCTCTCGCCAAGCGTTCATCGAAGGTGTATCAACCGGGTTAAATAATATTCCCAACGGAAAAGGACGTAGACTTATTATAACCCACATCGGAAATGAAAACGGTTTTATCCATGGTGGATTATTAAGTTTTGTGTCCAAATCAACTAAAGATTACCACGAAGAAATGACCGCCGACGTTTTTGTTCTAGATAATGCATTTGACTTGTAGAAAAATTGCCAACAACTGCTTGGAAAAAAGCTGAGATAATCGTTTGGTTGGATAACCACAACATCATATACGAGGAGCATTCCGTAAAACAAGAAATATTACGAATTGTAAGACTGCACAAATCGAAATTCAAAAAATATGTAATTGATGAAATGGCGTTAGAACGTAGAATAACTGTGCTACTATTACCACCATACCACTGTGAATTCAATGTTATTGAACTTATATGGGTGCAAGTAAAGGGTGACGTAGCACGAAACAATAAAACTTATAAATTGGAAGACCTACATCAATTACTGCAAAACTCTTTGTCAAAAGTGTCTGCAGAGAACTGACAAAAAGTTGTGAGCATAAAGAAGAACAGAATATGTGGCAACTGGACAATATCATGGACGGAACCGTTGAATTTATAATAATTAATGTTGGAGTTGAAGATTCGTCAGATGCTGATGAAATGGAATTTTGATTAGGTACATCAGCAGCTCATTTCTGGGCTACAAATCATTCTTATATGTAAAAATTACCAATTAATTAATTAAATTGAATAATCTAGGATTTCCGTTTCTATTGTTATCACTACCTGGAGTTCACTAAATAGCGTAAATACGTCGAAAGTTATTAATTAAATATTTGTGCTACTTATATAAATGAAATAAATATTGTAATAAAATACATCTATAATAAAATACCTTATAGGATCTTATTCTTACCCAACTACACTGCACTGTCACGGCAAATTTATCACTAAAAATATTTGAATGGTAATGGTATTAGTTCTATTGTCCTCGCTACCTGCGGTTCACTATACAGGAAGAATCTAGCGAAAGTTACTAACTGAACACTTATTTACATGAAGAAGCGCTTACAATTCTGTTTAATTCTTTGAATCACCCTGAAGTATTTCAGACACGTTTTTGAATTTATAATGAGCTCTTCAGCTATCAATATGATAAAAATACACTATAGCTCTTTATAGGGTTATTTTTAACGGTGATACTATTTGGGGACTTAGGTACTTAAGTCTATTAGAAAAAGTTCAAATAAATTTTTTTAAAATATCAAAAGTAAGAGTAACACTTACTTTTTAAACTTTCCACGGCGCAATCTTCATCCCAATACCCTTTGGACTGCACCATATTTCCATTAATCATCACTAAAAACCGAAATCGACCATTTCCATTTACCGACCGGCGATTGCCACCACATTTATCACTTAGTCGAAGGCATACATCACATAAGTTTCCCTATGATACTGCCTCTAAGTCCACTACGTTAGAGCAACCTCGAGCCAGTACCTGTGTTTATAGAGTAACTCATCTATCTATAAAAACCGGTTGCATGTCTTATTTAAAATATATTACATTTTAGAGTACTGTATAAATACACATCTCATGTTGTAATTTACTAAAATAAATAATTCATACAATTCGGTCAGTATAGGGAAGGTGAGCGTAACCCAACAGCCTTGTCCTTGTAATCTCAGAAAATCTTAGGTTGTACAAAAATTAACACTTTTAAAAATGACATGAAATTATTTAGTTATATATCTAATTTTGAAGATTAAATATAAATTTGTAGTCATGAGTTTAAATTTTGTTTTCAAAAACTACAAGTCTTTATTGTACCCAAGGAAAGGTATGTGATCAGATTTTCCACTTCATACATAAATATATCAATTTGCAAATTTGTGTAACCACAAAAAAAATCCTCAGCTGCTCCAAATTTGTAAAAAATGAAAATGTAAAGAATTGGAATGGCATCCATTAATTACGTGAGCTCTTTTTCGGTCAGTTTAGACTCCACCCCCCCCCCCCCCTTAGGTGAGATTTGCCTGGACCCCCCCACCCCTTACGTGAGATTGACGTTAAAAATATTTTAAACTTAATTTATTTTCATTATTCGAGAAAATAATAAATTGTTCAGGTATACTATAGTTAATTTAATTAAATTAAATAAATACTCTCGTACTAAATGATATTAATAGCCATGAGATTTATTTTAGCGGACAAAATGAACACTCAAAATAATTTTTTTTAATATCTGTAATATTTTATATTTTTTGAAGTTAACGTGAGATTTCATTGGGCGCCTCCCCCCTATTCTGAGCTCACGTAATTAATGGATACCCCCCAACATCCTTCGTTTTTCTTCTGAGTTATCTGGAACATCGATTTTTGGAAGTGACTTGATATCTAAAAAATCATAATTTTCTAGCGTTGAGGTATGTTGTTCAACGATATCGTTCTACAGTTTTTTTTTTCAAAGGAAGATCATGCAACTTACAGTTTATAGAAAGAAGATGTCAAAGTTCACAATAATTTTACTAAAAAAATTAATCAATAGATTTATCTAAATAAAATGTCAGTAAAATATTTAAAATTGATATTTACCTACAATGCAAAATTTTCCTTAAATCATATGTCTAGACTAAATAATTTTTTTATATTCATGGAAAAAATGAATGAATTTTCTGATAATATTTCTTGATCTGACCTTAGTTCTGAAAAGATATTATTCTTATATTGACAAGTTCCTATTAGAATTCAACGAGATTACCATGTTTACTACTTAAATCATTAAATAGTTGACCTATTGATTCAGAGAACGATGTTACGCTAAAAAAACTCCACCTGAAAAGAAGAAACGCAAACAAAATGTACCTAGAAATAACCTTTTGTAATAATAGTGGAGGGTGTTTCCAATATTTCGTATATTTGTAAAATTATTAAAATGAAAACAACCTATTCGAAAAATACAGTAAATGGCAAAAATATTCCAGGCATAATTTTTAAATAACAAAAATAGAAAATATATTTGAAAATATCACAGAAAAGTAATTAGGTATTATAATTACAAATAGTACAAATAAATTTATTAATAAAAATAATTTAGTAACAGAAAATCAAATAGAATTTATTATTAATTATACAAAAATTGAAAAGAGAAAATATTGAAAACTGCATGTCATAAAAAATCTGTCTTTTTCATAAATATTTCTATTTTTGTTATTTGTCATATTTCTATTTTTGTTATTCGTCACAAAAATCACCTACCTTTGGCAAATCGCATTTTTAGAGTCGAAACGAGCGTTAAAATCTGCAAAAAAAAACAAAGGAAAGTGATATAATTTAAAATCATTTGATAAAAAATATTTAAAAAAAAGTAATTTACTCTTATACCTGTCATTAAAATATAATTGTTTTTTAAGATAAAAACTTCAAAAATATTATTTTTTCTGTGACGGGAAAAATTTTTGACATTTTATCACTCTTGTCAGGTAACAAAATATCTCTTTTTATGAAATTAATTTTTTCGCCGGGAAAAAAGTGAATATATTTATATCCGGGAAAAAAGTACTCACTTTTCCCGGGGAAAAAGTAATTTTATAAAAAGTGATATTCTTTTCATTATTATATCGTCGTTTTTCCCGTCACAGAAAAAAATAGTGTATTATACACGGGAAAAATATTAGATTTTAGCTCTCGAGCTAAAATCTAATACTTTTTTCCTTGTATAACTATTTTTATCCTACACTATGAGAAAGTTGAATTTTACCATCTTTACGGAAACGAGAAAGTTACCTTTTCTACGGCTAGCCGAGAAAATAAATTTTACGTTTCCACGCTAGCTGGCGCCCCAATTGAGAAATAAACAACACCATTAAACGTCAGTATAAAAATAAATTGTTAGCAGTTGTCAATGTCTGCAAATTCAATCATAAGTTGTCGTATTTTGATGTTTGTTTGAAGTAAACGTCAGTTATGGAGCCTGAATCAGATGAAATAATGTATCTCACTCCGCCTGAAATAACAGATAGAGCTAACCAGGTCACGCTTGACTTATTACTGGAAAAATCGAAAGCGAAATACAACCTCCAATACAAGCTATTTATGGGCTGGTGTGCCTCCAAGCAAGTAAAAAAATATAGCGAAAATGTAATTTTAACGTATTTGTCCGAATTATCAAAAAAAAAATAAAAATCGCCAACACAGTGGTCAATAAATTCTATGCTAAAATCTACATTACTAGTGAAAGATAATATTAATATTGGAAAGTATGCTTTTTTAAAAAAGCAGTCAGTCGGGCACATTCCCAAAAAATCAAGAATATTTGAACAGCAAGAAATTGAGAAATTTCTCAGTTTAGCTTCTATGAAAAAATGTTACCAACAATTATTGTGTAGGACAAAAAATTATGTGTAAACCACGGCAGTAAAGTGCATTTTTCAGTCCTCAAGAAGTGGCCAGGCTCGGCTGCGACTCGCCTGTCTATCTTCTTTCGGCCTGAAAAATGCCAATTTACCGCCTAGTTATACAATATACTCTTTCTAAAACCCTTGACGAAAACAATACCTTCAGCGATTCCGTGGCAAGTGAGAGAAATTCTCATAACGTTAACTTTCGTCTCTAGTGGCGAAAGTTAAATTTATATTTTCAATCACTTCCTGCCCTCGTATATAAGTTTTGAGGACTTTAAATTATTAATAAACAAATATTATTATATCTAGTTGCCTGGTTTGCCTAGTTTGACGTTACTCGTGAATTGTTTAGACTTGTCAGTTTGCATTTAAAGCATTATTAGTTTTTTAACTTATCATAATTTCCGATTCGGAAAACGAATTAAATTTTCCAAATACACAACCAGACATAGCAAATCAATCTGAGGAAACCTCTTTGGATTCATTACGAGTAAAATCTAAAAAAGATACGAAGAAATATATACAAAGATTTTTATTTTTTTGTTTAATAAAAATGAAATAATGCATTCCAGTTATAAATCGCATTCTATAGCATATTATTAATATAAACGGACTTGTAAAAAAAGTATAGTTTCACTTGTCCGTTAAAATGTTACTTTCGTCACTTGTAAATGAAATTACATAACAATTTAAAAATTCTAGCTTTTATAGATAAAAAATGGTACAATATAACAAGTATAATAACATTAAAAATGTCATTACCTGAATTACATCAAAACTATGTGTGTTCACTATTCAAATCACTAACATAAAATATACAAATATCTTTGTTCTTTTAAAAACTTTAATAATGCTTGACGGAGTTTTTTGTAGGCAAAAAATACTGGTTGTTTACAGTTTTACTGGATTCTTATTGGCGCTAGATAGATAAGTGAGTCGATATATTAAGGTATTTAGTCAATAGATAGAAGATTTTATTTGTTGCAATGGATATTTAAATATACGAGGAGTAATAGAAATAATTTTAGTTTTATACAAGGACGGTTTTAATTGAAATATAGGCATAGGGTAAGTTTTAAATTTGAAACGTTTCAATTAGGTATTATGGAAGGGACTCGCACGATTTTTATGAACTTTTGGTTTGAGAGGGTTTAGTGATATGTATATAATGAGAAACCCTATTTTACCCGTAGGTGTTAAGGTATAATGTTTAATTATTGTAAATAAAATTGGCTCATTGTTTCTTGTTTTTTGCCATGTTGTTTCCTGCTGTCCAGGTTTTATTTCTTTTCGCTAGCAATCATATCATTCCATGTTTTCTTTGGTCGGCCGCTCGTCTGTTTTTGGATTGATCTTGCTCCCCATATCCTCTTGACTTGCCTATTGTTGTTCATTCTTGCCAAATGACCAAACTATCTTAGTTGTTGTCTTTCTATACTGCTTAATATCGATTCCATTTCTAGATCATCTCTTATATTTTCATTTCGTATTCTATCTCTTTTTGTTATTCCCTTTATACCTCTTAGAAATTTCATTTCGACGGCTTGTATTTTACTTTTCTGTTGGTTAGATATTGTCCAGCTTTCACATCCATAAATGTAAGTATAGATTTGACGGCTGTTTTATATACTGTCAGCTTTGCTTTCTTGTATAGGTATCTCTTTTTTTTCAAATAAATGTTTTATTTAGAGTATATTATTGCACTCTCTACCCTATTGTTTATTTCTGCTTCATTTTTTCCATTCTCCTGTATTGTAACTCCTAGATACTTGAAACTATTGGTTTGTTTTATTTCTTTGTCATCTAAGTTTATTGTTGTTTGGATGTCATTGTTGCCTATTATCATTACTTTAGTTTTTTCTTCTTCGTTTATTTTTAAATTTCTCTGTTTTAGTGCCAAATACCATTTATCTAGGTTATATTTCAAATATTTCTCGCTTTTGGCGCAAACCATTAAGTCATCTGCAAATGCCATTTCTGTTACATAGATTGGTTCCAAGTTTCTGTATCCAATTAAAAGTTTCTTGATAGTGGGTTTTATTTCCTTGATAACGTCATCTAGAACTACGTTGAACAATGTTGGACTTAATAGGTACTCCACCCTGTCTTACACCTTCATTAGTTATAATTTCTTCTGATTCTCTGTTATTTGTTCTGACGTAGTTTCTGGTTCGTTGATTACTTGCAATATTGTTGTCTGGTGTTAACTTCCCTTCTTTTCAAACTGCTCCATATCGTTCTTATAGGTATGCTGTCAATGGCTTTTTCTAGTCTATAACGTCCATATATATTTGGTTTTTGTGATTTTTATCGATCATCTGTTTAATTGCAAATATGTGATCTTGAACTCCTCTTCCTTTTCCGAAACCACTTTGTGTCTCTTCCAAATATGGTTCTATTATCCTCTTCAGTCTGTCGTCTAGTAACCTTTCATACACTTTAGATGGGACTCTTAATAGGGTTATTCCTCTGTAGTTATTACAGTCTTATCTACTGTTTTTCTTATGTAGGGGAATTAGGATTCCTATTTCCCAATCTTTGAGTATTTTATTTTCGGTCGCTGTTTTGTTTAATAGGTAAGTTGATTTTTTTAAGCCGTAATTTCCTAAATTTAACAACATTTCTGCTCTAATTCCATCATGGCCCTCTGCTATGCCTCTTTTTAACTCTCTTACTGCCATTTTCACATCTTCTAGTTGGAAATTTATGTGGTCGTTCCGCTCTGTTTCCGATTCTTCACAGATTCTTCGGTTTCCCTTATAGCCTTTGTATTCAGTGTTTCTTCGAAATGTTCTTTCCATCGTGCCATTGTCTCCTTTGTTTCTGTCAATATTTTCCCTTGTTTCTTAGCTATATTAGTGAAATTATGTTGCTTGCCTGATCTGAGTGTTTTTATTGTCTTGTATAACAATTTTTGATTGCTATAGATGTCTCCTTCCATTTTTACCCCGAATTTTCCCAGGATATTTGTTTTGCTCTGTTAACTGTCTCTTTTACTTTTTGTAGGTATCGGAATTTTTGGGGTTCAAGTATTTATGCCATAATTGCTTTTTCATTTTAATTTCCGATTTAATTTCCTCTCTCCACCAATTTGTCTTCTTTTTGTTTTTGTCTATTATTATGTCAATTTTGTCATTGAAATAACCTAATTTTCGAAGTTTTATTTTACATCTTTATTTGATTGGTGCAGTTTGGTGTTTTTTGGAAATTATATAAGGCAAGGTCGAAATTTCCATATAGAGCTGCTCGGTTGCCCAGGAGGTCCCTATCATGTAAAATATGACCCATCAGTATATCGTTCAAATCATCGTCGTCTTCATTATCCTCATCGATAAGGATGGGGTGAAGTATTTCATCCATAATTATGTAAAATTAATTAGGTATTCCATCCGCCGAAATCTCAAAATCAGAAATAAGATATTGTGGAGACAAGATAAAAATAAATTGAAAATTCTCTATGGAAATCAAACAAAATTGAAATTTTTTTTGAGATTAGAAAGCCTAACGTCATCTGTTTCGTATATAGTTTGGCAAACATAACTGAAGCTGTGAAAGGAATGCGGTCGAAAATATTCGATATTGCCACGTTTAACTATGAAAAAGCTAAAGTGCTAAGTATGTAGTGATAATAATTAGAAAATGGACTTTTTATTATTAACAATACGTCAATAATGATTAAACGTTAGTTCTTTCATGTGCTTGTTTCATTGGATTTTGTCTATTAACATTATTTTTTCAATTTCTGAATATTAAAAGATGAACACTTTTCCAAATATGTTATGGGTATTCTTCAAATCATAATTACCACGCCCTCCGACTAACTCAATTGGTGAATATTTATCAAACTGCCGTTGCTAAGTAATCACCTGACTTCCTATTGGCAAGCGCGTGCGTGTGTTCTTCCCTCTCACTTCGACAATTGACTGACATTGATTATCCAGTGGCGTTGTCAGTGTTCACTTTTGTATTTTCAGTTTTACTTGGTATCTTATTATTTCGTATCCATATTGAATTCAAGCATGATTTTTAACAAATACCGTGTTTTAAAAAATACCTTACCTTTAAAGCAAAGCATAAATCAGTTTCTATATATAATTATCATATAATAATAATTACTATTTTTAATACTTTTATAAAATAGGTACCATACGCCATTGGTACGCTTATTACAGATATCGACCATGTTTCCTCACCTCTTACCGTTGCCGCGTAGCTTCAGGTAGACTTGCCAAACTATACTATGGTTTGATTGGTGCTGCTTTAAAGGATAATTTGCGGGGAACGAAAATCGATACGTTAAGGTATACGGTTACGGATACGCAGAAAATTTTACGATTTGCTTAAAGTATCTATTCATGTTTCAAATCAGATTGTTTTTAATATTAACGAAAAATGCATTATTGGAATGTACTTAAAATTATTTGTTGCCTCAATGATGGCCATTATTAGATGGAAGCATTATACCCGATGCAATACTATGCAACCCACATTACGTTGAAACGGTAAACTGGTTTATGGCGCCTCGGTTGAGAAGGAGGTGAACTAGTGAGACAGAACATGTCAAAAAACAATAAGACGTTTTTGAGTTGTACGAAAGGTTTACATAAAATATAACTCGTAAATCCTGACTACTACATTATTTAATAACCACAAAACCACAGCCATTTCATTCTCCCAGGGAACTTTATTATTAATTAATGCTAAGCTATACGTAATATTTCATTAGGTATACACTAACGAAAATATTTGTTACCTGAATGATAACAATCGCAGTTCATTGGCATTATGAACAACATTTTTTTCTGTGTATAATCGTATATAATGAAGATTTAATACAGCACCGTATGGTTAAAAAGCCATAATGGTCGGTAATTTTCCATAAAACAGATAAACAAACCATTAAGATCATTAAGAAATTACGGATGAATCAGTGAAGGTATCTTCGTAAAGTTCACTTTAACATGTGCGCACGAAAGAATCGTTTCTAAAATTCATATAAAAAAATATATTTAAATTTATTTAAATGGAAAAAAGGGTCGCTTAAATGCTTACAATATACACAAAAGGACGTGTCAAATGGTCAGTGTATCGGTATTCTGTCAATTAACAAGGAAAAGTGTTGGTGCTTATACCCACACCTTGTCAGATACCTAAATGATCACGATGACTGACGAATAAGGTAAAAAAAAGTTCCGACAAATAAGTTTATTAAATATATCCCTTCGCTGTGTTATCCAGCCTGTCTACCACTTTATATTTGATAAATTATTTTCCTTCTAGCGTTTCAATTAATTTTGATAGACCAGCCTTTCATCCTTTTTTTTCGAGTCGAGATATTGATGTATATAAGCATTTGAATTTCAAGTTATCTTTGTATTACACCGATTATTTCTTTCGTCTATTAAATATCAGTCATCTCATCAACCAATCATACGTTTGTTTCCTGTTTGACAAGACCAATCAACACGCTCTATTCGCGACTATTTGCATGGACTATTCAGCATGATACTTATACCAAAGAGCCTGTGTTGAAGTGTTTGAAAATGAATCGGTTTGGAGAAATGAAAAACGAAGAAATAGGTAGGGTAATCGATACTACAATCCCTGATAATACAGTGAGGAGTAAAAATAGCGTATGGAAACAGTTTACCAAATTTTGCGAGCATCGTCAGTATGAATGTCACATACAATAATTGTGTTTTCAATTTCAATTGATAAATTATAAAGCTGGTGCTGTTTTTGTTTGGATTTGGTTGATTGTTGTTGATCTTTTGAATAAATTATTCCAAATGGTTTCATTTTGTGAATATGACTAATATAAACAATTGGATTCAATCATAAATGTAACACGACCTTGATAAATTGTCGACTATTTTTATTGCTGCTAAATTTCTCTTGTATTTATTAATTTGACTCGACATTATTTTGGAGATGAAAGCCAGAGAGCGAATTTCATCAGTAACGCCAAAATAATGTCTCGTTAAAAAATTATAAATTCCCGAAGGAACAAGTAACGAGTACTATTTACATTATTTAAAGTGTTCTGGCTCCGTTATTTGTTTCCTCTTTTTCATTTATCCCCAGATTACGGCTCCTTGTCTAACGATATTATCCGTAATTTTGTTGTTCATGATCTAACCGAACAGTTAACATTCCCTCAGCGATTATGTTGTCTTATCCCTGAAAAGCTAGCGAAAAACAGGGTCACATATTAAAGGCTTTTTAATTAAATTAGATTAAGATGTGGCAAGCTAAAACTCTCATTCACGCTCTCACCTCTATTAATCCTCAAAATTAAAGTTTTGATTATTATTCTAAATTGTACAAACTATACAAATATACGAAGTATTATGATGGAAGGAGTTGCATTGGGAGGTTAGTATGCAAAAGGTTATAACCCTTAAAACTATGCCCGCTGTGTTTTGATTGTTTTCACCACACACTCCGTTAGACAGTACCTACTAGTAATACCGTACTGCCAGAGAGTATGTAGCAGTAAATTTGTGTTTTTAATAAAAACTGTTACCTAGCAAATTTGGTTAGTACTTTCTAGGCAAAATAACAATTAAAATGCATAAAATTCTTTTTCACTATTTCCTGAATAAAACACTACAAGAATCACATAAGAAAAAGTCATGTGTCTATTTCTGGCAATGCACATTAAGTAAATACAATTAAAAATTGCGAAAATACACATAAGAAGAAAAAGTAATACTATTTCGAACAATACAAATTATTAAAACTAAAAATACTGCGATGCGTGACCAGTTATTTTGATCAACTGTTCTTCACCAACTCTACTTTTCGCTTGTAGAAACTGTACTCCCCTAAAGCTACGTCCACATCGAAAGCAACACATAGGAACATTATGTTTATGTTCCTTGTTCCTGGAACTGGTTTCTGAATGTTGCCAAAAGTTTATTTAAGTTCCTCATTGTTTACGGTTGCAGCAACAAAAGTTCCTATAAGTTACTTGTTTAGCGGCAAAGATCAAAGGAAATATAGAAACGTTGGTAAACATTTTTTTGTTTCTAAACGGTATTTTTATCAGTGTGGACACGTTGCTGCTTGTTTCCAAAACTCGAAACTGTCGTTGCCGAAAATATTAAGTTGATTGATTAGTTAGTATTAATAATAAAAACATTAAGTAATAATAAAAAAACATGCCGTTTAAATGGACAACAGAGAAAATATGTTTCATTGAATTATACCAGAATGCCGAGTGTTTGTGGAATCCACATATGACACCATGTGACTTTCTGTCTAAAAGACTTGGTCTATTCCAATATTTACAGATTCGTTTTTTCTGTTTTTTCTGATGCTGCCTGTAAATCTTCACCTCATTGTTAGAACACACACTGGGAGTAGGCGAGATTGGATGGTCCAGAAATTCGGGGAGATGAACTACTTCTGGGCACAGGTGCTCACTGGACATGGGTCGAGAGTAGAGTACCTCCACAAGATTGGAAAAAGAGAGACTGGAGTGTGCGAGAGGTGTGAAGTGGAGGATGATGTGGGGCATGTATTTAGATGCTGGAAGAACGAGGAAGTGCTGAAGAAGTTGGAGAACATGGTGGAAATAATGTTGAGGGGGAGGAGGAATGGATGGAGGTGAGTGGCGTAGTAGAGAGCATGATTAGGGTGAGAGAAGGACTCGATAAGGCATGAGAGGTGGGAGTGAAAGTTAGGGAGAAGACGACAGTGTGAGCGGAGAGTGTGCGAGGGACCGCCACCTGTCTCGAAGTATGCTATGGTAGTGATTCCGAGGCGGGGGTAACGGCGAGTTTGAGGTGGGTTTGGTTGGTAGGCATCCCCTTGTTTGGAATATTACCCATTCGAACATGAGTTTCCCATCACGACCCGAAAAAAAGGTCCTGTTTAAAGACCTGAAGAGTTGGATAGAATGCAAGCATAGACTGCTTTTCACCCCAAGTTCTGACGGTACATGGGTCTTTCCTTTTCCTAGAGGGATAATGCAGGGCACACCCTTTTTAGATGTATACGATGGGATTTACAAAGGAAAGAGGCCAAGAGGGAAGTGCGATGGAACTTGCAGAAAGAGAATTTTATCGGGACAGTGGTAAAAATGGAGAAAAACTGGCACATAGGGTCCAGGTATGTAGGAGAAGTGATGGGGAAGAGGGAAAAAGAAGAGAGAGAACACCAAGGAACGGCAAAATGACAATAAGATGAGAAGACGAGGAGGAATACTTCCAGTTTTGATGGTATACCTCTAGGGGTGGTTCCAGATACTAAAAATTGAAATGAGGAGGCTGGGGTGGGTTGCAGCAACACAACGAAACAAGAATGAGCTACCTTGATGTGGACAGGAACTACGGAACTTTTGCTGTGGTTTCTGTTTCCATAAACAGGTTGCGGCAAACAGCAACAAAATGTTCCTCTATGTTTCTTTGGTGTCGACATAGGTCGAGAACTTTATGGTCTGTTTCTAGGGCATGATTTTCATTATACACTTAATAATAATATTACCTTTGGAAGTTTTCGCAAATTATCCAAGTCTTGGAAAGACTAGAAGTGAAAATTTATTTCAGAAAGTAATATTCCTGAAACACGAAAATCTTGATATATTTTATTTGTATATTACATCACTCCCACCTGGTATTTTAAAATTATTTTCAAACAGACGTGGTTATCTGTGTTTTTGTAAGCATATATTAGGTTGACTATTGCATGTTTATAGTTTCACAGGTGAGAAACAGTACGGTTTTCTACGTTTTACTCAATTCCATGTGTCAAAGAGGCAAATTGTTCAAAGAAATTCCAACAACTTATCTTCAGGTACTTCCTGGACTTTGTTTTGATTCATTTATGAAATTGCTGAATGTTTGCATAAAAAAAGTGATATAAAACCCCGTACTAGTAGGAACTTTTCATTTAAATTCAGTTTAAACCATCCCACCTCGTACGTCCAAGTAAATTAGTTAATTCAACCCAGCTCACAAATTGCTTATACTTTATAATATTTACGGATAAGATAAATTGCAGCGATTTGTATAGATTATAATTAAGATATTACAGGGCTTCTTCAAAATCTTCATTTGTATCATAAACTATAATAACCATCTATATAAAGTGATTTAAAATATTGTTTATATAATAAAAAACAAAAACACAGTTTCACTAAGGTCGACTACAAAAATTAACAATTAACATTTTCAATGATTGTGTTACCTTTCCAATAACTTTCAACTTGTTTATAATTTATATTGAGTGCTTGTAAAATTGTTGAAAATCATGCATGAAGCTGTAGTTTATTCTATATTAGACTTGAAGCCTGGTGGTAGACCAAGGACTACTTGTAGACAAGAGGTGAAAGACGACCTCAAAAGAATTGGAGTGCGCAATTGGCTAGACAAAACGAAAGACCGAAGGACCTGGCAGGACATTGTAGAATTATTAAATAAGAAGATAGTGGGACTGGTCAACCCCGAACTAAATATGACCCAGAAACTTCGAAAGAGCGGCGGGGGTATTGAGCCACTATATATAGTAAAAGGTGTTTGAAGTTGCTAATTGAGCTCCCTCAGGATTTGACACTTCTATTATTGTTCTATTGTCTACAGATGCTATTGGACTTGATCTTCCCAAGGTTTTTGGAGCTTATGGCAGCAGAAGCTCTTAAGGAATGGTTTGTTCTTTCCTTTCTAAATCCGTAGTTTTTGCTGCTTTCTGGGTCCAGGTAAAAATGGTATTCCGTCCAACTGGAATATTTTTGTACTAGTGGGCAAGGCACTAGAATTTTCCCAATTTTTCAACAACCATTTTGAATCGGCACATTTGCTATTGCCTCCTTGGGCCATTTTGGGAAAAAATTGGATTGTGTACTATCCTACAAGTATTTCCAAAAGCATCAATTTGTGGCACATATTTTGTCGCCTCTCCATGCAAGTTCGTAAAAAAATACATAAAATACCTTTTTGATTAGCCCATCTGGACTATTTTTATCGCATGTGTCGACTAGTTTCTTGAGCTCAATGATATATGCGGGGTTCTAAATTATTTTATCCAGAGTTTGTAGTACTTTTTTCATAGGTATTTTTTAGGATAATGTTCCACACAGTTCAAACTGTGCTTTCTTTCCTTCCATTTTCCGTATATTGTACGCTCAATATTTGCTAGATACTCTTGACTCTCCAAATTGCACTTCCGCTCATTACAAAAGGCAGCAAATTGTCCTCAAATGTATGCTGTACCTTTTTGTATGTTCCGAGATGCTTTTCTCATTGATTTTGGATATTTCATTGAAATAAAATCTTCCGAAACGATTATAGTTATTACGTTTTTACCACCTAACGTCAAACTGACAGGAAATTCAAATGTTATGATTCTGACCTAATGGAGTTTCTACTACTTCTTTTTACTCAACTTTCGTTTTTGAACATCTCTGCCACTATTTCCATACTTTATCTCAACCCAATAAACGTTTTTATCATTTTTAGTGAACAACTGAATTGAAAGGTAGTGGATACGGTTATGGGATCTAAATAAAGAACGTAGCCAGGAATTTGAAAATATTCCATAAAAGAAATTTAAACTTGTGCGGTGTAGAAATGTAGAAGAAAAATACCGATACATGTAACAAACTCTAGCGTTCTAAAAATAATGATATTTATGTACTTAGATACTGCTGGTGTTCTAAATATACTACAATTCCTGCAATACCTAACGTTGTTACAAAATGAAATATGCAGGAAGGATATCAAAGAAAGATAAATAGGAATAGGAAGTCGTTTATAGTGAATTTTTGTCGTAAAATTTAGTTATTTTGAAATATTTAAAACTAATGTTTTGCAGTTATCTGGTGTAAAGCCATTCCAAATTTCTTGTAGACGGATCCTTAACTTTGGAGGATTTTCTCGTAGCTTTTTCTTAATGATGTGACACAGGGTTTCAGTCGGTGATAGATCTGAACTACTAGACGTCCGATTTAAAACTGGAATTTCATCCAATCTTCGACTTTTTAAACAGTATGACAAGCGGCGCCATTCTGTTCAAGTGTCAAGTTTTAGAGTACTTGGCCAACTTCACTGAGACAGGGATTCGCTGTTCAATTTTTAAGCGAAACGTTTTATCATTAATGAGATACAGTGTTTGCTTTTTTATAATAAACGAAGTCTGACTGTCATTGAAATTTATTTTAGATCATAATTTTTCTTGGGGACGTTACTGGTGTCCAAAATTAATAAGAAATAATTTCTTCATTCTAAGTGACGGTTAGAATATTTACAATTACTGTATCAGACCTAAAAACAAACACGACATTTTTATCACTTATACATTAAACTCCCTCAACGTTTGGAACAAAGAGATATAATGTAATTTCTCTCTACGTTGGGTTATAAATAAACATCGTTTTCCACATTATACTTTTAACAATATCTCAACTGTTCTACAAATAGATGGAATAAAATTTAAAACTTTATAGGACCTGCCGTAGCATATAAGGTTTGAATAAGAAACAAATCAAGATTGTACGGGTAATGTCAGCCTACTCATTTTTTGGAACCAGTTCACCAAATTTTATACACTAGGGCTATCCAGTACCGGATTAAGCTGGTGAAACCATAAGTCCTTGTGTAATACCTAATGAACTTAGACCACAATCTCAACTTCTTCACTTTATTATTTACCCCCGAAACCCCAAAATCCGTGATCCAGTATTCCAACTCAAGTTGTCACATAAATACTCCACTTCATCCTACAACTCGAGCCTTTACATTGTTTGCGTGTTTTTACCTGCCAGCCGTTACATTCTATTCTCACCGGATCTTAACTGTATACAGATACATTCAAACACAAACGGAACGTAGGGATTTAATGTATTGTCCGATCTAAATAGTCCACCAACAAAACATTTCTATAAGTTCACTTCAATGAATATCAAGTATTGATCTGGACAGCTGGATTCAGAACCAATGTAAGAAACCCCGCCCCTTCTCCTTCCAAAATTTGTTAGTTATGTGCGATGTGTGTGCGAACTGCGATTTAGTATTGAATAATTATTTATGGGGGTAGTAAACGTCGCTACATATTGAAACAATATGCTTACGTTTTATGTTGTTAAAATCGAAAATTAATTGTTAAATTCACTTTAACAATTAATGTTTCGCGTTAAGATAATATGTTTTGATTTCTTTTGGTAATAACGGCTTTCAACATAAAATTCGTAAATAAAACAAAATAGGATTCTTTAAATTGAAACAAAGTTATGGGCTTGAACACTATCACCTATCGACTGCTGTTTACTGATTGTCTGACGCTAATTAAGGACCGCCCACAGTTGAGAATACGAAGTGGTGGGAATTGTACGATATGTTATGGGTGTCCAAATAAACGATTGTAATAATCGTGTTTTTAATCTGTTGAAGCTGGATGTTGGTCGACTAGTTCAAAAGCAGTTCTGATACAATGCTTAAAACCCCTATGTTCCGATTGTGTCCGATCTGTATATACTGATATGTTTTATTTTACCTGCAAAATTCCTTCCTTCCTCACCTTGATGTAATTTCCAGAGTTATTTACGACCTAATGCCTGTTCTAACTATTCCAACCTTAAAGTACTAGTATTCATTAATATTTTCATGACTTTGAGCCTCTTTGCCATGCCTCTATGGGACAAGCGTCTGGCAGCAGGACATATTAAGCCAATCAAAACGCCTGTCGGATCCCATGATAATTATCGCAATCCGATTGGTTGAAATAAAATGACGCTTTGTTGTTGTATACTCTTGTGTTTTGATTTAACCTAACCTAACTTTATAGATGAATGTTTGTCTGCAACGCGCCTTGATACGTCTCTGGATAAATCTTACTTCGGAGCCACTAACTGGCTTAACCATATTTGGAAATAGTCTCGAACTTAGTCTCGGACTTGGTTAATAAAAATTTCATTGACGAGTAGACAATTCTGAAAACCAAACAAAAAAGTCCACAACAGATCCCAGTTAGAACCGACTGTGAATGGAATTCACATTTGCAGAAAATTGGCAGGATTTTAAGACTTTACTCGATAAGGTAGAGATTAAATTGTAATTTGGTAATTTTTTCACAAATTATTCGTAATTTGAATAAAAGTTTTTGTTAATTTAAATGGTAACCTTGAAAGCTATGAATGGATAACTCTTTATTTCAATTTTTTCATTGTTTGCTGCTTCCTATCTACTGTTTTCCGTTTTTAGTTCCTCCCCTGTCATTTCTGCCTCATCCACCTCAGTTTTGGCCACCTTTGCACTAGCTAGCCACTGTCCTGTCCTTTTTGTCTTGCCTATTTTACGTCCAAGTTGGTAGCCTGCGAGTCGTAGTGGAGAGCCTAATCGACCCACTCATCACTAAAGCTCGGATTTATAGGCAACAAAAACTGAGGAAAAAGGCGCTTATATAGGCAAAGATTTTTATTGAAAAAGGCAGAAATCTTAACATATAGGCAAATGCTTTTAATTCCCCGATTATTAATAATAGGTTATTAAGAATTTATTTTAATATACAAAGTGAATTAACTTAACATTAACTTAACACAAATATATTTGCACAACATAACTAAACAATTGTTAATTAATAATTAAACATTGTAACCACTTAAAATTTTATCATTAATAGCTACAACTAAGGTAAGGTAAGGATTTATTAAAATGTTTTTTTTAAAATAACCTAAAACTAGGATGATTAACTTTATACAGAGGTATATTAGATGCAATCATCATCTGACATGAATCAAATTTAAATGTGTCCTCCTCCTTTTTTTTTGAACAGCTTACACTTTCCCGCAGGGATGTTTGGACTAACTTAGAGGAATTTCATTTTTCCATATTCCGTTTGTGAAGTGGAGTTCCACAATGCTGGTCAAAAAAGTACTTTTTTGTACTTGAAATCTGAGAATTTAAAAAAATAAGAATAATTAATTAGAATTTTAATACTATGTAGTTATGCGGTGACTGACAAAAAGAAAAAATGAAACTTACTGATTTGCCACACGGTTTACAAAATGCTCCATCTCCTTCTAGAGATAGTTCGGGATATGGTCGGATCCAAGTACTTAACTTAGAAGTCATCTTTCTAAATAAACTCACAAAACGTCTAAAACTTTTTAAAATGTGTGTTCTTCACCTTTCGGTATATGCAGCAAAACTAATCTCTGATTCAGTAACCGTCTGTACAACTGATATAAAGGTCAAAATATTAGAGAATTCCCATTTGTTAGGCCTCTTCTTAATCCGCAAATAGGTAGGTAAATTTTCCCAAAAGACCATTAACAAACAAACCATTAATATTTTATTACTAGCCCAAAATTTTATCACAGAAAGGTTTAGTAATAAAATGAAGTACCGAATATGAATAACATCATCAGCAGGGTAGCATAAAAGTTTAAAAAAGGCACAAAAAGGCGGAATTTACGAAAAAAGGCAGAAAATACAAAAATCATCTAGAATAGGCAAAATAGGCAAAAAAAAGTTATTTTGCCTAAAATCCGAGCTTTACAAACTTAACATTTGTATACTTTTTCATCCGTTTTCTGATTTTTATCGATACTTAGTTTTTCCCTAGCTCTGTCTTCTTCTATTTACTTCATCCATCACAATTCTTGCCTCCTCAACACCATCTAGCTACTATTCTTTCTTGTTATTCGACTCTCCATTTTTGTTTCTACAATTTCAGCATTTTTTAAATCTCATTTAATCTCTAGTTCTTCTTTTTCTCTAATTTTTTGTCTTCAATGAGTGCTTTAACTATAAATGTATTAACTCAAATTACCTCAATTTATTTTCTAGCATAGATTGTATTCATTTTTGTTTATCTACTCTTAGATGTCTTATTTTTATGTCAGTATTAAAAGATACCTTCTACGGTTGAGCTAGAAGATAACAGACAACAAACATATTGATACAATGAAAGGATTTGTAGATGCAATCAAGTATACATTTACATATTGCAAAATCACATCGCATACATTGATTGTATCAAAATATAGTCTGGGGATCAACATTTACATTCATAACTCTACTATGGTTTATCATAAAACCTCCCTCGGTGTAAAAAATACTATTTTAATAATAAAAGGGAGCTTCGGCGAGTGAGAAATTGTCGAGAAGAAGTCTTAAGTCCAAGAAGAATATATGTGGCGTCAATTGGAAATCATTCATTCGGTACAAAAGACCAAACTACGTGATTATGTTTGCGTCACTGTACAGATTAATCAAAATCAAGTTGTAGAGACAGAAAATATTGAAAAAATAAATACAAAACAAAAATTGTAGGTTATTTTATCTTTGCAAGTAACTGGACTATTACCATAACAAAGTAAAGAAAGGTGTATCAGTTGTCAGTGTCAAATTGCATCTGATCTATTTTCAACGATTCCATGCTGTCAACGGGATATTTGCATATTTATATGCAATTCTTAAGACCGTTTGGCATGGCATATACGTACACTGAATAAAGGGTCTATTGTGCCATTCTTTTTGTTATAATCAAATCCACAAAAGATGCCATTCTCTCTCTAAGTGTATGAGAATACAAAGAACCTGTAGGTACCAACATCTGCTCTAAAAAAACACAAGTGCAAGGAGAATAATTATGAAAGGAACAACCTTTTAATCAATAAATATGTTTAGCTCGTGTTTAAGCGAGTTTGTTTCATGTAAAAACTTCTTTTCTAGCTACCAATTTACACTAAAGCATTCATCCATGGCAGCTCGGTAACTATGTATGTTGGGGTGATATTCGCTGCGACCTAAAATATTTTAGTGCCCTCGTATAATTAAAGTAAATGTAATTTACTGTTTGGACCCTTACTTTGTGGAATCTACTCATATTATTGTTATAAATGAAACTAACTGTTTCTAATTAATTTCACTATTTAATGAAAGTATATTGATAATTATTTCGATATTGACATATCATAGTCAGAATGACAGAAATTACATTTGATGTGAGTGATGTCTACCTGATGTTTAATATTTTGGCTAGACCAAATAGTGACCTATCTTGTGATTGACTTAATATTTGAGCTTAGGTATTATTAGCCCTATGGGGATATCCTGGATATCTTTTTTCTCATTTAAGATCAGTATAATTGTGCAATGATATAGGAAACCAAGGAATACTATATCTGTTGATCTTTACAATTGTTACCTAAGACAGTTTAATAGTGGAGAGCTACCTAGATTTATCTGATTTATCTAGCCATTCTGTGAGTGGAAGAGTGGAAGCTACAGAATAAAAGAGAGACGATGTCTAGAGAAGTGCGCGTTTCGTGGAGGGGACATACAGATTGCGAAAATCCCTTTCTTACGCTGCGACTTATACAAGTACGATAAGGAAAATATGAGCAAAACTACGTGAAAGAGGGAGAAGACTTGTTAGCCCAGCGATCAGTCCCCTCTACCAAAACAGTTGGGCGTGTATTCAGTCTCCTCCTATTTATTTTAACTGTTGTGTTGCAAAATGTACTTATCTGTAAAAATTATTCCTAATTTTTGTCTATCGTTGTTTTAAAATTTTCAACGGCATTTCAAGCGGCAACAATGTTAAATACCAATAATTGTTAAATCGAAAGCAGTGTACGGATTTTATTTATTGCAGATTGTAATTTGTCCAAATTTTTTCTTGAACTCCATTATTTTATTCTTATTTGTGTTGATCTCACTTATTTTTCAAAAGTCAATATTACCAATCTCGATTTTCTCCCACTAAATACACCGTTATCCGTTGTTAAAAGGTGTTAAAAGTCAAATGCAAAATAAGTTATTTATTACTTAGAAAGTACCAAACATTCTAAACTGGCAACGCTGCAGCAGAGACTGACTCCCCACTCCGTGAGTAGGTTCACTATGTTCAGTAGTTTCCCAACATGGAAGGAGTGAGGTTGCTAAAGAAATAAAAAAATACACTCGTTATTACGTAACCTGTTCATTTATTTTTGTCAACTTGATCGTTTCTGACCAAGCTGACATTTAATTTCTAACTACAATAGGATATTATTTTAGCCATTGTAATTTTAAAATAAAACATTTATTCTTGAGATAAAAATAATAAAGTAATTGGGTATAAAAAACTAAAGATCGATTCCATTAATAAATTGAATTGAAAAAATAAAATAAGTAGGTACTTATTCTAAACATAAAATATGAACTTCTTGAAAAAATTAAACTAAAAATCCGTTCTAAAGGTAAACATAATTTTAATGAATTAAGTGCTCAAATAAACAACCTTGCTGTGTCAGGCAATAACCAAATCTGTCATAAAAATTTGATCTCATATCTCTAAGATTATTAGGCGTAATGCTGGCACAAACGTGCTGTATTTTCACCCTAATTCATTTCAATTATTAGCTCTTTTAAATTCATGTTGATAAATGCTACTTTCCAAAAATCCCCAAAGAAAAAAATCATTTGGAGCTAGTTCAGGTGATCTTGGAGGCCATTTAATTGTACCATTAGTACTAATAAGTCTGTCGAGGAATGTAAACCTTAAAAATTCCATTACTATCCTTGAATTATGGACTGGACAACCATCTTGTTGAAAGCAAATTCTGTTGAGGTCAACATCGGGTATAAGGAGAACAGCAGGATTTTTACATGATTTTGTAATAACTCTAAATATTTGGCGGAATTTAAGTTCCCCCCAATAAAAAAAGGACCAATAATGTGGTCACCTAAAATACCCGTTCAAACATTTAGCTTCTGCGGATACTGTGTTCGGATTGGAATGCTTAGATGTTTATTTTCCCGAGACCAATATCATGTGACGGATGGATTGTGTTTTTGATGTAATGAAAAGGTTGACTCATCCGTAAATAAAATATTTTTTAAAAAGTTCTCGTCAGCATTTTGACGTTCCATCATTTCTTCACAGAAATCCATTCGTCTGATATTGTCCTCGGGAAAAATTTCTTGCGTTGTCTGAACCTTGTAACAATGGTACCCGTTCCGTTTTAAAATATTCTGTACAGTTCTTTTATCCATGTTGACCTCTTCAGCAATTTTTCTTGAAGAACGTGGTTGTCCTGTTTCAACCGCTAAACAAACATTCAATTCTCTAGTTTGCCTTTCTTCGTTTATCGGACGTTCGATTGGATCTTCCGGCTCTTGGCATTTTCTACAGTATGAAACACATCCATATTTCTCGAAATTATTAATTATGGTCAAAATTGTTGTTCGTGAAGGAATTGGGTGATTTTCAAATGCCACAATAAACAAATTAACTATTGCATCAGCCGAATGACCTCCAAAATACCATTTTATAATTTGCTCTTTTTCGCAGGTTTCGTATTTTAATGTGGGCATTGTAAAGTGTTTTATTTTCAAATACAACGGCGTGCGCTAACAACCAAGGTCTGTAGCGAAAAGATCACATACGTTTAAATGTGAGTTCTCTATGTAAAGGACACTGTTGCCGGTTGAAGGTGTTTAATTTTACCTAATAGTGTATGAGCTCGAAAAAAAGTTAACGATAACGTGACAAAAATATCATTTTTACAAAAATCATCTGAGCTTCTGGCAACAGCGGGTGAACTAGTGGGGCGATGAACACACGCAAAACTGTTTTGGTAGAGGGGACTGACCGCTGGGCTAACAAGTATTCTCTCTCTTTCACGTAGTTTTGCTCATATTTTCCTTGTCGTACTTGTATAAGTCGCAGCGTAAGAAAGGGATTTTCGCAATCTGTATATAATTTAATGTATACTGCTCACTGTTGCTCCTATATGAGATTCTAAATAGGGGAGATAAATATTTGCCGAACCTGTATGTGCTAACAGCGGCAGTAGTGGCAGAATTGGTGATTTCCATAAGGGCGATGACAGGCGTAATATGAAAAGGAACATCGGAAAAAACTTGATGCAGTCCAGAACCAGTGTGGTGTAACAAGTAACGAGTTTAAATAATCTACAACCTAAACCTTTACAAGATCTATTGTGTCCACTCTTTTCAACTTAGTTTCCGAGGAAAGTCTCCTTTGGTCCTTTGGTCCTATTTCCTATGGGTATTTTAGGATATCCGCAGCAAGCATCATCTATGCAGGACTCTTCTAGGTGCTGTGCCTCACACACAATCTATATTATTCTTGCTCTTGTTCTTCGTTTGTCTTAGCCCTATTGGTCAGATTTTGTCTTTTTTAAGCGTTATCTTTGTTAGTTCATCTGCTCTTTAATTGTACCTGGAAATGGCTGCTTGATTGACTATACGACATGATGATAATCCTTTGTCTTCTATATATTTTATCAATATTGAACTTTACACACTTTCCTATGGCGAAAATTTCTTGAAAGATACTTTCCCAAGCTTCCAAAGCGTGTGGTTATTTTACAGATATTGCTTGTAATTTACCTCTGTTAACTAAAAACCACCCCCTCTAGACGTTTAAAATCCCCTGTTATGAAGAATTTACTAATATTAATGAAAGACCAGAAGTTATATATCTATTCTAAGCTGATTACGTTGTATTACAAATAAATCAAAGAAAAAAATGTTAGTCATATTTCAATCATATATTATGAACAGGGATTAACGTCCTAATCCTAACAGGGACCTACGGGGTCTTCTTGCTATTCACTTTGTTACCAAGTCAGATAAATATAATGGAGATCAGGTGGACTATTGTGTGTAAAGAAAAAAATGGGTTCTTATTGAAGATGTGGTTTCACCTGACAGGATTATTTATTTTAAGAATTTTGTACTATTCGTTAAAATCATTTGAGAGAAATATATGGATTATGGATATTTATGATGATTCATTAAGGTTAAGGACAACATATGTGTGAAGTTAAAGTTAACAGTTCGTTAACTTACAATTTTTGAATGAAACAACCTGTATATTCAATGATTTTTGGTATATGTCCACACCTTTCTCAACAACTCACTGTTTCCCTAAAAGATTCAAATAATTAGAATGTCCGTCTGGAAAGTATCCGAAAAAAAAAGGTTAATTGTACTTATTCCGAATAAAATTTTATTGCTAATTTTTCTACACTAATAAAATATATTCCAGCAAAAGCTCGTTATGTGAACATAAAGTAATTCAAGGTTGCAAGGAACTCCTACAAGTGTCAGTATAAAAAAGTGGCACCGCAAAAAATTAATTCATGTTATTATAGACCAATCAACAAGTGAAGTGTGTATAAATCCAGACATTTTTAATGAATAATTAAATTGATGTATTCGAGTTTTACTGTAAATAAAAAAGTAAAGGGTTATGGGACTCATTTACCTGAGGAGTTTCGCTATATACGTAATGGGAGAACAGCACCACGAGAAATTCAAATTCTTGTAATACCTGCTTGAATTCGGATACCTTTATGCGTGTTGGTACGCCATTTGCACCATAACTTTTAAGGATGAAACAACCACATGAAAAAAAAATGAAGAAATATAACGTAGTTTGTAGAGTAGTATAAATTGATAGTTTTTTCATAAATGCGGCAGGGTAATAATTAATTTTTTTTTATTGAAGCTTGCTTCTTATTGCACGACATAGGACTTTTGGGAAGGCTAGTCAAAAATTGTCAAAAATTTGGGAAAATGGTAAATATTTGTCAAAATATTGAAAAAATGGTTAATAATTGCCAAATATTTTCAAAAATTGTCAAACATTTGGAAGAATGGTCGATGATTGTCAAAAATGGTCAATATTTTTAAAAATTTTGAAAAAATGGTCAATAATTGTCAAAATTTTTGAAAAATTATCAAAAATGGTCAATAATTGTCAAAGACGGTCAATAATTGCCAAAACCAAACAAAAATTGTTAAAATTTTGAAAAATGGTCGAAAATTGTTAAAATTTTGAAAAATGGTCAAAAATTGTTAAATATTTGAAAAATGGTCAATGATTGTCAAAATTTTTGAAAAATTGTCTAAAATGGACAATAATTGTTAAAATTTTGAAAAATGGTCAAAAATTGAAAAAATGGTCAATAATTATAATAGACTGTCAAAAACGGTCAATAATTTATAAAAATTGCCAAAATTTTTGAAAAATGACAAAATTTTTGAAAAATTGTCAAAAGTGGTCAATAATTGTCAAAAATTGTCAAAAATGGTCAAACATAGTCAATAATTGTTAAAATTTTGAAAAATCGTCAAAAATTGTTAAGATTTTGAAAAAAATTTCAATAATTTTAAAAACATGTCAATAATGGTTGAAAATTGTCAAAATTTTTGAAAAATTGTCAATAATTGTCAGAAACTGTCAAAAATGGTTAATAATTGTAAAAATATTGTTAAAATTTTGAAAAAATGGTCAATAATTTTAAAAAAACTTTCAAAAACGGTCAATTATTGTTAACAATTGTCAAAATTTTTGAAAACTGGACAAAATTTTTGAAAAATTGTCAAAAATGGTCAATAATTGTTAAAATTTGGAAAAATGGTCAAAATTTCGGAAAATTGTCCAAAATGGTCAAAAAAATTTAAAAATTGTCAAAAATGGTCAGAACCTGTCAAAAATGCTCAAAAATGGTCAATAATTGTTAAAATTTGGAAAAATGGTCAACATTTTTGAAAAATTGTCAAAAATGATCAATCATTGTCAAAACTGTCAAAATTGGTCAATAATTATCAATAGTTGTTAAAATTTGAAAAAATTGTCAAAAATTTTGAAAAAATGGTCAAAAATTGTTAAAAATTTTGAAAAATGGTCAAAATTATCAAAAATTGTCAAAAATTTGTAAAAATTGTCAAATAAAATATAAAATAAAACTTAGTTGAACGTACTGGGCCTAATGTAATTCCCAACATCGCATTCTATTTCGCGTATTTTTATTGATGGTTTTTCCAACCTCGCATTCTATTGTGCATAAGAAGTAAGCTTCTGTCGGCGGTCCGACGACCGCTCACCTTTTTTTTATGTGTCGGACAGTTAGGTTCACCCCGTATCAGGACGAGTTTTAGGGTCTTTTCTATTGTCAAGAGATTGAAATTTAAGTTATTACGTTAGTCAGTGACGTGGGCTGAGAATGAAATAAATGTTTTGAACGTTATGAATAAATCTGAATTGTATACATTTTAAATCGGAACGATTCACTCTTAAACTCATATTAAGTACGCTTATAGAATTTGGCCAATTGATTGATTTATTGCTTCGCCGGATTTATGAATAAACAATATTATAGAATGATTTCAAATGAATAAAATAGTAGAAATGATTAGAATAGAAGAAGAAGAAGTGTATGGAAGTAGAAGATAATGTTATAGAAGAGCTGAAAAGGGGGTAGGTATAAATAAAAAAATAATGATCAAAATGTAGAATATTATCAGAAATTAAGAAATAGTAATGAATAATTTTCGAAAATTTATGCTGAATTATTGAAATCACTCAGTTATACTTTCTCTTAAGTCAATGTGACGATAGAGCTTTTTAATCCCATTGATGGGAAACGCCTGCTAATGACGTGCATATATCTTTTCAAAATTATTAAATTCCACCGATAGATCATCACCAACCGTCGTTTCAAATGGTCTTCAAAATGCCATATTAATAAATTGTATTTATAAAACTTACTGGTCGCTCAGCAAATAGTTATAATAAAAACAAACCTAGTTGAAATAAAACACATCTAAACACAACACAAGCCACGGCGCCACTATCGGGGATAAATAATGCTGTGAATAATTTTAACGACACAGTGTATATTTACCGCATAAATAACAGTATCATTTATTTAATTTTAAATAATCTACAGTTGAAATCAAATACATTAGCGAATGTTTCCAAGAAATAGTTGGTATTGTCTAATGCGAAGCACAATAAGAATATGTATGGTAGTGGCGTTTCAAACATATTTAATTATTAAGATGTTATTTTTAATGTCTGAAATTTTGTTTCATTCCAAAACGAATTATATTTTATTTAACACCCAATAGTAATTCTAGGAAAGACGAGATTATTGCTTGTATTCCCTTGTTTATAGTTTCTGCACCCTTAGAGAGTGGTAGTAACCACTAACCATTTCAGGGGTAAGATGAGGGAAAAAGGGAAGTGAAAATATCCATTTTGCGAAAAGCCGTGTGTTTTATAAGTCTTATTGGATGGTATCGTCGTTTTATAAAAAAATTTTGTACTATTTGCTAATAACCATTTGCTGATTTTCATGACGGGAAGCTGTCTACTATACAAACTGGTCCTAGAACATTTCTTTATGGGCAGTGCCAAGGCTCGACTATCCAATTTCAAATCCATCTTAATAACCTTCTTCATTAAGAAAAGAAAGCTCAACCTCAACACCATTAAACTTGTTGGGAGCGAGGTTGAATGGAGATAAGAAATCAAGTATCTAGGTTGGTACATTCAGTACACTCCTGTGGAACAAACATGAAAAGGAGATTATATACAAAGCAAAGATGGCTTTAATGGTGTGCAGGAATCTGGCAGGGAGAAATTGAGGCTGTAACCCAAAAAACCTGAGCTGGATGTACACTTTCAATTATCACTTATGGAGCCATTGCGTGGAGTAGTAGAACTAGCCAATTGAGGACTAGAGAAAACCTCTCCAAAATTCAAGCGATTCTCAACCTCACACCACTACATATGGTGGTGGAAAGTGTTGCAAAAAGAACAAGATATAGACTAAGTAGAGAGGGGATCATTAAAAAAAACACCTCTTCAATTCTTAGAAATCAGAAAACTTGGGATATGCCACAAGATGGTATGATGAAAAAGTATAACTTTTCAAAGAAATTCGTTAGGGAATTAAGCAACAAGAAGGAATGGGATCCAAATACCATTACCAGACTTGGAAATAATGCCATTCAATGGTACACAGATGGTTCAAAAGCAATAGAAGGAACTGGGATAGGAGTTTACGGGCCAGGAACCGAACACTATGAAAGCTTGGAAAAAACCTCAAGTATCTTTCAAGCGGAAATTCACGTCATAAGAAAGTGTGCCCAGTTCAATATTGATAAAGGATATAGAAGGCAAAGGATTATCATAACGTCAGATAGTCAAGCAGCCATTAAAGCACTGAGCTCTTGTGTTATCAGTTCCAAAATGGTGTGAGAATGCCTAGGCAAACTCAATAAACTAGGCGAGAACAATATAGACCCTTACTGTGGATTCCAGGACACACTGGAATAAAAGGAAATGAAATAGCAGATGAACTAGCAAAGAGGGGGACTGAAACACCCTTTTGCGGTATCAGCTCCAATGTAATATTGGAAGAAATAGAAAAAAGCCGAAAAAAAGAGAGGAACTGACCATTGGAAAGATCTAGTAGGATTTAGACAATCAAAGATTCTTCTGGGTGACTACAACCTGTTGAGATCAAATGAATGCATAAGTCAAAGTAAAACTGCACTAAGAGTTTTAACAGGCATCCTAACGGAACATTGTCGCCTGAATGGGCAACTAAAAAAGCTCAAAATAGTGGAGGAAGAAGAATGTAGATTCTGTGGCAAGGAAGAAGAAAGTAAATCTCTATCCACATACTTGCGAATTGCTCAGCAATCCGGAATCCTAGGGCACAACACTTTGGAGATTACTGGATAGGAGAGGGACATTTACCTGAGTTAAAGCTTGCAGATATCCTAAAATTCCTCCGAGAAATAGGACTAAAGGATCTACTAGTCTCTGAGACTTTCCTCGGGAACTAAGTAGAAGTAAGGGGGCACAATAGATCTTTTATGTCTCAGCGAATGTCATCCCAATATACATACATAAATCCAGTTGTACAGTAAACCTTGCGACAATTTTCGGAAAACAAATGATTCAACACGTACTATTACTAAAATGATTTGCGACTTGGTAAGTGACTTCAGTTTTTTTATTCTTCAGCTCTCATTGACCAAACGACGTTTACAATTCCAAACCTCAGGTAAAAGCAGACACGGTAGATTGAGTTGCGTGTGCCCGATTTGGTATAAAATCACGTCGAATATTTCCCCACCTGCTCGCTGTTCTACGTTCCTGCTACTCGCAACCCACGGTTAAAAGCGAATTCTAAACAGGTGTTAATGATTTTTTTGAAATAATTGATATTACGCAATTAACAATATTACGAATACCACCGTAACACTTCTACCGTTGACTTCAAAGGTTACTAGAACGAAAGCGAATTCGGTTCGTGGTTACTAGAGAGTGAAATTTTATGAATGAATTGAATTGCTTTGCTCGCTTTCTACCTGCGTGCGAAATGTAATGAATCTAAGAGGGTTTTTAAGGAAAATTTTGTGGGATTTTAAATTTAATTACATGGGTATAATTTAAAGTTTCAATTGAAAACATCGCTTTAAAAATATGCTAGAATCTTGAATAAAAATTTCACAGTGGAATGACAAAATCGTCTGTTATTTCGTGTAATGTATTTACATCATCAGACAGAATGAAATTTTATAAAAAAAATTCCCAAATATAAAAATTCTTCCGTTCCACAGAATCTACATTCTTCTTGATCCATTAGTTTGAGCTTCTTGAGATGCCCAAAGAAATGTGGTAATATCAGGATTCGTTTTTCTATTGGTTTTTCTACAAGTTTTCTCATTATTTATAAAATTGATTTACACATTATATTAAAATAAAAATATTCATAATATCTCATAAGAAATAACAGCATTTCTAAAATAAGCAAAAAAGCACTATTCATAAAAAAACTGTTCTTGGAACGTGCACTCCGCTACATCCCATTGCTTGTAGGCTATAAGAATGTTATCCCACAAAATATTTCTTTATACTGTGAATGGACATTAAGAAAATTTGACATTTGACAATTTTTTGTAGTCAAATCGTCATAAAAAGTATTTCCAAATTGGAAGATATATATAGGGTTTTCGAGGTGGCTGAATCCAAATCAAGAGTCAGAATTTCAAAAAACAAAATAACGGACGAGATTCAGACGAAAAATATTCCAAAAAACAATGTATATAATTGGACATAAGAATAATTCCAATTGGAAAATATGACGTATACACAGGAGTTTTCGAGGTTGTTGAATGCGAATCAAAGGTAAAAATTCCAAAAAACAAAATGGCGGATCAAATACAGTTGAAAATATAAAAAAAAACTAGACACAAAAATAATTCAAATTGGAAAATATGGAATCCACAGGGGTTTTCGAAGACGCTTAATCCGAATCAAGAGTCAAAATTTAGAAAAAAAATGGCGGAACAAATACCTCAATTGATTGATGCCAGTTTAACAAGTTTCATTTGCGTAAAATTACGATTTTCATTGAAAAATCTCATATAAAACTGGCTAGGGGGTCTAAAAATTGTATACATTATTTATAACTGTTTTGGTCATGTAGGGAAAATAACTAATTGTACACTATAAACTTGATGTGTAGTTTTATTTCATTGATCCTTTACAAGTTACTAACGAGCGCCATACATACCGGTCTGAACATAGGTGCTAGTGAGTGACAAATGACAAGTTGGATACAGTATTCGCCAGCTAACTTGATGTCCTAAATGCTTTCTAGGGAGCTATTGACGCCGCCCATCCGTTAAATGTAAACAGTGCCGTGCAAGTTCTGAGGATACGCTTTCTGTTACAAATTAACACAACTTGTACAATTAATAAAGTAAAGTCCGTCCGGAAATATATGATCCTAAATTAATAAATAATATTTAATTCTTTGTTATAATTATTGGTATATTGATTTTAATAGAAACGAATCTGCTTTATACCTGAATTCTGAGTACATAAATACTATTTTAACAATAAGGTACCCATTACAATAACATGTTATTTATCTAATTGAAGATTATAAAGTTAGGATCTTATATTTCCGGACGGACTATAATTAAAATTTGTTAGAAACTAAATAATTTCTTCCAGGTAGTAATGAGAATAAAAGAAACACAAGATAATGGGAAATTATTTAGGCTAGGTATATTTCTAAGAATAGGTATAAACAGTTTTTATCTTTACGAAGAATCTGACTCACAATACATTTACGATTTTCTTCAGTAACGGCTGACATTTTTACAAACACTTTATTGTACAAAGCAGAAACAATAACTGTGTGACGCTACGCTACTGAAAATCTTAACAGGTTCGATGCAATTGGCGTTTGTCAAAATTCTACCACCAATAGCAGCCGAGTAGGCAGGGCACTATTACTCTGTCTCTCTTAGTTGGTAATTTCTGGGACATCAAGTTAGCTGGCGAATACTGTAGTTGACACTTGTACATCTATTACAATAACAATCATATCTATCAATAAATATACTTCTCCGCACACAGTCCGGTGCAGTTTTTTACTTACGCTAATTTTTATTGCTTTATCGCTTTTAATTGGTTTACGTTAGATTTTTTCCACCGGAAATCTTTTTTGCAGCTATGTATACTCTATTTGAAGAAGGAAGAGAGCAACCCTTGTAAAACGTACCTAATTTTATATTTAAGCAATATCCTAAAATCGTGTGAAGTTCTTTTCACAAAAAATGGTTCCGACTCAATAATAGCTTATTTGGGTTTCGCCATTTTTTCTGAAATTAGAAGAGATGAATTTTAGATGGGAAAAAGTAAACAGAAAGTCGCTTTTAATCGAAAAAGATTAAATTGTATGTTGGAGACGGAATTATTTGCGATCAATAAGGGACTTTCCCAATGAAAATGGAAAAGGAAAACGACTGATAATTACGGATACTGGAAGTATAGATGGGTTTTTGAAAGATGGTTTGTTAGCATTTCAGTCAATTTACACCGGGCACTATCACGAAGATATGGAGAGGACTATTATTCACAAATGATAACTCTAATTCCGCTCAACTTGGTAATTGTTTTGGACAAAGCTAGGTACTTATCATTCAAGGAGATGTGAGAAATTGCTTACCACCGCTTGGAAAAAAGCGGAAATCATGCAATGGCTTTTAGATAAAGAGATTACATTTAAAGAGGATATGTTAAAAAAATAACTGCTGTCTTTTGGCAATTGTAAATATACATAAATCAGGAACAAACCATTAGAGGCAATAGTTATAAAGTTCGGACCAGATTTTTCGTTTTCCTATAACTAATATTTCGTGTTCGAATAATATTAATAACCCCGTGCTGTAAATAAGTTCTATAGTTCTAGTAAATCATAATATAAAAATAATTGATCATTATATATAATTGATATTGTATTGTTGCGAGGTCACCAACTCAAAGCCGGCCCTGTTCCACGAGTTTAAATTTTGGTGGCTGCGCTCCCCTTGCGTTAGAATGTATTCGAACATTCGTTTCGTTCGCGCGTAGCACGAGCGCCGAAGGCACTAGAGTATTCCAGAACCGATAAGGACTATATATACGCGGGTTATTGAGTGCGTAAACAGTTAGTTAGTTAGCTAGTTCGAAACAATTAGTGAAACGGACAGTACAGTTAGTTCGGAAGAATTAGTGAATTAAATAAATAAATAAATAAATAGGGTAATATCCAAGTGGTGAAAATAAATTAGAACTAATATACCGAGTGTAAATAAATTAGTAGATATTTAGCATAGTGTGTATATAAATTAAGTTTAATATAGTGTGTGTGTCTCTTTAAATAAATAGATAGTAATTAGCCATAGTGTGTATAATTTTATCCCACAAGTAAAAACTGTTTGAATAAATAACAAAAACATTACAATATTATTATATGGCTAGGCTTTGTCGCAATCATGTTTTTCATTTGATATCATTCCTACTGTCAGCCCTACCTAAAGGTATGCCTGCAATTACTAACGACCCGATGATCGGATTTATATTGTATACCGGCGTTTTACAGGGTTGGGAAGGCAAATAAAAGAATAAAGATTTGAATTATAAAGTGAATCGTTTTAAAAAGCCTGTAAGGGTTTTGCATGTTAAATTAGGTTTTATTACTCTCTGACTATTTCAAACAGACTGTAAATACCATTAAGTTCAGTCTGAAGTACATAGGATTATTTGCCCATAGCCCATTTTATGTTGAGATTTAAAGAATTGGAGTACCCATACTCCTCATGCAGAGCCTTGTACAGTTTTAGAGACATCAGTGTACAGTATTCGCCAGCTAACTTGATGTCCCAGAAATTACCAACTAAAAGAGACAGAGTTATAGTGCCCTGTCTACTCCGCTGCTATTTGTGGTAAAATTTTGACAAACGCCAATTGCATCGAACCTTATCAGGTGTTAAGATTTTCAGTAGCGTAGCGTCACATAGTTATTGTTTATGTACTCAGAATTCAGGTATAAAGCAGATCCGTTTCTATTAAAATCAATATACCAATAATTATAACAAAGAATTAAATATTATTTATTATTTTAGGATCATATATTTCCGGACGGACTTTACTTTATTAATTGTACAAGTTGTGTTAAATTGTAACAGAAAGCGTATCCTCAGAACTTGCACGGCACTGTTTACAGTTATCGGATGGGCGGATTCAATTGCTCCCTAGAAAGCATTTAGGACATCAAGTTAGCTGGCGAATACTGTAGGTGTTGATAGTACCTGCCACTACCGAAACGTTGAAATGAAACTATAAATTTCCCAAAAATAAGAAATAAATAGATTATTTTTGGAATTTTCACTTTTATAAAAATGTATTCAAAAACAAGACATCAGAAGCACTCGCTTCACAACATATTTAACTCGACAGAATTAATAAAGAAACTGAAATCATCCAGTCAAACGTTTTTAACTCTTAAACTGTATTGTAAGATAATCTAAAACGCCTTTTATAATTGGAAAAAAAAATTTAAATTCCTCTAGAATAGATGTCTATCAATTCATCTGTCGCGCACTCTCTTGAAGTGTCCCGTTATCTAGAAAATTCGACTAATGAGTGGTGAGATGTTGTAAGGTTTTTAAATTAATTGCCGACCCTTTATTTAACTGATGAGATATGTCTTCAAGAAGAGCGTAATCATACATATGTTTTATAAGACTATTATTTCTATTTCTATCGAATGGTACCAATCTCTGTGATGTTAAACAGAGCCGAAATCTAGTTGGTAAAAGAAAATTAAATATAAAAACATCGAATAGAAGAAATAATTTATAAAGTTTCTCAGAGAAGAATAACAAAGAGGAATATGGAGAACAAAAAGAGGGAGTTTGTGGAAGGGTTCCGCGATACACTAGAAAGTATCGATAGTAGGTATCGATACGGATCGGAACGTAAAGTATCGATAAAGTAGAACATCGAATATTAATTTATCGATACTCGAAGTATCGATACGTTAACGATCCGAGAATTTGCTAATTTTGACGTTTTTTCGGTAAAAAACAGCTTTTTGGGGGGTGGAAAAAGACATTATTGCGATCTCCGGCCAAAGTTGAGTTCCTAGAATAAAAAGTTGACAATAAAAGTTGTAGATCTTGAGAAAATCTACAACTTTTACATTAGTGACTTTTCCACATTACGTCAAATTTAGCTAGAAAACCGCAAAAAACTGCATTTTTCGTTTTTTATTTTTGGTTTCGTTAAAAAATGTTCGATTTTGATGAAAATTTAGTAGAAGGTAGCTTTGATAGTCACAAACCATGAAAAAAAATTTAAATATTGGAAATTTTTCGAGTTATAACATTTTTTCGGTAAAACACACTTTTTGGGGGGTGGAAAAAGACATTATTGCGATTTCCGGCCAAAGTTGAGTTCCTAGAATAAAAAGTTGATTATAAAAGTTGTAGATCTTGAGAAAATCTACAACTTTTTCACATAACCCCAAAATTAGCTCGAAAAACGCAAAAAACTGCACATTTTTCGTTTTTTATTTTTAGTTTCGTTAAAAAAAGCACGACATCATTTCACAACGTGATTAAAAAATCACGATATATCGCTCATCTCTAAAGATAACGCCACTTGCCGCTACCACTAAAAATCCCGTATCGCAAGGTATCGATACACTACAAATTTATCGATACTTGGAATGCATCGAAAAGCATAGTATCGATACAAAATATCGAGTATCGGAAGTAAAAGTATCGATACACGGGAATATCGGATAGTATTGCGCATCCATAGTTTGTGGAGAACAGGATACATCGCTTTGAAGAAAACTTTGTAAACAAGGAAAGGAAGAACTTTTCTCAGGAAGTCAAAACAAATAAAGGGAAAGCAGAACAGATAACTGTATATATAAAAAATAAATATTCAATAACAGATGAAGATGAAACTGTAAAAAGATCAGAGGAGTACTTTAAAGAAATATTAAACACAGAGAGTGAAAAAGAACAATTAAGCGAAATTAAAGGTAGTACTTTACCAAACAACGAGGAAATATTGCCACCAACAGCAGAAGAGACATCAGAGATAATACAACAACAAAAAAATGGCAAGTCACCTGTAGAAAACCAAATAGAGTTAGAACTAATAAAGTATGGCGGAGACTTATTAACAAAAAAAAATCTACAAATTAATAGCCAAAATATGGGAAAAAGAGTAAATACAAGAAGCATGGGAAACTGCAATAGTAGTACCAATTTACAAAAAAGGAAAAAAAATACCAATGTGGGAACTATAGAGGGATTGCATTACTGGATACAGCTTATAAAATTATGGAAAAATGTATATAGAAAATAGGCTGAAACAACGCGGAGAAAATCTTTTTGGAGACTACCAAGGTGGTTTCAGAGTAGTGACCGACCATATATTCACTCTGAAGCAAGCACAAAGAATGGGATACGAATTCGACATATCAATATATTATGCAATTTTCATTGACTTCCAGAAGGCAAGTTTAAAGTTAACCAAAAGTTATCAGTTTTGAGACAAATGCTGGACTAGAGATCCTCTGTCCACTACGTTGTTCAATATAATACTAGAATGGATAGTGCGGAGAAGTGGAATAAACAGCTCGGGGACGCTAAAACAAAAATGGCAATTGCTGACAGAAAAATAACTGAAAAGAGTATGCAAAGCTTTCGTAGAGACGGAAGAGATAGCGAGATTAAGAGTTAATGCAGAGAAGTCAAAGTTTTTGAAAATGACAAGCCCGCAAAGAAGAGAAACGAAGAGTAATTTTTTAGTAGAATTGAACGGAACGAAGTTAGCAGGCAGGAGCCCTAAATAAAATAATAATTTCAAAGAAAGTATCTCGAAAGACCAAGCAGCATCTATACCAAATAGTTATTAGACCAACGGCACTATACGGAAGTGAAACATGGATATTGAATAAAGAGGAGGAAACTAGAAGGATATTAGAAGGATATTAGAAGGGAAAAAGAAGAAGGGGTATAGAAAAGAAGAACAAACCAAAAAATAAGAGATTTATTTGGATAACAAGGAATGATCAGTGTAATGAGAGCAAAAAGACTTGGATAGGTCAAATACAGCGGATGCCAGATACCAGAATGACAAAAAAATGATAGATATAGACTTATAAGTGTTGTAAATAATTTGAAATAAGTGTATTAGCTTTGATCTAGTTTTTAATAAGTTGTCAGTGTCATTATTGAATAATATATGTCACACAGTTTTTTGCCTTTACTTTCGTCTTTTTATTATAAATCCCACAAGTTTTACAATAGGTTATGGGGCCCAGACGTTCCAGGCGCTTCTGAAGTCTCTGAGAATCATTTTGGGTATTTTTTAGTAGTGCCAGAAGTACCGGTTTGAACGAACTGTAATTTTTTCTTCACTGCACGATGTCAGGAAATCAGCTGCCGCCGATAGAAAAGCTTCGAGGAAGAGAAAACTACGATACTTGGAAGTTCGCAGTTCAAACATACCTGGAGCATGAAGAGTTATGGGATTCGGTAACAGGTAGATGCAAAAAAAGACGTAAAGGCACGGTCCAAAATTATTCTTTTGGTTGATCCGTTGAACTACGTTCATGTTCAGTCCACCAAAACTGCAGAGGAAGCATGGGAAAACCTTGCTAGTGCTTTCCAGGACAGTGGTTTGACCAGACGTCGGACTTTTGCGTATCTTAATCACAACTTCGCTAGAGAACAGTGATTCAGTAGAAGATTATGTTAACACTATTATTACCACTGCTCATAAGCTATCAAACATTGGTCTGAAAGTAAGCGACGAATGGATAGGTACCATATTGTTGGCAGGCCCTCCAGAAATCTACAAACCGATGATTATGGGAATAGAAAGCTCAGGTACCCCATTTCCGTGGTTAAAAGCGATTCAGGACAGTCAAATATCGCGATGTACGGTGCTAGTGGCTCGTGTAAAAACTTCAACTCCCGTTTTAACAAAAATAAGGACCGAAAGGACTACAAAAACCTGGACGCTAACAGTGCAAATAAAATTAAAGGTGTTCGTTGTTATCGGTGCAACAAATATGGACATTTTGCTAATAACTGCGACAAGAAAAAAGACAGCAGTAAATCCGCTATGTTTTCCGCGTTCTCAGTACAAGCGCAGGACATAAAACCGTGGTTTTTGGATTCAGCTTGTTCCGCACACATGACAGGCATCCCAGACGTTCTACAAGGTGAGAAGAAGACCTCCAAGTTGACCATCACCACAGCGAATAACGAAGAGATGAGTACAGATTCGATTGGTGTCGTAAATCTTTCCTTGTCCGTGAACAAAAACCAAGAAGACGTAACTGTAAATAACGTTTAATTTGTACTTCAGCTTAAGGTCAATTTACTGACAGTTAGCCAGATTGTTAAGAAAGGGAATTCTGTAATTTTTAATTCCCATGTTGCCAAGATTTTCAACGCTTGTAAAGAACTGATTGCTACTGCTAGTCATGAGAATAACTTATTCATCTTAGATACAGTGCCTTCCGCTAAAAATTGCACAGCAATGCTCGGTGTATCTACGGAAAATAAATTTGACTTGTGGCATAAACGCTTGGCTCGTGTGAACTTAGCTATTCTCAGTAAGCTGAAAAATGGACTTGCCTATTGTATTCATTTTCCTGACCGTTCAAACAAACATTTTGCCTGTGAGGTTTGTTTATTGGGAAAAAGTCACCGTTTACCTTTTAAAGACAGTAGTTCACGTTCATCAAGAGTGCTAGAGCTAGTGCATTCGGATTTGTGTGGCCCAATACAAGAAAATTCGTTATCTGGTTCACGATATGTACTCACTTTCCTTGATGATTCAGCCATGGAAAATGAATATCAGGCTCAGATGGAGAACGGTACTTGGGAACTTGAAGCTTGATACCTTTTTGAAGAAAACTGGTCTAAATCAATCTCAAACCGATTCCTGCATTTATTTCCGAATAACCGGCAGTGAAATTTTGATTTTGGCGATTTATGTAGACGACATGATTCTTCTGTCGAACAACAAACGTGCAAGAGATGATTTTAAACAGGACCTGATGAAGAACTTCAAAATGAAAGATATTGGAGAAGCCAAATCAGTTTTGGGTTTAGAATCACCAGAGACAGACCGAACAAGAAAATTTGGATAGATCAGCATGCCTACATTGAACAGATTTTGAAGAAGTTCAATATGGATAAGTCAAAACCCGTTGACACGCCTTTGACTTCGGGGGAGAGATTATCCAAAGATCAATGTTCGACTGATCCAGAAGAAATCCGAAAAATGCAATCCGTACCTTATCAGGAAGCAGTTGGAAATTTGCTGTTTGCTTCACAGATTTCTCCACCTGATATCTGTTACGCTGTGAGTTGTGTAAGTCGGTTCAATCACAATCCTGGACCTACACATTGGGCAGCCGTAAAGCTCATCTTCAGATACTTGCGAGGAACCATGGATAGGAAGCTCGAGTTCGATGGAAAGAAGATTCCTGAAGCTGATGTCGTTGGTTACTGTGACGCAGATTGAGCGAGTGATCACAAGATGATAGGCGCTCCGTTACTGGCTACATCTTCTTTAAGAACAGTTCCCCGATTTCATGGAACAGTAAGAAGCAGTCCACAGTTGCTCTGTCGACTACGGAAGCCGAGTATATGGCTATGTCAACAGCGGCTCAAGAAGCTCTATGGCTACGAGGATTGAGCCAAGAACTGTCATTAAACTTGGATCCAGTCCTCCTGAATGTTGACAACCAAGGAGCTCAACACCTAGCGATAAAAGGAGCATATCAGGCGCGAACCAAACATATTGACGTTCGTCATCATTTTTTGAAGGAGAAAATTAGTTTGGGACTTTTGCGGCTGAAATACGTTTCTACACAGTCTATGGTAGCTGACTCTTTTACAAAGACTTTGAATAGAGTAAAGTTTTTGAATTGTATCAAAAGTCAGGAACTTATTTCAAATAGGGAGGGTGTTGTAAATAATTTGAAATAAGTGTATTAGCTTTGATCTAGTTTTTAATAAGTTGTCAGTGTCATTATTGAATAATATATGTCACACAGAGTTTTGCTTTAACTTTCGTCTTTTTATTATAAATCCCACAAGTTTTATAATAATAAGGAACGCGAAAACGAGGAAGACCTAAAAAAAGTTGGAATAATGAAGACATAAAACAATGGAAGAAAATTGTGACAAAGCTATGAGCGAAAATGCCTGTGCGTAGCATTATACAGTGAGGACATTTAGGTTGGAATAATTTCAATATTTTTCTGTCTAAAGCTAAAACGCTTGCTCAGGTCAATTTTTATTTTCAATAGGGTGTGCAACTTCAAATTTTGACCCCATATTTTTTTAGGTAATATGAATAAGTGGCAAATGGGTTATTCAAAAATAAAATTATTTTATATTGTCTCCGCTGATTAACAGAAAAAAATGGAAAAAAAAATTTACTGAAATTATGCAACTTATAATGCAGATACGTCACTAGTGTAAATGTGAAGTTGTCGATAGTCTTCGTTTGTTGTTCTATTCATTCATTCACATATTTGGGTTGTGCTCATCAGCCCAGGCACTTGAACTGAATCTTTGTACCATTTCCCATGTTATCTACTTCCATTCCAGAAGCTTCGTGTCTTCTATAAAGGCCACTAGTTTGACTAGAGGGATTTTCAGTAGTTGTGATGGTTGTATAAATTCCTCTCCAAAGTGCTTCCGTCTAAGTTCTTGTAAGTCCTCACAGAAGCAGAGTATGTGGGTAGGTGTTTCATCATCAAGTTCACATTTTCTGCACATAGGTTCACTAACTTTGCCCATATTGTACAGATGTTTCCTCAAGGTGCAGTGTCCAGTCACCATGTCGGTAATTGTCTTCAAATGTCTCTTACCCAGTTTCAGTAGCCTGGTTGAGAGTTCCTTGTCTACTTTGTTCAGTAAACTCTTGGTATGAAGGTGCCCTTGTGTCACCCTCCATTTGAATTGGTGTTCCCTATCTAGCCAGTTCCCGATTTCCCCTCTTATGCAATCTTTTGTGATTCCACAAAACGGTTCCGGACCTATGAAGTCTCCGTTAGAGCCTTCTTTAGCTAACTGGTCCGCCATTTCATTACCTGCAATCCCCTCATGTGCCGGCACCCATTGTTGTTCTATGTTTCAGCATGTTCTTGACAAATAAATAATAATATGTTGACATTATTTGACTGTCGTTTACTTGTTAAAGTTGAAGCAACGAGTAAAGTATGTATTTGGTTGGATGAAGTATTATTTTGTGTCTGAATTTTATAAATTATTATGAAACCAGTATTTAGATAGATCGTGTTTTGTACATCAAATAAAAAATTCATTACTGTTCCAAAAAGAGATATGGAAGTAGGAAAAGTAGGTTTGAAATTGCTACAAATGCATCTTGTAAAAACTTCAAGAAACTATTTTTGCTATCAAGATTATTTTTATACAAATAAGGAGAAAATAAGTCATTATTCTAAATATATATAAGTATATATATATATATATATATATATATATATATATATATATATATATATATATATATATATATATATATTATATGTATTAGAACTTGTTCATATTTTAGCCTTGAGAAAGGATTCAAATAAATCCGAAAGCTTGGAAGTAGTAAAAAAGAGTTTAATTTCTAACCAGCCCAAATTGTGACGGAATCCCTAATATATAGAGTAGATTATATATATATTTAAATTTATTAAACCTATTGTCTTTTTCCATAGACCAAAATAAATGCAAACAACTCACAGTCAATTTATCCTAAACTTCTTCTTTTCTCTTTCAATTTTGGTGACTACACTATCTTATGATAATTATGTTCTATGTGCCCAACTTCAATGTATACTAGTGACGTAATAATTTGAAAGGCGGATTTTGAAAAATCTTGAATATACGAGTTTTTAATTGGGGATAAAAAAAAACTACATTATTAAATTCGATTAAATATGGTACGATGTAATTTGTTTCTTTAGAATTAACTATCTGTTATGCATAAACAATAAACTATTTTTAGTTGAACACCCTATTGCGCATCGTATTCTATCATTGGATGTACAAATGACGTCACCACTTTTGCGTACATGACATCATTGTTATTTTTTAAATAAAACGATATATTTTTCTCTACATTTTTGAATTCCACAACAATAGACGATTACAAAAATGTATAATACCTACTCATAGTTCAAAGCATTGGTTTGTGAATTAGAGACAAAATGTCGTATCAGAAATTTTTAATTATAAAATTTTATTTATTTTAATTAAATGTCCTAAGCTAAATCCTCATAATTTTGTGCGAATGTCTCCCCAGTTAATATGTGTACAAATATTTATTGAAATACCCTGTATAAGACGAGTGTAAATCCACCAGAACTCATAAGTTAAGCTATAATTAAATTTTTATCAGAAACAAACCAAAAAAATAATTTTTATTAGAAGTTCAGTAACGCTCACAGGAAGATAGAGGATACAGTATATTTTATCACTGGATGTTTTCATCGAGGATTTCCATACTGGAAATCGAGCTAGAAAATCCGCAGTAAATTATGTTTCCCTGATTTCCCGTGACCGTAAAAACCTACCTTCTGCGTCTAAATAAGGGATCTGGATTTTCCCACTGCTCATTTTCCAGGTAAATGAGGGAAAGGTACGGAAGGAAGGATAATTGGGTTTTTGTAACTTGGTCTCGATTAAGGCGTTTTTGAAATAATTAAATTCTTAATGCTAATTTTTAGACAATTTCTAAGTCAATGTATATTTTTAACTGTAAAGGATTTAATTTCTTTTTATCTATTTTATTATTATTATTATTATTGTAAAAGTCTTGTTTTTAAGACAAGTTATAGTAAAAAAAATGTAATTTAACATAACTGTTCTTCTAACAATACTTTCCATAAAAACATAATAAATATAAATGAAATAATGCCTTGTTATTTTTCAAATAACACATCCACCCTTCATTCTGTTATCCTGTTCGATCTAAAAGATTGTCCAGGCTACGTCATGCGGCAAAAGCGCGCCAAGTCCTTTCTCAAGGCTTCGAAAGTCCTTGCTCAAGTTCATTGAATCTGTGTGAACTGCCGAATTTTGTGGGTCTTTCACCTCCTTCGAGATACGTTCTCCTGATGACTCGTAAGCTGATATAACCCGTAGTTCGACACCGGACAAGGTTGTTTGTTTTGTTAGCAAACGAGAATAAAAAATTCACAAGGGTAACAATTTTCTGCCCTTCATTTTATAGTTAAATTATATGCTGGGTAAGGTAAAAAAGAGTGATTTCCTTACATTGTTTTGTGTATTTTTTATATTATGAATAAGATAATTATAATTATTGAGTCATCAACTGTTTGGAAGAGGGAAGAAGTTACGTTTTTTAAATTCTGGGAGTAATAAAATGTACGGAATATCTTCAATACTTTAGTACGGTGGTTTAGTTGACATTTGATACTGTAGGTAGGAGGTCAATTAAAAATTCACTTATGTTTGATGCATCTATGTACAAACCTGGAAGACGAACTATTTGCTTAGAAACTTGGGCTTTGTTAGAATATAATATAGATGGAGTGGACAAGAGAAAGATCAATGAACTGTGACCATATTTTTATCTTTCGTTAGGCAATAAATATGAGTGAAAAAATTCATTCTCTGACAATTCAGATGTCACTTTACGTACAGGAACATATTTCATAATTTTACGTCAAATGACAATCCCAATACGTGTACCTACTATTTCAATTTCTCCTATTGATATCAATAAAAAATCACCTTACCGTTAGACATCAGTAATATCTGCAGAATCATTACCTCACCCATAATGTCTTTCTATTCGTAAACGAACGACACAGAAAGCGAAGACATTTCCATTTATCCGTTGATTGACACAAGATTGATCTGGAAAAAAAAAAGAAAAAATTAATGCTTACCCATTAAATTTTCTAATAGGTACTCATTACCCAAGAATATACCACGTTTTAAACAAATTATTCCACCAACAAAACTTATTGGTTTGAGACTCTATCTCGCACTGAAGATGACTTTAAGACACCTAAAACTTGTTCAAATGAAATGCCCTGTTACTGTGTTCTATTGGGTTTGCTTCCTCAATTGATAATTCATATTTACGATTTATTCTAATTTATTTGCACTGTTCTAATTTATATAATGATGCCAAATTGTATAAAGACCTTTATTTCTACACTGAATATTCTGTCATTATTCATAACAGTTCTTTTGTCAAAGCGTTCTCGAGCATTTCTCGAATCTCTCGCCCAAGGTCAGGATCTCCAGATATGTCAGAGCCATTTTTTCATTCATTCATATATTTGGGTTGTGCTCATCAGCCCAGGCACTTGAACTGAATCTTTGTACCATTTCCCATGTTATCTACTTCAATTCCAGAAGCTTCGTGTCTTCTATAAAGGCCACTAGTTTGACTAGAGGGATTTTCAGTAGTTGTGATGGTTGTATAAATTCCACTCCAAAGTGCTTCCGTCTAAGTTCTTGTAAGTCCTCACAGAAGCAGAGTATGTGGGTAGGTGTTTCATCATCAAGTTCACATTTTCTGCACATAGGTTCACTAACTTTGCCCATATTGCACAGATGTTTCCTCAAGGTGCAGTGTCCAGTCACCAGGTCGGTAACTGTCTTCAAATCTCTCTTACCCAGTTTTAGTAGCCTGGTTGAGAGTTCCTTGTCTACTTTGTTCAGTAAACTCTTGGTATGAAGGTGCCCTTGTGTCACCCTCCATTTGAATTGGTGTTCCCTATCTAGCCAGTTCCCGATTTCCCCTCTTATGCAATCTTTTGTGATTCCACAAAACGGTTCCGGACCTATGAAGTCTCCTTTAGAGCCTTCTTTAGCTAACTGGTCCGCCATTTCATTACCTGCAATCCCCTCATGTGCCGGCACCCATATTAGAGACACTTTGTTGTCTCTTGCCAGCCTGTTGAGGGATTTTTTGCAGTTTTTCACCAGTCTAGACTTAGTTGTTGGATTACTGATAGCCTTAAGCAGAGCCTGGCTGTCAGTGAGTATTTCAATTTTTTGTCCGGTATATCCTCTTCTGATGTTTTCATCAATACAGGCTATAGCGGCAATCGTCCCTGCTTGAAACACAGTCGTATATCGACCAAGGCTAAAGAACATTCTCTTTCTAGGTCCTTTTATACCAGCACCGGTGCCATGGTTTGTTTTGGAGCCATCGGTGAACCAGATGATTTCTCGAGAATTACCTGGGTGCATCACCTGTTCCCTAGATGGGATGATGATATTCACTCTCTCAGTGAATATATTCTCTGGTGTCATGCTATAAAAACTCATGTGAAATATGGGTTCGTCTAGTAATGTCCCAGTTGTATCAGTGTGTCCTTCTCGAACATTGTTCGGGGACCATAAGTCTCCCGATTTCAGCCTAAGAATTGCCATCTTTGCCTCCGCCCTTATAAAAAGTTCTAGAGGAGGAAGTCCAATAAGGGCTTCCATTGATGCCGTCCCCGTGCTGTTCATTGCCCCGGTAATACCAAGAAGAGCTTGTATTTGGATTGCAGTTAACATATTAACTGCAGAGGTCACTTCTGTCCTCCTCCACCAGACTATTGTTCCATAGGTGATGGTTGGCCTTATCACAGTTGTGTAGAGCCAGTGAACCACCTCAGGTCATATTTCCCAGGTTTTGCCCATAACTCTTCTGCATTGCCAGAAAAGCCTAGTCGCCCTGGTAGTAATTTTTTCAAGGTGTACCTTCCAATTCAGTTTGGAATCAAGGGTCACTCCCAGATATTTGACTTCTTTGGATATTTCTAGTTCTCCGAACAACAGTACTCTACCCTGCGGGAGAACTCTTCTATTCGTGAAAGCAACTAGTTTTTTTTTTGGATTAACTGAAAGGTCCTCTGTAAAGCACCATTCCTCCACAATTCGCAGTGCTTCCTGTAGGACATTCTTAACCACCTCCGGGAATTTCCCATTGGTGACAATCACTATGTCGTCCGCAAAACCCTGCGTCCATATGCCTTGATCATTCAACCTACAGATCAAGTCATCCACAACTAGGTTCCACAAAAGTGGTGAAAGTACTCCACTTTGAGGACATCCTTCAGTTGTCCTAACGGTGTATGTTTTATCATGCATATGTGCTGTTATTCTCCTATGCTCAAGCATGGATCCTATCCATTTGCATGTGGTATCTACTGTTTATCCCTCTGTTTTTAAGGGATCTGAATTGATGACATCGATGTGTTGTCAAAAGCACCTTCGATGTCTAGAAATGCTGCAAGGGCTACTTCCTTATGATTCAGGCTCCTTTCGAGACCTGAGACCAAATTATGCAGGGCAGCTTCACCTGATTTCCCTGCTTGATAAGCCCATTGTAGTCTATGTAGAGGGATGCTCTTAAGCGCTCCTTCTTGTAAATACATATGTAATACTTTTTCCATAGTTTTCACCATGAATGATGTCAGACTGATTGGTCGGTAGGATTTAGCCTGGGTGTACGTTTATTTTCCTGGTTTAGGAATAAACACCACCTTAGACTCTCTACATGCAATTGGTATATACCCTAGAGCATGGCTGCTTCGAAGTATCAGAACTAAAGGACCCATTATGATGTCTAGTCCCTCTTGCAGAAGCTTGGGGAATATGCCATCCGGTCCTGGAGTTTTGTAGGGGTCAAATGAGTTTACAGCCCATCTGATAAGATGGGGTCTGAATATCTTATTCGTGAGTTCCCAGTCCTCTTTGGTTGCCTTTGCTTTGGCAACCGGCCTGTTGTCATAGGTTGACTGTATCTTTACCGAACCTGGAAAGTGCACACTGAGGAGATGCTCTAGAGCCTCTGCCTCAGTATTTGAAAACTTTCCGCTCGGTAACTGAATAGAACCAAGTTTGTTAGAAGTATCCCTTTTGAGGATCCTGTTGATTCTGACGCTGTCAGGGACACCTTGCATGTCCTCACAGAATTCTCTCCAGGACTTCTCCTTGAATTCTTTTATTTTTGTATTGTATGTACCTAGTTTAGCTTTATACGCTTCCCAGTTACCCGTTTTTTTCGCTTTGTTGAAAAAGCGTCTTGTTTCTTTCCTTAGCGATGTCAGCTCTTTATTCCACCAGATGGCTTGTCTAGAAGAGCGACTCTCCTTTATCGGACAGTTGTTATGATAAGAGGTCAGTGTACACTGTTGCAGCCATACGGCTGCTCCCTCTAAATCCTCAGCAGTTTTTGGTCAGCCTAGGTGTGAACGGATTTTAGATAGCAGGTCCTCTTTATAAGATACCCAGTCAGTGCTCTTAGGATCCCTGTATGTTCTAATAACCGATTTTTCTACGTTAATTTCATAGTATATTTGGGCATGATCAGATAAAGATGGTTCATCCGATACATGCCACTTGCGAATCATTTCCCTGACACTTAAAGTGCAAAGAGTAATATCTATCAATGATTCCCCCCTTGATGTCCCGTTAGGACTCTTCGAGTCCATTCGGGAACAGTTTATTTATCATGAGTGGGTATGCATTGGTAGTGAAAGGAGTACAAATTGTATAAAATATTTCGGGAGATACGGGAATGGAGTGAGGGTATGTGGGTTGTTTAAAAATGGGAAAACGTAGGAAGTCTGGACTCACTTAACAATATAAATAAAACAGATCTCTTCTTTGTTCCTTGAACGCCTTTTTCCAAAGGATATAGTCTGCAACTGATAATTTTGAATAAAGATAAGACTTGTGGTGGAATATTTAGGTAATATTAGAATGTTTAATCAAGTATTTATCAGAGACTCAATCTCTTTCGAATATGTAATTATATCTGGTAAGGTATCCAATTAAACTCACAGGGTATACACTGAAGTAGCGTTATACGAGAAAATTCAATAAAGATGAATTTTATAGGGTCATCAAGGGAAAGAGAGAGATTTGAAGCTCACTGTGTATTTTTTTTAATCATCAATAAACATAATTTGAAATCATTTAACTACTTAGGTGAAAATTTCACATCTCTACTTTTTAACCAATAAGATGCCTTAATTTTGCTCAGTTACCACGGCATCTAAAAAAATTTCCGAGTCGCCACAATATTTAAGTAGAAATTTTTTGACAGTTGAAAAGGTAAACATTTGATCTACTACCATTAAATAATGTAGATATACCTGTGAATAATGCAAAATTTCTATAAGAATTTTACAACTTTTCGTCACAAAATTCAACTGTTTCCATACACTTGATTTTGATTTTTTCCAAATTATGGTGTGAAATTTTTTTACCGAATATCACGCAAGCTTAAATTATTCCTGGAAACTTTCTTGAGGGCACGAATATTTTGAAAATTATTCATGCTCTCAAGAAAATTTCCGGAAACAATTTAAGTTCTTGTGATGTTATAAGTGAAAATTCTAGAAAATATGCGGAAAGATCACAAGAAAGTAAATGTATTTATAATTTTCACGATATTACCAAAAAACCTAGATTTATATGATATGGATGTGACAGATCTACCGAACGTATGAGGAAAAAAATTAAATGTCAGTTGTCACTAGTTAGTAGTCAGTTGTCAATTAATATAGGAGGAGTGTGGATGAATACACTTTAATGCACAGAGAAGTTTTGTCTGAAGAAAGTTGTTGACAAACTATGTCGGTCTTTTTTGTTGATAGAGAAATCATCAAAGATAATATCAGATCCCCATTTTTGAACAAAAATGTCCACTTATTTATTCCAAAACGTCTCATTCACTTTTCAATCGTACTAAACATTTTTTATTTATTTTTGTTTTCTTTTTCAGATCGCCTCTAATTATAGCAGTTATATTTATTACATTCTTCCACAATGTATTGAGTAGGCATGTAAGTATAGCAAATTTAAAATATACATTTACAAAAACTGAATATACAGGGTAGGGTCTCCCACGACGCTTCGACAGTCCTATACCTCGAACACCATTTACAAGACAAGGTTGAAATTTTGCAGCCATGCATAGTTGAAACTGATATTTATATTTATTATGAAATGACGATACCAAACTTGTCTTGATTCTATTGTATAGTAATATAGGCAGCTGTCAGTTTCAAATAAATATCATTTATGAAGCAAGTACCCGGATATGAGAGGAAAAGACTTTGTTTATAGCTGCCAAATTTCATACTTGTCATGTGAGTGTTTTCGAGATATTCGCCTGTCAAAACGTCGTAGAACATCCTGTATAAATCTCGATTCATTATTTTTTATATTTACGCCTCATCAAAATTGTTTATTTATCTTTAAGGTGCTAAATTCGTTTATCTGATTGCGTAAATGAAATCGATTTCTCATCACACTGTTGGTAGAATAAACACATTATAATTAATCTTTTAACAGAATTTTTTAAGAGTCCTTGATATTAATGAATCTACTTTGAAAAGTAGGTGAATATATAATCACAATAATCCAAACTACATTTAACAGAGCCAACACTTTTCTTTTTCAATCGGCAACTAGAGGGCATTATGTAACACCTATAGTTTATTTCAGAAAGGTATAGGGTAATAAAACCTCATTAGGTATGCAAAGGGAGCACAGAGTGACCCAACGAATATTTAAGCCAATTTCATAGTTTGGCATTGTAAAATTCTTTCTTTTTATCAAGTGCAGGTAGTACCACCCGGGTTGGGGTCAATATATGGGTTTAGCCTATTGTTATTCATTCACAAACACTGAAAATAGTGTGCCAAAGGCGTGCCGGTAGGATACTCGTAAAAAGGAAAGAATTTTATTTTAACAGAATAAAAATTAGGCATTATGTACATAGTATTAGGTACAATTATTTTTTATTGAACATTATACAAAAAATACATTATACGGAAATTAAATTATAAAAAATCATAATATTCTTCGTCATTTGAGGAACTGTCATCTCCTCTTGACGTTATAATTAACGGGTCGACTGTCCGATCGATCAAGTAGTCAAGATCCCACATTTTCTCCTCTTCTTTAATGACATGCTGGACTGCTTTTCGCCAGTTCTCTGGTGTCACCTCCTTAATGGCTTGATCAAACAGTAGCTTAACGTCTTTCATTTTGAATGTCGTGTTGTGTCTTGCTACAAATCCTTTCACTTGCGCCCATATAAATTCTATAGGATTTAGTTCGCAATGATATGGCGGTGTGCGCAGCACAGTTACACTATGTTTTTCTGCTATATCTTCCTCGGCGTATTTCATAAAACGATGTTTGTGTAAATTTGCTATAGCTAATAGTTCTTTTTTTATCAAATTATCTTCAAATTCAATACTTTTGGTGGTTAACCAGTCAATAATTTCTTGATATCTCCAAGATGAAGTTGGAGTATTCTCTATGCGTCGAGAATGATAACTCGCGTTATCCATAACCAATACTGAATCAGCCGGAAGATATTTTATCATTTCACCAAAATAGTCTTCAAAAACATCCGAATCCATGTCCTCGTGGTAATCTCCCGTATGGCACGACTGAAAAGTTAGCAAACCTTCTTTTAAAAATCCCTCTTCGCTTCCAATATGGACGATTATTAGTCTTTTCCCTTTACCTGAAGGCACCTTAATACCCGTTGACAGGCCTTCCATGAAAGCTTGGCGAGCACTGGTTAAATTTTTGTCTTGCCACATTTTTGGTACTGTATAACCTTCATTGATCCACGTCTCATTAAGATAAAAGATTTTCTTCTGCTCTGTTCTGTACTGCTTTATACTTCTTAAGTATTTTCGTCGCCAGCAAACAATTTCATCGATTGCCAGTAAAAGTGCTTTACGGTTATGCTTTTCCCAGGCAAAATCCATATTTCTCAAGGTGGTCCATAAAAGTTTTTTAGTTATCAACGGAATACTGTCATCCTGGCCAAGCTCCATTAAAATCTTATCTAGGGTGGGTATTTCTTTTTTAAAATAAAAAGAGTGAACTTTTCTTCGAATTACACTTTTGGTGTCTTCATCAAGGACTTTTACTGGTCTGCCTGGACTTTTCTTGGGAGGCTCCACTTGGCCTACTATCTGTCTTCCCCGCAATAATTTAAAAACGGTGGACTTTCCAACTCCAGTCATTCGGGAACATTGGTCGACAGTTTCTTGTACAGTAAATTTCGGGTAATCGTATTCTATGCAATCGTGTACATTTAAAATAATAAGTTATTCATCCACTGATAGTGGATAATTATTGGAACATCTTTTCGTTGGTGTAAATGTCGCCATTTTATTACTAATATTTTAATACTGTGAACACTATTTACGGCTTAACAGCAAATACTGATGCGTTAAACTAAACAAATATACTTATAAAGGTCTAAAAATTTTGGGTAAGGCACCTTGCGGCGCATGGTTGAGCCGAATCTGAAACAGGGTTGAAATTAGGTAGAGGCACTAATAGAAGATTAAACGGTACCTGTTAAACGCAAAACGTAACTGTATAATCTACTACCTAAGTAATCCCTACACAATATTTCGATATTGACACTTCAGGCCAGAAAACATACTTTTCCTAATTCTCTTACGCAATTACTTGAAATTTTAATATTACAAACAATACTATTTCAAGACCTACGCCTATGGCCGACACCGAAATTGAGCCCAACTGGACGGAATTCCCCATTTTATTACTCTATACCTTCCTGAAATAGACTGTAGCTCTGCTCATGATTTTTTCTGAGAAATTTCAAACCAAATGCTAAAACTTTAACCAGCTTATAAATAGACAAATAAAATGACTTATTAACCTGTCAAAACTGTGAGTGTTGGCTCACCCAGTAAGTATCACAAAAATATTTATTAACATTACATAGTGAAAAAAAACTAAGGAAGCTACTCATATCATAAATTTACAAAACGCTCCTACTACCTAATTATTTTCAATACTCAAAATGCTTCTTGCCATCGTTTGCTATGAAAAAATCCTGTCTTTCTATAGTGGAATTAACACTAGTCTCAATTTCACCAAGAGAAATACTTCGAACTGCTTCTCGAATCCTATCTTTCATATCTTGACGTGTAGTTGGACGTGTTTTAAAAACTAAATCTTCGATTCTTCCCCATAAGTGAAAATATAAAACCGGAAGGTCTGGTGACCTTGCTGGCCACATATAAGGATATGAAAGATAGGATTCTGGAAGCAGTTCGAAGTATTTCCTTTGCTGAAATTGAGAGAAAGTCTGGATTTGTGCAAGCGTTTTTAGTATTTAAAATAATTAGATAGTTAGTAGGTGCGTTTCGTAAATGTATAGTTTCGTATATGTTTCGTAGATTTATGAGTGGATCCCTTAGTTTTGTTTCATTAAGTAATGCTAGTAAATATTTTTTTGAGATACGTTTTTACTTGTTATTTAATTTTTTTAATAATTTTTGCAACATAATTATATTATATTTGGTAAGTGATAGATTGCGCCACCTAGCGAAAAAAGTATGGACTCAAAAACATTTCTAATCATTTTTTTGGGACCGATTTTCTTATAAAATATTTATCCCCAAATTTTAGGACATACGGTTTCCGAGATACGGCCGGTCGCCACCCTAATGAATCACCCTGTACAATTTCAACAAATCCAACTGAATTCCATCTGCGTATAAATAAAAATATTGTTTATAAATATTATTAATTTTATTTAGTTTGAACCCTTTTTAATCCGACCCTGTAACCATTTATTATTTTTCAAAGATCGAGACTACACAATGATGCATAAGTGAATAGGTTATTCATGGCAGTAACAGCAAATTAATATTACATTTTCCACTAAACTATACTTGTCAACAATTAGCTATGTATATTCTTGAACCAATTCATACATTTGGGACAGTCTAATGTCAAATTTTGTTAATATAAAAATTGTAGAATGTTTTAAAAAATGAGTTTTATAGTTTTTTCACTCGACATATAGTATAAACCAGGGATTCACAACCTTTTTGCACCTGCGTACCACTTGACTTTTTGAGAAATGTTTGCGTACCGCCAGACCTAAATATTTTAATAAACGTATAATATTTACTCTCCTGAAAGTGTTCAAAGGCTTTTTGAATTAAATTCCTGAGAAAACTTCATATTCAATGGTTAGATATTTGTTTATTTATAACAGCAAAAAATTAATCATCATACAAAATATACTTTTATCATTGTATAAAACAATGCTTTTATAGTCTTTAGTGCGAAACTCGTTGTTGTGTGCCTGTGATTAAAATACTAACATTAGGAGTAATGGAACTCTTAAGTCCTCTTCAACACTTATTCTGCTTCTATGTTTATTTTTTATGTACATTCTACTGAAATGTACACAAAATCACTCGATCATTCTCAAAACGACTCCAGTATACCCTAAAACGTACAATTGGACCATATTCCTTCCATTCTCTTTCACTCAAAAGCAGACGAAAACACATAACAATGAATAGAGTCTAAATCGATGCAAAACACATAATGCGACGTTATTTGATCCAATAAAGCACAATTAAACGTAATAACACTCCAAAGCGATCAACGGAGCTCTAAATCACTCATAAACTCTCAATTCTACTGCAACGTACACAAAAGCACTCGATAGTTCACTAAACGACTCCAGTATACCCAAAAACGTACAATTGGACCATATTCCATTCTCTTTCACTCAAATGCAGACGAAGAGTTCAGAAAATCGACTCTCACACAAGAAACTCGTAAAAAATGGCATCAAAAATAGCAGAGCTTGCCGGAAGATCAAAGGGTACTCGTTTTTACATCCGATCCAGAAGTTAATTAAAGATTTCTCTTTAAAATAATCTTTCACGGAATTATCTTCTGTAAGCTCCATAAAACTTTCTTTTAGTTCCAAATTATTTGGTGAGGTTCCCGAAAAGGGATTTCTGATCCAGTCCACTTTTGAATATTCTTCAGAGAAATACTTCTTAAAGTTTTTTTGAAGGCCTTCCAAGTGAACAATGATATCTGCAACCACATCTGGCATTGGAGATATTTCAGTTTTTTCAAAAAATGATGATAGAGTGGGAAATGCAGATCAATTCTCCTTCTATAATGTGAAGGACTTTATTTTGCCACTAGCTGTGAAGGCTGTTGAGTTTGGTCCCAGAAGTCCCAAGTTCAGTGTGATGAGTTTGTCAAAAATGTCGACTCACGTCATTCACGCGTAAAGTTCATATATTAGCCTTCTTGGTGTGCGTAATTGATTGTTAATGTCCTTCTAACACATTACGTTGGAAGAAATGGAAAAAAGGCAGGTCCGTGATTAATCCTAATCAAAATATCACAACAATGAACCGTTTAAACGTATTACAAACGTTAACTCTAATCTTTGACTTACATAAATTTGATTGGTTGATGTTTAGATTACGCGCAAACGCGACCTATCAATCGGGCGAAAACACAGCGTTCAAAATTCGATGCAGACGTTCCTTTCGTAGCGGCAATGTGTCTTACGTCTTTTTCTAATGTCCCACTGACAGTTCTCGTCAGGTCTGTACTTTAGCCATTTTTCTTTGAACTTATCCACGCAAACCGGGTTAACAATACCATGACGTCACGGTAAAATTTTATGACGTAATGGTTTGTGAAGATGACATATGTCCAATTTGTTTGAAGACGTCAAAAAATAATATTTCAATAATATTAAACGCTTTACAAAATTAGAAAAATTAATTTCCAAAGAGCAGACCGTCCACTAAGAAGCAACAACTACTTCTCGGGCTATATGCCCCGACAGACATTCAATTACACTTCTAAAGTAAACGGGGTTGGTATATCTGTTAAGATAGAACCAACCATTCTGGTTTGCGATTAGAAGGAATAACATCACTTGTGGACCGGTTTCGGCGTTTTTGCGCCTCATCAGCACAAGGTAGATGCCATTCGTCCAAGAGCTCTAAGAGCATAATCCTGGACTAGAGACTACGCTGATACCACACCAATACATTAGCCTTAGTAAAGGAAATGAATTGTCGCCGATATCGAACTCTTAACATTTCCTTTACTAAGGCTAATGTATTGGTGTGGTATCAGCGTAGTCTCTAGTCCAGGATTATGCTCTCAGAGCTCTTGGACGAATGGCATCTACCTTGTGCTGATGAGGCGCAAAAACGCCGAAACCGGTCCACAAGTGATGTTATTCCTTCTAATCGCAAACCAGAATGGTTGGTTCTATCTTAACAGATATACCAACCCCGTTTACTTTAGAAGTGTAATTCAATGTCTGTCGGGGCATATAGCCCGAGAAGTAGTTGTTGCTTCTTAGTGGACGGTCTGCTCTTTGGAAATTAATTTTTCTAATTTTGTAAAGCGTTTAATAGTATTGAACTATTATTTTTTGACGTCTATAGATCACGCTTTACTTATATGACAATTATTTACAGGTAACTGTAATTAAGTAAATTTGTTTGAAGTTTGTTTATGTTTGATGTAAGGTAGACAGTGTTGTTAATCTATGAGGTAGACACAGACAGTAGAAACTAAGAAATAAACAAACACCTAACCTCTAATAAGATAACTACTATTATGTCAAACTATGTCAGTGAGCTGGTTTGTGTGGTTGGTTAACTGTTACGTCATGGTTTGGAATACGAGTTGAGAAATATTGCCTGGTTAACTTATACTTAACCCGGTGTGTGTGGTAAGTTGAAAGAAAAATGGCTTTTGTTGTTTACGGTCAATTATTATTTATGAAAAGTGAATATTGATCTTATTGTTAGCATTTTATTTATTCAAATGCAGGACTATATTTACTAGTATTAAATTATTTTAATATAATAATTGAATATACAATTTGTTTTATTTTACAGTGTTTTGATATCCCAAGTATTTATTAATTTCATAGCCTTTTCGAATTTGGCTGAATACGATCCTGATGATTTTATTGATCAAATTAAAGGTTAGCTATATGTCAAAATAACAAATAAAATATCGACATCCCCAAAACCCGGATATACGTCACAAACGATAACGCACACCAAGAAGGCTATTATATGAACTATACCACCTGAAACGTTCCCGCATACCACCGGTTTGGAACCCCTGGTATAAACTATCTACCTTCCTTATAGTATCAATTAAAAAGCATAAAAATATTATGGGGAATTTTGCTAATATAAACAAACATTAATATGTAGGCGTTAAGAGAAGCTGTGTTTATATTATGTAATCCAGTTGTAAAAATAAGAAGGTCGAGGCCAACTTATTCTCTCAACCGCGAATAGTATTTAATTAATCCTTTATCGTGTATTAATTCCATTTCAGTAATGGCTACTTATCCTATGGGCGGAAGTTTAAACAATTTTTTCTGCAGCCGTCCCGAAAATAGAACTTTTGGTATGATTTTTAAATCGAAAGTGAAACTTTACTTTTCGGAATGTTTTTTTTTACTTTCGGGACGATTTTTTTACTTTCGGAATAATTTTCAATATCTATGTAGGCGGCCTTAGCAATGACATTTACGGAATTTTTATTATGACATCGCTTGTCAAAATAAATTTGTTGATAAATTTTCCGAATGGAAATCGACAACGAAAGTGACGAGGAAATAATTATTCCACATGAAATCAGTGAAGCTGCTAAAACCGCTACCAAAGAATACACCAGCTAACAAGAAGCGAAGCCCGACGCATTTTCTTTGATGTTTTGGTAACCAAAATTTATGACCTTGAGAGACCGTCGTTGACAGATAACTTACTAAATACACTGAGAAAATGATAAAATTTTCAAATATCAGCGTTATAATTGGTCGACAAATCGCATACAAAAAATGATCGGAAGCTTCGCTTCTTGTTAAGTGGTGTATTCTTTGCCGCTACTTATGAGTTGTTGCCGGTAAAGTCAAGAAAGAGGTATGGAATGGTCTATAATTTGTTCCAAAAATGGCGAGATGATAAAAATGTGTGTATTATAAATGAAAAAGTCATTCTTGCGTATTTATTAGAAAAATCTAAAATCTTAAAACCGTCAAGCCTCTGGAGCAATTACTCGATGCTTAAGTCCACTATTAACATTAAAAACAATATCGATATAAGCCGATATCCCAAAGTTATCGCTTTTCTTAAAAGAAAATCCGTTGGATACGAAGCAAAGAAATCAAGAGTTTTAAATAAAGAAGAAATAGATACATTTTTATCAGACGCTGATAATAATATTTACTTGTCGAGAAAGGTAAAAATTAAGTCAAATTTTTTCTTCTTTCTCTTGATCAATTTGTGTCTACTTATATTTTAGGTTGCATTAATAATTAGGTTGGCAGGTGCTTGTCGGCGTGAGTAATTTTACAAAATGAGCCTAGAGATGTAGAGGAGAAAGAAATAATGTTAGTCATAAAAATTCCTAATTCTAAAACAAATATTTAAATAACCTTGGTCGTCATTGGAGAAGATAGTATTTCTTTATACAGAAGATATTTGTCATTACGTCAACCCAACACACCACATCGTAGATTATCACACCACATCGTAGATTATTTGTATTTTACAAAAACGGCAAATGTAGATTATTTGTATTTTACAAAAACGGCAAATGTACTGTACAAGCCATTGGTATTCACAGTTTTGGAAATATTGCCTCCAAAATTGCCGAATATCTTAAATTGCCGCACCCCAAAGAATACACCGGGCACTGTTTACGAAGAAGTTCAGCCACTTTATTAGTTGATGGCGGTGGCAGTATCACCAATTTAAAGAGACACGGAGGGTCGAAATCGACGAATGTGGCAGAAGGATACCTAGAAAATTCTTTAAGAAACAAACTTGACATAGCTTTCAAGATTCAAAATGGCCGTAACGGAATTAATATCTCGAAACCTAGTACAAGTACTGCAACGTCTAATACTAATTTCAACACAGCCACTTCTGTTAATATTCCTAATACTATTAATATAAGTAATTGTTATAATTGTACAATTAATGTTCATAAGTAATATTTATAGTATCTATCCCTATTCCCTAATATTTTTTAATATTTTATCTAATAAACGGCTGCAGAAAAAATATTGTACGTAACGCTACCCGAAAGTGATTTTACGGGACTCGCCTACGGCTCGCCCTGGAAACTGCCTACTCATTCCGTAAACTATCACTTTCGGGACTTGTTACGTAAATAACTATTACGTAAATATTTCAAATAAAAGTATATAAAATTATAAAATATTAGTAAACTACTAGAAACTACATTTTCCGCAAATACTGTAAGTTTTTTGGAGTTTTGTCTACATCAAATGTAAGCTTAAGAATACTTTCATTAGTTGGTATATTGACTGTTTTGTTTGACAGAAGGTAGTATTAGTATGTGTGTCGTTTTTGAGAATTTATTATAATAATTTTTTTACTAACTACTTTGAATTTTTCCTCCACTTTATTGTTGTTAGCCCATTAGTATTGATTATAGTTTTGTTAACCTTGAACTACACGCGCCCTAAAATGTAACTCAAGTCCACGCGTGGTGTATTTTATGCACCATTCATTAAAACATTATTTTAACCCAAAAAATGGTTCCATAATACTTCGTTCATAGTACAGTGCTTCTCAAAAGTCTCCCCCCTTCCTTTCTTTTGAATGGTAATACTTAGACTGATGAAATTTGGAGGATGAAAATGAACTATTGTCAGCTTATCTACTAGTGGTAACAGGTGATGTAATAGACATCGGTGACGTCACCAGGAAACCGAAACCAATAATATTAAATGACAAGTGACACCTCGTTTGAAAGGTATTTAGAATACCCATTCAATCATACTATTTTTTTTTGATTTACGATATTTTTTATGGTTAAAATAAATAAACACTAAAATTTTAGTTTCGTCTTTAATTAATAAAGATTCAAAAGTCCGCCTATTGTTAAATTGTCAAAAAAGTTTTTTAATTGACGTTTTTACATGCGATAATATCTTGAATTTTTAGTTTAATTATTGTTTAGCGAGACGTTTCAGTATCTACATATACAAAATGGTACATGCTCTAAGCTGACAAAGTAACAGCTATCTTAATTATTGGTGAAAGTGGAAATAATTTTCATTGGGCGGAACGCATTTTTAATGAGAGATACCCCGATCGCCTTATATCGAAGACTTATTTGAAGAAACTTTTTCATAAGTTTCAACATACAGGTAGTGTTCATGATGCCACACGATCGGGTCGACCAAATATTGGTATTGATAAACAAATAGATATAGTTGCAGACATTGTAGTAAACCCTTCTTCTTCCACAGTCCTAGTAGCGTCTACCTGTGGAGGCAGTCATAGTACAGTACACATGGAGTTGACCAAAAACAAATTTCACCAATACAATTTAAAAATGGTGCATCAACTTTCAGATGACGACCCCGACCGGAGGCTGCAATTCTGTGAATATATATCCACTAAAATTGTCCAACAGCCAGACTATGTAAGGACAATTTGTTTTAGTGACGAAAGTACTTTCTTCCTTAATGGAAATGTTAATTCTCAAAATGTGAGGTATTGGAGTGGCATAAATCCTCACATGTTTCGTGAAAAATATACACAGTTCCCATTAAAAGTAAATGTCTGGGCAGGTATTTTGGGAAACCACATAGTCGGGCCTCTTTTTTTGAACTCTAATTTAACTGGTGAAGTATATCTCGAGATGTTAGAAAACACAATTGAACCGTTAATTCTTCAAATTCTAGAAGATAATCCAGATGAATTTGGTAACTCGGAAATAACGTTCCAACAAGATGATGCTCCTGCACACTATTAATTTGCAGTAAGACGTTATCTAGATGAGGAATATCCTGGTAGATAGATTGGACGACGCGGTCCAATATAATGGCCAGCTCGGTCACCGGACCTAACAACTTCAGATTTTTTTCTGTGGGGATACCTTAAATCTAAAGTTCACGCTACAGCTCCTGACAGTATTGACATTTTAAAACAACGAATTGTTGAAGAATGTAGGGCAATTTTCCCTAACGAGTCCGACAAGAGTTTAATAATAGGATGTTTTATTGCCAGGAAGTAGATGGAGCACATTTTGAACAATTATTATAAGAACTTCTTAAATATTTATTAATTAAAAGCGAAACTCAAATTTTAGTGTTTATTTATTTTAACCATGAACAACATCTTAAATCCAAAAAAAAAATAGTATGATTGAATAGGTATTCTAAATACCTTTCAAACGAGGTGTCACTTGTCATTTAATATTATTGGTTTCAGTTTCCTGGTGACGTCACCGATGCCTATTACGTCACCTGTTACCACTAGTAGAGAAGCTTACAATAGTTCATTTTCACCCTCCAAATTTCATCAGTCTAAGTATCACCATTCAAAAGCAAAGAGGAGGGGAGGGGACTTTTGAGAAGCACTGTAAACTACAATTACTAAGGGCCATCTTCTTGTTCTCCTGGACACTGAGAAAGCACTGCACATTTTATCCACTGTATCTACGCCACCTTTATTTTCGTTGTAGTCTAGAATAATAGGTATCTGTCTTATTAGTTACGGAATCTATGGAACCATCATCGTGCATGGTAGAAAGTAAAATAACGGCCCTCTTCTTTTTAGGGACATAAGACACTACTGTGACATCCTTTTGGAAACCAAATACAGACGAACCTTCTGGTCTTGTTTTGCTAGATATGAAGTCAGCTGGCAACTCTCTTTTATTTTTCTTCAATGTACCGAATAAGGTAACTTTATCTTTCAAAAGATCTTTTGCCAACGGGTAGCTTGTATACCAGTTATCGCATGTCAAATTTCTTGTCAGATATGATGGTAGGCACTACGATGAAGGGTTAGACGATAGATGGGGCCGCTATCGATTTTTTTTGGAAAATAATATCCAGATAAATAAAGCTGGAGCATTTTATACACCGGCGCGTGTAGTTAAAGGTTAAGCAATATGTGGCTTCATTTATAGAGTATTTCATATTCGATGTGTTGTTTTACAGAGTCAACTTACAGCATTTGCCGAAATAGTTATTACATTTTTTCGTCGACCTTTACAAAAATTTCTAATTTCCGAATGAAAAATCAATTTTTGAAGGCAAGTACTTTTCATCCGCAAACTCTTTTCGTCCGCTGTGCAAAAAATAAGTTTCGTCTGGGGCATTACAAAGAAATATGTTTATTTTATCTCGACTAAATACTTCGCTTTATACCCATCGCTTTGTTTTATCAAATATGCAACAAGTTTCGGAAATTTGGATATGTTAAAGTTTTAGTGGACGAAAAGAGTTTGAGGACGAAAAGTGTCTGCATACGAAAAATACGTGCCTTCAAACATGGTCGATTTTTCATCCGGAAATTAATACGTAAAATGTCATTTTTTGTATTGGTCGCCGAAAAATGTATATTTTATTCTTAAAAATCGAATTAACTCACTAACATACTTCCCATTTAAAAAATTGGGGGTTGTAACTGTTATTCGAAGGGAGTTGAAAGAAGGGATCACCTTTTCTCGTTGAACAATATTAATTTATAATTTAAATGTGACAGATTTCAAGATTTTTATAAATATGTACAGTAACCGAGATAATGAATTTATTTCATTTGGCTTTTTCACAACATCATTCATTAATTAATATATTTGGGTTGTGCTTATGAGCCCAGGCACTTGAACTGAATCTTTGTACCATTTCCCATGTTATCTACTTCCATTCCAGAAGCTTCGAGTCTTCTATAAAGGCCATTAGTTTGACTGGAGGGATTTTCAGTAGTTGTAATGGTTGTATTAATTCCTCTCCAAAGTGCTTCCGTCTAAGTACTTTTAAGTTCTCGCAGAAGCAGAGTATGTGATCAAATTCACATTTTCTGCACATAGGTTCAATAACTTTGCTCATTTTGTGGAGATGTTTCCTCAGGGTGCAGTGTCCAGTCACCAGGACGGTAACTGTCTTCAAATGTCTCTTACCCAGTTTCAATAGCCTGGTTGAGAGTTCCTTGTCTACCTTGTTCAATAAACCCTTTGTATGGAGGTGCCCTTGTGTCAACCTCCATTTGAATTGGTGTTCCCTATCTAGCCAGTTCCCGATTTCCCCTCTTATGTAATCTTTTGTGATTCCACAAAACGGTTCCGGACCTATGAAGTCTCCTTTAGAGCCTTCTTTAGCTAACTGGTCCGCCATTTCATCACATGCAATCTCCTCATGTGCCGGCACCCATATTAGAGAAACTTTGTTGTCTCTTGCCAGCCTGTTGAGGGATTCTTTGTAGTTTTTCACCAGTCTAGACCTAGTTATTGGATTACTGATAGCTCTAAGCAGAGCCTTGCTGTCTGTGAATATTTTAATTTTTTGTCCGGTATATCCTCTTCTGATGTTCTCATCAATACAGGTTATAGGGACAATCGTATGCGGACCAAGGCTAAAGTACATTCTCTTTCTGGGTCCTTTTATGCAAGTGAACCAGATGATTTCTCCAGAACTACCTGGGTGCATCACCTGTTCCCTAGACTGGATGATGATATTCACTCGGTCAGTGAATATATTCTCGGGTGTCATACTGTCAAAACTCATGTGAAATATGGGTTCGTCTAGTATTGTCCCAGTTGTATCAGTGTGTCCTTCTCGAACATTGTTCGGGGACAATAAGTCTCCCGACTTCAGCCTAAGAATTGCCATCATTGCCTCCACCCTTATAAAAAGTTCTAAAGGAGGAAGACCAATAAGGGCTTGTCATTGGATTGCAGTTAATATATTAACTGCAGAGGACACTTCTGTCCTCCTCCACCAGACTATTGTTCCATAGGTGATCGTTGTCCTTATCACAGTTGTGTAAAGCCAGTGAACCACCTCAGGTCGTATTCCCCAGGTTTTGCCCATAACCCTTCTGCATTGCCAGAAAAGCCTAGTCGCCCTGGTAGTAATTTTTTCCAGGTGTGCCTTTAAATTCAGTTTGGAATCAAGAGTCACTCCCAGATATTTAACTTCTTTGGATATTTCTAGTTCTTCTCCGAACAACAGTACTTTACCCTGCGGGAAAACTCTTCTATTCGTAAAAGCAACTAGTTTGGTTTTTTTGGATTAACCTCTTTAAGGCATCATTCCTCCACAATTCGCAGTGCTTCCTGTAGGACATTAATAACCACCTCTGGCAATTTCCCATTGGTGACAATCACTATATTGTCCGCAAAGCCCTGCGACCTTATGCCTTGATCATTCAACCCTCCTTTTTTAAGGGATCTGTTCACTCTGTGCACACCGTATACTTCAAGTAATCCTCGTAATCTTAAGGTATCTTTGTTGGACATTTATATTTTCAAAACAATAATTTGCTCTTATGTCTCCGCCCGTAGTAATCATAGTCACTTCTAAGTTTAAGCATCTGGTTATGGTTAGTTACTTATAAGGAATTCTGTCTAGGCAACGTCTGGTTTTTAAACAGTCTGCTGGATGTCTGAATTTTGCCATTGATCTTCTGTAACGACAACTCGTTTGTCAGGTTAAATGGTCTGATAATTTCCGCAAGAAATTATTTCATTGTAATGTCAAGAAGAAATTATTATTTGCAAATGCTACGAGCAGCAGGAATCCGTATCGTTTAATTGGAAAAATTGTATATTCGTTTCATCAATGGCAATACAATAATTATGTTTAAAGATCTCTTGTCAAGATTTAGCAGATATGATAAACATGACAAACTAAGCAGATAAGGAATCGACTTGTACCATCTGTTCTTTTGAATAATTGAAATTTTATCTTAAAATAAAGTATTAAGATTTTGGGAAAAACGCCCATCAACTTTAAAAATCCTAAAAACCGTAAAAATGATAATAGTGAGGTAAAACTTTAGTTGAACATTCTAGAAGAACCAGTCTACCAGTTAAAATATCAACACTACTGCAACCAATTGGGTTTTCCATTTATATGTTGTCAAAAAGTAAGGATGGCAGAAATCTTGCAAAAATAGAAAAGTTCAACTTTGACGCACACAAATGATAACAAAATAGCGCGAAAATGATCCTGTAGTAGTAAATTTTATGGTGAATCGATTAAGATAAAGTACAGGTCGCTACCATAAATATTTTGGGAGTTATAAACAAAAATATGGAAGATTTTGGAAAAAAACGCCCATTGACTTCATTCATTCATTCGTTTGGGTTGTGCTCAACAGCCCAGGCCCTTGAACTGAATCTTTGTACCATTTCCCATGTTATCTACTTCAATTCCAGAAGCTGTCTTATATAAAGGCCACAAGTTTGACTGGAGGGATTTTCAGTAGTTGTAATGGTTGTATTAGTTCCTCTTCAAAGTCATTCCGTCTAAGTACTTATAAGTTCTCACTGAAGCAGAGTATGTGAGTAGGTGTTTCATCATCAAGTTCACATTTTCTGCACATAGGTTCACTAACTTTGCCCATTTTGTGCAGATGTTTCCTCAGGGTGCAGTGTCCAGTCACCAGGTCGGTAACTACCTTCAAATGTCTCTTACCCAGTTTCAATAACCTTGTCTACCTTGTTCAGTAAACTCTTTGCCCTTGTGTCAACCTCCATTTGAGTTGGTGTTCCCTATCTAGCCAGTTCCCGATTTCCCCTCTTATGCAATCTTTTGTGGTTCTTCAAAACGGTTCCGGACCTGTGAAGTCTCCTTTAGAGCCTTCTTTATCTAACTGGTCCGCCATTTCATTACCTACAATCCCCTCATGTGCTGGCTCCCATATTAGAGCGCAAAATGTACCATGTAGTAGTAAATTTTATAGTGAATCGATTGAGATAGAATACAGGTCGCTACCATAAATAATTTGTGAATTATAAACAAAAATATGAAAATGTAACTTTGTCGTACTCGTATCACTGTAAATTACAGTTAATTCATCAAAAAATGATCATTTTAATATTTTAAAAGTTAATCACCGCAATTTTGACTTGATCGAATTTCGTACAGAAACAAAATTGAAATAATTACAAAAAAAAATTCCACTCATGACATGGCTAGACTACCAACCAGCATACACGATCTGTGAGGTCGATATAAATCCAAGCCGTTGTAACGTTACAAAAAAAAATTATCGATTAAGATAATTGTACGCTTCTCCAACTTACACACTAAGCTATAAATCCGGAATGATTTACGGTCTTGGCATAAGTGTTTTTCCTGTACGCGCTAATCTTACCTGCACCAATCGTTGTATTTTAAAATAGGATTAGAAAGATATGTTACATTGAAGTTTTTACTTGACAAGCAGCATCAGTTACCTGCAACTTTTATAGCGACAAATGCACTAGTGGGTTTTTCACTTATTCATATTTCAGGGGTTTTTGTAGACTTTCACCACTTAGCTGACGATCTTTTTGTTTCAAATGTGTAGAAGTGACACATTTAGTAAAAATCCAGGTTTCGCGAAAATATACAAGTGAAAAGTAGGTACTCTCGTTGGTATACTTTCTCAAAAATTATATTCTATTCTCTTTCACACAAAACCTTCTTAATCTCCTTTTTTGAATGTAAACCTTATATGGCTCAAAACTCTCCAAAGACTGGATCTGAAAATTTAAAATTTTTTGATAATTTTCTGTACTTTTAGAAAATACGACACTTCAAAGACAGATTCAAAAGGCAGCAAGGAGCTAACTTATATCTACCTGGTAGTTTCGTAACAGACAACAACGATGCGGAAGCAGGTCCTTGGGAGGAATGGTCAGCACCAAGTCCTTGTTCCAGGACATGCGGAGGAGGTGTATCGACGCAAACCAGGAAATGTGCAGAAGGATACGATTGTTCTGGGCCTTCCACTAGGCATTTTTCGTGTAATACACAGGTAAGAAAAGAACGCAAAAGGTTACTTCTTTTTTTATATAGGAAAAAAAAATTTTAGTATTCAATCGTATTTACCAGTACCAGTTTCTATGCAAATCCTGAATATTTATGCCATTTTTGTGAGTTAATTATGAATTTCTCACTCAGAAATATTCTCAAACAGCCATATTTTAACCATAAAAGGTTGTGTTGTTCTCTACATGTGGTACGACAATTCAAATGAGGTACAAGGTATACGATCGGCATTATAAAAGTGAAACACTAATAAACCATGTGATAACAGGGCATTAACAATAAAGAAATTTCCTTCGGACCATGACTAACTCAACAACCGTATTTATGATAATAATATTGTTTTCTTTGTTAGTTAAATCGAAGGTCAATATATATCAGTTAATGGTATTTACAAGGTTACAAACGGCTCTCTGAAGATTAAAAAATAATAAAAACGGCTTATTTATGCATAGTGATCTTTTTTCTATTCACTCTGATTAAATTGTGATTTTAGTAAGTCTAGTTTACTATCGTCCTTTAGCTTTGTTGGATTATTGATAGCTTTAAGCAGAGCCTGACTGTCAGTGAATATTATAATTTTTTATCCGGTATATCCTCTTCTGATGTTTTCATCAATACAGGCTATAGGGACAATCGTATACCGACCAAGGCTAAAGAACATTCTCTTTCTAGGTCCTTTTATACCAGCCCCAGTACCATGGCTTGTTTTGGAGCCATCGGTGAACCAGATGATTTTTCCAGAATTAACTGGGTGCATCACCTGTTCCCTAGATGGGATGATGATGTTCACTCGCTCAGTGAATATATTCTCGGGTGTCATGCTATAAAAACGCATGTGAAATATGGGTGCATCTAGTATTGTCCCAGTTGTATCAGTGTGTCCTTCTTCCAATTCAGTTTGGAATCAAGGGCCACTCCCAGATATTCATCCTCTTTGGATATTTCTAGTTCTTCTCCGAACATCAGTACTGTACTCTGCGGGAGAACTCTTCTATTCGTAAAAGAAACTAGTTGTTTTTTAATTAACTGAAGGATCCTCTTTTTTTTCGGGCCGAGATGGGAAACTCATGTTCGAATGGGTCCAGGACCCAAACAGTGTTAGACTCATTCCCAAGGGGATGCCTACCAACCAAACCCACCTCAAACTCGCCGTTACCCCCGCCTCGGAATCACTACCCTAGCATACTTCGAGACGGGCGACGGTCCCTAACTTTCACTCCCACCTTTCATGCCATATCGAGTCGTTCTCTCCCCCTGACCATGCTCTCTACTACGCCACTTACCTCCATCCATTCCTCCTCCCCCCTCAACATTATCTCCACCATGTTCTCCCAATACACCGCCTAGTTTCCACTCCAACTTCTTCAGCACTTCCTCGTTCCTCCAGCATCTAAACACATGCCCCACATCATCCTCCACTCCACACCTCTCGCACACTCCAGTCTCTCTTTTTCCAATATTGTGGAGGTACCCTACTCTCGACCCATGTCCAGTGAACACCTGTGTCAAGAAGTAGTTCACCTCCCCGAATTTCCGATCCATCCAATCTCTCCTATTCCCATCGCTCCTTTTAGCGCGCCCTCGTACTCCTCCCACCCTCTCTCCATTTCCTCCTCCATCCATCCCTGTACTTCCTCTCTGGTCGCACCCTTCCAGCGTTCATTTCTGGCTCTAGCCATCACGTCCAACGGTCCTTGCCAGCACCGCTGCTGCGAGTCCACCCACTGTCCTGTACCCCTACACCACCCTCAGCAATATACCTCTCTGCACCCGCAGGAGTGGCCTAACCCTCGCATTCACTCCTGCTCTTTCACCCTACACCTCCGCACCGTACAGCATACTCTGCTCTACCGTCCTACCAATGATCCTCCTCTTCCACTCTCCCGGCCCCTTCACATTACACATCAGTCTCCCCAGCCATGCTGCCCTCACTTTCCCCTTCTCTGCCGCCTTCAACATGTGAGTTCGGAAGGATAATTGACTATCCAACCATATCCCTAGGTATTTCACAGACTTCTCCATACGAATTCTCCTTCCCTTCACCATCACCCCCACTTCTCTCGTCTTACTCCGTCCCTTCACTAGCAACCCCACCGTCTTATCTTCCGCGACTTCTAGTCCGCACCGCTCTATCTTCTCCACAATCTTCCTACACATTCTCTCCGCCTTTCTTTCTATCTCCGCCTCTCCTTTTGCCGTACATACAAGACACACATTGTCCGCATACACCGTGATCTCACATCCCTCTTCACATATTATACCACAAACCTCATCAAAACACACTCTTCCATAGCATCGGTCCAAGAACCGAGCCCTGGGGAACTCCTGCCACCGACTCATACCTCCTCCATCTAGTGTCTACTATCACACGTCCCGTCAGGTAGTCCTACACTAGGTTAACCAAACCTTCCCCCACTCCAAGCTTCAGCATTGCGCTCAAAACTGCCCGTTTGCTGACACTGTTGAACGCGTTCCCGACGTCGAAGAACACGAGTATGGACAATTTCTTGTTCCTCCAGCTGCCCTCCCTAGCCCTTTCCACCAAGCCCATTTCCCTGCCCAACGCCGAGATGCATGATTTTCCCTTCGCATACCCGTGCTGGTTTTCCCTAAAACCCCCATTCCTACCAACTTCCTCCTCGATCCTATCCTTTATGATCCCCTCCATCAATTTACCCATACCACACAGCAGGCTGATGGGCCTGTAGTCCCCCGCCCGCTTCCCCTCTCTACCCGCCTTCTTAAGTAGGATCCACTTTAATCCAACATTCCTCACAATTCGTAGTACTTCTTGTAGGACATTCATAACTACCTCTGGGAATTTCCCATTGGTGACAATTACTATGTCGTCCGCAAAGCCCTGCGTCAATATGTCTTGATCATACAACCTGCAGATCGAGTCATCCACAATTAGCTTCCATAAAAGTGGTGAAAGTACAAGTACAAGTACAAGTACAAGTACAAGTACAAGTACAAGTACAAGTACAAGTACAAGTACAAGTACAAGTACAAGTACAAGTACAAGTACAAGTACAAGTACAAGTACAAGTACAAGTACAAGTACAAGTACAAGTACAAGTACAAGTACAAGTACAAGTACAAGTACAAGTACAAGTACAAGTACAAAGAACAATCCTTTAGTTGTCCGGATGGTGTATGCATATGTGTTGTTATTCTCCTATGCTCGATGAGCCCAGGCTACCATGACTTTGCAATGGTCCCCAAGTGCGTTTAAGGCACCTATGCAAGAGTGGACCTCTATACAATCGAGTGCCTTCAATGCGGCTTGGCTGTCTGTGAAGATAGCAGCTGAACGGTATGTCCTTTCCTGCCTTTTAATTTCTTCAACGCAGTGGTGAATCACCATCACTTCCGCTTGGAAAGTTGTGACATCCTTAGATAGTCTAATTGATTTAGCCCTACAATTCCGGCACCTACACCTACTTCTGTCTTAGAGCCGTCCGATTACCAGGTTTCCTCAGCCTGTATGGATGCACCTCTCTTCTAGTCTTCCCTACCTGGTATAGTTATTTGGAACTTATTATTGAAGGCCGTTGCGTCAAAGTTATCAGCTTTTAGCTCCTCGATAAGCTTTCGATAGTCAGCACCGTGCGTTTGGCTTATGTCTGTGTGTTACAGATCTGTCTTGGCCTTGTATAAAAATGTTTTGTAGGCAGATTCAGCAAGACTTCCATCAAACCTTTGGGAGTAGTTTTTATGGTTCTCGTAATACTCAGGCAAACATTTAAATTAATTTTTTTGTCTATTATCAATTATATCTAATTGGAGGACAAAATCAAAATACTTTTTACTTTTTAAAGGCATTGATATTTTTCAAAAGTATTGTTTTCTGTTTTCATCGCCTGTTGATATCTCTGATTCATTTCAGGATTGTCCAGATGCTACAGACTACAGAGCTCAACAATGTGCCGAACACAACAACGTACTGTTCGAAGGAGTGTACTACGAGTATGTCTTCAAATTTCGATTATCGTTAAAATTGTAATTGTCACTATTTTCTTCTAGATGGATACCTTACACCAAAGGATCAAATCCTTGTGAGCTACATTGCATGCCGAAAGGCGAAAGGTTCTATTTCAGACATGCTGACGCTGTTGTGGATGGTACTAGATGTACTGACGAAGGGTACGACGTGTGTGTACAAGGAAAATGTCAAGTAAGTTTAGGTTTTTGATATTAAAAATTAAATATGTTCAAACTAAGTATGTGATTTGACTATAAAACTTTGAATATTATTAGCCTGTAGGATGTGACAGGATGCTGGGATCCAATACTAAGGAAGACCGTTGCCGAGTATGTGGAGGTGACGACTCTACTTGCAATACATTTTCTAATACAATTCAAATAAAGGATATGCAAGTCGGTAAGTTGTTTGTATAACGTTATACAGGGTGTCTTGAGGTACTATACATACTCCTACCTCGTATTGAGACTATGGGAAATATCAGATGACCATTGAAAAAGTGTCTGCTACCATTGTTATTTATATTTAATTATTAATAACTAGTTTCGCCATAGCTTGTGTTATATTTTCAAAATTGCAACCATTATAGTTAATTTCCAGAACCGACTGTCAAGAGGTACAAAGCTGTTTTGAATAACCTTATATGATATTCCTTTAGTGATTCATTGGTAGTGTACCATTTCACCAAGATAGATATGAGACAATCGAACTCATCTTTCAAAAGTTATGACGAAAAGAAATTTCGAAGTAGGAGTATGAACAGTTCCTCATGACTCACCATGTTTGATTTAAATAAGTACACCTTCATTTTTATACAGTCTATTATATCCAAGATATTTTGTTTTCCGATAAAATTTAAAAATACACTGTTCTTTCCAGGAAAAACACGACCACTTAACGCTAGAGGTATTTTTATGATTATAATGTTTGAACATTTGTAACAAAACTAATTTAAAAACTGTCTTTGAAGAGCATGAAAAATGTTTTGCATTAGGCATGATATAATATGCCTTTTTTATATATTTTCAGATATACTCCACATTGTATTAAGTGTATACTTTCAAGTATCTTCCACTGCATATTTACTACAAACTATTAATATTAATGCATCCACACAAAAATTGAGATCTTTTGAAAAATTCTCTATACCAGCATAATTTTCCCAAACTTACCATTATCTACGATATTAATTCGACAGGCATTATCAGAAAACGCGAAAAAAGTTGTTCAAACCAACACAAATATCCATAAATGAAATAAATTAGTTATTTACGATATAAATGCTAAAAGTGATAGTTTATTTTGTGAGAAGGGAAGTTTCAAACAAAATAAAATCACTTTTAGTAGGTATATCCATACACTATTTTTTCTACAAACGTCAGTAAAAGTCCAAATTAACGCATACTTTCCATTAATTAATTGATAAAATAATAGCCTCGAGATTATCAGTTTTGAAATTATTGCTCTCACATTGAGTGTTTAACTAATATAATTGTGATTGAGTTCTGCAATATAAATTATCTTTTTTTCATTTCCATTTAAAAATATATATTTAAAATCTCTGATCGTGGAAAAAGTATAGTCTGCTACTCGGTTAGAATAAAAATTCGTGATGCTCGTGGTTCCTCACGCTTGCCTTCGGCTCGCTCTCGGAACTTTCCTCTCGCATGGAATTTTCATTCTAACCTTGTTACAGAATATACTAATTCTACCTCCGGAAATTGAAGAAGCTGCCAATAAAGCTGCTGAATCACTTTTAGCACTAGTGCTAAAGGTGACGTTTTACCTAACGTTTTGTCATCATGACAAACATAAAAATTCAAATCGACGCCATTTTTAGTCCATTTAGAACAACCTAAATAACACATTTTTTGGTTTTTGCCTGTTTGTAGAAAAACTAGTGTATGCAACATATGGATAAAGTGTCTTTTTTTCACTCATGGAAATGACGCATTCGCCTGGTGAACTTTTCCACTCTTGAAAAAAGCGTCACTTTATGCACTTGTTGCATAAACTATTTTAATAAACCACGTTTTTAAAACGAACTAAAAAGTAAAAAATAAATTACTTATAAAATTTGCAACTAAATACGCATTTTTTGTTATAATTTATTAATTTGTTATATTAGGGTGTCCGTTATTTACGAAATTGATTATGTTTCTTTTAACACCCTCTAAATTTTTATTTTTTCATCAAAAAAAATATATCAGACTATCATAAGCCCTTAATATTCATAATAAACCTTGCCCCAAAGACGATACATTTTTTTTCTTGAACTCGTTTTTTCGTATCAATGACAAACTCATATCCTTGTACAGAATTGAACGCTCTACAAAAAAAGGTAACTTAAAAATTGTATCAATAATTAACCTTTCAAAAAATTGAAAAGAATTTGAATTTATAAAAAAATCAATGTTTTTACTTGTGAACCATTTAAAATCATCTAGATTAAAGATGATGCGTTTAGGAATATCCAGCAGTTCGTCATTACTCACTTTTGAAGCCTCAACCCTTCTTTGCCTGACACTAGGTTAGGTTAGGTTTGTGGTGAGTGGGTCTATAAGGCCCTCCAATGCGACTCGCAAGAGTCTATTGTGGGGCTCATACCTATTCAGTTTTCACCAAACAAATTCAGCTTCTTAACAAAGCCGATTAGTTTGTTTGGTGAATAATATTTCAGGTCCGAGGGCGAGAGAGAGACCCTGTCAACAAACATCAGGTATTATATGCTCTGCTGTTTCATCATCTTCCAGACAAAGACGACAAGTCGGAATTCCCGACAGTCTAAGTCTTAGATATGATGATTCAGATGACAGTGGCCTGTTAAAAGGCCTATTAGACAACGTATATCATGCCACACTAAGTGATATATTTTTGTCGGAAAATGATAAGGCCGATGCTTTAGGACTCAAATACCATAAATGATTTCGAAATTTTTCAAGATCGGAATTGGATAAATTTTTATCGATTGTTCTATAGTTGTAAACAGATTTGATAAATTCGAGATCTTGATTTGGTACAGTTGCAGCTAAAGGTGCAGAGTACCAATATGGGACATAAACTAAAACGATAAATATTAAATTTCCTGAAGACTTCTTTTGATTGAATAGATGAGGCTTTTACTTGATATCTAATACTTTATTTTGTGGTAACGACATCTGTGACAAAATTTATATCGGTAGAACTTTTAGGAACTTTAAAACTAGAATTTCAGAACACAAACGCAGCTACGACAACAACAAATTAGATTCCAACGATTCAAATCATCTATTAACAAACCAACACATTTTCTACTCAAATTTTGAATGTTTGCATGTAGAACCCAAATCCTTTAAATTAAATCTTTTAGAAGCCCTCAAGATTAACAAAAACAAATATTCAGGTAATCTGCTTAACGACCAAATAGATATCAATCATTCTCCCTTATTAAACCTTTTTACCTAGAAGATGTGATGGTTGTGGATAAATTTTCCAGGTACTCTTTTTCAATACCTTTGTAATATTCATAGAATTCCGTATTTAGACACTTTTTGTACTTATCCCCATTTAAATATTATAATACTTTTGTCAATATCTTAGAATTCCGTATTAAGGCACTATATAAATTAAAAGTTTTTCATTGTATCTTCACTAGTTAGTTCAAAATAAAAATGAAGATTTAAACAAATTAAATTGTTTTATTTCATCACTTCTTTTGATCTTTAGGAATAAACGTCTAAATTTTACAAAAATAATCATAATTTTGCCGTAAAAGTGCAAAAATTTAAGAATTTACCCAGAGGTTAACTTTGACTTTGAATAACTTTTGGAGTAGTAAATTTATCGAAAAATTTTAGAAGACCTTTTTTTGTAGAGCGTTCAATTTTGTACAAGGATATGAGTTTGTTATTGCTACGCAAAAACGAGTTCAAGAATGACAAAATGTTTGTAAAAAGTGACAAAATCATAATTTAAATGGAAAATGTATCGTCTTTGGGGCAAGGTTTATTATGAATATTAAGGGCTTATGATAGTCTCATATATTTTTTTAGATGATAAACTAAAAATGTAGAGGGCGTTGCAAGAAACATAATCAATATCGTAAATAACGGACACCCTATTGTTATATAAGTATACTTAACGAGAACTTATCAAACTATTCAATAACTCATTAAATACTAAAAGAACGAAGCGACCAATAGTTACTCTTTATTAATATTTAAAACACTATAAAAGTCAATATTATTTTTTGCTGGAGATCTTAGTTGTCGCATTCTGTCCATCACCATCATTGCATTTTCATTACAGGGTGTCTTGCCAGTGAGTTTTCAGCAATCGAGCAATACGAACAATTTTTTTTCCATATTTTCTTTTATTGTCATCCAATTCTGAATTATGTTGATAATTTTAAGTCTCTAACCCATCGGAAAATAAGTGATCATGTACGAAGTTTCACCCGGACAGACATACAAGAAAGCGATTTGATAATTAAAAACGTGGTAATAATAATAAAATAATAATAATAAAAAATACATTTTAATAACCGCACACAACTGAAGGACTACTTTATAGCTGCTTATTCTGAATATTTTGGCAGACTATTATATTGTTTTTGACTTAATCAGTTGAACATAATCAGCGCTCTAAGAATTTTTCAAATTATCTTGGCACATTGAATAACTGCTCTAACTGAAAAATTCAAGTTTAAAACCACTTAATTATGATTACTTAAAAGATATTTGTGTTTAAGGCTACAACGATATCCTTCTCATCCCTGCTGGAGCTACAAATATTAGAATTGAAGAGTTGGCACCATCAGATAATTATTTAGGTGAGTGATTTCATATCTACCATTCTGATTTTTCTTCTTAAACATTATTTTGAAAAGGTTTATTGATATTTTGTATATTTTAGGGGTAAGAAACACATCCGGATATTGGTATTTGAACGGAAACTGGCGGATAGACTTCCCACGATCAACTGATTTTGCCGGTACGAGATTTAAATACGAAAGAACTCCGCAAGAATCTGATGCACCAGATATAATCACATCTCTTGGACCGACAGATGAATCTTTATATATAGTTGTAAGTGAAATTTTTTTTAATACACTATTTTCCAAGTGAATACGAATCTTGCTCAAGCCACTTTTTCTTATTACAGCTTCTGTATCCAGGTACAGTACAAGTACCAGTAAGTTATTCGTACAGTTTACCAACCATGGTACCACTTCCACCTAACGAAACTTACTCTTGGATCTACGACGAGTTTACTCCGTGCACAGTACCGTGTGGAAAAGGTATTCGTTTTTTTACAAAATAAAATAAAGTACATCTATGTATAATAATGAATCAGTACACTACAATCATTGAATGGAACACGAATAAGAAAATAAGTGCTGTATTAGGATGAAAAAAAAGTTTTTTCTACAACTGCTATGAAAAGTGGCGTATTTCTCATACCTTACTTGATTTCAAAACCAAATATTGCTCATACTGTGAGAAATAATATTTCTCACGGCACTTTGCCCACGCCACATATATTTATATGGAGAATCAAATAAAATGGACAAAAAGTTAGTAGGCTACTGTCATCTTTAAATACCTACTTAGTTGTCACAAAACTGTCAGATTATATTAGAGAATATGTTAAAAATTTTAAAAAATTGTCAAAAATTTTGAAATATGGTCAAAAATTTGGAAAAATGGTCAATAATTGTCAATAACTGTCAAAAACTGGCAAAATTTTGAAAAAATGGTCAATAATTATAAAAGACTGTCAAAAATGGTCAATAATTGTTAAAAATTGTCAAAGATTTGGAAAAATTGTCAAAAATGTTCAATAATTGTCAGAATCTGTCAAAAATTGTCAAATATTTTAAAAAATGGTCAATAATTGTTAAAATTTTGAAAAATGATCAAAAACTGTCAAAATTTTTGAAAGTTGTCAAAAATGATTAATAATTGTCAGAAACTGTCAAAAATGGTCAGTAATTGTTAAAATTTTGAAAAATGGTCGAAAATTGTTAAAATTTTGAAAAAATTGTCAATAATTATGGAAAAATGTCAAAAATGGTCAATAATTGTTGAAAATTGTCAAAATTTTTGAAAAGTTGTCAAAAATGGTCAATAATTGTCAAAACCTGTCAAAAATGCTCAAAAATTGGCAAAAATGGTCAATAATTGTTAAAATTTGGAAAAATGGTCTAAAATGGTCAAAATTTTTGGAAAATTGTCAAAATTGATCAATAATTGTCAAAAATGGTCAATAATTGTTAAAATTTGAAAAAATGGTCAATTGTCAAAAATTGTCAAAATTTTCGAAAAATTGTCAAAAATGGTCAAAAATTGCCAAAATTTTGAAAAAATGGTCAATAATTATGAAAAACTGTCAAAATGGTCAATAGTTGTTAAAAATTGTCAAAAATGGTCAATAATTGTTAAAATTTGTAAAAATGGTCTAAAATTGTCAAAATTTTTGAAAAATTGTCAAAAATGGTCAATAATTGTTAAAATTTGTAAAAATGGTCTAAAATTGTCAAAATTTTTGAAAAATTGTCAAAAATGATCAATAATTGTCAAAACTGTCAAAATTGGTCAATAATTGATAAAATTTGAAAAAATCGTCAAAAATTGTCAAAATTTTTGAAAAATTGTCAAAAATGGTCAATAATTATCAGAAACTGTCAAAAATGGTCAATAATTTGTTGAAATTTTGTTAAATGGTTAAAAATTGTCAAAATTTTGAAAATATGGTCAATAATTATAAAAAACTGTCAAAAATGGTCAATAATTGTAAAAAATTGCCAACATTTTTTGAAAATGTTCAAAAAGTGGTCAATAATTGTCAGAACCTGTCAAAAATAGTCAAAAATTGTCAATAATTGTTAAAATTTGGAAAAATGGTCAAAATTTTAGAAAAATTGTCAAAACTGTCAAAATTGGTCTATAATTGTCAAAAATGGTCAATAATTGTTAAAATTTAAAAAATAGTCAAAAATTGTCAAAAATTTTGAAAAAATGGTCAATAATTGTCAAAAATTATCAAAATTTTTTAAAATGGTCAAAAATTTACGAAAAATGGTCAAAAATGGTCATTCTATTGTGCATAAGAAGCAAGCTTCTATCAGCGGTCCGACGACCGCTCACCTTTTCTTTTTGTTTTACTAACCATAAAAATAAATATTAAGTTACTTTACTTGTATTCTTTATATTTGTGCAGTTGTAGAAAAAGTATAGTGTGCAACATGTGGGGAAAGTGCTTTTCTCACTCGTGAGAAAAGTTGAACTTTCCCCACTAGTTGCACAATATACTATTTTTGTTATTCACATCTTACTTTCTGCTTCCCACAGGTTCCCAGGATAGAAATGTAAGCTGTGCTGAAAGAAATTCGCTGCAGCCAGCTTCAGAATCTCTCTGCGACTCTAACAGTAAACCAGTATCGTCGAGAGTGTGTAACGATGTAGATTGCGCCGCTAACTGGATACCTCAAGATTGGGGTAATTGTTCAGTACCATGCGGAAAAGATGGTGGAGTTAAAAAGAGACAATTAGTTTGTCAAAAAGTTACAGCTGATGGAGAGCAAAAAGAAGTTGACGTTAAAGAATGTCCGAAAGAAAATAAACCCGAGGACGAAAAACCTTGTAACGTTGATACGTTGTGTCCAAAATGGTACCTTGAACCTTGGAAACCTGTAAGTTTGTTGTAAATTCTTTTGCTCTCGTTGTTGTTATGCTTTGTTTATAGTGTGATCACTTATGTGGAGATGGGAAGCAAACGAGACGTAGCGTATGTTACGTAGAAGAAAAGGAAAACAGAAAGAAAATTCTACCGAACTCCGAGTGCGAAAAAGTGTTAGAGAAACCAGAAACTGAGAAGCCGTGCAATCTGCGACCGTGCGAAGGTGTTGACTGGATCACGTCAGAGTGGTCAGGGGTAAAACGGTCATTTAAGTTGTAGTACATAACAATTTAGGTTATACAAACTGAGTTGAATGTAAAAGATCATATACCTAAATAGCAAAAACCCAATAGAATTAACAGGTGCTGAATTTGGTTTTATTTTGACATTGGCTACTTTACTAAATTTATACAGACAGTTGTTATATTGATACGGAAACAGTTACCAAACGATAGTTAGACTACAAGAATATCCTACGTTGTCTAACAGACCTACTCACAGAACATCTGATGAGCTAGCAGATGACATACTTGGTGTCGGGTGCTCTATACTTGGCTCAATCTCACTATCATATTTGTATCTTAGATATCAGATGCCAATTGAACTAAGCTACTTCGTGAAGAAGCCACAAGAGAGTCTCAAAGATCCAGCGGGGGGCTACTTACAAGAACAACTCAATCTCTGATGAGATTTTTAAGGAAAACTAAAAACAAAAATCTGTATCTTTTACTTTCTAATTAGTTTGACCAAAATTGTTACAAACTACAAAATCTTACTTCACAATTTAATTTCATTATAGTGTGCAGCTTGTGGTTTAACTCAAGAAACAAGAAAGGTTCTATGCGCTACGGAAAATGAAAAGGTTCAATCCGATGAACTTTGTAATCCCGATAGAAAACCAGAAACTACAAGAGAATGCGCTTCAAATCCTTGCCTATATCTATGGTATGCAGGACAATGGAGTGAGGTAATACATTTTGTACAATAAAATAACCATTTTATAAGAATTTGTATTCTATTTAAGTGTTCTGTAACGTGTGGTCAAGGTGTCCAGTCCAGAGTGATATTTTGTGGAATTTCCACTGCCAACGGCGTCCAAAAAGCAGATGATTCCAAGTGTGATCAATCAAAACATTTCGAAACAATAAGAAATTGTACCGGAGAACAAGAAGCATGTGATGGTGAATGGTTCAGTGGTCCAATGGGACAGGTATGATAATATTTACCATAGTGGATATTAACATTCAGATGGCATAGTAAATAGTAATATTGTGGGAAATAAGACAGTAAGATTGGCAACGTTGTTATCCTATACCTGTATACTTCCATCTGAATGTGAATTCCACTAAAACATTTGAGCCTGAGGCTACTTAATTTTTTCGACACTCAGTGTTCTAGACCTTGTGGAGGAGGACAAAGAAGTAGAAAAGTGGTTTGCATCAAAGATTTCCAAGTAGTCGATCCTTCAGCTTGTGGTTCCGACAAAATTGTATTTTCCGAAGAAAAATGCAACGAAGAACCATGCTCGGAAGGTAAAAATATGTTTAATTGTATTTATATTATAAACAAAGCTTTTTGTTTTAGATACTTTAATGCCGACAGATATAACTCACCCCGTAGATGAATCAGAACCAACGAAAGAATATTCTGGAAAACGAGAAGTTACAACAACACCACTCACAACGAATAGCGAAGACACGATAGTGTTTGATTCAACGACTGCTTCAAGTCCAGCTTCTGACTCAGAAGAATATGAAATTGTACCAGATTCTAGTTGTGAAGATGGAGAATGGGTATGTACGTTTTAAATTTAACGATACATGTTGTTAATTCAATTATCCACAGGTGGAAGAGAACGAAGAGAGTCAAGAAGAAAAAATACAAGATGACGAAGATAAAATGCAAGGTGACGATCCTTTCGCCTATGAAAATTTGATGATGGGTGATCAACCATTCGAAGGATCCGGTGAAACAACTTATTCCACAGATACATCTTATTCTACAGAAACATCTACTTTTACAGAAACTACAGACTCAACGTATTCCACTGAATATACTGCAACCACAGAAGACTACACTGGTACGACAACGTCTCCTGAATCAACAAGTGCATTTACAGGGTCTACAGAATCATCAGTAAGTACTGAGGAATCAACAGATGTTACTACAAAATTCACAGATTCCATGGAATCACTTGGTACAACATCAAAATCTACTGGTTCTACGCTACCTAATATTGTTGTGGAGTCCAATGCAGGTGAACCTACAACATCTACCAACCTACCAACCATTAGAAGCACAGATTCTACAGAATCTTCGACCGAATTTACAGGATCAACAGAACCTTCTATTAGTACGGCAGAATTCACAGGATCTACCGAGTCTTCTGTTAGTACGTCCGAATTCACAGGATCTACCGAATCTTCAGTTAGTACGACCGAATTTACAGGATCTACTGAGTCTTCTGTTAGTACATCCGAATTCACAGGATCTACCGAGTCTTCAATTAGTACGACCGAATTCACAGGATCCACAGAGTCTTCTATTAGTACGACCGAATTTACAGGATCCACAGAGTCTTCTATTGGTACTACGGAATTCACAGGATCCACAGAGTCTTCTATTAGTACGAACGAATTTACAGGATCTACTGAGTCTTCTGTTAGTACGTCCGAATTCACAGGATCTACCGAATCTTCTGTTAGTACGACCGAATTTACAGGATCTACCGAGTCTTCAATTAGTACGGCCGAATTTACAAGTTCTACAGAACCTTCTGTTAGTACTACCGAATTCACAGTGTCCACAGAGTCTTCCGCTAGTACTTTTACAGAAACTACATACTCAACGAATTCCACTGAATATACTGCAACCACAGAAGACTACACTGGTACGACAACATCTCCTGAATCAACAAGTGCATTTACAGGGTCTACAGAATCATCAGTTAGCACTGAGGAATCAACAGATGTTACTACAAAATTCACAGATTCCATGGAATCACTTGATACAACATCAAAATCTACTGGTTCTACGCTACCTAATATTGTTTTGGAGTCCAATGCAGGTGAACCTACAACATCTACCAACCTAGTACCTACAGTAATGTCTAGTACCGGATACATCAGAAGCACAGATTCTACAGAGTCTTCGACCGAATTTACAGGATCTACAGAACCTGCTGTTAGTACGACCGAAATCACAGGATCCACCGATTCTTCCGCAAGTACGACCGAGTTTACAGGATCTACTGAACCTTCTGTTAGTACGACAGAATTCACAGGTTCCACAGAGACTTCTATTAGTACGACCGAATTCACAGGATCTACCGAGTCTTCTATCAGTACAACCGAATTTACAGGATCTACAGAACCTTCTGTTAGTACTACTGAATACACAGGATCCACAGAGTCTTCCGTTAATACGACCGAATTCACAGGATCTGCAGAGTCTTCTGTTAGTACGACCGAATTCACAGGATCGACAGAACCTTCTGTTAGTACGACCGAATTTACAGGATCTACAGAGGCTTCTGTTAGTACTACCGAATTCACAGGATCCACAGAATCTTCCGCTAGTACGACCGAATTCACAGGATCTACCGAGTCTTCTATTAGTACGACCGAATTTACAGGATCTACAGAGTCTTCTGTTAGCACCTCTGAGTTCACTGGATCCACTGAAACATCTGAAAGTACTACTGAATTCACTGGAAGTACTGAAAGCACGACAGAATTTACTGAAAATACTGAAAGTACCACAGAATTCACTGGAAGTACTGAAAGTACCACAGAATTCACTGGAAGTACTGAAAATACGACAGAATTTACTGGAACTACTGAAAGTACAACAGAATTCACTGGAAGTACTGAAAGTACCACAGAATTTACTGGAACTACTGAAAGTACAACGGAATTCACTGGAAGTACTGAAACTACGACATCAATCTTAGAGATATTTTCAATAAAACCAAGACTCTGCAAAAGACGAAAGATTAAACAATGTAAGAAATCAGAATACGGATGTTGTTGGGACAATATTACGCCTGCCGAGGGTCCGTTTGATAAAGGATGTCCAACTCCTCATACTTGTAAGGAATCCAAATTTGGTTGTTGTGAAGATGGTGTATCAGCTGCCCTTGGATCCAAATTTGCTGGATGTCCTCGTTATTACTGTAACGAAACGCTGTTCGGATGCTGCCCTGATAATAAAACATCCTCTCAAGGAAACGATAACGAAGGATGTCCTCCTCTTTGTCTTAGTTCCAAATACGGTTGTTGTAACGATAATACAACTGAAGCTGACGGGCCTCATCACAAAGGCTGCCCAGAGGATACCACTACTTTGGAATTAACAACTGAGTCTACACCAGAACCTACCGTATCATCTCTATCCACTTCGGAAACAACCGCTGAATCAGGATCTACTGAAAGTAGTATATCTACTGAAAGTAGTTTATCTACTGAACCAGTATCTACCACTGAAGTTTCAACAGAAACAACTACAGCTGAAAACTGCAATGCTACGCCATTCAGATGTTGTCCGGACGGAATCACTACAGCTACCGGACCTGGTTTCCAGGGTTGTGGTTTACCTTGTTCAGACAGTACATTCGGTTGTTGCCAGGATGCGAAAACTCCTGCACATGGTCCAAGCGGAGAAGGTTGTTGTTTATCATCTCGTTACGGATGTTGTCCAAATGATATTACACCAGCCAGAGGACCAAACAAAGAAGGTTGCGAGTGTCAAGTATCTCCATACGGTTGTTGTCCAGATAACCAAACATCCGCTCAAGGTTATGATAATGAAGGTTGCGGTTGTCAATTTACTCCTAGCGGCTGTTGTCCTGATGATATTACACCGGCTACGGGAGCGAATTACGCTGGTTGTCTCTGCCATACCTTCCAATTTGGCTGCTGTCCGGATGGTGTCACAACTGCTGAAGGGCCTCGTAATCAAGGTATGTTTGAGCTCAATGTCATTAAAAAAAATAATTTCTGTATCTTTACATTGTTTTTATTAGGTTGTGGATGTCTGAATACTGAATTTGGATGTTGCTCTGACGAAAAAACTCCGGCCTCTGGACCAAACGGAGAAAGATGTACTTGTGAGAATACTAAATTTGGTTGCTGCACTGATGGCGTTACAGAAGCCAAAGGCGAAAACTATGAAGGATGTATCGACATACCTCAAAATCTACAAGGTAAGAAAACTTATAGCATCCAGAAGGGATATAGATGACTGGATCTTCTACTCTGACAATTTCAGTGCAATTATCACTTTTTTCTTGATCTATCTCTATTTCTCTACAATCCACTCACGTTATCTTTCCAACATGGCTAACACCGATGATTCCAGAGATGAAAAATGTTAGATAATCTTTAAATTTTATATTTCGTTTTCCACAGAGGGATGCAGAATGCCGAAAGAGAGAGGAGGATGTAGAAATTACACTGTGAAATGGTTCTTTGACTTGGACTACGGCGGTTGCTCTAGATTTTGGTATGGTGGTTGCGATGGAAACGAAAATCGCTATAAATCCAAGGAAGAATGTGAAGATATTTGTGTACAACCAAGAGGAACTGGTTAGTAAATACATAGAAAAAACAATCTTCGAAAAATGAATCAATCTTACCGGAATAAACATTTATTTATTTTTTCTTTTAGATCGTTGCAAACTACCTAAAATATCAGGTCCATGTGAAGGATATTACTTGCAATATTATTACGACAATAATTTAAGGACATGCTCACAATTTGTTTACGGAGGATGTCTCGGTAACAATAATAGATTTGAAACCAAAGACGAGTGTATGAATACCTGCGCTAAGGATTCAAATCCAGGTGACGACAGCCTGTTTTTTTTAGTTGTAAGTAATATTCCGAAGCTTGTTTTATTTTACAGATCCTTGTCAACAAAGAAAGGAATCTGGTCCTTGTAAAGGCACATATCAACGTTATTACTACGACAAAGATGTTGCAGAATGTCAAGAATTCACCTACGGAGGTTGTAAAGGAAATGATAATAATTTCGATACACTTGAATCCTGTAAACAACAATGCGCTCCGGTTGGTGAAAGAAAGGGTATGTTTTGAAGATTGTTTTCGGAATATGTTCTTCTTTAAAGCATGTAGAATTGAAGCAAAACTTAGTTAAAACATATTAAGAGGTATTAAGGGTATCACTCAATGTTTACGTTTATTAAAAATTACCTGTCAATTTTTGTAATACTTCCATGGTGTATTTTACAAGGAGTATGCCCTTTACTTGGAAAATACAAATATACCGATATCCTAGTGGATACGTTATGTGTAAAAGCAGTTTCATTATTAGTAATCTCAGCAAGCTAGAATTATACTCTTTCTAAAGTCAATGTGAAGAGGGAGATTTTTAATCCCATTGATGTCTAACCTGCATATATCTTTTATTAATTATTAGATTCCCGCGATATATCATCTCGAACTTTCGTTTCAAATGGTCTTCAAATGTCTCTTGCCCAGTTTCAATAGCCTGGTTAAGAGTTCCTTGTCTAGGTACCTTGTTCGATAAATTCTTTGTATGGAGGTGATCTTCTGTCAATCCCCATTTGAATTGGCCTTCTTTATCCAGCTAGTTCCGATTTTCCCCTTTTATGCAATTCTTTGTGATTCCATAGAACGGTTCTGGACCTATGAAGTCTCCTTTAGTATTCTTCAGCTAACTGGTCCGCCAATTCATTGACTGCAATACCCTCAAGATACACTGTGTTGTCTCTTGTAAGCCTATTAAGGGATTCTTTACCCAATTTTTTACCAGTCTAGACTTACTTGTTGGATTGCTGATAGCTTTAAGCAAAGCCTGGCTGTCAGTAACGTAAAGTGAAAGAATTTTAGAAAATATATCTGACAACCTTACTTTTTTTTCATGTCTTCACATTGACTTCAGAAAGAGTATACCATGTTAACTGTAAAAGTGCATGAAAATGTTTTTTATAAATAACTAATATCCACAAAGTTACACTACTTCATTAGAAAATGTCTAACTAATCGCATTAGTTTTTTTTATATTATTTTCTTTTTTCGAATTTTGACGAATGTAAAAGAACTAACAGCTTGTGTGCATTAGATCTCTGCTCGTTACCGAAATCTGAAGGTAATTGCACGGACGTACTTGCAACTTGGTACTATGACACATCGAGGAAAAATTGCGCACCATTCTATTACACCGGTTGTTACGGTAATCTTAATAATTTCCAAACTAAAGAAGCATGTCAAAGCAACTGTCCATCTGAAGTTGGTGAGTTTCTATGTATTAAATAACCAGCATCCAAGTAAAGCTTTCAATTAACATTTTTTTCAACAAAATGAGACCTTTTAAATGAAAATACGACAGTTTTTTGATATTGAATGGTCTCAGTTTGTAGAAATGTGTAGTTTTCATGCTATTTCTATCACTAATCAATTTAACACTTTTCGATATTCGTACGTCTCAAATTACTGCTACTGTCAGTGCAGGCACATGATTATCGGTCAAAGCTGTCACGTCTCTCATAGAGGAAGGTCTCCTAATATGGGGTAGTTTTCTTCGTTGGATACCTATACTATAGCATTAAATAAGAAGAAACATGTTTAAAAAAAAGCAGATGAAAATATGCAAATTAAAAAAAAGTGCTCTGCCCCATATTAGGGGAATTTGATATCCTAATATGGGGTACACTATGTTCGCAATATGGGGTACCCAATTTAATATGTAAAACTTGAAAATAAGTAAAATTATTTTGTTTTTAGAAATATTTATTTATGGAAATGCAAAAAGTATATCTAACAAAAAGTTTCGTCCCTTATAAACATAAAAAAATTCTCATCTAGAAAGAACATAGAACCTATTCTTCAGAAATGCAAAAGTCACAAATATATCGATTTCTTTCACAACCAGTACATTCAACATAAGCCCATTTGAGGCAGCTTTGACACATTGCCCATTCTTCGCCTCTGACATCCTCGGAGTACGGATTTTCGCAAAAAATACAAACGGCATCTTCTTCAAAGTTTTCTACTTGCTGGTCATCTGAATCTTGATACTGCGGTTCAGTGGCCGAATCTGAAGAAGAACTCCAGGATACCAACTTGCGTTTGTTTGCTTTTTCTTTAGCAACTGACTGTTTCTTTTTCTTTTGGGTAGGCTTAATTTTTTTTCTGCTGACTTGGTTTTGAATCATTAATCTTTCTTTTTGACGCCCGAATTTGAAGGTAAATTTCTTTTTTCTATGCTGGCCTCTAATTCCTCTTTGTATGGAGTGCTAGTTATAACGGCAGCTTTTCCACTTCTTGAACTCTTTTTTTTAATAATAACTTTTGAAGTAGTTGGAACAGGCATCAAGTTCGCAGGGGTAATCTGTTTCTCAGGGGTAGCCTTTCTCTCAGTGGTTTGCTGTCTTGTAGGGGTAACTTATCTTTCAGAGGTTTTTTCTTTTGGCTCGTTGTTATCTAATTGTTTTTCCTCTACTGTGTCTTGATCTACTTTTTCTTCATCCACTGTTTCTGTTTCTACTCTTTCTTCATTAATTTTTTCTTGCATTTCTGCCACAAAATCATATTCTTTGAATGCGTTTCTATCAGGAGGAAACATTCCAGTTTTAATAAACCCATTTATAGCTGTATCCATGGTGGTCGCTTTTATATAGGTTTTCCCAAAAAGTTCTCCCACCTGATAGCCTGATACAACACGTCCTGGTTTAAGCCTAAGCCAGTTTGTGATCTCTTGCACTTAAAAGGTTTTGAATGATGACATAAAAGCTAAGTCCAAAGGTTGCATCCGATGTGTCGAAAGGGGTGGAAGGCATATTATGTTAACATGGTTTTCTCGCTCCACAGTTATGACTTCCAAATTTTGTGTGTGAGAGTAATGACCATCGAGGATTAACACCACTGGATCGTCAACGCTGGGCTTAGTTATATTAATAAAATGGCGAAACCATTGTACAAATATATCTTGTTGGATCCAACCAGATATGTGACACGCATATTATGTCCCGGGTGGGGTGCCATTCATAAGCTCCGTTTTCATATTTTTACGTGGGGCGGTATATATTGGCCTGTTGCACTGAAACACATAACTGTGGTCAACAAAGATCCGCGCTCGGCTGAAGTAATTGTACCAATTTGTTTTTTTCTTTTTTTCCCACAAGGGGGCGTCCATAAATTACGTGAGACATTTTTTAGGACTTTTCGACTCCCCCGCCCCCCTGGAGAGATTTCGTAAGATTTTCCTTTACTACCACCCCCCTCCCCAAATCTCACGTGAGATTTCATAAAATGTGTTTTGGCTGTAAACCCGTTGGATTTATAAAAAATACAAAAAAAAACAATTTGTTCTACTTTAATTTAATACTAGCAAAGACTAGTATACAATTGTGAATTGAGAATATTGCCGTAGTTTAAAATCACTGTGATAAAATTAAATAATAAATACTTCAACTTAAATTAATAAAATATTATAATAATTCAGTCGATGGAGACTCGTGCACAGTCTCAAGAGTGACTACTGGAACCAAACATAATCTCCAAATGATTTTCAATGAAATCATCTTTACTTTCTCGCAATTTTACATGGTTTTCTATTGAAAAAAAAGTTACGTGATATTTGTTAAAACCCCCCCTCTCCCCCAAGTGAGATTTGGAAAGATTTTACTTGACCCCCTTCCCCCCTCGAACACCTCACGTAATTTATGGACGCCCCCCAACTTTAATATGCTTGTGTTGGACTATGGTTAGGCCAGTTTCAACACAGTTGAAGATCCTGGCTGGATTTTGATTTATTTTTTCGAGAAGTGGATTATACAAATCAAAAAATGCTGCAACATTTTCTCTGGTAAATGATTTAATGCGCGCATATGATATTCCTTGGGGCGTTCTCAATGAAAATTCTTTACCTATGCCTTGCAATAAATCCAGAAAACCATTTCTTCCCAGCACTTTCTTTTGCTATGCTAATTGGATTTTTTATATTATTAGCCTTGCATAAGCTGTATACCAATCTGCACTCCTCTTTTCGAGTAATTCCAAAAAAATTTCTTTCCATTTCTAAGCAGTGATTTGCGAGCATTTCTTGTGGAAATACTATCTTTCGTCCTCACGAAGAATTCACAATGCCTTCAGGCGCTCCCTCCATCTTTACGTACCTACCTACCTTTCTAAGGTCGTTTGAGGTAGGTACACCGTGGGTCTGCGCACTCTGCGCATTTCTCCTTGCCGAACATCTAAAATTGCTGAAATTATTTGTTGCTTGTTCCAAACTTTTTTTTTAGGCATCTGAAAAAACATACTTTGGTTTTACACGGAAAAGTACACAGTCTCCTAATATGGGGTAATTGATAGGTACCCCATATTACTGTGATGTTTTCTTAAAAAACCAAAACCATTTCCATAAACTACGCCATATTCTACATTGAATGATATTTTAATCTTTAAAAACTTACCTTCACGTTGCCTAAAATATCTAAAATGCAACAGTCACCAGAAACTTTTATTTATATACACAAAATTACCATAACCTAAATCGTCGGAACGGAACACGTGTTTGCTCCGAAACGTGAATGGGCGCTTTCTAGGAAGTCGGTGGTTAGTTTTTAATGTTCACAATAGATGTCGGAAGAAGTACTTGCTTAAAATTGAACTATCCCATATCAGGCACTAAGTACCCCCATATTAGGCGACTTTCCTCTATATTAACTGTCATAAATGTCAATGTCGTAGTGCTTTTAAAACAGATAATTGAGCAAATGTCTGCTAAATGTTGGCTACTCCTAAATCTTTAACTTTTGTTAATGATAGTTATTGTTTTTCATTAGAATTCTCGTAACATTTGAAGCACTTGAATTCACTGGAACAGCAATTTGCTCACTATAGAAAATGTAGATTCTTGTATTGCAGTAGCACAACCCATTATCTCCAACATTTCTCTGTGAGTGTCGCTTCTTGCTTGTCCATTAACTTAGTAGTAGTGGAGAGCATTATCAATGATTCCTGTATTTATGTTTTCTCTGTATAGTCGGAGCCAAAGAATTGAAATAAATAATAAGATTTGACAACTGAAGCAGATATACAACTTAAATTTAGAGAAAATCTTGTTACCAATAAATGCTGGACCTAAAATGGCGACTATATTAAAATTTGAGTGCTTATGCTTGCATCTTAAGCTTTTGTAAACTATTTTGAATGAAAAAATGATCTAATAGTGAAATTTGTTTCTAAATAGAAAAGAGCGTATGCCATCTTCCCGCCGACATTGGTGAATGCTCCAACTACGTCACCAGGTGGTATTTCGATACGAAAGTAAAAACTTGCCGTCAATTCTATTACGGAAGTTGTGGTGGAAACGGAAATAACTTTGCCACAGAGCAACTGTGTCAGGAAAGTTGTCAAAGGAGAGAAGAACTAACAACTTTAACTCCAGTACCTCAACCAGCTACTCCACCTTCCTTCACTACAGGTAAGTATTTTTCAGCTTTATTTCTTCAAGTTATTAAGTGTGTGAAATATATTTCAGATATGTGCTTACTAGCAAACGACCCAGGTCCTTGCTTGGCATCCATTAGAAAATATTATTACGATTCCAGAGATGGAAGTTGTAAGGAGTTCATTTATGGAGGTTGTCTCGGTAACGGCAATAACTTCGATTCTATTGAACAATGTCTTGGATACTGCGGAAGTACACAAGGTTTTTATTTATTCCAAATTGACCGTTGTTCTAAAATAAAATTATTATTTTCTTTTCTAGATCAGTGCAGTTTGCCTCCAGATCGAGGTCCCTGTGGCGGTGATTATTTGGTATATTATTACGATAGATCCACTGATTCCTGTCAACAATTCAGATATGGAGGATGTTCTGGTAATTCGAATATGTTCAGAGACCAACAGACTTGTGAAAGTGCTTGTAAGAAGATTCCTGAACCACCACCAACTTATACGCAGGCACCGACAGGTGAGTCGAGACAAACGTCACAACATAAATTATATTTTTTTACCTGAATTATTTTCAGCTGCCTCCGATGCACTAATGTGCTTCCAACCACCCGACCATGGAAATTGTACTGACAGGTTCACGGCGTTTTATTATGACAGCAATAGACAGACGTGCGTGCCGTTTGTGTATACCGGTTGCGGTGGTAACAGCAACCGCTTCAATAGCGAAGAACAATGTCAAAGACAATGCGGAACTTTCAAGGACCAAGGTGAAAAATACACTTTTTTTTAATAACGAATTTACCAACATTTTTACGGGCATTCCAACAGCGTATGACAAGTAGGGAGTTCATATTTAAATTTTTGTTGATTAAATAAGTGAGGCGTAGGGGGTTGATATTCTAGTTTCTTCTCTCTACCCTAAAAACGGTTGTGAGATTTTTTTGACATTTTTTTCATTCACGAGATATAGCCAATGGACTAGTTCTATACAAGGCAAATGCTGCCAACATAACGAATAAAAAAATACTGAAAAAGGTTGGTCTCATAAGGAAGTGGTTTTCCGATCAATTTTTGGTTTTTCTTATATATTTTGAGTCCCTTTACCACCCATATTGTACCCGAGAAGATTGCAGGTCTTTTTAGTTTGGGATATATTACATCTTAAGCTACATCCTCAATCAATCTGCTAGCGAAGTGGCACTTAAGCACGCGTGCTGCAAAACGGATACCCATCCTCAATCCTGTCAATTCAGTCATCCTGAATGTGATCGCACATGTGCATTTTCTTTGTTATTGTTATTTTGAGGTAATTGAAAAATTTTGGAGTTTAGCCTGTGAATATTCTTGTAAGTAAAAGTAGTAAAAAATGGATGATAAAAATAATACAATAAATAGATGAGTTTTTGCTACAATGTATAGCAAACTATAAACCCTTGTATGACAAGTCAGACAAGGGTTACAAATCTGTGATACAAAAAGAAAATTGTTGGGCTTCAGTAGCCAGATCATTGCATATAACAGGTAATCAAATAATCTAATAAAATTAATGAAATTAACTTAAAGTAAAAATTTTTGGTTCCTGCAGTGAAAACTCGCTTTTAATCACTTAGGGAGAAATTTAGAAAGTAGGTGAAAGTACAGGTGAAACTGATGATGTAGAAACTTGTATGGCTGTAGCACCTACCCCAAAAAAATTAATGAATCTGATAAAATTGACAATGTTTTAATGAATGTATCCTCAGCTATAAAGTCAATTAATCAGAGAGAAATCTTCTTGGTCGAAACCTTCGAGGACGCCTTACCAATTGTCGTTTTTTTTTGGCAATAAAACAAATTGTAAAAGAAATACATTGCTTAACAATGTTTGCTTCCTTTAGTACTAATAATATTCCGCTCCATACTCCATAACGACAAGTAAATTCACTTCGTCGATTCAGCGGTTACCGAAAATTTTCTTACCCCGCCTATCGTCAGGTGAGTTCTGGTGAGAGAGGTGCGAGAAAGTGTTGAGTACAGGGGTAGCGTGCAGTGTTAATGTGATGCTGATCGGAATTTCGGAAATATAATTAATGCTTTTTGTTTTCGTTTTTGTGAGCAGATCATTGTTTTTGCGTGAATATTAAAATATTTATACTTATTTTTATTATAATTTTGTATTTAGTCATAATCGTCACTGTAAATCAGTACATACACGTATTTAACCACACGTCTGTGTACGGCGCCAGAGAAACGATGTACCAATAATTTCAAACGTTCCGACGCAGGTGAATTTACTTGTCGTTATTTAGTGTACAGTGGTGTCACTTCGCCACTGAATTGATTGGGAATGGGCATTTACAGAAAAACGAAAAACTAATGTCAGCTGTCAACACATATACGTATCATTAAGGTATTAGGATTGGGCATTCTTCACCTATGTTATTCACCATTCTTTGTTTGTGTTTCTGGACTTTTTTATATGTATTTATAGAGTGAGTTTTTCATATTTTCTATTTATGATTAAACTAGGTAAATAAACCTTTCTCCAAAATAAACACTCTTGTGAATACTGAAAGACCAAAACCATATTTTTGTTTGCCTTGAATTTTATTTGACAGATCCTGGAATTGTCTAATATATGAACACCAAATGTACCTGTATTAAAGATATGGAGTTCTTTAAGTCAGGCCAATGTGGTTTTCTTATGATTTATTGTTAGAAACATTGTCGCTCAATTCCCAATAAAAACAAACCAAATAAAAATGAACGAAATATTTGGGATGATTTTAACAATCTAAAATTATTACACTTTGTATTTTGTAGATGTGTGTAATTTACAAAAAGATCCAGGACCATGCCGAGGACAATTTGTTAAATACTATTATGATAGGTCAACAGGACGTTGCGAACAATTTGCGTATGGAGGTTGTCAAGGTAATGGAAACAGATTCAGCTCAGAAGAAGAGTGCGCTCATATTTGCATCACGCACGAAGAAGCCAAACCGAACGTATCAGCCAGTGGTATGATTTTTTTTTCTTTCAATTGTAGTTACTCACCTATTCTTTGTAGTCTATTTGTAAAATTGTTGTCGACTAACAGATATGTGCATGTTTTAACATTGTTTGTCCACAGTACTTTGCAGACTACCAGTCGATCAAGGTTCATGCAACGTGTACCAGCACAAGCGTTGGTACTTCAATGATTCTAAAGGAGAATGTATCGCTTTTATTTACTCCGGCTGTGGAGGCAATTTCAACAATTTCAAATCATATCAATATTGTCTTGACTATTGTAAAGAACTTTTGTTTATTCCCGAACCGCGTAAGTCTGAATAATCATCTGATCCATTTCATCTGTCTCATTTCGAATATCTTTCGGCTTCTTTTCTTCTTCTGCTACTTATCTAATATCTACAAATCTATCGAATCATCATTATTAATAAAACAAAGATATTTACACAAACCTAACAGCTTTTATTACAATTTTTGCTTTGTGTAATTTCTATGAAAGTCGATAAAACACCTCCGTAGAGCATGTTAAACTCCTTAGCATGTCATGCGATATTCCCAAAACCGTTTTCATGCGAAAATTTGTGTATGTGTATATATATTTTCAGAGCCGATTAGTACCAAAATGCCTGAGCACCCTTGCCAAGAAGCTTTCGACGAATGTACGACGTTAAGATGCGCTTACGGTGTCGAACCTTTCGTTGATGAAAATGAATGCAATAGATGTCGCTGCCGTGATCCGTGTGTCGAAGTCGAATGTCTTCCAGATGAACAATGCGCAATTGATATCAATAGAAATAAAACGTCAGCTTTGGATGCTGATTTTATCGCCATTTGTAGAAAACGTGAGTATTTGATGAGATTAAAAAAAAACCACACTAAAATTAGGGTAACTGTCTTGTAAATCCCTCAAAAATATGAAATTTTAGGAGAGTACTTTCAAAAAACCAGTCTACAGGGAAAAAATTCACAATACCATAACCTGAACAGTTTTAATTTTTTAAATTGTCAAAGTGAAATCATTGAAACACCCGAAAAACCAAATTCTGAAAAAGAAAGCAACGCATAGCTCCAATTCGATACTAAGAACGTTGTAATAACCACCAATCGGTCCAGGGGAAACTTTTACCTATATATACAAGTGATTTTGAATCGATATTTCCAAGAATGAAAGAAAAAAATATAAAAAATTAGGGACACTGTCTCCGTAATTTTTCCATAGCTTTTCGAAACTTAAAATCTGTCTAATATGAAATTTTTGTTTCTAGAAAACAAACCCGGAACATGTCCACGATTTGACATTGGCAACGGTCAATGTGAAGAGGAATGTAGATCTGACGCAGACTGCGCATTACAAATGAAATGCTGTCCCACCAGATGTGGTACTGCTTGCGTTGATCCTCCTGCAGAACTCGTTACACAGGAACCACCATCCGAATGTAAGATCATCAATTACAGTAGAAACGTCACTTTACGTCTGGCACGATATTACCAATAACAAAACTGATTGGCGGGAAATAATAAAAAAAAGTCTTAAAATAATTTTAAAATCTTCAATTTTAATAGGTACAAAACGGATGCGCATAGGTAAAGGCAACGGATCCCAGGTGCCAGATGCACGGTGACTCTATCTAACTGGGGTAAAGAACGACATATCAAAAAACTAGCAATAATAAAATAAATTAAACTCTTTAGCTACTTTGCCATCTCTCGTACTATAATATATCTGAGTGTGTGTCACGGATAGAACTGCTTTTGTAAAGGCACTTGGGCCTTTCAAATGAATCCTAATGACTGTAATAAAAGTCATTTTGGGTATAAAAAGCTCTTTTGCATATACATCAAATCCCTACTCACCAATGTAGAATTGAATAAGACCAGTAGAGCTGCTGTGTATTCCAGGCAGAAATCTACGCTATCGACACGTGTTTGCAAATGAACATAGAAAGGAGGTATAGAGGCCAAAAGATCCTCATATTCTCAGATACTCAGGCAGCACTGAAATATTTAGCATGTCCCCAGATCAGATCTAGACTGGTCTGGGACTGCCTAAAAAACTCTTAACACTGGGAAACCATAATAGAGTAACTCTTAAGAGGGTCCCGGGGCACAAGGGTATTGTGGGGAATGAAAAGGCAGACACCCTAGCTGGGGTCTGAAACTGCATTCACTGGTCCTGAATCAGTATTTGGAATTTCAAAATCTGCTGCACGTGGTTGTACATCTCGGTGGATTCAAAGTAAACATCAGAAGTACTGGAGACACGTGCTAAAGCAGGAACACAGCAAACTCCTGGTCAAAAAAACCCTCGGAGTCGCTGACTAACGAAATATTAAACCGCAGCAGGGGCCAGATAAGGAAAATGACGGGATTACTCACCGATCACTGTACCCTAAAGAAGCACGTGCATATAATTGGCATATATAGGGAGGAACCTATTTGTCGGTTGTGCATGGAAAAGGAGGAAACAGCCTCTCACATTATCTTCGAATGTGAAGCACTGTCTCATTGTAGATATAGACTCCTAGAACTAGAGTATCCAATGGAGGATTTCTCCAAGAAGAACCTAGTGAAAAGACTGTTGCGCTAGCGCCTGATAAGGGCTACTGGTCTCTTCACATAAACGGTATAACCAAGAGCACAAAAAGCCTAAAGGCTGAGGTGTCGAGGTCTCTAAGCCTCTGACTGTGGTGCCGAACCAATCAATCAGAGCTCTTAAAAGAGCTGATTTTGACAATCAAATACACACAAATAGCTACAAATTCAATAATAAATCAACTCTAATAAACTCAAAATGCATTAAAGTAAAATCCAAATTTTGCCCGAACAGTGACAATAAGCTATTTACATGTCAATTACCGAAATCCAATTCATCACGTAAGTCTTGCAGTTAGGTACCCTTGTACAGAAGACAATCGCTATTGCATGTTGTTCCGTCTGTTTTCTATTGATAGAAGAATATATAGTCAATAAAAATTATTTTTTTGGTTATATAAATATAATGTTATTTTGCAGTCCAACCACCCCACATCGATCCTGTTGAATATAAACCTGAAATTTCGGCTGCTATTGGAGATCAAGCAACACTACGATGCGCAGTTTCTGGTAATCCTAATCCGAGAATTCGATGGAGTAAAGAAAATATCGAGGTAAATTTTACCTTCCTCTGTTAAAAATAATTGTAATGTACCATATTTACCTTTATCAGTAAGTATATCAATAACTATCACAGTAGGACTTAACTCTCCCAAGGCCCGGGACTAAAAAACGGCGGGGCACACTTAAGGAATTCGAAATCCGGAAAAACTCGGGTGATAGTTAAATTTTTAGACAGTTTTGATGAATAATTTTGGAATACGTCGTAAGTCACAAGATATGATGATATATGAGGGGGCCCTCAAGCCCCTAGCTACATCCGGCTCTGATAACTATTGAATTAAATCTAAACCCCACTAGGAAAACATACGTGATACCTTTAAAATGTGTTGAGTGATTTGTAGTCTGAGAAGTAACCTAAGAACTCAAAGGCAGATATATATTAAATGATCAATTTAATCAATTATATTTTTAGATTGATGGAACTCAACCGAGATATAGAATCAAACTTGATCAATCACTTCAAATTATCACTTTGCACAAGACCGATTCTGGTATTTATTTGTGTACCGCTTCGAATGGTGTTGGTGGATCTATTACAAATCAAGTTAAACTTGAAGTTATTGGTAAGTATAAAAGAATGATTAAAGTGCATTTATATTATAGTAAATTGGTGTTTGTATATACCTACAACGATTGGCTGAAAAAGTTTGTGTTTCTATAAAATGTTCTCCTTGGGTTTTGTTCCTCACCACCGACCCATACACGACTGTCACAGATTTTGTTGCAAGACTTGGAAATCATTGAAACAATGAAGAGCCATAAAGCAATGAATACTCTAAACAGTCAGGGAATCTAAAGCTGCCTTGGGGTTAATTTGACTCTAAAATAATAATAATAATAAAGCATGTTCCAGGGAGTGTAATGGGTTGATGTCGCCAATCAAAGAAAAAGAGGGTCCCATTAGACTCGCAAACTTATACAAATATGGCCTCTTTTTTTACCAACGTCAAGACACATCGATGTGAACGAATAGACACGAAAGAAGGGAATTGGTGCAACAAACTGGTATGCGTGTAGACCTCTGTGGTCAGTAATAAAGTGACCAGATCTGTATATCGTTTTTGTGACACCAACCAATTTGTAATACTGATGTGTGATCAAATCTAGGATACTGACCTTTATAAATCTATTTGACCTGTTTATCAAACCAGATCGAAAGACCTAAGTATTTGGGAAACCTTTAACTTATTAGATTTATGCCTGATTTCACCAACCATTTCCTAAAGTAAGGTAATACCTAAATCGAATATAGGAATTCTTAAGTGCAATTTACGTTTCAGCTCACGCTAAAGTAATACCTAAAAGCGATAATATTAGGTATTTACTATATCTCTTACTTAGCGCGTGGTGAAACGTAAATTGCATTTAGGAATTCCTAAATCCGATTTAGGTATTAGGTACCTAACTTTAGGAAATGCTTGGTGAAATCGGGTATTAAAGTGACAGAACATACTGATTGATGGTGGATTTGCAAACAAACTGGATTTTCAATTACATACATTGGGATTTATATAGTACTAGCTATATGTTCTGATACTTCGTTAATAAACCCTACTCTTTTTAGATATTTACTAGTGAATACATAAACCTTTCAGTCTATCGTTGTAAAGTTGCTTTTTTTAATAATCTACTTTGTTATATTGCACGAATTTCACTTAGTTTTTGTTAGAAATAATAAAAATCTAATCAGTTTTACGTTATTAGAAAACTAGTTTCTTCGTTTTGCTTAACTATGTATTTAGCTTTCTGTGTTGATAACTGTTTCTTTTAAAATAATTTTTCTTTCTCACTTCTCTGTATATTACAGTAATATAAACAAATCCAATAAGCTCGTGAAATGATACATGGATGGCGCCGTCATGGCCAAATCTAAATGATACATGTCAATATTTTTTGACGTTCCTACAGTTCAGTTTAGAGTTAGTATTTTTTTAAACAATGTGAAAATAAATATGAACTCCATCATCACTGGAATGGAAAAAAGCGTTCAAGCGGTTCTCTGCTTTCTTCACGGATGATTCCTGAATGTTTTGATCATCCAAAAGGTGTCTTAGAAAGCCATTATTTTGAATGAGCATTAGTCAAGAAGGAAACTCTTCATTTTTCCAAGCATAGTGACAATGGATCCGACATTACACCTCTGACTTAAGTGGCAATCAGTTGAATATACAGCTACTGACGAAAGTATTTTCTGATACTTATGGTATAACTTATAGTCATTCCTGTTCTGAAGAAAAAAAAATACAAATGTTTACACAATCTACTGCAACACATATCAATCAATTTTTCTTCCATAAAACTATCTTTAATTAGATTTTTTTAACATTTCTCAGTACATTACTAACAATTCTTTTACTTTAAACTTAGAATCTGAACCTAGACCTGTAACAATGTTGTCAGAAGCAGGAGATCAACCGGTAGTCGTATCCCTAAACGATCCTACTACATTAAATTGTATGGTCCTCGGTTATCCTTTCCCTACGGTTACTTGGTGGCAAGAAGATTCTTTGATTCCATTCAAAAATTCGGAATACGAAATAAGCAAAGATTATTCTTTGTTGATTCATTCGGTGAAACTAAAGAATTTGGGCATATACACTTGCCAAGCTTACAACGGTTTCGGGAAAGCAGCCAGTTGGTCTGTAACGGTTAAAGCTAGAGGTCCCGTTCATTTTTCCAATAACGACGATTTGAAATATAGTAAATGGATTATAAACGATGAGGAAGAAAATTCACCAGCCACTACTACCACTACTAAAGCACCAATTACTTTAATGACTCCTCCTTATAACTGGGATATACCAGATACTCATACTTATACTGAACCTTCAAATGAAATTAGTCCCAATACGCTGCCAGATGCTACGGCTGGAAGAGCACCACCAATTGTGACTGGTATGCATGGAAATGTAACGTTATATTTAGCTTTTCCTACTGCATGCTCTTATTTGAATAGCTAGATGGTTAATTTTCGTCATTTTGGAATTGTTGCTAGATAAATTATTTTGTATTTATTCTTCTACTGTGTATATTTTATTGTTCTGTCAATGTCAATATAATAAATACTTTATGACACTAATGAACCACACTGTACTTTCCTGCACACTTGTGACTAACTACAATATGTTGAATATATTTGTTGTTGTATTAGAAACAATTTGAATTCAAAATGACGAAAAATTTGGATGTAAATTTTTTTATTTTCATTTTATTTAATATTTAAATTATTTTTAAGTACCCGTAAGAGCTAATATTACTAGCAACGATCAAAAGTATCCAGTGGGTACCTATATTGAAATACCCTGTGAATTTGGAGGTTATCCCCCACCTCAAGTGCAATGGTACAAAGATGGAGTGGCGCTGTACGATACTGACAAAATACGTATAAGTGGTAAGAAATTTGGAGTTTTTATTTTATTTCTATTGAAATAGTCTACATAATATACTTAATGTTTCCTTTTTCAATTCTAGAAACTGACAGAAGCAGTCTTTTAACCATAGAACGAGCCGTCAAGGCAGATTCAGGGTCGTACCAATGTGAAGCAACAAACGTGTATTCCCAAGCTTCCAGTACGCTAGAAATTTCCATCGAAGGTAGGCATTTTTGAAAAAGCCTCAAGAAATTTCAGACATCCACCTTTTTTCTCTTATTTGGAGTATCTTTCATTAACTGAATCTTCTACCATTGTCTGTTTGGGCAACTATTAGTAAAACCATTGTCTAAAAATTTTAGACAATGGTAAAACATATCGTACCAGGTCAGATTTTAATCCTATTTTTTTACAGGAATGTATATACACCCCAGCTGTACCGATAACCAATTCCTCGCCAATTGTTCCTTAATCGTAGAAGCTAAGTATTGCAAGCACAAATACTATAGCAAATTTTGCTGCAGGTCATGTACAGAAGCCGGATTTCTAGCAGTGGATGGTCCTCATATCCGTAAAATGAAAAGGCACAACGTTATCGAAAACAATTTAGTATAAAAAATTTGACACTAGTCTTTAAATTGAAAAAAAAGCAGAATCACAGATACAAGAAAATAATAAACTAGAAATAATTTCAAAAAGCAGTTTTTTTAATACAAGAAATAACATATATAAAATTAAATGGTGAAATACTTAAGTTCTATCAAATGGTACAGAAATAAAAATAATTGTATCTTAAATCTTGAGCACTTTGTAGAGAAAACGCAACTAAAGAATACAATTGTGACATCTCTTCTAGCTTTATGGTGACACCTCTCTATAAAATTTGAGACTTCTTAATGTCCACTGTTCTATTTCAAAATAACGTTCCTGTTAGTTAATGAAATGTCCATAACTTGTTCGGTGTGGTCTCAACATAATCATAACAAATGTTACAAAAGGCATTAATAGGTGTTCTCCAGGCAGTACTCTATATTTATCCTCTAATGTAATTAAGATTATAATTAGTGCTGACGTTGAAAAACAGTGACAGAAACAACCAAACACAAGACAAATACGACTAGAATGGGGAGCGTACAGTAGCTGTTCAAACTTGATATTCACTTTAGTTCCCAGATATGTCCTAGTGCACAGGAACACTCACAAAAGCGAGTGTAGAGAGAGAAGAAGAGAAGCAACCTTGGTCTGCTGAATTGAGTGATACATACATCTCTTTTTTGAAATTACCCTGAGGATTCCTGGCAGCTAAATTCAATAAGTAATTTTTGTATGGATTTCTTTTTGTTTTATTTTATTCGTTTTTAACGTCACTTTCCCATATCTTAACCCAGCTCTTCTTTAAATTTTCAGTAGCCTTTTCTTCTTGTTGTGCCTTCACCTACTTTTTAAGGTTGGTAATCAGAACAATTTTCACTTTTGAAACTGCTGTAGCCTTTTATCTCTATTTATACTAGGATTGAATGTTTTCTTTTACCCCATCATGACTTCTGTCCATTGTTTAAAGCACTTTTTCAATGAAACAACATTTTTTACAAGGACTCTATCAAAATGAGCTAGAAGTGATAGTTTTTTTTTGCAATTTGTATCAAAAGTGTTGAAACTACTGCAGTTTGAAATTATCTTTCCGAGATTATATCAATGTCTTAAAAACATGATGAATATTGTTTTTTGAAACAGCAATTTTATCATATAATCTATTATTGTGAATTAATTAGTTTATTTTGTTTTTTGAAATAAGTGTGTTTACCACATTGGTGTATAAATTTCAATCCATATATCTAAAGTTTGTTATTTTTGTTTTCTCATTCTGAAATTATATTTCGGAAAGTTTGTAAGCATCGTGCAATCTACTTAAATCTTTGTATATATATTTTTTAACGATATTTATGAAAACGCCTATGTAAAAATGTGTTCAGTACATTGTAAAAGTAAAAAATCAAAATTATTACCAGATTTTTATTGAAAAACCTCCATTGGAGCAAATTTAGTAGACCCACTTAAAAGTAGAATGCGACTGCAGTGACTTTACACATCGCCCTCTATTTTGTTAACCGGAGTGTATATTTTTTTATGTATTTCGGGCATGTATGTGCCCCCTGTTAGTTCCTGAGTAAAGCGTCAAAGGCTAGTAGCTCCTTTTAGACCTATTTCCCGGAGGAATTTTACTATATCTGCAGGCTTTACTTAAGGTAGGTGTCCTTCTTCTATCCAGTAGTCTCCTGGGTGTTGTGCCCTAGGATTCTGAATTTCTGTGCAATCTGCAAGTATGTGGAAGGAGGTTTCTTCTTCCTTACCACAGAATCTACATTCTTATTTCTCCACTATTTTGAGCTTTTTCGGGTGCCCATTCAGGCGACAGTGTCCCGTTAGGGCTCATGTCCTGTTAAAACTCTTAGTGCAGTTTTGCTCTGACTTAGGCATTCATTTGTTCTCAACTGGTTGTAGTCACCCAGAAATATCTTTGATTGTCTAAGCCCTACTAGATCTTTAAAATGGTCAGATCTCTTTTTTTCGGCTTTGCCTATTTCTTCCAATATTACATTGGAGCTGATACCGCAAAAGGGTGATTCAACCCCCCTCTTTGCTAGTTCATCTGCTATTTCATTTCCTTCTATTCCAGTGTGTCCTGGAATCCACAGTTCATTGAGGCATTCCTATACCATTTTGAAACTGATTACACAAGAACTCAGTGCTTTAATGGCTGCTTGACTATCCGACGATGATAATCCTTTGCCTTTTATATCCTTTATCAATATTGAACTGGGCACACTTTCCTATGGCGTGAATAAAATTTTAATAGGAAATGTATAGTGATTGAGGTATTGTCAGGTTTATATTAGGATAATTCCTAAACAAGTTAGGTACCCGACTATGATCATGAACGTGGTAGGTTTACCCATGACTTAAAATTGTGAAATAAATAACTTTACTTTTTAGTTAACTGTGTGTTGGAGTCGTTTTTTTAAATTATTTATTACTAGCACAAATTTCATAGAAACTCATCACCATGCCAGAGCGTGAAAAATTCAGCGGAACTCCATAGTAAAATCCAGTGGCTTCGCTAAGGAAACAATAAAAACCTCGATAATATACTATCATTCATTTTATTAAAACCCAAATGTATACAGCTCCTTCACTTACTAAAACATGAATGTGAAAAGAACACAAGCAAAAAAATAATTAAGTGATTCACTTAAAACTATTTACAGTCAGATAACAATATAGTGGTCCGCTGGCCTTTTGAGACCAGAGCGCGATAAACGAAAGATAAAAAATTCTACAAAAAGCAGACTTCATCGGGACATATTCTACATCGAATCGCCCCTTCTTACAGTGAATTCAGATTTTAAATTGATCATAGGTGGACAAACGAATAGAAACAATACGCTTATACTTGGATTATCAGTTTGAATCGTTTTTGCGCAAACAATTCAGCTCTCTAGGGAAAGTGGAGAGAAAGCGAGGGAATGTTTATTTAAAAATTGGATCGAAAAATATAAAAATTTTATAAAAACGAGACAAAGTTAGGTTAGGCAAAGTGGATCGAAAACGAAAAAAGGTGGATCAAAAACTAGAAAAAGTACACAGAAAACGTGGAAGGAAGATAGAAAACGTAAAAGAAAGATAGAAAACGACAAAAGGTGGATCGAAAAATGAGGGAAAGTAGATCAAAAACCAGAAAAAGTGGATCAAAAACGAGAAAAAGTGGATCAAAAACGAGAAAAAGTGGATCAAACACAAGAAAAGTGGATTGAAAGCCCCAAAATCTACAGCCAATTATTTGTTAGAAAAACAAAGTTAAATAAAAAAATCAGATATTTGAGTACTGTCCCTATAAATTTGGCCACCTATTGTATATACTAACGAATCATGAAAATGAATACCACACATTACATATTTTTATGAAGTTTTTAAATGAACGCGGGTTTAATAAATGTCGTCCGGTGATTACGAACTTCGTACGGGAGTAAGTATGTAATGTGTAGTTCTGAATGTTTATATTTGTGATAATTATTATAGTCATGTTGTGTATTGAGCACGACCTGTTTGACATTGAATACGAATAACAACACAGTTACAATCTAGCTAACCTAAGTGTTGAAAGCCTAATTAGTTACTAAAAATCATTCATTCTTGTCAAACCGTCGTTTTGACACGACGATTTTTACGTGTAAGACCTCAGTGGCGTCCCCCAACAGGCAACGAATTCGGCAGCCACTAAGACACCACACTCATAACCAACCGGATCCAGAAACAAAGATTGGTTCACAAAAATGAATTTATACGTAAGAAAATGTTTCGTCAGTAATTCAAGTTAAACCGTAAGTCAATTTATTGAACCACAGTTCAAAGTGAAAAAAAGCAGTCATGTGAAGATTGAAAAAAGGGGATGTAAAGAGGAATTGATTATCTGTTCTTCAAGCACCACTTTACAAGAAAATATGAAATGACAGATGTCATATCAAAGTTATGGCGTCAATTTAAGTGGGTGTTAGCTGTTTTCTGTATCACCACTATGATCAGGATTTGCTAGTCGTAGCATCGAAGTCTAACGTTTTCATATCTTACATTTTTAAAGTTTGCAAAAAAAAGTAGTAGTTATTAAAAAATTAAATCGAAAACGAGAAAAATTGGATAAAAAACGAGATAAATTGTATCGAAAACGAGAAAAATCGGATAAAAAACGAGAAAATTTGGATCGAAAACGAGAAAATTTGGATCGAAGACGAGAAAAATTGGATCGAAAATGAGAAAAAGTGGATTAAAGGCCAAAAATGGAACGAATGGATTATAGTCGAGAAAAAGTGGATCAAAAACGCCCTTCTTCTTGAAAAATATCTACTAAGACGTACTGGTTAGATGAAATTCCCTTGAGAGAGCAAACTTGGTATTTTTTCCTCATATCTTAAACACAGGGTGCGTCTAAAGTACTAGGCAGTGTAAAATATGAAAAGAATTGACTTCTATCTACAGTTAACCTAGATATTGTCTATTGTGATTCGATCAATGTTTCTGGATCACAACCTACTTGAAAAAAAGGTATTCCATTAAAATTAGGCCTCTTTAAAGCTTGTAACTATAAAACTAAAAAGGATATATCGGCACCAATCGAACATCCTAAGTAACCAACAGAAACAGTGTAAATATCCGGTTAGTTTTCGAGCTAGAAACGCGGACATTTTTTAAGTGGAAAACCTCGGAAGTTTTAATACTCTGTACGGTAGACTAAGGCAACTGTAAACCTCGAATAATGGAATGTTTTATGAAATCGCTTTATTGGTTGTGGTTGATATATCTCTTCTTTGTCACACGACCTATTTTTAATTGTTATTTTTTTTACCGAAATTAATTAGATTCATAAATAGCTAAGACGTAAACGAGCAACTCGATATGAACACGCAAGCTGGTCCTTCACGCCGATCTTAACTATATCAAAACTGCACAAGCAGCAAATTTACTATAATTAGCAACAGTATTTGTACAATAATCGATAGGGAAAGACTTCGTGTACTTGTTTTTTTTCACGACGGTCGATTCTTTTCTTTCCATGTTGATACTTTTATTTGCTTTTCGAAATCTCTCCTATCGAGGCTGTAGTTTATGTAGTCCACAGCATCCACTGAGTGGCAGTATTCTGATATTTTAATACTTAATAATATGTCTCTTGTTCTAACCAACCGCCAGGGCAGCGTCGTAAATAAAATCGTCGCACTTCATCATAGATGAAGATCGACAACATAAATGGAATTGCTGGTAACCACCATACGAACCTGAAACATAGACAAGGTTTTAAATCAAACTAAAATGCTACAATTTGCAGTGTAGAATTATTTTCATATACTTTGGCAAACAAAGTAATTCTACAATACCTTCCAAGAATGCTGGAATCACAGTAGTATCCTGAGTAACGAAGTAGAGGACAAAATTGCTTGGAATGGAGGGCAGTTCCAGTTTATATCCGAAGCCACGACTTTGAATCTCTTTAAATCTGGCAAAGGGAATGCCTAATCAAAAGACCTTCGAAACAGAAGCCTTGTTGGACATGGACAATATTAGGTCCATAACCGAAATCTTTACCAGACACTGCAGGCTGAACCACCTGGACAGAATGTGGCTGAACGAAAACAACAAGTGACGTCTCTGTCTAGAAAAATATGAATCGAAGAAACACATTCTGTGCTACTATGTGACTGCAGAACGAGTCAGACTACAATCTTTACGAGCAGCGTTTTAGGGTCCTGAAGATGTAAGTAGACTGAGCCATTCGTAGATTATCAACTTCCTGGTGATAATTGAATTTATAGGGGTAATGTAACTTGATGCAGTACATGGATCTGATCAGTAAACTCACAAAAACTAAACTCTTATAGTGACAAGATTTGCTAGGGTACTAGAAGTTTATTTGTCTTCTGGGTACTTTTAATTTTGAATATCCACTGGAAGGACGTTTACCAGGAAATTATTCGAGGGTTATTGTGATATTTTTCTCTTACAGAATCCATTTTGTTATTTATGGCTTATTTATAAGAGGACAGCTTGATTATAAAGACATGTTTTTGATTATTGGTAGCCAACCAACCTCAAGACTGAACTCTGATGAGCTGTTTCAACTGTCTCTGTTCTGTTAAGATTTCACACTTTTCCGAGACAAGGCAGAAGAGTTCCGGTCCAATGAATGGTGTCAAAAAATCATTATAGGTTTGTGATATTATTTTTAACACCTTTCGTCTACCCTCCATACTGAGTGGTCTGCTATTTCAAATTACGATTTCTTGTTTAGAAGATTTTCCTCGATTCTGTTCACTCTCCAACCATCAAATTCTATGACTACCTACCTCATGGTATTAGAGACTAGATTTTCTGACATCCAACTCAATTCAACTTCAATTTTAAATGTATTTGTCATTTTTACTCAAAAAGCTTACAGTATATTTAAGATCCAGCATTTTCTACAAGATTTTATCTAAGAATGGAAAAATTTTACAGTTTATGAGTTGGAACTTGTACTTACTTTAGAGGGTACATTCTCAACCCTTTGTCCATACCAGGGGTGTACGAAAGAAAAGCAGCTAAAGCAGTTTCGAATATTAATCCGAAATTTAAAGCCCAGTTTCTCATTCCTTGATGTACGATAGAATTTCTTCTAGTTTTACAAATGATCAAGTCGGCCCATTGTACCACGACAATTGATACAAAGAAAGCGGTATGGCATGTGTATTCTAATGATTTTCTGTCTCGGTATGTCTAAAATAAAATGTAAATTATGGTTTTGATGTGGATATTGGAGCGAATTAAGACTTACCCATTCCTGTCCATAAGAATCGGTGACATCATTAACGGCCTTCGAATCCCACTGTTTTCTTATTCCAAATAGCTTCATGGGTAAAAATCCATTTTCAGCCATGATGACGAAATAGACAAAGAAACCTGCTGCAGCTTGAATCATTCCAATCTGTCCGTAAGCCATTGAAATGAGCCTAATTGCAAGAATTGGGTTAAGATTGTGTTTTCAAGGTTTATAATTTGATTGACCAACCAATTTTTATTCATGTCAAACCATGGTTAGGTTATAAGTGTTTGTTCCATGAAAAAATGTTATCTTGGGACAGTTTGAATGACAAAATTGAAGCAATTTAAAAATTGGTTGGATCAGAATATTTCCAACCAAAAAAATCGTATATTATGTGTAAACATTTGACAGACTTTTGTCAGTTGGCCATATTCCCTTTATTTACACCAATTTACATTAAAAGACATGCTATAATATGATATAAATAAAAAAGATAGTAGTAATAGTTATTCATGCAATTAGTTAATTTCTTATGTCATTTCACCAAAAATTCGGATCTAGTAGTAGAATTACATATAGTAGCAGGGTTATTTAACGTTAAGTTCATTTTTAACGCATATTCTTTTGGCGAAATTAATAAAAACAATACAAGGTAAGAGGTAAAATTCTTTAAAAAAAACGGAATAAAAAATATGGGAATAAAAGAAACTATTTTTGGAAATTGAAGAATACCGAAGACAATTGAAATTATGCCAGAGTGCAATTGTCAATTTGACAGCAATTACCTGCAACTTTTACAGCAACAAATGCACTAGTGGTATTTCATTTATTAATTTTTTATGATTTCAAACACCACCACTAAAATGCTACGAAGTATATATTATTTAAGAATTAAATATTATATTTAACCCTTTCACCGATGTACAGTTTAATTCAACACGAGCTGCACGTTCTGCTAAACGTGAAATTCTACTAAACATCCATTATCTCTAAATAAATCTTAAGCATTAGATGACAAAAATTAACCGAAAGAACTTAGAAAACAATTGAATCATCAAATTTGGCATTTGGACTAGCTGGGCAAATTACTGCAAAACCACTTATTTCGTATCTAAAATTCAATATAATCGTAATCGAAAAGAAACTCGAGTATAATCTTCTATTTTCGAAAACAAAACAAGGCGGTAACAATAAGTAGGTACTCCAAGAGCTGGAAACTTCTTTGACAATGGATTTTAGTATAGCTAGTTGTTTGATATGTTGTTCTTTGCGCCTGGCCGCTGGGATCCGTTGTTTTTAGTTGAGCGCATCCGATTTGTAACTATTAAAACTGAGGGTTTTAAAATTACTCCAAGGCGTTTTGTTCAAACATTTTCTACATATTACCCACACAGGTTTGTTATTGTTGACATCGTGCCAGATGCCATTTGAACAATTAAAGAAATATTTTTCAAATTATTTCAGTACATCTGTAATCTTTACATAATATATTCTCTATCTAACTGGGACAAAGATTACAAAATATATTTTAAACTAATGGGGGAAAGAGTAGCAGATCAAAAAACTGGATGTAGTGTCCCTCGTATAAATTAAAGTAAATGTAGGTTATTAATGAAATACTAGAGTCAGCTGTTACTTATTTAATACTTTCATAATATTGGATAGATATGTTTATTGACAAACATAAAAGTATTCATAAGCATAAATATATTTAATTTTGATATTGATGATTTTACATGATATATAATTAGAAAATAATTAATCAATAGAAAATAGAGGAGAAAACTAGGCACATTGAACGTCTTTTAAAAAATATTCTTGATTTAATAAAACTAATTCCTGTCGCATAATCCCAATTTCTCATGCTAAGGTATCTTCTACAACGTCATTAGAAATTTTTATGGTGAAATGACATAGAGAACTAAAAAGCGGTACTTCTGCTCAATGGGACGAGTGGGGGTAATAAATAGCAGGGCTAATATATATTTCTTAATAGTCATAAAAATATATAAAAAAAATTTACTTACATGGTTAATATTTAGAGGTTAGTTTTTTTTAAAAGTTAGTTTTGGCGTTTTTTATAGGTTATAATAATATAATAAAGCTGTATTAGTTTAAGAATGAAAATAATATTTACAAAAATATATTAGTTAGTTTTATTGTTCAAAGCATAGCTAAAACAAAGTTTTTTATTTATCTAGCGATAAGAACAAAGCATCAACTTTCTTAAACTACTTAATTAAAAAAAAGCTAGTATTGAATGCAAAAAGTACTGCAGAAAACAATGGCGACAGAGTTGTAGATCAGAAGTGGGATAATTTCGAATGTTGCAAATTTTGATAATATTGATTTTCCTCCGATATGCTTATCAACTGTCAAATATGTTTAAATTCTAGCGCGTTTTACCAAAAGTCTATTTGATTCGAGGGTTTTTAAAATTTTTAGCATAAAAGATTCTCATCTTTACTTTCTGGAACCATATTCATATCAATAGTATTAGACTGGTTTCCAAATGCCAAACCCAGACCAACGAAAATTGTTATTTAGGACGCAGTCGATTCGAAATTGCATCTAAAAAATTGTTCCAACTGGAAAATTGGAGCCGGCATAAATTGCAAAAGTTATTCGATAAAGCTACTGTGTTAGCGAAACGCGTCACAAGTTTAAGTTGAACTTACGTTCAAAAATAATGAAGATTCAAACAAATTAAATTGTTTTATTTCATCTTGCTATAAACAATTTTTTTAAATTTTTTTGGGAAATTTCCTGCTGTTAAGATTTTTTTTTTGAAAAAATTTTAAAAGCTAATTTAAGAAAGCTACTTCAACATCTAAATTGCAGAACTAATCAGATTTCAAAAAAGCATTGAAGGAGTTTGGAAATTTGGTAGTAACATGCTTGAAAAACCTCTACACAATATAGATCTATAGCTAATAAGATTCAAAAAAAACTAAGTCTATGTTGGAGGCAGACATCTCTTAACAAGAAAATAAAAATTACTATTAACTAACAGAAATAACTGTTCTATGCTCGCTCTACTGCTCTATACTCAACACAAACTATACCTCGGCAAATGTGTCAAGTTTATAACACGCTAAACTACTTTTTTTTAGACTATTAGGCCTGATTTAGACTTAAGCAGCTCGTGGATACCGCCAAAAACAATGTTTCAAGATATATATAAAAAAAGCACCAAAGTTCTGCAGTGTAGCTAACAATCTACCTAGACATCAAGTGAAGTTTAATTACTGTGGTCACTTTGACAGATCTAAGTTAGTTTAATAGTTCATCAAATAATTAACGAAAGGGATTCTTCGTATCGATAATATAAGAATGTAGATCTGGTAGCACAAACTAGATCAAGAAGCTACTACTACTAATTGAGTTAGTGTAGTCACTTTGACAGATCTGAATTAGTCCATGAGTTGTTTCAAGGATTATTATCAAATCGAACGAAAGGGATCGTATGGATAATGAAAGGATGTAAAGGATATTGTAGCAAAAGATCAGGAAGCCACTACTATTATAATTATTGTGGTCACTTTGACAGATCTAAGTTAGTTCAATAGTACTTTTCAGGATTGATATCAAAACTAACGAGAGGGAGTCTTCGTAAGGATAAACTAGGGATGTAAAGGATACTTTAACACAATCAATATCAGGAAGATATATTACTAGTTAGATTAGTTTGGTCACTTTGAAAGATGTGAGTAGGTTCAATAGTTTTTTTGAGAATTAATATCAAAAATAACGAGAGGAGTTTCCGTATGGATTTAAAATATATTGTAGCACAATCAAGATCAAGATGCTATTACTAGTTAAATTAGTTTGGTCACTTTGACAGATCTAAGTTAGTTCAATAGTACTTTTAAGGATCGACATCAAAACTAACGAGAGGGAGTCTTCGTAAGGATAATCTAGGGATGTAAAGGATACTTTAACACAATCAAGATCAGGAAGCTATTACTAGTTAGATTAGTTTGGTCACTTTGACAGATCTGAGTTAGTTCAATAGTTTTTTCAAGGATTAATATCAAAACAAACGAAATGCAGTTTTCATATAGTTAATGTAAGGATATTAAATATATTGTAGCACAATCAAGATCAGGAAGCTACTAGGGGAGGTTATTAGATACAAAGGACTCAGAGATAAAGGACTTTGCATATGAAAGGCTAACAGACTTGAAGAGAAAGGTCTTGTTTCGGGTTTTTAGGTTTAGATAAGTAAATTATAAATATTCTCATGAAAATAGTGTAACTATAGTTATAAATTGGAAATAATTAATTCTTTACATATGATAAACATATGAAAATTTAATATGGATGGTATTTATTTTTTTCAATAAAAACAAAATTATTGACACAAGCCACTTGATTATTCGTTTAAGTGTAAAACAGACCTTAAAAGATAATAGTTATTCAATAAAATTGGAGAAAGAGTAACGCTATAGCCGATTTAAAGAGATTCGTACTTTTAGCTTATTTTTTAAACATTTTTCGATACACGAAATCCTACGAATTAATTTTCACAAGTGATTGAATAGTTTATTTCCAAACTCGTCAATTACCTCTATGGAACGACTACGAATATCCTTATTTCAATTATTAATTGTGTATTACTGAAAGACTTTATATAGTTGTCCCTGCGGTATTTTAAAGTAACTGGAAACTCAACTATTCTCATGCTTTGATCATTAGGCGTAGGACATCCTGTATAAATAAAAATTTGTCGAGAGGAATTAGAAGGTAATTGTGAATAATATGAATGTTGCCAATGAAACTGATAAAAGCAAAAAATTTTGAAAAATGAAAAAAAAACACTCAGTACTTTTTTTATTTAAAAGTTTCGTCTGCCTACAATTCATAGAATATTTCCAACAAAAGGAAAAACGAAAGAGTGCTCGTGAACACAGAGAAAACGAAACAAAATAAAAGGAAAAAAAAAGTTAGTGATTGGTACGCGGTATTATTGCTAGTGCCGAGGTAGTTGTTGTGTGTAGTGCTAAGCCATCACGACACAACTGCAGTGACCCAAGTTGTTTAAACTAGGTATAGAAAAGGTTGCCTTTTATACTTTTACCACTGCTAATTCAAAACCAGTTACCAAAGTCTAGACCGGTGCCTTTGATCAATTTCGCTCGGATTCGTTACGTCGTTATTCATGTCAAATCCATTCCCACTTCCGAAACGACGCACTCGTTCAGCTCTACCACCAGCAGCAGATTGCTTGGAAGAGACTGAGTTCTTTTAGGTAGCTGGTATTGAATTAGCCGTGCCTTCACTACGACAAAGACAATTTTCAAAAAAATATCATTTTATGTACACAAAAAGCAAATTTAAGTTAATTTTGGTAAAATTGAATTAAAAATATGGAACATAGCATAGATGTAAATAAGTCGATTTAAATTATTTTGATAATCAAAAGACTCTAAATAATTCAGTTAAATATCTTTATTCAAAAAAGAAAATTCTTCAATCGACTTATTATCATCATCCTTTTCCAGTCTATCGTTAATTATAGGTTCCATTTTTATTTACAATCTGTAAGGTACACAAGGCATGCTTAAAATGATCATATGTCTTTGTCAAAAAAAACCGGCAACCTTATCGAATAATCTTGGTAGTAACCCACCTACGATTAACCAGGTTGTCCCTATAAGGATCGCGAGGTTGTCTTTTCATTATGTCCGACTCCGGGGCTTCGTAAGCCAGAGAAATAGCAGGCACCTATAGAGAAAGACGGTGGCGCAACAGACAAAGTTAGTGAGAAATAACGTGCACCAAGTTTCATCGTTTATAAAAAAAAGTATTTGTTCAGAATAGTGTGTAGAGGAAAAAGGTCTGGTAAGGAAGCATTAGCTTTTTTTTATTGTATATAGGACGCGTTTTTTTAATGAAGCTTGTTCAGTGCTAAATGAATAAGAATGAAGTGCGTGATGTGATAAAAGAGATAAGTTGGTGCTGAAATTCCAAACGATGCCATTCAATTTTGTTGTTTCCAACTTATCTCTGGCATATGCGATGAAGTGAAAGAGATCATTTTCAAATCCCGATTACTCTACCTACTCACCATCGGCACAAGCGAAAACCACGTACAATTTTTCAAGAAATGTATAAACTGAGTACAATAGTGGAAAGATCCTTTCTAAATGTTGATATTGTGGTTAATAAGTGAGATATAATTAAGCTATATTCGACCTTTACTCAACATTTTGTTGTTATATAAGTTTGTGATCACGTTAATTTTTAAGATTTTTATAATAAAATTAACACTACTCCATAAAATTAAATATAAAATTGATTCGAATTTGCTGTTAGCTTTTCTTTCCATTTTTTTTTAAATTGCTATTGACAAAAAAGAAGAAGTTCAACGTTCCAGAGTAAACTGTATATTGATTGATTCGGTACAGCCAGTCAAGGTTTCGGCAACTCAGCCTTTTGCGCTTTTGTTTGCACTACCTATGACATGACTTATGACTTACTTGGACGATGTGAATATTAAAGTGGTTTTGTGTGTTATCGAGTGTCCTTCTGTGTTTTTTCAGTGAAATTCAGAGTTTTTGAATGTTTTGGAGTGTTTCTGTATGTTATTCAGTATTTTTGTGTGTTATCAGGTGTTCTTAAAAGTGAAATTTAAAGTTTTTTAAAATGTTTTAGGTGTGTTTATTGCGTGTTATTGTGTGTTTTTATGTGTTATTGTTCAACTGCACGATTTCTGTTGTCTGTGAATATATTTGAGTGGTTTTGTGTGTTAATGAGTATTCTTGTGTGCTTTTCACCGAAATTGAGAGTTATTGAATTGTTTATTGTGTTATTAGGTGATATTGTGTGTAATTATGTGTTATTGAATGAAATAGTATTTAATTGCACGATTTCTGTAAATATATTTGAGTGGTTTTGTATGTTAATAAGTGTTCTTGTGTGTTTTTGAATTGTTTAGTGCGTTTTTGCGTGTTATTTTATGTATTATTGAATTAAATATTGTTTTATCGCCCGATTTCTGTTGTTTTCTGTAAATATATTTGAATGGTTTTGTGTGTTGATTAGTGCTCTTGTGCGTTTTTCACTGAAATTGAGAGTTTTTGAATTGTTTAGTGTATTAGTAGGTGTTATTGCGTGTAATTATGGTGTTGTTGAATAAAATATTGTTCAATTGCACGATTTATGTGAAAATATTTGAGTGGTTTTGTGTCTTAAGGAGGAGTTCTTGTGTTTTTCACTGAAATTGATAGTTTTAAAATTGTTTAGTGTGTAACTGCGTGTTATTGTTTGTAATTATGTATTACTGAATGAAATATTGTTTAATTGCACGATTTCTATTGTTTTCTAAAAAAGTATCTGAGTGGTTTTTTGTATTGATTAGTGTTATTGTGTGTTTTCGAGTAAAAATTGAGCGACATACCTATACCCCCCGTGTTGCAGTTTTTGATATACCAAATACTGATTCTTAATACAGCTAACACATCTGTAAATACATTCCAAAATACATTCCATAAATACACTCAAAGGCAAAAAACTTTTTAATACTGCTAGAAGTCTGTGAATGAAATGGAAATTAGTACCAAAGACTGGACACTTCTAAGCTAGTCGCACAACCACCGTGAGATATTGACAAGAATGACATAAGACGAAGACTGGTTACAATTCTGGAAAGGACCAGGCTAAAATTTTTTACTCGTAACATTGGATTTTTGACATCTTTTACAGAAATACTTTAACTTTTTGGTGTAGTGTTTTAACATTGAATAATTTCTGATTAATTTTTAATGTTTGTTATTAAAAATATATATAAACAATATTTTCATTTTTTTTTTAAATACATTGAGCAGAAGGTCATTAATAAAAAAATTAAACATGTGCAAATGTGCAATGGTACAAAATGGGATGAAAGGGAAGCAGAAGTTTCGCTGAATGAAGAAAAAACCAAAAAGTACAGCCAAGATTTTTTTTCGTTCGAGGCAGTTTATATATAAGGTACACGAGTCGGTCGCCGGCTCGTATTCAGAAAAAAGTAGAATACATCACGAAGACATTATATTACCTTTCGTTGACGAGTTTATCACTGAAAGGGTTTCTAGGTCTTCGCTTCATTATATCTGATTCTGCCTCTTCGTACGCCAGGGAAATGGCAGGAACCTGAGTTCGGCCAAACAAATACATGTCAAAAAAAACAAAAACAAAAAAACAACACAAAAACAAAATGGTCGGATATGAGAGAGATCGAACACTCACATGCTAGCACTGCTCCTTGATTTTGCGTAGTCAGTATGTGCGACATTTTTATTACTACTTCAATATCTTTGCTGCTGAATTTTTATTTTGAACATTACTATATTTAAATTCCTTTTAAGTTTTGAAAAACTGAAAAAATTGTACTTTTCGTTATTGGTAGCGTTATTCATTTAAACACCTGCATCTAACATCAAATGAAAGAAAGGCGGCATTAGAAACTTATTATGCCGGGTATTGGAAAAAATTAGGGGCGGCAAAGATAACAAAAACAGACTAATTCCATAAAGTCTTTGAAAAAAGGAATAGAGTATATATGTGAGAGATAGAGTAAATGTTATAAATTTTAATGTTTCGAATAATTTTTTAGGACGGGAGAACGTAGAAAAAGGGTATTATAGATATTATGTTGGTCGACAAGGTCGTAGAAAATTTTTTAGAGTAAATTATTTGAAATTTCTCAATAAAAGATCATGTGAAATATAACGGTAGATATTCTATCGTTAAACCCTTTATATAAAAGTCCGATCTAAGTCTTATTATTTTTCTCTTTACTTCCATTACAGTCCTTGCTATATCCTTGACTCCTCCCCATAACTATACCAAGCAAAGGGCAAACCAGTTTTTTTTCCTTCAAAAATCATCTGGATAAAGCTTTTACTTTTACGTATCTATCTTTTTCAATAGCACTGCTGTCTAGTTTCCTTTATTCTCCTTCCAATACCCTTCTTTGTCCTTCAGAGTCCCTTCGTGTACCCTCCTCTCAAACTTTTTAAAATAATCAATCTAGTTTTCGTGATATCTAATTTGTATTAATTAAAAATTAACTGATTTGAAATCCAACAGCAAAGAAGACTGTGATGTGGAATACATTTAAAGGACTTTTTGCACATCGATTGACTGAACTTACACAAATAAAAAAAAAATAATTGTCGATATTGAAAATGGTAAAAACTATTGTTTCTATGACTAAGTACATTACAAGGCTAAGTGCTAAGCAAGGCAACTACGCGTCATGGGATAAGGGAGTGTAATTTTTGTGTCAGTTTGTTTATTAAAAATAAATTTATATATGTACCCCATTAATAAATACTATAAGAGTTTTTAGGAGTATGATAAGTTGAGCCAGACGTTTGCATTTAAATCTAGAGTCGGTCAAATATAAGTTTGTGTATGTTCATGTTTTAAAGTAAATGAACGACGATGAACGTAACTTGATGAACAAACAAGTTCAGCGAAGAAAGGTAAACGTGATTTCTAAGGATGTGAAATTGAAAGCAGGTGAGGAGGATCATTAATATTATTATTCTATTGACAAGTCGTAACGACTCTGTCTAATTTAGTTAAAATGTAATTAGTAGATGATTCCATAGTATTGTATATATAAATATGTACAGTTGTATTTAAAAAATGATACAGATATTAAAAAAGACGTTAACGTCAGCCGGTTTTACGCAGGATGATGTTAACGTATATTTCTAATATTTGTACCTTTTTTTGAATACCACTACATAAAATAAATCCGGTGAACATAAGAAGTAGTTTTTCTTCAAATAAGTCATAGGGTCGAGAGTGAATAACATGCACTTTATCTCTGGTGCACCTCCAATATATCGACATTTGTATAATATAGACAATTTTAAAGATATCCTGTATATTGATAGGAATACTTTCATATGTATATCAAAGTGGTGCATTACACGTTTTTTTTTAATATACCAAAATATGTTTAGGTGTTATTTGTAAAAATAGAAAGTATTCAATAAAAATTATTTATTATTGAGTTATTAGTAACAACAATATTTAACTGATCCCAGATTTAAAAGCAATACTGAGAAGATTTCTGTAGAAAACTTGTTCTTACTGGAAAACTTTTGGTCGTTGAAGAAAGAAAATTTATAGAGCCATAGAATTATTTAACAATATATACTTATAAATATCAAGAACATGGATGTAATTAATAGTTTATTTCGTCTAAAAGATGGAACAAGACATTTAATTACGTTCTAAAAGTTTACTGTCAAATTACTACCAATTACAGGGTGAATCACGACCTACGAGATGGAGTTTCATAGCGAAATGGAGGAAGTTTTAAAATATTTGTTATTTTAGAAAATATACGAAAATTATAATTTTCCTCCTTTTGCCTCCAAAATTACTGTGCTTAAAATTTTGAAAAAATACAGAAAATAGTTGTTGAAAATAGAATTTCGGTTGTCAAAAAATTTCTTCAAATAATGTTTGTAAGCTGGGATAATAATTTAATTAATAATTTTAAAAAAATTTAATGAATTACCAAAGAAATATTTTCCTTTCAGTTCAGTTCTACAGAAACCTTTGCTCAATATCCAAACGTGGCCAACTATAACTTTATGCAAATACCATGGGTTAACCTCAACCAATTTTTTTTAGTACAGCCCCATGCAGATTTGTTTAATTTTGTTTTTAATTTCACAACACCCAGGCATCAGAGTCGTTTAGTATTGATAAACCTATACACTTTATTTAAAAAATGTAAGTTATCATTATTTATAGAGTTAGTATATAAAAAACAATTTGAATGAAAAAAAATGCACCTATTATTGACAAGTTTATCAGTTATGGGATTTCTCGGGGGTCTCTTCATAATATCGCTTTCAGCTTCCTCATAAGCCAAAGAAATAGCAGGCACCTATAGTAATTTGAAAAAAAATCAAAAAGAAAATAGAAATTATAAAAGAAAAATGTCGCAAAGTTCTGGTTTTAAAGTAATAAAATCATTAAAATACTTTCTGCCAACAACATAAAAACAATTCCGTTTATAGGGGTCGATATTTTTGGAAGTCAATAGAATGTATAAAAAAATAGTTTCAACAGTATTGGCTTTCTCTCCCTAAATTTTTGACACTAAAGAGATTTTCTCTTTGATTTTTTTGCCTAAAAATATCCTTATTTATTCATTTCTGAAACGTCACTTCAACTTTATAGCGCTGTATCTCAATAGAATCATAAATTGCATAAGTAAAAAATATTGCAAAGTTTAGTTTAACATTTTTTTAGTTTTTGTCCTAACCGTGAAATCTTTATCACGGGCAAGTCAAGATGTGGACTTACAGTCGCCATTGGAAAAATGTCATTTTAAAGTATAACAATCCCCTAGAAAGTTTTCAAAGCGCTATAAATTCTCAATGAGATCAAGAGTAGGCGCTACAGTCGCTGTTGCAAATATTTTTTTACCTTTATTCTATAGGACAAATAATAAAAAAAATTGCGCATTTTTGAACGGCTATTTTAAAAAAATATATTTTTCTAAAAGTGGGTTCATTATTTGGAATAAAAACTTAATTAATTTGTTGCCAAAAGATTTGAATCTATCCTAGAATAACGTCGAGTTGCACATCATTATTTTAGTCAAAATATTAATTAGTTACCAAAAATATCGACAACCTGCTTAATTAAATATTTTATCGACAAGAAATAATGAGATTTATGTTGTTGACAGATCGAAAATATTTATAGCTTCGCCTAAACTAGAGAGCTTAACTTGGAAAGCTTCGAATGGAAGAAAGATCAAGAATCTTAAAAAAAAGTTAGCAGAGAAACGAGAAATTCATTTTAACGTACCTTGACTATGTTTATCCTTAATATATATATTTTTTTTCGCAAAATGTATAAAACTCTACTAGTTACTTATTACAGAGGAGTATGCATAAATCGCAGTATTTAAATTTATTAGTAAAATTAGAAAACATACAAAATTACACCAACTATGCTTCTATCACTATACCAAATATTTTACCCTTTCAAGGCGCCCAAAATATTATAAAAAAAAGGAGCCATCGTATGGTCCGGACCTAGCACCCTAGCTAATTTAAGTCGACATAAAATGAATATCGTATGATAATGTAGTAAGTTCTTTAAAAAAGAACATCCCAGCGATTAGGTGGCTCATCGTGTTTTCCAGTCTCCCTGTATTACAAGGTGTAAGGGAGATAGGTCTAATAGTACTTTTGTACTGCTGTAGGAGTATTTCTCATGATAGATAGATAGATAGAATTTAATGATCTTACAATATCAAATGACATATAAGATAAGGTTAAAAAAATATATAAATATAAAAACGTGGAATATACAGAAAATATTACAACAAACTAGAAACACACATGCACATAAAAAATTATATCAAAATTTAAAATCAAACAAAGTATATGTTGCAGTTCAGACAAAATTCACCGAGTATTTTCAAAATACTCCTCAACCGAATATGGACACATATCAATCAGATAGTTTTTAGTTTTCTCCTTAAATTTATGCTCCAAGACAATATCTTTGAAACATTGTGGGAGTCTATTATAAAGTTTAATTCCCATTACTATTAGGTGATTTCTTGCAGATTTCTATACGCTGGTAAGGTATAGAGAAATCTGATTTACATCTTGTGTCATGTGCATGAATGTCACTAATCCGCAAATACTTGCTTTTATGATGCTGATGTGATTAAATCCAAAATATAAAGGCTATACATAGTTAAAATTCTCAAATTTATAAAAACGTGCCGACAGGAGTCTACAAATGAGATGTTTGAAATACACCTTCGAATTCTTTTCGGTGACAAAAAAACATTTTTAGCATGAGAAGAACTCGTGATACATGGTACCCGTGATGCCCAGACATGCAAGTCTTTGTACCTTGCTTAGTCTCATCATCATAAATAGACCCACTCACCACAAACCTTACCTAACCTAGTCTCATCATGGCCATTACTTGCAGAGTATTTGGTCAACCTACCGAAGAAACGGTATTTACCACCTTGTATGTATTTAGGTATATTCACTGAGACCTAAAAGATCTATTTTGCCCCTTACTTCTACTTAGTTCCTGAGGAAAGTCTCAGAGACTAGTAGCTTCTTTAGATCTATTTCCCGAAAGAATTTTAGGATATCCGCAGGCTTTAGTTTAGGTAAGTGTCCCTCTTTTATCCAGTAGCCTCCTAGGTTTCTGTATTGCTATGCAACGCGCAAGTATGTGGATGGAGGTTTCTTCTTCCATTCCAAAGAATCCACATTCTTCTTGCTCCACTATATTGAGCTTTTTAAGGTTCCCGTTCAGGCGACAGTGTCCAATCAGGACACCTGTCACTTTACGACCATATTGTATATCCAATACAGGATGTTTTAGCCTCAATTTTTTTTTCAAAGAAGCGTGTGGTCGGTACTAGTGTGGTCACCGCTATTATTACTACTTTTTGTAAATTTTGGTTCAAGTTTTGAGTCAATGAATACCACGAGATACATAAACGCATAGTTAAATTAAATTTCGTATGTTATTCAGTGAAATTATAACCGCTTTACCTCTTAAATACATATTCCTCTTACTACCTCTACTGAATCTCAAGTGATCAAAATATAATCGATTCAAAGTCAGTGCAAATTTAACTTAATAAAAAAAAGTTTTCCCAAATTCTACATGCTGCTGATAAATTTCGATATAAGTATAATTGATGTTGTTAAATTGTCAAGTTGTACCTTTCGTTTACTAATTTATCCGACCATGGATCACGTGGACGTCGTTTCATAATGTCCGATTCGGCTTTTTCATAAGCCAGTGATATGGCCGGCACCTTTTTTACAAAAAAATTAAATCAAACCTGTTTTAATCTGATGCCTTCTAGATTATATAGTTTGGGGTAAAAATAATTATAATTTTTCTTTGAAGGTGTTGGTATTCAAAATTAATCCTATCTTAAAACTCGCCCTGTATTTAAATCGAAATATATTTTTCGCCTAATGCAATATGTTTCAGAACAATGCTTTTTTTTGTACTATTTCGTCCCTAAAAAACATTTTAACCAATATATTTATATATGTTCCACATACAGGGAGAGCAGTTATATGTGAGTACATTTACCCAAAATTCAATACCAACATCTCCAAACAAATCAAACTCATGAAAACTGATACTTACCATATCTGTTCCCAAATCGATGCACAGAATTGTAACCGTGCCCAAAGGTAAAGGAACATCACAGAGGATAAAGGCTAGGAAAGGAGAAATTTCTGGTATGTTCGATGTCAGAGTATAGGCAATGGATTTTTTAAGATTATCGAAGATAAGTCGACCTTCTTCCACACCTGTAACGATGGAAGCAAAGTTGTCATCTAGTAAAATCATATCGGCGGCCTGTTTGGATACGTCCGAACCTGCTATACCCATAGCTACACCGATGTCGGCTTTCTTCAAAGCTGGAGAGTCGTTTACACCGTCACCTTAAATTGAAGATAAAATATATTTAACATAATCCAAAAAAAAACATACCAATCACTAAAGTTGTCCTGACTCCATTTTACAGAAAAATAAGAATAACTTTCACGACCTAAAGCGATCCTACAAACATACCTAAAGATCATTATTTAACGTAAACCTTCTGACTAGGGCTTTACACTGGCACACTACATTTTGTCTTCTTCCTGGTCAAACCTTCAACATATTATATCCTCCACCAGAACAATATTACTCCAATATATAGCCCTTGAGCTAAAATTTCTATAGAAATTCATCTGGAGGGTTCTTTATAGATCCTGCGCCAACCTCTCCTTAGCTAGTTCTTCAGTTTTCTGTGATATGGAACCCTAGCTAGAATGACTTTATTATGATTGTATGGGGGGCTGGGCGGCGATCCAGCACTGTAGACTGTAGTGGATCGCCTCTGATGCGATAAATACGGTGAAGCAGTGTCGAACGCGGTTAGTACAGGTGACCACTGGAGAAACACTGTCGTAGTACAGCCTGCAGCGAAACACTTTAGACTACAAGGGTGAGTAGCATATCACAGCTCGCAGACATTATACCAATGAGCACGAGGTATAATGTAGATATGTCGTATTTTTGATGAGACGTAAAACCGAGGTACCGAGTCCATGGATGTTGGGCTTGATAGAGAACCCTACCACTGGTTGGAACAATAGTGGGTTCGGCAAAATTTCTGGTAAGGGGTAGTGTGCTCCTGGCTCAGTTGCAGAATTAGACCGACGTTAAATAACACAGAAAAAAAAAGATTGTATGGTGGAAGTTCATAGCTTTTGGTGAGGAGGTAGGAGTATGTACAGTTCCTCATTGCTCACCTTTTATACTAGTTAAGATTCGATGCCATGGAAGGACCAGAATGAATATTAAAAAAAAATGAAGGAAATTGAACTAACAAAGTAAAAGATGGTTAGATAAGTCACTGATGCCCGATTGCACCACCTTGGCTTAACAAGTAAGCCAGGCTTAAAAAATTAAGCTCGCTGCACCGTTATCTGAGCGAAGCTAGCATGCACGAAATTTTAAGCACAGCTTTGTCCATTCAAGTGAATACATACGGTATTGTAAGTAAGCGTTGCTTTACTAAGCAAAACTTGGTGCAATGAGAGATTGGAATTATCAGTAAGCTGCACTTTGTCAAGTCTTGCATTTAAGCTTAACTGGTTCAATCGGGCATGAATGAAACTATTTATAAATTCGTTAAAATCATTGATGGATTTTCGTTTCTGGGTCAAAAAAAGAAGTAATCGAGCTAAGGTATTACGTGAATATAAAACACTCCTTCAATTCAATCTAATTGCGGGATGTCCAACCTATTTAAAAGGCCACTTTACAGTTACGACAAATGATATAATTGCATAATAGACAAACGGGATGTGACGCGTGGTCTCTACAATTTTTCAAGGCTATTATCATGTCGGTGTTAAAAGTGATACCATTAATTTCTATTATATCACATGTTTCAATCGTTTTATTGATCAATGATTTTTATATGCCAAATGATGGAGACGGTCTATTTATTATATACAGGGTATAAAAGAAAAATACAACGATAGCCGAACAACAATAACTGAAGAAATTATTAGAAAAATACCAAACAATAACAACAGCTTATTACACCAACATCTTGTTTCACTGTGTATAAAATTTGATTGGGACACCGTATATTTTGCAAAAAAATGTACGGGAGTGAGATAATATACTGAAAATTAAAAATACCATTCAAATGGAGAAAATCAGGACAGCTTTTTAGATTATACAGTGTGTTCGTAAAGTATGGAATAAATTAATTTCCAGCTAAACAATTTTGAGAAAAAAAATTTTACTTAATAACCGATTTTACTTAATAACTAAATATACAGGGTGAATTCCTGTGAGTGATTAAGTGTCGATAATTTTTTTTTAAAAGCACATCCTGTATATTTTATGTTTTTTGGAATTTACATTTCCAGGTAATTCCAAAAATATATTGGATCATCAAGTATTGAAGATGCATTCATTTCAAAATCAGTAACCGTATGTTCACAAGGAGGGGTACTATCTCCCTATTGTGGTCACTGTTGATGGATAACTTGCTCGAAAGAAGAGGGGTAAAACTGTGAGCCGACGACTTTTGGCAAGCCCCAAGTCAGGGCATATCTCCCAAAAGATGTTGGAAGATGTTTACAGTTGATACCAAAGTGAATAATAGTTCACCAGGAAAAGGAAATTGGAAGATCTCCCTCCAATTCATATGTGATGATTGTGAGATCGATTCTCACATATGGAACTATTGCTTGATTGTCAAAAGCTTCACAACCGAATGCCCAAACAAAGCTCTCTGGTATACAGACTCTAACAATTAGTGTTGTCATTATTACCACACCATCAGAAGCCACGCAAATCCTCTCCTCAATGGGAAAACTTAAGTTATCTGCTCTAGATCCTTGGCCATTTAAGTATGAATACTAATGAAAAGGCGCCAGGTGGTTCTTTTCAAGTACTCTATACATCCTTCGAAGCATGCCTCCAAATAAAACTACAGCAGGCATGACCTGCGTTGTCTAACAGGCCTTTTAATAGACCATTGTTTCCTGAATCATCATCATATAGTAAGACTCGGACTTTCGGAAGATCCAAGGCCCAAATCGGGTATCTAATATTTGGCTATATCTCTCGCCCTCAGACTTGAAATATTATTCGTCTAATAGACCAACAAACCTAACTTATATTTAGTTTTTACGTAAAAAAACAGTGAATTAAAAATCCATTCTTTATAAACAAGTGTATATAAATAAATCAAATAATTACCTGTGACAGCGACAATGGCACCCATCCGCTGACATCCCTCCACAATGATGAGTTTCTGCTGCGGAGAAGTCCTAGCAAATACAATTTCCGTGTGATACCTCAAAATTTCATCCAATTGATCACCTGACAAATCTCTAAGATCAGAACCGTGGATTACAGCTGCTTTAGCTTCTCTAGGATTAACTTCGGATACTGGAATATTCAATCGTTGAGCGATATCTTCGACCGTTTCGTTTCCTTCAGAAATAATACCAACAGATTTAGCGATGGCTTTAGCGGTGATAGGATGATCACCAGTAACCATAATTACTTTAATACCGGCACTTCTACACTTGGCAACAGCGTCTGGTACAGCAGCTCTTGGAGGATCAATCATGGACATAAGACCGACGAATCTTAAACCTTCTAGAGGGAAGTTGGGATCGTCACTGTTGAATTTGTAACCGATGGGATATTTGTCGGTGGGAAGCATAGAATCGCAGAAACCAAGCACACGTTCTCCAAGACCTCCCAATTCTAAGTAAGCGTTGTTGAATGCTTCTTTCATCTCTTCGTCTAATACTTTCTCTTTGCCGCAAAGGAATATCGTATTGCATCTTTCTAGAATCCTCTCCGGCGCTCCCTTCATTACCAAAATGTGACGTGGATCGTTGGGATCTTCGTTTTCGTGAACGGATACTTGATATTTATTGGTGGAGTTGAACGGAACTTCGCAGACTTTCTTATTTTTACGTCTGATAGACATAACGTCTCCAAGAGCTAGTTCCATGCATTTAAGAAGAGCAGCTTCGGAAGCATCTCCATTAACTTCTCGTTTAAGAATAGCGACACCGTCTTGACCCGGTTTAAATTCGGCTCTATTACAGAGCGTAGCGATGCGAGACAGTGCTTTGAATCCAGGACTTGTCCTATCGTACTGTACCCCGGATTGATCTTCGGTAGTATCAGCTTCAATAATTTGGTTATCGAACCACATGTGAGCTACGGTCATCCGGTTTTGAGTCAAAGTTCCAGTCTTATCTGAGCAAATTGTGCTTGTAGATCCCAATGTTTCGACGGCTTCCAAGTTTTTGACCAAGCAATTCTTCGACGCCATTCTTTTGGCAGTGAGAGTTAAACAGACAGTTACAGTAGCTAACAGACCTTCTGGTACGTTGGCTACGATGATACCAATCAGGAAAATAACAGCATCTAACCAATGATAACCGAGTATGAATGCAATAACGAAGAACGTAACTCCTAGAAAAACGGCTACTCCTGTGATTAGATGGATGAAATGGTGGATTTCTTTAGCTATTGGGGTTTCGCCAGTGTCCAAGCCGGAAGCTAGACCGGCGATACGACCCATTACGGTGTGGTCTCCACAGCTAATAACAACTCCTTTAGCAGTACCTTCTACGGCGTTAGTAGAGAAGAATGCTAGATTTTTGGTTTCCAATGGATTTTCATGGGTAAATTCGGGGCTCCTGCTTTGAGGTTCAGATTCACCGGTGAGTGATGAGTTGTCAACTTTAAAACCTCTTGATTCGATTATTCTTATATCAGCCGGGATTCGATCACCAAATTTGACTTCTACTACGTCGCCTAATACCAAGTCTTCTGCGCGAAGTGTCAATTTTTCTCCTTCTCTAAGCACTGTGGCGAATTGAGGTACCATGTTTTTGAAAGATTCCATAATTTTAGAACTCTTACTTTCTTGATAATAAGAAAATATACCTAGAGGAGATACATTGTAAATATTGGGACATCGGCGAGTGCTCTAAATGTAATTTAAAAGGAATTTCAAACAGTGCTACAATGTCAGAGAGAATTTATTACTATAAGTGGACAACCCGCACAATTTCTCTCGTAGTTTTCGCAGTTTTTTAGAATTGTCTGAGATTTTGGTTTGAAAATTTTCTAATTCAAAATACTATGCAACAAAACTATTTCTTTAACCCAAAATACAGGGTTTCCCAGGGAGGTGAGATTTTTTTCTGAACAATTCGCGATTTCGACCACCGTAGAGGGCGCTGCGAGACGTAAATAAATATTGTCAGGATTGTCAGTAATCTCCTTGTTTATGGCGTTAGTTTGTATACGGACTTCATTGTTGAGTTGTATGTTTTAGTTGCTTGCGAACTATAAAAAAGTGGTATTTTGGATTTTTGTGTGTGTTTTGGACATTTGATTATAGTGTGTGAAGGAAAATAACAAACTGTGAGGTAATATAACGTTTTGCAATGGTTCAAAATAGGTATCAAATCAGATCCTTTTCAGTTATCAACAGTCATGGAAAACCAGGAGGTATACAGGGACATGGAAAATACTTTCATTTTCATGTACCTGCAAAGCTGGAGCTTCAAGAAAATGCAAACACATTTCAGCCACACTTTTGATATGTACAAGGTAATTTTTTTCTTGACTTGAAAAGGACTTATTAATTCAGATTGTGTTATTGATTGCAGGGGAGGTGTTTTATCACTTGAGACATTGTCAAGCACTGATGTGGAGTGCTATTGGAGGACTCACAAGAAGGCAGTTGAGGAGGATTACGAGGCCCAACCAATTAGCCTAACTGTTGTGTCAAGAAGATGGCTGCGAGGAAACTTTGTAGGCCACTTTCACAGGAAGAGAAAGAAAGATGTTCGTCTTTATTGATATCCAGTCATCCCTATTCTGCACTGAGTAAGCATATGTGAGTATTTGACCAGAAAAATAAGACTAAAAAAAACATTGCTTATAAAAATTTCTTTATTTACAGACAGGGGCGTCGAACAGTGACAACAAAAGTTGATGTGGAAGACCTCAACAAAACAGCAATCCTATTTTTGTTCGAACAACAAAAAATTTCCTACCTAAAAATGAAGAAGGCCAATAATTATAGTATTTGAAAATTGAGAAAATGTTCAAAGGCATTTACCTTTAAAACTTGAGCTATTCAAAAATTCTTCTTCTACAAACATGTTTCTACATTTTGATAACAAGACACAATTTCACAAATACAAATAAAAGAATCAAATATCAACCTCCACAAAAGAAGCCAACAGAAAATAATTTGCGATTACTCACAAAGTAGGTTTACGATTGATCCGCCAGGGGGCGTCTAGACTTTTAAAATGGCCAATAACAATAAAAAATGGTAATTTTGTCGATTGTTTCCAAAGAGTTTTGATTTTCAAATAAACTAAAACCGATTATATATTTTTGGAAAGGAAAAAAACGAATATTTAATCTAAGATCAAAATATATAGGGTGTATTGTTTAAAAAATTGATTTTAAAAGTTCGGAAATATTTTTTAAACTGAATCAGAAATTTCTAGGACACTTTGTACTTAAATAACCTTGTTCCATACACTAATGTCATTATTAATAAGATGTAACTACAATTCTTGACATTCGTATATTCCAAGGATGCTTTGCAATTGAATAATTTGAAAAATCAGAGCAATCAGCATAAAACATTGCGAAATTAATGACTACATCCATTCTTTTGAGTCTAAACTACGAGGTATGGAGAAGAAATAAGTATACAGATGCAGTGCGTACTTGATATGAAGATTTGTCAACAATGTATTGCTTTTGCAGCATCCGTATTCTGTTTTATTTGTATTTTGTAGGGTTTGTTAAAGACAAACTTGGGTTCAAATGCAAATGCAATACGCATATACACAGACGGCTCAAAAACCAAAGAAGGCTCAGGATGTGGAGTTTACTCCAGATCACTAAGCCTAAGAATATCAAGTGGGGAATGGGAAATATACCAGCGTGGTTCAAACAGAATTGGCTGGTATCTCAATTGCCACAAAAGAATAATAATCTGCACTGACAACAGAAAAACCCTATTAGCCTTGAACATACAACGAGTTACATCAGGGCTAGTATTAGAGTGCCATCAAGATTTAGCTAATGCCTCGGAAGATAACAATATTATCCTGAGGTGGGTGAAAGGGCACGACAGGAGTAAAGGTAACCGCATTGCCGATTCTTTAGCCAGGGAATCGGCTGGACTAAGAATTTTAGGACCCAGCGACACCTACGGCCTGACGAGTTCGGTAATTGCGGAACTAGCTAAACCTTACAACCATGCTCAGTCCCAAAAGAGAAGGGATGAAATCAAGGGATGAAATCAAGGGATGCAGTCTTGCCAGGATCACCCTGGGAAGCTGGCGTCGAAGAAATATTTGGCGATGACCAAGAAAAACCTACGCTTAACAGTAGGATTTCTGACTGACCACTGTCTGCTAAGGAAACACCTCCATATAATGGTGCTAGTGGATGTGCAGGATGTGTGAACAGGAAGACCAAAATGTCAGGCATGCCTTATGCGAGTGCCCGGAGTTATCGTCAAGGAGATGTCTCCTAGTGACCTGTCCACCTTCCTGGAAAGGACAGGATGGACGATGACCTAGGAGGACAACTCCTCGGGAGGACGTACAATGGGTCGCTCAAACTCACCCTCCCCACTTTACAGATACAGATGTCAACAATGTAAAGAAAGAATTGCAGTAAGGACTGCCACCATAAAAAAAACTTAATATATTTTAGGGACACAGATCATATATACTATTTATTAAAGTTAAGAGTAGTCGCCAACCACTTAGATGTACTACACAAGTGAGATAGCGATATGGATTGTTTCATATCGACGGTTATTGGTTAAGCATATTCGAGCAAACGCCCAACCAGTGCAAACATGTGTGAACATCTTTTTTTAGATTTTATGTCAACTTTCGTCACAACTTCTATTTAATATTTTCTCCTAACATACATGTTTAATAAAATTACGTTAAAAAACGTAAATAAAATAGATAGTAGTTTTAATCACGACTAAAGACAATCGGCTAATAATAGTTTATTAAGGACCACCTATGATTATTTGAATTAGGAAGCAAATCTGGAGATTATTACGACGAGACAAATTCTAAAAATTATGGGAAATGGTTAGAAGAAAAACTTATAGCAAATTTACCTTGATGAAAACATACCGGACGAAAAATTGAAATATTCACTGACAGCCAGGCTCTGCTTAAAGCTATCAGAAATCCAACAACTAGGTCTAGACTGTTAAAAAAACTGCAAAGAATCCCTTAACATGCAGGCAAGAGACAACAAAGTGTCTCTTATATGGGTGCCGGCGCATGAGGGGATTGCAGGTAATAAATGGCGGACCCGTTAGCTAGAGAAGGCCCTAAAGGAGACTTCATAGGTCCAGAACCATTCTGTGGAATCACAAAAGATTGCATAAGAGCGGAAATCGGGAGCTGGCTAGGTAGGGAACACCAACTCAAATGGAGGTTGACACAAGGGCACCGTCATACATAGAGTTTACTTAACAAGATAGACAAGGAACTCTCAACCAGGTTATTTAAACTGGGTGAGAGATATTTGAAGACAGTTACCGACCTGGTGACTGGACACTGCACCCTGAAGAATCATCTGCACAAAATGGGCAAAGTTAGTAAACCTATGTGTGCAGAAAATGTGAACTTGACGATGAAACACCTACTCACATACTCTGCTTCAGCGAGAGACGAAATCACTTTGGAGAGTAATTAATACAACCGTTACAACTACTGAAGATCGCTCCAGTCAAACTAGTGGCCTTTATTGAAGACACGAAGCTTCTGGTATGGAAGTAGATAACAAGGGAAATGGTACAAAGATTCAGTTCAAGTGCCTGGGCTGTTGAACACAACCCAAATGAGTGAATGAATGAATAAAAGGTATAAACAATAGCAAACTAGGCACTCTTTAAAAATTGGTTTCTCGGCAACACTAAAATTGTAAATAGTGTAAGGTGCAGATGGATCTCAGTACGTTAGCAAAAGAAATCTTATTTTGTACATCCATTTCGTAAGTATAATAATTGATGTACGACTTGAACCGACGCCACTGCCTATCATAATTTATTCGTCTGACGAATAGTTGTCGGTCGGGCGGAGTCGTAATCTCCATAGGCTCATTTTAGTAGATCTAAATAATTGGCGACTACTATACCCTATTTTATTTTTTAAACTGTTTCAAAACGGTTGAAATTCCTCCTAAATGTATTTAAAATGAAAAAAAAAAATACCTGTAACGATAACAACGGCAGCTAATACGATGCCAAGATAAAGATTATCATCTGCGGGTTCTTCTACCGTACTAGCCTGTATAGAATAAGCTATAAAACAGAGGATTGCACCAATCCAAAGTAAAAGGGCGAAACCCCCAAACAGGTTTTTGCAGAATTTCACCCATTCGGGAGTTGTTTTTGGTGGTGTAAGGGCATTGGGTCCGTCCCTGTCCAAATTTTCTTTCGCTTTTGCATGACTAAGACCCTGGAATCGAAAAAAATATTAGTGCACTGACATTTTAAGCGGGAAATCGTGAACGTCAAAAACAGCGAGAACATACTGCTCAAACACGGCAGGGAAATGGAAGCTTCCATTCTCTTTTTGTCATCAGTTCTAGTTTGTAGCATGGAGGTCGCAAATTTTGTCAATATAGTCAGTTTTTGTACTATCCCAGTCTTAGAAGATCCTTCGAGTAACCTCAACTCTTTTATTTTTAATATTTGTATTTGTATCCTTCACATCTTTTGTCCCAAATAGAATGATGCCGTTAGTTTTGTGTATATTTCCCCCGGCGTTTTCCTCTCTATGTTATTACACTAAAATATTGTCTACCGTTTTATTTTACTTACGTTTTCGGGGTGTGTTTGAAATCTTTGATATAGTTCTTCCGGTGATATCTTGTGATAATCGATGTCTAATTCTTGTTTTAAATCATCTAAATCATCTGCTTTCCTAGCTTTCTTCATCTTCCTTCGAGACTAAAATACAAAAAAGTTACTAGCTCCCACATTATTTGATAAATTTTATGTAAATGGGTCTTTCGGAGTGGATGGTGGCGATGTATTTGATACATACGAGTATAAACAATACAAGAGGAAAAAATATAAACAAACGCTAGTTTTATCCATCCACTTAAGGTGTGGCTAACAACACTAGTTAGGGTCGTATTTCTCGATATTTTTAAGAACTTATATTGAAAATAACTTTAAATTCAAATTTTGAGATAAGTTCCAAAATCGTTGATATAAGTTATTTTGAAGTATCTAATAACCAATTGTGATAGTATTTTTTTCAAACTTTGAGGTATAAAAGAAAAAATATAAGTTGTACAGAAAAAATTACTTATATCAAAAATTTCTGAGCTTATCTCAAAAATTCGCATTTAAAGGTGAACTAATATAGTATATTTTATCTAAAAACAGCTGAATATCTTTTAATTTTTCAATATCCCCAAAAACACTCATTTTTTTTCAATAATGACTGCTTCGTTGCCTTCGGGTGTGGAGTAGAGTGGATTAACATATAGATTTTTTTAAATACAAATTGTATCCATTTTAAACTGTTTCAACTTTTAATTTGTGGAATCTGTCTACTCGTATTAAACATATTATCTATATCTTTGTAAAGACTAATACATAATTGGGTGTCCCAGGAGTTCGTACCAAGGTGATAAAAATAATTATAGATTAATTAGTGCCTTATTTTTGGTAAATTCAATCTATTTGCCTTGATAAAACCTTCTTCATTATTTCATTGTCGTACTTTTGATAATATAAAACTGAAATTTTTAATTGTTTATAACAAGGAATCAGCACATAAACGATGCAAAGCCAGCAAATACAAAGGAAGTTCGAATGAATTACCAAATTTCAAAGCCAAAATGTCAAATGATGTTTACAAAAGTCTGACGTCACGTGCTACTAATTCATATTTGCGCTAAGATGGCAGATTGTCATTTTTAAGCATGACGTATCTGTATTCTGTATAATTGTTTCAGTGACTTTTAGTGCTCGATAGCGCCTATTCCCAAATTTCATTGTTAAAAATGAACATATCGTATTTTCCTTATATTAGAATAATAAATCTTCAAGGTTAGTGACTTGAATATCATATCGAGTATGGTTCAACTTCCTACGGAACATAGTCTAACTGGCAACATGATAAGAATTAAAAGTCCATAGGTGTATTAAGATTACTTTAATTGACCTTCACAAATTTACGTTTGAATTTTATACTGAACGGAAACATCAAAATATAGATTTTCAAGTAAAATCAGAAAAAGAGAGCCATGGAAGAAAATGTTTCCCCGATGCCAAATCCTGCTTTCAAATTGAAAAAACTTCCAGCACCAAGCCATGGTTTAAGACACCAGTTTAACTGTAGATTAGATTTGATGAGGTGGCTAATCGGCTATTCCGCTGCGACCTCTGCAGATCTATTTTGGTCCTCTGAATCTAGACTACATTCTCCAGCGTCCAGCTTCACTTTTTTAAAATAGCCAATCAGCCTCGAGACTGAACCTTTCATGTAATTTCTTGCCGGTGGCTACTCATCGACTAGTACAAGAAATCGCACATGCAGGTAGTCGCACTGGCATAGGATATGCTCTGCTGTTTCCTCTTCTATGTGACAAAATCTGCACATAGCTTCGTCTGTCAACCCCATTAGCCTTGTGTGCCTGTTCAGCTTACAGTGCCCTGTTCACATACCTACTACGGCTTTGACAGTTTTCCTATCTTTGCTTATTAGGTCTGTCGGAAATTTTGGCGATTGTCCTCTAATAAACTGCTTCGCCTGTCTCTGTCCTCTTGATTTTACCCACCATTCTAGAGATTTGTGTGCCACCCACTTCCTTATGACCATATTTATTGTTGACTTTGGAACTTTGCAGAAGGGTTCCGGTCCAATGAATGGCATTGATGATGAGCCTAGTCTGACCGTTTTATCCGCCAGTTCGTTGCCCTTAAGACTCAGGCTATCATGACCTTGCAATGGTCTCCAAGTGCGTTCAAGGCACCTTTGCAATCCCATACTAGCTTAGTGTCTTCTGTGCAGCTTGGCTGTCCTTGAAGATGGCAACTGAACGGTATGTCCTTTTCTGCCTTTTAATTCCAAACAACGTAGAGGTGAATTGCCGTCGCTTCCGCTTGGAAAGTTGTGACATACTTAGATAAGATTATTGGAATAGCTATTCTTTTAGCCCTACAATTCCGGCACCTACACATATTTCTGCCTTGGAGCCGTCCGAATACCAGGTTTCCTCAGTCGGTATGGGTGCACCTTTCTTCCAGTCTTACCTCCCTGGTATAGTTATTTGGAACTTTAACTATAGATACAACATAATAATTATATTGTCCTTACTCCACAAACATTACACACCTGCTGTGGTAAATATCCTTTAATTTATTCTACGATAATTTGATTGAATTGGAATCAAAGAATTGTTCTGCCTATCGTGGAAGTATTTAATTTAATTCCGGCAATTTGATCGATTCCGAGCCAGACTAAAAATAGTAAAACTAGGCTGAACCTACGTCATGATTAATGACTGTTAACACAATCGATTATGCAATTTGTTACTTAGCAACCTTAAACTGCAAAGGTAGAAAACTGTATTCAAAGACAAAAATGGAAAAAGGAAAAGTTCAACATTCCCGGATGACTGTGAAGTTGTTTACTAAATGTAGATTACATTAGTTGTTATTAGGTGAGTGCTGGCCTATTACACTGCTGGCTTTATATATCTTTTGTTCCACATTACTTTCCTCAGTCCAACTCTCTTAATGAAGTCCATCAGCTTTGATAATATATAATTTTTTGACAGTGGCTTTTCATCTCCTACAGCAAAAAACAGCAAATTTGTCGTTTTGTCTTTTAATTGACAGAATCTATACATGACTTCGTCTGCCAATCCCATTAGCTTCCAGTGACTATTGAGCTTACAGTGTCCAGTTGGCATACCCACTTTTGACAGTATTCCTGTCTTTACTTTTTAAGTTTGCTGCAACCTTTGGTGAATGTTATATTACGTTATAACCCAGTGAATTTTCCTACCTTCCCAAGAATTTGAGGGCTAGCCACTTTTCTATAGCACTTTTTGTTGTCATTTTGACACGCCACAGAAGGACTTTGGTTCAACGACTGGTAATGACCAGTTTATTCTTGTAATTTCATCTGCTTTTTCATTGCCTTTATGGCACTTGTGTCTGGAGCCCAATCTACTGTAACTGGGTAACTGGGAAAGCTATCCTTTGTTTTATCCCTACCACCCCCGACGACGTATTGTAGTCGACCGTATATCAGGTTGCTTCCGCTTGCATAGATACACTTTCCTTCCAGTCTTCCCTTCCCAGTAGAGATATTTTGAATTCCTTTTCAAAGCTTTATCTTGTTGCAGTTGCGTCATTAATATTTTCCTCTGATGAAAGATTCAACGATCTTAAGCCCAACTATTGTTTGTTTAAAGATAAAATCGATCAAACCAAACCTTTTGCTTGGAGCTGGTAAACCAGGCAATTGTTGGGTATTCTACACTTATAGAAACATTCCGCAAAATAAAAGTTGAAACTACATAATAAAACTATCAATTAATTATATATATAAAAAAAGAATAAATACCTTTGGTCTACCATCAGCGGTTCTGGAGTCATCATAAGGGGTGGGAATTGTGGCAACCCGATATGAATCAGAGCGGCCATGCTGCAAAAACAAGCGACTAACATTTACTAAATGGGTATGAGATGTTGATGAAAGTCATAGACCGAGGTAAACTTACCAAATTCTTGTAGACGTTTTTTGAGTATTTCATTTTTAACGAACAACTTTTAAAAACATTTGCAAACACTATTTGCTGAAGATGCTTTTTAATTAGTCTTAGATAAGATTAGATTAAATTTGATGAGGTGGTTAACTGGCCTATTCCCCTCTTTTTATATAGCCAACCTGTCACATAGTTTCTTGGCGGTGGTTTCCTTGCACCAAGTACAAGAAACCGCACATAGCATTTTTCCTCCTTTAGGTAACAGAATCTGCAATTGGCTACGTCTGTCAACCTCATTATCATGCCAATGATGCTCACAGTGCCCTGCTAGCATACCTAGAACTGCTTCGACAGTTTTCCTTTCTTTACTTATTAGGTCTGTCATAAATTTTTCAAATATCCTCTAATGATCAGTTTCATCTGTCTTTGTTCTGGTGAGATTTCCCACCATTCTAGAGATGTTTGTTCCATGTTTATCGTCGATTTTGCGAGGAGACGCAAAAGGGTTCAAGTCCCGTTTGTTTAAATCATTGCTACTGCGATTACGTGATGAAAAAATCTACTTTGCGTGTTCTATTTGTGTTATTTACTATTTCATATAAGGTGGGAATATATAACTGCCTTTAGTCAAGATTTATTTTTATATAAATCTTTTTCTAGCACTAATATCTGTCAAGGTTAAGTTTTACACGCAAATGAAATATTCCCATTATCCCAAGATTTTTTCAATCCTTTTTTATCTGGGAATATTGAGTGAAACTAAAAAAACGACGAGAGAGTTCCAAAAATTCAGCGTAAGCTACCCCACATCGCGCTAGGAGAAGATATTGTGTGGGGAAGAGCAAAATTGCAGTGCTCTTAATTATTTTGAAATTTCTACTGACAGAATAGATTAAAAACAATGAGAAGGCGGACTCTCTTGCAAAGGAGGGTGCCTCAGGCGTTTTTATCAGACCAGAATAAACAATTGGCATCGCAATAAGCTTTGCCAAACAAACTCTAAATACCTGGACAGCAAGAAGAGCTTTAGACTTCTGGCATAATATACCAGGATTGGTCCATTCAAGGGCTTTTATACATTCTTCGAAGAATGTCCCCAAACAAATGTTAGACTATACCAGCCATAACCTACGTTGTCCAGCAGGCCTTTAAACAGGCCACTTTCATCTGAATCATCATATGCTAAGAAGACTTGGACTGTCGGAAGACCCGACTTGTCGTCTTTGTCTGGAAGATGATGAAACAGCAGGGCATATAATGTGTGCCTGCCCCGCCGCGACTCGAATCAGGAATCTGAAGGGTCTCTCTCTCTCCCTCGGACCTGAAATATCATTCACCATACAAACTAATCGGCTTTGTTAAGAAGCTGAATTTGTTCGATGAAATCGGAATAGGTATGAGCCACAATAGACTCTTGCGAGTCGCAGTGGAGGGCCTTATAGACCCACTCACCACAAACCTAACCTAACCCTAGATTAAAAACATGTAGAATGTTTGAATTTCGAAAAGTTGTTCGTATTAAATGATATGGTAATGATTAAAAAGGGGATCGAACAAAAATAAGTTTGTGAATTTTACTTTAATCGGTTTAAATAATAAACAAATAATATTATTTCGAAACTATACAACTACAGAATTTATTTTAGAGCAAAATCTTCTAAAAACCTGCAGAATTTTTTATTAAAAACAATTCTAGCTATGTATTCTTTTAAAATCTGTATGATACAATCTATTTCATTCCTTTTGTGGTTCAAGTATAGTTACTAACGTTAGTGATTGAAGAAAACGGACAAATTCTAGCACAAAGACGAATTTTTCGTCTTAAATTTATTTTTTCATGTTACATTCTTGCCACTAGTTCTTTGTGTAGATTTAAAGAAAGGAAGCTGACGGATGTTGTTATCTAATGATCTATCAAAATGCTAAATTTTTGACTTGGAGAAAGATCAAACAAAGAACTTATTGATCCACTGAAGATTTTCGTCCTTATTGATGAATTTACGAACAATAACATTAAAATATTTATAAAAAAATATATAATTTTAGTAGTTTCAGTTTGAAAAGTTCTGCTGGCTCTAAGTAAGAATTTGCTCAATCTAGAAAATAAAATGGGACTTTTCATAATAATTCATTACAACAATAACAACACATTATAGAGAAAAATTCCATTTTATTAACAAATATGGTGAAAGATGATTTAATGTAACTATTTAACAAAATATACATATGTGCATACAACAAACTCTTAAACAACATGCATAAAGCAAAAAGCTGTGCTAAAACTAAAAGTTAACAACGCATTTTGTTGAATATTAAACATAAAAATCGAGGTAAATAGTGATTTTTTATTTATTACAAAAAGCGTTGGTTATATTTTTTTATCCACACTTATGAAGCATATAAATACCACTTTATCCACTAGTGGAATAATGAAAAATACAATCTTAAATATAGCAAACCATTCAACACCTCCCAAATTTTTTTTAATTAATTTCAATAATTTTTGATGTTACACCATGTATAATTATTGTTCAATATCAGAAGTGTGAGATATCACACGGTATAGGCCTCGTTGAACTAAAGTCTGATGATCCAAAGTGCAGGTGATCTACAGATAAAAATTGATCCACATTAATTTTTAAAAGCCTTGTTGAACTATTCAGTTAACTGATCCTTGATTAACTTGTGAGTAGTTCAAAAGTTCCTAGCAATGTCATATTTGAGAAGAAGAAATGTCATTTGTGATTGTAACTGTTTTATTGTTATATTTTTTATTATTCTAAAAGTTTTGTTGTGGTATATAATAAAATAATAGATAATAAATTATAGTACAAAAAAACTAAAAAACACGCTTTAGAGGTAATCGAACTAAAAAGTAAAAAATAATTCTTAATTTAAGAATAAAATGATTAACGAGAAAATTAATGTCATTGTGGGGGGCTTTGTACTACATTTATACACTAACTCTGCATTTCGGAATAGAACTAGTAAGAAATTGTAACAATTTGTATTGAGCTATTTCCACAATGACATTAATTTTCTCGTTAATCATTTTATTCTTAAATTAAGAATTATTTTTAACTTTTAAGTTAGATTACCTCTAAAGCGTGTTTTTTAGTTTTTTTGAACTATAATTTATTTTTCACTTTTTAGTATTATATAAAAAAACTTTCGAATTAATCTGAGCGTTTAAAGTGGGTAAAAATCGAGTTTAAAGGTTGCATTATAAATGAAACACCCTATATTTTACTACTATATTGTATTGTCAACGGTGCTTGCCGTGTGCGCAAAATTTCGAATTAATCTGAGCGTTTAAAGTGACTAAAAATCGAGTTTAAAGGTTGCTTTATAAATTATACACCCTATATATTTTTCAACACGCAAAAATTTTTTTTAGCCGTGAACGGGATTAGAAGAATTTGACGTCATCGAAGACGCGCGCCTTAGCCAGCTCGGAAGTACTTAAATTGTTCGGATATACTAACAGTTATAATACAAGCCACTTGCTAGGAGAGTTACAAACAAGCTCACAAACTCACATACAGGTGAAGCTAATATAAGCGTGTTAAAAAGAGCACTAAACTTGCAACCAATTTCACGGCAACCGAAGAGGCTCTTTTGATGGCACTTGTAAAAGACTGAGATTGAGTGAAATAGAGTGTAAGAAGTATGATACTGATATCAATAACACAAGAAAAGCTCATTTAGACAAATACATTATAAATGTCAGTTTCTATTCCTAACCTCAATTGCAAAAGCTTGAAATTCTTGAACTCGGTTTGATCGCTCGCTAACAGACGATCACTTTAATTCGTATCAAACGATGATGATCTGCGATCAACTTTGATCTTTAATTAAACTAGCTTCGTACAACGAGGCCATAGAATAATTGTTAATGTTGCTAGTCCTGGTTGGGATATTGGAAAAAACCTATTTAAGTTTTGTAGGCAATGAAAATAAAAGCATTCTAATTTTAATAAACGAATTATTAGGGAACGAACGAATAAAAAATTTATTGCATATTTTAAAAGATTCTATCAAGTTTATCACATAAAACGTTTTTATGACTAACGTTAATAATTATATGTTTTTAATGTATTTTAGTCATAAATACCAATATTTTAAAATGTATAATATTGTGAGAATATTTTTAACAAGTTAAGATTTATATAAAAGTATTTGTTTTTTAAAACCTGGACTTATTTTCAAATTTTCTAAAAAAAAACAATTTTCTGCATGTCTGAAGTGTATTCATCGCATTTTGGACATTTTAATTTATAAAAACAAAAAAATAACCCAGTAGCTACATCAAAAATGTCACAGGACAGGATATGCATGAAATAAATAAAATATATTTCAATAAACATCGTAATTAATGATCTTAATGTTAAAAAAATTTTTTGAATTAAAAGAATATTTTTTCTATACAGAATTAAATTTTACAAATTTTTACTTAATTAGCAACATAAACAAATACATATAAAAATGTTTTCAGTCCATTATATTTTTTGGAGATTTTTATTCTTCATTTATCTTCAATATATACTTGCGTTTGACTAAAAAATATCTGCAAATTTTTTTATTGACACTATCGCAAAAACTAAGCGAGATACAAAAAAATTTCAAGAGACCGTTTTTGTAGAGAATTTAATTTCCTATGAAAAATTACAATACAACTTTTTTGTCTCATTCATAGTTGCAAAGTTATTATCGAATGAAAATATCAACACCAAATATAAATTAAGGATTCTGTTTACTAAAAATATTCTCAATAAATTATTCTCAGACGGAGGTTATGCCAGATAGTTCGAACTGATATTTTCTTCTGCCAATTGGCATATACACTCAAAATAGTTTCTCTCTCGACATGTTGGAGGTGATCAGCCTCCTTCTTAGAACCGGACAATAATTCCACCCCCTCGACAACCTTTCAAACTCAAATTGATCATAGATCCGAAGTGTACAAAACATGTTCAGATCTGTTTTTATTATAATTTTAAAAAGTTAGATAACGAAGCTATTGTATCACAATTTTCAACTATAAGCCATAGTTTGCTGTGTTCCCGGTTTCACTTATGTTTTTATGTTCTTTTATTTCTTCTTTGTAAGTTGTTATGAAAGCATACACTTTTTTTTATTGACGTTTCATATACCTTTTGGCCGAAAGAAAAATAAAGTTGAAAGTATCCACTAAAATCGCACACAATGATTACAACCGACAAAAAAGTAATTCAGCTCGTTCTTTTTGGTGAAAACTGGTTACAACCCGTGGTGTAAATTGAAAAATTACAATATTATTTCATGTTAAATTTGGTTTAATTGACATATCTTATTTAATAACGACATTGAATCCAATTCGCTTAACTAAAGATGTGGTTAATAATAATATTTTTATTTAATTTGTCACGGTTTAATTAAATTTTTTCTACATCCAAAACGTTTTTTCGAGAACGACGACGCTATTTTTTTTATTGGTGCACTTTGAAATCATAAATATTGGTATTAGTCCAGTAAATGAAGGATGAAAAGTAGGCAAAGTGTACAAAAATCCTGCCGGTTCATGAATTTTCCGTGAAGGGTAGTAATTGAACATCCAGAAATCGCCATTTTGGGGGGGTATTCGCAGCCCAAAAGTTCCAAAAATTGGTTATTCGCCAATATCTCCTAAAATATGGCTTTTAGAGAATCTTTATATAGGGGACAAATGAAGAGTAGTTCATTATCTACAAACATGGTCCTCATGACTTTTTTCGCAACATTAATATTAAGGTTTCTCGGATGGATTTCTGAAAAACCACTAAACTCGAAACAAAATGAGGGCACAACCAAAAAGGAGAAATTCCCAGCTTTAAAATGACGTATCTTGGAAGACAATCCGATAATGTACAAACTTTTAGACAGTGATTGTTCGCAAAATATTCCCAACCTCGAAAAACAGCATAAATTTGCAAATGAAAACACCAACTGTAAAATCAAGGGGCAAGAAAGATGGCCAATAAAAATTTTTGAGATCAATAAAGACCTTTAAAGGACCCGTAATAACAAAAAATCGAGAGTAAATGTCTATTATTAAGAAAAATATCAGTAATTTTCCGACACTCGAAAAAAAAGTTATTACAAAATCTTTGACCCATTTTATAAATATGGTGGAAATATAAAAATGGGCCTTGAATCATCGGATATGATAGCTGCGGATGTCCCCTTTGATCTGAATTTTTAATCGTAAAAAAATGTGCATTTTTACCCAAGATATTGAATCATTTGTTCGCTCGGTCATGAGTAAGTGCAAAGAACCCGCTCTTTCGACTCAACATAAGGATCCCGCTTGAGGGCCATTATCTCGAAAACTATCGAGTTTTCAGCAAAAATCATAAAAACCATTTTTGTAAATAATGACCTGATCTTCATTTTTCCCCTATATAAAAATTCTCTAAATGCCATATTTTAGGAGATATTAGCGGGAAACCATTTTTTGGAACTTTGGGGCCGGGAATGCCACCACAAAATGGCGATTAGGTGTGTGAAATTTCTGGATGTTCAATTACTAGTTAAACCCTACCCTTCACGAAAAATTCATGGACCGGCAGCTATAATCGCTTCTGGGACCCTTTATTTACTGAACTATATAATTACCACATAAAATGGAAATAAGAATAAGTATTTCAATTTGTCATCTAATTGATGGAAGAGCCAAAGGTAACAGATATAAATGAACGAGTTGTGCTTTTACCTTCAGAAAATGTCGGAGCAGTACATCCATTCGAAAAGATAAACAAAGGAGTTTTTATAAAATCAAGTTTAAAAGACAATTAGTAAGAATGTCGTAGCCAAGAAGGCATATGTATTGAATGAAGATGATTTGCGGAAGTTTTTCATAGATGCATAGGACATTACATATTTATTTTTGAAGGTGGTAGCCATTTGCGGTAACTTTGGGTCTTGTAGAAGATGTGATATGCGATTTGCGCTTACATGATATCAAATAGGAAGGAAGCATATTAGTTATGACTATTCGACCGTCTAAGACAGGGAAGGCTCGACGTTTTCCTGTAGACGAGAGTCAAGCAATTAGTTATATGCGTTTGATGAAGCGATCCTTTTTTTAATTTTCATCAAATCTAAATATCTACGCCCATGATCGACTTTTTTGCTGGTTCAATTTGCTGTAGTCGGTAGCTTAAGGGCGACAGTAAACCATACTTACTAAAATCGTAGTTCGCTTTCAAGTGGCTTGTACTTTATAGTCTAATATAATATTTAAGGTTAGTTTAACTTAGATACTAAATATTTTTTAATTCCATATTCAAATTGGTTTTTCTTGAAGCTCCTTAAAAAGGGTAGATAAGTTATTGTACGAACCGGTAGTGTTAGATTCCATTTTTCATCGTATTTCAAGAGCGAAAAAAGCACGTCAAATTCAGTCAAATGTTAAGGTTTTGCTCGTCGTTTTTTTCATAGTGCATGATAAGTTTCTGCTAGAAGGTCCTACAGTTATTAAGGAGCATAATCAAACAGAAGCTTGCTTGCCTGTGTATTGCGGGAGACGTAAAAAGCACTACCACAAGTGCGTTGGAAGTCTTGCTGAATCTGCCTCCACTAAACTATTGCAAAGTCGACAATGCATAAGCCAAACGCACTGACTTAGGGTAACCCATTGATGAAACTGCTACGATTTAATAATAACTATACCAGATAGGAAATACTGGAAGAAAGGTGCAACCTGGTATACGGACGGCTCCAAGGCAGAAGTAGGTAGAGGAGTTAGGCTGGATAATGTAATCTAGATTCAGAGAACCACAATAGATCTGAGAAGGTCGCAGTGGAATAGGCCGATTAGCCACCTCATCAATTCTAATCTAAAGAAGCATTATCTTCAAGTTAAGTGCCGTTTTCGAGAAGCATTCTGGAAAAAAACCCGGGATTTGGCCCCCTGTGACGTTTTTCTTTTTCCCAAAAATTAAACGATAGCATTGATGAAAAACCGTAAAGTTGATAAAATCCCTATATATTTTTCATTTGATGTTACCGGGTACCTATTGTTAAACGAATATTTTTTTAATATTAAAGGCCTAATACAAAATTACCAATAAGTGTAATCAACATATTCGTTTTCATTCCTTTTTTTTGCGTGTTACCGCGATAACTTACAAATCAAATTTCCGGTTTTTAAAGAAAAATAAATTCCTTGTTTACAAGAATAATTAAAAAAAGTGATATAATCCGTTTCCGCTTACGTATTTCATTATTTTTTATCATTTTTCCATTATTTTGTAGCACATTTTATGTTAAAAATTGTCCTCAAGAATATTCAAATAGCCTTGAGTCAAAGCCATATGCCCATAGCTTCTAATAGATTAAAGACAGCTCTTATGTAAATGCTTAATTTTGTCGCAATTAATATAAAAATAACGGTTAAGAACTATTCAGACAACTTTTCTTATTCATTCACCCTACTGGTCCGGAAGATCGATAAAGCTTTTTTCGTCATTTATTGTAAGCACACAAAAAGGTTTTAACCAGTTCTACTGGTTGAACAAAAGCAAAAAATAGGCATTGAATCATTTGTTCAGGAATACTGTGGTCGAAAACAATACGATTTTTTTCATAAAAATTTGTGTAGCTTTAAAATGTTTGTACTGGTAAAGGTAAAAGGTAATAAGTGTAGGGAACACCAGATATATAGAGAGAAACATAATTTTTGGGAGCCAAAAATCCACGATATTTTTGCACTTTATTCAATTTTTCTTTGTAGCTCGAACGCAGTGCACAGGATGGAGAATCTATTGACTATTAAAGAGGGTTGAATTTCTGTGACTAATACGAGGGTTGTGTTTTAAAGTGTTCCATATAGCAACATAGTTGGCGCTAGCCCGCAACCGCTACCGTCAAAATTGTTACTCTTAAGAGCAATAAAAAATAAAAATAACGAATTGGAGACCGAAATAAATCAAATATTAAAGACTTAGAAAGAACACTATGAAGAAAAATTTTGTAATAGGTCAAAGAAGAAAACATCAAATATAGTTGAAGACGAATGCATTCCAAAGAAAAGAAATGGAAGTGGCTATAAAGAAACTTAAAATAGGAAAAGCCAGTGGGGAGGATGAATAGAAAAATAGCAGGTAAAACAAAATGGGACAAAGTCAGGAACGAAGACATCAGAAGCATAACTAATCAAGAACCAATAATATCGAAGATTAAAAAGAAACAATTAAACTGGTATGGCCACCTAGTAAGAATGAAGCAAGATAGAATTGCGAGAAAAGTTACGGAAATGGGAATATTAAGAAAAAGACAAAGAGGAAGACCCAGGAAGAAATGGATAGACCAGATTGAGGAAATTGGAAAGAACAAAGGAAAACATTAGGAGAGATGAAGGCATTGGTCAGGGACAGAAAATAATGGAAAAAATGGGTACAGGAAGCACTCCAATCCGACGCCTGAGACATAAGGATAGGAGAAAAAAAGAGAGAAAGAATTCTGTGTGTAATACGAGGGTTGTATTTTAAGTGTTCCATATAGCAATATAGTTAGCGCTAGCACGCAACCACTACCTTCAAAATTGTTACTCTTAAGCTACCGCTAAACATTTTGATATTTTGGTTGATGAAAAAAAAATCAAACTGTCAAAATTGAAGTAAAATATTAATAAGTTATAACGAAACAAAATATATTCTAACAAAAAGAAAATTTATATAATACACTCTTAAAATATAAACAAAATACATTCAAATGATTTTTTAAGTCTTCAATGCAAGGGTCACACATTTTTTTGGCGTGTTCCAAGCAAATGGGTTTTTGACTCTCACGACAAATATAGAATGTTTTTCTTTTTATTTTGGCTGGAGTTTGGTAACACGTCTTTTTTGTAGCCATTCTATCATCATTGCCAATTTGCTGCTGGTTTTGAACTGGCCGCGCGCGACCAAAACTTGTTCTAAACTGCTATGTCCAAGTACCAGGCAACCAATAATATTACTGAGTTGCAGAAGCAACAGTTTATGAGAGCCATACAATGGGCCAGGTCCGTATCTGGAATTTTTGAGACAATAACATAAACCTAAATAATGGCACGATAGCAGTTGCGGGCTAGTCAATAAATATTAAATGTCAAAATTAGTCGGTCGAAAAATGGAATTAAGCAGAGAAAATTTTCACGCAATAATTTTTTGTCGCATATCGTGAAATAGTAGCATCAATGGGCATTACAGACCGCAATTCAAAAAATTGTACATGAAGAATTATCTGTAAAAAGATTGTTTCTCGTTGGATACTGACGGAAGAACAAAAAGCAATTAGAGTAAATTGGTGTCAAAAAACTCTAAACCAGTTTAACGCAGAAAACTCAAAACATATATACAGTGGTGATGAATCCTGGATTTAATCTTATGAACCCGAAAATAGACGTCAGTCGGCTATTTGGAAGTTCCAAGATGGACCAAAACCGACGAAAGTTGTCCGTTTCTCGAAGTGTTTGCAAAAAGATGGTGGCGACATTTGTCTCAAAAGCGGGTCAGGTATCAACAATTCCTCTGCAAGATCTAAGAACTGTTACTGCTGATTGGTACATATCGATTTGTTTGCCGGATATAATTGCCGAGTTTCGAAAAACCAACCCCCAACGACGAATGATCCTCCACCAAAACAATGCAAGTTCCCATACAGCACGAGTTTTTAAAGCAAGAAAACATCTAATTGTTGGACCATTCTCCATACCACTTTTTTACTTTTCCAAAAATTAATAATGAACTTCGTGATCAAAGATTCCAGTCCCCAGAAGATGCAGTCAACAACTATATTCTGAATGTACCAACAAGCAAGTGGAATAACTGCTTCCAGAATTGGTTTCAAAGGATGCAAAAATGCATTTCTCTCGTGGAGAATACTTTGAAAAACAATAGTGTTTAAAAGTTATCCATTGTTTTTGTTAGAAAAAAATATTCAAGATCGCCAGATTTGTTTATGTGATCTCTCTGTATGATGTTTTTTTTGTTTTTAGTTGTTGTAGTTGTCTGTCAAGTTTTGACAATAAGAAAAATATAATTTTTTTTGCTGTTTACGTTTCCGAATAGTATTTTATTAGTAAAAATTAGACTGTTCTTCCATTTATGGGCCCAGGAGTTGTTTAAGACAGTCTGTGTAAAAAGTGAAGCCGAAACATAAGGCTGCAGTAAAAACATACATTAATGGAATCGTCCTCTGACAATTCAAGATTTGGAATTGCCAAATTGAATAACAGTAATTATCAACCTTGGAAATTCAAAATGAAGATGATGTTAATCAGAGAGGGAACATGGAAGGTTGTCGACAAACCAAAACCAGAGGCTCCAGATGGAAATTGGTCAAGTTTGGATGAGAAAGCACAGAGTTCTATATCCTTATCGGTAGAAAATAACCAAATAATCCACATCTGTAATTGTTCATCAGCTAAGGATATGTGGGATATTCTACAAAAGGTTCACGAAAGAGCGAATTTATCCAATAAGCTTTATTTACTGAGAAAATTATACCAAGCCAAACTTGAACCTGGACAAAATATGTCGGAATACATAAGAACAACTCTGGAAATGGTCGAAATGTTAAGAGATAAAAGACTTTCACGTAGCAGCACTTTTATTGGGTGGTCTCCCAGAAAAATTCGAAACTTTTGTTACAGCACTAGATGCTAGACCCGACGGTGAACTCACTCTAGAATATGTGAAAGGAAAATTAATGGATGAGTTCAATAGAAAGCAAGAAAACGACAGTGAAAAAGGTAGAGAAATTGCATTGAAGACATCTAACAGCAAGTAGATTCGATAAGGAATGTTTCATCTGTAAAAAGAAGGGTCATATTCATATTTCCGAAAAAAGAATATTCAAAGAAGCAATGAAAAGACTCAGAAAAGTGATAAAAATGCAAAGAGTGCAGTAGAAGAATTCTGTTTTTGTGAAAGTAACCGGAATTCGAACAAATGGTACATCGATTCTGGAGCTTCTAATCATATGACAAGCAACAAAAATTTCTCCGATGTGCCGATGGAAATAAAATTTTTGTTGCGAATGGTCAAGAAATGGTATGTTCAGGAATTGGAAATGGACACCTTAAATGTCAAGTCGATGGAACATGTCAAGATGTTCATGTCACAGACGTTTTATATGTACCTCAATTACGAAGTAACCTATTATCAGTGAAGAGACTAACAGAAAAAGGATTCAACGTTGTTCGAGAAAATCATTGCTATGGGAATAATTGAGAATGGTATTTTCAGATTATGTTTGACGTCAGATGAGCGAGCAAATATAACAACACAAAGTCGGCATGAAAATTGTATTCACGCATAGCATAAACGACTAGGTCATAAAAATCCATTCGATATCAAAAGACTTGTGTCACATGATCTAGCCTCAGGAATAAAAATCGAAAATTGCAATGAAATTATGAATTGTGTGAGTTGAGTAAAAGGAAAGCTAACAAAGAAACCATTTTTGAAGAATTGTGACAAACGATCAAATCACTGTCTAGATTTGATACATTCTGATGTTTGTCGTCCGATGAAAACAGAAACCCCAGGAAAGAAACGCTATTTTTTGACATTTATTGATGACCACTCCCGTTATACCATATTATACCTCCTACATTCCAAAGATGAAGTATTTCAGAAATTTGAAGAATTAGTCGCTCTTGTTGAAAATAAATTCGGAGTGTTACCCAGAATGTTCAGATTTGATAATGGAGGAGAGTATTGTGGATCAGCAGTTCAAGGTTTTCTGAAGAAGAAAGGTATTTCCTTTCGAACTACAGTTCCGTATTCGCCCGAACAAAATGGCATAGCAGAACGTAAAAATCGAACCTTATGCGAAGCAGCAAGGTGTATGTTGTTTGATGCAGGATTGCCGAATAAATATTGGGGTGAAGCAGTTGCCACAGCGAATTATCTTCAAAATCTCCTTCCTACAAAAGCTATCGAATGTACTCCATATGAACTGTGGAATTCAAAAAAAACAAGATTGGATCATCTCAGAGCTTTTGGTAGTGTTACCTATACCTATGTTACTAAATAAACAAGAACAAAAAAAAGATGCTCGAGCACAAGCAGGGATTTTGGTAGGATATAATGAAACTTCCAATGGTTATAGAGTTTTGAATCCAGAAACCAATAAAATAACAATAAGTAGAATTGTAAAATTCTTCGAAGATAAAAACTACACTGATATGAAATCTGAATCTATCAAAATCTTGGATGAAAACAGTGAAATAGTTTTTGTAAACGAAGAGGAAGAAAGTATCGAGGAAGGGGTTATTGCTGAAAATAATACTAATATTGAAAGTGAAGGGACACGTTTGGATGATGAAGGGTTGGAGTATTTAAGACGATCTTTAAGAAATAATAAGGGGAAACCTCCTGAGAAACTGTCCTACTTTACTTCAAGTGAAACAAATGATGATCCTGAAATACTGGAATTACCAGAAAATGAAAAATTCAAATGGATAAAAGCAATAGAAGATGAAATGGAATCATTCAGGAAGAAAGGCGTATGGACGCTGACCGAGCTACCTCCGAACAAAAGAGTTATAAAATGTAAGTGGATTTTTAAGACAAAAATCAATTCAAATGGTGAAATAATGAAATATAAAGCTCGTTTAGTAGAAAAAGGTAACACACAAAAATATGGGGAGGACTATGATAGTATTTTCGCTCCGGTGATGAGTCAAACGACTTTTTGAATACTGTTGTCAATAGCAGCTGTTCGTAAATTAAAAATCAGGCATTATGATATAAAAACCGCATATTTGAATGGTCTGTTGAATGAAGAGATTTATATGTCTCAACCAGAAGGTTACATAAATGAAAATGATTCCCATCTTGTATATAAACTCCACAAGGCAGTATACGGTTTGAAGCAATCCGCGATAGCATGGAATGATACTATAAGCGGAAAACTTTTGAAATGTGGATTTGAACAGAGTAAAAATGATCAGTGCCTCTATATGAAAATGAAGAAAGGGACTATACTATATGTATTGTTATATGTTGATGATTTGTGTATATGTCATGAAAATGATGAAGTGATGGATTGGAGATAAACTCAATGAGAGTTTCGAAACGGACAACTTAGGAAATATTTCATCATTTTTGGGGTTCAGGGTTCAAAGAACTGAAGATGGAACCTTTCTACTGGATCAAAAATCAAGAATTGATATCTTTCTCAAAGAAAATGGATTGGAAAATGCCTCATGTGTAGCTACTCCAATGGATACAGAGTACCCCAAATTCGATACAAATTCCCCTTTATTACCCAATAATGAAAAATATAGAAAAGCAGTGGGGGCACTGCTATATCTTTCAACTACAACCCGTCCGGATATATCTCTTGCTGTGGGATATTTGTGCAGGCGAGTAAGTCAGCCAAGTCAGAAGGATTGGGATGCAGTCAAGAGAGTGCTCAAATACCTGAAAGGTACAAGTAAAGATAAACTGAAATATAGTTCGAATACTGAATTGACTCTGAACGGATATGTTGATTCCGATTGGGCAGGCGATGTCTCTGATAGGAAATCTACAGCCGGTTTTATATTATGTCTTGGGAATAATCCTATATTATGGGCTAGCAAGAAGCAATCTTCAGTAGCCCTATCATCTACAGAGGCTGAGCAAGCCAGGAAGTAGTTTGGTCAAGAAGACTTTTAGAAGATTTCGGAATACCTTGTGAAAATGCAACTGTCCTTTATGAAGACAATCAAGGTTGTATCAAGCTAGCAACCAATGAAAAGTCTAGTTGCAGAATCAATCATCGAAGAATAATCTGTCGAGTGGGGGTGTTAGAAAGAAATATTCAAGATCGTCAGATTTGTTTATGTATGATGTTTTTTTGGTTTTAGTTGTTGTAGTTGTTTGTCAAGTTTTGACAATAAGAAAAATATAATTTTTTTTTTGCAGTTTACGTTTCCGAATAGTATTTTATTAGTAAAAATTAGGCTGTTCTTCCATTTAAAACCATTAGTTTTTTTCTAGCTCTTTATACAAAATATAAAAGACAACCCACTTTTCACCCTTATTATCATTATCGATCCATTGGAATTTTTAGATTAAATAAAATCTCTTTGTCTTCGATTCTATTCGTATAATGGCGTCTGGAAGCCAAACTACCTTAACACATGATCAGTAGCTATCCAACTTCATTTAATATGTAGGACTGACGCTCTGCTGCAAAACAATCCCAAAAAGACCTACCTTTACGCAGGTGAGCAATAAGAGTCAGTTTTGAGTGAATACTTTAAAGGTCAACCTCAACAAATCTAGAACAATCAATAAAATCTTTGGATGCATCGCTTAACAATAAATAATGGAAGATCTTAACCTTACATTTGATGTTTAAAAAAGTTTAAATAAAGTTCTATGAAATTACTAAACTACAGTAAATTCTATAGTTGAAGCTACCACTTACGTTTTCAACAGGATATCTTTGGGTCCTTCGGTTCGAGTGCCTATTATGTAATACTTCAGAGGTTTGTTAAATATTATATATACTACAATATGTATATTTTTTGGCGCTAAATGTTAAATAAAAATACTTTATTGCTTTATACAATAAGCCTTAAATCAATAGAATTAAAAAAAAATCCACCACCATCGCAAGATTAATCGAAATATCTACGAAATTTTTAAAATTAATAAAGACATACCTCCCCCATTTCAAGTGAGTGTTAAGAAATCCAGAGAGTGTTAAATGCAATACTTCATGAAACGGAACACAGTCACACAAGAGCCAAACACACTTCTACACGGGCGCGGACCCACTAACGAATTTTTGGGGACAGTGCGAGTTGCGCTGCAGCGATTCGCGGTATTGAGCTTTTACGTCACACTGCGGACCGGAGAAGACGGCGGCGATTGGGGGCGTAATGGGAGCAGGGGTGGTTGCTGCCGCCATGGTAGCAAGCACCAGTGATGCCAATTCTAACAAATATCATTAGCACTGAGTAATTTTTAAACTTTAGTAGACAGAACAGTTTTCCTAACTGTAAGGATTCAAAAACTAGAAAAAAGAAGAGGAAAACTGAATACTTTCGATGGAAAATACAGAACGATCATTTAAAATAAACAGCAATTACTAATTTCCTGACTTCTCAACCCTAAGTCTGCTTGATAAAACTCGTGTATTTTCACTAAAAATTAAATAAAAAGCTTGAACGAAACGTTTGGCAATACTGGCGGCTATATTCTCGCCCCACCGACTGCCAAACCTGCTTAGTTTCCTTTTTTTCCTTCTGGAAATGAAAAATCGGATGTAGATATGCCGGCGCCGTACCTCACTTGTTCATATATTATGTAATGTGTTTTATTACATAAAGTAGTGGGTCACGAAGCGTCCCTTCGGAGTATACTATTAACCAAACAACACTTTAATACAATGGAAAGGATAAAGGATAGTAAATTTTAACATGGTGAATTAAAAGCGTTCACTTGTTCATCATATGCCAGATTTTGCATTAATAGACAGCTCAATAGTAACAGACCTACAGTTTGATAGATAAATAAACAATAATCGAGATCATATTTTGGTCACTTCCGTACCGGATAACCAATAATATGAACACCAACACCAAAAATATGGCGGAAAGTATTGTTTAGGAGCCCGAGGGCGGAAAATTCTTAGAGCCACGATTTTTTCACCATCTGTCACTCGAGTACTTTGTCGTTTGACGGAAAAACATTTTAATTAAACGTCACTGTATGACAAAGTTTTTTGTTATATTATTATCCTAGTTTTTGGTTAATTTGGTAGACGAAATATAGTTATGTGTCACACATGCAGGAAACGCTTTTGCAGCCCTTAACTATCAGCTGCCCTCGTTTCGCTACGCTCGTGCTAATAATCTCGAGCTGCTCTTGTGATACAATATACTATGAAGACTCTATTTGGTAGATTGAAGCCATCTGTTACTTGAACAATCTTGATCAAGTCATGTAGATGCTTTTTTTCTTGCTCTTAGAGCTTGAGATGTTGATTTTTTCTAGCTCGAGCTTTAAAATTAAGTAAATAACAAAATACAATTATACAGTGTGTCAAATTATAACCTACTTTACATCCAAACAAAGGTTGGCAAATGTTGCTTTAGTAATATCACGACACGTAAACCGTGAATTGAGCATATTTTTTTGAAAGTCCCAATTTTAGACCCAATAGGAAGTTCAAATTTTACTTATAGCTCATACCAAGTGTATAGTTTTTTTGAGATATGGCACGATGAAGTTGAGATATCTAAGAATCTAAAAAAAATATCCAGAATTCAATATTTTTTTAACGTTGAAATTAAAACCAAAAAAATATCAAATATTCTTTCAAATATCAAAGAATTATTATTGGGTGTAAATTTCAAGAGACCAAACCAAAATGGCTCTGTAGCAGAATAGCGTCAGTCAAAATAGCGCTGAACAAAATAGCGCTAGGTTAAAATAGCGTCAGTCAAAATAGCGCCGCACAAAAGAACAAAAACAGCGGCGGACAAAATAGCGAAGTACAAAAACAGCAGCAGACAAAATAGCTTATTTCCTTACCCTTTTCGAAAATATATCAAAGAATTTGTATTCCACATGAAGTTTTCCTAAGCTATTTTGTCTGCCGCTGTTTTTGTTCTGCGTTATTTTTGTGCTACGCTATTTTGACTGAAGCTATTCTGCTACATAGCCAACCAAAATAGGGGAAAAAATTTGACAGGTGAGTAGTAGTACCTAAACAATAGGGAGTTTAATCTAGATGAAGTAAATTCACATTCTTAAGAAAACTGGAAACTAACAATGTTTTTAACAGTTACTTGATTAACTATAAATATTTGAACGATTAATACTATAGTTAGTCAAAAATACAGTTCAGAAGTGGGATAAAAGTGGATAATTTCATAAATGACATTCCTGTATGCCAAGGAAACGATTAAATTGAAGCTTTCATTAAAAGATAAAGACGCTGATGAATCAAGTTTTAACTACTTTAAAACTGTACCAGACGGGTAAATTGTCTCATGAATCATTTTATTTGAAAGAAAATGAGATAATTCCTTGAAATTTAACCACTATAATAGGCAATTTGAAATTATTGCAAACAATATTAAATTAGAAACGTTTCTTTCCACTTTATCTGTTAAAATTTTGATTAAATGGCTCAGACAATGTGTAGGGAAAAATAAATAACTATCCAGAGAAAAAGGTAAATATCTATAAATCAAATTTTCTGTTTGGACCCTTACTTTGTGGAATCTACTTATATTACTATTTTAAATGAAACTAACTGTTTCTAATTAATTAAACTATTTAATGAAAAAATTTATAAAAATTCTATAAAATTATTCATAATTATTTCGATATTTGCATAGTAATATCTATAAATCATTTTTGAATATTTTTTTTCATTTTTGAAATTTTTATTGCCCTGAATCCTTCCTAGGTCGACTCAAAAAATGGATACACAAGATCAGGAAAACACTCTAAATGTGAGACAATCATGTTTAATGCAGTAAAAATAATTTTGACCAGTTTTATTCGCAATTTCACAATTTCTGCAAAAACTATTAGAATTAGAATCATTTTTTCTTCTCTATCTTTTAAAACTTTGGATAAAATTGTTCAAACGGTGTTTGGAGGGATAAATTAAGTATTTCATTAAGAAATAATTTTGAAAATTTTATTCAATTTTTAAATATATATTGTCCTGATTCATTGGACTACTCAAAAAATTAATATTAAGGATCAGGAAGACACTCTATTTGTAAGAAATATAATGTTTAATTCTGGACAATAAAAATTCAACAAATTTAATAAAATATTCAAAATTATTGAGAAAAACAATTATTTTTAAATGATATGCTTAATTTATCCCTGCAAACACCGTTTGAACAATTTTAACCAAAGTTTTAAAAGAGAGAGAAGAATAAATGATTCTAATTCTAATAGTTTTTGCAGAAATTGTGAAATTGCGAAAAAAACTGGTCAAAATTATTTTTACAGAATTAAACATTATATTTCTTAATTCTTACAAATAGATCTTCCTGATCCTTACTATAAATTTTTTGAGTAGACCAAGGATTCAGGACAATATATATTTAAAAAATTGAATAAAATTTTCAAAGTTATTTAGAAAAGCAAAAGCAATTATTTTTAAATGAGTTCCTTAAATCCATAAAAACTCCATTTTAACCAAATTTTTAAAAGATCAATCAGAAAAAAATGATTCCAATTCTAATAGTTTTTGCAGAAAGTGTGGAATTGCAAAAAAAACTGGTCAAAATTATTTTTACAGAATTAAACATTATATTTCTTACAAATAGAGTGTCTTCCTGATCCTTACTATTAATTTTTTGAGTAGTCAAAGGAATCAGGACAATATATATTTAAAAAATTGAATAAAATTTTCAAACTTATTTAGAAAAACAATTATTTCTAAATGAAATACTTAATTTATCCATACGAACACCGTTTGAACCATTTAAACCAAAGTTTTAAAAGATAAAGCAGAAAAAAATGTTTCTAATTCTAATAGTTTTTGCAGAAATTGTGAAATTGGGAAAAAAACTAGTCAAAATTATTTTTACACAATTAAACATATTTCTTACAAATAGAGTGTCTTCCTGATCTTTACTATTAATTTTCTGATTAGACCAAGGATTCAGGACAATATATATTTAAAAAATTGAATAAAATTTTCTAAATTATTTCTAAATGGAATGCTTAATTTATACCTTCAAACACCATTTGAACAATTTTAACCAAAGTTTTAAAAGATAAAAAGAAAAAAATGTTTCTAATTCTAATAGTTTTTGCAGAAATTGTGAAATTGCAAAAAAAACTGGTCAAAATTATTTTTACACAATTAAACATATTTCTTACAAATAGAGTGTCTTCCTGATCTTTACTATTAATTTTCTGATTAGACCAAGGATTCAGGACAATATATATTTAAAAAATTGAATAAAATTTTCAAAATTATTTAGAAAAGCAATTATTTTTAAATGGGTTCCTTAATTTATCCATAAAAACTCCATTTTAACCAAATTTTTAAAAGATAAATCAGAAAAAAATGTTTCCAATTCTAATATTTTTGCAGAAATTGTGCAATTGCAAAAAAACTGGTCAAAATTATTTTTACAGAATTAAACATTATATTTCTTACAAATAGTGTGTCTTCCTGATCCTTAATATTAATTTTTTGAGTAGTCCAAGGAATCAGGACAATATATATTTAAAAAATTGAATAAAATTTTCAAACTTATTTAGAAAAACAATTATTTCTAAATGAAATATTTAATTTATCCATACGAACACCGTTTGAACCATTTAAACCAAAGTTTTAAAAGATAAAGCAGAAAAAAATGTTTCTAATTCTAATAGTTTTTGCAGAAATTGTGAAATTGGGAAAAAAACTAGTCAAAATTATTTTTACACAATTAAACATATTTCTTACAAATAGAGTGTCTTCCTGATCTTTACTATTAATTTTCTGATTAGACCAAGGATTCAGGACAATATATATTTAAAAAATTGAATAAAATTTTCTAAATTATTTCTAAATGGAATGCTTAATTTATACCTTCAAACACCATTTGAACAATTTTAACCAAAGTTTTAAAAGATAAAAAGAAAAAAATGTTTCTAATTCTAATAGTTTTTGCAGAAATTGTGAAATTGCAAAAAAAACTGGTCAAAATTATTTTTACACAATTAAACATATTTCTTACAAATAGAGTGTCTTCCTGATCTTTACTATTAATTTTCTGATTAGACCAAGGATTCAGGACAATATATATTTAAAAAATTGAATAAAATTTTCAAAATTATTTAGAAAAGCAATTATTTTTAAATGGGTTCCTTAATTTATCCATAAAAACTCCATTTTAACCAAATTTTTAAAAGATAAATCAGAAAAAAATGTTTCCAATTCTAATATTTTTGCAGAAATTGTGCAATTGCAAAAAAACTGGTCAAAATTATTTTTACAGAATTAAACATTATATTTCTTACAAATAGTGTGTCTTCCTGATCCTTAATATTAATTTTTTGAGTAGTCCAAGGAATCAGGACAATATATATTTAAAAAATTGAATAAAATTTTCAAACTTATTTAGAAAAACAATTATTTCTAAATGAAATATTTAATTTATCCATACGAACACCGTTTGAACCATTTAAACCAAAGTTTTAAAAGATAAAGCAGAAAAAAATGTTTCTAATTCTAATAGTTTTTGCAGAAATTGTGAAATTGGGAAAAAAACTAGTCAAAATTATTTTTACACAATTAAACATATTTCTTACAAATAGAGTGTCTTCCTGATCTTTACTATTAATTTTCTGATTAGACCAAGGATTCAGGACAATATATATTTAAAAAATTGAATAAAATTTTCTAAATTATTTCTAAATGGAATGCTTAATTTATACCTTCAAACACCATTTGAACAATTTTAACCAAAGTTTTAAAAGATAAAAAGAAAAAAATGTTTCTAATTCTAATAGTTTTTGCAGAAATTGTGAAATTGCAAAAAAAACTGGTCAAAATTATTTTTACGGAATTAAACAATATGTTTCTTACAAATAGAGTGTCTTCCCGATTCTTAATATTAAATTTTTTAGTAGACCAAGGATTCAGTACAATATAAATTCAAAAAATGGAATAAAATTTTCAAAATTATTTAGTAAACAATGATTTCTGAATGAAATGCTTAATTTATCCCTGCAAACACCGTTTGAACCATTTTAACCAGTTTTAAAAGATAAAGCAGAAAAAAATGTTTCTAATTCTAATAGTTTTTGCAGAAATTGTGAAATTGCAAAAAAAACTGGTCAGAATTATTTTTACAGAATTAAACATTATATTTCCTACAAATAGAGTGTCTTCCTGATCCTTACTATTAATTTTTTGAATAGATCAACGATTCAGGACAATAAATATTTAAAAAATTTAATAAAATTTTCAAAATTATTTAGAAAAACAATTATTTCTAAATGAAATGTTTAATTTATCTCTGCAAACACCGTTTGAACCATTTTAACCAGTTTTAAAAGATAAAGCAGAAAAAATGTTTCTAATTCTAATAAATTTTGCAGAAATTGTGAAATTGCAAAGAAAACTGGTCAAAATTATTTTTAAAACTTTGGTTAAAATTGTTCAAACGGTGTTTGCATTTCATTTAGAAATAATTGTTTTTCTAGATAATTTTGAAAATTTTATTAAATTTTTTGAATATTTATTGTCCTGAATCCTTGATCTACTCAAAAAATTTATATTAAGGATCAGGAAGACACTCTATTTGTAAAAAACATAGTGTTTAATTCTGTAAAAATAATTTTGACCAGTTTTTTTTAAATTTCACAATTTCTGCAAAAACTATTGGAATTAGAAACATTTTTTCTTCTTTATCTTTTAAAACTTTTATTAGAATGGAGTTTTATGGATAAATTAAGGAACTCTTTTAAAAATAATTGTTTTTCTAAATAATATTCAAATTTTTGTTAAATTTTTCGAATGTATATCCCTGAATCCCCAGTTTACTAAAAAATGAATACTGAGCGAAAATTCCTGTATGTAAAAATTAATTAAATCAATTCAGTAGCTCGTCTAAAACGATACATACTACAAAATAAAATTGTAGTCAGTTAAAATCGGAAAAAACTGGTTAAGAAAAATCATGAATGAATTCGTTGTCGGTTTCATCCGGATTGTCCATACTTGAACTTGTGCCTGGTATTTAGAAATTGCTTAATATTTGCACATTACGTTGTGATAGGGCATGGCAAAATAATGGTATTGTATTACGAAAGCTTGGCTAAAAATATCGAATCAAAATAGAAATTTAATCTACGTAAATGTGTAACGGTATATCGTGTGTATGTTAATAGACAATTTTAAATAAAAAACATGATATTGAAGCATTCTCGGGCAATAGTATGTAAATGATAAAAAAATATATTGTAAGATTGGGTATTTTTATTCTTTTGATTCACTAAAACCTCAATAAGACTCACTAAAACCTCAATAATTTTTTGCGGTGTTTATGACATTATTTAATCTTTTACAGAATACAAAATAAAGTAAATTATTAATACTTATTAAGATACAGAGTGATTACCACCATAATTACTTCCTTAAACCGTTTTATACTTCTTTTTTGTGTTTTTTGTTAGTTGTTGGTCAAATAGTATGCAGATTAACTTTTTTTAGAATTCTAACAAACCCAACATTAGCTCCAATATGAAAAACACCAAAAAATAATAATTTCGTCTGGTTTTGAATAATTTTTCATATTTCTTGTAAAAAAATAATATTGAATAGATGAGGCTTTTACTTGATGAAGATCCATACTAATGATGAAATAAAACAATTTAATTTGTTTAAATCTTCATTTTATTTTAAACTAACGTTCAAATTAAAATTAGTGACGCGTTTCGCGTAGTAGTTTGAAAAAGCTACTGTGTAGCGAAACGTGTCACTAATTTTAATTTGAACGTTAGTTCAAAATAAAATGAAGATTTAAACAAATTAAATTGTTTTATTTCATCAAAAAAATAATAGTCATCATTAAACTATGACTATGAAAATATCTGTGTGTGGGGAATCGAATCCACGGACTTCCTAGCAGACATTCCTATTACTTTTTATTTAAATGTAAGTCAAACCAACTTAGAGAAGAATTCTTTACTTTATTCCATTTGTAATTTAACTAACGCGATGGATTGTGAATTCGATCTATTTTCTTGCTCAGTAATTGGGTTTTCTCGTAGAGCAGTGTATCTATTAAATAAATAAGGAAATATCCCAAGGAAGTGTCCTTGGACCTACGTCTACCTCTTATATTTATAGGTCCAAACCAAAATTGCAATTACTATTATTGTCGTCTGTTAACAAACAGCTTTAATGAAACAAATCATATAAATATTTATAAATAAAAAAAGAAGAAGAGTGCGCCGATGGCTTATCATCTCACTGTTGCGAAGGGAAACTAAAATTCTGGTGACCTCGTTCGGACCACCGATCAATACCGACGACTACCAAAGCGCCGCCTACCCCTCTTTCTCTCTCTCACCCTAACCCTCTTCAACCCCTTTTTCAGAACCTCTCCTATATAGGACCTTACAGTCGCCGGAGATTCAGGATAAATCCATTCTCTTTAGAAGAGACGGGAATTTTTAGAATAACCACGTTTTTTTGTAAAATTTAAATTTATGCTATAAGGAAAATTCAAAAATTATCTAATTTTGAAACGTCCGCGAGGTTATATGTCGCAATAACCGTTTTTTGTTCAAATTAGTCAATGAAAATAAGGGTAGAATCGAAAGATGACGATTATTGATTTTATATCTAATTGGAGAATGTTTCTAAATATATGTATACAGGATGTCCCAGGAGAATGTAGTATTTCACGAGACTCTCGACTATCAATTTCCTCCTTTGGAACTTTTTATGAGGGCGGAGGCAATGATGGCAATTCTTAGGCTGAAATCGGGAGACTTATGGTCCCCGAACAATGTTCGAGAAAGACACACTGATACAACTGGAACAATACTAGATGCACCCATATTTCAAATGCATTTTGATAGCATGACATCCGAGAATATATTCACTAATTATCAACCCATCTAGGGAACAGGTGATACACCCAGTTAATTCTGGAGAAATCTTCTGGTTCACCGATGGCTCCAAAATTGAAAATCCCTCCAATCAAACTAGTGGCCTTTATAGAAGACACGAAGCTTCTGGAATGGAAGTAGATAACATGGGAAATGGTACAAAGATTCAGTTCAATTGCCTGGGCTGTTGAGCACAACTCGAATGAATGAAGGAATGACTATCAATTTACAGATTCGACTAAAATAGATAGTTTTTCGTTCTTGGTACATAAATAACTATTAAATTCTGAAAGAAAAAAAGACTTAAAATATTAAACAAAAAAATTAACTTTGAACACTTAAAAATGAACAAATGATAAGAAAAATATTGAGACATAATAAAGATATAGATAAGAAAGTTTTTTAATATAAAAAAAGTTTCTTAACAGATAACAAAATTATTGTTTATATACTCGTAAATAAAAGAAAGTCAGACCAGGACTTAATAATAATGAGATCTTTGCTCATGGTAGAATGTAAAGTTGGTATATCGTATATCTGAACTACTCCAGGTTACACTAGTGTCATCAGCAAATGGGTCTCTGAAATATTTTAAATCTTGATCTATCAGTTATCCATGTTTTGTATGTGTACCATTACTTAGCAGCTGGGAGACTCTAGGCTAGAGATTAGTGAAGTATCGCTTTCGTTCACATCCAGTAACTGAGCATTGGTGAACCAAATGGTAAACGCGCCCAATGGCTGTCGTCTATTATAAAGTGTAGACTCCAAGTTTTTGATCCTTCAAAGTCAAAAATTTGACAACCACTGATAGTTTTGTAACTATATTTATAGTATGATCAGATCAACGGACTAGCCCTTTTTCCCCGACTATACAACACTAACAACAGGGATGTTTTTGCACAATACAGAAAAAAAAATAAACAAAAAACTTCGCACACTGAATATTTATCTGTTTTCCCTGTGAGTCACTGAATGAAATAAAAAATGTATCATCATCTGTATCGTTATCTTTCCAACTTCCATTATCCGACAAACCGAGTAACAATAAAGTGGTAATAATGTTTAATGTAAATATTATTATAATAGTTTTAATTTCCATTATTATTATTAGTGTGAAAAGTGAAGATTGTACACAAGCTGTGAAAACTATTGAAACCTACACTGTAAATTATATAAAAGTGTTAAATATACAAGTAGCGTTTGTCTGTTTTGAAAAAGGGAACTACGGTCGTTTAGCCGAAAATTTTCCTTATTTCAAAGACATTTTCAAACACATTCACAAGGACAACCTGTACTATTCTTTAGAAAATGCTCAGTTATACGAAATGAATGATACTTTACAACTGAGAAGTGGAAGCTTATGTGAATATTCTAAATGCGTGTGTTACGACCCAAAAGCTGATTTGCTTTATTTTTGGATTTACTCTAAACCTAACCTAACCAGTTCACTTGAACCTATTTACAGTGGAAAAGTAGAAAAATTTACAATTAACTCGTTGAATACTTTTATACAATTTGACGTGGAAAATAATAAGTTTTTAATACAACTTATCCAAGAAGATGACAGACTTGGTGAAATTGTGTGGAAAACAAATTTTGACAATATCTACGTGTACGAGAAAAAACAATATAAAGATATAAAAAGTAATATTTCGAAAATATTAAAAAATTTACCTCCGTTAACATCAGATGTATTTTGTGAAGATTCTTTCAATTTTGTGGTTGCTTTGTTGATGTTTTTAGTGTTATTTTTGGTATTGAAATTTTTATGTGGTGTTTTCACAAACTGTATAGTGTTGAGACGTTGTAAAAACGCGAGTTGGGGCGAAATTGTTGTTCGTTGCTTTTCGCATAATTTGACAAATCAAAAATTGTTTTACAATAAAACAAACAGTACGAAACAGGTTAATATACAACAGGATGAAATATGTGAGATGACTGATAACGATTTTTATAATGAAATTGATGTAAGATGAATTTTTTTTATTTTTTTTATAGTTGTGCTCAATAACTCTTACATAAAAAAGTAAATTCATTTTAATCCCAAAACTAATTGTGAATTAAACTAAAAATTATTTTTTTTTAACAATTTTTTTTTATTCAAATCCCTCCCTATATTTTTGCCTATAACACCAAAACCGTTCATCGTAACGAGCTGAAATTAGTCTCAATCGATTTGCCATAATATTTAACACTAGAAAATATATTTTTCTGAATTTTCCGTTACTTTTTTTTGAGATATAGTGAGTTAAAGTTGATATTTAATATTTTTCCGCTTCTCTCGATTAGACTGAAAATCCTGTCGGTTATAGAATTTTTTCGAATTTTTTCAAGATTAATCCTTCAAGAATGTGCTGTTGAAAGTTTAGTATTCATACTCCATTTCAGGCTTAAATTAATTTTTTTTTCAAGAAACTGGTGGCACCAGTTAATTTCGTTAGTTTTTTTTTGAGATACAGTGAGTTTAAGTTGACCTTTATTATTTTTTCGTTACTCTCAATTAGACAGTAAGTTACCTGAGAAACAATTGTTTGTGAAATTTTCTTCGATTTTTTCCTAAAGCTCGGAGATATTTGCCTAAAATTCATTATTGTAGGTGAAATTTTCTCTTGGATAGATTGGAAACCATAACAACTTTTTTACTATTCACTTGTAAGAGTTATGAGGTATTTTTGGTTATGGTGTTTTTTGTAAGACAAAAAAAAATTAATGATGTAATTATGTTTATGATAGCTCCCCTGTATAATTCCCATAAAAAAAATTTGTTCACAAAAATGTGCCTAGAGCTGTGATCATAGCTCTACGAGTATACTCTGTCACTGGCAGCACGGCTTCGGGATCTCATAAACCATAGGCGTTACATTTCTCACCAAAATGTAAAACGGAAATTCAATTGTACGTAAAACGAACCTTTATACTGAAAACACGGATTTACTAATAATGACCAGATAACTAACACTATATTTAAAAAGCACATTGAGGTAATGAACTACATCACTAAAAAATAATTCCTCTACAAACAACAAAAATAAAAAACTCTCTATTGATTCCAAATAGTATCAGTTTTATTATTTGCAATTAAAACGTTTTAGGTGATCTTCCGATGTCGATCACAGGACGCAGTTACAATAGTTTGACATGTGTAACTTTCATTTGATTATTCTAAATATAATAGTAATATAAACATGTATTGTTTCTTGGAAAGTTTTGTAAATAAATAAAAATTAAAACATCACTGATAGATACTTTGTAATAATTTTATCGTTCTATTGTTTTGGAGATAGAAAAGTTAACTAGAAAACAGGTGAAGTCCTATCCAGAAGTGTTTGTTACCATGAAATTTATTTTGGCCAACGGTTTATTATTTATAATGAGAGTGTCTAGCGGTCAGTCAAAAAAAACAGACTTTCGACTCCTTCGTTTTGAGACTTTTTAATATTTTTTCCTACACCAAAACTAATGATCGTAGCGACCTGTATTTAGTCCTAATCGTTTTGTCATAAAATTCACCGCCAACAAAATTATTTTTCCTCGTTTTTTGTTCTTATTTTGAGAGCTATAGTTGCCCTTAAAAAAATTTTTTAAAGAGAAACTTACGTTCGAATCTTTATTCTGATCCTTCATGGCGACCTGTTCATTAACAATCCCAACCCCACAACACTATTCAAATTATCCACGTTATCTATTTCCAACGGTTTAAATTAAACAAAAAAAAAATCGTCACACTGAAACGAACAGATAGAAGTACAGGAACGAACTGAATAGACCACTTTGCGCAATGTATAACGACTGCATCACACAATTATGTCAATTACAATTTATTATTATGTCAAGTCTGGTTTTTTCACTCGGTATATTAGGGTACAGGTTTTTTCCGCCGTAGAGTTGAAAAGCTTTGAGTCTTTTAAAGCCATTAACAAAATGTTTTCAACATAATACAGGGAAGAAACATTGTTATCAAGTAAAGTATAAAATCTAAATTTTAATCAATCCCTTACACAGTTCATATGAAAAATGCATGGAAATGTTACGCTGATAGTACCGTACACTCCAGTGCTAGAGTTCACCATCACGCGGCGCTGTAGTCTTACTTTGTTTCGCCAATACGATGGTTACAATCCGAGAATTTTCAATACTGGTGTTGTTACGTGTAGTAAGATATTTCTAACATAAAGTTTGACATTTTTAACTCGAGGCTTAATTAGAAATTATGATATAGTTTGGCAAACCTATCTGTATCAGTAAGGGGTGAGGAAACAAGGCCGACAATCAATATCAGTCAATAGTCAAAGTGAGAAGGAAGAACACACGCACGCGCTTGCCAATAGCAAGTCAGGTGGTTGCATCCAACGAGAAACTAACTTTTTTATTCATGTAAAATTTTGGTCTTTGAAACGCCCCAATGATGCTCCAATTTCTCTATGACATGTCGATCTTCTTGGATCAGCTCACGTACAGCTTCGACGTTTTCCTGGGTGACTGCCATTGTTGGTGGACGTGTTCTTGGATCGCCACCAAGATTAATCCATCCACGTTTAAATTCGAGAAATTGTCGACTGATGTGGTGCTTTATTGCCAAAAATAAGAAACCAACTTAGCAAGGCATTCTTGTTGAGACAACTGTCTTCGAAAATTGTAAAAGATTATTGCGCGAAAATTTTCTCGGCTTAATTCCATTTTTCGACTGACTCGTCAACAATTTTCAGTTTAGGTACAGCTTTAAACGAAGAGGTGTAAAACTTTATCGTTAAGTTAACTACACATGACAGTTAATTTTGACATTTGATATTTTTTGACAGGCGATAACTATGTTGTTATATTCAACACTAAAAAGACAACCCTCTTACGACAGACTTATTGAGTGAGCTTTTGTTTTAAATAAAATGTTTCGTCGAATTTAAGAAAAATGGTTGAAATTTCCTGTCAGTCAAGGTTATGCCGTTTCATTCGCCCACAATAGAATCATCATCAGCAAACCTTCCGTTGTCCTGTATGTCTTTTTAAACGGTCATTTCCGAATAATTTTGCTTACAACTCAGATGTCTTGCTTAAATAATTCTTTTCGAGAGAATCTAGTTGTAACCCGTATAGTAAATTGAAAAATTACACTAGTAATAACTACATCGGTCATTCTCAATTTGCAATATAATATTCTATGGCGTCACTACATTTTCCAAGTAACAAAGAAGGTCCTTTGATATGTTTTAAATGCGCTCGATATTAAACTTAACCTGTACGAGAGAGGTTCAAATATTACTTTTATCGACTAAATAGAAAATGCATCCAAAGTAAATTCCAGGACGAGCCGACGAGCAGGACGTAATTAGTCTGGGACACTCTGTATGTGTATATCTTAAAAACTGGACTTTGCGTGTTCAGTTTTACGGGATGCACAAACTTTTACCAAGAATAACTTTTTGTCGAAAAACATTTAATAAATAAGTTTAATATGGTGCACACTTTGGGGATGACTCTGTGTTTTTTGGAAATTACCAGGATATGGAAACCAGTAAAGTCTATTCGATATAGTGAAGTGACTACAACCCTGTTAAGAAAGACCCGTAAAATCTGTGAATTTGAAATACAGCCAAACCGGTCCGTATTCGGCATCCAAATATCATCTGTCAAGTGTCAAAAGAATGGGGTAGCGCCTCAACGTGATCCCGTGTCAGTTCCGCTACTTTTTTAGGTTAGTATTACGTATTCAAGAATGGAAAGATGAGATTGCTAACAATTGCCCCAATTTACCAATTTATCCCAAGTTATTTCAAGGTGGATTCTAATTTAACCTATTTAGTTTGTATCCTGTCTAGGAAAAATTGTAAAAATATCTGTTTATAATTTTGTTTCATGAAGACACCTAAAAAGACCAGTGGCGGCTCGTGGTTAATTTGATAGGGGGGTCATAGGTGATGTGACCAAAATCTTAAAATACGGAACGCCACTGACCAGCCCCCCGCAGGCCTATCCGCCGTGGGCGGAAGTTTTTCGAGAAACCACTTCCAATCCCAATAAACATTGTCGTTTATATAATAGTAACCGTAAAGTTACCATCACTATTCTATAAAACTGTAATTTATATAAGCTGAGCATAGTAATATTTCTGTAACTCTTATAAACCCTTTACAACACTTAAATGGAGCAATTTATAAGAGTTGCGAACACCTTTATTTAGTAACGTTATAAAACCTATAAGTCTATAACTAAAAGTAACAGAAATATTTCCGGTACCTTTATAAAACTTTCTATAAAATTTCTCCTAGGAAGAGGATGGAATGATATTTAGTTTTATTACTGACTTGGTTACTCTTATAAACTTTTCCTATAGAGTTGTTGGTAACCTTACCATTACTAAATCATTTCTTTGACAAGCTGTCATCTGTCATATTTCCAATATGTTTTTTCTCTTTTTAGCATACATTGGTTATTATATTATGTTTCTTTTTGTTAATTTCACAATTTTAAACATCAGGCAGTATAGTAATTCATTTTTGTCTCCATTTTTATATGATATTAAGATGGATGGTGTGATATATTATGTGCACTTTAATACTTGTCACATCATTTCCACACATAAAGTTAGACCAAAATTATATTGCCAATCATTTTTTACTGTAAATGTTAGCAAGGCACTTCTAAAAAATTCATTGGCCTTTCAAATATGTATTATTAAAAAAATTATTATTAAATTTTAAAAAATAATTATTTTAATTTTTTTAAATTTGTTCATAAAACGGAATCAATCATATGTTCCCATGATATAATGTAAAATAAGAGTCCAATCTGAAGTCAGTTTTCCAAAATTATGTTAAACATTTAATTTTTTATTCCTGTTTATATCTGCGTTTTAGAAAATTGTCATGGCGGATACAACCAACACTCTTATAAAAATAAGTTACCACAAAATTACTGTCGGTAACAATATAAAACTTAAAGTAACACTATATATCTATAACTGGTGATTCTATAAAACTTTAAGACTACTATAAATTCTTAAGTGTTAGTTGAGTGTCACAGCACACCACGAGTGATGGTTAGAGAACGATAAAGAAGAAAAAGAAGAAATTTTGACGAACTTAACCTCGAAAAACTTTACTACATACATTTTTACTTTTCTCTCTGTGTCTGTGTTTTGAGTCAGACAAAATTCAATGTTTAAAATTGTTCAAAATAGAGAACTAGGGCGAAAAGCCCCATCATTAACCATTGTACCATCGGCATGGGAAAAAGACGGAATGTTATTTTGGCCCCCAACCAAGAAGAGGTGCCAAAACTCATCCTTTGAACTCTTATAAATAGGAAGACCATCTATGTTTATATTTATAGATATATTTGTTAAATGTTTAATGCTCTCATAACACTGTCTTATGGAAACTTCTAAACCCTGGTGCCAATACTGGCCTTCGCCCATTTGTTGTAGTGTAATTTTATTCGGTGTTCCTAACAATGTTCTGGGATCTAATGGTAAATTGTTATTTGGCACAATAGTTCCTTTAAATATCGCTGTAGTATATTATAGTTAATTGCCCATTTTCTCAAATCATTTATAAATATTTCATTTTTTTCTTTTAATTCTACATGTTCTGCATCAATAATACGTTCTTGTTCTGCATCTTCAAATTCTGTTAGCCATTACATTCGATAGTCATCATTGTCATTAGCATTCTCATTATTTTCAAAAAACACACGATTAGTTTGCAGTGGTCTCAATTTCATTATCAAAACTTTTCTTTTCTGTGTCATTTGTTGATAAAGTGGAACTGGAAGATACCTATCGATTAACGAAAGTGGTACTTTTTAATTTAACAGAAGATGCTAGCACTTTTTGTGTTATTCTGGAGAAACGCCTAGAAACTTTCCGGCCAAATGTACTGCAGTACTTGATTTTTTTCCAGCTATTAATCATAGTTATATTCACAATTATAGAAGTAGTTAATAAAGTATGATCCAGACCACTCCTCTTTTAGGTTAACTTTTTACGGAGAACATAAAGAGAAAACATCAGTTACCCAAAGTTTCATAACATATTTATAAAAGAACTTGTTACTAAAAGGTTCATAAAGTATTTATAAAAAAACTTAAGTATCTCAAGTTTTAAAAAGGCAAACAACGATGTTATTATAAAACTCAGAAACCATTAGTTTTATTACAGAAGTAACGGCAAACCTTATATAAATTTGTAATATAAATTGAGGTAACGATTACTTCAAGTTTTATAACACAGTTATATAAATAGTTACAACACTTCATTATAAATCTAGAACTTACAGTAATGGCATAAAACCCTAATAAACCTAATTTACTATGAGTGTTGCAATAAAATCATTTCCCTATATAATTGTGTAACCTTTATAAATACTTTATAAAAATATCAGTTACTATAAGTAACGAAAATTGTTTATTGGGATTTCTGCCCAGAAGTCGTTAAAATCGTTAGATAAGCAAAATTTGTGGAGTTCCTTTCCAAAGTCCCAGAGGCAAAAATTTTTTGGGCCACGCTTGTTTTATATAAAAATAATGCTCTCTTAAAAAACAACCATATTTTATTCATTTCTATACATATTAAATATGACAAACTTAAATTAAATGATAATTAGTCTAAATGTTTTTAAAATTTAAGTGAAGCCTTCGATCTTTTGTATTTGCAACAACTTATTACGTCAAAACACAGCTCATTATTCTCATTATTTCGCTTCAAATGCTCTCCTTTAAATCAAAATATAGCGTGGCCTGCCAACCCCTCTACTCAGCTCTTTTCTAAGGCGTGTAATAATCAGCCGACGTAAGTCGATTCATCGTCGATATTAAACCGGGCTTTTGACCCATCACATATAAACTTCGGGCGTGTCTCTCTCACGCCGCGAAGATCGTCAGCGCTCGGCAAATTCATTTCCCATATAACACCTTGAGGTCAACGGTGGATACCAGCCCGCTTTCCAATTTTGGTTTTCGCCGAGTACTTGATGCATGATGCGGAATAACGTTTACACGGGGGTCTTCAAAAACGTTTACACGGGGGTCTTGAAACGTTTTAGGTATATTTTAATTAAGAGGAATACTATACTATATGTATAGTAGGTATATTTTATTTTTTTAAATCATTTTTTAAAGGGAGGTCATTGACCCAATGATCTAATGGAGGAGCCGCCACTGAAAAAGACTCCTCTTTTCTATTGGACACGAGAGCACAGTGCCTCGCGATCGATGGCCAGATAGATTTGTTGAAAGTGCTGACAAGATATGAAGATATTGACGGAGATTTATTTGGGAAATGGTTTGAAGACACTTTAATACCGAATCTCTCAAAAATATGAAAAGTATGTGATTGGATTGTTATGGTCGATGCATCTTATCATTCTAGAAACTAAGCGTTTCCAAACAATATAGGGTGAAACATCAAACTCAGGAGTGGCTGTATGAACAGGATATTTATTTTGAAGAAGATTACTACAAAAATGAACTTCTTATAGCATTTAAAAACATTACAAAATTTAGTGCATTGCTGAAAAATACAGAATCAGAGTGACGAACCGCACATCTCATATACAGTATGTCTGAAAAAGGCAACATATGAGAAACTTTTTTATTTGTAATGTTACGAAAAAAAGTTATTCTTTATAAAAAGTTCTGCATGGCCCGTAAAGTGTAACGCAAATGTCAGATGTCAATTTTTTAAATCGTATACGAGGTTTGTCAAAAAATATGAATTTGATACAAGAGTAAAGTACCTTTATTTTTTACAATATCGAAAACTTTAATTATAAAAAGTTGTTCGAAATAGAATATTATGCAATTAGATCATACTACTTAAAAAAATTATGTTATTTTTACAAATTGTTCTCAAAATATTAAATGTGTCGATAGGAACTAAAAATTACGTTTAAGTGCAATTACTGATTACTTCACTCATTATCTCAAATGGAAAAATACGTAATTAGAATTATTTATTTCGAAAACGTAACATCAAACTTCATGTGCATGAACAAGAAAAAATACGTTTTAACTTTTTCATCACTAAATATGCATCTCAACTTGTCCACCATTTCTTTCTAAGCATTTAATTGTTCTTTTAGAAAATGCTTTTATTACATTTCTAATAACAGCCGGAGTAATATCGTTACATGCTTCTTGAATTGTTCTTTCCAAATGATCAATATTGTCGAATGGTATTTTAAAGTACAGTTTTTGCTTTAGGTATCCCCACAAAAAGAAGTCTAGTGGGTTTAGGTCTGGAGATCTGGCAGGGCAAACAAATTCCACAAATCTTCCTAATACTCGTCCATTAAAAGTTTGCAGTAGATATTCTGGTACTATGACATGGTGCCCCATCATGTTGGTACTTTCTATTATTGGTAGGTTATCAATAAAATCGGAAATTTTATCATTCAAAAATTCTAAGTAACGTTCAGAATTCATAGTATTCCTGAACGAAAAGGGTCCAACTATTCTATCCTTAAATATTCCACACCATACATTTTTTTAAAACAATATTGGTCGTGACATTCGAGAGTAAAATGCGGATTAGTGTTGTTCCACCAGAAACAATTTTGTGATCTAACTGTCCCATTAGAAGTAAACTTTGCTTCCTACGAAAAAAGTATGCACCGTTCTATATAATGATTATCTTCTAACTCCCCTTGGAACCAAGCACAAAATCCAAACCTTATTAAAATCTTCGGGTTTTAGGGTTTGAATGAACTGGGGTTTGTAGGGTTTATATTTGTTACATTTTAATATATTCGCAACTACATCTTTACTTACACCAAATGTGGCCAACCTTTTCCTTATCGAATCTTTAGGATTTTCTACTGCTGAGAGCATTGTTTGGTTTTGAATATCTTCAGTCGCGATTCATGAGTGATGTTTTTTTCTGAATTTATTATCGACATTTCCATCTCTCCTGAATTTTTTCATTATTTTACTAATTGTTGCAAAATGTACATTTTTAACGGGATGTCTGTTATTGAATATTACTGCAGCTACCCTATAGATTTTGTAGTTATCTCCGACAATTTTTTCGTCAAGAGTCAATTTCAACTGCATTTTTGCTACTTCTTGAAACACACTGACGTTTCCAATTTTGTTTACATTAGTTACAATTACATTTCAATTTCAATGCACACTAACTAGATGGAATGTATTATTTATTTCTCGAAAGCTTTTACTAGACTGATTCGGTAAGAGAAATGTCATTGTCAGAGCCACCTTTAAATTAATTCGTTTATTTCTGTGTAGTACAGTAGAAAATACCTTATTCTTTTGGGTATCACTTATTTATTACTGATTTAAGTTCATTGCTAAAATATTTCAAATCAACAAATAAACATTTGAGGTGTGTTGACTTGTTAAATGAGATAAAAGTTGACGTGTTTCACAACTAAAATTTGCAAAATTTAAATTTGAAGTGGTCAAAATATCTCATTAATCTTTTGCAATTTGTGGTCACCCTGTACATCTAATGTCAAATGTAAATACCTAAATATTATTATTTTCGAAAGCAGAGATTTTCATAAGGAATAACTTTTTTTCGTAAAACTTACAATAAAAAAGTTTCCCATATGTTGCCAACTTTTTCAGACTGTATATCAATGTGATTTAGTGAAAAAATTATTAGCCTTGGGATTCGAATTCATGGCTTCCCTAGTGCAAGCAAGAATCACTAATACACCTTAACGTACAATCATTTCACATTTAATTTCATGATTGCCCGTTAATAGTTTTTATATACAGATATTTTAAATTCGCCCGGTATAAACCTTTTAGATAGCGAGCTTCCTGTTTATTGTTTTGATATTTAGTTAAACAATGTGATTGTTACAGTTTATAGATAACACATTCCTTATTACATAATAATATATCTAGTTCATTTGTTGAAACTGGAACACAATATAAAAATTGTGTAGAAAATAATTTGGAAGAATTCGGGATAAACATCATGGAAAACATCCTGAACTGGTACGGTTGGCGCCTAGCTGGCTGTTACACAGAAACACTCCATGCACTGGTGTACGAATAGAATTAAGAGGTTGCCGTTTAAAAATAAAAATAAAAGTGTACAGAGATTTGTAGTCATAGTTGATCTACTAGAATGCGTTAAAAAACAGTTTACAATTTAATTTATGTTTTAATTAAAAAAAAGACAAATTAAATTGAATTTTAGTATTAAATCACAGAAAAATCATTCTCTTCTGGACAATGGACAAAAAGTATAAAATATAATTTCTTTAGGCTTTTTTATTGGCTGTTTGATTATTTTTGTGTCACAAGAAAGTAAAAAGTTACTGGAAGATATTATGAATAAACCTTCATCCCGGTTTTCCAGGATTTTCGGCGAATTTCCCAGAAAAACTCTATTGTAAAACTTATTTTCAGGATACTTTTTGCAAGCAGTATGAGTATTGAAAGAATAAAAAAGGATCATAATGGTATTTTAGTTTAATTTATTAAATCAGAAATATACAGAGTGGCCGGACGAAAAGGAAACACAGCCATTATCAGGAACTGCGTCAACGTTTTAAAAAAGCGCAGAGACCCGTCGGTTTTTGATCAAAAGGGGACACTTTTTTCCGATATTTTTGACTTCGCTTCTTTCACCACCTGGCGGGAGTAGGCATCACCTTAAAATATTTAAATGACATTAGGGGTCGAGTAAGGTATCATTTTAAAGCCCTTTTAATTATCTTCACAAGTCTTTAAATTTTAAAATTCGGCCTAATACTTTTTAATTAATTACATTTTAAAATTTAAATTTTTAACTTGTTTAGTTTTGAATAAGAGTTTTTAAAATTGGAATTTTTTTCATTTTTATCAAAATTACACATGAGTCGTTGAGTACGTCAATGCCTTAAATGTTGATTTTCCCCCTTTGCATTGTTTTTGTAATCGAAGCTTTGTTTAATTGTGTTTTTGAAAATTAACTACCATGGTTTATTCCATTGAGGATAGGATTTTATGAACAATAAGTGTGCAATGTAACGGCTCAGTTATCTAATGAAATATATCAAGATAAACATGTCAATAGGAATTAGTGAAAAAATTTCAAGAGACTGGAAATGTAGCTAATAATAAATGTAGTTAATGAAGCTAGTGAAGCTGCAGTTTTGGGACATGTTCATCTAGATCTTACGTTAAGTACAAGGCAATTAGCATCTGTGTTTGGGATCAATCGAACTAGCATTCAAATCATTTTGAAGGAGAACAAATTCCATCCGTATAAAATACATTTAGTGCAGGAACTTAATGAGGATGATTATGACCACCGTTTGAAATTTTGCTAAATAATGAGTGAGCGAGCAGCGAATGATCCACAGTTTCTTTTTAATATCTGTTCCTCCGATGAATGCAGCTTTTTTATTAACGTTACTATAAATCGTCATAATTGCCGCTACTGGTCTGATTCAAACCCAAGAATTTTCCAGGCGGTGCATAAACAGCAACCGCAAAAAATAAATGTATGGCATTTCCGGTGACCGGCTGGTGGGTCCATATTTTTTACCAGGTAATTTGACTGGCGAAATGTATTTGCAATTACTGGAAGATGCTATTGACCCTACCTTGACTGATATAATTGAAAATGATCAACAGTATAGTGAAGATCATTTAATGTTTCAAAAGGACGGTGCTCCTCCGCATTATGCTTTGATTGTTCATCAGTATTTAGACCAACATTTTCCACGGCGCTGGATTGGGAGAAGAGGTAGTATTGAATGGCCTCCACGGTCACCATATTTGTCGCCCCTTCATTTTATTGTGGGGAAACCTCAAAAGTAAAATCTACAAAACACAACCAGCCTCTTGAGAAGATTTGCGTCAAAGTATTGTCGAGGAGTGCCATCGAATCACTCCGGAAATTCTTCGGAGTGTGCGAGAAAGTTCCCAAGTAGCACAAATTGCTTTTTAAAAACGCTAACAATATCTATCCCACCTTTCTTATATAACTCAATGCTTTATAAATAAGAATTGAAAACAATATTTCAGCATCAATTAAGTATCTATACGTCTAAAATAGGCACAAGTAATACAGCCTTGCTAAGATTTGTAATGGGTACATGAATGCTTATATGGTAAAATGGAAACCTCTTAGTTTTGTTCTTTCAGCGTCTATAAACCACTTGATAAAGCTTCTAAGGAGCTGCTGTATAACTTCCGAAAGTAGGGTTTTATAAAGTAATCAGTCGCTTTGTAAATGCGTTAAAGGTTTCAGTTATAAAGCTATCGTATTATGGTGTTCATAACTGATTCAATGAAGTAACGTTTTAGTTGTTTTAAAGCAGATATATATCTGAGTAGCAAAAGCTATATAAATATTTAAAAAGCAAGGCATTTTCATTGACACAAATTCATATTGCTGGGTTATGGTTTCCAACAGTTATATTTATAAATTATTTTCGGACTATTACGGCTTTGTAACAGAGATTTTTGAGGGTAGGGATTATTTTGAAAGGTCAAACATCATATTATCATGGCATACATATAAAACGAAACGTAGTTTTTGCCAACTTATTAAGTATTTGCTACCGGCCAAGGAATTCCAAATTTGCTATGCCAGGAAAAATTTTCTGTTGAAACATGCTCTTCTACTTCGGAATAATATAACGCGCCATCGAAATATCTAGAATTTAATGATTAAAATATTCCATGTTTTTTTTATTTTTATTTTTTCGTCAATTGGTCTTGAAATCATGCATACGCGTGAGTTTAGTGTCCTAAAAGTGATATTCAGCAGAAATAACACTTTATATGAAAAAAAGTTAGCAAATACACTTCTAACTTTCGACCTGACAAAAATGGCCGTTCTGTCACACATTTTTTTTCGAATATCCAACATGGTTTCCTCAGTTTTCGGAAAGAATCCAAAAAGGGTTACTACAGAAGCAGCGATAAATCTTGCTCCTGCTGTATAGAAGTGCTTCTTACTTTATAAGGTATATTTTTCAAGATAACTCACTTATAAAGCAAGTATAAAGTATAAAAAGGATAAAGGACCGCAGGCGCTAAATAATGTGTGAACGGTTTTTTTTAGAATCTCGAATTTAATTTATTTTTCAAACATCATTTCAAATTTTTGTGCTTGACTTATTGACTATTCGTATATTAGGTACCTACGTAAACTTTTCCTCGGCAAGTTTTGTTGTTTGCATTGCCGTCTCGCCATTGGTGATTTTGTGAATCAGTATAAGAACTAGTGACTCTTTCGTAGCTGTATTATTGCTATATAAGTAGCTACTTAAGAGGCATAGCTGGCTGTCCATAGTGGTCTTAATACTATATAAGTGGGTTAGAATATCGCCCAGGTGGCTTTGCTACAAACAATGACATAACCATAGACAAAAAAAATATTTCTCTATGGACAAAAAATATTCACAAGAAATTATAGTTTTGTTCCCATAATCGAAATTAAAAGAAGGTAAGTTCCTATCCATTTTTTTTATATGAAAATTCGAACCACCAGAACAACAATGTGTTATAAATCCAATGACTTATATATTATATATGTTTTCGTTCTTTTTAGAATGTTCAAAATTGTCCAGACCTTCGAAAGGGGAGAAGCCCAACTATGTGTAGTTCCTCACAAGTGGGGAAAAAAAGGAATATTATATTGGCCCAAAATGAGGGCAGACAAACTTATCACTGAAGGGGACTCTGCACCAGGAAAAAACTGGTTAGAAATGCAATCCACATTGAAGAGACAAAATTTATCACTGGATAACGCGGAGAAGGAATTGGGAATCATGATGAGCTGCACAGATACTGATGAGGTATCGGTGATCAATCCAGCTCTTTTGAATCAGAGGAGAAAACCTAGAGTGCTTCTTCCAAAAAGATCAAATGAAACACAAGATTTCAATGATATTGCTACTGCGATTTCTGGAAAGTTTATTTCTTCCTCCTGTTCGATGTCCTGGTTATGCAGTACCTCTTCAGAATCAGCGTTAGATATTACAGTAATTGTATCGGTAATATTTATTGGAGTTTCTCGCCTAGGACTGATGACGCTTTCTTCCATGATGGATTGATTAGTGGTTTTGGATTTTTCGAGAATCTTCTGGAGTTTCAGATTAACTTTTCTCCTGAAATTCCCACTTCGCTTCACTTTCTTCCAATAAGTATCCATATCTTAGGGTTACGACTTGCACAATAAATAACCGTATGTTGAGATCCACTCAAGTAGAACAATTTGACTGAACGATTTCATATAGGTTATGGAAAGCAGATTTGTTCAACCATATAGAAGGTCTATTAAGGTGGAAGGCTCCAGCTTAGATGCTCTAAAACGGTATTTTCGTTGTGTAAATGTTTCATCAAACACGTCTATTATATAAGTATGAATCCTTTATAAATATACTGTATTAGGACTGTCATGAATGGCATTTAGCGTAAACAACTATATCGCTGTGAAATTCTGCTTTAAAAGTATTTAAAACTCAATATTATATAGCACATATAGAGAAGTAGCGAAGCTGTGAAATAGTTGCGTTAATATTATAAAAAGGCTTATACGGCACTTATAAGAGCGCCTAATTTATAACTTCATAAAAGTTACCATTGAACCTTTTATATAGTGTTGAATGGATATATAAGATGCCTTAATAAAGTAGACTCGTATATAAGCGCTGAGACCGTTTTCTCAACAATGTTATTTCACCAAATCTCTTTATAAGCAATTCAGTGTCTAATAAAGTTTCAATATAGCCATTAAGCTTCATAAGTTGCCTGAATATATCCTTTATAAAGCTTCAAGTGCAATAAGAGGTTTTCATGTATTACTTGGGATTGGGACAAAATCTTTATTATTGTATGGATATGGGTGGTCATCAATTTGAACATTTAATTTAACTAAGTAGTAGTAAACAACTAAACATCATTTAAACATTAAAATGTAAGTAATTTATTAAAAAGTGTTAGGCCGAATTTCAAAATTTAAAGACTGTTGCAAAGAAAATTAAAAGGGCTTTAAAATGATACCTTACTCAACCTCTAATGTCATTTAAATATTTTGAGGTGATGCCTACTCCCGCTAGGGGGGGAAAGTAGCCAAATTAGACAAAAATACCGGAAAAAAGTGTCCCCCTTTGGTCAAAAATCGACTGGCTCTGGCTCTATTTCGTCTGGATACCCTGTATAGTAGAAGTAACCAAGTACCACTCAATAGAAGCGACATCTTTGTTTTTTTTAAACAGCCTCCATTATTAGGCGCTATGTGAAATGTAGACAACCCACACCTCTTGCCGCACGTATCAATTTTGCATAAGTGAATGTGAATTTGCCATTTTGGTGAGAATCTCTAAACTGTTTCCACTGGGTCTTCACTCTACTCTTTCGTTTCATTTGTGTAGTTTTCTTGTTTGTTTGAAATAGAACTGTTTACATAGTTTTTAAGTTTAATTATTTTTCGCAGTATGAGTTATTTTGAATTTTCTTAGTACGTGGTAGTAAGATGTACAGGAGCTTTTTATCAACTTATTGCTAAAAGTAGATTGCGCGGTTTTAAAATTTCGTTACTTTTAAAGAAACGCTTTACAGGAAAACTATTGTGTTATTGCTAATGGAGTTATTTTTGCAGTAACGCGTTACGCGGGTAGAAATATGAGTTTTACAGCGACATCTTGGGGAAAACCGTAAATATCTTACAGTAATGCTATTAAAAGGTGCTGTATTTAAAATGAAATCGATTTAACATAGGTATTTAAACAAGCAATTTTCGATAGAAAATCTATATAATCCCTATTGTTGATTCGACGTGCCTCACGTGCCGCCTCTGCAATCAATTTCCATTGTCGCGGTAGCTATCGATCGAGTTTCAAGGACGTAATCGGCTGGAGAGTGGGCGTCTTTCAAGACATCTTCGTGAAAAATTGTTATTAACTTGTCCATATACGTGGAAATTTTATCAGAGAAAAACAGCCTTCACTCTATAAATAACCCATTTATTTATTTGGATGGACTAATATAGGAAAGTTTGATTGATTATACATTTCCTCACTACATCCCCATCCCGAGGTCATAATTTCTTTAGTAATTTGTTAATTAAAGTTGTTTACCTTTTAAATTAAAACTCGGATTAAAATTTGAGCTGAAATTTGTATAGCATGTACTATACCTACATAATACAGCCTAAAGAACAGTCACAGGTCAAACATCAACTGTCTGCAATAATAAAAGTCATTAGGTTAGTTTACACCGTGTGGAGCAATAGAGGAGTTCAGTTTAAGGACAGTGTGACCAACAAAAAGTGGTTTTTATGACAAGAATGACAGTTAATGTCTACCATTCAAAACATAAGATTTTTGCAGGTTTTTTATCATTACGAACATTTGCTTTGTTAAAACAATGAATACACCCCCGAAGCGTAAATCTTAAAATTTAAAATGACGTTTTAGCTGAATTCTCAATGCATCGGTGGCCAGTAATTCTAGGAACTTTCGGCAAATCACCAATTCTCTTCTGTCATTATGTCACTAGTTATGTCAGATGTCAGTGTTATTTTTTTTGTTGATATTCGTTTAATCGTTTATGTTTATTTTTCATACTTTTGTAGTAGTTCTAGTTAGTTGTATCACTTTATTCTTCTGATTGCTTTTTCCACTGACATCTGACATAACTAGTGACATAATGACAGATGAGAATTGGTGATTTGCCGAAAGTTCCTAGAATTACTGGCCACCGATGCATTGAGAATTCAGCTAAAACGTCATTTTAAATTTTAAGATTTACGCTTCGGGGGTGTATTCATTGTTTTAACAAAGCAATATAGATGTTCGTAATGATAAAAAACCTGCAAAAATCTTATGTTTTGCATGGTAGACATTAACTGTCATTCTTGTCATAAAAACCACTTTTTGTTGGTCACACTGACCCTAGACTGAACTCCTCTATTTGGTCCGTGGACCAAATCGTGGACTTATTTAGCTTAGAACATAAGTGTTTATACTGACTGGTTTGCTGGATTAAAATAGTCCAGGTTTAAAGCCTGGGACCAAAATTGACATTTTCATATTAAAATGACATAACCTTAAATCTTTATGTAATTTTATGGTAGATTTTGATTTTATTTGAAAATGGATACAAAAATAATTGCAGGGGTAATAGAGTTTCTGAAAAAGAAAAAAAATATATTCAAAGAATTAAAAGATTTAAATTAGAGTTATCGAAGTCTCCATATTTAAGAAGCAATTTAGCTTATTTGCTTTTAAGTAGTAGTAATTTTATGGGATTGTTAAACAATCAAATAATTTTTTGAATTCATTTGTTAGTATTATTTGGTATTATTTTTTTAGTATTTATCACAGTCAGTTTTTTTAGGTTATTTTGACCCGATCTTACGTGATAGCTGACGTATTTTTACTCTGTGCTTTTAGCAAACCGTCACCAAAGATTACAAAATAAATATAAGATAGTTCACTTGAAGGCGGTCTGATTCTTCTTAGTGTTTTAAACGATCGCCGCACTCATAAATCATATTTACGGCTCCCTTTTGTCACAAATAACGACACCGCTAGGTACCAGGGTATTATAAAGGTATATTTTATTCCAAGCTATACAGGGGTAACTTGAGAAATATATATTCAAAGTAATAGGATGATATATTAAAGGTTTTTTTTATATAATGTTTTTAAATGTTAATTATTTCGAAAAATGTTCAGGATATGAATTTGAAATGGAAAGTTTAGGTATAAGTAAAAAAATATATTAAAATTTTTAAAATGAATCAATTGACAGATTTTATTCAACATTTTAGTAATTTTGTGATGCTTATTGATGATCTAGCGGTTATTTATACAGAATATCACAAATTAAATTATACATACTTATTGGCCACCAGAATAATAGGACCACTAAAACAATTTTGATCTTTAAATTAGATTCACAAGGTTAAAACAGTAAAAACATATTATGCAGCTGCAGGATATATTTAATAATAAATTAGATATGTGAATTTTCAAATTTCTATGAATACCCAGTATCTATAAGTACTAAATAACTAACTAATTTATTATTATCAAATATCTTTGTTACAATAGTTTAAAAAAGTTGAATTCCGTATTTGATAATAACTAATTTAATACCCACCTCTCAACGTCTTTGGGACAACGATAAAAGGATATTTCTGGTTTTCCCACCTTGCTGGAACAACCGATCACAGCACAACACACAGGCATTTTAAAACCACAATTATAATATTATTAATGTTACTTTTGGAAGACAGGAGTTAAAATAATGCGAACAAGAAATTTTACTTCCGGAACGTTTCCCGAAAAACTAAATGAAATACTTCTACAAAGTTTCTAGAGATTGTAGGCACATTTCTGGCCCTTAATTGCTTCTCTATATTTTTATCATTGTTTACATTATAAGTACTTAAAATCAAGACTGCATTCAGAATTCGTGGGAAAGTGATAAACTACCATTTATTATGTATACAACTAAGACTATTAACAAATATCACAAAATATTTATTTTATAAGTTTTGCTATTGAAGAGGAAAATATGAATATTATTTTTTCCTTATTGCAATAATTAATTAATAAATTTAAAATATCTATAAAACATAAACACGAACAACGAATTCTAAAATACCAGCGCTCGATAGGCGACGACCCGTATAATATGCAAAATTAAATGCAAGTAAGGATTTAGCGACAAACTGTAGCATGCCGCCAACCGATAAGTCACCAGACAGTAACCAGCGGTATGAATCCTTTGATCGATAGAATTCGTACGAGTGACAATCTTATATATATTTTGTAATCTTTACCGTCACTTTGGTCCACGAATACTAATGTGCCGTGTTTACACCGTTAAAAATTGAATTTGAACTACCCTAGATGAGATGGATCAAATTCGAGTACCAAATTTTACTCCTTGGGTGTTTACACCGTAAGTGAAGTACACGTGACGTCATTTGGACCTCGGACTAAAAATTTGGTACGCCCGGTGTAAACGTACTTATTATCAAATATCAAATGAATGATATACAAAGATACCTTAAAAAATAATGTTTTTGGTAGTCACTATTATCGTATTAGAACAGCATACCTACCCCTTACGCACTGCGTATACTAATTGCGAGTGTCCTAAATATTGATGAAATTAGGTTCAAAATACCATTTTAGACGGATTGCTCCTGTATCTCACGAACATGAGGGTTCATGACTTTTGTGTTATTGCCGCGGTTAACTTTAAATTAAAATCAGTTTAAAACAAATGAAATTAGTGGGTGCACCTGTACTATATTTTAGCAGGTGTTTAGAAATGGAGACTCGACGTAAGTAAAGTACATACTTCTATTTATTTTTGAAAAGATTAATTAATGATTACTTGTTTAAAATAGTGCATATTAGCATGTTTCGATAAAATTATACAATTTCAGTTAGAATTTAAAATTTTGCAGCAATATTTTGAAAAGTACGTTTGTGACGGTCAGGAGTGAATAGTACAAAGAGTATGGAAAGTAAAAAAATCTTGATGAAAATGCGTTTTCTTTTTCAGGATCACTTCGACAAATCGATATTAATAGACTTGCCGCTAATCCAGCAGATCTCTATGAACTTTTGGATGATATTGATTCTGATTTGGAGCTTGAATTTGGGAATGACGATGATGATGATTGGGTACCGTTTGGAGAGAACCCGCCTTTACAAGAGAAAGTTGAAAATGATAATTGTGCAGATCCTATATATATCAGTACAAAGTTGGAGCAAAAATATTACCATCAAAGTGGCAAAAATACCTGGAGAAGTATTCCCCTTATGTTGAAGATTAGAGACTTGCAAAAGCCAATCACGAGTTTCATGCAGCAAATGCAATGTACATCTTTGTATGAACAAAAATCAAAATTGTTTTTTGAAAATTCATAAAAAGTAATTTTTTTTGTATATTGCTTAATTTACAATCTACATCATTATAGAGTATTAAGTAAATGAGATACCGAGTTTTGCACATGAAAGGGAAATATCCAGTGATATTTCACCTTATTCTATTGCCGTTTAGTTTTCAAGCAGGTCTGGGGGCCAGGTTCTAGCAAGTCTTCTTGTGGTGAGGCCATTGTTGAGTTCTTCTACTAACTGATTTGTGCGGTAGATACGTTCTTTGTACGACGCCGAGGCTTGATGGATTTCGTCTCTGATGAAAGGAATCTTTAGGTCGTCATGCAGTGTTTGATTGCTAGAATACCATGGTGCATCCACTATCGATCTTAGCAGCTTTGACTGAAATCTTTGGATGATGCTCAGTGACGTTGGTTTTGCACATCCCCATAGATGGAGTCCATAAGTCCAGATAGGTTTGAGCATCATTTTGTATAGCAGGATTTTATTGTGGAGAGAAAGTTTTGATCGTCGACCTAGTAGCCAGTATATCTGTCGGAACTTTATGTCAAGCTGAATTTAATTTTAATGTGTTTCTAAAAAAGTAATTTAAAAACAATATATATGTATTATCCGTTATGTATTTTTTTTAATGAACGACTCGAAATAACAATGTATTTATTTTGTTTTATTAAAGTATCTGTTCACGTTCACTCCTACTCCCCTACACAATTGTGTGTGTCCGAGTGCGTGTCTTATACCTCTACACTCCTGGAAAACACAATTGTGAGTACCACTAAAAACTGTCAAAAAGACAAGGCAAAATTGGGAAAAAATTGGCATGTATTCTGACCCCCGAAGAACTAAAAAAAGTGTTGGGCAACTTCATATTTGCAATTATATAGTTTGCGGAGTGTAAGGATACCTACATCAATATTTTTTAAATACAAAAATGGAAAAATACCCAGATCGTGAGTCCGCATCCTATCGCCAACACAAATTATCATTTCAGTTAAAGGAATTTTATCTTCTGTAAGTTCCTTGTGGTGTATTCATTATTCTTTTTGTTAATTAACAAAAAGAATAAAGGAATTTTAACATAACAATTTGTTGTCATCATCACTAAAAGGTTATTCACCCTGTATGATACCTATATTATTCTCTTAAGAAGCAGTAAATTAAAATCAAAAATCGAGCTGTTTCGGGATTTTATGGACGCACTATAATTTAAAATAATTAATGATCCACTAGGGGAAATATGCCTATGATGGACCACTAGCTGCATTTTCAAATATACCGCGCATAATACACTACCAACATATTGGTTCGGTCGATTGAAGTTACTAAGTAGTTGTTTATAAGCGCTCACGTGAATATAAGCAGTTTTTGCTCAAATACATAAATAAGTTGAAATTGGTAAGTATCGATGTAAGAAAGTAGCTTGGCATGATATTAGATATCTCTTGTCTTACGTTCAACTGGAACCTGCTTTTGTTGCTGCAGTTTAAAGGAACTATTAGATGTTAATTGTCGAGCAAAAATTGAGGTTATGGCCTATGATGGACTACTTATCTGTGTCCTATGATGGACCAGGGGGTCCATCACGGGCATTGAAATAATTTCACCTCTCAAGTTGCTTTTCTTTTAAATTTATAGAAGTGGAATCCAAAAAAAGACAACAGTAGGATGAGCATAGCATGCAGCAGGCTATCCAGAACGTGCAAGACCACAATATGGGATATAAGTTGGCTGCAAAGACCTTCAACGTTCCCAAAACAACTTTGCGAAGGCGTTTGGAGAAACAGGACGCTTCCAAGGGTAATTTGGGAGGACGTAGAGCAACTTTCTCTAAAGCCATCGAAGAGGAGATTGCAGTGCATATCATTGAGATGGAAACACGTTTTTTTGGACTAACTTCCAAAGATTTGCGGCGGATGGTATTCGAAGTAGCCGAAAAAAATAACATCAAACATGGGTTTAAACGAGAAATAAAAATGGCAGGCTGGAAATGGATTAAAGGATTCCTAAAGCGCAATCCACAAATATCTTTGCGTAGTCCAGAAAGTATATCGTTAGCTAGAGCCCAGGCTTTCAACAAGGCTAATATTGAAGCATACTTCAAGGCACTAGATAATACTCTGGAGAAGTACAATTTTCTCTCCGAAAATATTTATAATATGGACGAGTCGGGTTTGACTACGGTTCTAAAAGAAATGCCTAAATATTTATGCAGCAAAAGGCCGTAAGCAAGTTGGTGCACTTAGTAGTGCAGAGAGCGGGCAGCACGTAACCGTAGTGTGTGCAATGAGTGCCATAGGCAACTACATCCCTCCTGCTCTTATTTACTCCTCGCCAAAGGATGAACGAGGAACTTATGAACGATGCTCCCGCTGGTAGCATAGCATTCTCACAAGAAAAAGGATGGGTGACCAGTGAAATTTTTTGTAAATGGCTCAAGCATTTTGTTAGATATACGAAGGCTTCAAATGAGAATAAGGTTCTATTACTCCTCGATGGGCATAGTAGCCATAAGAGTCTTGAATCCCTGCAGTTTGCCAGAGAAAATGGTGTTATTGTGTTTTGCTTCCCTGCACATTATTCCCATCACGTTCAACCATTGGACGTTGGATTTTTCCGTCCTCTTCATACATATTTCGCCCAAGAAATACAATTATGGCTTCGTCAAAACCCGGGAAAGGCAGTAACCCAATTCAAAATAACAGGCCTTCTCAATAAAGCTTATTTGAAGAGTGCTGTACCAGCAAATGCGATAAATTCCTTCAAAAAGACTGGCATCCATCCCTTAAATCCTCATATCTTTGGGGACTGGGAGTTCGCACCAGCTTTAGCTACGGATAGGCCGATTCCCGTTGCTGAAGATGAGAACCAAATGGAATTAGACATGCAAAAGCAATCTAAATCTGGTCTTGACTCGTCTTCATCCTCAGTTCTCGACATTTCGGTGAAAGAAATTTTACCTCCTCCTCAAGCTGCACCCATTGGCGCTGATAAACGAAAAGACAGAAGACGTGGAAAAACAAGCCATTTGAATTCAACACCAGAAATTCAAGAACTTAAAGAGAAAGTTATTGAAAAGGAAATGAAGACGAGAAAACAACAAGTCGGGCCAGTAAAACGAAAAATTGTCATTGACAATGACGCTTCTAATGAAGACGAATCCGTTTTGGAGGAGTTTCTGAAAAAACGTAAAGATGACTCAGATGATGATGATGCTAGTTGCCTTTACTGTAATGAGTTGTACTCGAACTCTCGTTCCAGAGAAACTTGGATTCGATGTCAAATATGTAAGTCGTGGTGCCACAATGAATGCGCCGGTGTTACCCCACGCTGCAAATTTTTTACATGTGAACTATGTATCTAATACATTATTATGTTAGTTTGTTCTATTTTATTATATTAATTGATCATATATTTTGTCAAATAAAACTGTTTGGAGACACTTTTATCAATTTATTTGAAAGGGGGCCATCATGGGCACATAATTGCCAATGGTGGACCACTTGGTTATTTTTTTATAATACTATGTATTATTAAATAGGAAATTAATTGACAAAAAATTCACTCTGTACTATAATAAAGATCAAACTAACTTTATATTTTCATATAAAGCAAAATAATAATTGCAAAACTAAAGAAGTTATAATGATATTTCCTTAGAGGGTCCATTATAGGCACATTTCCCCTACTTATTTGTTATTGCTGCATTTATTTTTTATAAGATATTTTTACTAATTCTTCTTCTTATAAAGTAATTATAAGTATGATATGTTTAAAAAGTATCGAATATCATAAACAATTCTGCAAAAATGTTAACAAAACAATATGAATCATAATAATTATCAATTATAAAATATGAGTAATTACGGTATGTAACCTCACTTTTAATGTTAGTCAGCAATGTCACACCCCTTTAAATACAAACACATTCTATTAAAACACATTTCTTTCTGAAAAACTACAATATTATTAGATACTCTTTTATTTGAAGTTATTTATGTTTTAACAGGTTATTAATTCCTTAAAATACTTAATGCTTAAAAAGTAGGTTAGGTACCTATGTTGATATAGTACTATTTCAAAATAAATGCAGGATTTGTTTATTTAAACTAAAAAAACTGCAAACATAGGTACCATACTAACATATAATACCTATTTAGTGCAAACTCCCTAAATTTTATGTGGTTATTATTCAAAATGAATTTAAAAACCAATAGGCGTGGTTTTGATAACATAAATACACACACAGAGATAATTTTTATCTTATCATATTTTTATAAAAGCTGAGGATTGTGGTTTTTAGTTTTAGCACAACTTTTGAAATGATAACATGCACAAAAAAACCGTAATTAACATTTATTTACTTACCTCATCGTTGAGCTTGACTTTCGATGCCATCTCACAACTTTTAACTCACAAACAAAACAAACTTAACAGGTGTGCCTGTGCCACGCGAGAAAGAGAGATTGGATTACGTCAACTGCAGTTTAATCACTGCATTGTTAAATAGGAAAGATGGTTATAAATAATAAATTTCGATTTAAACATTTTTATTTTAACCGTTCATAATGAACTTTATAAAAAATATAAACATTGCCTTATCGCTAATTTTTTACATGTAAAAGTATTTGAAGATAGTACCATAGACAAATAAACTTTTGTCTACCTCTGACCACCTGTTAACCTGTTTATTAACAAATACACTGTGGCTATTAGTATAGATGTCGTAAATATATCAAACAAATGATCATATTTTTAGCTTTTACTTGTCATTGGCAACATAAACTGTGTAATATAACTTAAGAAATTACATCAACCATGTTTATTAGAAGAAAAAATTATTTTGAATTAATTTATCTTATACCAGCCTTATATCAGTTGCAGTGTCATCCTAGACACAACTTAATAATCGATACCTACATAATTCGAGAATTTTCTACCGAGTGACGCTTTCAAATCACTCGTTATATTTTAACCAATTATATGGACGAATTTTGAATTTTCAACTTCAGTTGAATCACGCGATTGGTTGATAAGAGAGAAATCCAATATGGATAGGCTTTTAAAAGTTCAACTAAAAATTTGACAGTTGGTGTGCTTTAATGATTGAATTGGTTTTTAGGTTAAAAATACGTCTCAATTTTTGTTCGCTTTTAATTTTAGTAATATTAATAATGCCGAAAGCAGCACCAAAAAGAAAAGCTGCAAATGGATATAAATTGGCTGAACCATTACCATTAGGAGAAACCCTTCAAGATATATCTAAAAAGCAATGGAAACTTGGTACATCCATAGGACAAGGTGGTTTTGGCGCTATATATTCAGCAAAAGAAGCCACAGATAACAGTAGTAAATATCCTTATGTTATCAAAATAGTAAGGATTTCTTAAAACTTATTTAACTTTCAACCATGCTGTAGTATAGTGGATTATATCGAGTATTTTTTTTTTGTAGGAACCTCACTCAAATGGACCCTTATTTGTTGAAATGCATTTTTACATGAGGAATTCAAAGAAAGAAGATGGTATTACTTAATGTTCAATTAATATTTGTTATCCGTTTAATGATATTTTTGTTTCAGTTGAAGATTTTAAAAAAAGTGTAGGGTTAAAAACATTGGGAATTCCATTATACTTAGGATCGGGGTCTCATGAATACAATGGAGAAAAATATAGATTTGTTGTAATGGAGAAATTTGGAGCAGATTTATGGAAACTCTTTCTAGAGAATAACAGAGTGTTTCCAGCATCTACAGTATTTAAAATAGCGATACAAATGGTACATTTCAGAAGTCGTTGCATATAAATGTTTCTATTTTCTATTATTTTTTTCCAGCTAGACATTCTAGAATATATCCATAGCAGAGGGTACGTTCATGCCGATCTTAAAGGAGCAAATATTTTGATGGGAGTAACCAAAGATACACAGAATAAACAGTTATACCTTGTAGATTTTGGTCTGGCTACTAAATTTAACAATGAACCTGTATTTAAACCTAACCCTAAGAAGGCTCATGATGGTACAATTGAATATTTAAGTAGAGATGCACATCAAGGAGGTAAAATATATATAATTACAATTATAAAGGGATAATTTAATTTGAATATGTTATAGTTCAAACTAGACGTGGCGATCTTGAAATTCTAGCTTATAATATGATACAATGGTTAGGTTGTGTTTTACCATGGGAGAATAATTTAAAAGATCCAAACGCTGTGTTTAAAGCAAAGGACACTCAAATGTCAAATGTGTCCAAATTTATGAAAACGTGTTTTATTAAAAATTCTCCTCCTGGTAAGTTTATGGTTTTATAAATGAAATCTCTTTGTGTTTTACAAGAGATGTTTATTTTAGCTCCTCTAGTGGAATTCTTAAATTATTTAATCACTCTAAAACACGATACCAAGCCTGATTACAAAAAAATTAGAAAAATATTTTTAAAAGGATTGGATGCTGGTGATAAATTGGATCAACCATTTAAATTTTCTAAATCTAAAACCCCCAAAAAGACAGTTTCTTCACCTAAAAGGAAAGTGGCAAGAAAAAAAGTTATTGCCGAAGCTTCAGAAAGTGAAATGGAGGAAGATGACAATATTACAGGTACCTACTTGGATTATAGTTTTTAGAAATCACTAATGGAGGGTAGAAGGAAGGAGCACCATCTCAATGTATTAAAAGTATCCATCGAAAGGAAGCAAATTAAGATGGCGCCATAGTAGCAAGTGGAAGGATTTTAAAAACGGCGCCATGAATTATTAGAGTAAGATACAAACTTAAAAAAGGAAATACGTAAATAATTGAGATTTTAAATACTGCATATTTTTCAACTACACAAGTCACGAAAAATACTAAATTTTTCAACCCAGCACACTTCACTCGGTTTATAACCCTAAATTCACATCATTTCCATTAGCTACACGAGCGCCATTTCGGTGAATCTTCGAATTATAATTTGCTGTTTACAGGTGGACACTTTTTCAAGTTATCCCCCATACAAGATGGTGCTCCTTCCTTCTACCCTCCATAGAAATCACTTAATAAGTACCGTGATTATTTTTTTCTTAGTTAATACACCTTCCAAAAAGACTCCCGTTAAAAGGAATGACAGTCATATTTTAACAACAGTTAGATCATCTCCTCGAAGAAAAGCTGTAATGCCACACTCTGATGATGAAGAAGCAAATAAAATGGATGTCGATGAAGATATTTCTGGTAAGTATATGTTAACAAAAGTTCTGTTCTTATCTATATCAAATCATACTAGTGTTGGTGTAACTAGTTGGAATTCTAATGACAATTTTACCAAAAAAATGATTCAAAGTGAATAAATGCCTTTTTATATTTATTTAGTAGAATCTTCTTCAATAAAAACAACCCTTAAAAGAAAAGGCAAGAATTCTTGTGCTCCAAATAAGTCGAAGAGAAAATCTCCAACCAGGGAAACCATTAGCGAGTCTTCAGAAGATGAAAAAGAAAACGATATGGATGTAGATATAGAACAAAATTATTCAGGTAAAATCAATTGGTTGATAAACTTGATATGTATTTAATATAAAATGTTTGTAGATGCCAGCAATAACCCTGAAGAGGTCATCATAAAAACTAGACCGAGAAAAAAAACAACAAAAAGAACAACTAAACCTAAACCGGTTAAAGAACCGTCTCCTAAAGGAAGTCAGGGTGACAATTTGAATGGATACACAGATGCAATGCGAGAAGTGTTGCAAAAAAAAATAGATAAAAAGAAAAGTAAGAAGAGAGCAGGCAGTTCGTCTGATGAATCCGAAGCTGATGATATGGCTGGTTATACTGACACTATGAAAGAAATCATTTTGAAGAAGAAACAAAGGATGGCGAAGAAGGGTATTAAAAAATAAGACTGAGTGTATACTATGCAGTATTTTAAGTTGTTCGGTTTTCTTTATAACTGGGTTACTTTATAAGTAATTTGTTGTAATATTTAAAATTAAAAATAAAGTGTAATTAATTTTGAGTTTCATTTCTGCCCAGAAAAAGCATTGGTTTTACTGAGCATGTGGACAAATTAAAAGTCTTCATTGAGGATTGTAAAGTTAACTATCATTTCCAGTCAAATTTCCTTAAATGCACCAACTTATCTTACGGTTCGAGCCGCCTTACAAATTCGAATGGCCTTTTTGTAACTGGCTATATTAGTTCATAAACATGTAAATCAGAAAGTGGCTAACTTCATCTTTAAGTATATCTGTAGTGAAAGTTGCAAACACTTAGGAATTCTTAATTTCCAGTTTTCTCCTAAAGTATTCGGTTTAAAAATTTTTAAATTAATTTTTGCAAAGTACCTAGTACTAATTAATATACTTTAATAAAATACCAAAAGCCGGATATCGGTTTAACGCCCATTTGAATGATTGTGTTATATAATCGGCTAACAATGTGGCAATACTTACTAAAAGTTAAAAAAACAAGTTTGTTTCCTTTATTGTTAGTCCTGAACCTTTTCAACGTCTGTTTGAACGTAGATACAGTTCATGTGTAACTAAAAAGTCAAAGTAAAATAAAGCAACGTAACCCTTTTTCTTATATCTATAGACGTAGGTATTGCTTAATATCTTGTATATATTTGGTTTATCCTGTAAGTGCTAGAATGAGCTGAAATCTTTATGTGAGGTGTGTTGCCGTCCTACACTAGGCGCATATAGGTATTCATAATACCTATTCAATTTATTGTTTGTTTACTTTACACCCCGTATATAGTATTTATCTATGACTTTACACACATATAACGCAAGAAGTGGGAGGCTGTAATAAAGACTTAATTACGTTTAAGATGTTGGAATGAGGATAATCTATCCTAAAATAAGGAATCGTTAACCCAAACGTATGCGTAAATCAGTAGAAAGTTTTATTCATGATTTATCCATTATTGGAATTTTTATAGTTTAAATTCATACAGTCATTAACAGTGAGAGAAAAATTACAAAAAAAGTAATTAATTAGTTAATAAATTTATCCAATAACGAACTTCTAATTTCAAAATGTAGAGAAAATCGACGTTGTCTGATATGACTAAAAGATATTTAAAAAATATCTAGTACGGAAAATAATAAAGAAGAGTAAGTATACTTACTTAAACTAATAAATTATGTAATCCCCAAAAAAGTATATAGTTTAGTTACAAACTAATTTTAACAATCGAAAATATATCATAATCTGCTCTACTTTTAAATTTATAAAGGGGCGGATTTTTGTGCTCACGTGTCGTATAAATATCAACGAGATCAGTGGCGGCTCGTGGCTACTCCAAACGAGGGGGCAGAAGTGATTAAAAGAGAGTCTTTCCTGCGTTCTCCTGGCACTTTTAATAAAAAAACTAAATCACATAAGAATATCGACTTCGTCAAGGATCAAGGAATATTATCGGCGTTTGTTCATTGTGTAATAATTTCAAATGGCACAAGAAAAAATTGCATAACAGATAAATTGAAACAACATTCCGAGCCTTACCGAAGAGAATATGGTTTAGTAAAAGTTCGTAATGAAATGCTATAATGCAACATTTAGGCAGAACTTAACAATTTGCCATATTACCTATATGCGCAAGAATCTGTATCGTCCGTACAGGAGGACAGATGTGGTGTGTCTCCTCTGTGCGTATGCTTGGTGGCCGGCAAATAGGAGTAGATATACTAAGGGGGTACTGGCCCAGCGGAAATGCACATGCGCTCCTGAAACGTTTGACGTGGCACGTGACGTTTGACGTAGCACGTGACGTTTGACGTGGCACGTGACATTTGACGTAGCACCTGACGTTTGACGTGGCACGTGACGATTGACGTTTGGTGAGCTTTTCAGGAGGGCATGCGCATTTCTGCTGGGCCAGTACCCCTTAGTATAGATATACAATGTTGTTGTAAGGAAGAACAAATATTATACAAACGAACACGACGGCATGATAGAGAAAATAAGTTTTGTAGAAAACGTCCAATTTAATATGGAAGTTGATATGGGTGCTTCTGTAAGTCTAATGTCAAATGTAGATTTTGTAAAATACTTAAATCACATTCAATTACTAACTTCAGATGTTAAAATTAAAACTGTCACCGGTGAAAGTATTAAAGTAATTGGAAAAGCGGTAGTAAATGTCAGTTTAAATATTAGTATTAACACTTGTGTTATGTTATCTTTAGTTATAGATGGTTCAGGTCATAAATTTTGTCCATTATTAGGTAGGGATTGGCTAGACGTACTATTACCAATGTGGAGAGTTAATCTGAATTGTATCCCTGTTACTCCTGTATCCTCAACCATAAATGTCCTCCATCCATCTAATATTGATGAAATGAAATTAAAATTTCCTAATGTTTTTAATAAAGATCGGACTCAACCAATTAAAGGTTATACAGCACAGCTGGTATTGAAATAAAATGCTTCAACGATTTTTCATAGTCCATATTCGGTACCATATAAAATCAGAGATGAAGTAGAAAAGGAGTTAAAGCTCATGGAAAAAGATGGAATCTTAGTACCTGTACAGAGAGCAGGAAAAATGGAGGAATCCGCATATGTGGAGACTTCAAGAAAACTCTTAATCCAAATTTGAGAACAGATTATTACCCACTACCTATGTTGGATGAGCTGTTCAACAAACTCAGAGGTGCGAGTATTTTTACTATTTTGGATTTAAGTAATGCTTACTTACAGTTAAGAGTAGAAAAAAAATCTCAAGAGTTATTAACTATTAATAGTCATTTGGGGTTAATGCAATACACTAGATTACCTTATGGCGTGTCTAGTGCTGTAGCTATTTTTCAATCCACTATGGAAAAAGTTTTAAATAATCTTGAAGTGGGAATATACTTAGATGATATAATAGTTCCTGGAAAAAATTATACTGAGTGTTTAAATAAAGTTAATCAAGTCATAGAGAGATTAAACAATCATAATATTAAAGTTAACGAGGATAAATGTGTATTTTTTAAAGAAACTGCTTATTTTCTGGGGTATGAAATTTCTAAAAAGGGTATTCGTCCACAAAAAGTTAAAGTAGAAGCTATCATTAAAGCTCCTATTCCTACAGACATAACCCAGTTGAGGTCTTTTCTTGGCTTACTTAATTTTTATGCAAAATTTATCCCGATGTTATCTACTATTAATGCCACACTTTATAAATTGTTAAGAAAGGAAGAACCTTTTATTTGGAATGATAATTGTCAAAAAGCATTTGATGAAGCTAAGAATGCAATACTTAATTATGTAACTCTGGATCATTATGATCCTAGGAGTAAAATTGTTGTGGCAGCTGATGCTAGTCAATATATGGACTGGGTGCGGTGCTTAGTTGTGTTAAAAACAACGAAACTCGTCCCGTCATGTATGCCTCTCATGTACATTAAGTGCAGCAGAAAGAAATTATGCTCAAGTTGAAAAGGAGGCTCTGGCTTTGGTGTTTGCAGTGAAAACATTTCACAAATTTATTTATGGAACAAAATTTGTATTAATTACAGACCATTTACCATTAAAAACAATATTTGGCCATAGGAATAGTATACCAACATTAGCTCATGCCAGACTACAACGTTGGGCTATCATATTATCCGCATACAATTACCAAGTTGTTTATAAAAAGGGTATTGAGTTAGCCAACGCCGATTGCCTCAGTCGACTACCTTTAAAAGTATCTTCAGATGTGGAGGAAGTATTTTCATTTTCAGTTGAATCTGTCCTTCCTCTCACAGCTAACGACATTTTATTAGAAACGAAGAAAGTCCCGATACTCATAAAAGCAACCGAATTTACCAGGCTAGGTTGGCCGATGAACCATACTGATGTTGAGTCATTAAAGCCATACTTTCATCGTAGGAATGAGTTGAGTCTTGATAACGGTATCTTGACTTGGGGAAAACGAATTATCATTCCTTCTTCTCTAAGAACATCAGTATTAGAGTTATTACATGATCAGCATCCTGGAATTACTAGGATGAAACTTAGAGCTAGGTCAGAAATTTGGTGGCCTGGCATGGATAATAGTTTAGAACAAATTGTGTCTTCTTGTGAGCCTTGTCAAATATTTGCAAGCCAGCAAAAAGGAATAAAATTAGTGCCTTGGCCTAAGTCAAATAAAAACTGGAATAGAATACATATAGATTTTCTTAAAATAGAAAATGTAGATATTCTCTTGGTTGTGGATTCTACTACTAAGTGGGTAGATGCCTACATTATGAATTCAGGAACAAATGCAATAAAAACTATTGAAAAACTGAGGCACTCTTTTGCTATTTTTGGTCTTCCCTCGACACTATAGTATCTGATAACGGTCCCCCTTATAATAGCGAAGAATTTCAAAAATTCTGTAGGTCCAACGGAATCCAGTTAATTCATTCACCACCTTATCACCCTCGTTCTAACGGATTAGTTGAGAAAATCGTCAGCACTATTGAAAAAAATTTAAGAAAAACCTTATTCGAAACAAAAGCTAAATTAACACTTCAGCATAGACTTGATAATTTTTTATTCAATTTCCGAAATACCCCTAGCTCTGTCACACAAAAGAGTCCTGCAGATCTTATTTTTAAACAAAGTCCTAGAACCAAGCTGCTGTTGCTGAAACCATCAAATTTAGAGGAAGAAGTAACTGAAAATTATGAGCGAAGCCTATTGGAAAAAGAAAATAAACACAGGAGAGAAATACCCTATTTCATAGAGGGACAGCTAGTTATGATATATGTAGAGAAAGAAAAGAGATGGGTTAAGGCTAAAGTCTTAAAGACTTTAAGTAGATGTACTTACCTAGTATGGTGCCAAGACAAAGTAAAGTTCGTCCATTCGGACAATATGAAGAAATACCTGACAACTGATTCACATATTACCCCTGTGGTTAATACATCATCCCCTAGTTTAGAAAGATGTATTGAAATTCCGATTAGTACAGAACTTCAGGGAGATCAGAATACTCCAGTTGATGAAGGAAATGCTTCCAAGCAAATAGGAAACCCCCAGCCTTGTGAAATCCCCTCCCTTGTAATTCCTTCTACTCCTGGACCAACCTTGCGTCGATCTTCGAGAATTGGAAAGCCACCCTGCCGGTTAAATTTGTGAGTTTTAGATTTTAGGTATTTAGGTTTTAGTTTAGGTATAGTTTTTTTATTTAAGAAGGAAGAAATGTTGTAAGGAAGCGAACAAATATTATACAAACGAACGTACTTTAAGTCAGTTGGTAACAAAATGTAAGACAGGTTAGGCCGACACGTGGCATAATAGAGAAAATAAGTTTTGTAGAAGTATTTTGTAGTTCTTACTGTTCTAAAAGAATAATAAAGTTTACATCAAGCGAGGTGTTTCAATATAGAATATACAACAAATGTGTTGTGATATTTCCTTTCCATATGCAAATTGTAATGTCCCTGATATAAATAAAGAATTTGAATTTGTATATTTATTAATAGGTGTAATTAAAATTTACATTACGAAGTATCGTCAATGGTTCCAAAATTCCCAACATAGTTTAGAAGAATGAAAAAATTTATTTCCTGAAAATTATAGTTTAGAAGAATGAAAAAATTTATTTCCTGAAAATTTCCAAGGGAGATTTAGCCTCCCTTGACTCTTCCGAGGAGCCGCCTCTGAACAAGATGTATGCGAATCGAAGTAGGACACTTGTCTCAACCGTACCTTCAGTGAAAGTTATCGATCTCGTAATCAAATCGGTAGAGAGATTTAATTTATGCCACCTCTCGATAAAAAGCATCCTCCCAACACACACACGCATCAAAAAAATATATCAGATATTCATCAATGAGCTTATATATATCAAACCTATACTCCAATATCTCAGTTTTTTCGATAAATATCCCTACTCCCTACTCCTACATATTTTTATAACCCAAATTAATTTCTTCGTGATTTTAGTTCTAATTGAGTTAATTTTATCCACTGAATACTTAATTGTTGTTTAACAAATCAACTTATAAATCTGAAGACGTAAATTATAGAACAGATGTGTATGTAAAATATGTGGTTTCTCCTCATATCAGTTATATAAGATTTGCTATCAGTATAGCGTTACGTCGTACCTACATATCTGGTTTCGAATAAAGAAAGTATAAAGGAATGAAGTATTACTTTAAATTAAATCTAAATTAATTTCTTTTGATTCTAATACCAAATACGGGGATAATAAGATCTTATTTAGGATTAAATTACGTAGGTACAGTTTGTTTACCTACTTATAACCTATAATGAGGAAGAGCAAAATCATTCAAGAATATAATAAAGTAAAGTGTGCGGTTGTTTTCGAATGTAAATGGTTTTCTGAAGGCCGATAGAGCACCAAAGATGACCAACGTCCAGGTCGATCTGTCATTGTTTGAACCCCGCACACAGTAGCCAAAATCAATGAAATTGTGCGCAAAAATCGTCGTATGAGCATTCGGACAATTGCTTAGACTGTAAACACCGATAAAGAAACTGTCAGAAAAAGTCTACATTAAGTTTCATACCGTTTACATAGAGTTTACATAAAGTTTACATACAGCCCAAGTAACACATGAAAACCTCTTATTGCGCTTGAAGCTTTAAAAAGGATATATTCAGGCAACTTATGAAGCTTAATGGCTATATTGAAACTTTATTAGACACTGAATTGCTTATAAAGAGATTTGGTGAAATAACATTGTTGAGAAAACGGTCTCAGCGCTTATATACGAGTCTACTTTATTAAGGCATCTTATATGTCCATTCAACATTATATAAAAGGTTCAATGGTAACTTTTATGAAGCTACAAATTAGGCGCTCTTATAAGTGCCGTATAAGCCTTTTTATAATATTAACGCAACTATTTCACAGCTTCGCTACTTCTCTATATGTGCTATATAATATTGAGTTTTAAATACTTTTAAAGCAGAATTTCACAGCGATATAGTTGTTTACGCTAAATGCCATTCATGACAGTCCTAATACAGTATATTTATAAAGGATTCATACTTATATAATAGACGTGTTTGATGAAACATTTACACAACGAAAATACCGTTTTAGAGCATCTAAGCTGGAGCCTTCCACCTTAATAGACCTTCTATATGGTTGAACAAATCTGCTTTCCATAACCTATATGAAATCGTTCAGTCAAATTGTTCTACTTGAGTGGATCTCAACATACGGTTATTTATTGTGCAAGTCGTAACCCTAAGATATGGATACTTATTGGAAGAAAGTGAAGCGAAGTGGGAATTTCAGGAGAAAAGTTAATCTGAAACTCCAGAAGATTCTCGAAAAATCCAAAACCACTAATCAATCCATCATCGAAGAAAGCGTCATCAGTCCTAGGCGAGAAACTCCAATAAATATTACCGATACAATTACTGTAATATCTAACGCTGATTCTGAAGAGGTACTACATAACCAGGACATCGAACAGGAGGAAGAAATAAACTTTCCAGAAATCGAAGTAAACCAACAATTAGCATTGGAATTGCTTGACAAAAGAATTGATCTTCGTAATGAAGCATAAGTCATATGGCATTAAAAGACTTACTGCGGATATTGAAAAATCGTCTCCCGAATCAACTTTTGCCAACAGATCCCAGGACATTATTGAAAACTCCCAGGAATATCATTCTTGAGAAGGTCGGTGTCAACGGTAATTATTGGCATCAGGGTTTGGAATTATGTTTGAAAAAATGTTTGGCTAATGTTAGAGATATTCCTCACACTTTAGCTATCAACATAAATATCGATGGATTGCCAATTTATAAGAGCTCTAGAAAATAATGTTGGCCTATTTTATTCAATATTTATGAACTTCCACTAATTAAACCTATGGTTATTGGAATATACTATAGATGTGGAAAACCCACTGATATCAATAAGTTTTTAGAACCTTTCGTAACAGAAACATTGTCGCTTTTGCGAAATGGAGTTTCTTTGAATATTAGAGGAAGAGAATACATATTCATCAAAATAAGAAGCTTTATTTGCGATTTCCCCGCACGGGCATTCATCAAAGGTGAGATGGTATTCATATGTCTACTTCAGAATTCATAGAATTCATTCCATATTTCAGTTCAATATGAGATTTTCTGGGAAAAAACGTTGTGATGAGAATATCGTCTTGTTAATTTTTAGGAGTTGTCAATTTCAATTCCAAACAAGGTTGTCAGAAGTGCACAATAACTGGAGAATATTCATATATCTCTCATAGTACCTATTTTCCTAGAAGACACTGTGATAAGCGAACAGATGGAGAATTCAGGAGATTGCAGTATCCAAGCCATTGTAAGGTTAATACACCCCTTACACAGTTACCAATTGATATGGTAGAAGATTCAGTGATAAGTTTGTCTGCCCTCATTTTGGGCCAATATAATTTTCCTTTTTTTCCCACTTGTGAGGAACTACACATAGTTGGGCTTCTCTCATTTCGATGGTCTGGACAATTTTGAACATTCTAAAAAGAACGGAAACATATATAATATATAAGTCATTGGATTTATAACACATTGTTGTTCTGGTGGTTTGAATTTTCATTTAAAAAAAATTGATAGGAACTTACCTTCTTTTAATTTCGATTATGGGAACAAAACTATAATTTCTTGTGAATATTTATAGAGGTTATGTCCATAGAGAAATATTTTTTTTTGTCTATGGTTATGTCCTTGTTTGTAGCAAAGCCACCTGGGCGATATTCTAACCCACCTATATAGTATTAAGACCACTATGGACAGCCAGCTATGCCTCTTAAGTAGCTACTTATATAGCAATAATACAGCTACGAAAGAGTCACTAGTTCTTATTCTGATTCACAAAATCACCAATGGCGAGACGGCAATGCAAACAACAAAACTTGCCGAGGAAAAGTTTACGTAGGTACCTAATATACGAATAGTCAATAAGTCAAACACAAAAATTTGAAATGATGTTTGAAAAATAAATTCAATTCGAGATTCTAAAAAAACCGTCAGAGGTCACACATTATTTAGCGCCTGCGCTCCATCATCTTTTTTATACTTTATACTTGCTTTATAAGTGAGTTATCTTGAAAAATATACCTTATAAAGTAAGAAGCACTTCTATACAGCAAGAGTGCTATTTAAAATATTTATCGCTGCTTCTGTAGTAACCCTTTTTGGATTCTTTCAGAAAACTGAGGAAACCATGTCGGATATTCGAAAAAAAATGTGTGACAGAACGGCCATTTTTGTCAGGTCGAAAGTTAGAAGTGTATTTGCTAACTTTTTTCATATAAAGTGTTATTTCTGCTAATTATCACTTTTAGGACACTAAACTCACGCATATGCATGATTTCAAGACCAATTGACGAAAAAAAAAAAAATAAAAAAAACATGGAATATTTTAATAATTAAATTCTAGATATTTCGATGGCGCGTTATATTATTCCGAAGTAGAAGAGCATGTTTGAACAGAAAAATTTTCCTGGCATAGCAAATTTGGAATTCCTTGGCCAGTAGCAAATACTTAATAAGTTGGCAAAAACTACGTTTCGTTTTATATGTATGCCATGATAATATGATGTTTGACCTTTCAAAATAATCCCTACCCTCAAAAATCTCTGTTACAAAGCTGTAATAGCCCGAAAATAATTTATAAATATAACTGTTGGAAACTATAACCCAGCAATATGAATTTGTGTCAATGAAAATGCCTTGCTTTTTAAATATTTGTATAGCTTTTGCTACTCAGATATATATCTGCTTTAAAGCAACTAAAAAGTTACTTCATTGAATCAGTTATGAACACCATAATACGATAGCTTTATAACTGCAACTTCTAACGCATTTACAAAGCGACCGATACTTTATAAAACCCTTCTTTCGGAAGTTATACAGCAGCTCCTTAGAAGCTTTATCAAGTGGTTTATAGACTCTGAAAGAACAAAACTAAGAGGTTTCCATTTTACCATATAAGCATTCATGTACCCATTACAAATCTAAGCAAGGCTGTATTACTTGTGCCTATTTTAGACGTATAGATACTTAATTGGAATATTGTTTTCAACTCTTATTTATAAAGCATTGAGTTATATAAGAAAGGTGGGATAGATATTGTTAGCGTTTTTAAAAAGCAATTTGTGCTACTTGGAAGTTTACATACAGTTACATACAGTTTACATACAGTTTACATAAAGTTTACATACAGTTTACATACAGTTACATACAGTATACATACAGTTTACATACAGTTTACATGAAGTTTACATACAGTTTACATACAGTTTACATACAGTTTACATACAGTTTACATACAGTTTACATACAGTTTACGTAAGTAAGTAGTAGTAAGTAAGTTAGTAAGTCAGAGCTCAGATTTTCTTGAGAGCCTGAATTGATGGAAAATAGTAAGGGGAAGGGTGTACATTGAAGAGGAGTATTCGATTGTAGAACAATTTTTTCATAAGCAGCCTCGTTATTTAATATCCAGACCTCGTAGAAGGAAATCTAACTGGCATTAAGATAGTAAATTGTTCCCGAAATTCGTCGATTAGCAGAAGAAAGTTATAATTCAAATTCAGAGCTTATGCGAGTATTTTTTAACAAGAATCTAGTTAGTCACTTAAGTATATGTAAAGTCCCGTAGTACTGGACATCCCCTAGTACCAGACACTGAAGGTATCTTCAGTTTAGAGACTATTAGCAACGTGGAAACTATGATTTTTTCAATGCTTTAGTCTAGTCAGACGATGCCTCAAAAAGGTTTGGCTCTAGATTCAATTTGTATAAAGTTATTGACGGATTTTAAGAAGCTGTTATTGGGTTTTGGGTAAGTATGCATTTATCGTGTATATTACATTCGATTCATCCATCATTAAAGAACAGTTACCGCATAAAAACATTTGGGTCTGATTTCGTAGTTGGTTGTAAAACATTTTTTTAAATAAAATAAAAGTTGCGTAGTATCGGATACTACATAGGCGCTTACTACCAGACAGAGTAATATAAATTTGAAATAATATTTTTTTACTAATTAAGCAATAGTTTCCCCTGTCTGTTATATTTTCTTAAACGTTATTTTTCCCCAGCTCCATAAGAAGCATGAAAGAAAATAGCAATTAGAAAAAGGAGGTCAGAGAAAAATGAAATTTTAACGGCACACAAAATAATGTTGGAAGAGAAGGTAAGAGTAATTGAAGAGAAGAAACAAAAAACGCTGCAAAAGTCGAAGAGAAAGAGAATAGCTAAAAGACAAAGGCCACAAAATTAAAAATTCCCCTTTAACATCAAACGAAATAGTAAACCTTAAACTTTGAAGGTGACATGGGAACAACAAAAAATTCCACCAAAAAATGCAAAATGAAACCTGGACGTAGGAACCAGAACTATGATGACACCAAGAGCATTATTTGTGACAAGTCATTTGACGAAGTTTGATTACAATGCACAGAATGCAACGAATGGGCTCAAGAATAGTATATTCTGTAACAAGGTTAGAATGAAAATTCGATGCGAGTGGAAAGCTCCGAGCGCGAGTCGAAGGTGAGCGTGAGGAACCACGAGCATTACGAATTTTCATTCTAACCGTGTAGCAGACCATACTTTCTCCACGATCAAAGATTTTAAATGGAAATGAACAAAAGATAATTTATAGTACAGACCTCAATCAAAATTATATTAGGTAAACACTCAATGCGACAGCGATAATTTTGACACTTACTCAAGTTTTGCCACTACGATGACAATCAACTGCATCAAGGCTAATGTTATTATTGCTAACCAGTGTGACAATATTATTCTATCACAAGAGAGAGAATATAAATACATTTAAATTGCATGGGGGCAGAGGTGTTGCAGAATATTTCTTCAATCTCAAAAGAGAGAATTCCAGCATTCTGTAATCAAATTTGATTTCAGAATTGTCAAATTCTGTGATGATCGTGGAGAACATATAGACTTTTTTAAGTGTGATGTTTGTGTAAATAAATTTTATAACATTAATTTTTGATTGTAGAGAATGTGTCTTTATTTAAAAATGATTTTATAAGGAAGTAGTACTTATGTTCTAGTTTTTCACAATGTCTTATTACTGTCCGGTACTATGGGATATTTTTTGAAGTAAGCATTTTGTTGCTTTTTTTCAGTGATATTTTTTATAATAATTAATATAAAATATGAGATTGAGTGTTTATTATTTGTTAAAAACATATGAAATAATACTCTCAAACGATCAATTGTAACACATTTGTTGTTTTAAATTTGCCAAAAAAAACAAAGGTGTCCCATACTAGGGGACTTTCCCCTATGAACAGACTTTACCTACTTACCTAAATGAAATGACAGCAAAACAGACTATTAGTATTCTTACTAAGGTATTATTATTAATAAATGGAATGGGCGATGGCTGGCAAGTCATAAAATCATTATTATAATGAATATGAAGATAATTTGATTGAAAAACGAGTATCTATAAGCACTTTCTCTACAGTGCTAATAACATTTTTAAGACCGACTTTCAAAATGTCGATTAGATCGATACCTTTTGCTGGAAGATTTTGATAATAATATATGCTATTTATTTATTTTAGGTAAGGCTTTTATAAATATCCAAAAACAAACTTTTAAACCGCCTGAAATATGCTGCACCACAAAAGTTGGAGAAGTTCACAAATATTGGATTTACGATAAAAATTATTAACTATTTTATCTACAAAGGCTTTGTCTGTAATACATTGAATAGTTACTTGCTTATCCTACTAGTTTTTTGTTTCCAAGTTAATAAGTTCAAAGCAAGTTGTTTTCTTTTGTATTTTCGATAATTTTACATCAGTTATTGTTTCCACTGTAGTCAACTGTAATTTAAAATTCAGAATTTTGTTTTTAATAGCTTGGTGCGGATGAAGCTAGTAGGGCTATTGGGTACGATTGAAGCGGGTCGTCTTCAGAGAGAAGTTGTGGACGTTTTCCAAGTCAGTGAAAGTGTCTTCTCCGTAAATATCGAGCAGCTGGAAACGTAAGAGAAAAACCTAGAAGTGGACGACCAAGGGTTACCACCCCCGCACAAGATCGTTATCTGACTGTGTATACCCGTAGAGAACCACTGAGTACTTTTCGGATCATACAGCGTCTTTTGAATGCTTCTGGTGTTTCAGTTTCAATTGAAACAGTAGGTACGTCGAAGATTACACGAGGTTAACTTAAGTACACGACGACTTTGAGAAGAGTTCCATTAACAGAAATTGATATGCATGCTAGATTAACTTGGGCTAATGAACATGTGAATTGGAATGCTAAATGGAGGTCCGCATTGATCACAGATGAGTCGAGGTATATGAACGGTTTTCTGAAAGTCGGCCTGTTCGTGTATGGACTCTTCCTCTAGTGCCTAGAAATCGAAGACCAATTCAGGAAGTTCATCCGTTCAGAGGAGTTACAGTTGCTATTTGGGGAGGCATTTGTTTTAAGGGGCGAACATAACTGTTAGTGCATTTTCACGTACAAGTTATTAACGATGTTATACGTTTGTTTTATGCTCTATTGGACCAACTTTTATCTTTTTAGACGATAATGCTCGACCTCATCGTGCAAGAGTTGTCGAAGGCGCTTTGGACATCCATGGCATCCCGCATTTGGGTCTGCCCCCTCAATCGCCCGACCTCAATCCTATGGGGCATGCTTGAGTCCAGTCCATATCAAATGATCAATTTTATTTCTAAATTGCACAGGTATCTATGTTAAAAGTTAACGTTTCCCTATCTTTTTACCAACCACCTTTCCATATACATTCCCACCTACATAGTAAAAGAATATATGTATAAGAGCTATTAATTATAGTTTTGGTTTTAAAAGATCTGGGAAATGAAGAATATGAATATGAGAACATACAAATATCAATTTGGGTTTGTTTCCTATCTAATCATTGAAAACAGACGTATAATAAGGTTTCTAAGCTGACCCACTGATAAAATCACCCATATTTAACTGTCAAAATTTATTGTATCAAGTTTACTAAGAGGAATCTTTCAATATCTAAAATACAAGTTCCCAAAAAAACCAATCTCTTACTTTGTTGGTCATCATTGTCATAAGAAAAAATATTGCTCTTAAGCACGATGAGCAACGTTATTTAGATACTTTAGATACTTTCAACATTACGATGAGCTCACTGGAGTAAAACATTGTAACGGTAAATGGCTGTAACCTCACAGGGCACCAGCTCGAAGGGCTCCGGCTAGAGACTCCTCTCAAGGGTGATTCGACCCCAAGTTTATGCTGCACAAGTGTTACAGGAAGGTTGTAAGAGTTGAGGGCGCCACTACCTTTTTGTCGATATAAAGTACAAAAAACTAAGGCGGAAAAAAGGTAGAAACGCCTTGTAAAATTTAAATGAAAGTTAATAATGGAAGTTACTAAAAATTACCCGGGGCGATATCTCCCTCAACTTTTATGGTTGAGGATTTAGAAAAAAAAAATAAAAGATAGAGTTAAAAACAAATTTATAGATTATTCTGTCACAGGAAATCCACAGAGGAATTTGTACTTTTATAGGTACTCAGCTTATATGGAGTGGTTTCCTGAAGTAGGTAGGCAGGTATTGATCTGAACTGATGTGTCCTGGTCTAGGGCGGTATTTTGATCTAGGGCTGTATCCTGGGGTTCTATCCTCGGGTTATATCCTCGGGTGATATCCTTGGGTTATATCCTTGGGTTATATTCTTGGGTTTATACCCTTAGGTTATTTCCTTGGGGTTATATTCTTGGGTGATATCCTTGGGTTATATCCTAGGGGCTGTGCTTACCACAGCAAAATTCATAAGATAGGTACTTAAGATATGAAAGATAGCGAAAGATGATCTTTCCCCGTAGGCGGTCTATAACAGAAAGGTGTGTTTCACGTGGCGTTCGAAAAAATGGAAACGTCCGTTGGCAGACGTCAATTGTCTTACGGTCAGGGTTGAAGAATTTGGGATCACAGAACTATAATTGGAAGTGGCTAGTGACGACGGGCGCTAGTTAAAAGGATTTATTCTGTTAAATCGAAACAGGTCGATAGACATGTTACAACATCTTTTCTAAAACGTTCTTGGAACTTTGTCGGTATTTGGGACAATGCAAGCCTTTGTATGACCATGATACACTTTTAGCAGATCTACCACACTAAACTCTACAATTTTAACCATTTCAATGATAAAGTTCGCCGAACCAGGAGTTCTAAGCCATCTTTTATTGTAAGAATTTTCACATTTTTGAATTTTCCCAGTCAAAAAACCATCAATAAATCAACTTGTTTTTTCAAACTATTTAATTAAGAAGATACAAAAAGAGAGAGTTGAAAGCGAGACCCGGTAGTTATTTGTTCATTTACTTCGTTTTATTCTTTTCACAATCATAAAACAAACAGTTATCTCCTTTTAATTATAAAAACAATTATTGTCGAGATTCCTCGCATCCTTTCAGTATGTGAATGTGTCATATATTATATTAATAAGTCCCATTTGAAAACTTCTTTCGTTACGTATAGTTGATAGTTGGTAAAACAAAACGAGTACTTCAAGGTAAAATTCCAGCATACCCAGCTCACCTCTGCCTACGTCGTAAATGGTATTCTTAACTCCCGATAGTCTCGTGGAGCTAGCGACGGAGAGAGAGAGAAAGAGAAAAAGCAGAACCGTCTTTAAAATATTCAAGACCACCTTTTATAGAGTTCACTCTTTTGAAATGTTTTTTTTCTTCTAATTTTACGAGAATTGTCTTTTATATTTGCATATATAGAGCTAGATTAATGCTTTTAATCTTATCAACACAAGATTAAAAGCAGAAGCAGAAAATGTATTAGGAGACTATCAAAATGGATTCAGGACTAGTAGATCAACTATAAAGAAAAGACTTGATGAAACGGTTAGAAAGAGTAAATATTGATAAAAAACTAATAGAGCTGCTGAAAATGATAATGGCTAACAACAAAGCAAAAGTGCGATTCCAAGGAGTCACATCGAAGGAATTCCTCGTAAACAAGGGAGTCAAACAAGGAGACTCGATCTTCCCAACTTTATTCAATTTGGCATTGGAGAGTAGGTATCCTAAGAACAGCTAAACTAAAAAGCAAAAACATCATAACAGACCATATTCAAATCATAGCATATGCAGACGATTTAACCATAGTAGCAAATTCAAGACAAGAACTTATAAAAGCAATTGAAAAGATAGGAGAAGAGGCAAAACAACTTGGAATGGAAATCAACGCGGACAAAACAAAATATATGATAGTAGGTAAAAAAACCGAAAATACCGAAGGGAACTTAAAAACGAAATGGCATTCATTTGAAAATGTAACAACATTCAACTTCTTAGGAGTGACGATGGGACAAACAGGAAAAGAAAGGGTGCAAGAAAGAATACTCAATGGAAACCAAGCCTACTGCAGAAATAGAAAACTTCTGAAAAGTAAAGCCATAAATAAAATCACCAAAATAAAAATATACAAAACACTAATAAGACCAGTGATCGCGTATGGCTTAGAAACAACGGTAATAAACAAAAAAGGAGCAGAAGACTTAAAAATCATAGAAAGAAAGATTCTTAGAACGATACTGGGGCCGAACATAACAAGAACTGGGGAAAGGAGACTCAAAACTAACAAAGAAATAGAAAGCGAGTTAAGCAATGAGACAATCGTGAAATATATAAAAGCACAACGCCTAAAATGGGCAGGACATATTATGAGACGAAAGCCTGGAGAAATGATAAGAAGAATAATACAATGGACTCCTCTATGGCCGAGAAGAAGGGAAAGACCCAGAGAAAGTTGGAGGAATCAGATAGAAGAGCATACAAAAAGGATGGGAATCGTAGAGTGGAGAGAAAATGCAGAAATAGAGCAGAATGGAAGAAAATAACTTCTGAAGCCAGGACACACAAGAAATTGTAATAATAAGGAGTGAAAAGGGAGTAATCCACCCTAATAAATGGATTTAAAAGCGCATTAGCGTTAGCCACAATCTATTAAATTTAAAGGCTTGATGATGATGATATAGAGCTAGAAAAAAACAGTAGGTAACTATAGTTTTCCAAAATATTCTCCACGGACAGAAAAGCATTTTTGCATCATTTGGAACCAATTATAGAAGCAGTTATTCCACTCGCTTGTTGGTACATTCAAAATAGAGTTTTTGAAGGCGTTAACTGCATCTTCTGGGAACTGGAACCTTTGACCACGCACTTAATTCATAATTTTTGGAAAAGTGGTTAAACCTTAGGTCAGGACTGTATCGAGGATGGTCCAACAATTCGACAAATTTCTTGCTTTAAAAACTCAATTGTTTTTCGAGCTGTGTGGGAACTTGCATTGTCTTGGTGGAGGATCATTCGTCGTTGGGGGTTGATTTTTCAAAACTTCCGGCAAATAAATCGATATGTAACAATCAGCAGTAACAGTTCTTTGATCTTGCAGAGGAACACTTCGAGAACGGATAACTTTCGTCGGTTTTGGTTCATCTTGGAACACCCAAACAGCCGACTGACGTATATTTTCGGGTTCATAAGAGTAAATCTAGGATTCATCACCACTGACTACACTGTATATATTTTTTGTGTTTCCTGCGTTAAGCCTGTTTAGATTTTTTGGACAACAATTGCTTTCTGTTCTTCCGTCAACAGATGCGGTATCCAACGAGTAACTAATTTTTTTACAGATAAATTCTTCATGTAAAATTTTTTGAATTTCGGTCTTTGCCCAATGCCCAATGATGCTCCAATTTCACCATATGTAACATGTCGATCTTCTTGGATCAGCTTACGTATAGCATCGACGTTTTCCTCGGTGACTTATATTTGAAAAGTCCTTTTCGGCTAAAGTTTTCCGGTTGTTCCAATCAGCTCCTTCATAAAAAATGGCAGTATCATCAGCAAAACATATGCCAACTCCCTTAGTTTGAACTGAGAATCCTGCGGGATCCCACATCTAATCCGGACTCTACCACTTGTTCCAGCAGCCACTTCTACAGACTGATATCGATCATAAGTGAAGACAAATTCCTCTAATTCTAATATATTCATTATTAATACAACGAAAAAATGAACAAAAGTTTTTTCATTCATTCGTATTCAAATTGTCAAAATAAAAAAAAGTGTAGGGAAAACCAGCGGCAGTCAAAAAAACTTACCTTCTTGAGATGTAGATAACTTTACAAAGCACTGTTACAAAATAACGCGGTGATTGTCCAGAAAATTGCATCAGAGGAAAATGCTATTGGGAAGGTTTATCCAAAGTCTTACAGATATCTAGTTACTGATACTGTTCCGAAAGAACCTACTATTACAAAAGAAGAAGCAAATGCGTACTTTGGAGGAAGTCAGATATATTTCTTGAAAGGAAAACTGATAGAAGTAACCGAGAAGGATGAATCAGAAACAAGAACTGGGATAATTAAATATTCCACGTGATAAGGGTTGAAACGATTAATGTTATTACATTTTTCATTATTTTATTCCTTTTGTGGATTTGAACATCTTCTCTATGAGTACGTATTCAACGCTTAAGCCAGTCCTGTAAAATAATATAGAGAGAAAATGGGTATGCTGGTAAGATAGATAGTTCTTAAAGTGCTATGCAACGGTGAACACCTTCATCGAGATCGTGGTATGATTATACAGGGTGTTGGATGTTAGCGCGTTTTGTGCGTCTTCAATATGGGTTTGATGTTTCGGTTTGTTGACTTTTTATGTTTAGTGCAAGTGTTGAGTTTTTGGACTTTTTACGTAAACGGACATGTAGCACTGACATTTCCGCCAGCTAGGAAATACGATTTGGATTTTTTGGATAATTCTAGAACCAAACCACCGTGTGGAATGCCAAAAGGTAAACATTTTATAATATAATTTGCGTTTTTTGAAATTTTAAAGTACCAAAAATGTTTTGTTAATTGGAAGACTCATAATATTGTAATCTTGGACTATTATATATAGTAATATTGAAAGTGAGATATATCCAAGAAATATGCGTATAATTAATATAAAAGGCTTAAATTGGTTAAAAAATTGAAAATTAACAGGAAAAATTATTCCAGTAAGCACTGTTGTTCCCCAAAGTTCACTTTTAGGACCAATGTTTGAATCACTTTATTCGTAGTCTAATATGTTACTAACTGCAGCACGGGAGTGCACATCTCGGTGGATTCAAACAAAACAGCATACGTAATGGTCAAAAAAGTCGCAGACTAACCTCTTCGGGGGCCAAATAAGGAAAGTGACGGGATTACTCACTGTGCCCTAAAGATTCACATGCATACAATTGGCATATACAGGGATGAACCTATCTTTCGGTTGTGCATGGAAGACACATTATCTTCGAATGTGAAGCACTGACTCATTGTAGATATGAACTCCTAGGTCCAAAGAGCCCAATGAAGGATTTCTCCAAGAAGGATCTAGTGAAAAGTATGCTACGCCTGCCTGCTAAGCCGACAGCTGGTCTCTTCACATAAACGGTACAACCAAGACCCCAAGGCATAGGTGCCGAGGACTCGAATCCTCTGACTAATCAATCAACCAATCAATGTCAGTAATTTAACTTTGTTTTAATACCGAAAAACGATAGCTTTATCATGGAGATTTTATGAAACGTCTTTTTTGTGGAATTTTAGATCCTAAAAGCATGATAAGTAGTTCTCTATCATATTTAATTTTTGTTTAAAATGAAGCAATATTCTCTAGAATGCAATTAATCCCTATTTTCAATATTTGGACAAATCTGACCGACTTGCAAACCTAATTTTAATAAGATTTCTTTGCTCAACAACCTTCGAGGCACTCGAAGTTTTCCGGGAGTTTCGAAAATTGGCAATTTCATAGATTTTGACGTGATCTTCTTGAATTTCAACTTTCCCACCTCGTGTCTTCGCCGCTCGCATCGCCGTATTGAAATTTTACAATATAAACTAGAGAAAATTTTTTATAATTGAATACGATCGCCGCATAAAGCCTACTCCAACACGCGCGATATCGTTTTTTTATCGTTGTACCCCAGTAGACATTATTCTCATGCATAACAATATTTAGCGTATATCCTTCGCTTCACTCTTCTTGATGGAACAGTTGTTGCAAATTCATCCTCTTCAGTACCGATCAAAACGTTACAAATTTCTTGCTCACATTCTGCGCACAATCTATGTCATCTTCTTCCTCGACTCCATCACAAGTTTGCTCGAGAACCATATCCAGGTACCGTTGCAATTCGTGTTCGGAACGAATGTTATCATGCTGCTGCTTCTATCGGTGGTAAAGATGCAATATTGAATTTATTTTTAACTGCTCATTTTGTAAAGCTTGATATCCGTAACCGTACAATGTAAGAAGGAAGCATTCTCCAACTCTAACAATACCTAATTTATGGATCAGCATCCCCCTTACCCCAACTGAGCCATCTTTTATTTAATCTCGGAAGTGAGTTTTAAGTAAGCCATTATTCTATGATGCATTCACTCGTCGTTTTAATAATATGTGAGATATATCCGATTTGACATTTAAATTTATATCCCTTGTATAAAATCTTCGATTGGTATTGAGCTGTTTATACTTATTGTTAATTGTTACACACCTCAAACCGATTAAAGGGTTGCCAGGATCGAAAATATTATGTCCTATACCCAGGACATTATCTATTAATTTCACAGTTTCTTTTAAAAATTCAAACGAAATTTTCATCTGTGATTAAAACAAAAATCGAAGTAATTTTATCTTTTTGGAGCTTAATTCTCTTACTTACTCTTACCTCACCTAATCTTGGAAGAGATGAGACATCTGCCTGGTAAAATAATTCAAGTTAAATCTGGAATCTGTCAACTTCTGTACTGAATAATTCAAAAGACACTATATAATTTAAATTAAATTTTTCATTTTTATCTTGCCTCATAGGAAGACAAATGTACAGGAAACTATTATAATATTTATATATCTATCCATAGGATCGATTATGTAGTGACGACTCCTTTTAATATCCTGTATAATACTTTATAAAAAAACCGGCGTTGATCGTGACTGGTTTGTTTAATTCAACAAATCGAGGAAAAAGGAAATGTTACTTATAACACCGTACTGATGTCATCATCGCATGAAGCACTTTGTATTAATAATTATTCAATATTTATGTATAGATATGCAGAATTGATCTAGAAATAATAAATCACAAACATAGAATCATTCAATCCTTGTTGTTTTTCAACAAAAAGCTTTGTGGAGTTAAGTAGATACCTACCTCCATTCTCTCCCATTCAATTTTTCTACGTTTTTCACTTCATCTTCTCATTCTTCTCTTGGTAGTACTTTGTCAAAATTATGCGTTATTAAGGAAACTGGTAAGCAACAACAGGATAAGATAAGATAAATATGGGGCTTAAGTGATTCTAAGAGCCTCTCCACTACGACCTTTGCAGATCTATTGTGTATGCCCTCCTGTTATTCTAGAGCTCCTTGTCTAGACCCGTTCTTATTACTAGACGGATGGCAAACCTCAGGTCCTCCATATATTGGGAAGGTTGCGGTTTTTCCTCCCCTATCGTTGAAAACCTCAGCCTAGTCAGGCCTTCGCAGTAGCACAGTATGTGTACTGGGGTTTCCTCATCTTCTTGGCAAAACCTACATATGGTTGTTTCTGCCAATCCGATGTTGTTCATGTGTTTGTTAAGTCTACAATGCCCTGTCAGGAGCCCAACCAGGATCTTGATTGTTTTCCTATTCTGGCTCAGTAGATACTCCGTGAATTTTGGCAAGGGTTCCTTGATGAACTCTTTGGCCTGCCTCATTTTTGGCGCCTTGTTCCACCATTCTCGAGACTGATTTTTTATCCAAGTGCTGCTATTTGTTTTTTGCAGCGCTTTCGCTATGCCACAGAAAGGTTCTGGGCCAATGGGAGCACAACGTGTCCCTTCTCTGGCTAGTGAGTCTGCCTCTTCATTGCCCTTGTGATCTGAGTGGCCTGCAGAAACCCAGGCTACGGACAGTCTATTACGACATCCCAGCACTTGTAGCGTCTCCAAGCAGTCCCAATCAAGTTTGGAATTTATATACATGGAGCTGATTTCTTGTATAGCCGCCTAATGTCGGAGTATATGGCAATGGTCTTTTCCTCAAACTCTTGCCTTAATAGCTCCCTTGCACAGTGCTGTATTGCTGCAGCTTCTGCCTGGAATATCGTCACATGTTTACCTAAGCTCAGTGAGAATCTTATCTTTGGCTTGGCTACATATATTCCTGCTCCTACACCTTCCTCGGTTTTTGAGCCATCTGTGTAGCAGGCCATTTCTGCATTAATTGGAGGTCATTCCTTCCATGCCTCTCTGCCTGTTATGACTGTTTTGAAGTTTTTTCCGAAGCTATACTTGGGAATCATCTCGTTCGATGGCATTCCCATTATGGGGTCGATATCCAACTCATTGTATAGCTCGTAATACACCTTACCTTGTAGCCTACTAATGGGTGCTTGCCCTCTAGTCAATCTATTAGTGATTGACCTGGCTTCGCCTTGTATGTAGACATGGAGTGGAGGCAGGTTCAGCAAGACTACTAGACTTCATCTTCTCATTCTTCTCTTGGTAGTACTTTGTCTAAATTATGCGTTATTAAGGAAACTGGTAAGCAACAACAGGATACCTGTAGGTCTGTTCTAACCCCAATCAGAAACTGTCAGAAACAATCAGGGAATACTCGACCATTGCAATCGGTGATAGGAATTACGCGAAGACCTAATAAGGCGCCAAGACAAGGCATTTAATAATCTCCAAAGGAAGGAGATTCAATATATTTATATATTTCAATACAAATTCATGTTTGGCAAGATATACAAGATACAAGTAAGATAATATAGGTATTTTGGGGTGACATTCACTGAGACATAAAAAACCTAGATTGTGCCTCCATTCTTCTACTCAGATGCTGAGTCTCAAATACTAGTAGTTTCCTTAGTCCTATTTCTTGGAGGAATTTTATGATATCCGTAGGCTTCAGTCTAGTTAAGTGTCTTTCTTTTATCCAACAGTTTCCCAGGTGTTCTGTCTACATTCTTCTTCACTAATTTGGGTTTCTTGAGGTGTCCATTCAGGCAGCAGTGTCTGTTATGTCACCTGTCAAAACTCTTAACGCAGTCTTACTCTGGCTAGGACATTCTTTTGTTTGTACCTGGTTCTAGTTTCCCTGGAGTATCGTTGATTGTCGTAGCCAAGTCTTAGCACTACCAGATCTTTTTTTGAATGGTCAGATCTTCTCTTTTCTTCGGCGTATCCTATTCCTTACAATATCTAACTGAAAAATAGTTTCAGCCCCTCTGTTTGCTAGTTCATTTTTTTCTATTCCAGAGTGTCCTGGAATCCACAGTAAGGAGGCATTCCCATACCATTTTGAAACTGATTACGCAAGAAGTCAGTGATTGAATGGCTGCTTGACTATCCAACATGATGATAATCCTTTCCCTTCTATACATTCTATCAATATTGAACTGGGCACACTTTCTTATGGCGTGAATTTCCGTTTGAAAGATACTTGGGGTTTTTCCGAAGCTTGATGTTTGGTTTCTGGACCGTACACTCCTATCCCAGTACTTTCTATTGCTTTTGAGCCGTCTGCATACCATTCAATGGCATTCATTTCTATTTAAGTATTTTCTTTCGATTTTTATCTAAAATAATATTTCATTTATTCTGGGGTTTAAAGTAAAAATAGGTATTTGTTAGTTTCGAACTGAATTCGTGATTTTTAAGAAAAAACTGTGAGATCCAGCGAAATTTTTGTTTTAAGCTGTTTTATTTAAGGTAAACCATCAAACAAATTTAAAATTAACATAAAATTCCGAGAGTAGCGGAAGTTACTGTAACCCTTTGTTGAAATATGAAATGTTCATCTTTATGAGCGAGTTATTCCATTCTGAAGTCAACCCTTACAATTAAACATGATGTAGATAAATCTAAATATCCAAAACTGCGACAGTTATTTGACGATGTTGGTTTTGTTGAGTTTTTCTTGGCATTTCCATTTCCTTTGCCTTTCATATCTTTTATCAATATTGAACTGGGCACACTTTCCTGTGGCGTGAATTTGTACTTTGGGTTTTTCCCAAGCTTTCAGGAGCCATATTCTTGACTGATGACGTGAAGCTTCCCGAGAGAACAGATATTTTGTCTTTATCTTTCTTATTCACTTCGTCACTGCAGTGACAAAGACAAAATATCTGTTCTCTCGGGATGCTCTAATCCGTCAGTCCGGTCCCAGAATGTTTGGTTTCAGGCCCGTACACTTTTCCAGTCCCTTCTATTGCTTTAGAGCAATCTACATGGCATTATTTCCAAGTCTGGTAGTGATGGTCGGAAATTAATCGATTGTAGATTTTTCTAGAAAAAACACTCCATATACTCAAAGAATATAGCAGAGCATATTGAGAGCAATTTACAAATCTTACAGGTTTTTTTTTCAATAACCGCTATCTTTGAAGAAATTAACATTTAATCAATAAATATTACTCATATGAACATTCTATGACCTTAAGTATGTTGTTGAATGAATTAATGAATAATTAATAGTAATTGTAGCACAGTTAAAGTTAATTTTTTCCTGTTTCCTTGGATAAATAAGTATTATGTAACCTAACCTAACAATTAGACTTGTAAAGAGCAATTACCCACGGTCGCCTCCTGTTCATCTACCTTAGCTCAACGTTGTTATTTTTTTCTTCTTTTTTAAATTCAAATGATTCACACTACGTGAAGAAATCCAAGGTCAATTTTAGATTGCATCTCGAGCGGAGGCAGAGAGATGAGTGGGACGGCGAGCTACGCAAAGAATAAAAATAGAATTTAAGAGAAAAAAAAATAGTTAGGAGTGTGTCTTAACGGTGTTTGTATAAACCAGTGCAGGTTAGCGTAACGTATTTTCTCTTTATAAACAGTTTTTCTTTAATGGATCATAAAGTTTTTTAATATCTTCTTTTTCTACTTTATCCAGCTTAGTCAGAGGAGATATTCGAATCCTGCTCTATTCTATGTAATCTAATATCTCCAAAAATATAGCATTTGAACCGTTTTATTTACTCTAAATACTGTATTTTTTAAAACTTTTTCACGTCTTCACTGAACATAACGTAACACTCCATGGTCTCCATGGTTAGCACGAAAATTCGTTTTTAAATAGGACATGTCCACCAACTGACAAGTTGATACTAATTACGGTGGCCTTGAGGATAAACAATTATTTCGATAGATTTTAGATTTGGTTGTTTTGTATTGATTTAATGATCCTTTTTATTATAAACAGTCAGAAAAATGTCGAAGAAAGCAACAAATCAAAATTAAATGAACTCAAACACGATAAAAAAAACACGGTTTGTGCAAAGAACGCTTGTTTATAACAGATTCATCAGGGCGGCTATCACATGACGTAAAGTGGACTTGCTCTATTTGATACGATTGTAGATAACCTCAAAATTGAAGTCGTGAAAGAAGAATTTGACTGTTGGAATGGAGTATATCAACGATGAAATACTATTATTGTAAATGAAAAGCTGTGGGACAAAAACGCTGGAAGGAAGAACACTTTTAAAACAGAAAACTTTCAATTGCAGTAAAAAAGTTTTATACTATTGATATAAGTTTCTTAATATATGTATGTATGTATGTATATTGGGGGAATATTCACTGAACCTAAAAGATCTATTGTGCCCCTCTTCTTCTACTTAGTTCCCGAGGAATGTCTCAGAGACTAGTAGTTCCTTTAGACCTATTTACCGAGGATATCTGCAGGCTTTAGTTAAGGTAAGTGTCCCTCTTCTATCAAGTAGTCTCCTAGGTGCAGGGCTGGATCTACGTATGGGCTTAATGGGCTGAAGCCCAGGACCCCCGGGTTCCAGGTGCCCCGAATAATAAAATAATAAACCATTAAAAAAATACAAATGAACACCCGAGATAACATATCAATTTTTTTTTAATATCCCAGAGCAATTTACTTTCGTTCTTCCGCCCTACTACCATCGAATACGCGGGAAATCTAAGCGCGGGAATAGATAGCTAGAATCGCGAGTCGTGTGGTTAAATCGAAGCCCTATTTCTGTAGCCATTTATTTGTGTGCAATATTGAATCCACAAGCATGTGGATGGAGGCTTCTTCCATACCTGTTGAAACTCTTAGTACGCTTTCACTCGACTTGGGCATTTATTTGTTCTCAACTGGTTGTAGTCACACGGAAGTATCTTTGATTGCCTAAGCCTTACTAGATATTTCCATTGGTCAGATCTTCTCTTTTTCGGCTTTGCCTATTTTTCCAATATTGCATTGGACCTGGCACCACAAAAGGGTTCCGGCCCCCAAAAGAGTGTTTCAGCCCCCCCTTTGCTAGTTCATCTGCTATATCAGTTCCTTTTAGTTCAGTGTATCCTGAAATCCACAGTACGGTGACGATGTAGTTCTCGCCTAGTTCATTGAGTTTGCCCATACCATTTTGGAACTGATTACACCCGACATTATGATAATCTTTTGCCTTCTATATATTTGATCAATATTGAACTGGGCACACTTTCCTATGTCGTGAATTTCCGCTTGAAAGATGGATTGGGGTTTTTCCAAGCTTTCGGAGTGTTTGGTTTCTATCCCAGTCCCATTGTTTTTGAGCATTGATTGGCATTTTTTCCAAGTGTGGTAATGGTATTTGGATCCCATTCCTTCTTATTGCTTAATTCCGTATCGAATTTTTTCGAGAAGTTGTACTTTTTCATCACTCCATCTTGTGACATGTGTTGGATTGCGTACAAAAATAATCTATCAATTTGTGGGTACTATGCCATAAATATCTTAAGAATACTTGTCGCCGTAATAAGAGTAAAATATAAAGGTTTATGGCTTCAAATGCTCTAAGCTATGGGTAAAATATAAACATGTGCTAAGATAAAATATCGTCTTTCGAAGACACTTTTGTAAACAACTCTGTGTGTATTATTTATCCCATTTCCTAATAACATGTCCCAGGTTTTCTGATTTCTAAGAAGCGAGGTGGAAGTTTTTTTTTTCAATGATTCCCTTTACTTAGTCTGTATCTTGTTCCTTCTGCAACCCTTTCCACCCCATATATAGTGGTGCATGTGAAGTTGAGAATAATTTCCAATGCCGCTGTTGGTCATGTTCTCATTGCTCCTGTAATGCATTTACAGACTAGCCTTTTAATTTTGGAGAGGTTTTCTCTCGTCGTGAATAGAGTTTACTACTCCACGCAATGACTCCATAAGTGATGATTGGTCTCACTATGGCAGAGTAAGAAAACCTTTTTTGCGTACTCCTGGCTACGGCTCTGCCCACTATCACCTTTTTGTACGGACTCATGGGACTCCGATTTTAAAGTGTTCCATAAAAATATTGATAGCGTTAGAACTCCGGGAAATGACTTATTAAAGTACAAGTCTAGATGGAGCCGAGTCTGGAATTTCTAGACGAGTACTTTAATGACATTTCACGGTCGTCTATCGTACAATGTTTTATTTCATACTGTGTTGTATTAAAAATGAAATTTTCATGTTTTATTTTAGATTACCTACATGTATGTAGGTGTTAACGTGGTTTCGATTCGTGTTTTATCGCATAGCTTTTGATTTAGTTGCTTAGTGATGTAAAAACAAAAATAACTAATTTGACAGTTTGTCATCCCGTGCGTATTTATTTATTTATTTATCAACACTGAAGCGTCATGGTGCATGGAAAAGCTCATCTGTTCCGGAACAATACATTGAAAACAAAGCAAAGATGATTCAAAATAGAGAAAATTTTATACAGGTTCTTCAGACCAAGCAACAAACTATATTGTAATGTTTTTGTTACTTATTTAAATAGTTTTTAACGGTGGGATAAAATTTACACACTACTATGGCTAATTACTATCTATTTATTTAAAGAAACACACACTGTATTAAACTTAATTTATATACACACTATACTTAATGTCTACTAATTTATTTACACTCGGTATATTAGTTCTAATTTATTTTCACCACTTGACTATTACACTATTTAATCACTGTTCGATTACTAAGAACTTCTGTGAACTAACTCTTTACTGCCCGTTTCACTAATTCTCTCGAACTAACTAACTAACTGTTTACGCACTCGAAAACCCGCGTATATATAGTCCTTATCGGTTCTGGAAAGTTCTAGTATTTTATGACGTTTCTCATATGCGTAAATACTGCAATAGACCAGAAGGTTCTAGAAAGCGCATTCACCAAAATTTATAATCGAGGGACAGGACCGGCTTTGAGTTGGTGACCTCGCAACAATATCTACCGCCACTACCGTGTCTAGTGAAGATTCTGTCTCTAAATGTATTCCTGCATTCAGCCTGCAAGGAAATTCACATTGCACAGTTACTGTTAATATTAATTATAATTAGTTTTTATAGGCTTGATTTTGTAGTTTTAAAGATAAAATCTTTTAAAAATGTGAATATCGTGTTTTTTAAAGCAGTCCGGAAAGTAAAAATTTCCCGGGCTTAAATGAGTCCGGGAAATAGCATATTACAGCACAGTATGAAATAATAGTATATTGTGCAACAAGTGGGGAAAGTTCAACTTTTCTCACGAGTGTGGAAGTTTGTGGCACGAGCCCAAAGGGCAAGTGCCGCAAACACACGAGTGAGCAAAGTACTTTCCCCACATGTTGCACACTATACTTTTTCTACAACTGCACAAATTTAAAGAATTCAAGTAAAGTAACTTAATATTTATTTTTATGGTTAGTAAAACAAAAAGAAAAGGTGAGCGGTCGTCGGACCGCCGATAGAAGCTTGCTTCTTATGTACAATGGAATGACCATTTTTCGTAAATTTTTGACCATTTTTCAAAAATGTTGACCATTTTTGACAATTAATGACCATTTTTGACAGTTTTTATAATTATTGACCATTTTTTCAAAATTTTGACCATTTTTGATAATTTTTCGAAAATTTTGACCATTTTCCAAAATTTTGACAATTATTGATCATTTTTGACAATTTTTCAAAAATTTCGACCATTTTAGACCATTTTTCCAAATTTTAACAATTATTGACCATTTTTGAGCATTTTTGACAATTTTTCAAAAAATTTGACAATTTTTAACAATTATTGACCATATTGACAGTTTTTTATAATTATTGACCATTTTTTCAAAATTTTTGACCATATTTTTAAATTTTAACAATTTTCGACCATTTTTCAAAATTTTAACAATTATTGACCATTTTTGACAGTTTCTGACAATTATTGACCATTTTTGACAACTTTCAAAAAATTTTACAATTATTGACTATTTTTGACCATTTTTTAAAATATTTAACAATTTTTGACCATTTTTTAAAATATTTGACAATTTTTCCAAATCTTTGACAATTTTTAACAATTATTGACCATTTTTGACAGTCTTTTAGAATTATTGACCATTTTTTCAAAATTTTGACAATTGTTAACCATTTTTCCAAATTTTTGACAATTTTTGAAAATACTTGGCAATTATTAACCATTTTTTCAAAACTTTAACAGTTCTGACAATTTTTGACAACTATTGACCATTTTTCCAAATTTTTGACCATATTTCAAAATTTTTGACAATTTTTTAAAATTTTTAATTATTTTCTAATATAATCTGACAGTTTTGTGACAACTAAGTAGGTATTTAAAGATGACAGTAGCCTACTAAGTTGTTGTCGATTTTATTTGATTCTCCATATAAATGTATGTGGCGTGGGCAAAGTGCCGTGAGAAATATTATTTCTCACAGTATGAGCAATATTTGGTTTTGAAATTAAGTAAGGTGTGAGATATACGTCACTTTTCATAGCAGTTGTAGAAAATAGTATATTGTGCAACAAGGGGGGAAAGTTCAACTTTTCTCACGAGTGTGGAAGTTTGTGGCACGAGCCCGAAGGGCGAGTTCCGCAAAAACACGAGTGAGAAAAGTACTTTCCCCACATGTTGCACACTATACTTTTTCTACAACTGCACAAATTTAAAGAATACAAGTAAAGTAACTTAATATTTATTTTTATGGTTAGTAAAACAAAAATAACACTAAAGTATCCCATCTAAAAATTATAGTTGATGGTGAAATTTGTACAATTTTGTATGGTCAAGCCCGGAACGTCATTTCTTTTCACTAAATTCTCCATTATATTAATTAATCTGACAGTTTTGTGACAACTAAGTAGGTATTTAAAGATGACAGTAGCCTACTAAGTTTTTGTTGATTTTATTTGATTCTCCATATAAATGTATGTAGCGTGGGCAAAGTGCCGTGAGAAATAATATTTCTCACAGTATGAGCAATATTTGGTTTTGAAATCAAGTAAGGTATGAGAAATACGTCACTTTTCATAGCAGTTGTAGAAAAAATATTTTCCAACCGATTAATCCTATCATGTAAACTTATTCACTGTATGTGTACCTCTTAGAATGTTCAGCAACCTTGACAAGATAAAAAAAACACCTCCCGGTCATCCATTCCACATATAATCAGTATTCAGTTATTTCTATCGAGAGAGAAGAAAAAAAACATCAACTGATCGATGAAATGTGCACCTTGCGGACGGTTACGTAACTTTCAACATTCTCACAGGTTCCTACATCTGCGCAGCAATGTTTATAATTATAATAAAAGTTTCTATTTAATAAATATTATTATGACCGTGTCCAAATTTAATATAATATTCGTTACGCCTATAACTGACTGAAGAGTGGTTGAGAGAAGCATATGCGTACTTGGTGTATTGTAAAAAAAAAGTATTTATTTTCGTTTTAGAATTTTCCTTTTGCTTCGAAAAACAATTACATGATATTTTTTTTGGGTGACTTCAATAAATTCACAAAAAAAATTAATAATAACTTCCTCGGTTTCTTTTTCATTCCGTATAAGTATTTACAATAAAGTTTTATTTTCAAATTATGACAAATTAAAATTTTCACGCATATGGTGGACTTTTTTGCTGGTTCAATTTGCTGTAGATTAGTCGGTAGTGTAAAGACGATAGTCAACTAAAATCATAGTCCCCGTGTTCGTACTAAAATGGCTTGTACAATATAAGGTTTGTTCCAACTGGCATTTAGGAAACATTCTGGAATCGTATCGAGTAATGTTTAGTGTGCAAACTCGAATTAGGGATGGACACATCAACTTTATCACCCCTTCCAAAAGGTAGTTTTTTCACCGTCCCAAGAACGATACAGTATTCGCCAACTAACTTGATGTCCTAAATGCTTTCTAGGGAGCTATTGACGCCGCCCATCCGATAACTGTAAACAGTGCCGTGCAAGTTCTGAGGATACGCTTTCTGTTACAAATTAACACAACTTGTACAATTAATAAAGTAAAGTACATCCGGAAATATATGATCTTAACTTAATAAATAATATTTAATTATTTGTTATAATTATTGGTATATTGATTTTAATAGAAACGGATCTGCTTTATACCTGAATTCTGAGTACATAAATAATATTTTAACAATAAGGTACCCATTACAATAACATGTTATTTATCTAATTGAAGATTATAAAGTTAGGATCTTATATTTCCGGACGGAATATAATTAAAATTTGTTAGAAACTAAATAATTACTTCCAGGTAGTAATGAGAATAAAAGAAACACAAGATAATGGGAAATTATTTAAGCTAGGTATATTTCTAAGAATATTATAAACAGTTTTTATCTTTACGAAGAATCTGACTCACTGCCGCTACTGGAATCACTTTCATCTAGAGTAATCACAAGAGGTTTGACGTCATAAAACATATCTGTTTGAAGTTCTCTATCAAAATATGAGTCTTCTATTGTTATGGTATCTTCATCCCTTTTTAATGTCTTAAAATAATTAAAAACTCTATATATCACTTGACGAGTTTGTCCTTCAGTACATTTACGATTTTCTTCATTACAGCTGACATTTTTACAAACACTTTATTGTACAAAGCAGAAACAATAACTGTGTGACGCTACGCTACTGAAAATCTTAACACCTGATAAGGTTCGATGCAATCAAAATTTTACCACCAATAGCGGCCGAGTAGGCAGGGCACTATTACTCTGTCTCTCTTAGTTGGTAATTTCTGGGACATCAAGTTAGTTGGCGAATACTGTATTAGGTTCGTTCCAACCACTAGTAATTTACAGTAACCTTACTAATACACATGCGCAGTTAAAAAAATCGTTCTAACCACCTAAAATTACTGGTTCAGAACTCTCGATTACTATCAGTTCTCTGTTCCATCTCGTTTGCAGACGAGTAAAATTACCGCTCAAACGATTCTTGCTGGATAGCGAGTACCGAAAGTTCTGAAATTAGTAAGCATGCGCAATGTTTTGTTTTAAACTGTCAAATTTCAAATTTGCTTTTTTTGGAAAGTATAAATAGGTTATGGAAGTGGGTTTTTGTTATGAAAACAGCATTTTCACCGGTGATCGTTTCTTTTCTATGACTGCTTCTTCGTGTAGTTGTTGATAGTTGATGTAAAAAAAGAAGGGAAGAATGGAAAGCGAAACGCCAGAAGGTAATACCTATATATTTTTTGCACCTTGTTAATTTTAATGAATATTCTTTTATGCAAGTAGATCTGGAAGAATTTCTTGTTGTTTGGCCAAGAGATAATGAGGGTGCAAGCACTTCCGGCAATTCGGTACACCGCATGTATCTATTAAAATAGTTCAAAATACGTTCCAACCGCTTGGTAAAAGATTACCGGTAACTTTACTAATTTCTTTGACGCATGCGCATTAGACAGTTCAATTACTAGTTACGTACAATAACAGAATTGTTGGTTGGAACGAACCGACTATAATCAGTTGCAACGCGAAAGAAATACAGCACTTGCCCGAACGATACCTAGAACGGTTCTATCGCCAGTTGAAACGAACCTATAGATATAATTATTTCACTCATGTGGAAAATTACACATTTATTAATTCATTCCTTGCTATTAACACTCGTCAAATCTTATTAATTATGCTTAGTCATGTAATTTTTTTTCAAAAAAACGTTGAAGGAATGTTACCTTCAACTATTATTTATCTAATAACATTGCTATAAAGATTGTTAGATATCCAGTTAAAGCTTTGATGATTATTATTATTTAGACTGTATTATATTAACCGGTTTATTTTGTTTATTAATGGAATTAATGCGATTGACAAGAGTGGTTTGAAAAAAACTCCTATAGCGTTAAATTAGCTATATCAACTAAAGTTTTTGAGCGTCGACCCGCACGCATCTGATGCGATAATTACAGTCAAGCAAAGACGAGCGAGGTTAGTACTTGGATGGGGAAACACCGTCGTAGAGCCCGTACAGCCTGCAGCGAAACACTTTAGATTACTAGGGTTATAGTAGTTATATGATCTGTGCTAGGTGCTAGGGTCAGTAGCATATCACAGCACGCAGGCATTATACCAATGAGCACGAGGTATAATGTAGATATGCAGTCTTTCGGATGAGACGTAAAACCGAGGTCCCGAGTCCATGGATGTTGGGCTCGATAAAGATCCCTACTACCGGTGGGAACACTAGTGGATTCGGCAAAATTTCCGGTTAGGGGTGGAGTGCTCCCGGCGTCGGTGATTAGCCTGAGCTGCAGAAATAGACCGACGTTAAATACCCGAATAAAAAAAAAGTAAAGTTTTTCGTAATAGAAACAAGTACACCTCAGGTTATATGCCTAGATAACTATTGACTTATTCACGAACTGTCAAAAAATGTTGCCAAAATGAACTCATCCAATCGACATCGGCATCGAATTAATTAGGTTAGTAAAGAAAGGATCAGGAATTGCATCGAATTCTTCTTGTAGAGCAACTTGAAGATTTTGGAGGCTGCCAGGAGCCGTATTCTCGACAAGTGAGCTTTTTGACGTATACGCATTAAAACGAATGGTTCATGTGCGAGTACTTTTTTGAAGTGGTATTCTTGACGACCATTCGTTTTTTGGAACGTATACGCTTGATGATGTGCGATCATAATATCCGGCAACACTGCAACATCTCACTAATTACAGAAATTGGTTCGTAAATTTACGTTTTGTGAACTTAAATTCAAAAACTGACAACTGGCAAAGTGAAAGATTGTCAACATTTGTGATTTACAGAAAATTGAGGAAATATAAATTTTATGTAGGATGTCTCATCGAGATAAAAAAGTCAAATGACGCCAGAAAAATCTCCTTATTGAGTATCTGAAAAAAAAACTCCGATCTTTAATCCGGTAAATTTTCTAATAGTTTTACATTCAAAGATGCCGAAAGGAAGTGGACTGAAATAAGTTTGATACTAAATATTATGCCGGGTGCATCCAGAGATTGAAAGAATTGGAGAAAGGTGAGATTAAGTCGCACGAATCTATTTTGTACAATAATATATTCAAAAATACTTGTCTTCGAAGTTGACAACAAATTAGTATAATTTTATCAATAGTCGTCAACAAAACTATAAAACGAACGATACAAAGCGCTCGCTGTAATCACTCGTTTTGAAAACGTATACGCATCAATGTTCACGAGTCAAGAATACCAAAACGGACGAATCTCTCGAAATGCGCATACGCCCTGGGGCCGTAATCTCGACAAGTGAGCTTTTTGACGTATACGCATTAAAACGAATGGTTCATGTGCGAGTACTTTTTTGAAATGGTATTCTTGACGACCATTCGTTTTTTGGAACGTATACGCTTGATGATGTGCGATCATAACATCCGGCAACACTGCAACATCTCACTAATTACAGAAATTGGTTCGTAAATTTACGTTTTGTGAACTTAAATTCAAAAACTGACAACTGGCAAAGTGAAAGATTGTCAACATTTGTGATTTACAGAAAATTGAGGAAAAATAAATTTTATGTAGGATGTCTCATCGAGATAAAAAAGTCAAATGACGCCAGAAAAATCTCCTTATTGAGTATCTGAAAAAAAAACTCCGATCTTTAATCCGGTAAATTTTCTAATAGTTTTACATTCAAAGATGCCGAAAGGAAGTGGACTGAAATAAGTTTGATACTAAATATTATGCCGGGTGCATCCAGAGATTGAAAGAATTGGAGAAAGGTGAGATTAAGTCGCACGAATCTATTTTGTACAATAATATATTCAAAAATACTTGTCTTCGAAGTTGACAACAAATTAGTATAATTTTATCAATAGTCGTCAACAAAACTATAAAACGAACGATACAAAGCGCTCGCTGTAATCACTCGTTTTGAAAACGTATACGCATCAATGTTCACGAGTCAAGAATACCAAAACGGACGAATTTCTCGAAATGCGCATACGCCCTGGGGCCGTAATCTCGACAAGTGAGCTTTTTGACGTATACGCATTAAAACGAATGGTTCATGTGCGAGTACTTTTTTGAAATGGTATTCTTGACGACCATTCGTTTTTTGGAACGTATACGCTTGATGATGTGCGATCATAACATCCGGCAACACTGCAACATCTCACTAATTACAGAAATTGGTTCGTAAATTTACGTTTTGTGAACTTAAATTCAAAAACTGACAACTGGCAAAGTGAAAGATTGTCAACATTTGTGATTTACAGAAAATTGAGGAAAAATAAATTTTATGTAGGATGTCTCATCGAGATAAAAAAGTCAAATGACACCAGAAAAATCTCCTTATTGAGTATCTGAAAAAAAAAACTCGGATCTTCAATCCGGTACATTTTCTAATAGTTTTACATTCAAAGATGCCGAAAGGAAGTGGACTGAAATAAGTTTGATACTAAATAGTATGCCGGGTCTATCCAGAGATTGAAAGAATTGGAGAAAGGTGAGATTAAGTCGCACAAATCTATTTTGTACAATAATATATTCAAAAATACTTGTCTTCGAAGTTGACAACAAATTAGTATAATTTTATCAATAGTCGTCAACAAAACTATAAAACGAACGATACAAAGCGCTCGCTGTAATCACTCGTTTTGAAAACGTATACGCATCAATGTTCACGAGTCAAGAATACCAAAACGGACGAATCTCTCGAAATGCGCATACGCATCAAAAGTTCACTTGTCGAGAATACGGCCCCAGGTCGATGACGAATGCGGCTCTGCATTCTGCAGCTGGTCCCAGAAATTCGCAATGTGATTGAGAATAGTGCTGTAATCTGGGCAAACCATTTGTTGAGAATTTTTGTATGCGACAACTGCGTTTGAAGGATTTCCTTTAAACATTAACATTTTTAATAACAAAGATAAAAACGTAAATAAACAACCAAAATGTTCATAATGAATGGTGCTATATTTTTGCAACAATGCACATCTTCAATTGTTGTTGCTGCATCCTATAGATAGAGTGTTCCAAATTTCCGATAAAAAGCATCTTCACAGTTATACACCCTGTATATTTTCAAATTTTACTCTACATTAAAATTTTAAGCATAGTATTGCTACAGAAGATTTGACCTAAACTTCACAAAAAACATCATCAAAATCAAATGAGTAGTTCAAGAAATAACCACTTTTGAAAATCTGTATTGGTGATTGTTTCATTCACACATGGCTGCACCTATAAAATTGCATGATTGAAGTCACATGATATGTAATATGAGCGGCTATTTAGGTAAACAGAAGAATATGAGCGACTATTTTGTTTGACACATAAATGTCAAAGTTTGACATAAATCAAACAGCAAAATTTGAAAATGTCTCCTTTTGGTTTATCTTTCACTACGAAAATTAATGAGTATGTGAGCAAATCCATACCAGTGAATACAAAGAGGAGTAAAGAGTCTGTATGGAGACAATTTATGTCTTTTTGTCAGCAGAAATATTTATGTTCTTGTTATTTTTTATTATTTCAAGGTTATAAAAATTTAAGCTGAAACGAAATACGTATAGTATATAGGAATCATTTTATGCTGTTCATGAAATAATCTTCCCCAAATATCACTCGACCATGACAAATAAAGACTATTATTTTCTCTAATTCATCTCGAGTAACTTGTATTTTGACAATTTGATGAGACCATATGAACATTAATAATCTGAATAACTCCCGAGAGCTTCAGCTCGAGGGAGTTATTCTTTGATTATTACTGTTCATATAGTCGAATAGAATTACTAAGAAAATAATAGTCGGCTATTTGTCATGGTCTCGGTATATTACCTTCGATTATTTTGACGGTCAGTATAATGAACTCATCCAATCGACATCAGCATCGAATTAATTATAAAAAGAAAGAATCAGGAATTGCATCGAATTCTTATTGTAGTGCAACTCGAAGATTTTGGAGGCTGCCAGATCGGTGATGAATGCGCCTCTGCAGCTGGTCCCATAAATTCGCAATAGGATTGAGAAAGCGTGTAACTTTTTAAATAACAGAGATAAAAACGTAAATAGAAACCAAAATGTTCATAATGAATGGTGCTACATTTTTACAGCAGTGTACATCTTCTTTACGATGAAATAAAACAATTTAATTTGTTTAAATCTCCAAATATAATGGAGATTTAAACAAATCAAATTGTTTTATTTCATCGTTTAGTGTGGATCTTCATCAAGTAAAAGCCTCATCTATTCAATTTACATCTTCTTTTGTAGTTGCTGCATCGTATAGAGTGTTCCAAATTTCGGGTAAAAAGCATCTTCACATTTATACACCCTGTATATTTTCAAATTTAACTCTACATCAAAATCTCAAGCATAGTATTGCTACAGAAGATTTAACCTAAAGTTCACACAAAAAAATCATCAAAATCAAGTGAATAGTTCACGAAATAACCACTTTTGAAAATCTGTAAAATTTTTGGTGACTGGATTATTTTGACGGTCAGTATATTTCAAAGGAATATGTGATGGAAACTTTGACAAAATGGATAATAAACTATTATTTTTGTATTGTAATGTATTTGGTGTTAGGAAAATTAAATATGATAATCCTCGTATAGCGAGCGATCTTGCGAATTTTGTCTTTTAAATTATTTATTTAGCTCATCTTTGCGTAAAGGTTGTAACCGTGAGTTAGTTCCACATAACCTTCTATTCTAATCGAGTAATTCACCTTTAAATCACAGCAATCATGGAAATTGACAAAGTCAGTGGCGGAGGAAAAAAGGAAATTTAGATAAGTTGATATTGTTATTGTAATTGGTAATGTAGGAAAATAGATTATATTCCAAAGATATTCATAAAGAATAGCGCGAGTAAAAATAGCCTGGAGAGGATTCCGAACAAAGAATATGTTTTTTAAAATTCTACTTTTTATAACAATAATCATCTATTATGTATGTATGTATGTATGTATGTAAGTAAATTGGGGTGACATTCACTGAGACGTAAAAGATCGATTGTGCCCCCTTACTTCTACTTAGTTCCTGAGGAAAGTCTCAGAGACTAGTAGCTCCTTTAGTCCTATTTCCCGGAGGAACTTTAGGATATATGCAGGCTTTAACTTAGGTAAATGTTCCTCTTCTATCCAGTAATATCCAAGGTGTTGTGCCCTAGGAATCTGAATTGCTATGCAGTTCACAAGTATGTGGATGGAGGTTTCTTCTTCCATACCAGAGAATCTACAATCTTCTTCCTCCACTATTCATCTATTATATAGTGAGTACGAGTTAGCGAGCGAACAAACGTTTGGGATGGACGGTAAACGCTCGTGCAAATTCATTATTATGGAGTTATTAGTAAGTAGTTTAGTGACTCTTATACAGAATGAACTACTGCCACTATACATGTGAGAATCGCTACATACAGGCTAGAATGCAAAAGGAATTGGTACGAACCCTCTGACTGGTAGTGCAAAACTAATCAATAAATACATGTGTCTTTTTTTGAATACATCTACTTGCCAAAATCATGTTTTCTGTTATTTTTGCAACACTAGTTAAAATAATTCTTGTATTCAACCATATGTAATTCGCTAGCAGAAAATGAATGGATCAACTACTGAATACATTCGCTTTGGAGTGGACGAAATATCGAAAAGCATACACAAACAATAACAAAAATTCGCGCCTTTGGAAATACTTTTATTTTGTAATAAATTTTCAAGATTCTATTGACGCGTAAAACATTAGTAGGTTAAGGTGAAACAAGTGTATAGAATAAACATATTTCACCGATTATAAATGATTGGTTTGCTATTATACTTTTAAACATTTTACTCCGAGACTGCCGAAAAACTTTCTAAACCATAAATTTATAGCGTACACGGACATTTTTACGAGAGTATTTTCTCCAAATTAGCACGTTTCCAACTGGTTATAATTACTTTGTGTATTTGTACGTGAGAGAAAGAGAAATTCTGTAATAAAACTAAATTGAAAAATATGTATACAGAACCGTATAGGTAATTTGTTTTTCGAGAATGTATTGTATAGATATAGATTTTTAGATACAAAAGTTTCTTTTTTGAATAAATGTATGTCGATTTTTTTGAAATATACCTATTACAATTATTGATCTATTAGATAAAACAAGTAATAAAGTAATGTCAATTATTTAAAAAAAAGGAGATAAGGTCAAATTCACAAAATTAACGCATGTCCAAATTTTGAATTGAATTCAACTTCAAATTTGGACCCCATGTTTTATTAGGTAATAATAATAAGTGACAAATAGGTTATTCAAAAATAAAATTATTTAAAATTTAGTCTTTAGATTAATAGAAAAAATTAAAACAAAAATTTACTAAAACTATGCAACTTAAATGCAGATACGTCACTGGTTTAAATGTGAAGTTGTCGATAGTCTTCCTTTGCTGTTCCATTTTTTAGCTTCTTCTTCTTTTTTCTTGCTTGGGATGTTTGAGCTTGTGCGGGACAAAAATGTTGACATCTGACATCTATCACTCTGTTGTTTACCTTGTTAAATTTGAATTTGAAGCATTTTATTAATAACAGGTATAAAGCTTAAGCTCGAACTAATCAAAAATTCAAACCAAGTTGAAACCACATGCGAATGCAAACAACTCCTGTCACTATAACCTAAACTTCTTCTTTTCTTCTTCAATTTGAGTAACTACCCTCTCTTATGATTATTGTATTCCATGTCAAAATATGTGACTAACTTCAACTTATACTAGAGACGTCAAAATGTAAAAGGCGGATTTCCGTGTCAAAATATGTGACTAACTTCAACTTATACTAGTGACGACAAAATCTAAAAGGCGGATTTTAAGAAATTTTTAAAATAGAATTTTCTAAATGGGGATAAAAACAAACCAAATCAATTAATTTTGATAAAATTTGGTGCGACGTATTTGTTCCCTTAGAATTAACGATCTGCTAATCATTAACAAGAATCTATTTTTAGTTGAACACACTATTGAAAAATTCAAATTTTAAAAACGGGTTCTTTAAAAAATAAAAATTGAGTGGCGTTGCGAGATAAATAAAGCTGGTATTTTTTGAATATTTTGAGTGGGTAGGAACATTTTTTTAACATATAAAAAAACAATACAATTAACCAAATTTAAAGATAAAAATATAAGTCAAGTCAATCTTCTTCTAAATCTTCATCTTCATTAGAACAAAAATAATTGACAAACAAACTTCATAGTATGAAGACTTTAAAAAAAAAATTTATTCGGTTATATAACGTCGGCCTGTTTCTGCCAATGGGGCTATTCCGAAATTTTGCCGAATCCACTAGTGTTCCAACCAGTGGTAGGGATCTTTATCGAGCCCAACATCCATGGACTCGGGTCTTCGGTTTTACGTCTCATCCGAAAGACGGCATATCTACATTATACCTCGTGCTAATTGGTATAATGCCTGCGAGCTGTGATATGCTACTCACCCTAGCAATATAAGGTGTTTTCCCAGTGGTCACCCATCCAAGTACTAACCGCGCTAGACACTGCTTCACCGTAATTATCGCATCAGAGGCGTTCCACTACAGTGCTGGGTCGTCGTCCGGTATGAAGACTTAAATTTATCAAATATTTGATGAACAAAAAAATTACCAAATTTACCCGTTGTCCCTCCCACGTTGAACGCTTGTGATGGCAATAAAAACGCGGGTTTGTAGTAAACAATTTATCACTCCAAGGTTATTTAATGTATAATAAAGTTTGAAGTATGTAGGTAGCGGTTTTATTGAGATATTCTGATTTAACAACGTCATCTTCAAAGGGCTCTAGTTCCCTTAGGAGGAACTTTTGGTTAGAGGTAAAATAGGTTAGAAGGACATAAAATCCCATCTAGTACCTGAAGTTTGCGTCTGGCAAGAGAGTTTATGGACACCCTGTAGTTGTATTTGTCTAAGAGATGGTAAATAAACAAATATTTATATTATATAAGTTCCGTGATTTAACAAATAAATAGTCAACATAGACAACAAATCGTGCAAAGCTGTGTCATTAAAATTATACACCATTTTAGTTCTATTAATAATATGATTTTCCGTACAGCAGTGAAGCACGAGTTCATTCATAAAAAGTACATGGAAAGTATAATCTTTTTTGTTATTTCCTGCCTTTTATAAAATCTAGCTTTGGATAGCTCTTTTTGATTAAGTTATTTCCGCTGTTTTGAAACATAATAGAACACTCAGTATGCTCAATTTGTTTAAATTATAAAGTATTGTCCATTTTAGTTTCTTCATAAAGTAATTAACAACCATTTTAAGTAATGAACACTATCAAATATTTATCTAATTGTGAAATAATGGGTTTGAAACAATGTTAGCCTTGAAATTAACAAATTTACTATTTCAGCATTGATGTAACAACATTTATATTTAAGTAGATAATTTTATGCTAATGCTTTTTACATCGCCTACAAAACAACTTTATTTTTCGAAGAAAATAAATCACAAGAATTATTAGGTATTTTGACATCTGTCAATTATTTTATCAATAAATTAACACATTTTTTTAATTCAATAGACATTTAATAAAAAATTACGTTAACCAAAACAACAGTTTTGCGGATAAATATTTAAAATGTTCGTCTCCTAATTATAGTTTGGCAAGTCTATCTGAAGCTACGGGGCATCGGTGAAGGGCGAGGAAACATGGCCGATATCTGTCATAAACGTACCAATAGCGTACGGTACCTATTTTATAAAAGTATTAAAAATAATTATTATTATTATATAATAATTATATATAGAAACTGATTTATGCTTTGCTTTAAAGGTAAGGTACTTTTCAAAACACGGTACCTATTTGTTACGAAATAATAAGATACCAAGTAAAACTGAAAATACGAAGTTAAATACTGACATTATAAACGCCACTGGATAATCAATGTCAATCAATTGTCGAACTGAGAGGGAAGAACATACGTACGCGCTTGCCAATAGGAAGTCAGGTGGTTACCTAGCATCGGGGGTTCGATAAATATTCACCAATTGAGTTAGTAGGAGGGCGTGGTAATTATCATTTTCTCACGACGTTGTCAGCTTGAAGGAAACCCATAACATATATATGGAAAAGTATTCATCTTTTAATATTCAGAAATTGAAAAAATAATGTTAATAGACAAAATCCAATGAAACAAGCACATTAAAGAACTAACGTTTAATCATTATTGATATATTGTTAATAATAAAAAGTCCATTTTCTAATTATTATCACTACAAACTTAGCACTTTAGCTTTTTCATAGTTAAACGTGGCAATATCGAATGTTTTCGACCGCATTCCTTTCACAGCTTCAGTTATGTTTGCCAAACTATACCTATCAGAATATTTTTACACTTCATAAAGTGTTTTTACAGAGACTTTATTTACTGATTATATACTTCATTCAACTTTTTAGTTGCTTTTTATGATTAACCACCCTACGTCCAACTTCTCACCAACTTAAAACTTTTTCCTATCCTATAACCCAGTGGAGGCTCGTGGCTATTCTAAAGGAGGAGGCAAAAGGTGAAGCAATTTAATTTCCTCCCCCTCCCTGACGCAGGTGAAAGTTTTCAAGGTCATGTGTTCTCCTGGCACTTTGAATTAAATTACACGAATTTTCAAGGAACATTTTCGACGATTGTTCAGTAGTATGTCATTATTTCAGATGCAATAAACTTTAACCGTTAAATGGGACAAGCCATACTAGCTCAACGGATAAATCAAAACATTCCGAGCGTTACCGAAGAGAATGGTTTGTTCGAATATTGTTTAGAAAACGTTTCTTAATGAAATGCTATAATGGCACATTTAGGTAAACTGCACCACAAAAGTTAAGGAAGAAGCCGCAAAATCATATGATTATGACATTGGCAGTGTTTTCACTAGGTCACAAACCAAAACAGTGCAATTTTCGTAAGTAATATTATAAGGGCATCTAATTTTTTCGAAAAAAATCGAAAAAACACGTTGCTAAGTAATATTTCAACAAGAAGCATGAGTGCTGGTGATCGAAGACGAGGATTTTTGCACCTGCACTAATGCATTTTGTTAAAAAAATATTACTTTGCATGGTGTTTTTTCTTTTTTTTTCGCAGGACAAATTAGATACCCGAATGGTATTTGACAAGACTAAAGACTATTTCATGAGTAACAGATTATTCTGCATACACATAGCTTATAAAACATACTAACTATATGTAGGTATTTGAAAACTGAAAACCAGGTAATTTATTTAATCACAAAATACTACAAACTTAATTATTTATGATAAAATTAAAATATAAATTGCAATTTTGGTATACAGTAGGAGTATTGTTTGAAATCTTAGTTAACTCATTGATAACGTTGGGTGTAGGTAAATCATTAATGTTGTTGAAAAGATATTTAGGAACATGACTCTAATGGAACTACGTAATACATCAAATAATTATGATATACAGGGTTATTCATTATAAATTACCCACCCCCTATCATCGTTATTATTGCTTTTAGAAAAAAAAAGTCCTTTATAAAAGTTGTTTGGTTACAGCTGAATTCTGTTAATATGCTATCAAAAGTTCAGTAGCGTGCAATTTTAAGGGGATACAAAAAATAATAGTTTTTTTTAATGGGATACCCTGTATATTCTTACATATTTGGAATGTCCTTTTTTTCAAAAATATATAATATGTTACCCCTACCTTGTACCGTTGTTGGGTTATTAAATGTTGAAAATCTTAGTTTTAGTAGTCACTGTGAATATGAAAAAGATAACATTATTAAAGTAAGCTATGAAAATGACAACTAATATGTTTGATAATTGACATTTTTCTGATAAAGTAATTGATATGGTTTACAGTAAGGAAGAAAAGGTCAAAATATATATACAAAATAGAAAACAAAGATTTATAAGAAAAAGATTTATAAATAAATAACTCATAATAGGAGTCCGATGTTTCCACCATTATTATCAATGCATAATTGATTACGCCTTCTTATATTTTTAATAACATTGCAGATGACTTCATTATTTTCATTTAGTTTGTTAATTTCAAGTTGAAAGTTCTTTAATCACTTGTATACCTATTATTATTATTAACAATATCTTTTTGAAATCCCCATAAAAACTAATCCATGGGGGTCAAATCCGGACTATTAGGTGACCAGTTAATAGTTCCATTATTCCCTATCCATACTGGGAATACATTATTTAAATGATTCTGAACAGGTGCGCCATACTGCATCCAAATCATATCGTCAAGTTCAGCTTCCGGAAAATTCTGTAACAGAATATTTTCTAGTTCTAGGATAAGCATTTCCAGATGGGTAACTCCAGTTAAGGTAAAATCACAATATATAGGCCCAACAATTTTATTTCTAAAAATTCCACAACAAACGCTATCAGTTTTTCTTCCTGATTTTGGTATTTGTTTCAATAAAATTTTTCTGTTATGCTTATTTTTCCTGTTAAAAACCCCTGCCGTAGAAAAAGTTGATTCATTAGTCCATAATATTTTTGTAAAATACTCGGGATCTTCATCCAACTTTTGAATCATCTGGCGGCAATAGTCAAGCCTTTTCCTTTTATGAGCCTCTGTTGAAACTTGTACCGGTAAAATTTTATAGGGTTTATATAGTTGTTATTTTTTAAAGTACGTTGGATTTTGGAATAACTCTTACCTAATTGATTAACTGTAGCATATTTACTACATTGAGAATTTTCTAAACAAACGATTTGGATAAAACACCCTATATGCTCTTTGTGCTGCACGCTTATTTTTGTTATTTTCTATAAAATAGGTAAAAATTTGGATCTTTTCTTCCTTACTGTAAACCATTTTAATTACTTTTTCAGACAAATGTCAATTATGAAACATATTAGTTGTCATTTTCATAGCTTACTTTAATAATATTATCTTTTTCATATTTACGTTAACTACTAAAACTGAGATTTTCAATATTTAATAACTCAAAAATGAAATCAGAAAAAAAGACCATTCCAAAAATGTAAAAATATACATGGTATCCCATTAAAAAAAACTATTATTTTTTGTATCCCCTTAAATTTGCACGCTACTGAACTTTTGATAGCATATTAACAAACTTTCGCTGTAACCAAATAACTTTTATATAAGACTTTTTCCTCTAAAAGCAATAATAACGATGATAGGGGGTGGGTAATTAATAATAAATAACCCTGTACCTTCTCCAGCAGAACTTTTGTTTACTGTTTTACTTCTTTTTCCTCTACTCTCACTTTTCCACTTATTAAACCTACCATTTTCAGGTTTGTTATTTTCAGTTCCTACTTCATTGATTTCTAATTTCATTGCATTGTTCATTAGATTTGAGATGTGACTTTCAGTTTGTTCAGCTGCCTTGCAAAACCCTATAGTTTTATTAAGTCTTAATGCCGACTCTGTAAGTAATCACATTCTAATCTTCGGGTCCCTTATACCTATAACAATTCTGTCCATTATCAGTCTGTTTTTCATGTCTCCATAATCACAACTTTGTGCTAGTTTTCTTAAATCTCCTAAAAATGTGTCAAATGATTCTCCAGATCCTTGAATTCTTGTACTGAAGTTATGAGTTTCTACACTTTTGGCATTGAATAGTGTATCAAATTTGTTTATTAAAACTTGATAGTCCTTCTTATCATCCTCTGTTAACTGGAGATTGGTCTCGTGCTGTTCTAATATTGCTTCTCCTACACATACTAAGAAAGTTGCTGCTTGAACTTCTGCATCTCTTGAACTGCATCCTGTCGCCACCCTGAATAATTGAAAATTATTCTTAAATTTTTTCCATTAAGCACTGAGGTCCCCCTCAGTAGCCATTGGCGAAGGCTGCTTTAAAAATTCCATCCCCAACACGTGGCTCCTAACCTCACTTCGATTCTATATAGTTCGTAGACTAACGTTTTCTTATATATATATGCAGGTATATTATTTTTAATAATTTACTGACTGCGCCATGATATATGTTTGTGTTTGATAATAATAATAAGTGTTTGATTGTAGGTTTTGGTATTTATTTTATAAGATAACTTACAAGCTTTTCTTAATGTCGATGAAAGCACTGAGCTCTTGTGTTATCAGTTCCAAAATGGTGTGGGAATGCCTAGGCAAACTAAATGAACTAGGCGAGAACAATATAGTCACCTTACTGTGGATTCCAGGACACACAGGGATAGAAGGAAATGAAATAGCAGATGAACTAGCAAAGAGGGGGACTGGAACACCCTTTTGGGGGCCGGAACCCTATTGCGGTATCAGCTCCAATGTAATATTGGAAGAAATAGGCAAAGCCGAAGAAAAGAGAAGATCTGACCGTTGGAAATATCTAGTAGGGCTTAGTCACTTTTAAGGGTGTTTATGATGTTGGAATAATGCTCATTATCCATTTGCAGATAAGGCTTAATTGAGTTGGCTGAACTGTGGACAGTAATTTTAATTAATTGTTGTTCACCCCTCCTTTAGCCAGGTTACTGACTGCTGTCGACCGCATAGAGTGGTTTGTTATTTTCATTTCTTTTGTATTTAATCCTGCCTTCTCTGCTGCTTCTTTAGTCCATTTCGAAAGTTCGGTTTTTCCCACTGGAGTGTTTTTGTACCATCCACTTGATTGTTCTTTGTTCCATGATGGGTTTATTGTTAAAAATAATCTATCAGTTGTTATTCTAGACGAACGTTAAACCACTAGAATTTTAAAATGACGGACTGGACAAAAGGTAGGGTTCTTCGTGTTGGGGACCAGCCTTTTACTATCGGTCATTTTCTTTTCTCCATCTTGGGCCGATTTATTGAAGAGAGGATTATATTCTACTCTTCCTGAAAAAGTAGGATTTTTTAAAATCTATGTTATCCACTTACCTATTTTAATCCCAAAATTATCCACTTCCTCTTCAAAATAATGAACTCTGCAATTGACTTCTTCTCCAGGCAAGTTCTACTGAAGCGATATGGTAAATTTTTTGCTGGAGTCCCGCCGGAGTGTCTTCGTCCCTTAATAATACTTCCAATTTTAATGAAGAAGAGCTCGATTTCCTTTTATTGGCGCACATCTGCAAATTCCTTCGTTTCGCATTACGAGCTTCCCTACCAGACTTAGAGATAATATCTTAAAATGGATCAAAAATTATTTTCCAGTTCATAAAATACAACTCTTGCATTTTTTTGCAACGGTGTTCCACATTGTCTTTACAACATAGTTCTTTGTAATTTTCACCGTTTTCTTTCTTCATGTTTCACGTCCAATCTTTCAGAATTAGGTTTACAAAAGCTCGTATTTCTTTGCCTTGCAGAAATGAGTACACTGTTTCCATATTGACTTATGGGCTTTAACGGTATTGTACGGTACACTTTTCTCAATCGCCAGATCAATATTAGTCATAGAATCACTTCCAAAGCGACTCATTTCCACTACATAAGCTGACTACCACTGTTTAAAAACAATATTACAAAATTTATTGACTCTAAAATCAGAAAAATTGTTTAGCGTCGTTTTCTGAAAACTGATGACGGGTGGTGTCATACAGTTTTTTCGGGGGTAATATCCCTAGTGCATTTAATTTTTCCGGAAAAATTCGGAAAAACGAGTTTCTAAGTAATTTGTTTTAACAAATAGCATGAGCGAGAGTGGTTTTAAAAATCCGAGTCGAAGACGAGGATTTTTTCACTTTCGCGAATGCTATTTGTTGAAACAGATTACTTAGAAACGAGTGTTCCAATTTTTCCACAGGAAAAATTAGATGCACGAGGGATATTTGGTAAGATTATTTCCTGAGTTAAATAAACATTTTATTTTAATACAACATTTTTTAATTAAAATAATAAGAACAATAATTAATAAGAACAATATAACTTTCAAGCTAGGAAAGGTAATTACTTCAAACTAATTTTAAATTACAATTATTATAAAAATTACAATTATTGTAGGTTACAGGAGTAACTTGTCAAACTTGCATGAAATTTTTTCGACTTTTTTTCCGGAAAAACTGCTGACAGCTAAGTTGACAGTTGTTAAGTAATTTTTCCACTTAAAATTTATATTTGACATACCAATTCTTGATAGCGATTGGTCAAAATTAATAGGAAGGAAATAATCATTTAGAAATCATTTGTAATTCAAAATTGCGCGTTTGCGATTGGTGGAAATTAAGACGAGGGAAACAGTCAGCTCAATTACAACCGGGGACTGATTTTCACCGAAAATGAAGGGAAAAGCGCATTGTAGTATTACGTTAAATATGTAGATGAGAGAAATAGACTATAAATTTATCACAATGGATATTTGTCGTAAGGAATTCTAATGATCTTTTCAGCGTAAATCATAACCCAGTTAGGTATATTACGTGTTGCAATTTTAGAAATTGTGCCGCCACATACAAATTACCATTCACAATGAATTTTAATCTCTCTCTCTCTCTCCGTTTCTGTTTGCTTTTTACTTCAGATCCACTACTTAATGAAATCAGTAAAGTGTGATGGCATTCCAGATTTTAAGCGGAGATATATTTTAACGAACGTAGGAAGAACTTTGTGACGTAAGGATACATTACGAAAATTTTTGTCGTATTGTAAACCGAAAGTTTTAATTATTTTACAGTTTAATCTAAAGATAATCTTTAGATGAACAAATTAACTTTTGAAAGTTTGTTACCGCATCACTTTTGTTGTGGTCAAAGGCGCTTATGTAGATTTTTGTCTGCATTCGAACCTTCCTGGTGTGTTTAAGCACTAGGCGTGTGAAATGAACACAAAAAAACGGGTAACCTTTTTAAGCATATTTGACAAATGAGGCTTAAAATAAACATATCGATTTCTTTCCTACTTGTCGTTGGATTTGATCTATTACCATGCTACTATTTACCATAATCGCAACGGACGTACGTCGAAAAAAGCATGTCCCGTGTGTTTCTCAGGATCATCCAATTTAAGATAATGTGCAAGGTGCAAAGTGCAAGGTACATGATCTAAATGTATTTATACCAACCACTTGTATGGTACATTTCCCCTTATCATATCGTAGGTATAATAAACTCGGTATGTAATCACATTTTACTTCATTTGACATTTACTATATTCTCATACTATTTTAACGGCTTGGCAACATAGTCCAGTCACGTGCAACGTGATTTATATTGTACGAACTATAGGTATAACGTATTTAGTCCACATATGACTTCTTTTGATAATTTCTTCCAATTAAAACAAAAGTTTAACAAATGGTAAGTAAGTTGGGAATGGTAAGTACTCAAAATTATGCGTATAGTCATATACAGGGTGTCCCAGGAGTTCGTACCAAAAACTTGGGAGGTGATAGAAAGACTAAAAATAATGATGGTATTTCATATAAAAATTTTTCTTTACGCCCTTCGTTAACGAACTATAGGGCTCTAAAGTTGGGAATGAAAAATGGTTTTTTATTTACAATTATTAAATGGCTGATTGGAAAGTTTATAAATGTAGACTGTACCGATTTATTAATAATTCACTAATAATACAGGATGCTTCCTGTAATCGTACATTCAAAATAAATGTGAATGCGCCAATAGGTGTGCAGTGCGACATAAAATTGCCCGTATCTCTTAAACCGTTAATGTTATCGAGATGTCACAGGAGGACTTGATATCTCTAAAAATGTTCACAAAAGCCAATTGTTGCATTTATAACTGAAAAAAGTTTTACTTACCAAAAAAATAGCGCATCCACCATTTAACTTAGTCGGTACCTGAGCCAAAAAGTGTGCAATTATGGTGTTTATTAACGGTTAAAATATTACTAATTTCCAATCAGCCATTTAATAATTGTAAATAAAAAACCATATTTCATTCCCAACTGTAGAGCCCTATAGTTCGTTAGCGAAGGGCGTAAAGGAAAAATTTTATATGAAATACCATCATTATTTTTAGTCTTTCTATCACCTCCCAAGTTTTTGGTACGAACTCCTGGGACACCCTGTATACACCTCCTTTTAAAGTATTTTCACAGTACACTATTATGTGTTAATTTAATTTTTGCAATACTCTTCTTATTCAAATTAGCTGAGCCTACGATTCATTTGTATGCCGTATCAACCTACGGATGCATTCGATGAATAAAAAATAATAATTTGTAAATTCTTCTAAGAACCAGCTCTTGAATCTTTAATTAGTACTTACGACTCAACAACACCTTACAAAATAGGTGTCACATGCCAAAGAAGTTTTTTCATGACAGTGACCATGTAATGTCATTTGTCACATGTCAAGGTAGCTAGGAGAATGTACAGATACATATTTTATAAATATCACTACTTTTCGAAACCAAAAAAAGTAATGGGACCTAATCACAATACATAATATTTATTCCGCACACTTTGGTACATCTACCACAAGGTACGGTTCTTACACCTCCTTTCTTCATTCTAGCTATATTTTCAACGAGCAAAGTCCAGGACATACGTAACCGCACCGTGCTCGATCCCTGTGTTGATCATCACTCGGTGGAAGAATTGCACAATGTTATATACCTAGTACTCAGACGGCTCAAAAGCAATAGAAGGAACTGGGATAGAAGTGTAAGGGCCAGGAACCAAATACTCCGAAAGCTTGAGAAAAAAATCAACTATCTTTCAAGCGAAAATTCACGCCATAGGAAAGTGTGCCCAGTTCAATATTGATAAAGGATATAGAAGATAGAGGATTTTATCATCATGTCGAATAGTCAAGCAGCCATTAAAGCACTGAGCTCTTGTGTAATCAGTTCCAAAATGGTATGGTAATGCCTAGGCAAACTCAATGAACTAGGCGAGAACAATACCTTACTGTGGATTCCAGGACACACTGGAATAGAAGGAAATTAAATAGCAGATGGACTAGCACAGATCGAGGGGGACTGAAACACCTTTTTGGGGACCGGAACCCTTATGTGATATCAGCTCCAATGTGATAGGAAGAAATAGGAAAGCCGAAAAAAAGAGAAGATCTGACCGTTGGAAATATCTAGTAGGGCTTAGACAATCAAAGATACTTCTGTGTGACTACAACCTGTAAATAACAAATGAATGCTTAGTCAGAGTGAAACTACACTAGTAATTTTAACAGGGGTCCTAACGGGACATTGTCGCCTGAATGGGCACCTGAAACAGCTCAAATTGTGGAGGAAGAAGAATGTAGATTCGGTGGAATGAAAGAAGAAACCTTCGTCCACATACTTGCGGATTGCACAGCAACTCATAATCCTAGGGCAGAACACCTAGGAGACTACTGGATAGAAGAGGGACACTTACCTAAACTAAATCATACAGACATCCTAAAATTCCTCCGGGAAATAGGTCTAATGGAGCTACTAGTCTCTGAGACTTTCCTCAGGAACTAGTAGAAGTAAGGGCGCAGAATAGACCTTTTAGGTATCAGTTAATATCACTCCAATATACATATCTAATAAGATTAGTACAGACATTATCCTTTTCTACCACAACACACGACCGAAACTCGGATCGGGCACGGTGCGGTTATGTGTGATCCGGCCTTAAGCTAGCTTGTTTAGATCCTCATATATTATGATACTATAGTCTATTTCAGAAAGGTATAGAGTAATAAAATGGGGAATTCCGTCCAGTTCGGCTCAATTTCGGTGTCGGCCATAGGCGTAGGTCTTGAAATAGTATTGTTTGTAATATTAAAATTTCAAGTAATTGCGTAAGAGAATTAGGAAAAGTATGTTTTCTGGCCTGAAGTGTCAATATCGAAATATTGTGTAGGGATTACTTAGGTAGTAGATTATACAGTTACGTTTTGCGTTTAACAGGTACCGTTTAACCTTCTATTAGTGCCTCTGCCTAATTCCAACCCTGTTTCAGATTCGGCTCAACCATGCGCCGCAAGGTGCCTTACCCAAAATTTTTAGACCTTTATAAGTAGGTATATTTGTTTAGTTTAACGCATCAGTATTTGCTGTTAAGCCGTAAATAGTGTTCACAGTATTATAAGATTAGTAATAAAATGGCGACATTTACACCAACGAAAAGATGTTCCAATAATTCTCCACTATCAGTGAATGAAAAACTTATTATTTTAAATGTACACGATTGCATAAAATACGATTACCCGAAATTTACTGTACAAGAAACTGTCGACCGATGTTCCCGAATGACTGGAGTTGGAAAGTCCACCGTTTTTAAATTATTGCGGGGAGAAAGATAGCAGGCCAAGTAGAGCCTCCCAAGAAAATTCCAGGCAGACCAGTAAAAGTCGTTGTTGAAGACACCAAAAGTGTAATTCGAAGAAAAGTTCACTCTTTTTATTTTAAAAAAGAAATATCCACCCTAGATAAGATTTTAATGGAGCTTGGCCAGGATGTCAGTATTCCGTTGATAACTAAAAAACTTTTATGGACCACTTTGAGAAATATGGATTTTGCCTGGGAAAAGCATAACCGTAAAGCACTTTTACTGGAAAGCGATGAAATTGTTTGCTGGCGACGATAATACTTAAGAAGTATAAAGCAGTACAGAACAGAGCAGAAGAAAATATTTTATCTTGATGAGACGTGGATCAATGAAGGTTATACAGTACCAAAAATGTGGCAAGACAAGAATATAACCAGTGTTCGCCAAGCTTTCATGGAAGGCCTGTCAACGGGTATTAAGGTGCATTCAGGTAAAGGGAAAAGACTAATAATCGTCCATATTGGAAGCGAAGAGGGATTTTTAAAAGAAGGTTTGCTATCCTTTCAGTCGTGCCATACGGGAGATTGAAGACTATTTTGGTGAAATGATAAAATATCTTCTGGCTGATTCAGTAGTAGTTATGGATAACGCGAGTTATCATTCTCGACGCATAGAGAAGACTCCAACTTCATCTTGGAGAAAACAAGAAATTATTGACTGATTAACCACCAAAAGTATTGAATTTGAAGATAATTTGATAAAAAAAGAACTATTAGCTATAGCAAATTTACACAAACATCGTTATATGAAATACGCCGTGGAAGATATAGCAGAAAAACATAGTGTAACTGTGCTGCGCACACCGCCATATCATTGCGAACTAAATCCTATAGAACTTATATGGGCGCAAGTGAAAGGATTTGTAGCAAGACACAACACGACATTCAAAATGAAAGACGTTAAGCTACTGTTTTATCAAGCCATTAAGGAGGTGACACCAGAGAACTGGCGAAAAGCAGTCCAGCATGTCATTAAAGAAGAGGAGAAAATGTGGGATCTTGACTACTTGATCTATCGGACCGTCGACCCGTTAATTATAACGTCAAGAGGAGATGACAGTTCCTCAGATGACGAAGAATATTATGATTTTTTATAATTTAATTTCTGTATAATGTATTTTTTGTATAATGTTCAATAAAAAATAAGTGTACCTAATACTATGTACATAATGCCTAATTTTTATTCTGTTAAAATAAAATTCTTTCCTTTTTACGAGTATCCTACCGGCACGCCTTTGGCACACTATTTTCAGTGTTTGTGAATGGATAACAATAGGCTAAACCCATATATTGAAGAATTTTACAATGAAATCAATGCCAAACTATGAAAGTGGCTTAAATATTCGTTGGGTCACTCTGTGCTCCCTTTGCATACCTAATGAGGTTTTATTACTCTATACCTTTCTGAAATAACTTTTCCCGATGTTTTTCCATTTTTTACAGTATCCTAGTGAATATTTATATTTATTTCCCACGAGACTAAAATATTTTGTTTAAAGGAAGACATCGCAAATTCAAAAATGTACGCCAATGTATGGATTAAACGATTGACTAATGAGTTTAGTACATATTTAAGTGAAATCAGTAATTTTTTTTCTCTTTAAATGACCCTAATTTCTCCATCAGTAACCGGTTATACGAACGATACCGTGAAAATAATAATGGTTTTGTTTTTGAGCAAAAATTCTGCACCTGTTTTATATTGCAATTTATTATTTCTATAAATACCGCACCTGTTTCTCCTAGGCAAATAATTATAATAATAAGAGAAATATTTATAATCGTTCATGGAAGCATATCTATTATAGTTTGTTCACGTTAAAAAAAATCGAGTGTACCGGATGGCCAGATAAGAATGCAAAGTAGTATATCTCGGAAACTATTCGTCGTAGAGACTTGCGGTGAAAAATGTTATGACTAAAGTGGCCAAAAGAAAATTTTTGGAAATTATTTTCAGATGACAACCAAGGGACGTTAATGACGAGTTTGGTTTCCTTTAATATCAATTATATCAAAACAACGCCTAAGCATACTTTCAATAAGGTCGTTGATGGAATAGTTCATGGGAATTCATGGTTCGTTGTAGCTGGACTCAAGCATGCTCGAGCTTGAGGTCGGGCGATGGATGGGGCAGTGCCAAATGCTGGTGTTAATGGAACTCTTTTCAAAAGTTAACCTAAGTTAACCTCGAGTAATCTTCGAGGTACTGTTTCAATTGAAACCGATACACCAAAAGCAGCAAAGACGCTGTTGTATGATCCGACAAGTTAACTACGGGTATACAGAGTCAGAAAACGATGTTGTGTGGGGGGTGGTAACCCTTGGTCATCCACTTCTAGGTCTTTCTCTTACGTTTACACTTTCACTGACTTGGAAAACGTCCGCAAGTCCTCTCTGAAGACGACCCGCCTCAATCATACCAATAACTCTATACTAGCTTCATCCGCACCAAGCTTACGTCTAGACATTAATCAAAACAAAATTCACACTTGACTGAATAAAGTGGAAACAATAACTGATGTAAAATTTTTGAAAATACAAAAGAAAACTACTTGCTTAAACTTAAAAACTCATCAACTTGGAAACAAAAAAACTAATCAAATAAACAAGTAACTATTCAATATATTACAGACAAAACCTTAGTGGATAAAACAGTTAATAATTTTTAACATAAATCCAATATTCGTGAACTTTCCTTACTTTTATGGAGCAGTTTAGTTGGGCATTCGTTAATTGTAATAAACACATCCTTTTACATGATGATCATTCAATATGTAAGCTGAGGCTTATTTTAAATGATCCACCATTTATTTTTATAATTTATAATGTTGAAAAAAAATTTCCTATATCGAATGGTGTAAGGGTCTCCTATATCTAAATGTCATTCACAATTATGAAAAAATAATATGCCATATTTTATTGGGCTATCCTGTAAATTTCAAAATAATTTTAAAATGAAGTTTGTATCAATAAACAAACTACCAAAGTGACAAAAATTGTGAAACTTGCCTGCCATGTATTTGTAGTGAATGATGGTTGTATTGTATTTTTAAGTGCAAAAAACAATCACAAACAGCTCGGTGAAATCTATTGCTGCTTATTTTGGAACGAAATAATGCTGTTTTATGACAAAGTTTAAGTCCTCAATAAGCGAAAAATGAACTTACAAACAGCTACTCAGTGCCTAAACATCTACTTTAGTTTGAAATTCATCATATTTGAAAGAAAAATTCAATTTTTCCCAATACGTGTATCGTTAAGGTAAGCGTCCACTAGGCGGATCGGACCGGGTCGCATCGCATCGCAAGCAGACAGATGCGAACGCATTGTTCTTCCTTGAGGGTTTTAAAACTACGAGAAGGATACCTCTGATGAAAATTTTTTTTATTTCAAATATGGAGATGCCAAGGGAAGAAACGACATCCTCTAAAACCTCATTATCGTAAAGTTCTTTGTATTGTAACGCTAATGAGATTAATAATTATTTATTAATAGTGGGAATTATAAAAACACAATACTCAATATACAAATTGGGTTTAGTGGAAGCGGAAGGGTTGGAGCTCTTCGCAACCATTGCATAAATCCGCCTGACGACCAGTTCCGTTGTGCTCCTTACAACTCCAAAACCAATGGACTCTACTCATATTTGAATTTATGATAGGCGGATTTTTGCAATGCGATGCGGCACGGCTAGTGGACGCTTACCTTTAATATAACAGTCAAATGTTTCCGTGTTTATGTTATGTAATTATACGTACATGTAGTGAATAATAATTTCGGTTTTTATTAGAAATAGTTAATGTTGTGGAAATTTTTTCACATAACTGAATAAGCTCATTATTTTCTACGGTAATTATAATTTTTCTCATTACTTAATAATTATTATATAATTGAATTAAGTGTTTCACTTCGTGATCTAACTTTCCAACCAGCAACGGTTTTAATACCAACGAAATAGATTATTATTATTATTTTTAATTCCCACTTATTGTTTCTAGTACTTGTTATATTATGCCTGTTACACGCATAAAGTTTTTGTAATTGTACTTTTATTACAGTTATTTTGGTTTTTGTTTTGTATGCGATCTTTTCATCTTCTTAAAACTGTTTCAACGGATACGTTGAACCAGGTAAAACGGGTAGAAAAGTTATGAATTGAATATTATTGTTTTATTTTCAATTTTGTTACATTACTTCAAACATTTGAAGTTAGAAAAATGTGTTTTGAACCCTAAAAATGACACCGTGAGTGTCATTAAGTTAGAAAATGCTGGATAAGAGAGACAAATCTGTGACTTGATAACAAAATAGAAAAAGAAGAGAGAAAGCAAAGATAAATGGATAAAGTACGTCCAGAAATCTAAGAAGGTCATAAATCACCAAGTACTTGAGTTATCAGCAGGTGGTCGATTCTACGCAGGGCTGTACCTGCCCTAGCCATTCAATTTTGTTTTATAGGTAGGTATAATTATATTGGGTTAAGATAATTGTTAAGAAAAATTGCTTGAATATTATTGAGAATTGTTTATGTATATTATATAATATATGATATATCACACAAAACCATTTATAAACATCACGATAATGAATGCGATTATAGTTCAGAATGTTTATAATATTCAAGTTGTTAAGAATTAAATTTAATATACCCACACTTGTGAGGTTGCTGATTTTGCATATACGTATATGTATATAAGTTAAAGGTATTTATAAACAAAATTACTCACGAAGATCAGTTTCTCTTTCGCTGTCGTCATCCAAATTGATAAACTTTTGTTTGGATATTTTTTCTGAGTGTTCCACCCTCTTAATATGGGAAACACACTTGGCTCAGCTGCTATCAGGAATGTCTGCAGTTTCTGTTTGTTCAATTGGATTAAACATACAGTGATAAGGAGGAAGTCTGAGCACCGTATGTCCCAAGCTTTCAGCCAATGAATCACAAAAATATTTCTTTTCCATCGAATAACTGCTTAAAACTTCTGGTAACTGTTGTGTTCTTTTCCTCATAGTAAATATCATTATTCAACATGTATTCTTGTATGGTGGATTGGGTGTCATTTGAACTTGGTGCTTTATCTAGTCTTCGAATGTGGTCAATGACGATAATAGGGGAAGCCAGGGTTAACTGGTCCGCTTTTTTCAATTTGCTCATATTTAGGAAAATATATGATGTTTTTAAATACCATTTTACTGTATAGTAGTTTAACTTTTGCTATATACCCTTTCATCACCTTTGTTTGAAAAAAAATAAAATTTTAATAATAATTTTGTTATTTTTTAAAAAAAGTTGCTGTGGACTATCTAACTACAACGTGTTAGGTTAAGTGGTCCATAGGAAGGGGTGAAGAGGTCCTATCATATCATAAATTTAAAAAAGCAAATAAACCAAAAAACAAACGTATATTTACGAAATAATAATACTGAACACTTATTACAAAATAAACAAACATTAACATAAGGATAAACATTACTTTTCAGTTACGAGCTTCAATTAATTGATTCCATAGTCTGTTAAGTCAATAGAAAACCATATCATATTCTAGTAACGTGCTCTTGAACCATGTATAGGAGTAGGTAATAGAGCAAATACTTCAGTTTTTCCTACAAATGTTTCTGGTTCATCTGAGATCTCGAATTTAGTTATAGATACAACCCTTTTTTACTGTACAAGGTAGCCGTTTCCTTGACAGCCAACAATTTGGGCAACATCATTTCTACTAGAATGAACAGTTTTGCCAAAAACCTTTACAACCACAAATTGCTCATTTTCAATGTTTTCTAAATTTTCTGCTCCTCTTCATCAAAAGATTCCAAGTCTGTGGAGTCATCATACTCGACCCTACTTCTTGAAGACTCACTATCGCTGTCTGGCATAACCTTACGTTTTACCTTTTCTTTTGAAACTTTTGTCTCTTCCAATTCGTTTTTGACCGGCGTATCTGTTATCACAAGAGACTTTCCATTTTTCCGACCTCTAGTAGTTTTTTGAGGCCCTGCTTGGGGAAGCGGCCATATATCTTCAGGAGATTTTAATGAAGTTAACGCGCTCTCAGATATTAGATGGTTCAGGTAGAGGAAAGCCTGGTTAAAGTAGTTGTATGGGTATCTGGAGGTGTCCATGAAGGACTATTAGTTGTACGGTTATCCGATGTTCGTGGTGGCATATGCGTTCTTGTACGAGTATGTTGTTGTAAATCTTCTTCTGGATGACGGGTGTGCTCTTCTTCTGGGCGAGAGATGGGCCTATCAGTAACAAAGGATGATAAATAATCTTGATCCATAAATATATCCGGATTGAATGGTTCAATACCACTAATTTGGAATCCTTTTATAATATTAGAAGGAGTCATTGCCAGAGGAAAGGATTTTCCCACCATTTCTGTAATATCGGTATATTGATTGATCAGAAAAGTCATTCATAAAATCAGAACATGCTTTATTATATCGCATTTTCAATTTTCAAAGGTCCGAATACTGTGAGATCTAATGGCTGCATTTTATGGGAGAATGTAACCAAAATAATGCCATTATATTTCGCATAATTAAGTGCTTCTACACTGCTATGACTTTCGTAACCGTCAAGTATTTTGGATTATCTTTGGTTGGTCTTTCATGGAGCTTGAAATGCTTTAAAATTGGGAGGAATATTTTACCATTTGTCCAACCAGAGTCGCTTACTCCTCCAGCACCCGGTGGTGCACCTTTTAAAAAATGATTTTGAAAATTCTTCCTTGGGAAAATAAAATACGGTGGTACCGCTTTCCCAGTTGTCCCAACAATACAGACGAGGGTAATTGTTTGTCCACGCTCGGCACTTGTAACCTGACCTATCTGTTTTTTGCCTTTTACAGCTAAAACTTTTGGAGGTTTGTGAACGGTTGTAAGACCAGTCTCATCAAAGTTATATAAATATCCTGCGGTCCAAATCGAAATTTTGTCTTTACAGCTGCTAGATTATCAAAAAATGCTTTGACGTTCGTTCTGTTGAAGCTTGTTGCTCTACTTAAAGATGTTTGCTCTGGTGTCCGAATTGATAATCGGTGACGTTTTCTGAACTTCATAAGCCAATCCTCTCTTTCCCAATTAGGAACAATTTTTTTATTATTTACCGCTGCAAATTCGTATGCAAGGCGACGATGATGATCTCTTAATATAGTCAACAAGTAATAGTTCGTCATCATTGGAAAATATTTTTAGAAGTTCATTCATGGGTCTAAAATTCACTTGTGCTGTCGCATCATCTACAGCTCTTAATTTTAAAACAAATCTCTTTAAAATCTCTAATCGATTGAGTACCGTTTATTACTAAACGAGTAGCATTTTTCAACTCTTCTTCTGAATACGAGCGATGATTGGATGTACCTACGTTTTCAATTTCGTGGCATTTTCTGAAACAAAACAAAAAATTAAACCGGTTCATTGATTGAAAACAAATGAAACATATTTAAAAATATATCGGGGTTATATGACCACTTAACCCAGACCACATATCCCCGGCCACCATGATTTACTAGATGTCGTAAAAAATTAAGAACAAAAAAAGCCTAATCAAATTTAAACCATGCATTTCTAAGGTTTACTTAACGCTAAATCCGACTAAAAAGACACTCGATGCATTTTGCGTACATTAAAATTACTATAGAAGTTTTCTTAAAATATTTAATACATACTTTTTGGTGAAAATATTGCAATTTATTCACAGCTCACAAACAACACAAAACAAAAGCAGCCATGTTACTTAAAACAATGAAGGCAACCTTAAGAAACTAAAATATGGTAACGGCGCGAGATTTAAATATAATATGACCTGTTTTTCTCCGAGGACCATTTAACCCCGGCTTCCCCTACTGTTAAGTGGAATATTTTTTATTTTGGAATCAGTATACAAATAATTCGGCTGTATTATCATTATGATAATCGACTAAAGAATCCTTAATATTCTTTACCAATAACGACAAGGCATTTGGTGTAAAACAATTTTCGGTTCCTGCGTGAATAATACCACGAGTGCTTCAAATTTTATCGATATTTTTTTCTTTTCCACGAAAACTTGTTTATTTGGCAAAAATATGAAAACAAACCGATTGATAAAATCACGAGTCCGTTAGGACGAGTGATTTTATCTAAATTCGGTTTATTTGAATGTTTTTGCCTCAAATAAACAAGTTTGAGTGATGAAAATAAAAAATTATGTGATAAAATTTGAAGAACGAGTTGTATTTGGGAAGATTCTTTTTTTCAACAATTTAAAAGGATTTTGCTTTATTTTTTCATTTTATTATTTTATTGAATTCAAAGAATACATAAGCAAACTGGAAATATAATCAACTTTTTGAACAAGAGAAAACATTAATTATTTGAAAAATTACAGTTATTGAAAACACAGTTTTTGTAAATAGTTTAGCAAAATGCTTCAAACTGATTCCATATACTTTTTTTGGATTTTATTGAGTTTTGTGGAGTGGAATTTTGTATATAATGTTCAATATTCTCTTGGGTGATGGCACTGAATCGGTTTGTGTTCATTTTTCAATAAACTTCGAAGCACTTTTAGTTGCCAATAATGACAAATTCAAAGTAAAATTTTGACATTTCAATGTAAACAAGGTATTATCGATGAGGAAGCAGTTTTATCAGTATAATACCGAATGATTGGCTACAATAATGTATTGCTATTCGTTAAATCCACCAAAATGTCAGATTTTGACAAGTGAAAAAATAATCAAAGGTAATACCACGAGTGCTTTAAATTTTATCGATAATTTTTTCTTTTCCACGAAAACTTGTTTATTTGGCAAAAATATGAAAACAAACCGATTGATAAAATCACGAGTCCGTTAGGACTCGTGATTTTATCTAAATTCGGTTTATTTGAATGTTTTTGCCTCAAATAAACAAGTTTGAGTGATGAAAATAAAAAATTATGTGATAAAATTTGAAGAACGAGTTGTATTTGGGAAGATTCTTTTTTTCAACAATTATATTTTTCAATAATGACAAATTCAAAGTAAAATTTTGACGTTTCAATGTAAACAAGGTATTATCGATGAGGAAGCAGTTTTATCAGTATAATACCGAATGATTGGCTAGAATAATGTATTGCTATTGGCTAAAACCACCAAAATGTCAATTTTTGACAAGTGAAAAAAGTAATCGTAATACATTTTCCTTTATTAGACGGTGCATTAGTTTGGCACAAGTCAGATGAGTCTACCCAACTTTTGTTTGGAATATCTTGTATCGAACCAAGTTTCATCTAAATACACCACCGTTCTACCATATTCTCTAAATTCATTTATTGCCAATAAATATTCAAATTAAAATGCCAAACTATTTCATGAGATATTTTAATCCGGACCTGGGACCACACTTTTATTGCTTATCTATATATCGAACAATAGATAATAGTGAGGGTCGTCGGCTTAAATTGATTTACGACCTTCTTAGATCTCTGGTCATAGGTACTTTACCAAATCTACTAAAATTATGTTGTAAGAGAATAAGTGATTACAATGTAGATTATTGACATTATATGGAATCTAATATACAGGGCGTCTCAGTATATTCTAAATTTTTTTTAAAAGCTCATACCTTCCAAACGGTTCTAGATAATGAGATGTTTTGTTGTTTACCCGCTATAAAAGTGACGTGGTTTCAGAAGACAATAGAAATTATTGTTTAAATAGTGGTTTTTGAAGTCCTATCCTTTTATAATTCGAAACGGAAGTTGGAATTAATTTTTCTACAATAAATCTCAGATAAAATTGTGAAAATTTTTCAATATGGTCTATTGAAGTAAAACTCCAAATTGTTAATGTTCATAAAATGATCAGCGATTGAAAAAAATATAAAGTCAGTTTGCGCGGGTGCCATTTCGAATTTCCAACATGTAAAAACTCCAACTTTTTTAGAAACATCAGCGTTAAAGACTCAAATTTCGAGTGCTCTACGTTGCGCTTGCAAGTTGCGTCGCAAGCTCCAGCGGAATTCATTCGAGAATTTAGGAAAATATGATTAGGTGTCGATTAGGGACGACGACAATTTCTGTGTCGACAGGATCTTCTATTGATCTGTAACTATATTAATTAATTTCTTCTCTTTTTTCCAGGCACAATTAAAACATCACTATTAGAAGGTAGCAAATTCAATGTATCATGGCATTTGGGATATCCCCATAGGGTAAGCAATACTTTTTTGTGTTTAAAAAAAATCAACCATTACAACTGTCAAACTTTTGACGTTAAATAAATTTTGATTTTTCAGTAAACGTTGTAAACAAAGTAGACAATTTTAAATAGATTCTGAAGTTCCACAAGGCTCCAATTTAGTACCTCTCCTTATTGTTACACCAATTAATGATATTTTATCCACGTCCGCAATAATTATGGAGGAATTACTTTACTATGCAATGCTATGAAAAATTTGGGCAACTAATAGACAAAAGGCTAAGGATTAGAAAATACGTTTGATGATTCGGAAAGTGGCTTTAGGAAGGGCAGAAGCACGCAAGATTTTTTCCATAAAGGAAGCAACTGAAAAAGTCTGGCACGGAAATAAATATATCTAGTATTTGTTGAAAGTAAAACCATGAAGTAAATTGCAAAATATTCCTATGGAATAAATAAAACAATACTAGCTCGGTCATAGCCGATATCTTACAATCACCAACATCTAAAGCCAGAGAAGAATTAAGACAAGAAGGTGGTTCTAGCCAAACTTTATTCATAACCTATACGGACGAAATAATATAAGAAAAAATAAAACATTCAGTATAGAATACATCGATCTTAATAAAGTAGAAGTGCCAGAAGCTGACCTGAGTTAAAGTTCTTCCATCTTATACTCCGGGATTGAATCCAGGGAAAATTTATTTCTGGTTGATGTTCATTCCAGGAGGTTGAATTGCAGAATCTTGTCTTGGCCGGGAACTGTATATTCCAGCAACTATCTCCGGAATTATATATCTCAGGAACTATATAATGGTTTATCCCAGGAACTGTAACTCGCAGGAACGGAGTAATGGTTTACTCCAGGAACTTTCTTAGCCCTGGAACTGTATTGCCCAGGATCTATACAGTAATCCTAGTAGATTTTAGAAGCCTCTTCTACTTATATGTTAAGGAAAACTACGATATAAGAACTACTGCACAGTTCTTTATTGCTTTATCGCTTCAAAGGCAGTGATGAACATCAGGCCGGAAACCTCTCCGTTCATATTTATGTAAAATTTAAATATTTCAAATTTCGAGGTAAAGCTAATAACCAGAAACTATAATTATTGATTATTAGTCCCAATACACTTATTATCTATTCCACCAAAAGATACATTTTAAGAAAAATATTTTTATATTTGAAATGTTATCGGCAAAGATAATGTTTCATTATTTTCTCGAAAACTAATGAAGATATGAAACTTCAACCAGAAATATGGGATACAATTATAAAGGAAAATGGAAGGACACGAAGAAATAGAAATCGAAGAACAAGAAATAAAAGGATTGAGTGAATTTCAATGCTAGAAAATAACAATAGATCAGCAAGGAACACAAGAAGCCCAAATTAATAAAAGAATAGGATAAACAATTAAACTCATGCAAAGAACAACACATTTATAAACAATGAAGAAAAATCGAAGAATACCAAGCTAAAATATCAACGTTGGTGCTAAATCAAACACAGAATAGTAATCTACGAACAGTAGAAATGAAGTTGTTAAGAAGACAAAATTAGAAATAAAGATAAGAAATGCAATCAACACTATAATTTATAGAATACAGACAATTGGAATGGTGAGGATATTTACAAAAAATAGAAAACACAAGATAAACTAAAAAAATATGGGAAGCAAAAATATTTTGAAATAAACGAATGGGAAGACCAAGAGACTAGCATGGATTAAAACTATTTCTCAAAGAAAAAACATAGTTAGATACAAAGGAAATGGCAAGATATGTAAAAAAATGGTAAAGCTTTACAAGCACATACCCAGTGTTAAATATTTGCAAATGTTAGTAGAGTTAAAAATAAAAAGAAAAATACATCCATAATTCTGATTTAATAAAAATAAAGATACAGAGTCGTTGCTGTGCATGCTTTACCAGACGGTATTTTGTAAAAACCCAAATACATAATGCATTATTTTCGCTAATAACAGGATAGTTACCATACATTAACTGCATCAATGGCTTTTGACTCATGACTAACCTTGTAAGATTAAATATATTCCTAAAACCGAACTTTCTTTTTCTGGGTATTCTGTCAATGATATCATCTTTATTATTAAAATCTACCAAATAATGATATTTAAGGCGACTTTATACAGCGATTAAAATAAAATACTAAATTAGAATTACCCAATCAAATCCGGACGTTTGTGACTGTGGCGTTTTGTGTTCTATGGAAATTCTCTATGAAGATTTATTCTGTACATTTTGAAGTCAGCTATCACTGTCAAAGCAAATAACCCAAAACTTTCTCTCTAAACCAATAGTAATTCGTCCTTTCTACTCCCAGAAAACCTGACTTTAACAAGTCGGCCATATTGTGCTGGGTCCCCCGATCAATTGGAGTTGAAGTTTGTGTGTTTTGGCATGTGGTTGTCAGTTGGTTATCAGATAAACTTTGTAGAACAATGTCAATGTAATACATATTTTATTTATAAAAACTTTACAAATTACACATGGCGCAGTCAGTAAACTGTCTCTGTATTGAATTAAACAATATTTAAAATGTCAGACGACGAAAAAAGCATTCAACAGAGGAGTTATAGTTTGGCAAGTCTATCTGAAGCTACGTGGCATCAGTAAGGGGCGAGGAAACATGGCCGATATCTGTCATAAACGTACCAATGGCGTACGGTATCTATTTTATAAAAGTATAAAAAAAATAATTAAAATTAGTTAAACCACCATAGGTTAACTGCAAGTAGGGGACACTTTGGAGGTTCCAAATAGCCTTGGTTAATTGGTCTAACATAATTATTAACAGAGATACAGGGTATTTTATTCATTTAGTCCAATGCTTTTGAAGGCCATAACTTTAGAACCACCCTATATATTTCTTTCATTTTTGGTAAGGATATATTGCATTGATAACACAATAAGATAGTGTAATAAAAATAATTATAATCCAGGTCTGGTTGGAGAAAAATTTGCAAAATTCGATAATCTCCAAAACAACACCCTGTATATCAGAATTTTTAAAATCCAATAGATTATTCGAAGAGAATAGAAAAAATAGAGCGGCACCAAAATATTTTTCGAAGTGCACATCCCGTTTTACTGCTTAACTTTTAATGTCAAAGTTATTTAAATGTATCATTGACATTTTCGTACCTAATAACTTTAGAACCACCGAATAGATTTATTTCATTTTTGGTAGATCTAAGTTACAAAAGCATCAAAATCTTATCATGTAACAAAAACAGTTATAATCCAGGTTCGGGTTAAGAAAAAAAAATAATTTATCAAGATTTTTATAAATCAATAGTTTATTCCAAAAGAACAGAAAAAATTGAGTTACACGGAATGTCAAATTATTTTAATAATTGTTCGAAATGTCCACCATTTTGTTCTATGCATTTACGAACTCTTTTTAAGATGTTTTGTGTTGCTTGTCTTATCATTAATGCATTTGCCCTGATTTCCTCGCAAGCATCATCAATTCTTTGAATAAGATCTTCTAAGCTGTTTATCTCAGTAGAGTATACTTTGGCTATCAGATATCCCCAAATATGATAGTCCACTGGGTTAAAATCCGGCGACCGGCAATGCCAATTATTGGGCCCGCCTTTCCCTATCCACATGTTTCTAAAATTCTCGTCTAGAAAAGTTCGCACAATTACCCTAAAGTGAGGCGATGCACCATCGTGCTGGAAATACATTCCTCCAATTTCCTCATTTTCTAATAGCACTGGTAACATATTTTGCAAAAAAGCAAAATAGTCGTCCCCTGTTAATGTACGGGGTAGGACATATGGTCCAATAAGGTGATTATCTAAAACTCCACACCAAACGTTAACCGAAAACCTATACTGCGAATGTGTTTGTCTTGTAGCAAAAGGATTTTCATAATCCCAAACATGGGAATTTCGTAGATTGTAAACCCCATCCCTTGTAAATGTGGCCTCATCAGTGAATAGGCACCTGCTAACTATTCTTCTCCTTCTAAGTATCCACCGACTAAAGTCTAATCGCGGTTCCACATCACGTGGTTCTAGTCTTTGAACCTGTTGAACATGATAGGGGTAAAAGCTAAATTTTTTAATCTCCTCCAAGCGGTAGTATGGGGTACATTTAATGCGTGGCCAATCCTTCTTGTACTGATTGTTGGGTTGTTGTCAACCATATCTGGAACAAAATGAAATTATGGCACTGGAGGAGACTAATTTAGTATAACATATTAATGTAATGAACAAAAGGGAAATTTTTAATCGACTCTTAATATCTATTAAATAAAATTTAATATCTTTACTTTACCTAGTATATCATCTTCAACATTCAAGTGTTGTCTTTCACCATAATCATTGGTTGTCGCTGTAGGAAATCTACCATGTTGCCGACTGTAATCAAATACTCTCGAAAATGTCTGGTAATGAGGAGTGCGACGATTAGGAAAGCGTCTTTCATATTCCCTTACTGCTTCTCTACCATTTCCGTTACAAAAGCCATACACAAATAGTATGTCTGCATATTCTACATTTGTAAATTTATGAGGCATAATTAATTATTATTCAAAATGATCTAAATTATTTCGTGCGACATTTACTAACAACAAACGATTAACTACCAATAACAAAACGAACTGCCAAAGTTTTCCGTACTTCAACAGTTTACGCCTATTTGATAATTTTTCTGTTCCTTTAGAATATTAGACCTACTTGATAATTGTTAATGATTTTGACTTGAATATTTTAGTAAGTGTCCACTTCGAAAAACATTTCCGTGTAACTCAATTTTTTCTGTCCTTTTGGAATAAACTATTGATTTATAAAAATCTTGATAAAATATTTTTTTTCTTATCCCGAACCTGGATTATAACTGTTTTTGTTAGATGACAAGATTCTGATGCTTATGTAACTTACACCTACCAAAAAATGAAAGAAATCTATAGGGTGGTTGTAAAATTATTACGTACGAAAATGTCAATGATACATTTAAATAACTTTGACATTAAAAGTTAAGCAGTAAAACGGGATGTGCACAACGAAAAATATTTTGGTGCCGCTCTATTTTTTCTGTTCTCTTCGAATAATCTATTGGATTTTAAAAATTCTGATATACAGGGTGTTGCTTTGGAGATTATCGAATTTTGCAAATTTTTCTCAAACCAGACCTGGATTATAATTATTTTTATTACACTATCTTATTGTGTTATCAATGCAATATATCCTTACCAAAAATGAAAGAAATATATAGGGTGGTTCTAAAAATATGGCCTTCAAAAGCATTGGACTAAATGAATAAAACACCCCGTATCTCTGTTAACAATTATGTTAGACCAATTAACCAAGGCTATTTGGAACCATCAAAGTGTCCTCTACTTGCAGTTAACCTATGGTGGTTTAACTATGAAACATCCTGTATAATAATAATTATACATAGAAACTGAATTATGATTTGCTTTAAAAATAAGGTATTTTTCAAAACACGGTATTTGTTAAAAACAAATAATGTTAAAAATCATACTTGAATTCAATATGGATACGAAATGATAACATACCAAGTAAAACTGAAAATACAAAGGTAAACACTGACAACGCCACTGGATAATCAATATCAGTCAATTGTCGAAGTGAGAGGGAAGAGCCCACGCACGCGCTTGCCAATAGGAAGTCTGGTGGTTACTTAGCAACGGCGATTCGATAAATATTCACCAATTGAGTTAGTCCGGAGGGCGTGGTAATTATGATTTTCGCACGACGTTGCCGGCTTGAAAGAAACCCATAACATATTTGGAAAAGTGTTCTTTTAATATTCAGAAATTGAAAAAATAATGTTAATAGACAAAATCCAATGAAACAAGCACATTAAAGAACTAATGTTTAATCATTATTGTCATATTGTTAATAATAAAAAGTCCATTTTCTTACCTATATCACTACATACTTAGCACTTTAGCTTTTTCATAGTTAAACGTGGCAATATCGAATGTTTTCGACCGCATTCCTTTCACAGCTTTAGTTATGTTTGCCAAACTATATGTGATTGAAGAGCAACAGATACAGGTGCACAGAGAGATCTATTAAATAGTCACCTCGCTTGGTTAAAACAGCCGGAAATTGGAAAAAAGATACCTTATCTTTTCCTGTTCCCATTGCATACTTATCAACACTACAATACGATGACATTTTAGATAATTTATTTACAAGTAAACAATGAAAACTAAATAGAATATGACATGAGGACTCAGAGCAATATGGCCGACCTGTCAGTGACGTCATTTTGGAATGGTCTATTCCTGCAATTTGCTCAGTTATTATTATTATTATTTATTAAATAGAAGCTTTACAAAATGAGTGACAGACTTCTGGTAAAAAAGGTTTCCGCAGTCCGATTCCAGGTATAAAAACAGCAGGTCAGAAGAAAATGCCTGGAAAATAATCTCCATTATCATGGAGGACGAATTGTTAAATACTTGTGTCTTTTTTATAAAGGGCTATAACCATAGAGATACTAAAGATGGAGGCAACAATTCAGCTCGGAACCTTTCAGCGTATAAGAGAGAGATAGAAAGTCAGAGGTTCAGGCTGTCTTTCTCTAATGGCGCGCATGCTATAGACGAGTCAGAAAAACCTCTGACGTTTGTCTTTTTCTCTCTCACCGGAGTTCAGACGAACATTCCCACCTACACAGCGGCCTATGGCTTGTTGCCTCTATCTGTAGTGACTCTATGGCTATAACTAGTCACGTGACCTCGATATATGGATAGAGCAACAGTATTAGAAATAAGATTGTCCCATTATTTGAAAAGTGCATTGCAGTGCTACGTTAAATATGTAAAGACCTGCAGGTAATTTTTCCCGCTGACCTAGCAACAATTGCACTAGATTTTTCTTCGATCATTTTAATGGTCGAAGGATTTTTTTAACGTAAATTAAATTTTCTCATTTATTTATAGGGAGGATTCAAAATACAACTCTTAGACCATTTAGAAAGACCTGTGCTAGATTTAACTCCAACTATTCAAGGTTCAGAATTCGTAGCAAATGATGCAACGTAAGTAAAATTTTATTATTGATATTTTAAGCAAAAATTTGTTTATTTTTAATTCCAGTGCTCAATCCTTCCAAGTACAATTACCATCGCAATTCAACTGTGAGAACTGTACACTGAGACTGATTAGGCAAGCTCTCGAGTGGGGAGACGACTACAAATTTTGGTCATGCGCAGACGTCGACATTTTACCAAGTAAGTACAACAGAAATTGTGATTGTGATTTTATCTAAATAATATGTTTGCTTACAGGAAAGAAATTCAGGGAAAACTGCGGCGGTCATGGTAAAAATTTAGTGGGGAGGTGTAAATGTGATAGACTTTACTACGGAGAGGTTTGTCAATATAGAGATGAATGCGTAGAAGACAGTGATTGTGGGGAGCATGGAAAATGTATACATATTGGTGGTACTGTCGCACCCAGACAACAATGCTACTGCCAATTAGGTTGGTTTGGTCCGGGATGCATTAAAAGTAAGTACCTACTATTTTTACAAATTACTCTAGTAGGTAAAATTGGGTAATTTTTGCAGAATCCGCAGTTAAATCAACGGAAATCGACTTTGATTTATACACTGAGAAGCAATTAAGTCCAACTTTCCGATTGTACTGGAGAATACTGAAAGAACACAATGAAATCGAAGCTGTTTTAGTAGTCAACGGTACCAGCTATGCAGCTTTAGGCTGGAGACCAAGTTCACTCACAAAAAGTTGCAAAAACTTTCCTCAAATCGGTCCTATTGCTACTAATAACTCTATACATTCCAAGGCAGAACCCGAACCTACCAGTGAACCTGAACCTAAAAGCGAACCCGAACCCAAAAGTGAACCAGAGCCAACTAGCCAACCAGAGCCTAAAAGTAAACCCGAACCAAAACATATACCTACACCTAAGAGCGAGCCAGAGCCTAAGAGTGAGCCAGAGCCTAAAACTGAACCAGAGCCTAAAACTGAACCTGAGCCGGAACCAACCACCACACAGACGTCGAAGTATAGAAAATCGCTTTATTCTAGACGATCTGCTTCACAAACTCCATCTTTAAGAAAGGCGCTGCCTGCTGCAAACGATGTTGTAGAGACCAGTGTTTCATTCCAAGTTAGCAGGAAGCAAGGTAAACTAAAACAGTTGTATTTTAGTTGATATCTAATAACAATTATTTTTGCAGGTAGAAAACGAAGAGCTGTAGACGGTAAGTTAACCAGAAATTATTATCGGTGCACTAAAACTAAACATAAGCCACGTTTCTTCAGAAACCTCCTTGTAAAGTTGTGCACAAATAAAGTAAAAGTAGAATTTCAAGTAATATCGTCTAACTAATGGTGGTTGGTCTTTTAAATTTCTTCTAGAACCCGTACCAGAACCCACTACCGAACAAGAAACAACTCAAGAGGCCACAACAGTACCTTCTGCTGAACCAGAGCCACAAATCCCAATTCAACAAGAACCTAAACCAGAACCTGAACCTATCACTGAACCCGAACCTACATCAGAACCAGAACCTAAAATTACAACGAAACCCACCTACAGTATTTCTGAAACAAAATCTAAATCCGTTTCCAAGCCCGCACTTAAATCCAAATCTGAGCGCAAATTAGAGCCCAAACCTTATACTAAATCAGAGCCGGAACCTAAATCTGAGCCGGAACCTAGCTCTGTGCCAGAACCTACTTCAGAACCAGAACCTATATCAAAATCCGAACCCGAACCTACTTCTGAACCTGAACCTAAATCTGAGCCAGAACCTAAGTCTGAGCCGGAACCCAAGTCTGAGCCGGAACCTATATCTGAGCCAGAACCTATATCTGAGCCAGAACCTAAATCTGAACCGGAACCTAAATCTGAACCTGAACCTAAATCTGAGCCAGAACCTAAATCTGAGCCAGAACCTAAATCTGAACCAGAGCCTAAATCCGAACCTGAACCGAATTCTAACATTGATAAACCTTCCAAAACCCATGTTGTACCAGTTGGAAGTAGTAGTACAGGTATGGTAATTTACTTTGGTCCTTACTTTAATAATATTAATATCATTATAGGGTAGTTACTCACTAACATAAATACTATGATCTGCTAGGCGTTGTAGATCGTAAAAGTCTTATCTTCATCAGTATTCTGAAGAGTTTCATTTAAATTTTGGGCTTTACTTTAGTCCATAAACCACGCACAGACGTCTATGTTTTTTACATTCCCTTACTCTAGAGTATATACTCGTAGATAGATTCTACTTCCTAAGGAAACCGAACTTACCTTTATAGGTATAAAACAAAGGATAGATATTCCAATAGGTCTATATAAGATTTGTAGCCATCTTCACAGACATCCAAGCTGTACTATAAAGGCGCTCGATTCCATAGAGGTCAATTCTAAGCTAGTATACAATTGGGTACGTGACTTAAGCGCTAATTCTGGTGCGACTGCCTGGTGAATGTGCGGTTTCTTCTACTAGGTAATGAGAAGTGGGTGGTAGTGCGATTGGGAGACATGGTGGTGTACAGTGTGTATATAAGCCCAAATGTCAGCCTGGAAGAATATGAGAGGAGCATCACAGGATTCGAGGACGATCTGAGGCTGTCAAAAGGGAAAAGGAGGATAATTAGGAGAATGGTGACAGGGGACTTCAATGCTAAAAAGACTGCATGGGGGGGGGGAAGAAAACGGATAGGAGAGGGGAGATCCTGGAGGAAGTGTTGACATCCAACGGTCTGGCGGTGCTGAATGACGGACTACTGCCCACCTTCGTGAGGGGTGACGGGGGTTCGTCATTCATTGATATAACAGCATGTGATGAATGGCTGGGGGAAAAAGTGAGTAGTTGGAAGGTGCTGGAGGATGAGGAAAGCTTGAGCTTACATAGGTATGTGGAGACGGATATAAGGAAGGGGAGAAGGGATTTATCGGGAGAGTGGGGATGGAGGTGGACGAAGGCCGAGGCAGAGAGTATCAGGAAGAAAGTAAGAGAGGAGATAGAAAGGGGACTTGGACATGATGTAGATGAATTGTACGATGTGATACAGGGCTGTAAAAGAGAGGGAAAAAGGGGTAATAGGCGTGAGCGAAGGGCTAATTACTGGTGGAATGAGGAAAAAGAGGAGCTGTGGAGGGAGTGTAAGAAAGAACGAAGACGGATGCTGAGGGCAAGAGGTAGGATAGAGGAAAAAGGGGGATACAAAGAGAAGAAGAAGGAACTGGAGCGAAGGGTGGAGAGGGAAAAAAGAGGGAAGTGGGAAGAGTTACTGGGGGACCTGGAAAACAATCCATGGGGAAAGGCATATGAGATAGCGGTGAAGAGGATGGGTGGAAATAGGAGCGAGGTGCTAGAGGAAGATTGGGAGAAGGAGGTTATAGGCAAATTGTTCACAGGGGGAGAAGGAGTTGGAGGCAGGATTCGAGAAGTCCAGGATACTAGGGGGGTAGGAAAAATGAGGGGGATAAGGCCGGTGGAGAAGTGGGAAGTACAAGAGGGGGGAAGGAACATTAAAGTAAGGAAATCCCCGGGGATAGATGGCCTGAGGGGTGATATGTTGAAGAGGATGTTGGATGACAATGGGGAGTACTTCTGCGAGCTTTTCAACAGGGTGCTAAGGGAGGAAGAGTTTCCAGAAGGATGGAAGGTGGCTAGGGTGATATTACTTAAGAAGGCGGGTAGAGAGGGGAAGAGGGCGGGGGACTACAGGCCCATCAGTCTGCTGTGTGGTATGGGTAAATTGATGGAGGGGATAATAAAGGATAGGATTGAGGAGGAAGTTGGTAGGAATGGGGGTTTTAGGGAAAACCAGCACGGGTTTGCGAAGGGAAAATCATGCATCTCGGCGCTGGGCAGGGTGATGGGCTTGGTTGAAAGGGCTAGGGAGGGCAGCTGGAGGAACAAGAAATTGGCCCTACTCGTGTTCTTCGACGTCGGAAACGCGTTCAACAGTGTCAGCAAACGGGCAGTGTTGAGCGCGTTGCTGAGGCTAAGAGTGGGGGAGGGTTTGGTTAACCTAGTGGAAGACTACCTGACGGGACGTGTGATAGTAGACACTAGAGGGAGGAGGTATGATACGGAGGCTGGAGTGCCCCATGGCTCGGTTCTTGGACCGACGCTATGGAAGTGTGTGTTTGATGAGGTTTGTGGGATAGTATGTGAAGAGTGAGATGTGAGATTACGGTGTATGCGGACGATGTGTGTCTGGTATGTACGGCAAAAGGAGAGGCGGAGATAGAAAGAAAGGCGGAGAGAATGTGTAGGAAGATTGTGGAGAAGATAGAGCGGTGCGGACTAGAAGTGGCGGAAGATAAGACGGTGGGGTTGCTAGTGAAGGGACGGAGCAAGACAAGGGAAGTGGGGGTGATGGTGACGGGAAGGAGAATTCGCATGGAGGAGTGTGTGAAATACCTAGGGGTGTGGTTGGATAGTCAGTTATCCTTCCGAACACACATGTTGAAGGCGGCAGAGAAGGGCAAAGTGAGGGCAGTATGGCTGGGGAGATTGATGAGTAATGTGAAGGGGCCGGGAGAGTGGAAGAGGAGGATCATTGGTAGGACGGTAGAGCAGAGTTTGCTGTACGGTGCGGAGGTGTGGGGTGAAAGAGCGGGAGTGAATGCGAGGGTTAGGCCACTCCTGCGGGTGCAGAGAGGTATATTGCTGAGGGTAGTGCAGGGGTACAAGACAGTGGGTGGACTGGCAGCAGCGGTGCTGGCAAGGACCTACCCATTGGACGTGATGGCTAGAGCCAGGAATAAACGCTGGAGGGGTGCGACCAGAGAGGAAGTACAAGAATGGATGGAGGAGGAAATGGAGAGAAGGTGGGAGGAGTATGAGGGCGCGCTAAAAGGAGCGATTGGGAATAGGAGAGATTGGATGGATCGGAAATTCGGGGAGGTGAACTACTTCTTGACACAGGTGTTCACTGGACATGGGTCGAGAGTAGGGTACCTCCACAAGATTGGAAAAAGAGAGACTGGAGTGTGCGAGAGGTGTGGAGTGGAGGATGATGTGGGGCATGTGTTCAGATGCTGGCGGAACGAGGAAGTGCTGAAGAAGTTGGAGAGGAAACTAGGGGAGGCGGTGTATTGGGAGAATATGGTGGAGATAATGTTGAGGGGGGAGGAGGAATGGATGGAGGTAAGTGGCGTAGTAGAGAACATGGTCAGGGGGAGAGAACGACTCGATATGGCATGAGAGGTAGGAGTGGAAGTTAGGGAGAAGACGACGCTAGGGTAGTGATTCCGAGGCGGGGGTAACGGCGAGTTTGAGGTGGGTTTGGTTGGTAGGCATCTCCTTGGGGATGAGTCCAACACTGTTTGGGTCCTGGACCCATTCGAACATGAGTTTCCCATCTCGGACCGAAAAAAAAAGGGTAATGAGAAGCCACCGGTAAGAAACAACATGAAAGCTGCAGTCTCGAGGCTGATTGGCTTTTATGGCTTCATCAACATTCTAATAAGAGCTAAACGTCGTTCACAGATCTGGCCTATGGACAACACACATGTGAGAAATAGACACTGTAGTAATGCTTATATTATATATAAAGAGTAGAATAACAAACTCACTATTTAATCCTTGGGAGTAGTTGCATCGTAGACAATTTTATTCATCAGTTCATAAAACAAACTCATCCAATTTTTTTGTAAAGCCTATTTGCATAATTAGTATGGTTAGGAGGATGTAAATTGTACATTTCATTATTAATTCCAAATAAATAGCAAACATTTGACTTTGTTTTGTATATTTAGATTCAGAAGAATCCCTCAATCCATTTACACCACGTCACGACTTCAATCCCATGGATTGTACCGACATTATTATAGGCAGTGCGCGAGGTAATAACAGCAGAATTGCAGATTATTACACTAGAGATAGATCTACTCCCAGAATGGACACTTTTTGGGGTGGTAAAAACGATCTAACTTCTGCTATGGGATTCGAAAAGGTATGTAAGACAAATTAAACCTCAAAGAACACAAGAGAACTCGATTCGACTCCCTAGCGTCCTCTTTCTTTTAAAGTTAAGTGGATATTTTTTTTTAGGATGGAGTTACTACAATTCTTTTTAGAAAGAAGCTGGATTCAAAAGAACCAACAGATCATTCGATAGAAAATGATCTTATGCACGTAATTTTCGCTCAAGGTCAAGAACCAGGTAAATACGTTCATGTACCAAAGTCCGGAGTGGAAACAGCACAAGCTAAAGTTAAAGATTTTTACAAGCCGGACGAACTAAAATACCACGGTCATAAGGAACAACGTGGAGTCGTAAGCCTAAATTTCTTTGGTGAGTATTTTTGTTAAATATCTTGTTCCGAGTTTTTAAATTGTTTTTTTAGATGAGAAGAAGATGGTGGAACCTGCTGGAGCTGTGGCAACCAGTAAAACGGCGGAAACGACTGATTGTGGTGGTATTTGGAAAATACCTCGAAATTGCAACCCGGATAACTATACTTGTGAATATTCCGCGAAATGGGAACTGATTCCGAAAAAAGATACAATAATTTTCACAATAACTACAAAACATACTGACACTTGGACAGGAATAGGTTTTTCGGAAAACGAACGGATGGTAAGCATCAATAAACTATTAATTTGTAAAAATCAAAAAATTATCTTTACAGTCCCAAACGGACGCCATATTAGGATGGGTGGATAAAACAGGTCGTCCATTTTTAATGGACACGTGGATAAATGGTTATTCTCAACCGCTATTGGATAGTTCACAGAATATTTTCAACGCTACAGGAAAAATTGTAGACGGCGTAACTACATTGTCGTTTGCAAGAAAAAGAGTAACAGATGATCCCAGAGATGCTTCTTTCACCAACGACAAGTGTTTGTTTATGATGTTTCCTACTAGAGGGGGCGCTTTTAACGGCGTCAATAAGAAAATACGAAAGCATGAAGTTATACCTACTGTCTCGACTGAAAGGATATGCATAAGATCTTGCGGAAACGGTGAGTAGTTCTCACCAAGTTTCAATTTTAATTTAAATAAAATTATTTTTGGTTTTCAGATAACACATTTGACGAATATCTCACTACTACAGAAGCTCCTGGATTGGGTTACAGCATTAAAGTGAAGCTGGTCGAACTTGGTGAAAACTTTAAAATGCCCAAACAAGGATCGATTGAATATGTAGATTTCACCAACTCTATTCAGGATAGTTTCAAGCCTGTTTTTAATCAACTTCCAGGATACAGAAGATTTGTTATTGATAGCATTAATGGGTATGGATTTTTATAAGTTTTTAAGACATTTTAAATATTGACGAATTTAATTAAAAGTGTGAAATGGTAGGAACAAATTCCGCATCCAATCTCACTAAATCCAATCCAAGCTTACTAAATCGTTTCTATATTTTTGGAGCTTTCCCTAACATTAGATCCTTCAAACTCTTCATTCTTCCTCTCTTTTATCTCAAGACACCCGGCTTGTGTTGTTTATTAGTATTAAATGTACGTATAAGTATGTATTGGGGTGACATTCACTGAGATAAAAGATCTATTGTGTCCCCTTACTTCTACTTAGTTCCTGAGGAAAGTCTCAGAGACTAGTAGCTCCTTTAATCCTATTTTCCGGAGGAATTTTAGGATACCTGCAGGCTTTAACTTAGGTAAATGTCCCTCTTCTATCCAGTAATCTCCAAGGTGCTGTGCCCTAGGATTCTGAATTACTGTGCAGTTCGCTAGTATGTGGATGGAGGTTTCTTCTTCCATGCCACAGAATCTACATTCTTCTTCCTCCACTATTTTGAGCTTTTTCAGGTGCCCATTCAGGCGACAACGTCCCTTAAGGATGCCTGTTAAAACTGTTAGTGCAGTTTTACTTTGACTTATGCATTCATTTGATCTCACCCAGAAGAATCTTTGATTGTCTAAGTCCTACTAGATCTTTCTAATGGTAAAATCTTCTCTTTTCTTCGGCTTTGCCTATTTCTTCCAATATTACATTGGAGCTGATACCGCAAAAGGGTTCCGGCCCGCAATAGGGTTCCAGCCCTCAAATGGGTGTTCCAGTCCCCCTCTTTGCTAGTTCATCTACTATTTCATTTCCTTCTATCCCAGTGTGTCCTGGAATCCACAGTTAGGTGACTATATTGTTCTCGCCTAGTTCATTTAGTTTGCCTATGCATTCCCACACCATTTTGGAACTGATAACACAAGAGCTCAGTGCTTTAATGGCTGCTTAACTACCCGACATTATGATAATCCTTTGCCTTCTATATCCTTTATCAATATTGAACTGGGCACACTTCCTTATGGCGTGAATTTCCGCTTGAAAGATACTCGGGGCTTTTCCCAAGCTTTCAGAGTGTTTGGTTCCTGGCCCGTACACTCCTATCGCAGTTCCTTCTATTGCTTTTGAGCCGTCTGTGTACCATTGAATGGCATTCTTTCCAAGTCTGGTAATGGTATTTGGATCCCATTCCTTCTTGTTGCTTAATTCCGTAAGATTAGATCCTTCAAACTCTTCACTCTTCCTCTCTTTTATCTCAAGACACCCGACTTGTGTTGTTTATTAGTATTAAATGATATAGGTATAGTTTTATCTCAATATAAGATAATTTTTCTTATACACAAATGATCCCGGACCATATCTATTTTGTTTCGATAATCATAATCTCTCGAACTTTCTAACATAGCTTGAACCGCTAAATTGAAATAGCTGCTTTAGCTGAAATTTAATTTAATTAGCATATTCTGTAATCTGTGAAATATCAGTTTTACGTCAAATAGGACTGTTCATCCCTTTTTTGGGGCCTATTTTATTGGACCACAGATCTAACGTTTCATTCTGTGCTTTAGCTAATATGACACATTACAACTATCATCTATCAATAGTTAGGAATTTAGGGGTATTATGATTTGTAGTTGTTTTCAGAAATCCCTTTAAGTTTATCGGTTTGTTACTACCTCAGCTCATTCCAGTTATGTTTGCATGCGGTTTTTACTTGTTTTCAACTTTCTAAAACTATAATCATCAAATACCTAACTAAACTTTGTGTTTAGATAAATACACAATACACATGTTGTGTTTTTTTTCAGAGATGACAACCACGTTGTGGCCACAATGAATCTCGAGCTGGACCAACCAACTGTACCAAAAGGACGATCGCTTTCTGATGATACAGCTGAGATTGACGATACAGTACACAAGTTGCTGCAGCAAAGCGTCAGCACAGGAAAAGTTGGCAACCTCAAACTAGATCCACAGTATCTAGTTTTTGAGCCACAAAGTAGTAAGTCTACATTTCTATTTATCGATTCTGGTATCTAAGTTGGGAGTTTTGAAACCGTTGGCGATGCTAGACACTGAACACAGTTTACACTCGCCGACACTAACACTACACTACCTTACGCGCGTTTAGATAACCAAGTTATCTTCTCCAGAGACTGAAAGTAAACTGGATAGTGTAAAGTGCTGGTGTAGATAGTGTAAGTGGTGTTCAGTGTTGAATTCTGGTATCACTATTTATTTAATATTTTTTTGTTACAGTCACCACCAACTTAATAACAGATGCTTCATCTAGTTCCGATAACAGTTTTTTCAATTTAACTGAAACCAAACTCTACATCGTTTTAGGATGCATAGTAGCATTAGTGTTGGTAGCTATAGTACAAGCAGGTTGTACAATATACAAGGCTAGGAGCCGTTCTTCTTCCAATCACAAGGTAACTGCACTCTGAATGCTGCTCAGGTTTGAGCAAGTAGGTTCACTAATTTTCGTCTTTTTTTTTGTTGGGAAAGGAAGCTTCTAATAGATTAGATGCGAAGGTGTAGAGATGGGTTATTTTTTCTTTATAAACAATTTTGTATTGCTTCCATCAATTTTTCACATGAATTAAATGGTTTGATTTGTTTATTTAGGGGAAAAATCAGCACCTTTGCGATAAACAGCTTGAGAAAAAGATAGCTTATAAGCTCTTTCTACTACCAGCTAACGAGTTTCAAAATTTTAATAAATCACATCTAGCTTTCCTAGTCTATTAGTATTAAATGATGATTTTATCATCCTATATAATGATTTTTGTAATACACAATCGATCCCGATGTTTTTTTTGGTGGACGGAAAGGGCTACTTTAGCTCAAATTTAAGTTGCATATGTTTTCTTGTCAAATGTCAGTTTTGCATCGAAAAGGATTGTTCATTTCATTTTTCCGGCCTATCTTTATAAAGTTCATTGGTTTAGTTCTGTGGTTCTAGTAAAAACGAACATAACTTATATGACACATTACAACTATCACCAGCAAAAGTATTTGAAGTTGGAGGTAACCAGTAACCATACATATATTAAGGCTATGGTCCGAAAGTAACTGGTTTGTGGTTTACCGTCCCGAAAGTAACTAAAAAGTAGTGGTTGCTGAAAATCTGGTTAGTTTTGGAACACGGAACATGGTTAATGAACTGTCAAACTAGTAACCAGCCTTACGAGCCCGGTTACTTCTGGTTTCGACTGTCATCTGTCATGCATTGTTTAGGATTTTTATTATTTGTTGATTATTCAACCATCGAAGAGAAAAACAAAACTGATTTTTTATGAAAACAGGATTCCTTCCCATGTTATTATCAGGAACCAATTTGTCCCTAACTAACGACAGCATATGGTCAAAAGCTGGTCTAGATATTCGAAAATTCTCCATCAGTATATAATTCCACTACTCTGGTGACAAAATTCTGAATTCGTGGCCTTAAAACTGAAGAAAACGTGATTATCGAATATAGTTATTTTTGTATCTAGCGCGCGAGAATTGGATTTTTTAACGAGGCGAAGCCGAGTTAAAAAATTATTCGAGACCACCAAAGTAGTTCGCGCACGAGATGCAAACAATATATTTTCTACAAACGTCAAAATCTATCTTTTAAAAATATTATAAATGAGTAAAATGCCTAATTTATTATAGAAAATAGTGTTGAGCTGGCTTAAAATATCTTTCCTAATCAAATTTTCACTGTTACTATGGATTAATGTTAATATTGTAAATAATAATCATTATTTTAAAAGTATTTAATTGTTATTTATTTAAAAATAAATAATAATTTGGAGTTTTGCTCCATTTTATCAAAGATTGAAATACAAAAGTCTTATTAATTTACATGCAGTGAGCGAAATACTTCGCACCCTAGTGCGCGTGCGCATGGTAACGTAAGAATCCGAAAAAAAGTGTCACTTCGCATATTGTTGTCAATGCGCAAACCTTGTCATTTTTTGACGTTTGTAGAAAAAAAAGTATAGCTAGGTAGCTAGTTGCTTACCTTGAACACCCCTTCCAGCCCTGTAGTCATCATCTGAAGACTCTTCATCAGAACTTGGCAAAAGAAGGTGGTGAAACACATGTGTAAGAAAAATTCAAAAATTCCAAAAACTGTTTTTTGAAGTAACAAACAATAAATACAAAATCCGTGGTCGTTTTGGGAATATATTTAAGGTTATGTTATTTTCGTTTAGTAGGTACTATCACTGGTTTTGTGTCCCGAATACAACCAGATTTTTCAGTTTCATTCTGTCAACCGAAGCGGTTAACCGTGGTTACGGTTAGTTACTTTCGGACTAAATAAATACATAGCGGCTACCTCATAAAACAATGAGATAATTTTCAAGCCAAGAGAAGCAAAGGGAAATATTCATACTCTATTCTATCATCTATTCCAACTGTAGCGTACGGCGTAATCTCAGGATAATTATTTGTTATTGGTTTAATTGAAACCCTATCAAATCTTGTATCGATCGCTCGGGCTGCTTGTTCTTTTATTGTTGCTGGGATACACTTTGCACTTATTCGCAGTTCGGCACTTTAAGATGAAAGATATACTTATGTGGACTATTTATACATCTGTCTCTCTTCGTTAGCTTTAGGAATTGGCCGAAGCACGCTAAATACTCATTTGGAGGTATTAAATATTAATTGCATTAAGTTTGATTAGAAGTTCATGACTAGGAATCGCGATCGATTGTCTGTAATACCACGAAAGAGAAAAATAATCTTGAAAAATCTGGTAGTAGAAAAAAATTGGTATTGCTTTATTGTATCTAACACTTAGCTATTTTTTTCTGCTTACAATAGAGGGTATATAATGTGCAGCTTGAGTATCCTGTGTATTACCAACATCAGAACTTTCATAGAAATTGGTAGAAATTTTCTCAGATCTCAAAATATAAACTGGGTGAGTTTAGAACACAACTAGTCTGATAAAAAAATTATTAAAATAAGAAACCGTAAAAAATACCATTACAGCCGTTATCAGGGAAAACGTCAACATTATTCTTTTTTTTAAATAAATTTAGGCCTTTGTGGTATTTCGCAAACTGCTACTTTGTCACTGTTTCGATGCCATCACAGTCGTAACGACATCTCGGAGCACTTTACACACGTCATGGCCTGTAGCCAATGATGATTCGATATTTAGACATGCCTTGATCCCTCATTGGCTATGGCAACTGCGAGCAGTACAATACATATTTCACGTGATTATCAATTAGTTCGAAAAGTCTGAACACGACCCTTTCGGAACACACTCCCAATCTAGTAACTTTTAGTGGTGTGTTTGAGGTTTTATAAAATACTCCTCTTAGTTTGAAAACAAGGTATAGTGGCTCTCTAGAGAAGCGAAAGCTCGCTGTTTAGAATTTCGACTAAGTCATTTGATTTTGGATATTATTGATATTAATCAACGAATTTTCTACCTTATTCTTGATAATAAGTGGTTTCAAATGATATTGAGGAATCCCCGAAAATTGAAGCTGTGTCATTAAGCAGAATCGGAAAGCAGCGCTGTGTACGGTCGCACCCGTCACTGATGGGCGCGTTCAGCCACGCTAGTTCAAAGTTAGTGCTAGAATTACGCATATTTCTAAATGCACAAAAACAGGCGTATACATAGCAAAGCAGAATGCTGGTGGACACTGAAAGTCACAGTATTCTGGGAATGACCTCTGACATAATGCCTCCAACAGTAAACAACGACCTGCCTTATACCGTCCTAATTCCAAATAGAGACGAATGGGTCCTCCGTAAGGATGAACTATTAAGAGCAGACAGCTGTTGGTACACAGATGGATCAAAAACACCCTCAGGCTCTGGTGCAGGTGTATTCTGGTGCAGACCTAGGACAGAAATTTCAACCTCTCTATAGGATCCTATGCAGCCGTATTTCAGGCGGAAATTTACGCCTTTGCTTCATGTGTGGAGAGATTGGAGCAAACCAATCTCACACACAAATCAATAAAACATTTCTCGGGAAGCCAAGCGGCTTTTAAAGCACTTAGCTCTTACCGTGTAACTTCGAAACTGGTTTTAGACTGCCAAAAAAGACTCTCCTCAATAGGAGAACTCAATAGGGTATCGCTGGTCTGGATCCCTGGCCATTCTGGCATGGATGGCAATGAGAAGGCAGACCAGAACCTTCAATTGGCATCGCAATAAGCTTTGCCAAACAAATACCAAATACCTGGAAAGCAAGAAGAGCTTTAGACTTCTGGCATAATATACAAGGTTTGGTTCATTCAAAGGTTTTTATACATCCTTCGAAGAATGTCTCCAAACAAATGATAGACTATAGCAGGCATGACCTACGTTATCTAACAGGCCTTTTAACAGGCCACTATCATCTGAATCATCATAATATGCTAAAACTGGGACTGTCGGAAGTTCCGACTTGTCATCTTTGTCTGGAAGATGATGAAACAGCAGAGCATATAATGTGTGCCTGCCCCGCCGCGACTCGAATCAGCAATCTGAAGGTTCTCTCTCTCGCCCTCGGACCTGAAATATCATTCACCAAACAAACTAATCGGCTTTGTTAAGAAGCTGAATTTGTTTGGTGAAATCTGAATAGGGGCCACAATAGAATCTTGTGAGTAGCAGTGGAGGGCCTTATAGACCCACTCACCACAAACCTAACCTAACCTAGCAGCGGCGCTCTGAGAAGGCGCTTGAAGGTGGCTGAACGTCTATGCTTTGATGCTCTGTGACAAATTGATAAACACATCACATAAACCTTTAAATTTATTTTCTAAATATAAAGCGCCTTCAATGGAAAACCTTATAAATTACTTAATCTTGGAAGAACTTGTGAATGAAAATAATATTGTGAAATTGATTCCACCTGTAATTGCATTAGGAGAAGCAGAAAAGAAGAAGGAAATTAAATTATTCCGAGGAAGTAATTCACTAATAAAAACTAAATAACACAGACATTTTAACTTAGAGGTTAGAATTGTTGTTTGTTATTGTTGACATAACCAACCGCTGACCAACTTAGCGGAAAATAGATTCGCTGAAAAAAAATGGCGGCCGCTAGAGCTAGCGTGTTAAAAATTCGCCCTCCGCTTACTTAGCGCTTGCCTAGCGCTACCGTGACTGAACGCGCCCACTGCCGATCCTTTGCTGTTGGCGAGACAGATCCGATGCTCCGAAAATCACTGCTATTTGTCACAGTGCCACGGCCAGTGTAGATTCTGCAAAACCATCGTTCTGTAGACGTATTGAAACCATTTGATCAGGTAAAAAAGGAAAGAAGAAGGCATTTATTATATAAAACAAGATTTCTACAACTTTTGTATAATGGCCAAAAAGACAGACTAATGTTGAGGTAGTTTCTAATAATGGCTCCATTTCGTTTTAGTTTGAATTAATTAGCAAAAATAGCTTGTAGGTAATAAATATACGTGTAAATATATATACAGCGGCAATCATTCTTGTTTCTTCATTACAAAGAAATTTCACAAAATATTACACAGTTACTGCATTCCCATCCCAAAAAATGTCAAGCCTAGATAACTATTACCACACTATAACAATCAGATTTTTATATTTCAGGACCATCTAATACCAAACTCGGCATGGAAAGACTACTCTTCAAATACTAACTATGCTTTCGACGCATTCGAAAGCCCCTCTACGGCAACTTTGGAAGAAAAAAAACAAATAAACGGCAATACTAACGGAACATCTGCCAAACCTACAAAGAGCCGTCATATCCAAAGACCCCAAACCCGACCTCCAAGCGTTCCTCCCGCGATCGCTCAAGGAGACACCCGTTCCTTGCAACGTCCTCGAGGAGGAGCCTACCCAACTTCTAACATGGACAGAAACACGTTTTCGTTACCGAGAACAGTGTACGATAGGAATCACTATAATCACAGGCAGGGGCAAGATATGCAACCCGCGGACTTTTATTTTATGCCTTCACAAAGAAAATATTCAGGTGAAGTTGTTAGAGTTTACGTAGATTATAACAATCAACCCAAATGAGTTAGGTAGACTAAATATTTTTTTATTTATTGTTAACTACAAATATCCAAAATAATTTTAAATATATTTAGCGGCGGCTGAAAAGAAATCTGTATCGAAATGAAAATATTTTTGAACATTGCTCAATACGTAGTTTCTTTTTGGATGTTTACATTTTTACCTTTTATATATGTGTGGATTTACAAATTGAAGTTCTTGGTTATTTTAATAAAATATGCAATATTTGTAAAGAAGGTGCATGCATATCTAGTCTTTAAGTTCTATATATAGTGAACTACTGAAAATATTATGTACATTGAAATTTTCTATAGCAGATGGTACGTCGTTGGGAATATAAAATGACTGTTCTTCTTTTTTCATTACTTTGTGAATCTTAAAAATTAAATCTAGCTTACGCCCAAGTTTACAGAGAAGTTTATAAACTTATTTTTAAACAAATATAATAGATGGCCTCGTTAGTTTTTACATTCAGGTTCTTTGATTCCTTGATTCCTATTTTTCTCTGCAGTGAATAAGTGTCGATTTACAAAATTCTATCTTGAAGACAACCTACTCAGACATTTTTATTCCTCATAGCGCACTATATTTACAGTCATAAACAAGTAAGTAAAAGTTGTAACTCACTGTTTTCTACGACTGAGCGGACAGTAATTACATTATTTTTTAGCGCTTGTAGAAAAAATATTTTACCCAAAACGATTGAACAGTATGTTTTTCGCACTAGTCTGCTTAGTAAACTACTATCGCGTGTTGAAAAGGTTTACTTTTCAAATTTGTTAAGTAAGATAATATTGTGTTATTTTAAAATATACTGCATTCTATTATATAATAGCAGGTACATAGTGAATAATATATTAAATAATTTATTGTTATGTTACGCAGTCGCAGTGACAGTCAACGTTTATCAATACAGTCCACAGAACTAAGTGTTTAGTTCTGTGGGTAGGTAAGCGGTTGACATCTTTATAGAAAAGAAGAGTCTGTAGACGGAAATCGGATATTCAAATCTACGAAATTCCCAGCCGCACAGTACAATTGATAGTTTTATAAAAAATAATTTTGGTAAAACAATAGGTACAGTTATCTTGTTTGGTAATATGTTGATCAAACCCTGTGGCTGTTATTATGTAAATATATATATATTTTTATTTTATTGATATTAATTAAATATTATACCTATTATACAAGGTGTTTTACGAAATCAATCGATTCATTTTTTGTATGTAGACAGCGAAATTAGTTACAAAGTCAAACGACGCTATATAGCCATGTTTAATTTCGAAACACCCTGTATACTGAATTGTATATGAATATATTATACAAATCTTTATGTTGTCAAAGCCAAATAACCTCTTATTTGATGTATATATATAGAGCAATATTTTACTTAGTTTATAGTTGTACTCATTTTTTATTATTATTACCTTATTTGTTTAAAAAAGTATTTATAAAAGAATATATGGCCCTACTACAAAATAAAAGTATCCCTAAATTTGTTATCGGTTCCAAAATGAAGAATTAACCAATAAATATTAAGAGAAACATGTTGCGTTTCATTTTAACCATTTTCTATTCAAAGTGTGCAATAGGGCCAGTGTTTCCAACTATCAAAAAATTTTCTCCCCAAGCTTGAATCAAAAACCCCTAAAATCATAACATTTACATGAAAATCCCCCTAAAAAATAATACTATTAAAAAAATTATAAATAATAAATCAATAATTATTATGAAACTGAAACCAGCAAACAACTTAAAAATTTTAAAATTGTCACCTACCTGCCGATTTCAGTATCATTAATAATTAGTAAATAATAAATAATATTCCTACTAGCTGTCGCAAAGCTGCTAGGTCAACAAATTAATGTGATTGGCGAGATTAAATTACTTCATCAGGCCAGGCCCTAATTTTTGTACCTTTATTTTTGTTAATAAAAAAGAATAAGAAAAAAAAATGTAAGGAATCCAGCAATCCCTAAAAATACCTCATCACATTTATTTAGGTACCCCCTAAATTTTGGAGGAAACCCCCTAAATTGGGAATACTGAATAGGGCATATCCACCAGCTTACACGTTGACACTAATGGCAGTCACCCTGAGGATAAACAATTATTTAGATAGATTTGTAATTTGATTGTTTTGTGTTGATTTAATGATCCTTTTTACTAAAAACAGTCATGTATATCTTTCAAAATAGCTAAGCAATTAAAACAATGTCGAAAAAAGCATTAAATCAAATAACTATTAAGAACCACGTGTTGTGCAGAAAACGCTTGTTTATCTCAGAGCGACGTCAGATGACGATGTGGACGGAGAAATTCTTATAACTACTCATGTGCGGAAGTCGTTCAGCCGTCAGATGAAATCTTTAAACTTACTGAAGATTTCAAACCAGTAGGAGAAGAGGGTTTCAGTAAATAAAACTCAATATCGGTTGGTAACTCATTTATTTTAATACTTAAATTAACAATCACATGATTATATTTTCTAAAACTAAAAGAAAATAATCTCAATAATGAAATATACATTATAAATTATGTTATTTCCTCCATCGTGAGAATATTTACGTGAATATTAAATGCATGGATTCAATGAATCACTAAAGTATTCTTTTGACAGGTTATATGTGATGCCGGCTCTACAGTCGCGCCGCGATTTTCGCACGAAAAACATCGCAGTGTAGTTCGCGCTTTCAAGTGAGATGGACGCAGAGGTAGCCACTGCCGCTGTGCTTTGCGCTATAACGCAATATAATTATCTTTACATTAAAAACAAGAAGGAAATAAAAAAATCGTCCAACCACACAATAATAAATTATAGACTTCTGACTGAATTCACGCCGCTAGTGTGGATGCATTCGCGCCTTGCGAAAGTCTCGCGAACCCTTTGAAGCGGGCCAAAAAACCGACATCGAACGACGCGAACACGCGGAACCCTCCACACTCGCGTTCGCGCTATTTCGCGGCGCGAGTGTAGAGCCGGCTTAACATGGTTCATTGGCACAAAGCTAAGTATGACAACTAAATACGTTAGACAAAGTGCATGTGCCAAAATCTACTGTCAGCGCTGTATCTAATATTTCTGATACAAATTAAAAGTGGTAGAATCTAATAATGAAATAATATACAGGATATTGCATTTCAAAAAGTAAAAAAGCATTTATTTTGGAAACATTCGAAATTTGGAGCCTGGGTGTTAAAAAATTTGTATAGTCTATAATCTTTTCAATTTTGCTTCCACTCTGTATTTTTTGAGAGTGTTTACAGCGCTGGCAGCTCTTTTTTCGACCAATATTTAAAGTAATATTTAGCTGAAGGACTAGACCAAGATTAATTAAATAATATATAAAGTATGATACGTATAAGAAATTTGAACTCTGTTAATCCTAGATTGCGTTCTTTATGGAACCAACTAGCTATTAAAAACTAATAATATCATATAGAAATTTTCGTTCACGAAACTTTTGTCATTTAAAGAAGTTGACTGAAAATATCTGATATGTTCAAGACCAAAAGCTGTGACACTTGGGGCAAGATTCTTGACTGAAGGAGTTGTTCTTCCCAACAGAACTGACACAATATACGTTCAATGAGAAAGCACTACTTCCTCAGTCAAAAATCCGACTGGGAAAGTATTTTTTAAAACAAATTAAGTAAAAGAGAATTCCACATATTTAACCATAGCAAATCCTTTCATACAATTTTTGCAGGGAACCATTTTAAAACTATGATTTGTTAGCAATAGTAGTCACTGCATGACTTGTACATGTCACTTCAGTATAAACAAAAAGAGCTTCATACAAAACGTTTGAACATTCATATAAAAAATAATGTATTTGAGATTACCACCTTCAGACATACAATGCAATAAAACGTCTTTCAATAGATACTATGTCTTACCTCCTTTTTACATCGAAACATTTTTGAAAACCTCCATAATATTGGATAACAGTTTAATTGCTGTTAAAAGAGGCACATTCACAAATTTCAGATTAGAATACATTCTGTTGGATGGAATATTATGGAATAAATCATCAGACTGGATTCCACAAGACTTCTTAGGTATGTATGGATATTGGGGTGACATTCTCTGAGAACTAAAAGATCTATTGTGTCCCCTTACTTCTACTTAGTTCCTGAGTAAAGCCTCAGAAACTAGTAACTCCTTTAGTCCTATTTCCCGGAGGAATTGTTAAAGGTCCCTCTTCTATCCAGTAATCTCCTAGGTGTTGTGTCCTAGGATTCTGAATTGCTGTGCAATTCGCAAGCATGTGGATGGATAGGTTTCCTCCATTTCACATGATCTACATTCTTAGACCTGTGATGGAGAAAACTATATAGTTATTAGACTACTTGTACCATTAAGTTTAGGTTGTTTTCCTAGATAAATATGAACAGCACCTCAATTTTTGGAAATTTCGTTAAATTCCATTCAAATTAACATGTTTTCAAAATTTGAGTAGAAGACTTTAAAAATTAGTAATACATACTACAAGTAATATATATTGCTAGTTTTTGGTATATAGACAGCCGAACATTCAGTTTATAAATATTGCTTTTATATGTATACTACTACCTGGCGGCAGAGAACGGAACTAGTTTATTGTACATTGTTTTGTAACCTCACTTTCTTTGCCAGTTTAGAGGTTGCCTTTGGATTTTTTTTATATTCGTTGCTTCAAGTATCATTTATTGTATGTGTTAAGGGCATTCGAGGATTGTTTGAGTTTAAGATTTTAATTTGAATCCTCAATATGAAGAAGATGAACTGACGAAGAAAGCAAGAAAAATGTTTACTACGAATACAAAATTAAACAGAGTTCGATAAATAGAAAATATGCTAGGTTGTTTTTGCTTACTCCGAACTAAAACTTAAAAAATTACAGGTTATAATATTTTTGCGTAATCTCTTATTAGAACTCGAGAACAAATAGTTATTTCAATCTGCTAGTTTAGACAATAACTCTTATTAGATGACACTAGCTATGTTTTTAGTTCACTGGTTTTTTTTATTTACACTTTTATTGGTACAGCTTTAATGTACTAGTTGCGCCACCAATTCAACACCTTTCGACGTACACTTTTTATATACAAACTTTGTTCTTCTTAGTCTCACCTTATAAAAATTAAAATTCGATGTTACATTAATTAATATTAATTTTGTCAAATATATAGAACTTTATAATATCCATAAGGCACACTTCAAAGTAGGTAATTTCACTAAGAAAAATCAGTCAAACAAAAGCAATTTTCGATTCTAGAAATCTCAAATCTTATATCACATATTATTCGCCGTAAAGCAACTAATAAATAAATCTTATGTAAATCAAAAAATTTGTAAGGTAAATAGATTCTTTGTTTTTATATATATATATTTTAGAAATATGCAATTAACCCGCCATTCGTCGCTACATAGGCATTTTGCTCACTTTGTTGGTAAAATTTCTGCAGTCTGGCAAGTTGACCAATGGTCTAGCTGAGTTTATGTGCCTCCTTAAGCGGTGAATATGGTGCAGTTTCGGGCAGTACGCCCGCACATCAATTTGAGGCAGTTTTTTTGCAGCATCGTACCCTAAAGTGAGTATTTTTCTCATCGAGCAACAAACCGCGTATAATAAACTTTTATGCCGTGAGCGTTTTTCTCATTGAGCGAATTATTGTAAGTATATAATTTTAAATATTGTTTCAATTTAATATTGCAATTTTACTGTTATTGAATATACAAAGAGTCGAGGGAAAGGATTAGTGCAAATGACTTTGGAGTCGCCAGAAGAATTTATTAATAGTATAATTTTGTGCTTATTATATTTCTCTTACTAGCGACCAATATTCCATGGCTCGTGGAACATAATGACGATTCTAACGAAAAACAGCGGTTCGATCAATCAGATGCCCCCTCGGCCCACAGCAATCACCCAACTGATTCTGAACAGTCCCCATTTGATTCCTCAGACGAAGACAAATACATACAGCAGGGGGATAATTCGTAAATGTTGGAAGAGATAAATCTACCATTTGGGCAAAGCTTTCTCCTCGTACTAATGTTCGAGGAGCTAAGGAAAATACAGTTATAAATCTTCCAGGCGTGAAACCAATAGCAAGAGACTCAAACACAATAATTGTAGATTCGTGGAAATTATATTTCTCTAATGATATCATATTGCATATATAACAAATTGTACTAATATGTATCTTCAAAAAAATGCGTCAAAATTATACGCACGAGAGGGATTGCCCCGATACCACCCCTCAAGAAATAACAGCTCCCACAGGCCTTCTTTACATGGCAGGTGCGCTCATCTCAATATTCATGAACTATGGGCGGATGATGTGACTTGTAACTTATCCTGTATGTTTTCGTGCTGTGATGTCAAGTCGTAGATTTTATACGCTTTTGGAGGCTGTTAGATTTGATGACTTGAATGACAGAAATCAAAGGAAGATATTAGACAACCTGGTACCAATAAGGGAAGTCTTTGTGGTGGGCGAATACACGACAATTGACGAAATGCTACCAGCATTTCGCGGACTATGTAAATTTCGTCAGTATATATCCAACAAGCCATCAAAATACGCAATAAAGGTTTACGCCTTAGTGGACTCAAAAATGTTTTATGTCTCGAATTTAGAAGTCTACCCTGGAAAACAGCCTGATGGACCTTACAGTTTCGTCAATAAAGCACACAGCGTAGTTAAAAAATTAGTCGATTAGCCTCTAAAACTGCGGAATTCAGTAAAGCAACTAGTAGGTGTTGAAGAGGAAATTCCAGAACCAAGTCTTAGTGCTACTGGTATGTGCTCATTGTGCCTACGACGCAAGAATAGGAAAACCAAGAAAACGTGTTGCAAGTGCTCTATTTATTTATGTAATGAACATTCCAGAGTCATGTGTCAAAGATGTCTACAGAGCCTTCAAGCACAAGAACTCTCAACAACTCCATAGTTTATTTTTATTTGGCTAATGTATGCTACATTTATTTGTTCTGAAATAAATATTACTTCTTTTCTGGACTATTTTTTGTTAAATTCCCAAATATTCGGAATGTGAGCAAAATGCTCACGAGCATGTGGGTAGCGAAAAATGGAGGGTTAAAAAGAGTAAAACATAAGTAAACAGTACGAGGAAGGAGCTCTGGTCTCATAGAAATTTAATAGGTATGTGCCAATATGCTAGAAAGAAACAAGTAGATATATTTGGTAGGGATATGAGTATACCATCGCTTGGTTCAACAGGAGAACATAAACTTTCTCTCACCCGTGAAGGATGTGGTGAGTAGGTGTCTTCCGAGGGATAAACCTAGCATTGCCCACTAATTATCAGTAATACATACATACTTAGTAATTCCCTAAATGACCAATAAACGTTTCGAAAATACATTGATATCTTCACAGTATAGCGAAAAAAGGATTTTGATTTAATAGAAAAACTGCAATTGACGAAAAATTGAGAAAAACCGTTTTTTTATGCAGGTAAATCTCGGGATTATCCGAAGTGTCTACTATCTATAACTTCTATTAAACACAGCGGACATCCGTACACCGCCTCTGTCATCCTTCCTCGTACTGTGCTTATATAAAGTTAAAATGAAAGGAAAAACATACTTATGTCCAAAAAGGCAACAATATTCCTAATAAACTGTAATAACATGTTTTTATTTTTACGCACATATTTCTAAAATGCCTTGCATCAGAAACAATATCCTTCACGGCTACTCAACTTTTAAACTATACAATATGTTTAATAATTAATAGATTTTTTATAATTTATTTACATAAATGAATGAAAAAAAGTTTGAACTCACTGTATTTATGAAAGCAGAAACCCAAGTAACACTTATTGAATTAAATTCCTATGTGTACAAGTAATACAAATTTCTAATATATAGTCTATGTTAGCTACAAAAAAACTTTTTCTCCAATAGAATGAAATTCGACAACCAAATTAATTGGAAGACTTTATCTTTGATGTGGTTATGCAGACGCAGTGAAATTTAAGTTTAAACTTTCTTTCTTTAAAACTGAATAGATTTCAAAAAGTAGGAGTTTAAACAATCACTATACATTTAAATTATTAAGAAGATAAATTGAAATTACACTGTTTGACTCTATAAATAATATATGTACACTGCTCCAAGATATTAATGCTCTATTGAATAACATCCAAATGTGAATGTTCATTTTTGTTTAATTTAAAAAAATGTAAGAAAATGCACAAGTATGTATTTGTTCTACAAGAGATCATCTCCTTAAAAAAAACTTCTAAATCCTTCCAAAAGTTTTTAGATAAAAATAAAGATTGCATGGTTTTAATTTCTTGGAGCACTTAAACTATGATCTACTCTAGAAATTTGGTACAAGTTATTTGTCATTTATTTTATCTATGGAATGTTGGGATATTCCTCCTGAAAATAAGGAATGTCTTAGATTTTTACTACCATACAGTAAACTATCCTGTAACAAGACTTCAATTTTTCAAAATTAACCTTAAATCTGGTAACTCATTTTCAAAAGATGACAGTTGTTATTAATATTTAGACTGGAATAATTGCTGTTCAGTAATGGTATTGATGATTTATTGCCAGGTAAGTTGACAAAAATATGATGAAAACTTATTTTAAATTGGCATTTTCAGTTATTTCATATTTACAGGTTAAGTCTGTAATATCATAGTTTAGACACCTTTAATTCAACCAGGAAGAATAAATTAAATTAAATGAATTAGAAAAGCAAGAAATATAGTAGGACTTGCTGGGTGAAGACTGAATCAAAAACAATACCATTTAAATACACAAGATGAAAATGATGTTCCAATACAAAATCAAGCTATCAATAAGGAAATGTTGGTAGAATTTCCCATCATCAATAAGCCCAATCAAACATAAAAGTATGTTGGCGAAGTTGTGGACGTAATGAAAGATGACAATCTGTTTACAACCAGTAGAAATGAACAAAACTATATTTTTTTATCCAAATAAAAGGAGAGGTGCAAAGATTATTTTAGGTGGTAAAGTAGCTGTTTCCATTTAAATCTATGATTTTATCACTTGGAATTTGAATATGACCTACCTTATAAAGAAATTTAAGTATCTACTGTTCTTGTTATTGGCACTGTTTCAGAATCTAAAAGCTCATCATCAGCAGATAACAATACATCACTTTCATAATCTATATTTCTTCTCCTTGTAAGAGAACGATATTTAACATGCATTCTACGTAAAAGACTATCACTATATCTTCTTCTCTTTGCTGGATCTTTATACATCAAGAAATTATCAGTGACCCAAAACATTAACATCTAAAAGAAAATTTAAAAAAACATACTTGCTGCACTTGAGTTATTGAGTACTTACATTTATAAAGAATGGTATAATTAACATAACGAAAGCTACTTCAACTTTTTGGTTTGGTATTGGAGACAAAATGAAATCTTTTACATTATCCCAAAAATCTAATTGCATGAACAAAGTTATTGATACTTTAACAATTATCATGAGGCAAATATACAGACAACATTGTGTCATCCAAGCATTTGCAGATGGTGGTTTACCTAAAATAAGTTATATTCCAGTATTTCAAATATTAGGGCCTGTTCCAAATGCAATCAGAAACTATCAGAGAATAGTCGACCATTGCAATCAGTGCTAGGAATTATGAGAAAGTAAACTCGTTTGCTATGACTAGTTATTCTCTGATCGTCTCTGATTGCGGTTGGAACAGATTATTTAATTCATTTGATTACCATATTCACCAAAATTGATATACTCCCAATCTTTCTTCCTAGCTAAGTACTGACTAAGTCTAATGCCAATAAATAAAATTAATAAACCTATTGAGGAGTCTAACAGAAAATTTATTAAGTACCTAAAATATATAAATATTAAAATCCTGTATTAAAAGTAAGGTTTTTAATTTACCAAGTACAAGGATCTCCTGTATACTGTCCTGCTAGCCAAACATTTGCTAAATGTATAGCCACTGAACCCATTCCTTGTTTTGAAGTATCATAAAACCAAATAAGCCATGATCTTCGTTCAGATCTTGGTTCACAAAACCTTTTTGCTAAAATGTACAAAAAATGTAATTCATTTTTGAACTACCATACGAACCTTACCGATAAGACAAGTAAATGCCAAACTAGCTAAAAGTATTTGTAAGAACCATCCAAACATATCAGTTAGGGCATTTTTGGAGCAATGTAGACTAGTAGGTGATGTTATGGCAGAGTTTGTCATTAAATTTGTCGAATTCATTTTGGTGTGATGATCTAATTATATGATAATCATGATACTGAAAAGTGGTTTATACTATTTTTTGGTTAAAGGGAAAATTTCTCTTTTTGAACTTTGATTTGTAACTTTTAAGTACTAAACATCATAGGTAACATAAATGTACCAACACCAAAACAGCTGGAGCTGTGACAGTGACAGATTGAGAAGACGGACGAGACACTCGTTGGGATCTTCTTTTTTAGATTTTTCTGGCAGCATTTACTAATAATGTATTTAACACAGTCCTTGAATATAATATTAATAAATAAAAAGCGTAACTGTTAGCTATAAAGAGCTGTAAGAAAAGAAAAATACTGAATAATGTTTGAGGTGATATGTTTAAAAATTCGGAGACTGTGTAAATAACACCAAAGTGAATAGATGGTTTTGTTGATCATCCATTCTAACTGGAGGGAGAGAAATATTGTCAAGATCAAGACGTTTTCTTCTACAATTAGAGTGGGTAAATTACCCCATAGGGTATAGCTCAAAAAAGTAAGAGGAATAATTCCAATTCTGTCATTCTGAAAAAAAAGTCGAAAAAGTGGGGTTATATTGCTGCTATTTCTCATAATGCACATTTTCACATTGTATATTACTTATAAATACAAGTACATATGAATATCTTTTTTATGTATTAAAGATGCCAATTATAAAAAAAGTAATTACAAAAAATCCAGGGCACAGACCTATTTTAAGTAAGTCAAAAATATTATATTTACAAAAAATCTCATGAAACTTTTTTAGCTGATTTTGATAATGCGAAAGTTAAACCAGAATGTGTATACACATTGGAAGCCCGGTTATACGAAACAAAACTGAAGGAAAAATTGGTGGCCGTTACTTCAGACAAACTTTTGTACTGTGGAGAAATAGAAGATGATGACCTGTACCAAAATTTTGTTGTAGTCCACAGAAAAGATTCAAACCAGGTTTGAACATATTTACTGCTACATTACTTAACACTGCAAATTATCAATGTTTTAGATTAAGTTGTTTCAAGTTGATCATGTTACTGTTAGAGCAAAATTCAGTAAAAAAAGAGAATTTGAAATATCTCCCAGAAAAGATAATGCTGCAGCTGAACTAAATAAACAATTCGGTTCTAAAAAAGCCAAGAGAGTTACAGAACAACGAGAAAGACTTACAATGAACATAGATGCTGTTAAACAACAGTTAGAGCAAACTGTAGCAAGTAAGTTCATGAATAAATTCACACCAGTGAGTTCTTTTATTATTCAAATAGTCAGGTCGTGGCTGTATACGTATGTATGTTAAGGCCAAAAATTTTGACATTCGATCTTTGACAGCAATGTAGCTATTTATTATTGGTTTTTGAATGTCAGTTTTAGTGTGTTTCTCTTTATATTTAATAACAAATATACTCACATTCATTAAACAACAATGTCCATGATGACCCATAATATAGATTACAATACCCAAGCATTATCATGGAGGATATTACCACTTAAAAAGAGTTTAGACACAAAAAATACAGAATTAGCAACTGGTGAAACTTTAACTATACAATTTGCGGACCCAGGGCATTTATCAGATATAGGAAATGCTAATTATCAAATTTTACAAAATGAACCTAAATATCCAACTCAATGTAATATGCAAGTTCTTCAGCAATCTTATATCCAGGAACCTCTGCCTAAACCTTTAACCAGGATTCTTGAAGAAGTTCAAATTCCTCAAAATAAAGAAGTAAAACCTAAGAAGAAAATTAATCGCATACCTATTGATGGCACACTTTATCATAGTCAACAGTTGGGCCTAAAAGTACCTCCTAAAAAAACCCTAGGCACTAGGGGTAGGATAATAGAATCACAAGCAAGAGAAGTTATACATAATGTTTTCAAATTCATGAGAGATGAAGCTCAAAATGGAATTAAAATTCCAATTTCAAACTACAGAGAAAGAGTTTTAAGAGCTACTGGTATTTCAAAATGTACATATTATAAAATAACTACTAGGGAATTTAAAAGAGGCGGGCCTCAACCTACCAAAAGAAGAAGACATGCTCAACTTAACGTTGTTTCTTTACAAGGAGCTGGTAAGATATAAAAGTGATGTTTTCTTGAAATTTAATTAATTCTAATAAAATTGTATGTTCAATATACCACCAGTGGAGAACTTTATCAGATACATTTTTAGAATATGAGGAGCTTGGACAACTATGTATGTAAAACTTGTATGTTGTATGTAAAACCGAGAGTACTGTCATCAAAAAAAATGTGTACATGCACTCCTCACCTCAAGACTTACGAGAGCACTGTCAGACACTGCAAAGCAATGCTGGGAACTTTGCAACACTGTAGAGGACTAGAAAACATTACAATAGGGCTTTTCGGAAACTATGATCGGGTTGACCCGATCAGGATCTGAATGTTCGGAAAGTAATCTGGATCTCGATCACTTACATTCGGAAACTGAACGAAATGAACAGATCACACTCATATGATTGGATCCTTTCTACCCTAGTATACCGGTGGGTAAATGCGATCAGCTGACGGGTTGTTTCGTTGTTTTGTTTTCTTTAACCTTAAAAGTTATGTTAGCTGCGTAGTTGACAGGTTTTGAAGTTTGCGAGTTTTGCACTTTTCAGCTTTTTTATAAAAAAATAACTAGTTGGCTTCAAACTTTAGTGTTGGTTGGTTGTTATTATTATTTAGCGTGAACGATGAGTGAAAAACAAGTTAGGATATCTCAAATCAGCTGTAATCAAAGAGGGGAAATTGAATTTCCTGTAAAACAATATGGAATACGAATATTTACCAAAATCAGTGTATCTAGGTATAACACTCTCAAAGTAATTGGTAATAGATTTTCACCTTTTTGATTAATTCAATGCATATATCAATAAATATTCCTCCTCGTCTTCCTCATCCTCCTCAAAAATAATAGTTTGGACGTATTGTATAAAAAAACCTGTCCATGTTTGTAAGTCGCTGATAACTGCTTAAAAATAATTATTGAACAATTAAAATCTTTTATACAACTGAATAAAGGGTCTCTGAAAAAGGTCTATAAACACAGAAAAACTACAAAGATATAAACATAAAAAATATATCCACGAAACTTTTAAGGTGTATTCTTTGCTTTTAATAATAAAAGGTTTGCAGGTTAAGTTTGACATTTCCACAAACAGAACGCGTCGTTCGGAAACTCTGATCAAAATCTCGTTCATGGTTAGGATCCGCAATCAGCTAATAGGTGATCTATCTGATCCAGGATTACCGTTTCCGAAAAGCCCTATTTTATACATCTATCTTACAAAAATTAAATAAAATAAAATCACAATATACAAAATTGACTTGTTCAACATTTAAGTGTCTTACTGTACAAGAAAAGCATACCATACAACAAATTTATTTTCACACTGTTTTTGTCTTGCTGCTTATACTCTATTCAAATTTCATTGAGTCATTGTCTGCCAGTTCAGTGAAATTTGGTTCAGTCCAATAAAACTTTCTTCATTACTTTGAATTCCAAGAGCTCCAAGGTCTTCCTTAACATTGTTGTTAACTTTCAATAGAATAATCTTGTATATGGTTTGCTGATCTCATGATTCAGTAATATCCCCCAAGATGCTGTAACACAAAACCTGGGGGTTATTTTCGATTCACGTTTGAATTTTATTGAACATAATATTGAGACTAAAGCAGCAGAGGCATTTAGGTTTTATGGTTTCATTGTGAGGAACTGTCGAGGTTTTCAAAATATTGCTGTATTAAAAACACTCTACTTCTCCTTTTATTCGTTCCAAAATGGTATATTGTTCAATTATTTGGTATCCTTTCTATAATAATCATATTACCAGAGCAGATTCTGTACAGAGGAAGTTTCTAAAATATTTAGATTTCAAAGTGAGCAGATCTTATCCATCAAGAGAAGTAGATTATTATCGACAAATTTAATTTATTATTATGGACAAATTAATAATAATAATTTATTTCAAAATATGTTTACAGATATACAATATAACTGACCACACATAATGAAATGACGTCTCCCATACAATTTTTTAGGATAAATAATGATTTAAGTAATCATTTATATTATAAGGTTCCAACTGAACCAAGAACTCTTTTACTTTTTTTTTTAAATATATTAATCGATTGTGAGTTTTTGATATGTCGCGGAAATTTATTAAATAATTTTATTGACATATAATGAGATTTTTCAGTGACCATTAACCTGCGATGTGGATAATACAATTCCTGTTTTCTCGAGTTGTAATTGTGTGACATTACACTATTGGTAAAATTAATATCTTTGTTTTTATAAAAATACATTAAACATTCAAAAATATATAAACCATACATGGTTAAAATGTTGTTAGATTTAAATACAGTTCTGCATGTGTCTTTATATTTCATTTTAAAATTGAAAGTCTAGGTTTTCGTAGAGTGCTATCATCCTTATCTCTTTTATATAAGATTTTTTATGGTGTAATTATGTGTCCAGAGATTCTAAATAAGATCAGTCTTAATGTGCCTAATTACAATACTAGTAGACAACATTTACTTTTTTATTGTGAAGGATCTAGAACTAATATTTTATTTAACTCACCAGTGAATATTATGTGTAGTCATTTTAACCATTTATGTAGTTCGTGTGACAAGTTTAGTCTGAATTTTTATTAAGAAGATGGCTCATTTGGACTTTTATTTTATTTTGTTATTGTAATTATATTTTATTATTTTTGTATTTTTAGCTTCTTATATACCTATACTTTTATTTGTTTAATTGCAAATTTCAATTGTATTATATCGTATGCTCTGTAAAGAGATTTATATCAGTTGGGCATTATTATTATTATTAAAACAACAAAAACAGGTGCAATATTATGAATTAGTGTAGCACACTTAAGTACATATTAAAAGACAATGTATTGTTTGTATTATAATGGTTTATTCATTTTTCATTAGGTGTGAAAGTGGATAACGTGGAACAAGTATCAGAAAATGATAGTATCTACAGACCAAAAATAAACAGAGACGCTTCTACACCTGATGGTGTTTACAATTTAGAAGATTTGGTAGAAGCTTACATTTTAGACACTTTGGCAGTAGAAGCAAGTAAAATAATAGAAGCTGGAAGTGCAGATGAATTCGGGTATGTAATTTGGTTCATTTTAAACACTTCAATTTTAAATTTTATACTTTTAGATTATGCAAATTTGCCACAACGAATATGAACAAAGTATTAACATCAAATTTCTCAGAAGAAGAAAGAATCCGCAGTCTCACTATATTCTTGTATTTACATTATTTGATAAAATTTATGCAAACGCCAATGAAAAATATAACGAAAAAATTCGTAGTGTGTGATAAATCTATCGATATAAATAACCACATATTGAAAATATTCTCGGAAATGGGAACTAGTGGAAGGTATTTGAGTAAATTTTTAACTTTAAGAAAAATTGTTTTTAATTTTAATTATTCTTGTAGAACGCGTCCGTTGCACATGAAAGACAAAGCTTTATGCTACACAATGATATTAGCCGCCAAAGCTATGGAATTCGAAGTAGATGTTGAACTACTTTCTAAAGATCTTAAAATTGGCATGAAGAAAGTAGTTGAAGTTGCCAGAATTTTAGCATTTAACATGAAAGCTAACAACAAAAATGTTGTACAGCTAAAATTACCCTTACCTGCACCAGTGACATACACTCCAAAGAGGGGTAGAAGATAGTGTAATAAGATTTATTAAAATATCAGTAGAAAGCTGGTAACTGTTTTATTTTATAACAGAAATCCTATTAGAATTATGACAAATTAAAAAAAAATTGTTAATTTTTACAATTTGGTTATATATTTTTATATTTAATTCATGTTGAGGTTAATAATTTTATACATGCATAATGTGAAGGGCAGTTTCGATAAAATAATGGTTTGAATTGAAACCATAACAATGGTTGTTCAAAATGTACCGGGTGTGTCAATAAAAATGGCTATCGGTCATATCTCGGAAACTGTTCGTAGTACAGCTTCAGGACAAAAATTATTATGATAAATTTGGCCTTAATAAAAACAATGACACTATGTTAAAACTTGTAGGTCCACTGCTAGAGGGATTAAATACTAAAAATTCAAAAAGCAAAATTTGTCTTTTTTGCAAAGAAATTATTATTTTTATATCTTTACAATCAATTATTTGGCATAGTACCTATAATAGGAATTCTGACCAACAGATACATTATCTGTTTTTAATACTGTACATAGATTTAGTTGTAAAATAAACTCGTTGTCAAAATTGACGCAACATTTATTTTAATTTAGAATAACTCTTAATTTTCAACCGATTAAAATGATTTTTTGGCACATTGTAGAAAATTCGTTAAAATTATCCCAAGTAAAAGAATTTAAAAAAAAATAAATATTGTTTCATTCCTCCCGGTATTTTTACAAAAATTCAAAATGCTTATGATAATTTCAATAAATTTCCTACAATGTGCCGAAAAAATAATTTTAATCGGTTGAAAATTGAAAAATTTCTTCTAAATCAAGAATAAAAAAAATTCCAAGTGCTGCGTTAATTTTGTCTATGAGTTTAGCTTAGTGTTAATCTAAATAAAAGTTTTTTTTAAAATATCGTTTGATTTACTGTTTTTATTGTGTAATCTATATTATATATAAAAGAGAAAGGCTGTATGTATGTATGTTCCTTATAGACTCTGAAACGGCTGGGCCGATTTCAATGAAACTTTCAGTCAATCTTCAGATTACAAGGAATGTGTCGTAAAGACGATCTGGAATACAAGTGCTAAATTATTGCAAGAAAAATATAATGAAAATTCTACACCTGTATCATTTTTAACCAATCAAAACGTGTTTTTTTTGACAGATCACCATGGCAACGGATGAATTTTAGTGGAAATTTTCTCCTCGTGGGTACCCAACAGCGAATTGTACTGGAAATTTTTTTGACGTTTATAATGTCAGAATATTTTTTTACAGTCTGGTTTTTATTTGCTAATGTCAAGTCAATTTTTCTGCCGTATGACATGCGTCACCGTCAAATTTCAACATCGCCAATAACGATTAGTCCACTCGGGAACAACTGTGAATAACGAATCGCCGCATCGTGAAAATCACAACGGGAACAACAGAATTTATAAATCCAGCTTTAACCAACAAATACAATGGAAACAACAAACTTTGAGTAATAGGCAATCCAGTGAGACAGAATAAAGCCCGGCCTAGCGGGCTGGGTACGCTAGTACTAAATAAAAATATAAAAGTTACGAAAATAATACAAAAAGAACAATGGTTCATTTGATGAGAAAATAGTTTATTGTTCAACGAGTGACGAAAGTTACTTTCGACGAGTTCAACACTATACATTTTCTATGACCTCAGAACAAAATTTAAATAATGCAAAAAATCTTTATTGAATTTTACAACACAATTCTATAAATTCTTATTTATTGATAATGTAGTTCTTAACATCGACCATACAGTCAATGCCTTCAAAGTTTCCGACATTTTGCAAAATATGCAAGCATCACAGTTTCCGATAACGAATGTACTTGGTTATCAGCTCTCCATTCCATGAATTTATTATAAATTTCTGTATGTATACCTTTATTTTTTATTTTTCGGGTAACAAGTCCACAGAGGTTTTGCTCCGCTTGATTTCTTATCTCTGGTGGAGTATTTGGAAGATCCAAGTCACTTTCTGAATCAGAATACATAGCGAAATCACGACAAACACAAACTGAGGTGATTCAATACTGACACTGGTACAGTGACAGCAGGTAACTAGAAATTAGTGAAATTCTTTTCGTCTCCATGGACGAAAGTTAACGTTATGGGATTTTTTATCATTCGTTACGAAAATTTTCTTTTTATAGCGGGTCATAGAAAAAATACTTTTTCTTCCTTTCTTTCCAATTACTCTACCCTTATGCCCATTTGCACCGTTTACTTTAAGACAGTCTTAAAATAAAGTAATCTTAAAAAGACTAGTTTGCGTTGCATCGCTCTCTAAGTATTCCTTAAACTAGTTAAGGTGCACTTAATATTAAGTTTGCGATTGGGCCGACTTAGTTTAAATCGCGGTTGACAGCTGATTTATTCTGAAAACTTTTCTTTATGGATAACATTTTCAAAGTTCATTCCTCGATATCCTCAAAATAATAGACTTCGACTTCCCGAGATGGTTTCCACTCGATTTGATCATTTCAACGACAATGGAATTTGCATTATATCAAAGATTTCGAGAGACAATGCAATCCTGTTTATGGGTTTCAGGATTGTCACCTATATATATAAACTTAATTTTTCAGATATAAACCAAAACGTATGTCAGAATTAAGAGCTCAAACCCGACACCTTTTTAATAGAGCAAAAGTCACCGGATACTGGCAGAGATACACCGAGGTGAGAAACACCTACTACAAGGAAATTAAAAAAGCTAAAAGAAATAGCTTCAGAAAATTCTTTGAAGATATAAACACAACACCTGCAAACTTTACAAAGTCTTGGCGAAAAGAAAGACATTGTCTCCATCTTTACAATCAAAGGATGTCCACAAGGAGGAGTAGCATCCCCAATAATGTGGAGCCTGACGGTTGATGATCTCCTGTGTGGTTTGTTTGTCTCCTGCCAAGGATATGCCGATGATATTGTCATAACAGCCAGGGGAAAATTCGAGAACACCCTTTGTGATATCGTACAAAAGGGTCTGAACTATACAAATAGTTGGTGTAGGCAAGTGGGACTTAACATCAACCTTCACTAAGAAAAGAAAACTCAACCTCAAAACCATTAAACTTGATGGGAGCGAGGTTGAATGGAGACAAGAGGTCAAGTATCTAGGTTTGACTTTAGACAGTAAACTCATGTGGAACAAACACGAAAAAGAGATTATATACAAAGCAAAAATAGCTCTAATGTTGTGCAAGAATCTGGCAGGGGGAAATTGGGGCTGTGACCCAAAAATTCTGAGCTGGATGTACACTGCCATAGTGAAACCAATTTTATTACTTATGGATCCATTGCGTGGGGTAGTAGAACTAGCCTATTGACGACGAGAGAAAATCTCTCCAAAATTCAAAGACTAGCATATGTATATGCATTACAGGTGCAATGAGAACATGTCCAACGGCAGCCATGGAAGTGATTCTCAACCTCACTCCACTACATATGGAGGTGGAAAGTGTTACAGGAAGAACAAGATACAGAGAGGGAATCATTGAAAAAACCACCACTTCTTATAAATCGGAAAACCTGGGACTTGCCACAAGATGGTGTGATGAAAAAGTATAACTTTTCAAAGAAATTCGTTACGGAATTGAGCAACAAGAACGAATGGGATCCAAATACCATTGGCAAATACCATGGAAGGCTATGAGGAAAATCAGAAACAAAAAAAAAGGCATAGCAAAAATCGAAAAAGACGGACAACTAATCACAGATCAAAAGGAAATGGCTCAAGCTTTCGGAGAACAGTTCCAACTTAACTTCACTAACAATATGCCGAATACAGTAGCACATGAAAATAAAATTAGAGAGGTAGAGAGATTTGCGCAAGCGACTCATACTCTGCCACCCAAATCACTTTCATCAGCAAAGGAAATTTACACTATTATTGGGCAATTAAAAATTAAGACAGCGCCGGGAAGAGACGGCATTGACAACATTCTGATCAAAAACCTGCCGCCGAAAATAATTACTTTGCTGGTTAAAATCATTAATTTTATTCTAATAACAGGTCATTACCCGGAAGCCTACAAAACGGCGAATGTTATTCCGGTACCAAAGACACAACATGGTAGGAGTTCCATCGACAATTACAGGCCGATATCACTACTTAGTAACTTAGCGAAAATAATAGACAAAGTAATATTAAGTAGACTGGAGAGAACAGTGACGGATTTAGACATTATACCGGAGGAACAGTACGGGTTTAGGGCCAACCACGGATGTCCCTCCCAACTTATTAGAGTATTGAATTACGCCAGAGTAGGATTTAGAAAAAAACAACCTTCAATTCTGGTATCTTTAGACATCCGTAAAGCCTTTGACTCGGTCTGGATCCCGGGATTAATGTTTAAATTAACAGAACTAGGCATTCCAGGATACTTAATACTACTTTTAAATTCTTATCTAAAAGATAGGAAATTTTTTATGAAAATTGGAAATGATGAGGCAGGACCATATACTACGGAAGCAGGGGTACCGCAAGGCTCGGTACTTTCTCCGACTCTGTACTCGCTGTTTACAGCGGATTTCCCTGTCAGTAAGACACTACTGACAGCGCTATATGCAGACGATGTCTGTCTGGTTCAGACAGCGAGTACAGCAGAGCTTGCCCTGAAAAAAGTGGGAAATCATCTCAATAATAAAATCGTTCCCTATTTATCCAATAACAAGCTGGTGCTGAATGCCCTGAAAACGCAGTACATGGTTCTGAGGGGCAAATTTAGAGCCAAAACATATCTAGTCAATAGGTTAAACATAGATAATAACGTCATCACACCGGTAGACAGCGTCAAATACCTTGGCTACATTATTCAGCCGAATACTCTGCACAACTTGCACATAACATCACAAGTTCAGAAAGCAAAAGCTGCAATGGCTCAGTTATACCCATTGATCTGTCGCAACAGCCGACTGTCAATGAGGAATAAACTTCTTCTCTACAGTCAGGTGGTGCGACCGACAATGACGTATGGCTACCCAGTGTTCTGTTCAACCACTAAAGCTCTATTTAAACGCATGCAAGTTGTGCAGAATAAATGCCTAAGAATGGCAGCTGGTGCGTAGGTCTAATCGACAACAGACTTCCAAACAACATATGGCTCCACAGAAAGACAGATATGCCCACCATTACCGATTATGTAACCAGTCTGGCAGAGAGGTACTACAAGTACTGTCTCCCAGAGAGCTTACATAATCAAATAGCAAACACACGCGCAAGTCGCATAAATGGTTATAGCCTCTTGCACGCCAACCTTCAGATGGAACTCTGACCAAGTTAACCACACGCAATACAACTTAAATAATACCTCCGCTTTTGTATATATGTACATAAATCACTAACTACAATCGGGAGTGAATGGGAGAGAGTGCATGGATGTAAATAGGAATGAGAGACGAATGAATGGGTGTACATAGATTTTATTCCCATACTTTAACTTAATTAGTATTTGCGTAAAGCCTTTTATATGTGAGCCTGTTTTTTACTGACTTTTCAGGGATATTACTACACAAACTCCTGGGGAATGTTTAATGAATTAGGTGCGAACGGATCTATTATAGACTATTTTCTTTGAAAGCTAACGGATGATGCTGCTGGGCAAGGAGCCGTGGAAAAGAGGGAGATGACAAATGCCAGTATAAAAAAACGGAGCCAGAACATCAGCGATCAGCGAGAGAACTCGCGGTATCTATCACCATATAGATACTAAATGTTGTTTTTTATATAAGTGTATATGATAACATTGTAACTTACGATTAATAAAGATATAAACATGGGAAATTAAACCACAACATATAATGAGAGTGAATCCGAAGTTGAAATTTTGGATATTTCTGATGACGATAGTGAGTTTGAAGCAAAATTATTACAAGATCGACAACGTCCAAAAAAACCTAAGAGTCTCCTGCATTTTATAGTTAAAATATTCCGCCAATATTACTTTTTAGAACTGTTCCAGGTTACAGTACGAAATTGTTCGGAACTTACTCTGTACGTTATCAGATACAGATAACGCCTTTCGATCACAGAAAAAAATTAATCAACTTGTATTGATTAGATTAGATTACACTGAGGTCGATTGTATTGTTTAGATATCGGTAAGAGTATTTCACAAATTATTTGAGTGCAGCATCATTGGATAGAAACACGCAAAAATTTTTTCCTGCATAAACGCTTGAGCACACCAGTTGCTGTATTCTGTGATTTGAACGGAATAGGGCACTTCCGTGCTTCCGTCTAAGTTGCCAACCGAAATATTATTTTAGTTCATGTAAATGGAGAGGGTTTGTTTATATTATGGAGGGTAGAAGGAAGGAGCACCATCTTGTATGGGTGACAAGTCGAAAAAGTGTCCACCTGTAAACAGGAAATTATAATTTCACCGAAATGGCGCTCGTGTAGCTAATGGAAATGATGTGAATTTAAGGTTATAAACCGAGTGAAGTGTGCTAGGTTGAAAAATTTAGTATTTTTCGTGACTTGTGTAATTGAGAAATATATAGTATTTAAAATCTCAATTATTTACGTAGTATTTCCTTTTTTAATTTTGTATCTCACTCTAATAATTCATGGCGCTGTTTTTAAAATCTTTCCACTTGCTACTATGGCGCCACCTTAATTTGCTTCCTTTCGATGGACACTTTTTAATACATGCAGATGGTGCTCCTTCCTTCTACCCTCCATAGTTTATATGCATTTTGGTTTTAGCAAATTTCAAAGAAAAAATAAGTACATATTACAATGCCCCGAAAAAAGTGATGAGAAAAAATGAAATCCACAGAGAATTCAGAAGGGGTTAATGTTTAATGTGTCACTGTACAGTTGAGACCATTCTCAGCATATCAAAGAGTTACAACTACTGATTGAAAGTGAATCCAATGAAGAAGGTACTTCTCTTAGATAATACCAATTATATGGTCAAAACCAACACCATTTTTTTCCAAGAAAGACAAATTCAAGATAGAGATGGTGAAATATACAAATTGTGATTAGCTCAGTTTCCATCATGTCCTATAACTGGCTATCATCACTTATAAAACAAACTATAAAGAGGGCTATTTCAAATTCAAAGGAGATGTTCTCGTGGAATGCAGAAAATGACCAAAACAATTTGCGGAAAGTGTGGTGTCCTGTCATATAAGAACTGTTTTGCTATATTTATATAAATGCTTTATTTAGTCAAACAACTAATACAGAGTCAATACAGTTTCACAATATAATATATGTGTAACTATAATAAGTTATCAATCTAACTCTAGTCATATGAAATAAAATAACCAACACACAGAATAATAATAATAAATACCTCAATATACCTAAATTACTTGCTTACAACTAACAGATATTGTTTTAGTTTTTGTTTGAATTCATTAATTGTTTCTAATTTCTTTAGTTCTTCTAGCAAGTCATTGAATTACTGTAAACCTTTAAAAAAGATTGAATTTTGAGCATCCATTACCCGTTTGGGAAAATCCCCGTACATGGCCTCAGAAAGGAAGAGGAAAGAAACCCGGAGAAGATTTCTATCTCCTCCAATGCCAGCGACGACTTGGGTAGTGTAGAAAGCCTACACATATCTAAACTCCTCGGGGAGGAGTCGCCGCTGTCGGACGAGCGAATGGAGTTTGGGTCGGAGGAAGTGGACGGCACTCTTACAGAAGGAGACATCACCCTAACAAAAGAGGGAAATACTCAAACCGAAAACCAACAGGATGGCGGGGATTAACTTAGCTCAGATTAATGCTCACCATGCCAAAGGAGCTTCAGCAGTGATCACAAGATTGTTCACTAAGGACCAATGGGGGATGTGTTTGATCCAAGAACCTTGGGTCAATAATAACCAGGTAAGAGGATTAGCATGTAAAGATGCTAAAATGGTATATCACACAGGTAGTGATTTACCAAGAACATGTGTTATGATAAGGAACATTACTAACTATTTTTGTCTTTCAGAATACATGACTCGAGACCTCGTTCCAGTTCGAGTACTTTTCGAACACAAGAAGGAGGGCGAGGCGATAGTAATAGCACCATGATACTTAGCGAGGGACAGGCTAGCACCACCCTCGAGGTACAAAGGCTGGTGAAGTACTGTGAAGAGAAGAGACTACCTCTACTCTTAGCATGTGATGCCAATGCAGTCAATACTGTTTGGAGCAGTAGCAATACCAATCAGAGAAGTGAGAAACTTTTAGAATATATCCTTAATAAAAACCTTAATATTCACAATACAGGGAATACCCCCACATTTGTAACAAGGGTAAGGCAAGAAGTTTCAGATGTCACACTAGCAACACAGGATCTAAAACACATAGTAAAATATTGGAGAGTATCGGGTGAACCATCTCTCTACGATCATAGTATCATAACATTCAAGTTAGTACTAGTCAAACCTGAGGTAAGCCTCAGAAGAAAACCAAGAAAAACGCGCGTAAGATAGTGTAAAGTGTTAGTGTTGGTGTAGTGGTAGTGTAAACAGTGTTCAGTGTCAAGTATCGCCAACGGTTCCAGAATTCCCAACTTACAAGAAAAACAGATTGGGACAACTATAACACCTGTCTAAAAGAAAACCTAGCACATGTCCAGAGGAAAGGAAGGGCTAAGCACCATCTTTATCTGGAAAATGAGCTTGAGAACCTGAACAGGGCAATAATCGATGCATTTGAATCGAGCTGCCCTTTTCAAGAACAACGAAACAGCAAAGATGCACCCTGGTGGAATAACCCAGGCAACACAAAGAGGTCCTAAAGATATCCCCGCGATCTCTTTTTACGAAATTGTGACAACTTTTGTTACCTCTCTGAGAGGTTGTTGAGAGTTTTATATCTCCTCCAAATGTCCGCCGCCGGGATATTCTCAGCGAAGTCTTAGAGATATCTCACGTGGAAATTCCCGAACAATACACCCTGGCGAGTTCTCTGTGACATCTTGTTACTACTACTTTGGGAAATTCTCATTTATTGCTCATATCGACGTCTCTGTGAGCTCGCTGTGTGATCATCGCAGGCAGTGCCTCTGGCGAGTTCTGTAGGAAATTCACATATATAGCCTTTTGTGAGATCCATGAGAGGTCACTTTGCGATATTCGCATGCAATGCTTCTGGCGTGGTCTTCAAGAGTTCGCATTGAGAGTAGTGCAAGATATTCCATATTGAAAAAGGAAACTATTAAATTGAAAAAAATAATTTCAGAATTAGGAAAAACGTTACTATTTGTAAAATCTAATGGAAAACGACTACTTCCCCGTTACTATGGCATATGCTGGACAGCGACATCCGATATTGTAAATTCCTAACTTTTCACCTGAAAAAATCTGCATTTTACTTCAGATATTCGATTGAAAAACTTTCTCAATCATGACTGAATAAAAAGTTGAACGAGAAGGCAAATTTACTCCATCAGATTTGATCAGGTTAAAAGCAAGATTTCACAATATCCTCAATGCCCAGTGTGCCATTGTGGCGAGGAATTAGTTGTTTTCTATTAGATATTATCAAAACTAACTTTAATGTTTCGCCGCGGATTGTTTTATAATTGTAAAAAAAAATATGTTTCCATTTTATTAAGAATGTTTTCTTTTTCAACATGTAAAACTTACCAGGAGGTACGATGTACGATAGTGACTAAAGTTTATCTTTTAAAAGTAAAAAAATGATCATATACATCCCGCAGATTCTTTGAGAGCTCGTGGGAGAACTGAATATCAAGATCAGAATACTATATTATTATGACCACAAGAGAGGATGAATATTTAAACAGCCAATGAACTAATTTAAGTTTATTTTATAAAAACTTAATATACATAAAAAAGAGAAGAAAGAAATAAAAAGAAATGAGCTGCTAGCTATCACCTTCGGTGTGGACCTGAAAGCAAATGGTAAACCATAATATTCGGGATATTAATACAAAAAATATATATTTCATTGCTCTTTGGATACCCCTCAGTGTTGGTTGAAAATAAGAAATGTTTACACACCAACACATATTTATAATAATAACATCACAACTCTGTATAGCTATGATTTCAATATAAAAAACAATTTGATTTGGCATACTGGATATCTCGGATATCATACTGGAACCTTTGGCACGATAATCATTGTAAGCACAGTTTTAACAAACACCAAAACAAATTTTCCATTACCGCGACACGAGTTTTGTTAACTATGTCATTATCTTTAGGAGAAGATCAATACTTAATTGTCCTATATGTATAATCCTACTTGTGTAGCCATGCTTAATCATAAAGTTGTGAATATAAGGATATAGATTCAAAGGTAGCTTTGGTTAGTCAAAATTAGCACTGGTTCTAGTAATTAATCCTAACGCAACTAGTATTCAAGTAGGATAATACCATAGAAAAACATAGTTTTAATCTTTCCCAGAAACAGTGCTAGTAAAATACGGTGTCAAGGTATTAAAACATGTTTGTGTGAGGTAAAACTGTGCTCATATCAGGTATCACGCTTGAATCTATTGAATATAAGCTTTAGTAATACCTTTACAAAGGAAACATTGACTTACCATTCTCCATATTGACTAACTTTAATTATTTTTTAAATCCTCCCTGTTTTTTCTTTGTGAACAGTGTCTCAACCAATCTTGGGAAAATATCTCAAATTCTTTGTCAGTGGTTTTCCATGTCTGTTTCAGTACATCTAGAAAAATACAAATGCATACACCAAAACAATTAATTATGTTAATGTTATAAATGAAACTAACTGTTTCATTTATAACATTAATATGATTAGATTCCACAAAGTAAGGGTCCAAACAGTAAATTCAATTAATTATGTGTTAAGTTATTTTCTATAGAATACAAATTAAATAAATGGAAATTGTGAAGAGCAAAAAATCCGCTACAATTCCTATGGAAATGTTTTATAATCATTACCGAAAAAATATTCATTTGCAACATACCAATCTATCTCCAATTTTAAATAATTAACTTTCCTCTGTGAACATCATACTTTGTAAATAAACAAATCAACACAAATGGTCATCATAATAGGTAATATGAATGGGATAAGAGTATTACAAATTATTCTGTACCAATAAGCAAATAAACTAGTCTGAAACTTTACTTACACATAAAGTTCATATTTTCCAATCGTATGTTGCCTCTTTGTCCCTTCCATGAGCATTTCATTCCTAGTTCATTTGTAAAAATGTTCTTGAACATGCGTCCATGATGATCCTTGGGACCAGAACCCCCAATTCCATTGAAATACAACTTCTATAAAAATATCAAAATAGGATTCTAATTAGCAATGAAGAACATGCAGCGTTTAATTAATTTAAGTAAAATGTAAGTCTGTGGAATTTTCTCTTCCCTTTAGGACTGAATATACAATACATCTTCGCCATACGCCAATTAAATCCCCTAGGAACTATGGATAAACTATTATACAATTTGAACGAATAAATTCCTTTTTGGCGGTTGCTGGGTATCAGCACGAATCTAAAATGGCGGCCAAATTAACAGTACAATTAGTTTATTTATGTAATGAACATTCCAGAGTCATGTGTCAAAGATGTCTACAGAGCCTTCAAGCACAAGAACTCTCAACAACTCCATAGTTTATTTTTATTTGGCTAATGTATGCTACATTTATTTGTTCTGAAATAAATATTACTTCTTTTCTGGACTATTTTTTGTTAAATACCCAAATATTCGGAATGTGAGCAAAATGCTCACGAGCGATAAACCGCGTTTGAATGTGGGTAGCGTCAAATGGAGGGTTAAAAAGAGTAAAACATAAGTAAACAGTACGAGGAAGGAGCTCTGGTCTCATAGAAATTTAATAGGTATGTGCCAATATGCTAGAAAGAAACAAGTAGATATATTTGGTAGGGATATGAGTATACCATCGCTTGGTTCAACTGGAGAACATAAACTTGCTCTCACCTGTGAAGGATGTGGTGAGTGGGTGTCTTCCGAGGGATAAACCTAGCATTGCCCACTAATTATCAGTAATACATACATACTTAGTAATTCCCTAAATGACCAATAAACGTTTCGAAAATACATTGATATCTTCACAGTATAGCGAAAAAAGGATTTTGATTTAATAGAAAAACTGCAATTGACGAAAAATTGAGAAAAACCGTTTTTTTATGCAGGTAAATCTCGGGATTATCCGAAGTGTCTACTATCTATAACTTCTATTAAACACAGCGGACATCCGTACACCGCCTCTGTCATCCTTCCTCGTACTGTGCTTATATAAAGTTAAAATGAAAGGAAAAACATACTTGTCCAAAAAGGCAACAATATTCCTAATAAACTGTAATAACATGTTTTTATTTTTACGCACATATTTCTAAAATGCCTTGCATCAGAAACAATATCCTTCACGGCTACTCAACTTTTAAACTATACAATATGTTTAATAATTAATAGATTTTTTATAATTTATTTACATAAATGAATGAAAAAAAGTTTGAACTCACTGTATTTATGAAAGCAGAAACCCAAGTAACACTTATTGAATTAAATTCCTATGTGTACAAGTAATACAAATTTCTAATATATAGTCTATGTTAGCTACAAAAAAACTTTTTCTCCAATAGAATGAAATTCGACAACCAAATTAATTGGAAGACTTTATCTTTGATGTGGTTATGCAGACGCAGTGAAATTTAAGTTTAAACTTTCTTTCTTTAAAACTGAATAGATTTCAAAAAGTAGGAGTTTAAACAATCACTATACATTTAAATTATTAAGAAGATAAATTGAAATTACACTGTTTGACTCTATAAATAATATATGTACACTGCTCCAAGATATTAATGCTCTATTGAATAAAATCCAAATGTGAATGTTCATTTTTGTTTAATTTAAAAAAATGTAAGAAAATGCACAAGTATGTATTTGTTCTACAAGAGATCATCTCCTTAAAAAAAACTTCTAAATCCTTCCAAAAGTTTTTAGATAAAAATAAAGATTGCATGGTTTTAATTTCTTGGAGCACTTAAACTATGATCTACTCTAGAAATTTGGTACAAGTTCTTTGTCATTTATTTTATCTATGGAATGTTGGGATATTCCTCCTGAAAATAAGGAATGTCTTAGATTTTTACTACCATACAGTGAACTATCCTGTAACAAGACTTCAATTTTTCAAAATTAACCTTAAATCTGGTACCACCTTAAGAGTAACTCATTTTCAAAATATGACAGTTGTTATTAATATTTAGACTGGAATAATTGCTGTTCAGTAATGGTATTGATGATTTATTGCCAGGTAAGTTGACAAAAATATGATGAAAACTTATTTTAAATTGGCATTTTCAGTTATTTCATATTTACAGGTTAAGTCTGTAATATCATAGTTTAGACACCTTTAATTCAACCAGGAAGAATAAATTAAATTAAATGAATTAGAAAAGCAAGAAATATAGTAGGACTTGCTGGGTGAAGACTGAATCAAAAACAATACCATTTAAATACACAAGATGAAAATGATGTTCCAATACAAAATCAAGCTATCAATAAGGAAATGTTGGTAGAATTTCCCATCATCAATAAGCCCAATCAAACATAAAAGTATGTTGGCGAAGTTGTGGACGTAATGAAAGATGACAATCTGTTTACAACCAGTAGAAATGAACAAAACTATATTTTTTTATCCAAATAAAAGGAGAGGTGCAAAGATTATTTTAGGTGGTAAAGTAGCTGTTTCCATTTAAATCTATGATTTTATCACTTGGAATTTGAATATGACCTACCTTATAAAGAAATTTAAGTATCTACTGTTCTTGTTATTGGCACTGTTTCAGAATCTAAAAGCTCATCATCAGCAGATAACAATACATCACTTTCATAATCTATATTTCTTCTCCTTGTAAGAGAACGATATTTAACATGCATTCTACGTAAAAGACTATCACTATATCTTCTTCTCTTTGCTGGATCTTTATACATCAAGAAATTATCAGTGACCCAAAACATTAACATCTAAAAGAAAATTAAAAAAAACATACTTGCTGCACTTGAGTTATTGAGTACTTACATTTATAAAGAATGGTATAATTACCGTAACGAAAGCTACTTCAACTTTTTGGTTTGGTATTGGAGACAAAATGAAATCTTTTACATTATCCCAAAAATCTAATTGCATGAACAAAGTTATTGATACTTTAACAATTATCATGAGGCAAATATACAGACAACATTGTGTCATCCAAGCATTTGCAGATGGTGGTTTACCTAAAATAAGTTATATTCCAGTATTTCAAATATTAGGGCCTGTTCCAACTGCAATCAGAAACTATCAGAGAATAGTCGACCATTGCAATCAGTGCTAGGAATTATGCGAAAGTAAACTCGTTGTTTGCTATGACTAGTTATTCTCTGATCGTCTCTGATTGCGGTTGGAACAGATTATTTAATTCATTTGATTACCATATTCACCAAAATTGATATACTCCCAATCTTTCTTCCTAGCTAAGTACTGACTAAGTCTAATGCCAATAAATAACATTAATAAACCTATTGAGGAGTCTAACAGAAAATTTATTAAGTACCTAAAATATATAAATATTAAAATCCTGTATTAAAAGTAAGGTTTTTAATTTACCAAGTACAAGGATCTCCTGTATACTGTCCTGCTAGCCAAACATTTGCTAAATGTATAGCCACTGAACCCATTCCTTGTTTTGAAGTATCATAAAACCAAATAAGCCATGATCTTCGTTCAGATCTTGGTTCACAAAACCTTTTTGCTAAAATGTACAAAAAATGTAATTCATTTTTGAACTACCATACGAACCTTACCGATAAGACAAGTAAATGCCAAACTAGCTAAAAGTATTTGTAAGAACCATCCAAACATATCAGTTAGGGCATTTTTGGAGCAATGTAGACTAGTAGGTGATGTTATGGCAGAGTTTGTCATTAAATCTGTCGAATTCATTTTGGTGTGATGATCTAATTATATGATAATCAGGATACTGAAAAGTGGTTTATACTATTTTTTGGTTAAAGGGAAAATTTCTCTTTTTGAACTTTGATTTGTAACTTTTAAGTACTAAACATGTACCAACTACCAACACCAAAACAGCTGGAGCTGTGACAGTGACAGATTGAGAAGACGGACGAGACACTCGTTGGGATTAGTGATGGTAAGACCCGGCTCATTTTGGTGACCCGGGTCTTCCAGATCAATCATTAAAATGACCCGTTCTTGAAGATTCGTTCATATGACCTTGTTTATTTGTTCCATCGTTTCATGATGTGAATGAAATGAACGGCAGATTTATTATGCAGATTTTCATATTCATTTATTTATTAAACTTCACGTCTGCTTATGAACCTTCATTAGAGTGGATGAATGATGAATGACTGAATTTGTAAATAACAATCCAAAAATTGAAATAGTTTGTATTTTTTGTCAAATTAAAACATAAATGTACTACAACAGCGGTGGCTTGGTTCAGTTCATTCGAACGACAGGGTCACAGAACGTGATTGAAACAATCACGGGTCTTGGAACTGATTCGATCTTTGAGAACGGGTCGTTCGAGACCTTCCCATCCCTAGTTGGGATCTTCTTTTTTAGATTTTTCTGGCAGCATTTACTAATAATGTATTTAACACAGTCCTTGAATATAATATTAATAAATAAAAAGCGTAACTGTTAGCTATAAAGAGCTGTAAGATAAGAAAAATACTGAATAATGTTTGAGGTGATATGTTTAAAAATTCGGAGACTGTGTAAATAACACCAAAGTGAATAGATGGTTTTGTTGATCATCCATTCTAACTGGAGGGAGAGAAATATTGTCAAGATCAAGACGTTTTCTTCTACAATTAGAGTGGGTAAATTACCCCATAGGGTATAGCTCAAAAAAGTAAGAGGAATAATTCCAATTCTGTCATTCTGAAAAAAAAGTCGAAAAAGTGGGGTTATATTGCTGCTATTTCTCTTAATGCACATTTTCACATTGTATATTACTTATAAATACAAGTACATATGAATATTTTTTTTATGTATTAAAGATGCCAATTATAAAAAAAGTAATTACAAAAAATCCAGGGCACAGACCTATTTTAAGTAAGTCAAAAATATTATATTTACAAAAAATCTCATGAAACTTTTTTAGCTGATTTTGATAATGCGAAAGTTAAACCAGAATGTGTATACACATTGGAAGCCCGGTTATACGAAACAAAACTGAAGGAAAAATTGGTGGCCGTTACTTCAGACAAACTTTTGTACTGTGGAGAAATAGAAGATGATGACCTGTACCAAAATTTTGTTGTAGTCCACAGAAAAGATTCAAACCAGGTTTGAACAGATTTACTGATACATTACTTAACACTGCAAATTATCAATGTTTTAGATTAAGTTGTTTCAAGTTGATCATGTTACTGTTAGAGCAAAATTCAGTAAAAAAAGAGAATTTGAAATATCTCCCAGAAAAGATAATGCTGCAGCTGAACTAAATAAACAATTCGGTTCTAAAAAAGCCAAGAGAGTTACAGAACAACGAGAAAGACTTACAATGAACATAGATGCTGTTAAACAACAGTTAGAGCAAACTGTAGCAAGTAAGTTCATGAATAAGTTCACACCAGTGAGTTCTTTTATTATTCAAATAGTCAGGTCGTGGCTGTATACGTATGTATGTTAAGGCCAATGCATGCAATGTAGCATGTAGCTATTTATTATTGGTTTTTGAATGTCAGTTTTAGTGTGTTTCTCTTTATATTTAATAACAAATATACTCACATTCATTAAACAACAATGTCTATGATGACCCATAATATAGATTACAATAACCAAGCATTATCATGGAGGATATTACCACTTAAAAAGAGTTTAGACACAAAAAATACAGAATTAGCAACTGGTGAAACTTTAACTATACAATTTACGGACCCAGGGCATTTATCAGATATAGGAAATGCTAATTATCAAATTTTACAAAATGAACCTAAATATCCAACTCAATGTAATATGCAAGTTCTTCAGCAATCTTATATCCAGGAACCTCCGCCTAAACCTTTAACCAGGATTCTTGAAGAAGTTCAAATTCCTCAAAATAAAGAAGTAAAACCTAAGAAGAAAATTAATCGCATACCTATTGATGGCACACTTTATCATAGTCAACAGTTGGGCCTAAAAGTACCTCCTAAAAAAACCCTAGGCACTAGGGGTAGGATAATAGAATCACAAGCAAGAGAAGTTATACATAATGTTTTCAAATTCATGAGAGATGAAGCTCAAAATGGAATTAAAATTCCAATTTCAAACTACAGAGAAAGAGTTTTAAGAGCTACTGGTATTTCAAAATGTACATGTTCGGAAAGTAATCCGGATCTCGATCACTTACATTCGGAAACTGAACGAAATGAACAGATCATACTCATATGATTGGATCCTTTCTACCCTAGTATACCGGTGGGTAAATGCGATCAGCTGACGGGTTGTTTCCTTGTTTTGTTTTCTTTAACCTTAAAAGTTATGTTAACTGCGTAGTTGACAGGTTTTGAAGTTTGCGAGTTTTGCACTTTTCAGCTTTTTTATAAAAAAATAACTAGTTGGCTTCAAACTTTAGTGTTGGTTGGTTGTTATTATTATTTAGCGTGAACGATGAGTGAAAAACAAGTTAGGATATCTCAAATCAGCTGTAATCAAAGAGGGGAAATTGAATTTCCTGTAAAACAATATGGAATACGAATATTTACCAAAATCAGTGTATCTAGGTATAACACTCTCAAAGTAATTGGTAATAGATTTTCACCTTTTTGATTAATTCAATGCATATATCAATAAATATTCCTCCTCGTCTTCCTCATCCTCCTCAAAAATAATAGTTTGGACGTATTGTATAAAAAACCTGTCCATGTTTGTAAGTCGCTGATAACTGCTTAAAAATAATTATTGAACAATTAAAATCTTTTATACAACTGAATAAAGGGTCTCTGAAAAAGGTCTATAAACACAGAAAAACTACAAAGATATAAACATAAAAAATATATCCACGAAACTTTTAAGGTGTATTCTTTGCTTTTAATAATAAAAGGTTTGCAGGTTAAGTTTGACATTTCCACAAACAGAACGCGTCGTTCGGAAACTCTGATCAAAATCTCGTTCATGGTTAGGATCTGCAATCAGCTAATAGGTGATCTATCTGATCCAGGATTACCGTTTCCGAAAAGCCCTATTTTATACATCTATCTTACAAAAATTAAATAAAATAAAATCACAATATACAAAATTGACTTGTTCAACATTTAAGTGTCTTACTGTACAAGAAAAGCATACCATACAACAAATTTATTTTCACACTGTTTTTGTCTTGCTGCTTATACTCTATTCAAATTTCATCGATTCATTGTCTGCCAGTTCAGTGAAATTTGGTTCAGTCCAATAAAACTTTCTTCATTACTTTGAATTCCAAGAGCTCCAAGGCCTTCCTTAACATTGTTGTTAACTTTCAATAGAATAATCTTGTATATGGTTTGCTGATCTCATGATTCAGTAATATCCCTCAAGATGCTGTAACACAAAACCTGGGGGTTATTTTCGATTCACGTTTGAATTTTATTGAACATAATATTGAGACTAAAGCAGCAGAGGCATTTAGGTTTTATGGTTTCATTGTGAGGAACTGTCGAGGTTTTCAAAATATTGCTGTATTAAAAACACTCTACTTCTCCTTTTATTTGTTCCAAAATGGTATATTGTTCAATTATTTGGTATCCTTTCTATAATAATCATATTACCAGAGCAGATTCTGTACAGAGGAAGTTTCTAAAATATTTAGATTTCAAAGTGAGCAGATCTTATCCATCAAGAGAAGTAGATTATTATCGACAAATTTAATTTATTATTATGGACAAATTAATAATAATAATTTATTTCAAAATATGTTTACAGATATACAATATAACTGACCACACATAATGAAATGACGTCTCCCATACAATTTTTTAGGATAAATGATGATTTAAGTAATCATTTATATTATAAGGTTCCAACTGAACCAAGAACTCTTTTACTTTTTTTTTAAATATATTAATCGATTGTGAGTTTTTGATATGTCGCGGAAATTTATTAAATAATTTTATTGACATATAATGAGATTTTTCAGTGACCATTAACCTGCGATGTGGATAATACAATTCCTGTTTTCTCGAGTTGTAATTGTGTGACATTACACTATTGGTAAAATTAATATCTTTGTTTTTATAAAAATACATTAAACATTCAAAAATATATAAACCATACATGGTTAAAATGTTGTTAGATTTAAATACAGTTCTGCATGTGTCTTTATATTTCATTTTAAAATTGAAAGTCTAGGTTTTCGTAGAGTGCTATCATCCTTATCTCTTTTATATAAGATTTTTTATGGTGTAATTATGTGTCCAGAGATTCTAAATAAGATCAGTCTTAATGTGCCTAATTACAATACTAGTAGACAACATTTACTTTTTTATTGTGAAGGATCTAGAACTAATATTTTATTTAACTCACCAGTGAATATTATGTGTAGTCATTTTAACCATTTATGTAGTTCGTGTGACAAGTTTAGTCTGAATTTTTATTAAGAAGATGGCTCATTTGGACTTCTATTTTATTTTGTTATTGTAATTATATTTTATTATTTTTGTATTTTTAGCTTCTTATATACCTATACTTTTATTTGTTTAATTGCAAATTTCAATTGTATTATATCGTATGCTCTGTAAAGAGATTTATATCAGTTGGGCATTATTATTATTATTAAAACAACAAAAACAGGTGCAATATTATGAATTAGTGTAGCACACTTAAGTACATATTAAAAGACAATGTATTGTTTGTATTATAATGGTTTATTCATTTTTCATTAGGTGTGAAAGTGGATAACGTGGAACAAGTATCAGAAAATGATAGTATCTACAGACCAAAAATAAACAGAGACGCTTCTACACCTGATGGTGTTTACAATTTAGAAGATTTGGTAGAAGCTTACATTTTAGACACTTTGGCAGTAGAAGCAAGTAAAATAATAGAAGCTGGAAGTGCAGATGAATTCGGGTATGTAATTTGGTTCATTTTAAACACTTCAATTTTAAATTTTATACTTTTAGATTATGCAAATTTGCCACAACGAATATGAACAAAGTATTAACATCAAATTTCTCAGAAGAAGAAAAAATCCGCAGTCTCACTATATTCTTGTATTTACATTATTTGATAAAATTTATGCAAACGCCAATGAAAAATATAACGAAAAAATTCGTAGTGTGTGATAAATCTATCGATATAAATAACCACATATTGAAAATATTCTCGGAAATGGGAACTAGTGGAAGGTATTTGAGTAAATTTTTAACTTTAAGAAAAATTGTTTTTAATTTTAATTATTCTTGTAGAACGCGTCCGTTGCACATGAAAGACAAAGCTTTATGCTACACAATGATATTAGCCGCCAAAGCTATGGAATTCGAAGTAGATGTTGAACTACTTTCTAAAGATCTTAAAATTGGTATGAAGAAAGTAGTTGAAGTTGCCAGAATTTTAGCATTTAACATGAAAGCTAACAACAAAAATGTTGTACAGCTAAAATTACCCTTACCTGCACCAGTGACATACACTCCAAAGAGGGGTAGAAGATAGTGTAATAAGATTTATTAAAATATCAGTAGAAAGCTGGTAACTGTTTTATTTTATAACAGAAATCCTATTAGAATTATGACAAATTAAAAAAAAAATTGTTAATTTTTACAATTTGTTTATATATTTTTATATTTAATTCGTGTTGAGGTTAATAATTTTATACATGCATAATGTGAAGGGCAGTTTCGATAAAATAATGGTTTGAATTGAAACCATAACAATGGTTGTTCAAAATGTACCGGGTGTGTCAATAAAAATGGCTATCGGTCATATCTCGGAAACTGTTCGTAGTACAGCTTCAGGACAAAAATTATTATGATAAATTTGGCCTTGATAAAAACAATGACACTATGTTAAAACTTGTAGGTCCACTGCTAGAGGGATTAAATACTAAAAATTCAAAAAGCAAAATTTGTCTTTTTTGCAAAGAAATTATTATTTTTATATCTTTACAATCAATTATTTGGCATAGTTCCTATAATAGGAATTCTGACCAACAGATACATTATCTGTTTTTAATACTGTACATAGATTTAGTTGTAAAATAAACTCGTTGTCAAAATTGACGCAACACTTATTTTAATTTAGAATAACTCTTAATTTTCAACCGATTAAAATGATTTTTTGGCACATTGTAGAAAATTCGTTAAAATTATCCCAAGTATTTTGAATTTAAAAAAAATAAATATTGTTTCATTCCTCCCGGTATTTTTACAAAAATTCAAAATGCTTATGATAATTTCAATAAATTTCCTACAATGTGCCGAAAAAATAATTTTAATCGGTTGAAAATTGAAAAATTTCTTCTAAATCAAGAATAAGAAAAATTCTAAGTGCTGCGTTAATTTTGTCCATGAGTTTAGCTTAGTGTTAATCTAAATAAAAGTTTTTTTTTTAAATATCGTTTGATTTACTGTTTTTATTGTGTAATCTATATTATATATAAAAGAGAAAGGCCGATTTCAATGAAACTTTCAGTCAATCTTCAGATTACAAGGAATGTGTCGTAAAGACGATCTGGAATACAAGTGCTAAATTATTGCAAGAAAAATATAATGAAAATTCTACACCTGTATAATTTTTAACCAATCAAAACGTGTTTTTTTTGACAGATCACCATGGCAACGGATGAATTTTAGTGGAAATTTTCTCCTCGTGGGTACCCAACAGCGAATTGTACTGGAAATTTTTTTCACGTTTATAATGTCAGAATATTTTTTTACAGTCTGGTTTTTATTTGCTAATGTCAAGTCAATTTTTCTGCCGTATGACATGCGTCACCGTCAAATTTCAACATCGCCAACAACGATTAGTCCACTCGGGAACAACTGTGAATAACGAATCGCCGCAACGTGAAAATCACAACGGGAACAACAGAATTTATAAATGCAGCTTTAACCAACAAATACAATGGAAACAACAAACTTTGAGTAATAGGCAATCCAGTGAGACAGAATAAAGCCCGGCCTAGCGGGCTGGGTACGCTAGTACTAAATAAAAATATAAAAGTTACGAAAATAATACAAAAAGAACAATGGTTCATTTGATGAGAAAATAGTTTATTGTTCAACGAGTGACGAAAGTTACTTTCGACGAGTTCAACACTATACATTTTCTATGACCTCAGAACAAAATTTAAATAATGCAAAAAATCTTTATTGAATTTTACAACACAATTCTATAAATTCTTATTTATTGATAATGTTGTTCTTAACATCGACCATACAGTCAATGCCTTCAAAGTTTCCGACATTTTGCAAAATATGCAAGCATCACAGTTTCCGATAACGAATGTACTTGGTTATCAGCTCTCCATTCCATGAATTTATTATAAATTTCTGTACGTATACCTTTATTTTTTATTTTTCGGGTAACAAGTCCACAGAGGTTTTGCTCCGCTTGATTTCTTATCTCTGGTGGAGTATTTGGAAGATCCAAGTCACTTTCTGAATCAGAATACATAGCGAAATCACGACAAACACAAACTGAGGTGATTCAATACTGACACTGGTACAGTGACAGCAGGTAACTAGAAATTAGTGAAATTCTTTTCGTCTCCATGGACGAAAGTTAACGTTATGGGATTTTTTATCATTCGTTACGAACATTTTCTTTTTATAGCGGGTCATAGAAAAAATACTTTTTCTTCCTTTCTTTCCAATTACTCTACCCTTATGCCCATTTGCACCGTTTACTTTAAGACAGTCTTAAAATAAAGTAATCTTAAAAAGACTAGTTTGCGTTGCATCGCTCTCTAAGTATTCCTTAAACTAGTTAAGGTGCACTTAATATTAAGTTTGCGATTGGGCCGACTTAGTTTAAATCGCGGTTGACAGCTGATTTATTCTGAAAACTTTTCTTTATGGATAACATTTTCAAAGTTCATTCCTCGATATCCTCAAAATAATAGACTTCGACTTCCCGAGATGGTTTCCACTCGATTTGATCATTTCAACGACAATGGAATTTGCATTATATCAAAGATTTCGAGAGACAATGCAATGCTGTTTATGGGTTTCAGGATTGTCACCTATATATATAAACTTAATTTTTCAGATATAAACCATGTTTTATGCAATATATATTGTACCCGAATGATGAGATGAAAAGCTCGTTTTAATTTATAGGGTGTTTTGTTTATGGGTTTCAGGATTGATAGAGGAAGCTCTGAAATTTTTAAATGATTTTCAAGAAAAAGATTACTTACAAGACCAAATGATCAACCATTATTACAACTATTAAGTATCCACAGGTTAACCGTTCACATTTGACACGGGTGAAAGCTAAGCTGTCACTTGATAAAAAGCCAAATCTGAAAAATCACTAATAAGTTACCTACTAGATTTTGTCAGTGTTGCCATAGTTCTTTACTAAGTACCTAAAGCTTAAGCTGCAGCGGTACAACAATCTAGTGCTTCTTATATCTTTTTTCGTTATTGACCAATAACATTATTTAGGCAAGATATTCAATACACTCTAAACTACATTCCCAAGAATAAAGGAAATAACAAAAATAGTCAGACCTCTATTATAAGTAGGGGCTGAAACTGCATTCACTGGTCCTGTACCAGCATTTGGAATATCAAAAACTTTTGCAGGTGGTTGTTCATCTCGGTGGATTCAAACTAAACATCAGACGTACTAGAGCCACGTGCCAAAGCAAGAACACAGCATACTCCTAGTCAAAAAACCCCCGGTGTCTCTGAAATTATAAATATTAAACCTCACTCAACAGAGGCCAGAACAGGAGAGTGACAGGATACTCACCGGTCACATGTACCATAAGGAATCATACATACCATTAATTGGCATATATAGGGATGAACCTATCTGTCGGTTGTGCATTGAAGAGGAGGAAACATAATCAACGAATGTGAAGTAGTCTCTCATTCGAGATATCGACTCCTAGGACTAGAGTGAAAAGACTAATGTTGGGCCTAATAAGGTCTCTCCACATAAACGGTACAACCTAGAGCACCAAAAGCCCAAAGGCTGAGGTGCCGAGGATTCGAAGCCTCTGACTGGTGGTACCGAACTAATCAATCAATTCTTGACATCACTCCAATATTGAGCGATTTCGTAACATTAACTAGCAAGCAACCCATCAACCTGTCTGAATGTGCTTTTGCAGATGACGTTATGATTTGTGCACCGAGCGAAGATGACCTCCAAAAAAACTTACAAATATGGGAAAGAGAACTCAGTAAAAGAAATCTAAAAGTAAATGTACAGAAGACAAAAGTCATGACTACCGGAATAACAAACACAGAAATTGACATAAGGCTACAAAATGAAAAAAGTGGACAAACAATCTTGGTATTAAGATCGACAGAAATGGAAGCGAAGATGAAGAATGGAATGAAAGGATCACTAATGCCTCAAAACTCTATCATTCCTTGTCTAGAGCAATCATTGGTAAAAAAGAAATAAGTAGGAATACGAAAATGACAGTGTTCAAGACAGTATATCGACCAATTCTCACTTATGGAAGTGAAAGCTGGATACTGACGCAGAAATCGAAGAGTACAATACAAGCAATGGAGATGAGATACTTGCGCAGGGTTAAGGGAATAACACGGAGAGACAGAGTTAGGAATGAGGACGTTAGAAGTGAACTTGAAATTGAATCGATTCTTGACTTGCTAGACAACCAAAAACTTAAATGGTTTGGTCATTTAGTAAGAATGAACAACAGGCCAGTAAAAGATGTTTGGGAAGCGCGAGCAACTACAAAAAAGGAAAAGAGGATGAAGGCCAAAGAAAACTTGGACCCAAGTGGTTGCTGAAATATTGGAAAATAGAGGGAAAAGTTGGGAAGAAGCCAAAAAGATGGCAAAAAACAAGAAACAATGGAGCAATTTTATATATGGAAAGGAGAAATAGATTTCCACCCTTACACCTTCGGGGATAAAAAGTGTTTAGATTATATATATATATATATATATATATATATATATATATATATATATATATATATATATATACATATATATAACTAGCAAAGTAGTTAGCGAATACTTTACTACTCCTCGTTACGTTATCTGAGAGTCGCCCTGAGATAAACAAGCGTTTTCTGCACAACACGTGGTTCTTAATAGTTATTTGATTTTGCTTCAGTGCTTTTTTTCGACATCGTTTCAATTGCTTAGGTATTTTATATTATGTGGCTTTATTATAAAAAGGATCATTAAATAAATAGAAAACAACCAAATTACAAATCTAAAACCTAACCAAATAATAGAAGAGTTTTATATAAGGTCAATGTAGCCAACACAACAAAATAAAATGTCAAAATGACATATCAAATCGGGGTCACTGAAAGGGGTCACCTATATTAACTTAATTTTTCAGATATAAACCATGTTTTATGCAATATATATTGTACCCGAATGATGAGATGAAAAGCTCGTTTTAATTTAGGGTGTTTTGCTTTCTAATGTTCACCACAAATGTCACCCCTAGGCTTTTTCAATACCTTTTCCATTCACCCTTCCCCTTGAAGATTCTTTAAGGTGAAGGGTGTATTGAATGATTATTTTTCCTTCACCTTTTTGAAAATGTAAGAGCAGCGAGTTTCGTAGTTTGCGAAGTATTATAATACGCCTAGGCGTATTATAATAAGACTGATTTTACCATAAACCTGCGTCATATATACAAACGGATAAAGTTTATAAAAATAAAACCACGCTATGACGCCAATGTTATGATGTTGACTTTGACAGTTAACCTACATTTGCGATAAGCCTTAATAAGCAAAATTCCCTAACTTAAAACGAGCTTTTTATCTTTTGGGTACAATATATTATATAAAACATTAATTAAGTATCTCTGAAAGAAACAAAAAGTAAGTTAAATGATGAACCCTTTCAGTGCGACTCCCATTTCTTAAGTCATTTCGATAATTTTAGTTTATTGTGTTGGCTATATTGACCTTATATATAAATCTTCTATTGTTTCTGTCAACTTGTCTGCATCTCTCCGCTAACTCCAAACCATGGAGCTCCAAACTGTTAACAGCTTCACGTCATCTGCTGAGGACTGACGAACGGACCCATTCTAATAGAAGAGGCAACAAAATAAAGTGAATAACATATGGAATGGGGGCATAGAAAGCACCAACATTTTAATTAATTCAATTTTCTTTTTGGTTGTATTCAATGTTTTAGTTTAGGGAATTTTACTATTCAGAGTTTACAACAACTGTCAAAATAAGCATTATTGGTTTTTTTATTTGATACATTTTATGTATTTTACAGAAAATGATATGTCAACGAGAATACCGGAAAACCGACTCTGCGTTTGAAGGACAAAAATTATCTACATGCAAATTTACTATGTGTTAATTACTTTTCCAACCATTACCGCAAACCATTATTGGTTTTAATGTTTTATGTGGCACATATAAGTATAGACAATGTTGCAACACAAACGAAACGTTGTTTGCATATAAATGAAAGTTAATACTGTATATGAAAACAATGAGAATTATTTAGGGGACATTTTTGGCGTATATAATCGTAACTAAAAATGATTGTATGGATAATTTATACATGGAGTACCTATCTACACGAAAATACCTTCCTTATAATAAAATATTTACAATATAAAATCAAAAATCAAAATTTTTTGTTGAATAGAAGTTAAAGAAATCCGCCATTTTTTGTCCATCCTAGTTTACAATAAAAATAATAGAATCAATTTTCTTTTTGTTTCTACCTCGTATCTACTCCACCACTGAGCTTTTCCTTATTACCGATAAAATTTTGAAGCAGTAATGACACAGATTGGTCGCACCGTCTCTGTTCACTAGGTCCTAGCGGCGCAAAATCAATATAACGACGCCCGATGTCGTCGTCGTCGTGACGGTTCCCGGTCAAGCATGTGCTTTTGGCGTCGAATCTTGAACGTCAGTGTACCTGTGTAAATCGTCGGTAAGATACAAAACATCATCTTCGAGGAGTGAAGAGCGCTTCCTCGTGTACGGTCGCGCCGGAAAAAAGCGATGCCCATCCAGGACCATGACGCCTTCTCCTCCACTGCCTCCAATGGTCCAGAAAGACTTGGAGGACGTCGGGAAGTGGCTGGAATCCAATCCGGAAGCATTCGAAAGGTGGGTGAATGTGTTCAGATCAGTTTTTTTATTAATGACAGGCATATTATTATCAAATATGTGGAATTTTAATGTATCCTATTTAATTTTTTATTAATAAAATCCTTATATTGTGCATTATTTCCAATTATTTTCAAAATTTTAACAAAGAAGGTCCATTGTTTTCAATTCTCTTATGTTTATTTCGCTTCAAGGGTACCACAAGGATCTGTATTTGGACTCAGTACATTTTATTGTTAAGTAATGTGATTCTGTTCTGTTCAAATTTTTATTTGATACAGGTGGATGTCATAAACATACAGAAATGATCTTTAACGATTTGGACCTACCTCCTCTATATCTTTTAGGTACTTTTCAAGCAAAAAGGAGAACACTATTTCTCCAAATTCATTGCGACAATGTTGCTATTCTAATTTAAAATAATCTAACTTAAATTTACGCTTGCCACTGTCGAATATTGACATATGCCAATCGAACTGGGCTAAAAAGTCTCTAACGTAATTGATTAGACTAAATTACTTAATGCATTCAGGTGAAATTATTCATTCAGGTGAAATTATTTATTATTTTATGAACACATATGAATAAATTTTTTGTCCACTTTTATTGCATTTTTTACCGAAATTATACATATGAAATTCATTAAAGTAAAATCCTTTTTATATGTGTATCTACGAGAGCTATACTATGAAAAGGACACCGGCAAAGCTCATTAAACAAATCTCTCTAATAAGATTACTTTATTCAACTTTTTGCAAGTAAGTTCTCAATATTGACATCAAAATTTGTTATTATTTTTGCAGTAAAACTTGAAAAATGATGTTTACGATTTTTTTAACATTTTTAGTCCTTTTTCCATTTTACTATATCCTTTTTAATGGACCACAAAAAAATTCGAGTCCTACCAATCTCTGTAATTTTCACAAAAAAAGTAAATAATAGGTGGTTAATTTTTTCAAAAATTGTTTCATTTTACAAATAGTTCATTTCTTTTTATTAACCAACTTCTAGAAAAGAAGGTTCTCAATAATTCCAAGTGGAAAACAATGTGGAAAAGCCAGATTCTTATAAAATCCCGAAACACGTCGAATTTAAATTTTAAATTGACATTTTGCAACGTGAAATTGTGATTCCTACCTTCAACTGCCTTCGAGGCAGGTCCCCAATTTTTCAAATGAGAAAATTGGAAATGGAAATTAGATGCTAAAAGTGCTCACTGCAAATCGTCATCTAACTAAAGATGAAGTTTGCAACTTTCTGATTAGATGTTTTATGAGCCTATTACAATAAGGCCATTCGAATTTGAAAAACGGTTTTCACTGTCAAAATCAATATTTGACAGTTTACAGGTTATACGAGCTTGATGATTTTATATTATAATAAAGTAAAAGCATTCTGTTTTAGTACTTTCAAAGTTAAATTGATAGTTTTAGCCCTTACTCTGTGGAATAAGAAACAGACAATTCTCAAATAATTCAATAAAACATAACCTATTCTTCTCTTTACTTCTTTTATCACTATTATTATGATTTAAAAAAAGAAGATGACAGAATTGGGTTCCTATATCAAAACTTATGTAGCTATCTTCTCTTTTACATAATGTGCGTCACATCGTATATGGCGGATTATTTGAATCATCCAAAAGTTGAATTTTGAAATTAAAATAAAAACCCTTTGAGAATAAAAATATTAAAAATAATTGATTCCTCATTACTCTTTTGTCCACTACTAGCTATTAGCATTGAAGAAACATCATATTTTTGTTAAGTTTAACATCTCATTCGAGGCATTTTCTTTTTTAAAATAAAAAATTGAGCGAAAATAAGATTAACGTATTGAAATTATGTGCGCAATTAACGCTCCATTCAATCTATCTAATTTATCTTTCGAAGTATAATTCCTCGAATGAACTCGCCAGCTTCTTACAATAACAATTTAATTAAGTCTTTGAAAATTAATTCTCTTTTGCGGAGTCGGAAAAAGTTTTTCTTTTCCAATTATACCAGAAATAGTGCTTTGAACACACACAGTATTGTTTGTTTGGATCTTAGATGGTATTAATTATATCTTAAGTGGATTTCCAGAGGCTTATTCTTATCCCATCGGAATTAAAAGTTACACATTTTCGCAACTCTGAGAATTTTCCAATAGAGCATTTCCAAGTGACGTCATCTACCCGCGCCATATTATCCTAAACAGCTGATCACGGACAGCCTTCAGAAATATGGATGGAAATAGCATTTTTTTCTGATTTAAATATAAATCGAGAACAAAAGTTGATTGGTTTTGGTAAATTTGTTTACTAGTGTGTATTAGTTGGATACTATAATAATTTAAAAGTGTAAAAAGGCAATTGTTAGGATTGTTATCGTGTTGTATTGTTTGGTTTGAGGTTATATTAGAATTTAGTGTGAATGCTGTCCGGAGACAAACTCGTCACGATGAGGTATTTGGAAAAGGTCAATATAAAAGCACCGCTACCCAAGCGAAAAAAACACTCACCTTTTAACTGAATTCTCTCTGATTCTCTCTCTGTATTGTATCAAGTGTCACATCCGAAAGATATAGAAACGTTCACGCTAGCTGGAATATTACCCAGTCAGAAAATTAGTGCTTTAATGACTGCTGTACTATCCGACATGATGATAATCCTTTGCCTTCTATATCTTTTAACGATATTGATCTGGACACACTTTCCTATGGCGTGAATTTCCGCTTCAAAGATACCTGGGACTGGATTCTTGACAGAGGCAGTAGAACTTCCCGAGAGAACACATTGTGAGTTTTGAAAGATTTAATTCATGGAAGAAAACTTAAATGTAGAGGAATTTATTTCAGTGTGACAACCATAATAAAAAGACTGACATTTTGTATATATCTGACGTTTCTCAAAATAAAAATATTGTTTTTATTGTGTCACAACAACATATTTTGTCATATTTATATCTATTCTCTCAAGAAACTCTACTCCCTCAGTCAAGAATCCGGCTTTCAGAGTATTTAGTTTCTGGCCTGTATAGTGCATACTCCTCTCCCAGAACCTTTTATTGCTTTAGAGCCAACTGTATACCATTCTTCCCAAGTGGAGTAATGCTGTTGAAATCCCCATGCCCTCTTGTTACTGAATTCTGTATAGAATTTCTTTGAAAGGTTATACTTTTCATTTTCCACCACCATATGTAGAAAGGTGAAGTTAAGAACTACTTCCTTGGTAGTGGTAGAACATGTTTTCATTGCTCCTGTAATGCATATACAAGCTAGCCTTTGAATGATGGATAAGTTGTCTCTCATCGTCAATAGGCTAGTCCTACTACTACAAGTCTCACAATGGGAAAAGTGCTGGATAAAAGAGTTCGTTCTCATGTTCTCTTCTGCTAACTAAGGTAAGAGGAAAAAGGAGGAGACTGCAAATGTATTAAAATCCAAGGCAACCCCTGGAGAAACGTATAAGCAAGCTATTTCCTCTATAAAAATGGGAATTAACTTGGGGAACTATCCTGAGGTGAAACTCTCACCTGAACAGGTTAGGCAGGTTCAACGGGCCTTTACCAGAGAAATATAGAAATGTCCTACGGGGACTAGGCCGCAGTTCGCAGAAACCTACTTCCAAGAGGCTGGAGTGGTTGTGGTCTGCGCAAACCAGTCTTCGAGGACGTGGCTGGAGGGAAAGATCCCGCAACTGATGAAGCCCTGGGAGGGAGGGAGCCTTTAGAGTCGATGACTTAAAGGACCTGCTCAAAACTGCCATTACATTCATATTAAAACTAACCAATAGTGATGCAGTATTTTTGCAAAAGTCTAAACTTCCGTACAATAAAAACACATTGTATTAAAAAATAGTGTACACGTATTAGAAAGAGACGTTAACGTCATCTTAGTTCCAATTTCGACCTATAGTATCGCAAATATCTGCCGCTATAGCAGTTTCCAGGAGGGGATATTTATGAAATTTGAATAAGTATAGTATAGAATTGTTTTTATAAATTAAAATTCAAGAATGTTTTCAATATCAACTTTAACAACTTCATTATTGATGCCTTAAAGACCTCGTCGTTTGATTACAATATATAATTTTATTTCAGGTGGTTGAAGGAAGATGCTTCTCAAGATTTAAAACAACGTTTACAGAAAGTTCTTTTGCCGGAAACGGAGCACGATATAGCCAAAAATTCAAATATTTCTTCTGATATATTTCAACTTTGGTTAGCAGCATCTCCAGCAAACAATAATCAACATCTTCAAAATATCCGTCCTGACTACCACTATGAATCCTTGGAGGTAAGTTAACAAAGAGCGTAAATACTAATGACCAATAGATTAATTGTCTAAAGTGTTAAAAACAACCTCCATTTGAGATTTTCTGTACAGCTCTAGATAACTTTAACGCGGCAACCCGCTGACACACAATTTTTGACAGCTACGCTTGTGTAGTTGTTTTGTTTATTTTGAGTCGTCATATTAGTGAAAGATGCTGTTAGAGAAACCAGTGATTCATACAAAAGTGTTACAAAGGGATAATTATTATAGCTTTTTTATTTCTTTCATGCACAATTTCAGTCACCAAATTTATAATATCACTGTAGAGCTAGTGTGCTGATAGTTGATAGAATTTAATAAATAAATAGAATTTTTATTCACTTACTTTGTATCTTATTTAAATTTCAATCTATTCAGTATTAGATTGTCGATGTGGTAAAGCTTAAAGTTCCATAAAGGTTGTCTATTTTTAAAAATTCAATTTTGTGCGTCAATAAAATTGTTTTGAAAAATAATATTCATGAAATGCTGGAAAGCGGGAGAGATACTACTCGTACAATACAATGGAATTATCTCGGCGAAGAGGAAAATAAATTCGGTGCTTTTTGTGGAATTTGTTACAATAATAAGCCTCGAGGAAAAAGTTACACCAAAGGCGGAGGATAATTTCACATAGATTGTGGTGAAAAATTAAATGTATCTGTATTTTATAGTTGGATGATGATATTTTTTTTATCCACTTTATTTTCCAAATGAATCATTCATGCCCGATTGCACCACCTTGGCTTAACAACTTAGCCAGGTTTAAAAAATTAAGCTCGCTGCACTGTTATCTGAGCGAAGCTTAGATATATACAGGATTGTCCATCCATACGGTATTGCATATACGCAGGGGAGGAGGGGGCACATTCGGCCAAGAGGCACATTCAGCCATCCTATTTAAAATTTAAATTTTTCATACTTTCGCGCTGTTTCTATAAGGAAAGAATGATAAAAGCACTTCCGTTTTCTGTCATTATCATTTGAGCTAGTTAGCACGTGTGCTTAAAAATTACTAATGAAAATTGTGTTTTTGTGGTGAAAAGGTAAGTTTTTATTGTAATTTTGGTTCTATCGAAATCTTTATTTATATTACTTATATTTGTTTAAAAATTTGGCTCTAAATACGTTAATGTATACCTATAGTTTTCTTGTGGGTCTTTGTCTCATGTATAGGTTAGGTCTTATTGCCGAGCCAAATTTTATAAACCGAAAAATACAGTTGGGGCAGGTTCGGCCATCTCGATGGGGCAGGATCGGCAAGGGACCGAACGTGCCCCAGATAGTATGATAAAAATGAGTCATAGGAAAATGTTATTTCCAGATGGTGCGAAATTATAAACCAAAGACCAACAGAAAGGATTTAGATGAAAAAGTAATAACTTATGCTCTGCGACAAATTTTATCAAAAAATTTGGGCCAGCGAGAAGCATCCAGAATTTTTGGAATAAGTAGGACGACTTTACAGTCACGCATAAAAAATATTTAAAAAAAATGACTGCAGATGAGTATTTGGAGAAAGAAGATTATGGATATCCCAGGAGGATATGCTTGTCAAGTATATCACACAATGCGCAAACATTAATTATGGTTTGACTCGTGATCAACTGAGGGGATTGCATGTATCCAGATTAATGGTATTCTAATAAAAAAGCAGGAATTGACTGGTTGCATGGATTTATGAAGAGGCATAAATCTCTTCTATCTTCACGTAAGCCAGAAAACACCACCCTAGCTAGAGTAATTGGATTTAATAAGACCAGAGTGGAAGAATTTTTTCAAAATTATAGAAACGTTTTAGACAAGTACAAACGCACTTCCACCAGTGTATATATTTCCAAGGGTGCGAGATATACAAGATTATTTAGAAGACAGTCCAACTTCAAGTGTTGCGTTTGGAAATAAGTCTGGGTGGATGACAGGCGGCTTATTTGTTAAAACATTAGAACATGTTGTCAAGCATACTAAATGCAATAAAGAAAATAAAATACTGGTTTTATTGGACAATCACGAGTCGCATGTAACATTAGCAGCGATTTCGTGTGCCAGAGATAATGGTATTGTTTTCCTGTCATTCCCTCCCCACACATCTCACAAACTCCAGCCTCTAGATCTTGGGGTTTTTGGGCCATTTAAAAGTAGATATGCGGTGTCTTTTAATGACACCTGACCCTGGAAGAACCATTACTGTCAAGCTGATCCCAAAACTGATGAAACGTCCGTTTTTAGACTCATTTTCCCCAAGTAACATAACAAATTCTTTTATGAAACCAGGGATTTGGCCTCTTAATTCCTCAGAGTTTAGTGACACCGATTTTGATGCCACCTACGTCTATAATGAACCTGCACATTTAGTAACGAATCAGGGTGCGCATAATCATCAAATAGATAAGCCGTCTATACAAGCTGCCAGAGAAACTACACCAGTTAAGAAAGAAATTACACTAGTTGAAGGAGAAACTACACCAGATAAGGAAGAAACAATAAATACAAAAACAGAAGAAGCACATGTGATAAGAACTAACGTCATTACTCCTGAGGCTGTAAGACCTTTCCCAAAAGCACAGAAACCTAAAATTATTAGACGGCCTAGGGCCAACCAAGGAAAATCTAGGATCTACACAGAGACTTCGGAGAAAACTAGAATAGAAGAACTTGAGGAAGAGAAGAAGAAAAAACAAGCGAAAAAATCTGAAAGACAAGCACAAAAATCTGAAAAACAACCACAAAAATCTGCAAAACAAGTGAGAGGAAGGTGTAATGAAGACAAAAATAATGAAACTGAACTAAAAAAATTAAGCAAATTAAAAAGAAGATTTTTGATACTTCCAGCAGTGAATCCGATGTAGAAGATATTGAATATTGCAGTGAAACAGAGAGTAATCTTAGTCTGGAAACTTTTAAAGATGATGCTGGTAGTGTAATGTTAAACGACTATATTTTGGTTAAATTCGTATTAAAAAATACTGTTTTGCATTATGTAGGCCATGTGCAAAAAATTGTTTCAAGGGTTTCATTTGGGGTAAAATATTTTCGGAGAAGGGGAACAACTAATAAATTTGCCTTTCCCCAAGTGGAGGACGTAGAAATATGCAATAAGGAGAATATAATAGGAATTTAAAAAAAATATTCGACGTCAAGACCAGATTCAACCGTCACATTTTACTACAATGCAAAATAATTTTTTTTGCATAATTTTAAATATATTTTTTGGTTTCTGTTTTCAAGATTTTAAGGAATAATTTTAAGTTTTGTATTTTATTTGTTAAAAGATATTAAACTTTACATTTTCCATATACATACTTAACAAGATCACGTCATACGAGTTTGAAAAATTGTATTACTTTGTTTATAATGTTTTTTTTAAGTTAACAAAAAATGGAAAATTAGTCATTTCCAATTACGCCCTCTAGTGGTAGACATACAAATTTAAAATTAATTACCAGGTGTTCCTCTAGGCCACTTTTATTTTAATTTTTTTCCCGCAACTGCATTATAAACTGTGGTGTCACACTATAATAGTATATTATGCAATGAGCACAAAATGATGCCCATTTTGCAGCGAGTTGCATACTATACTTTTTCTATGACAACATATCATAACATAACATCATAATATACGATTTTGACTTTTGATCTACCTTCCATTCAAAAAAAAGGTTATAAGCGCGTTAATACATACGTTTCCGGTAATAAATTCAGTGTTGTTACCTTCGCTGCTTCTATTATATTCGGAGGTGTCAAATCTAAGTCAATATCACTATCAGTTTCCATTTTAATTAATAGTTTTTATAGAAAACAACTATGAAATTACTCGTTACCTACTAAAACTTTGACAGAAACGATCTGCTGACATTTCATCAATTTGTCGCTGGACGTCATAATTTTGTCTTGATTTTAGAGTGAACCTATACCTAACACGAAATATTCCATTTCGCATTTGTTGCTTAGCAACTTGCCTAGCAACCGATGCAAAAATGAAATTCTGTACAAAAAGTGCTTGTTTATGATTGAAGTTACGGTTATAAAATGAACATTTATCGAGGTTGTCGTAGAAAAACAATATTTTAGAATCCAGTAGTTAAACGTCAGATATAAAAATAGGATGTCAGTCTGATTTTTGAGTTGTCAAACTCTGAAAATAAAATTGCTCTACGAGTTTCCTTGCTTTTACTGAATCTTTCGAAACCCACAATTGGTGACCCCGAATAAAAAAGTGTTTTTTTCGAGTGCTCAAGTGCTTCAAGTGTTCAAGTGCTAAATCAAAATGCCGGACACTCCAACCCCAATGCTGGAGCGCATTTCCGTACATATTCCTCTTTTCTGGGCTACCGACCCAGAAATGTGGTTCGCGCAAATTGAAAGCCAGTTTACTATCGCTGGCATCACGAAAGACGAAACACGTTTCAGTTACGTCGCCGGAAATTTAGAGTCCAAGTACGCAATGGAAGTTCGTGATATAATTACACAACCACTAGCAACAAGAAAGTATCAAAAGCTGAAAGAAGAGCTAATAAAAAGACTCAGCGCATCCCAAGAGCAGAAAACACGACGTCTATTAGAACACGAAGAGGTAGGTGACAGAAAACCATCACAGTTTTTACGCCATCTGCAAAGTTTAGCAGGCTCAACAGAACCAGATCACATAGTTCGATCTATCTGGATTGGACGTCTTCCTACATCAATGCAGGTTATTTTAGCAACGCAGGTAAATGCTAACCTTTCTACCACTGCTGAACTCGCAGATCAAATAGCAGAAACAATATCTAGACCGCATGTATCTGAAGCAACCACATCCTCAAACCGAATCGAAGCCCTTTTTGAACAAATGTGTTCAAACATCTCCGCACTGACCAAAAAAAAAACGAACAGTATGCAGATACTCGACGTCGACGTAGTCGTTCGTTTCCTCGTAACAGAAGAAAAGAAACACGAGACGGTTTGTGTTGGTACCATGCCCGATTCGGACAAAACGCAAAAAGATGCGATAAACCTTGTAGTTTCAAGTCGGAAAACAGTCAGGGCAAGTCGTTAATGGCGGCTAACGATACTAGCCCGGGAGCACTCCGCCTTTTTGTCACAAATTTCGAATCAAAAGCAGCTTCTCTCATCGATACGGGAGCAGATCTCTGTGTGTATCCACGGACACGTATCCGAGGATCATGCATTAAATCTTCCTACGAACTTTTCGCAGCAAACAATACAGTAATTACAACCTTCGGTTTTTTTAACATTAACCCTTGATTTTGGATTACGTCGCCATTTCACTTGGCGTTTTGTTATTGCTGATGTATCTAAACCAATAATCGGTGTAGATTTTTTGGAACATTTTAATCTTCTAGTGGATATTCGCAACCGACGGTTAGTAGATAATACAACTTCACTTTCCGCTAGTGCGAAGACAGTGACGAGTTCAGTTCCGCAAATTAATGCAGTAGTAGGAGCATCAAAATACCATGAACTACTCTCCCTTTTCCCAGAAATCACCCGCCCTGCTGGTAGCACTGTAGAAACAAAACACTCTACGCTTCATCACATCAAAACAACTCCTGGTCAGCCGATTTCAAGTAGACCAAGACTACTTGCTCCTGATAAACTCAAAATTGCCAAACATGAGTTTAAAACCATGATACAGTTGGGACTAGCACGACCATCATCAAGCAGCTGGGCATCACCTTTACATATGGTGCCCAAGAAAAACCTGGAGTGGCGACCTTGCGGTGATTATCGCTCTTTAAATGCTAGGACAATACCCGACCAGTACCCAATTCCGCACATAGAGGACTTTGCCCAATCATTGAGCGGTAAGTGCATTTTCTCTACGATTGATTTGGTACGAGCATATAACCAGATCCCAGTCGCACCTGAAGACATACCCAAGACAGCAATAACTACTCCTTTCGGTCTTTACGAATTTCCTTTCATGACTTTCGGGCTCCGGAACGCTGGTCAGACTTTTCAGCGCTTTATGGATGAAGTAATTCGTGATCTTGATTTTTGTTATGTGTACATAGACGATATCTTAGTCGCATCAGCATCGCCAGACGAACATTCAATCCATTTAAGGTTACTTTTCGAGCGACTCAAAGAATACGGTTTTCTTATCAACACTGCAAAGTGCAAATTCGGTGTACCTCAAGTTAATTTTCTTGGTTATCAAGTTTCTAGTGACGGTTCGCGTCCTCTTCAAGAAAAAGTTGATGCAGTCAACAACTTTTCAAAACCAGAAACGGCCAAGCAGCTACGACGATTTCTTGGAATGCTAAATTTTTACAGACGTTTCATCCCTGAAGCAGCCAATCTGCAAGTTCCTTTAAATGAACTTCTGCATGGAAAGATTAAAGGTAATGCTAAAATAACCTGGAACGAGACTGCAATAAACTCATTCCAAGCATGCAAATACGGTCTTGCACAAGCAGCCCTTTTGGCCCATCCAAATCCAGCAGCGAAATTAGCTGTTGTGAGCGACGCATCCGATACAACTGTTGGAGCCGCTTTGCAGCAATTAAATGAAGGAGATTGGCAACCACTCGCTTTCTTTTCGAAGAAGCTAAGCCCAACAGAACGAAAATACGGTGCTTATGATCTTGAACTGTTAGCCATATACCAAGCCGTGAAATACTTTCGTCATTTACTAGAAGGCAGGTCACTTACCATTTTCACTGACCACAAACCGATTACCTTTGCTTTTAAGCAAAAACCCGAAAAGTGTACACCCAGGCAGTTCCGACACTTAGATTTCATTGGACAGTTTACTACAGATATTCAGCACATTTCCGGTAAGAGCAACGTCGTAGCAGATTGCCTATCAAGAGTAGATGACATTTTTACCTCAATCGATTTTACTTCTCTGGCAGCAGCCCAAGAAGAAGACGACGAGCTGAAGACCTATTTAAAACCTGATTCTAGTTTAAAATTGAAGAAGATACTTCTTCCAGGAACAAACGTCTCAGTTTACTGTGATGTTTCAACTCAGACTGCTCGTCCTTTCCTACCCTCAATTTTTCGCAAACCTGCATTCAACTCATCACCCAGTTATCCCATCCAGGTATTAAAGCTTCAGTTAAACTGGTTTTACAACGGTATGTATGGCCCTCTATAAAATCAGATTGCAGAAAATGGACCCGTACGTGTATGCGATGTCAACGTTCAAAGGTATCGCGACACGTGTCCGCACCAGTGGGATCGATTGCACCACCATCCACTAGATTTGAGCACATCCATATGGATCTAGTAGGACCGCTACCAATTTCAAGGGGATACAGATACCTATTAACATTCGTTGACCGTTTTACAAGATGGCCAGAAGCTTTTCCACTCGAAAACATTGAGGCAGGAACTATTTCTCGGCAGTTCTTCGAAGGTTGGGTAGCACGTTTTGGCGTACCTCTCCGTATTACTACAGACCAAGGACGTCAATTCGAATCATAATTATTCAACAGATTAAGTAAACTCATTGGTTCAACACACTTCCGAACCACAGCATACCATCCCGCAGCCAACGGTCTAGTAGAACGATTTCACCGTCAACTGAAGGCAGCTATAAGATGCCACGACAGCTCAACTTCGGTAGACTCTTTACCCACCGTTTTACTTGGAATTAGATCCGTATGGAAAGAAGACCTAGGAGCTACTTCAGCAGCTCTTGTTTATGGTGAGTCATTGCGTCTTCCCGGAGAATTTCTAACAAAACGTGGCAATGAAGGTAACTTAGAACCAGCTGACTATGCAAAAGAAATCATGCAACATTTCCAGCAACTAAGACCAGTCAATGGGACGAATCATAGTCAGCCGCACAGGTTCATATTTAAAGAGCTGCAGACATCAACACATGCACTCGTGAGGCACAGCGCATTGAAAAGCAGCCTCCAACAACCATAGGATGGCCCCTTTCCAATTATACATAGAGGACAAAAAACATTCACGTTGAGGATAGCAGATCGCAATATAAAAATATCCATAGACCGTCTCAAACCCGCGTTTATTTTACAGGAAGACCATCATAACAGTTGCGGTGAAGATCCTAAAAAGCATTCCAGAACATCAAATGCTTCAGAAGAGAGTTCGAAAACAGTTACACGTAGCGGAAGACGTGTTAAATTTTCAAAACGCTTACAAGTTTGAGTGTAGTGTAGTGTAACTTTTCAATAATTTATTTAATTTTTATCATTACCTACAATTAGTAATATTATGTAATTTTATTTTATTTCTTTTTTTTTCCCTTTCACGTGATTTTCTTTAAGCAAATCACTGGTAAGGGGGTAGTGTGGTGACACACTATAAACAATATTTTAGAATCCAGTAGTTAAACGTCAGATATAAAAATAGGATGTCAGTCTGATTTTTGAGTTGTCACACTCTGGAAATAAAATTGCTCTGCGAGTTTCCTTGCTTTTACTGAATCTTTCGAAACCCACATAAACGGTTTCTGATATATGGCCGAGAGCCATTTTTATTGGGACACCAGGTACACCTATTGTAGTCTTCGTTGACTAAAATTGGATTTGTTATTTCTGTCGATTTATTTACGTCATTCGGCAAACAACTCCCTTTTATTCAGAAGGCCACGGAAACTCGCGCTATTGCCATAAAAAAATATGTCGCCTATCATATATAAAGTATTTTTAGGATAAAAAACAATACACATTTTTATTACATCTATAGGTTGCATGCCAACTGATAGTTACTTTTAATGGCCGTACTTATTCTGTACAAATTAGGAATACTAATTATATGTACATGCTATTGTATTCGATTAAAAAAAATATGTAGGTAGGTAATATGGGACGATTCATGTGCTTATTTTTAATATCTAGATAGACAGCAGTACATATAGGCTGTTTCTATTATGATATGGTAACATTACTATATTCTAAACCGTAAAGATACGAAGACAACAACAGTTATAAAGCGCTGCGTCACACGATCAAATTAGCTTCAGTTTGGCTGTCAACTAAGTTTGATCAAAGTGTAAGATCATGTCATCAATTTGATGATGAAAATGTAAACTGTCACACTGTCAAATTAGCTGCAGTTTTGCAGTAAACTGTAAAATGACGTCATCAGTTTGAAATTGGGTCAAAGTACAACAAACTAGGATTTAGGAGCGCTCCTATTCGTATCAAACCAGATTGGTGAAACTAGCGTTTTTATTGGTCACTGCAAATCCCCTCCACAAAATGCGTCCAAATAAGCAACTACCTACTATTGGAAATTCAAACAACTCAAACCACAGAGCATAGATAAAGAAGTCAACTAATGATTCAAACGTGATTTGTGATTCAAACTAAATGTTGCCCATTCGCATATAATTTTTTAAATCATAAGGGTTTTCTGGGCAGAGACAACCAAGACGACCAAGAACGTGTAAAGCATGAGTTCGCAATAGTGCACTGGTCCTTTGTATGAGTGCAGATGGCGCAAGCGGCGATTGTATGGGTGGTTTAAAAATGCCCGCGCTTTGCTTTTTTGTAGTTTCCATTTTAAATATCAATAAAAATGTGAAATAAAACACTCAAGTACTACTAAACTATTACAAATAAGGTCACAATATAATACTAGATTTTTCTGGCATTTCTGAAGGTCCTGCAATCGGGTCTGTTTGCTATAAGAATGAATTATGCATTATAAGATGATTGATGTGACAAAAGTAAGTCTGCTGTTCATGAATGACAAATTTCAACATACCTGCATCAGGAAAATCCTCTGCCCTATCAACTTGCATACTACAGGCGGCTATTTGCAGTGGAACATTTTCTTCCAACCGGCAAGAATATAAGGAAGGAACAGCATCTTTTCGCAATCTCATAGTCACAGTATTCAAATAACTATCCGCGGTAAAATGGCGACTTCAAAACAAAGTAAGAAGTCGTCTTCCAGGGATGTACTTCATGCCCATTGCCTCTTGTCACATTTTAGACCTAAAAATATCATTTTTATCCATACATACTATATATAAACAATCCTTTATTAGACTTACTTTTCATCATTTACCGGAGATGTGTGCAATTTTTCCACGTCGTCTTCATTTACACCACACAAAATACATCGAGCTGGAGGCATTATTAAACCTTATTCTAAACTTGTCCATTCAAAGTCTCAACACCTCTCACTAGTCACTAGCATTTGAAAGCCCGATATGTATATTAACGTTTATTCACAAGTCCATACAATTTCAAACACAAATGATCACAATAACTCAGCATAAATACAATGAAAATAAAAGGACTCAACACCAAACAAATAAACAAAAGCGATTGCTGTCTGCCATTTGTTTGTTGTCTCAGATTTTTTATTTTCTTTTATTCGGTTATTCAACGTCGCAGTGGCGCATCCAGAGCTTGAGTCTGGGAAGGGGAGAGGCAATATTTAAGTAAGACTTTAAAAAATTTTGTGATAAAAAGTAATGTGTCTGTGACAAAAAAACTTGGATGAATAAGGATGTGATCTTCTTTGAAAAAATGTCAGAAATGGAGCCAGTATAATAATAATAATAAATAGTAAATAAACTTTATTTACCATCATTTTCCTGTCTTACATTTGTACATATAATTGAATTTTCTCTAAAAAGAACATTAGCTTTTACATGTAGATCTATACAGATTGTGTATCGAAAGATTACACACGGTGAGGTGTTTAAGAAACCGGCAACTTCGCGAACCTCCCGACATCGAGCGCTCAAGTCTCGCTGCTGTCTGTTGCAATTTATGCTGCCTAATGAGTAATATTTCGATACATAATCTGTATATAAATAAATATTTTAATAATACATTAAAGAAATAACAAAAAACAGTAAAAAAATAAAAAGGCACCTTTCTACCTTTTGAAAGAAATTAAAATTAAACACATGTTAAAGCAAAAAAGAAAAAAAGAAAAAAATATTTTCATGAGCAAAACATACTCGCAAGGCCAGAAACCATAAAATTTAAAAAAATCATAAAGTGAAATCAAGTCGTCTTTTTTATTATTAGCAAATCTGTTTATGACATGGTCTACATTTACTTGAATGTTTCTGTGTATAAACAGAAGTGATAGACCAACTAATCTGTCCTAACCCATTGTTGAACGAAGCCAGCAGAGAGGAGAAACTTCTTTCTTCACTAACGGGTAGAGTAACCAAAACTTGTAGGCATTTTTTTATCATAGGAAAGATATTTTCATCGCAAGACGAATATAAACCTATACCATCTGGATCGCTTCTTTTTACGTTTTTCAAAATACTAAATTCTGATTTTAATTTTAAAAGTATTAAGTCCTTATTTTGAATATTTTCAAGTTTGCTTGTATACTCCGCAACTACTTCAATCGACTGAGTAATTTCAGTCTCCGTTTTTGAAACGAAAATAGAAGGAAAAAATATATTGAACTCATAAGTATTTAGAGATTCCTCGTTAAAACGAAATTGGAGGTCTTGTAATATACTATCTAACTTATGAATATAAATGTTAATTCTGAAATACGATTCGTTATTTTCTGCAGATATATTGGGGCGATGCGTTTGTCTCTTACTCACTCTTGGTCATGGATTTTTGATACTAAAGAAAAAACGGTGCTAAAATAAGTTTCGGAATTTTGACGTCTTTCTTCTAAAACTGTGATAATATTTTGTGTAAGCCTAGTTGCATACTCTTTATCAATTGACTTCGTTTGCAATATTTTACTCAAATTTACGGTCAAAGCCAAAATATCAGACAGAGAGCATAAGGAGACTATAAAAACGGTGGAACCAATAGCATTTTTTAAACATTCTGCTTTTGTAGCAGCTTCCCGATCTTTCCAGTGAGAAATAATATCAAGAAAGTTGACAATTATTTCAATAGTACTTTGGAATTGAAGCACAGATTCGTGACGTTCAACCCATCTAGTCTCACAAAGACTTTTAAGCTGACTATGGCCATCTAACTTTTGCTAAAGAAGAAAATTTCTTTTAGCGGAAGCTTTAAAAAACGCACATTCCTCTTTTATAACGCCAATAGCATTCCTTACACCTTGAACATTTGAGATTTTTGAAATAGATAAATTTAATGCGTGGGTGTGGTACAAGGACTTTTAAGAGCATTATGTATTTTTTTTAATTCAATAACACCCCCTTTTTTTACCAAGCATTAAATTGCAAGTATCAGTGCCAATTCCTGTACACATATCGGGATTTAAATTAATTTTTTTAATAAAATTAAAAAATACATTAACTGTTGGTTCCAATGTCTCCTCATCAAATATTGCATGACAATCAACAAAACTTACGAAATCTTCGTACACACAATTTTCGTGACAGTATCTTAAAATTATTGACATTTGTGACTTGTGGCTTATATCTGTGGTTTCATCAAATATTACACTATAAAATTGAATTTCGTTTACTCGCTGTAAAATGGTCTCAAAAATCTCCTCTCCACAGTATTCAATTATTTCGTTTTGCGTATAGCTACTAATATATGTTGCACGAGATGAAGTGTTTTCTAAATGTTTTTTTTAATACAACATCGCCACTCTCTATTCTAAATTTAATTAGTTCACGAAAGTTGCCTTCATTGTTTACAAGACTACCCTCATCTTCAGAAGTATCTTCGGTAACGGCAAGAGATCCTCGATCTCTATGACCTCTAAAGGGAATATTTTGACGCCCCAAAAATATTACTGACTTGATAATGGGTGCCAATCTAAGTTTATTTTCCAAAACCTGCCTTTGTCTGTCTTGTTCTAAAGCATTTCTTATATCCATCTCTGGGTTTTCATAAACTTTAATAAAATTATGTCCCTCTGTAACAGCTTTGATGTGATATTCCGACTTATCCTGTTTTACCAAATCCCCATCTTTTCCGAATAGTTTGGAATACTTATTTAATGGAGTGGTAACAAGACGACCTAACTTAGTTGACTGATTTACACCCCCCACTTTTGAAAAAATAACGCAAAATTTACAGAAAATTCCTTCTAGACCTTGCGAATATGATAGCCAAGAAAAAGTGCCAAAATGTCGTTTTGATAAAAAGCATTTATTATCTTTATTATCTTTTCTATGAATTGAAAATGGGTACGTAAAATTTTGTTCTGGTACCATAGCGTACATCAAAACTGAATATTTTTCCTGCGGTGTTATACTTTTAGACCTATTGACAAATGGGGCAATGTCTATCGATTTTTTATAACCATGTACATGTAAAATATTTAAAGTAGTATTGGCAATACTGTGATCACTGCTGCTGCCAGTGGCGGCGCTAGTTTCGGTGGTTTGTTTACTGATACTCGGAGCTACGTACAGACGCTCCTATAGAGTCGGACATCAAATTCGCAATGATGTCACCAGTTTAATGATTTGATCAAACTCAGTTTGCTGCTAATTTGACCATGTGACACAGCGCTATGTTATTAGCTCCACTAGCAACATTGGTTAGTGGGTTTCTGTTCTTGATCCATCCCCTAGACCATATTCTCTTCTGCCTTTTTTTAGTCTCTTGTTTAGCTTTAAATATTTTTTGGTATAAAGCTTTGCCTAAGGCTGCTATTGATAATGAAAACACAACTTTCTATGTACCTTCCAGTTTCATTTCATTAACAAATCAAACAAACTCGAAAATCAATAAATTTGTAACTTCAAAATTGACAATGACAGTCAAACTGATACAAATAGAGTCGGACATCAAATTCGCCATTATGTCATCAGTTTAATGATTTGATCAAACTCAGTTTACTGCTAATTTGGCCGTGTGACACAGCGCTAACGTTGTTATCATCACCAATCGATTCAGGGGAAAATTTGACATTCATGAGTCAATTTTGAATCGATATTTTCAAGGATTAACAAATTTCACGAAAAAAATATTGAATTTAAATCGCGAAATATTCCCATGCCTACTCCTCTGTTCAAAATTCACACCAAAATTTTTCTTGTAACACGAAAATTCGAAAATTCGTGAAATAGGACTTTTTGGGGACGAGAAATCGACTGGTTGACTTAGTTTTTTGATGAAATCAATTTTTCATCTTCAAATAGTGCCATGAAACTTTCGAAAAAACACTTTTTCAACCAAAAATGTCTTGTAAATACCACAAAACTATAATAATTGACCTGGCATTTTAGGAGAGTACTCTCAAAATTCACAATAGAGCGTTTCCAAGTGACGTCATCCCGCGCCATGTTGTCAGCTGATCACGGACAACCTTCAGAAAGATGGATGGAAATAGCATTTTTACCGCGTTAAATATGAATCGAGAATAAAAGTTAATTGGTGTTGGTAAATTTGCGTATTAGTATGTATTAGTTGGAGACTTTAATAATTTAAAACTGTAAAAAGGCAATTGTTAGGAGTGTTATCGTGTTGTATTATTCGGATTGAGGTTATATTAGAATCTGGTGTGAAGGCTGTCGGGTTACAGAAATTCGTCACGATGACGTACTTGGATAAGGTCAATACCATAATACGTTTAATTTCGCCAACAAACGATATCAAGACATCATGACCTCTTTGCAAATGACGGAGTTAAGTTTGTCATATTAACTGTCAGTTAGTTCAGGTGAGATACACCCAATTATCAAGTAGCTCGGGGGTTCAGTTGGCAAAATCAAAAAAATATATTCCGATATCTCCGTTCGGGACCCCCTTGAGAAAAATCAATTTAAACCAATCTCCTGCCGTCGATAACGAATCCCCCCTCGAGGGAAAAATAGAACAAGAAAAAATAGCTAGAGGTATTTCCTGAAGGAGGTGTTATATACAAGAGAAGAACTTCCTTACGGGGATTATATAGGTCGTTTTGCCATTAGTCTCGCTCACTAGCAATTCAGAAAAAGCCGCTTTTATTTCGAATAGTCACACTCATAATATTCTTCATATTTATATTTTCTTGTGCCTTCACTTACTAGTAACTAAGTCAGAAAAAAGTGATTGATGTTTACAGGGTTCACAACCTATCTAAACAACTTTATTTCGAGATAACCATACATGAACATTCTGAAGTATCAAGTTGCAGTTTCGAAAGAATATAATTTTTCAATGCAACACTAAAAACTTTGGACATTGTTAAATTTTTGTTAAAAATACACCTATTTTGGTTATACGGTGTCGCCTTTTAAAGTTGTGAGTAAATTTACACTCGGAGTAAACCGAACTGACATTTTTAGTACATGGAGGCTTTTTTTTCGGGTTGCGATGGGAAACTCATGTTCGAATGGGTCCAGGACCCAAACAGTGTTGGACTCATCCCCAAGGGTATGCCTACCAACCAAACCCACCTCAAACTCGTACATGGAGGCTAAATGAATATTCGCGGCAAAATCTACGTTTAAATATGGTCGCTATAAAAATTCTGAAGTCATAAAAACCATAAATTAGTTAATTTGCATTAATATTTAATACGGCTTACGTAAATCTTATTAAATCATGTATGATTATTTATTCTTTTGGTCACACGCAATTTTTCAATTATAATGAATAAAATAAATAATATATTTATCAGATGCCACGCGAAGGTTCAAAAACATAATTTAATCTAATTAAGAAATCCATTAACTTACCTAAAGCGTATAATGTCAAAATAATGTGGTGTTTCCACAGTTGTGTGATTTTCTATACCGTCTAGATTATTAAGGACATTACAATCACGAACTTCTCAACCAAACTTCAGCCGTTAAATACGTATTCATGAAATAATTACAAAACTTTGGTGAAATTAATCATGGAGACTATATAAGGAGATCGGACTCCATGTTATTCTGGTCATGGCAGAGGGCGCCAGTTTAAATCCAATACCAAAAACATCTAACTGCAGAACAATAACAGTCAATCATAAGCCTTGCGTACACTTTGAGTTCATGGTGTTTTATTGGTTGGTAGCTCATTTGACAGTATGTTAGGTAATTGAGGTTAAAAAACAGAAATGAAGAATTTTGTGAGTAAGAAATCCGTTTTTGTTCTCGTTCTATCGAAAATGTGATCATTTGGTGTTTAAATATGATAAATCTTCTCAAAAATATTTCTTTCCTACTTTTTTTTATCTTTGAATACTTTTAATCGCCTTTGGTAACTGAAAACAATCTGGTTTTCTTAAATTCAATAGAGGAGTTCAGTCTAAGGTCAGTGTGACCAACAAAAAGTGGTTTTTATGACAAGAATGACAGTTAATGTCTACCATTCAAAACATAAGATTTTTGAAGATTTTTTATCATTACCCTGAAGCGTAAATCTTAAAATTCAAAATGACGTTTTAGCTGAATTCTCAATGCATCGGTGGCCAGTAACTCTAGGAACTTCCGCAAATCACCAATTCTCTTCTGTCATTATGTCACTAGTTATGTCAGTGGAAAAAGCAATCAGAAGAATAAAGTGATACAACTAACTAGAACTACTACAAAAGTATGGAAAATAAACATAAACGATTAAACGAATATCAACAAAAACAAATAACACTAACATCTGACATAATTAGAATAGAAATGAAATGGTGACTTGTCAAAAGTTCCTAGAATTATTGGCCACCGTTGCGTTGAGAATTCAGCTAAGGCGTCATTTTAAATTTTAAGATTTACGCTTCGGGGGTGTATTCATTGTTTTAATAAAGCAGTTCGTAGTGATAAAAAACCTGCAAAAATCTTATGTTTCGAATGGTAGACATTAACTGTCATTCTTGTCATAAAAACCATTCTATTCACGTCTTCTCCACTACCAACATCTATTGCAATAATTTTCACCAACGCAATCTCAATTTTAATCTTTCTAGTTCTTACTTTGAGTTTTTATTATTCAGATCATGATAAGTAATTTACTTAATTACAGTTGCCTGTAAAAAATTGTCATATTTTAGTAAAGCGTGTTATCAATAGATGTCTAAGGTAATAGTTTAATACCTACTATTATAACGCCTTACAAAGTTTTTGAAAAATACTTTTCAAAGAAGCAACAACTACTTCTCGGGCTATAAGTAATGTTTACAATTTGACTACTGTCATTTATAAAAACTAAGGTTAGTTGGTATTGGATTTGCAGTGGCGACGCCGCGGTGAAAAAATTAACTGCTTAGATAGACGATTTTAAGTTTTGTCAATTTTTCCATATGAGTTCGATTTCCGTATCTATAGCCTCCATGAAATTAATGTTTGTTACCTCTTGATTCCTATAAGTTTTGTTGGTGGTAGTTATTGTCATCTGTCATAACAATTATGTTTTGTTGTTTTATCCACAGAACTTAACGCTAGTTCTGTGGCTAGAATCATCGAACTAGATGAATGTTCAATTTGACATAAAAGAGTGGGCATTTAATTAATTTATTTTATTATAAATTAGAAAGTAATTACTTACTCGTTTATTTCTGGAAATTGAAAAAAAAGTTGACCAGACTAATTAAAATGTCAACCAGTATACAAAAAAATTGATATGTCATCCTTTTGAGCCTTTGGGAAATTACCTATCTGAAAACGTGAACACGTGGATCGGTTTTGCCACGGATCATATATTGAATAAGAATAAAATATTGAAAAAATATCGAATTATATCGGAGTGTGTCATTTTCAAAGCTTTTGCAGAAAATTAAATGTAAACACGTATATTTTTCTTCAATTTAGATGGTTTTCAGTTCTCACGTTGAATGGCATTATAGGAAAACATTTCTCAAATAAACCTATAATCAGCAAAAGCTTCAGCTTCTTTTTCTCCTCTGCTCTACAAATTAATTCAAAAATTAGGAAATTTGAACTTTATGAAATAACTAGCTGCTTGACTGATCAGAAAAAAAGTAAAATTATTGAAAGCAGTCAAAGCCAAATTCTGGAACAAAAAACAAGGCGTACTCCTACAATTCAACAGTTTCAACATTTTGGAAAACATGCATTTTCAATATAAACAGTCTTGTAAATAGCACAAAACTATGAATTTTGAATAGAAATTTTAGGAAAGTATCCTCAGAAGACTAGCATAATTGGGAAAAAATTACAAACGCATCACTTGTAGGGTTAACGTTTTATGAATAATGATGTAATGTTTTTGTTATTTATTTAAATAGTTTTTACCGGTGGGATAAAATTATACACACTTCTATGGCTAATTACTATCTACTTAATTACAGTTACCTGTAAATAATTGTCATATAAGTAAAGCGACAGACGAAGAAGTAGTTGTTGCTTCTTAGTGGACGGTCTGCTCTCTGGAAATTAATTTTTCTAATTTTGTAAAGCGTTTAATAGTATTGAACTATTATTTTTTGACGTCTAATTACTATCTATTTATTTGAAGAAACACACACTGTATTAAACTAAATTTATATACACACTCTACTTAATGTCTACTAATTTATTTACACTCGGTATATTAGTTCTAATTTATTTTTACCACTTGAATATTACACTATTTATCGGCACTATTTATTTATTCACTGTCTGATTGCTAAGAACTTCTGTGAACTAACTCTTTACTGTCCGTTTCACTAATTCTCTCGAACTAACTAACTGTCTCAATAATAATTGTTCATGCACTCAAAAACGCGCGTATATATAGTCTTTATCGGTTCTGGAAAGTTCTAGTATTTTATGACGCTCCTCATATGCGTAAATATTGCAGTAACCAGAAAGTTCTGGAAAGCGCATTCACCAAAATTTATAATCGAGAGACAGGGCCGGCTTTGAGTTGGTGACCTCGCAACAATAAATTTAAAAGTAGTGAAAATTTCGAAAATCCACTTTCAGAAACCAAAAGGTAATCATAATTCAATCAATTGAAGAGATAGAACGTTCTAGTTACCACCAATCGATTCAGGGGAAAATTTACACAAACGAATGAATTTTGAGTCGATATTTCAAAGTATTAAGGGAGCAATTTTAATCGCGAAATATTTCCATACCTTTGGTCAAAATGTACAACAAAAATTTTTGCGACATGAAAACTGCTTAAAACTCGTAACAAACGGTTTTTTGGGACGAGTAATCGACTGGCTCAGTCAGTTTTTTCATAAAATCATTTGTTCACCTTCAAATAGTGTCATGAACTTTTCGAAAAACGCATTTTTAACATAAAAAGTCTTGTAAATACCACAAAACTATGAGTTTTGAATTGAAATTTCAGGAGAGTATTTTCAAAAGACTAGTCAACTTGGAAATAAATTTACAAAAGCCGAACTCGAAGGGTTTCCGTTTTATGAATAATAAATGTATGAGTAGTGAAAGTTTCGAAAATCCACTTTCTGAAACCAAAAGGTACTCATAACTCGACTAATAAGAAAGATAGAACGTTCTAGTCTTCACCAAACAATTCAGAGAGAAATTTTACATATTTGAGTGAATTTTGAATCGACATTTCCAAGCTATAAGGAAGTTAGCAAAAAGCGATAATTTATATCGCGAAATATTTCCATACCTACCCCTTGGTTCTAAATTTACAACAAAAATTCTTGCAACATGGAAACTGCTCAAAATTCATGACAAAAGGTTTTTTGGGACGAGGAATCGACATTCATAAATAATAATAATTTCAAATAGTGTCATGAAATTTTCGAGAAACTCATTTTTAACATAAAAAATCACAAAACTATGAATTTAAAATTGAAATTTCAGGAGAGTATTCTCAAAAGTCTAACTCGAAGGGTTTCTGTTTTATGAATGATAAATGTAGAAATAGTGAAAATTTCGAAAATCCACTTTCTGAAACCAAAAGGTGCTCATAACTCGACTAATTGGAAAGATGGAACGTTCTGGTGATCACCAAACGATTCAGAGGTGTCAATATTTTCAAGTATTAAGGGAGATAGCAAGGAGCAATTTAAATCGCGAAATATTTCCATACCTACTTACCCCTTTGTTCAAAATTTACAACAAAAAATTATAAATACCACAATACTAAGAATTTCGAACTGTAATTTTAGGAGAGTACTCTCGAAAGGCCATTACACTGGAAAAACTTACACAATACCATAACCTAGATAGTTATTGGAAACACTCAAAAGACCAAATTCTTGAACAAAAAACGCATAACACCTAGTAATTTTTGCTCCAGTGAAAATTTCGAAATTCAGTTCAGAAATGTATTTTCTTCTGCCCTTATTGAACAGTATAACCGCCAATAATCAAATTAACCTTTTTTTTTTGCAGGAATCAGAACTTTTCATGGAACTCATTCGTGACGTAGCAAACGAATTAGACATAGACGTATTGTGTTATAAAATTTTAAAAAATGTCAGTATGCTCACACACGCTGATAGAGGATCTCTCTTTCTGGCACGATCTTCTGGCGAAGATAAATATCTCGTAGCGAAATTGTTCGATGTTCGACATGATTCCTCCTTCGATGAAGCCATCAGACTTTCCAGATATGAAGATCTAAAGATACCGTTCGGTGTTGGAATCGCCGGAGCTGTAGCGCAGACGAAAACTCTTATAAATATCAGGGACGCATACAAAGTAAGAAAATTATGTTTTTCAGTAGAATATTTAATGACAGTAGAGAACTTCCCAATTTTTTTTCAATAACCCAACAAAAACTAAGTTCCCAATAACTTGGTAAATATAGTTCTGGGCTATTTAAAATAATTTCAAACGAAAAGTCGCCTAGTATGATTTTACCCAGCTGTAGGTTGTGGGTCACATAAAATTTGTATTCTGCTGTGTTCTTGTGTTGTTGCCGTTAGTTATTTGTGACATTTAGTAATATCGAGCACCAGAAAGTAGCAAAACTGCAGGCTTAAATTTGGAAAACAAATAAAATAACAAACCATTTCTTAAAAAGCTTCTGCTGTAACTGCGAAGAGTGTAGTTGATAAAAATAACTGATCACACGACTACTGGTTCACTTAATCTATGGTTTATGCGTGGTGAACATCATTCAATATAGATACATACTGTATAGATTGCCAATGGGGAAGACTACTAAGAGATGAAATCCTTTCAAAATATTTCAATCAATTTTGCTGGTTCAGTGTGCAGACAATATCATGAGTCAAAATAGTATTAAATAGATTTCCTGGCGTTTTGAAATCAACATATTAATTCAAAATTGAAAAATGTCCGAAACAAGTGGGCGGTGCTATGAGGTACTAACCCCTAACACTAGCTGTCTCTGTCTGCTTCTATTATTATATCCTCTGGACACCGTAGTGCAGTGTTGTCAAAGTTACTCATCATTGGCTTTTGTATAGCTGAGCTGTTTTTTCCCTACAGTACAACGTATGAACTAATGATAAAAATGTCATTTCACAACAAAGTATTTTTTGGAATGATTATATTTTATTTATATTCTTCTTTTATCTTGAGAACAAGTTTGACCATTTTAGTGCGGCAACACTGTTGGTGATGGAATTTGACATTTGTTCACAGAAGCACTCTCAGCGTGATCGACTTTCAGTTCTGTGATCTGTGGACCTTAGTCGTGTTTGGCTTTACATCCTGTTTGTTTTGTCCATTTGTCGTCTGTTTGCAAAGTTATTGTTGTCGTTTTTGTGTTGTATTTTCAATATATTTCAAAAACCTTAAAACAGCATACAATTACCATGAATCATAACCTCAAATTTGATTGACTTTTGTTTTGTCGAACACGGAACCATAGGTATACGGATTTACTATGATAGAACTTATACGATCGGTCGGCTTAAGGTCGATAGGCGTGTAGGGGCTAGTACGTCACACTGCATTACACCAATGAGCGCAGCTTTTACAAATGGCGCGTAAAATTGTATGTTTGAAATGAAAATTATGTAATTTTTTGCATTATTCGTATTATAAAACAAATAAAAATATATAATTACTTCATATAGTAGTTTCTAGGCATGGAGATCACGATTTTATTGTTTTTGAAAATTAGTAGTATTTCTTATTCTGCTAAATATCAAGAAAAAATACATATAATATATGAAAGATACACAGAAATATTAAAAATATACATAAAAATATAAAAGGAGTTTTTGTGGGGATGTGGCAATAATACCAGAGTGTACTCTTTTAAGAATTTATTTCCGAGCTTTCGAATATCATAGTATTCATTTTCAAGGACTAAAAACAGTATATAAATTCAAATAAATTATATAGCAGATAAAATTAAATAATACTTATACTTCTAGGTGAGATTAAATAATTTATTTTCTTCATATACTGTTCATATACTTCATATACTGTTTTAGTCCTTGAAAATGAATACTATGATATTCGAAAGCTCGGAAATAAATTCTTAAAAGAGTACACTCTGGTATTATTGCCACATTCCCAAAAAAATTCCTTTTATACAAATAGTTGGCAAATATTTCTTCTTAAATTATAAAAGTTAATGTACTAAAACAAAAACTAAACATAAAACATACCTTTCTTTTGTTTTAAACTAAGTAGATCTGGACGTTTACAGCATTATAATAGTGGTTGATGGCTGGTTAACATCATGTAGTGTGTAGTTAAATATTTGTGTCAAACATCAGACAGATGAGGTAGGTCTAAAAATCAATATAGGCATGTATAATGTGTCTTTCTGTCTTTTGTAACCAGATTTTAATTTTTTTTTTAAATTTGATTCTGTTAATGTCATTTGGTAGTTCACGAAAATTTTAAAAAACTTCTTTGTCCTATTTTTTTGTGTGCTCTTCCAGATTGAAACTGTTTGCTTCCTTTGTGTCGTGTTTCATACTTATGTTCAATTTCTTGTTCCTGTTTAGATGTTGTGAACACATGATACGATATACATATCTATAGTTTTTGTATGTCAAGGATTCTGGATTCCAGAAAGAGTATCCCACTTGGATACATTTTTTTTACTTAACATTATTTAAAAAAAGTATTTTTGAATTATTTCTATTTGATATAGGTGACTGGAATAAATTTCTCCCCAAGCGGTTATTCCGTATTGAAGAAGTGATTGAACAAGAGAATGATATAAGTACTACTTTTATTTGTGATACATTTAGAATATTTTTAAGCTGCTTAAATTTAAATAGTTTTGAACGTAATTTCCATTTTAAATAGTTGTCAATATATGTGATGTAATTTGTTTCAATTTTTATACCTTCCGAGTCTATCCATAATAGATTATTTAAACCAATCTTTAATATTTCATAAGTCGCCTTCAGCCACATTTTTAACTCCATCCCAAGTGTCTGCAGTATAGTGTATTACTGTGTCGTCTGAAAAAGATGTAAGTAATAATTCCTTTAGAGCTATTTATTAATAAATTATTTATATATACTGTAAATAAAATCGGACCTAGGTCTGTACCTTGTGGCACTCCGTACTTAATAACTCGGGGATCACTGTACGTGTCCTCTATTTTGACGTTTTTTACTCAAGAAATAGTCATGAAAATATATTTCATACATTTTTATTGGGGACACTTGATATTTTTGGGGAATAAATAGAGATTTTTAAAGTATGTAAACATAAATTATTTCCGTAGCAGTGCTTCAAATAATCCAAGGGAAGATATTCCTCCTTCCTCCTGAAATATGAATTGAAGTTTACTTAATTAAAACAAATATTTAATTTTAATCGTACAATCTACTACGATGTAATCAGAGCTTATTTCCTATTTCTGTATTTAATGCTTTAAAGCCAAAGTAAGCTTTTTAAATATTCAGCTGTAGGTTAATCCAAGATTAAATAGGTACACAATGTGATTTTTTCTTGTTTTTAACTTTCCAATTTTCATTCACTGGGGTGCTAATACTTTTACTATTGGGTGTGTTTATCTACATACTGGGTGGGTCAATAAGATGGGCCATATTTTAGGAACGGATTGCAGTACAGCTTTGGAAAAAAAATTAACAAAAGCGATCTCGAAAAAAATTGCTCGAAAAATCACGCGCGTCTTAAAGACTTCTTTATTCAACTTATATTTTAGTAGACTATATTGCCACTTACTTTTTGGTGGACGCTTTCTTTAATATCACGCCCCAAAGGAGGAAAAAGAATTTAAAACTGTGGTAATTTGGAAACGTTAGAGATTGTTTACATTGACAAAGAGGTTATCAGTCTCACTATTGAGATTTAGAGGACGAAAGTTACAATAGGGATGATGAAAGTCACTAAGAATAACAGAAATAATGATTTGAAATCATTATATAGATTACAAAGATTATATTTATTTTAGTAAAAATATAAATACAAAATATGACAATCCGCCATCTTAGCTAATACACAACGTCAACCTTTTGTGTATCGTTTAAACTTTTATCGTATTTTCTGGTTTTGCATCGTTTAAATGATATTTACTCGTTATATAATTCATGATTATCACACAAAATAATTCAAATTAGTAATCAAATAAATTTTTAATTTGCAAACTGTGAAATATTTTTGAAGTATTCACAGATGTGTGATGTATTGAATTGTATTTTAAAAACGCGAATTTCTCCTTTAAAACCTTTATTTTTTCAACAAACAAAATTTTTTTTGGATAAAGCTTATGCGTGCAAACATCGTGGAGCAGTTTTTCAAAATCAGTCATCATGCCTATTCTTATTATAATTTATGAAGTTGAATTTAGTAAATTAAAAATATTATTTCTTTACATCCAGCCCTGTGAATTTTTGTTAAAACACCGTATAATACACTGAAAAATAGCTATTTGTGTCATTTTATGATTTACAAAACAAAGAAGACATAAATAAACTTAATATAATGGAAATAGACGTAGAACGGCGATCCGAAACAGTTTTTATCTTATATACTATCTTCCATATCACTTTTTGATATTTTTACCGTCAAATCTGATCGTATTTTATGGCTTTTAAATATTTAAAGTCCACTGATTGAAATTTTATGTTTAAAGCTTGTTATAAAACACCGAGGATGTATTAAATATTTTTACCATTTTATCTTTTACTGTTTGATCAGGGATTGTTTTTAATAGTATATAATCACATTCCCTTCTACCTTTCGGTGTAGGGAGATTTCTTGAATAAATAAATGTCACTTTTCATTCTTTTTATCTATCATTGTTTTCCCTGTTTCCATTAATATTTTAAATATGTTGTTATTCCAGGATTCTTTTGGTCTACCTCTGCCTCTTTTAACAATCACCTTTGGTTTCCATACATTTTTAATTAATCTAGTATCCTCCATTCGCCGTAGATGTCCTCACCAGCTCAGTTGTCATTCTTCATATAATTCAGCATGGATTTTATTTCTAAGTCCTCTCTTATGTTTACATTCTTCATTCTGACTCGTCTTGTTATTCCTTTCACAGATCTCAGGTATTTCTATAGCTTGTATTCTGCTCTTAATTTTTTGGTCCAATACCTACTCACGTTACCCACGTTTCGCTGCCATAGGTAAGTATCGATTCAAAAACTGTTTGGAATACTGTCATTTTGGTTCTTTTTGATATTTCTTTCTTATTCATAAATCTAGGTTTCAACATGTGGTAAGTTTTTATTGCTTTTTCTGTTCTTTCCATAATAATATGACTTTCCTGGTTACCAATGCTGTAAATTTTTGTACTGTACCAAGTATTTGAAGTAGGTAACTTGTTCGATTATAATATTATACAATGAATGTGAAATTTGCCGCATGTCTCTGTCATTATCTCATGAAAGTATTTAGGGGTCAAAATCACCAAGGTGGAAAATTTTCTTTGTCAGCAAGTACCTAAATGCCTAAATTCAGTTTTTTTTCACAAACTATAATTTGTAAATACTTAACTGTGTTCACATCAATTATAAATAATATTTCATTCTTCAAGTAAAACATGTTCATTTTTATTTGAAGAAATGAGTAAAAAAAATCATTTCGGTAACGTGTCCTGAGTAGCAATCTTCAGAAACCAACACCGGAAATATTCAAGAATGAAATAAATTTCACGGTTTTTCTTACTTATTGGTTTTCAATTTGATAAAATATCAGGTAATTTAATAAGCATTATTAAAGAAATTTGAGTCTAAATATTATGTCCGATAATGTAAGCGTCATTTGAGTAAACGCAGTTTTGATTGCCCGAAAAAATTGTGATTTTGAATGCAGTCTGTAGATGTCTATGGTACAGTGAAGTGGAAGATATAAACAGAGTGACTGTGAAGAGATTGTTACGTCAAAATAATTGTCAATAATTGGTAAGTACCTTTCGATTCATTATTTACAAAGCGTACATTAATAGGTCATCATACCGGAAATGCGTTTATTAACTCGGAATATTGAAAAAATACGTTTTATAGTGTTTATAACGAAGAGTATCTCGAATATTTTACATTAACTAAACCCTAAACCAAACATGACTGCCGTCTAAAAAGGGCACGTTTATTTGAAAAAGTCAATTCGGGAACGTCTCCGTACTTGACGGAACGTTCTCGAAATTATGATGACGTTCCCAAGGTGAGTATTCAATTACCAAAATAATATCTGTTATGACTATTGATTAATTAATTTAGTGAATGTAGTGCGAATATAGGTTTTAAGAAATGTGATGAAATAAAACAAATTAATTTGTTTAAATCTTCATTATTTATTTTGAACTGACGTTCAAATTAAAATTAGTGACGCGTTTCGCTACACAGTAGCTTTTTCAAACTAGTGAAGCTACAATGAAAAACTTTTAATTTATATAGTGCCTTAATACGGAATTCTAAGATATTGACAAAAGTATTATAATATATTTAAATAGGGATAAGTACAAAAAGTGTCTAAATACGGGATTCTAAGAAAGTTACAAAGGAATTGAAAAAATGTACCTGGGAAATTTATCAACAACTATCACATTTTCTAGGTAAAAAGGTTTAATAAGGGAGAATGATTGATATCTATTTGGTCGTTAAGCAGATTACCGGAATATTTGTTTTTGTTAATCTCGAGGGCTTCTAAAAGATTTAATTTAAAGGATTTGGGTTCTACATGCAACTGTGACAAAATTTATATCGGTAGAACTTTTAGGAACTTTAAAACTAGAATTTCAGTACACAAACGCAGCTATGACAATAACAAATTAGATTCCAACTATTCAAATCATCTATTAACAAACCAACACACTTTCGACTCAAATTTTGAAATTTTGCATGTAGAACCCAAATCCTTTAAATTAAATCTTTTAGAAGCCCTCGAGATTAACAAAAACAAATATTCCGGTAATCTGCTTAACGACCAAATAGATATCAATCATTCTCCCTTATTAAACCTTTTTACCTAGAAAATGTGATAGTTGTTGATAAATTTCCCAGGTACATTTTTTCAATTCCTTTGTAATACTCATAGAATTCCGTATTTAGACACTTTTTGTACTTATCCCTATTTAAATATATTATAATCGGTTTGTCAATATCTTAGAATTCCGTATTAAGGCACTATATAAATTAAAAGTTTTTCATTGTAGCTTCACTAGTTTGAAAAAGCTACTGTGTAGCGAAACGCGTCACTAATTTTAATTTGAACGTCAGTTCAAAATAAATAATGAAGATTTAAACAAATTAATTTGTTTTATTTCATCAGTAGTATGAATCTTCATCAAGTAAAAGCCTCATCTATTAAATTTTTTAAGAAATGTTTTATTTTTCTTAGCAATATGGAGTCTCATGAGGCAGAAAAAAATTAAAAACGTCCGAAAAAGCAACTTAAAAAAAATAGTGACAGAGGAAGAGAGATATCTTAAAAGGGCTAAGGATAGAGCGTACTATCAAAGAAAAAAGGAGTCCATAAAGATGATGGAGAAATCCTAGTCACTTTCTTGAATTCGGTGCGTGATAGTACCAAAAAATTTGAATTAGATTCGAATGATGTAGCGTACATTGCATTTGAGCAAATCATTAGTATTATTCCATCGCCATTTTTAAAAAAAGAAAATAATCAAGATTATTATTACTGTGACACCAATATTGATGTTTACGAAAAATTCTAACATTTGTTTCTTTTTATATAATATATTGTAACGGATTGAAAATACAACAGCATTCAAAATAAAGTTTAAACCTATTAAAAAACTTAGCAGCAAATGATAAAAAGTATTGATGATCATAAGCATTAAGGATTGTTATCATGAAATAATATAATAGTAAAATACCTATGTATGATTTATTGTAAAGTAACTGAGAATACTTACAGTTTATACTAGGTACAATTGTCAAAACTATCTTTTTATATTTTAAAAAAATATTAATTGATGAGAATAGTAAGAAAAAAGGGTGGAAACACATTATTTGGAGTCTTCTCATTAATTACTGAAACAATTCAAAGTCTAAGAAGTCCTACCTCCAACACTAGATTCGAAAATTCTTATCCATCAAGACTTCAGTTGTGTACCTAAAAAAATAAACACTTGTAAATAAAAAAGAAACACATAAACTGCAACTAAAGGGTGCAAGGACATGTTATAAAAGGTTTTGAATAACTAAAATGCTTTAATTTTCGAAAATTTAAAAGAAATCATTTTGACAATGAGAAATTTTTAAAGTGTGATTTCTATGTCTAGAAGAGGTTTTAAGATGTAAGATTTGTACATTTAATATTATGTTTTATGTAGATTATAATTATATGTTTAAAAAAGGTGTGTGTAAGAAAATCAAAAATACCAAAATAACTTTTGACCATCCTCGTATATCAGTTTTGACACAAATTTTATTAAAAAATTTAACATAGTGACCTGTGACTTGTGTGTTTAATAAAAGTAAAAACTCCAAGAGGATAGCTCATTCTAGTTTTTTCACTTGCACAATAAAGTCTAAGAAAACGTAGTTCCAATATCGATAAAGTAGGGAGTCAACTTACCTTGACTTTTGACAGAAGGACATTTTGAAGTTTAAAAGTGTGGTAAATTTAAAATTCTTCACGTGCTGAGAAATCAACAAGATTTCTTTTAAAAATCTCACCAATTTGTTATTGGACGATACATTTTTCTTCCTGAAGTGAAAAGGAAAGAAAATAGATTGGAATCCGATGCTATTTCCCTGAGCATCTAAAGAAGAAGGACTAACAAGGAAAAAAATAAGGTACCTAATTCTTTCTTCCCACAATATAAAAGAAAAAGAAAGTTAATTATTAAATAATAACAATAATAATCAAAAAAGATTTGCTATAGCTAAAAAAATAACTCTAGATAGAGACTTAAAGGCCATAATAATAATAAAAAAAGACAAACAAAAACAATAAATGCATTTAAATTAAAAAAAGCAATTAAAGAAGATTTGACGTATTCATTATTTACTGTAGTATTTATATTTTTATGTATTATTATTAGTTTGTAAACATCTATCTATTTTTACCTTTTGCTTATAGACTAAACAAGTTTCTAGTTTTCCTTTATGAACAAATACTTTACTAAAATTAATTTCCACTTACCTTGTTGGTCGATAAGCAATTTTCATCATTGATTTTGTACTTATATGATAACCATTGTTTTTGTAAACACTTCTCATTTGCAAACTGATTTCTTGAATTTAGCAATTATTTTTACTATTCTTCAAGTGTGGAAGGGATGGCAATACATCATACATAATTTGCCACTGTGTTAGATTTTGTTTCTCAATAAAAAATATGATATTTCTTCGTTTAATTCAACAACTTGTCTATTATTGAACACCCATTTTGGAGATAATTAATAAGAGTGCGTAGAGCGTCGACTCCAAAACACAACTAACGAATCCGGACTGAGATAGGTAGTTTCGTGCTTTATCAGAGTAAGTTATAGGGTTGTACTGAGAAAGAAAGGACAGGTAAATTTAATAAAATTTTAATAGGTGGAATTATATAAAAAAATAAAAAGATCATTAACTGTATTCAATACTTCATCTTCATTTTATTTTAAAATAAATATTGGCGCCCAACTATACAATACAATAAAATCACAATTTCAATAATCAATTTAATAAATAAACCCCATTACCCCCTTCGCACACATTACAATATGTATATTCTCGTGTTTAATTGATACTACTGATAGAGCGTGTTTTTATTGAAAGTTTAATTCAAATTTGCTATAGCATAGTTTGTTTGGTTTGATTATTAATTTTTTTATGGTTTTGCAGAACATTTACAAAAATATTATCCGTCATGCTAATAATACTTTGCCTTGAATCTTCAATATGTAGGAAAAGTTTTTAAATATTATCATTAGGTACAATGTCAGAGCTTTTGATTTCGTTTTGATGCGGGCTTAGGCAAATTCGCTCATCTTTATGCTGGATAGAGAAAGGATCGTAACTTCCGTCACGTAGTAGCCGTAACTTTGAAAAGAACACGACCGAAGTTATGTTGAATAAATTGGGAACAGCGCAAAAACATACGTACAGAATTGAGTGAAGTAAGGATAGAAGCTGTAATTAAGTATAGTTGATTGTTAAATTAAATTAGTATGAAAATTTTTATTTTATATAGAAGTGTATTTTCAACATTGTATCCTCACTTTCGGAGATTTTCTTAAATAACTTTGAAACTATTTATTTTGAAATTATAAAAATTATATATTCGGGATCCTCGCAACAAGTCCTTTCATTTGAGATTTATCATGAATATTTCCCTCCTGTCAAAAACCCCATGTAAATGGCTTGCAATTATCGCAAAATTACAGCGATAATTGCATTGTAGAAAGCAAAAGATCCCTGCGAACCCTTTTACTAATATTGAGTTCAAAACACCCAAAGATGCGAAAAATGCCAAGAGAAAACAACTACAAACAGAAACAGAGAAGAGAAAGGAAAGTGCAGTTTTTCTGAAGTACGATGAATTCCAAAATATGGTTCGTGGTTGTGACGAAAACACACCATATGGTATTTTTTTGGCTCTTGAATTAGCTTGGCGTGATGGAGAAGTCCACAAGTGCTTAATTTCGTACTTTAAAGAAGAAGAAAATAACGTAGGTGAAAAAACAGGAAGGATTTTTTAAGATCCTGTGTTTACTAAGACGACACAAGGAAAAATTCCTATGGGAAAAGAGGGTTGGAATAAAAACAAAATGACTCTTCTTCACAGTAAATCCCGCTTGGAAGTTGAACAGAAAATGGTATAAAGTTATTCCTGCTAGACGAAATACAGTAGGCAAATGGACTGTTCTACAAGCCAAAGCTTCTGGCTTCTGGTTTAAATATAGAGAATTTCAAGTTTACTAATCATTCGTTACGAGCAACGGCCGTCTCCAATCTCGCAAAAAAGAGATGAGGATCACCATGAAGCAATAGTCGAATAAATGCGTGGATATGATGTACCACAGGCACAGCATTCTCAAACATCCTCTTCAGCCGTTAATGCACCGATAGCTGCATTGTACAGAATACGTACAATAATTGTGTATTTCATTGCAGTTCCTACAACTTTTGATTCAGTTTAACCTTGAATAAATAATTCCATTATATTTTTACGTATACTTTTATAATATATAAATGACAAATATTAAAACAAACGTATTTCTGCGTCTCTTCTTTTTTCCAGTTACGGGATGGTTATTGATGACAAGCTAAGAATGTCAGTTTGACAAGTTGACAGTTCATTCGGGAAAAATTCCCCCGTTCCTCCGTTTCACATAAGAAGAAGCCACGTGAAGTTTGCCAACTGACTTGCGCAGAAACCAAAATCGGTCTTATTTATCTGTGTCGCCTGGTAACGACCGTTTCATGCCATTGGCATTACAAATGATTTTCATGGCAACAACCATTTTATTATTGACATATGAGATTGTGTTCGAAGCAATCATTTACTGTCGAATATTTTTGATTTTTGAATATTTTAAGACGTTTAGCTAGTTTATACGTGAGTGTTTCATTTGATCTAAAACCATGCCTCCTAAAAAATGTTTGTGTTAAAGGAAAAATTATCCACATTATTCTAATTTTGTGTTAACCTTCAAAATGTGAAAATTTTACTATAGGTGTATTCTTTTCGCCATGTTTAACTGTGATTAACTGAGTCACTCAGTTGGTCTCAGTAAATTAGGAAAAAGTATATGTTCTTTTAATATGGCTTAAGTTGAGTACAAAGTGAGAATAACTAAGAAAATTTCTTCCCCCCTTACCCCAACTGTGCTAGCTTTTCATAAAACTTAGAAGTGAGTCGTAAGTGAGTTGAAAACTTTTTGCGATCTGTACCGGATGTTTGTTGATGTCACATCTATCTTAAAAGTGTGGTTAATGTTCTATTAAATAAGAATTGCTTTAAGAATTGGATCTTATTCTAAGATTCTGGTGGTTTATCCGCATTTTTTAAAATGGAAAATAAAAATGTAACATCTACACATTCCTATAATATAGTATTCGATAATCATAACGATTGCATTAGAAACGAAAAAGATGAAATCTCAGTGCAGAGAATAAGAGGTGATGATTTATTGTGACTCCTTTTGTGTATTCACTATAAAGTTTTATCTTTTTTTGTTAAATCTTTGTGTTTTCCAGATAATGAACTTACGTTCTTTCCTGGCCATGATGTTGAAAAAGTGTTTGGTAGTGTATTTGAATTTACACATGGTAAGCATCAAGAATTATTGCAAGATATGAGTAACGATGATACTGAATTAGAATCACAACAGGATGAAATAGAAAAAAGACAATTGGATAAAGAAAATTGTAATGTAGAAAATATTGGTATAAAAGTCATTCCAAAACGATTGTGGACCTATGAAGAAACAGTAGCTTCAATTTCAGCTGTGGAGTCACATAAAGATCTTCCGCATCATCCAACTAAGAGAAGACATGTTTGGATAAATATCAGTAATATTTTATTAAGTCAAAACATATCATTTTCAGCAGATAATTGTAAGAAGAAGTGGCTAAATCTAGTCAAAACTTATAAAAATGTTAAATACAATAAAACCAAAACTGGAAGAGCACCTATGTGCTTTCTTTTTTTTTGATAGTATAGATGAAATTCTGGGAAGAGCTCCAAATATTTGTTCCCCACATTCCCTCAATGTATCTAGTGAACCGAATGAACAAACTCAATCGCAGTTTCCTGAGAATAGCACAGAGTTTGAACGACAGCCTGCAGCTATCATGAATGAAGACAATCCGAAGGGAGATGAAATTATATTTCAAAGTGCAGAAGAAAGTACTGGAAGTGACATATCAAATAATACCGAACAAAATAGGAACCGACCGACGAACAAAAAGAAAACTAATTTGATGAAATTAAGAGAAGATATTGCAGATTTAAAAAAGAAGACAAAAGAAAAAAAGGATTTAGAGGAAAAGAAGTTACATTTATTAGAAGCAGCACTGGAAAGCATTGCTGGGATAACTTCAAATGAACTTTAATCCACATATATTTTTTCAAATAACATTTTTTTTTCTTAAAAAGAAGTGTAATAGAAAAATAATCAATGTATATAAACCTATTTGATATCTACGGTTCTATTTATTTTGTTGTAAATTAATAAAAGTTTTTTTTTTCTCATTTTAATTTACATTTGTTTATTTGATGGTAGTAAATACTTTTGAGAAAGGTTAATAAAAATGTAAATGTACCAGAAAAGTGTTTATTAAAACTAAATTTCATCCTCTTCTATGTACAGTTCAATATCATCTACAGTTTCACCATAATCTATGCATATATTATGCAAAACACAAGCAGCAATAACTGCTTTCACCACAAATTTAGTGTCTCTATTATCAAAATGCCGAAGTCTACGAAATCTACCTTTGAGCAGTGCAAAAGCATTTTCAATTACAACTCTAGATGCAGAATGTCTGTAATTGAATCTTTTTTGATCATTCGTTAAATATCCATTGTCTTTGTATGGTGTCAATAGCCAAGGTAAATTGGTTGGATATGCAGAATTGTTGATGTGGTCTTTTTATAGTGTTTTAGAAGATAAATGATAACAGCAACTTTTGACGTTACAAGATTTATTTACTCAACAGCCTACTATTTGTAATGAACACCGTTCAGCCGTCGAAACAAACCGGCTATCTGTATACCTGTCTTGTGCTGACAAGGACGAAAACAAGTTCTTCTTTATCTCTGGAACATACCAAACATTGCGTAGTGTAAACAGATGTTTTTCACCATTTACATCTGTTTCTACCTTGATGTCTCCTTGTCCAAGAGCTGGGGCTGAATGGCCATTAGCTGTTGTAACTCTGCGGCTATCTAGAAATGGTAGGAACATGTCAAACCAGTCACTATGATTGGTGATATGGTTTGTAGCTCCGTTATCTACATACCAGTCATCGTCACTTCCGCAAAACAACACTTCATTGGACTCAATCAGCAAACTCATTTCCTTGTCTTTTGCATGTTTCTTTTCAGGTTTCGGTGGTCTTCCATCGGCTTTCCATTTATTGCACTGTTTAACTTTATGGTTGGGCTACTTACAGTAATTACAGAATAAACGCTGCTTACTTTATTTTGTGATCTTCTTGCCTACGTATAAGACTTCTTTACTACTTTCTCCTTCATTCTTTGTCTGCAAAGCTTTTTCGTATGTGACCAACTAATTTGTCAAATTTTCTACTATTCTTTCTTTGCTTGATATTAAAACCCAACTGGTTCTAAATGAGAAATATTCCGGAGGTAACGTGTCCAAAATCTTACATATAAGTAATAAATCTGGCAAGTCACACTTGCAAGTATTTCCTGCGTTGAGTTTTTCTTTAGATATCAGTTTGTAAGCCCTTCCATAAGTTTTTAAGCTTGGACGTATGGGTGGCAATATCGTCTTTTGATTTGCGATTATAGCAAAAAAATTGTGAACACAGATCAAAGGTTTTATCTTCAACCTGGCCATCAAACAATACTCTAGCCATACTTCCCTAGCGGTTGTAAGTCTTATCACTTTTTCGAGCGTTTCTTCAATCATGTTTACTGTTAACGAAAGAAGAGCGCAACTATCTAACTTCTTATATTCAGATAAAGCTTTTTCATAAACTATTTTCTCATCTGCTGAGGCATTATCAGCAAGAGGCGTTGGCGGATTTAACGTACCTTGAACAACCTCTATAACCCCTGAGACTGACCTTAATAGTATCTCCATTTTGTATTTCCAAGTTGTCCAGTTATTTTTGCCTTCAAGTAGACCAATGTTTACTTTCCCCAACAAATTCATTTTGCTCTGAACTTGCTTGAATAACGTTTGGAACTTCTGTTTGCAAAAAAAGTTTATCTGTCAAACTAACTTTCAAAATGTTGTTTCAAATCTGGACTCCTCTTTTTACTTCTGTACTTCACTTCCTAGTTCAACAACGGTTAGAACTGCTTGCAACACGGCTCTGCTACCATGTTTCTATTGGTAGCAACACTAAGTAATGCTCGTATAGTACCTCCTTTTGCCACTGGACTGTAAGTCTGATCATAGTCCTCTCCTTTCCGTTGAGAATAACTCTTTATTACTAATCTAGCTTTGAACTTGTCTTTCGAACCATCTGGATTGTTTTTCAGCTTGAACACCCACTTGTTCGGAATTGCTTTCTTGCCTGGTGGTATCTTGTTCATTACCCACGTGCAATTTTCTTCAAGTGACTGTAGTTCTCGCTGCATAGCTTCGATCCAATTCTCTCGTTCTTTGCAAGTTATAGCTTCTTTGTAGTTTCTTCTGGCTCTATGATTTCAGCAGCAACTGTCAATACAAAATCATCAAGTTTTTCTGCCTTTCTTAGTGTTAACCTATCTCTTAACTGTCGACTTACTTCGGTATTTTCTTCGTCAAAATCAGATTGAACAAGTTCTTCTCTAAAGCTTCCTAATGATTCATCATTTGGTACCTCTTGTGGTTCTGGATCTACTTCTATTTGGTCTTCTTGTTGCAGATTTTCTTCTATGTTTTCGTTTGGTGAAACTATTGTCGTCCTTTTATCACTGTGTCTTGTAAATTCCAGCAAAGTTTCAAGTGATGTAGAAGGAAGGGGCTCCTGGGTCTCTTTTATTACTTGCAACGGCGTAAGTTCATCAAAAACTACATCACGTGATCTAATCAGTTTTTTCTGCCCAAAGCTCCAAATTCTGTAGCCATCTTCTTCATAACCAATCAGAATATCTTTTACAGCTTTCTTGGTGCTTGCTTTAATCCATACAAACTACGTTGAAGTTTACAAACTAGTCCGTATTCGTCTTCGTATCCCTCTGGCTGCTTCATAAATACTTTTTCTTCAAGTTGACCGTAAAGAAATGCTGTACAAACATCAAATTGTGTGAGCTACAGTTTTTATAGAATTTTAGAAGAAAAATTATATAAAAAGACCACATCAACATGGTAGCAGAGCGTGGTTGCAAGCAGTTCTAACCGTTGTTGAACTACGAAGTGTAGTATGGAAGTAAAAAGAGGAGTCCAGATTTGAAACAACATTTTGAACTGCTTGCAACCACGCTATGCTACCATGTTGATGTGGTCTTTTTATATAATTTTTCTTCGAAAATTATATAAAAAGACCACATCAACAAGAATTACCGAGCAAGACTCTATTATTAAATTCCAAAGTTCCATCCATTGCTTTGCTGTACAAAGCAGATCTTCTCAAAACACGTGAATTATGTAAGCTACCAGGTTCTCCAACAAAAACATCAATAAATCTTTTGTTACTATCAGCAACGCCTTGCAGTATTATGCTGTGGGTACATTTTCTGTTACAATATGCATATTGGTCCCTTTCATTAGGCCATTTAATTGTCCTTGCACTTATAGTAACTAAATAATCAATGACTTTTCGGATAACACTCCAGGCAGTACTTTCCGAAACATTAACAGGATCACTCAAACTGTCATCAAAAACGCTTTTCTTGCTGACACCTTTTCTCTTCCAAAAGTTGCTTTAGAAAAAAAAATTCAGTGATTAAACTAATAAACTCACTCACACTATAATTTCCTATACAAATGTCTGATGTTGTCCTGTTCAGTCCAAAGTGTTTTCGAAATTCATTTTTACTGTATGCAGATACAGTTTTCATAAAATTTCCCATTCTCACTCTTTCCCCGATTTGGAAGCAATTCTTAAGGTTCTCGTTCATCAGAAGAACTGCCTTGATATCCACCACTCAAGATCTAAATCTTCATCACAAAGATAATTCTACAATTTAGATCGAAATTACTCGAGGGAAAAAAGGGTTTATTACAATTTAAGGTATACTTACTACAACAACATTTATGGCACTTTTAGGAACCATTGCCTGTTGAAAATAAAAATGAGTGTATTAGAGGTTATAATTGTGATCTGAGATCTGTGACTGCCATGCATTCTTTTTACATATAAATTTGCCTCAATTTATCTTACTTCATCTCAGCTCACTTTGTCTTAATTATTCTTACAAGTGAGAAAGTCGGCTGGTAAAAAGAATACAGCTAATATGGCGCTGGTTTTGACTATAAGTTCGCGCATACGACTGCAACTTCAAGTGGGTTCTTCTTACGTGAAACGGAATCTACACTCAAATAAAAGGATAATTTTGATGCACTTGTGCAATTACCTAGGATTATTTTATTTTTAGATTTTTTAGTTCGCCTCCTAAAATGAACCCCCACATTCAAAATTAATTTATTCACGTTACACGACCCCATTTAGGTCACAGTAATTTCTATTTGTACCAAATTTCAACCTAATATCTTCTATTTAATTAACTGTATTCTTCTTATATTTCTTCGTCGTCCTTGACGAGAAATATTATTTCCGGTGGATATTTTATTACGAGACAAATCCTTATCCTTCAATACTTATTGCTAGCTCTAATAACTTTTCTAAATCTTTCAATTCATATCAGAGTTAATCAATTTTCTATTCTTAACGAAAACGAAATGACTCGAACTTATTTCTCTTGCAGCGCTAGTCGTTTTTGTTAAAACATTAATAAAACTCAAGTTTTTATCTTAACACCTCGATTTTGTCCTTAAATTATTCATAAATTCCTTTAGCAAGTACGTCACGACCTCATTATAACGTTGAAGGGAAATGTCCCTTGAGACTTCTATCAATCCAGGCAAGTTTTTCACGAAAATTGCTAGTAGCTTACACTAGGGAATAGCGACTACCGTAATGAGATTCGTTTTAATCAAATACGTATCCTTATTTAAGTCAGAATAGGAGATATAGGAATGCATTGATCTCATTCGAAAATAACGGAAAGATATTATTTTCAAAGTTATTAAATGAAAATAGTTATTTATGTACCAAGGACGAAAAACTATCTATTATAGTCGAGTCTGCAAATTGATAGTCGAGGCGTAGCCGAGACTAGCAAGCAAGCGAGACAATAGACAATTCGTCGAGGTGCATATTACATTTTTTCGTCGATCTTTACAAAAAATTACTAATTTTCCAAATGAATATTCACACCATGGTATTATTCACACGTAAAATCTAGCGGATATCGTAAATAATTAATTTGACAACATCAAATTACAGTTATTGTCACAATCATCACAAAACAGACAAAGTTTATAGAATGGCCTTGAATAAAAAAATTAGGTTTTAAACCCATCCACCTGAAGCGCTAGTTGCAATCGAGTTGTCGAAATAGGCCTGGTAGCTAAGGCCTTTAACCCGAAAAGAAGAAAATATGTTAAAATTGTTCATCTTAGCTGCCATTTAGCTGTTGTCATGTTACATGTCATTCGTCGTTGACATTTTTCTATTTTTTAATTTCCATTTAAAATCGTTTGTGTTTTTATTTACCTGTACATCATTCTTTTTGGCCTTCCTGCATTAGTGCATTACTTACCTATCACAGGATTTATTGTCATATGTAAGTTAAATTTTTATTTTACATATTTGAGGTTAGGTATTCATAATCAAAATATTGTTTGTTTTGCAGATGATTAGCCAAAGATTTTTATAACACTAAATCCCATACAAAAAATATTAGGGGTCTACCCAAGGAACCTACTTTTGTGAAAATCAAATAATATGGTCCTATGAGTTTCTATTTGTGACTGTTTACATTTGTCATTTGCTTTTATTTTTTGCTTTAGACAAAAACTGTAATTTATTCCGCGCTCAGTTTGCACGCCTTTTCGCTCGCGCGTACGCGTACAGACACGCACAAGCAATCCCGACCTTAAAAGTACTATGGGAGCGCTCAGAAAGCGCACGAGTTAATCGTACGTATACGTACGTGTAGTTCCGACGTCCGAAACCAATCCAAACTTGTTGGAATTTCGAAACCTACTCGTACGTTTGTTATCAAAGTCGATAGTTAAAATAATGGATGTAGAAAAGTTTATTAATTGATTTCTTTTCAAATATATTTCACGCACCCATTCGGATCTACGACAGCGACAGCTCCGCCGAAGTCTTAAGTAATAACAGAATTGTCTTGGAGGTAAAGATTATTCATCACGATTCTACCAAAGAGAACTTCACGAATGCTACATCATCGGAACACTACGGAGGAGACGGAGAAAAACGTATTTAGTGCGAGCGATCAATTCGTACGACCACGTACTTTTACGTACGATTGAAATTCGTATTCAAACTGAGCGCGACCTTAGACTGTTTGTTTGCTGTTTTGTACTTAGATATTCAACCAGAATATTTAAAATTAATAAATTATATTTAATTTTACTTTTAAAAGGTTTTTTATTTCATTTTCCTATTATCATTCCTTATAGCATACAATATTTGCAGTTTAACAATTTAACACAATACTGTTATTATTAAAGTGCAAAATCGTTCAATTGCAAATATTGTATAATATTACGCGTATCCTTTAAGTTAAATATTAAAAAAACCGCCATAAATTAGTTCTGAACCCATCCATTGCGATCGCTGAAATTCTTCTTTCATACTTTGACACAGGACTTTCACTTCTTTAGGTTTGTCTGTTTTGACTTTTGTGACAGTCATTCTCGCACCGTGCCGTATCATAATAACCACAGCGGACGAAAAGTACTTGACGTCAAAAATAGACGATTTTTCATCCGGAAATTAGTTCGTAAATAGTATATTTCATTACAAGTCCAGAAAATAGGCTTTTCCCGTGTGCGCGCGACGGGTTCCCGTGTGAGCACGGGAAAAGCATTTATGGATGTGTAATGAACGATACTTTTCATCATACCTTTCTTAATACAAAAACTAGTAAGTATTTACTATACTAGACTATAATTCAAAACACTGACATCGGCTGTCATAATACAATTGTGGTTTAGTGTTGCTAAGGGAACTGTGTTCAGTTCCCTTATCAACGCATGTTAGCGCACAGGAAAACTGTTTTCTGTCCTCCGGCGGGAAAGCATCAACTTTCGCGCCGCCACGCTAAACGAAGTTGCCACTTTCCGGCCTCGTCGAACAGAAAAATAGTATACACACCTCGGCCAGTAAGTAAGAAAGCCTCAGATCACATGAGCCCAATTCTTGATATCACTCGCTATCGAGCGAATTCGCTGCATAACGAGCAGTAGTTAGCGAAGACTTTACAACTATGCAATTCTTGAGGTGATTCGTTAAAGGGCGTCCTTAAGCGAAATGAGAAATTTGGCAATACCGTAAATAAAGCTTTCGTTCTTCTTGCGCTGTCAAATTTTTCCAATTTCATGGTTATGTTTTATGTATGTCTGAAATAGATCAAACCATTCTAAATAATGTATTACGCGGAGGAAAAGTTTCGGAAAAGCAAAAAAATGATGTTATAGTATTTCCAAGGGAAGGATCAAATAATTGGTAGTAAATTCAACAATAACTTTGAAGATTCCGTGGAAGACTGGACTGAATTGGCAAATATCTCGCGGCGGAGAAAATCATTCATTGTCCTGAAAGGATTCGAAGGATTGCGCAAAACCCGGAAATTTTGAACTTCTATTGCCGGCAGCTCTAAATTTTCCAGTAACATTAAATTCACAAGTTCTTCCATCCTCAATTACCTACTCAAACACAATTACAATTTGAAATGTTTCTATAAAAAATAGTATTAACTATGCGCGTGGTATCACTTATCACTTGCAGTATAAATATAAATAGTTTCTATAGTTATCACGTACAAAAATGTACTCGCTGCATAACAAACACTATCAAGCGAATGCGCAAAGGAGAGAGCGCTCAAGAATAGTATTTTAACGAATTCGTTAGCAGAGATCGTTAGGAAGCGAGTAACTTTGAGTGTTGCGAAGGATCAAGAATTGGGGTCCTGAGACATTTCTTACTTTACTGGCCTAGGTCTGTAATATACTATTATTGTGCGCCCGCACGGCAAATGGACATTTTCGGTACTCTTAATAGGCATGTTAAGATAGCGTTTTCGGTGAGGTATAATGAAAATGTCATTTTTTGTAAAGGTCGACGAAAAAAGTTATTTGTAGGATATCCTAAATCTTTTTATGCTATAAAAGTCATCTATTAATCAAACTGTTCTTTTTCTCCCCAGGATTTTATGTCATTTTTCTTTCTTTCTGGTGAAATTTGTCCATGTTCTGACCCTTTCGAACCCTCTTCGATGACCATCTTGTTATTATTCATAACGAAAATAATTTCGACTTTTTCGGGGAAACATATCTATCATACAAAAATTATATTGTAGTCTATAAGTGTATAAGATGTTCTTTAATGGTATTTGGGATGGTTTTGACATGTTTTTCCAGGTAAGGAGTGATTCCCAAAAGTTGACATCCTTTAACATTAAAATAACAACGAATGTTTCTAAAGACGCTGTAATTTAAAGATGTATTTTCGAGATCACTCGAGTGCAATTCGTGTACGAAATTGAATGAATTTCGCACGAAAATCGGTTATCCGTATTTTCGAATCACTTTCGATTTGTTTCGCATGTGGTGACTCGAGTGGATATGCACCATTCGAATATCAAACTTCGTAGAGATCTGAAATGAATAAACATGACTAATTTTTGAAAGATTACAACTTTCTTGTGTTTTATTTATTTATGAATTACACATTATCAATATGTTTAAACACAGTGGGTTTTAAGTTGGGCATTTATAATAAAATATGTACATCAGTCTAATAAAACAGTCGTCTGCGGAGAAATCAATAAAACCATTTTTTCTATATAGCTTAGTTAAATAAACATTTATGTAGTATAATATAAAATAATTTCCTTACATTAGAAATTGACAACATTCTCTATTACAATTATTTATATGATATTGTTACGTCGGACCTGTACTAGGATATGTAGAGGCCCATAAAGAAAAAGAAGAAGACATACATCTAGGATCATTTAGAACTGTCATCGAAAAGTCGAGAACTGTCTGGAACAGGTGAAAAGTAGTATAAAAAGCGGGACAATTGACATTAGTTAGTTAGTTTTTGAAGTATTATAGAGTTTAGTTCTGCGTTCTCATAGTGAGACGTTATTAGAATTGAATTGGTAAAGTTGTAGAAATAAAGAAAGTTTAAGAAGTCATAAGGAGTAACATTGGCGACAGCGGTGGAATTCATTGTATCTTCATGATGGCCTATTGCATCGAAGATGGGAAAGCCCCGATGAAGTACGTATAGTTCACCAATTGGTACTGCCAAGATCACACATCAAAAGTGTGTTAGAAGAACTTCATACTAGCCACTCAGGAGGACATTTTGGTACTAAAAGAATACTGGCACGAGTTCGGGAAACATATTATTGGGTCAACTGTCGAAGGGACGTAGAAGATTGGTACAAGAAATTGTGATTGATAATGCAATTGATATTCTCGGTCCACTTCCTTTGGGAGAAAGAGGAAACAAAGACCTGATGGTTGTAGTGAATTCTTTTTCCAAAATAGCACCTCTTCCTAATCAAGAAACGACGACAGTAGCAGTGGCTTTTGTAACTAACGTTATTGCGAGACACGGAGTACTTCTGGAATTACATTCTGATCAAGGACGAAATTTTGAATCTGAATTATGGCAGGAGTTGATGAAGACATTGGACATTAAGAAAACACGTACTACGCCTCTCCACCCACAGTCCGATGGAATGGTAGAAAGACATCATAGAACTATTTGCCAATATATTTCCATGTTCGTCTCTGAAAACCAAAAAGACTGGGACACTTTAGTTCCTCTATTTCTGCTAGCCTATATAAGTTATGAACACGAATCAACACGAAGCATCTATGCTAGTCACTGGCAGACAAATGAAGCTTGCCCATGATCTTCTTTCCGGAAGACTTCCTTCTGGGAAGCACAAGAAGGTACACCTCCTATGTACATAGAAATCTTGAAAGAAAAATTGAAAAAGGTCTACAATTTCGCAACGATAAGGTGAAAGCTAGACTCGACGTGCATACTACAAACACAAGTTTCTCGAGAGGTGATCCCATATGGCTGTTCAATCCCACGCGCAGAAAACGTTTGTGCCAAAAACTGCAACGAAACTGGGAAAACCCCTACACCGTTCTCAAGAAAATCAACGGCCTAGTCTACCGCACCCATGTCGAGAGGTAAGCCCCTTACTGCGGTCCCGATCCACCCTGTTGGCTTCAACCAGACCCCAGCAGTCAGATTATTCGGGACGAATAACTAGAAAAGAGGGAGCAATGTTGCATCGGACCTGTACTGAGAATATGTAGAGGTCCATGAAGAAAAAGAAGAAGACATACATCTAGAATAGAGAACTGTCTGGAACAGGTGAACAGTATGAAAAACGGGACAATTGACATTATTTAGTTAGTGTTTGAAGTATTATAGAGTTGAGTTCTGTGTTCTTCTATTTTTTTTAAATAAAAGTTGGGTTAGATGTTAATGGTAAAATGTCGAAAAATGGTCTTAAAGATCTCAGCTTTTTGTAAGGGAGAAATGGAATGCTCGAATTTGCGGTATTTCCAATGCAAATATTTATCGCATACGAAATACGAGCTTCGAATCGTGTGCGTTTTTTTTCATTCGAATTAAATCGCAGACGAAAAATTTCGAATGATATAGCCAAAAAAACAGTTTTTGGTCCTTCGATCCGTCGAGCCGTAAAATTATTTAATAAGAAAGGCAAGAAATATTCAAGTTAATTATGAGGTAATGAGGTTCTTATGTTGACATACATTAAATAGTTATCCGAAATAAATATTAAATTACGTAGAAAATTTGTATAATGACGCCTCTGGCGAACACTCTCCAACGAATAACGTTTCTATTGTGGATCACCCAAGGCTACACAATCAAATTATATGTCTTTAAATATTAACTTAATATTCAGTTTCTGGGAATACTTCCCATTCAATCCTTTTTAGTACAAAACAACCCCTTCATCCTTGAAAACCAGCAAAATATAATTAATTGGAATAATTTAAGGGTTCATTAGGGTTTTTAGTTAATTATGATGTTATATTTAGCTCAGCCTTGTAATTATGCTAGATACGGTCGAGTTTGTATATCTTAAAGCCTATTTTGTCGCCCATAAAATGCGAAATCCCTAATGAAATCATGTTGTTTGTCTGCACAGGACGATTCTTGAATTTTCATTGGTTTCGACAATATTTAATTGTAAATAATGGTAAAATGAACAGAATACATTAGAAGGTCCGAGAATAATTCAAATCCAAACAGGATAATTTAGAGGTAATCAGAACAAGGATCGTTTCAGCAGTGTCTTATTGTACTGGGTGTTTCTAAATTCAAGCGAAAAGATACTAACTAAAATTGAGTTGAATTTACTGTTAGTGGAATCTACTCATACTACTTTTTTAAATTAAACTAAGTGTGTTTCTAATTAATTCCACTATTTAATAAAAAAATTATTAAAAATCTAAGATATTGATAATTATTTCGATATTGAGATATCAACGTCAGAATGACAGAAGTTACATTTTATGTGATACCTACTTGATGTTTAATTTTTGGCTAGACCAAATAGTAAGTGACCTATCTTGTGATTGACTTAATATATATGAATAGAAAAAATAAGAAAATATGATTTTACAAATATTAAAGCTTAGATATTATTAGCCCTATGGGGATTATCCTGGATATCTTTTTCCCATTTAAGATCAGTATAACTGTGCAATGATATAGGAAACCAAGGAAAACTATATCTGCTGATCTTTACAATAGTTACTTAAGAAGACAATTTATTAGTGGAGAGCTCCCTAGATTTATCTGTTCATTGACAACTTCATATTGTGGGTCTCTTAAGTGTCTTCTTATTTCTAGTTCTTCAAGGAAATCTAGTTCTTGTTTCTTATCACAAATATGCAGTACTTCTAGTTCTGTGTTAGGTGTTAATGAATGTTTTGTGTCAAGAAGGTGTTTTGCGTAATGTGATTTATCTGGCTGTTTTAATCTGTATGCTCGTGAGTGTTCATTGTATCTAATTTCAAAATTTCGAATTGTTTGACCAATATAGACAGCATTTCATTCTGGACATTTAAGTTTATATATTCCAGACTTTTTTAATGGGGGTATTTTTGTTTTTACATTTAACAATTTTTTACTCACACTGTTTTCTGTTTTAAAAGAAATTGGTGTATTTGTTGAACAAGATATTATCTTTGAAATATTATTAGAAATATTACCAGCATATGTGATGGTTTTGTAATTTTGTATTTCCCTAGTTTTTTCAGGAAATATTAATTGTAATGCCACTTTTTCCTCTTTTTTATTAATTAATTTATTTATTATATGTAATGGATAACCGTTGGATGTGGCTATTTGTTTAATTATATTAATTTCTCTATCAAAATTATATTTGTTCATAGGAACTGAAAATGCTCTATGTATCATTGAATTATATGCTGCTAATTTATGTGACATGGGATGATTGGAACTATATGGTATAGTCACATCAGTATGTGTTGGTTTTCTGTAAATTGAAAAATCAAGTATATTATTGACTCTTTGAATTTTAATATCAAGAAAATTGATTGAGTTATTTTCTTCAACTTCTAATGTAAATTTAATTTTTGGATGTAAATTATTAATATGATTGAACAATATATCTAATTGTCGTTCACTACCTACAAAACAAGCTAATATGTCATCTACATACCTATACCAAAATAATATATTTTTTGAAATGTTACATTCAAAGATTTTTCTTTCTAAACTTAAAATACAGCATACCTCCAAAATTCACAAATAGTATTGAAGAAATTTTAGCTACAGAGTCATAAATAGAACTAATCAAAAAATTAAAAACATACAAATTACAAGATAACTCTAAACTTATTTCATTTGATGTTACCAATATGTTCTCTAAAATTCCTCCTAAAGAGTGTATAACACTTGTTAAAAAATTACTAGAGGATAAAAATATCAATCCAGGAATAATATCAGATATACTTAATTTGTTTGATGTATGTATTAATCGGAATTATTTTACTTTTGATAATAAGATATATATTCAAAATGAAGGTTTACCAATGGGAAGCCCTATATCACCAATTTTAGCAAACATTTTTATTGACAGTTTAGAAAGAAAAATCTTTGAATGTAACATTTCAAAAAATATATTATTTTGGTATAGGTATGTAGATGACATATTAGCTTGTTTTGTAGGTAGTGAACGACAATTAGATATATTTTTCAATCATATTAATAATTTACATCCAAAAATTAAATTTACATTAGAAGTTGAAGAAAATAACTCAATCAATTTTCTTGATATTAAAATTCAAAGAGTCAAAAATATACTTGATTTTTCAATTTACAGAAAACCAACACATACTGATGTGACTATACCATATAATTTCAATCATCCCATGTCACATAAATTAGCAGCATATAATTCAATGATACATAGAGCATTTTCAGTTCCTATATATGAACAAATATAATTTTGTTAGAGAAATTAATATAATTAAACAAATAGCAACATCCAACGGTTATCCATTACATATAATAAATAAATTAATTAATAAAAAAGAGGAAAAAGTGGCATTATAATTAATATTTCCTGAAAAAACTAGGGAAATACAAAATTACAAAACCATCACATATGCTGGTAATATTTCTAATAATATTTCAAAGATAATATCTTGTTCAACAAATACAGCAATTTCTTTTAAAACAGAAAACAATGTAAAAACAAAAATACCCCCATTAAAAAAGTCTGGAATATATAAACTTAAATGTTCAGAATGTAATGCTGTCTATATTGGTCAAACAATTCGAAATTTTGAAATTAGATGTAATGAACACTCACGAGCAAACAGATTAAAACAGCCAGATAAATCACATTACGCAAAACATCTTCTTGACACCAAACATTCATTAACACCTAACACAGAACTAGAAGTACTGCATATTTGTGATAAGAAACAAGAACTAGATTTCCTTGAAGAACTAGAACTAAGAAGACACTTAAGAGACCCACAATATGAAGTTGTCAATGAACAGATAAATCTAGGGAGCTCTCCACTAATAAATTGTCTTCTTAAGTAACTATTGTAAAGATCAGCAGATATAGTTTTCCTTGGTTTCCTATATCATTGCACAGTTATACTGATCTTAAATGGGAAAAAGATATCCAGGATATCCCCATAGGGCTAATAATACCTAAGCTTTAATATTTGTAACATCATATCTTCTTCTTTTTTCTACCTGCTACCTGCCCCGTAACCTATACAGGTACAACCTAATTTCCTGTTAATATTTAAATCTAAGTACCTGTATAGAATAAAATTTGAAGTAGTTAGTATTCGACAACTAGCAAGTAACGTCTATTCGTCTAATTAAGATGGCTTCAAGTTCAAGTTTTTCTCCAATTCCTATTCAACGAGTTAGCAAAAGTGCATATTCTTTGCGGGAAAAAACATTAATCCTGAACGTTCATGATGCTCTCATGCACCAAAACCCCATAAGTTCTGTTCGTGACATAATTACGAACTGTGCCAATATGATAGGGGTAGGAGAATCAACGATTTTTAGATTTTTACGTGATCGAAAATGCCGGAATCTCGGTGAACCTATTCTTCAGCCGGGGATGAAACCATTAGAAATTGATGACGATGTTAAAAACAGTGTTCGTAGAATAGTACATGGTATGTATTTCGCAAAAGAAATACCAACATTGGACAAGATTGTGCAAGCCGCCCAGAATGACGAAAACCTGCCATATCAAGAACTAGAGTATGGAGAATTCTTCATGGAATGAACTTTCGGTGGGAAAAACAGAACAGAAAATATTTTCTTATTGATAGGCCGGATATTGTTTGCTGGAGACAAGAATACTTAAGGTCAATCTGAAAATATCGCAACAAATGTAAGAATATTTTCTATTTGAATGAAACCTGGCTAAATGAAGGACACACCGTATCGAAAGTCTGGCAATATAAAAATATACTGAATTCCCGACAAGCTATCATGGAGGGTTGGTCAACAGGATTAAGACTTCCCTCTGGAAAGGGACGCAGGCTTATTATAACCCATATAGGAAGTGAAAACGGATTTTGGATCAATGATTATTGGAATTTCAATCTAATTCAAGCAAAGACTACCACGAAGAAATGACGGCTGACGTTTTTGAGGAATATTTCCAACAAATGATCGAATACATTCCCCAGAATTCAGTTATTGTAATGGATAACGCCAGCTATCATTCTCGATTAGTAGAGAAGCTTCCCACAAGTTCATGGAAAAAAGCGGCGATAATTGAGTGGTTGCAGTGTGAAGTCTTAGATTTCGATGATACAATGGTGAAAAAGAACTTTTGCAAATTGTTAGACAGCGTAAAGCAAAGTTTAAAAAATTTGTAATCGATGAGATGGCAAAAGAGATATTATTGTACATCGCTTACCCCCTTAACATTGTGAGCTGAAACCAATAGAGCTTATATGGGCACAAGTCAAACGTTATGTTGCCAGGAACAACAAAACTTGTAAACTTCAAGAAGTACGGCAACTTTTGATGGATTCATTGGCGAATGTGACAGCCGAAAACTGGCAAAGCGCCATAAAACATCTTATAGCTGAGGAAGGGAAAATGTGGGATCTTGTCGACTTAATCGACGAAAGTACAGAGATCGAACCGTCAATCATTAACTTAGGACAAGACTGCTCGTCAGATTTTTCTGATGAAGAATTTAGTTAATAATGCTGTATATATTATGGTTGAACTAATGTTCACCTGCAATAATTTGTTATAATTTTTTTATTTTTCACAAGAATATGTGTGTATATAAATCTTAGTGCACAATCACTTTGTATTTTCATTATAATATTAATTATAATAAACGTTAAGCAAAAATCATAAATAAACCCTAACCCTGTTCTACGACTATGGACCGTTTGGTTAACTGCGTATGCTTCATTTGCGTTTTATTACCTATTGTTATTTGACCAATTACCGGGTGGCCTGGTCACAATTTCTTTCTTCTTAGTCTAGATATATTGTAAAACATAAATAAGAGATAAAAATTTTTGAGACACCCGATCTCCGTTTTACGTTTATTATAGGCGCTCTGTGCTATCAACTTCTTTGAAACCAACTATAACCGCGCTCAACTCTGCTTCACTGTAATTATCGCAGCGTTCCACTACAGTACTGGGTCGACGCCCACAACAAAAGTTATTGAATATTGTTCAAATATTGAGTGATAAGAGATTGGTAAAAAAGACATTTTCAGCTATATTTGTCAAACGTTTTCTCGATATCAATAAAAGCGGTGTCGCCGCATTCATTAGAAAATCTTCGTTTTTCAAAGTATAATGTCAAATATTGATAAATTACCAGCAGAGAGTGAGATCATCGGCTGATTATCACTTTTTGTAGGAAAAATAAAAGGATCTGAATTTAAATCTCTGGATTAGGATTTTGTATATATATAATATTAATTTTAATATGGTCAATATATTTTTAATTCTAATATGCCTCAGCCAAAACTCTTCTCATGTCGTGATTCAAAAGAATTGTTTTTCAGTTATTATTATATTATTCCCACTCCAATTATTTAATTTTTGGATTTGAAATTTTCCACACTATTGTAAATTAATTTGTATTCCGAATTTTGATGACTATAATTTTTCTTAATTTGACTAAATTAAAAGCTACTTCTCTCGATAATGTATTCCTCTTGCTGCAACTCTAAATCTTCATACTTTGAAGCTCTTTATTAATGATTTATATTCTGTCCAATATCTCCAATTCCAAATATTATTATACCGTATTATGTTCTAACATCAATCCCATTTAAATTTTTATAGCTCTAAAGTTGATTTTACCGTTTTAATATTCTATTATTTAGTATTTTAGTTAATTTATTTGGTTTATAATTTTATTTTAAATATTCCCGACTTTTCTTCCATAATTTTCAAAATTCATTCCATTTATTTATCTCGCAACGCCCCTCAATTTTCTCCTAGATAACCCTTCTTCTTGAATAAAAAATTTTCAATTGGTTTATCCTAAATTTTGACATGCGTTAGCATTCGGAATTGACTATATCTTATTTTTTAATAATAAACACAAAACCTCATCATCTATCATATCTACACATGAGGCGCAAATACGCCGAAACCGGTCTGCAAGTTATGTTGTCCCTTCTAATTGCAAACCAGAATGGTTGGTTAAATCTTGTAGATCATACCGACCCCGGTTAACCTAGAAGTATAATTGAATGTCTGTCGGGGCATATAGCCCGGGAAGTAGTTGTTGCTTCTTTGTTTTTCAAAACTTTGTTGTAAAGCGTTAGAATAATATATTTATTCTTCGATATCTAATTTTTGTTGTTTGGAAAGAAAACCGTTTAAAAAGATTGGCGGTGGTGACAACCACCTCGTTTTCCTTTTAAAAACAGAAACATGGAAAAATATTTGCGTTCGAATATATCCGGGGAATATAAAAGGAGAAATCGCGAATGAAAATATACTTAGCGGAAATTTAATCCGTCTCTCTTTAAAGAATAAACTACTACGATATTTGAATTCCGAACTTATACAATCAAATTTCTAAGAAACCTTTCAAGCTATTGTCGTGCCGATTTCAATTTCCTCGAATAGCTCGCATAATTTACAAAATTCTTTATTCCGCTTACACTATAAAAAAACAGAAAACGATTTTTTTGAATATTAGGAGTTGAATTATTGTTTGAAAATCAGTACCCCGTTCAGGTAGAAACCACACGTTCATTTAAACAAAAAAAGGAGACTACCTACTACCCCATTTAAGAACCAAAAACCAGTTATTCTTAGTTCCTGATCGATGTAATATTTATGCTTGTTCAATAAAGATTATTAATCAAGCTTTGTCAAATTTATTCTGTTCTCTGAATAAAAAACTATTGCGCGCGTTTTTCTCTGTTAGGTTATGCTCTTCTTCTCTTTGTCAGGGTCTACTCCTCTCGAAATATGGAACACAGATCTAGTATATTTATGAATACTACAATCGACAACATTGAAAAGTCACTACAATGTGTCAAATTATAACTCCGTTCGTTGCGAATCATCCATACAAGGACGAATATTATGCGTAAATTTGTAAGCGATGTTGCCAGTGCTGATATTTTACCATGAAAGACAGTTTTGTATATTTATAATTAGTTTCAATAATACAATAATACAAAAGATAATGCGATTGGGGTGGGAAAATACAAAAAGAAAGACTTATTACTAAAATCAGCAGTTTTGATAATAAAGAAGTGATTTTAGATAACTTTTTGACAGTGTACCATCGCCAAATCCCATTTATCTAAATCATTTCAGCTTTGAATGAATACAAATTTGATTAACAGTGTTTATTTTAATATACAGGTTGTCCCGTAAATATGTATCATTCATTTTACGTGCATTATGAATTTTTTTTATTTTTGGCGCCGCTATAAGTTAGCAAATATTTATATTTCACGATATTTCGGCTGGATAGATTTACTGTCAGAAAAAATAGACAAGGGGATAATGTAAGCGGAAGATGACATGCGAACATTTGCTAGCGTGAGTTTTTACATGAATTTTACTATTTACTAAGGAAGGTCTAATCAATATTTTGCATAGTGTGTGACTGCGTGATGTGAATATTCGATAATATGTAATATTTTACCTTTCATATGTCGAAATTGACATTTTTTTCACACAAAAATTATCCGTTTCTCAAAATTTTTGGTGTTGGTCTTGACAATTTAATTTATGTATGAGAAATCTCATATATAGTCAGAGAAATACCCCAATTTCTTTGTATAAATTCATATTAACCCTTAACTACTACCACCGGGTCACAGTGACTATACGGAGGTTCTAGTGCTTGGTCTTTTCAGTATTCTCTAGATAGCCCACGAAAACAATTGCAAACGCTTTATAACTGAAATTGACTATCGTAAGTGCCTTAGATAAATCGTATTGGGTCAGAGTGACCCAGTTATGGTGTAAGAGGAAAGATTTTTGTCAAGTAGGTGGTTATAATGTTGTCTTCAAAATAGTGTACACAAACTAGTTTATTATTTTATTACTTTCCTAAAAACTGCAACCGTCCTCTTAGTAATAAGGAGCTCTCGGAACTGGTCGAAAGTGACGAATTTTTGGGAGAGGATGACAACCCTGAGGAAAATTTTGAAAATGAAACTCTTCTAAGCAATGATAAACTAGAGGCTTGTACAAATATTCTGGACTGTGGAGACGAAAGCGATAAAGAAGAGGATGATGAAGAACTACTAAGCGATCATTATACGGACAGTGAAGAAGAATGGGAACCTGGGAGTAATGAAGAATTAGAGACTGATGGATCTGTTGAAGATGATGGGGAGGTGGAAAGTAATGAACAAATTGATGCATCTCAAAGTGGGAGTGCACCAGAAAATAAAGAAACAAGAAAACATTATTGGTACGGTAAAAAGGACAAAATGAAATGGTCTAAGACAGTACCGAAAAAAGGTAAGACAACCTCAAACAATTTAATTAAATTTTTATCCGGCGTCAAACGGCGTCAAAAGAAAGAGAAATGCGCGTCGCTCATTTTTCTCAACTTTTATAAAAAATATCGACAAATTGGAAAGCGTTTATTGGTCTCCTTTACCTCCAAGGTGTATTCAAATCAGGTCACGAGGATTTACGAAGCCTCTCGGCCACGGATGGTACAGGAAGGGATTTAGAGCTACCATGCCACTAGCTAGATTTTCATTTCTTTTATGCTGAGGATAGAACAAAAGAAAATAATTTAGCAGCTATTTCTCAAATGTTTGATACATTTATTACAAATTCAAAACAAAACTATACACCAGGTGATAAAGTGACTATAGATGAAATGTTAGTACCTTTTAGAGGCCGTTGCGGTTTTCGAATGTACATACAGAACAAACCCGCAAAGTATGGGATAAAGGTACAAATTCTTGCAGATTCTCAGACACATTATATGCTTAACGTTGAAATTTGCGCCGGTAAAGATCCTTTAGATAAAAAAGCAAAAATCTTTTCTATTCCAACCCAAGTAGTTCTTCGTTTGGTGGAACCAATAAAGAATACCGCTCGAAACGTGACGGCCGATAACTGGTACTCCTCCGTTGAAGTTCTAAGAGAATTAGCGAAACTGATCTTGACATTCGTTGGGACAGTAAAAAAAATAAAACGTTTATTCCTTTGGAATTCATGCCATCTCCAAAGAGGAAAGAAGAGTCATCAATTTTAAGCTTTACTGCTCAGGAAACAATAGTGTCATACGTACCCAAAAAAAATAAATATGTTATTCTCATTTCAAATAGCCTCCATGACGATAAAGTGGACGAAAAGACCTGATATAATACTATTTTATAACAGCACCAAAGCGGGAGTGGATAAGCTTGATAAAAAATGTGCCAATTACACCACTTCACGTAGAAGTCGAAGATGACCAATGACTATTTTTTATGTTCTTTTTAATATTGGAAGAGTTAATAGTAGAGTAGTTTTTCAATGTGCCAGAGATGGAAAAGAAATGTCAAGGTACAATTTTTTAAAACAACTGGGACGTGATTTATGTATTCCGCATATTCAAAAAAGATATCAAACTTCGTTGCCACGCAGTTTGAAAGCTTTAATTTTTAATATGATTGGAGATACACTTCCACCACCCCCAGCACCTCAACAAAGGGAGGCTTGTCAAAAAGAAAAAAGTGCGCAATTTGTCCTGCCAAAAAGACAGAAAAACAAATACCTACTGTGAAATGTGTCATAATCCAGTTTGTATGAAATGTCCAAAATCTGTATGTCCAAACTGCATTTGAACTTTTTTTACTAGATATTCTCTTTAGATATTTTTTCTTAAATCTGTTAATAAATTTATGTCAAAAAATTTTGTTGTTGTTTTTTTTGCTGGGTCCGTGTGACCCGGTCGTAGGATTTACGAAATAATTTTTGGGTGGTAGTAGTTAAGGGTTAATTGAGATTAATGTTTGACATTGCGAATTCAAAAGAACTCCCTCTGAGGAAGTTACTAAAATAAAAACTAGATGTACACCACTTATTGTAAGTAGTTTACGACAAGTGGTGCATAAAATGTACGGTGAAAGAAAGCATGCATCGGCAGTTATTCTCGCTCTTGTACGAAAGCTAAGTTCTAAACGTGTATCTTCATGAAGAAGGAAATAAGGAATCGTAAAAAAAGAAAGCCATCGGTTACTATTGGAATATTCTATATTATATTGGAATTTATTTTGTTAAATCTATTTTTTTTGTTGCAGGACCCACGTTTCAACAATGAAATAGATCTACGAACAGGATACAGGACCAATTTGATCCTGTGTATGCCTATATGTAATTACGAAGGTGACGTCATAGGCGTAGCTCAAATCATAAACAAAACCAACGATTCTCTAGATTTCACCGCTCAAGATGTCGAAGTTTTTCAAAGATATCTAACGTTCTGTGGTATTGGGATCCAAAACGCGCAGTTGTTTGAAGTATCCGTTTTGGAATATAAAAGAAATCAGGTAAGTGTACAGTTAAAGTGTCCCACAAATTTGGGAGATGATAAAGAGACTAAAAATAATTATAGCACTTCATATAAAATTTTTTCTTTACGCCCTTCGTTAACGGGTTCTAGGGCTCTAAAGTTGTGAATTGAAAATATTTTCTTATTTATAATTATTAAATGACTAATTGGAAATTAGTAAGATTTTAACCGTTCATAAACACCATAATAATTGCACCTTTTTTGTGGTCATAGACCAGCATACACTACACTTGTGAACGCAGGTACGGACTAAGGTTCAATGGTTGATGCAGAATTTTTTTGTAAAAACTTTTTTGATGACTGATTTACCATTTTTTGCTAACTTATATTACTTATTATAAAACAAAGTATTGAAATTTCTATGACGTGATCTTGTTAAGTATGTATATAGGAATTATTTAAACATTTTCTTTAGTTTACAATAAACAAGGAAGTTCAAGAAGATTTTGTTAATTAACAATTTCCCAACTGGTTGAAAAATTAACTCTTTCCAACGGCAATGAATTCTTTGAAGTGTTTAGAATACACCATAATTTTTCCAAATTTTTAAATTAACAAGTAATACCTTAAAAAGTTTATTTAATGTGACCTGTTTGCTTTTGACGAATACCCAAAATGACTCGCAGAGACATACACACATCAAAATAATCTAGGGAACAAGATTTAAATTTGTTATAACTTTTGTAAGAGCTCCAGTATTATTTTGAAATTGTTTGTATATATATTCGCGTTCTGTTTGTATAACATGAGCTACGCAATTTTGCCATACATCGCTATAATTGTCTTTGAGTATTTCAAATGGTCTCCAAAATGCCATTCTAATTAATTACTAATAAATTATATTTGTAAAACTTACCCTATCGTCTACGAACAAATAAATATTATATTAATAACAATTCACTCACTTCACTTAATCAACTAACCTTACTAAACCAACAAATAATATATATTATATTATTAATACTTTTCTACTTTAGATTAACTACACTTTTCTACAACTAAGAACTAAACTCACTCAACTATTTTTGATAATATTTCTTTATAAGGCACACCCCTGGACGTTTAGAAACCCAGGTCAGGCAAGATGTTCAACACTTGCATTTTCCAGTTGGCCGAGTTAAAACTGTCCGGTTACTTCGTTATATTATGCCAAATACTGAACTGGATGTTACTACGTTGCCAGCTATTCAAAATTTTCTTAAATATAGTAACATACATAAAGTTGTTTTTAATTAATTATTCTTTTTCCAGCAATTTTAAGCGACTTATTTTATTGCTTACTAATAAATTTATAGTATGTATATTTTTTTAAATATTTCCAAACTAGCTTTTTAAGAACATCACGAACTAACAGTTTACTGAACTAAGGAGAACATTTGTATAGAGAGCCTAACAATTCTAGAAAATATATCTGACATCATTGCTTTATTTTACTGTCGTTACTCTGACATTGGATGCACTTTGATGTTGCCTTTTTTGATATGAGTCGTCAGCAATTCATAAAATGTTGATAAATGTTTTTTGTACTGTTGTCAAAAATATGTTAGCAGTGTTTTCTTGTTGTTATCGGTGTGTACAAAGTTTAAAGTAATTTTTGTTATTCGAATTAGTGTTCAGTGAGTGGAGAAAGATGGAAAGACGACATTTAAGCCGTGAAGAGCAATTGGGGTAGCAATAGGGATGGTTGAAGCGGGTCGAAATTATATAAGTGTAGCTGAAGTCCTTAACTCATCACCCAGTGTTATTTGTCGTTTGATGAGAAGATACCGCGGGACTGGCGATGTTAGAGAAAGACATACTGGCCGTACAAGAGCAACGAATTCTATACAATCCCTGCAGGTAAGTTAGCAAGTGAGCTACACCGTTCATATAATGTCGTTGTGAGCGGCCAAACTGTGAGAAACAGGCTGCACGAGTTCAACCTTAACGCCGGTAGACCACTTCAGGTACCCCCATTAACTAGGGGCAATCGGGGTATAAGATTAGCTTAAACTGGGGACATCAAGAATGGCGTACTGTGCTCTTCACGGATGAGTCTCGCTTTGGTTTTCATCATGATACGCGTCGAATTCGTGTGAAGAGACGACCTGGAAATCTGGAACGTCTTGCCGGTGTCCAGGAGGGGTACAGTTATGGTATGGGGCGGTATTCGTATTGGAGAAAGAACTGACCTCGTTTTACTGGAAGGCTATTTGAATGAATGCCGCCAGTTATCGTGACAACATTCTGCAACCCATTGTGCGTCCATATGCTGCACAAGTCGGCCCAAATTTCCAGCTCATGTATGACAATGAAATCTTTGGGATTCGCTGTGACGAAGACTTTTGATTCATCAAGGAGCTTTCCACACGAGACAAAAGATTTTTGATTGTCTTTTTAATCTCTAGACCACCACAAACCAACTGGAGATCGACAACCTCATTTTCAGCATGCCTAACAGATGCCAGGCTGTGGTTAATGCAAGAAGAGGCCATACAACCTATTGAGGTACTTTTAACTCTTGAATATGTTTTATAGCATCGTACCGAATTTATTAAAATGATTAAAATTCATTGTTTGTCTTTTTTTTTCTCTGAACTTTTGTAACAATTCTTTCTTTTTGATGATGGGTTCAACGGCAATGGTATCAGTACCACCCACATACATTTAGAAGTATATATATGCCATACCAAAAAAGTTATAACAAATTTAAATCATGTTCCCTAGATTATTCCGCGAGTCGGAACTTTTTTATTGGAAATTTCCTCCTCTTTAAGGATCTTCGTTCAAAACTCCTTTAATATTAATTTTTTTGAGTTATTAACAAAAAAACTAAAACTTTTTTTCATCTTAACTTGCCAATAACAATTGCATTTTTTCATGTGCTAATACATACTTTCGATACATTTTTCCAGACATCATTCTGAATCTAATAAGCCATCGCCCATATTTTTAGGAGCTTTATAAAAAATTAACACGTTTTTGAACTTATTGATTAGACTAAGTAGTAAATTGTTAATAAATCGGTGCAGTCTACATTTATAAAAATAACCTTTTACATTGTTTATGTATAAAAAACTAAAAAATAATAACAAAACCCTGAAAAATGAATAACCACATTCCATTAACAGATTAAAAAAAACGAGTATCCAAATAATTAACGATAATAAAAAACACAAGCCGGTTTAAAAAAATTCCAACAAAAAATGTTCTTTTTGTTTATAAGCGGTTGAAATTTAGAGCCCTATAGTTCGTCAACGAAGAGCGTAAGGAAAAAATTTTATATGAAGTACTATAATTATTTTTAGTCTCTCTATCATCTCCCAAGTCTTTGGTACACCGTACTTTTCGCCGACTAACCAGTCACAACTTGCTCCTACACCACTCATAAACATCTAATTTAAATATTAGAAGATTCCATATTTAAAAAGTTTCACATCTAACTTTATCCAAAGCATACATGCCGAATACCATCAAACGGAATAAGCTGTACGTAATATTATTTGACAGCTACAGCCGTTTTCCATCCCGGCGAATACATGTATATTTAAACTTTTAAAAAAGTCTTCGCATACATATATATAGCAGTTTTGTTGATCCGCCTTTTGAATAATGCAACAATGTAATGTGCTTGGGAATATTTTAACATAGAAGAAGAAACAATTTGGTCAAACTCTTTATCTCCGTGATTTTTTTAACGTGTTTAAAAGCCACATGTGTCTATTGCCTCGAAAATATAGTTGGAGAAATACCCTTTTTTCTTTCTAAGAAATATATGAAACAAAAAGTGACAAAAACTGTATCCATTTCTACGTGAACCCAGAAAGCAGCAAAAACTGCGAGCTTAAATTTAAACCCAAAGAAACTAACAAACCATTCCTTAATAGTTTCTACGTTGGCGAAGAGTGAAAAACAGTTAATAAAAATAACTGGCCACGCGTCTATACTGGTTCAATTACGCCGTACTTACAACTCGATGAAGAGCATCATAAAAAAATAATAAAAAAAATAAGAGGAGAACAGTCAAAAGCTCTGGAAACCTTAGCGTCCAATAGCGTCTGTAGAAACTGTACTGCTGCCAACTGTAATAGAAGCGTTGAATCCTAAGGGAGTACGATTAGCAACTTCAAATACCATTTACTATAAATAACTATATTTTTCAATTGTCTTTTGTCTCTGATTGCTACCATTTTTCATCATACCAAGCAACTCAATATGCTTCAATAGATAACGTATGTCCTAAAAGTTTTGGCACAAAATATTTATCGGATTTTTTTTAATGACTAACTAACTAGTTATCATAAATTACAACTCAATACTTAACTGAACTATACTATCGAATTATGTGGAGTGGTCCATTCTGTTCTACCAGTCGAAAATGTCTAGCATAAGGTCCTGGACGGAATTCAGATTAATTTCTCTCAGTTTTTCGTAAATTCGCCGTCTTAATTGTTCTTGGGTTTCCCAGCCTCCATGATAAACCTTCCTAGCCAGTAAAGCCCAAAAATCCTCTATTGGGCGAGCCTGCGGCAAGTTTGGAAGATTATCGTTTTTGCGAACAAAAGGTATGTGGTATTATTGAAGCCAATTTTGGGTATCTTTTGAGTAATGGCATGATGCTAGGTCTGGCCAAAACATGATATCGTCATTCCCAGCCTCCATGATAAACCTTCCTAGACAGTGAAGCCCAATAATCCTCTATCGGGCAAGTCTGCGGCATGTTTGGAAGATTATCGTTTTTGCGAACAAAAGGTATGTGGTATTATCGAAGCCAGTTTTGGGTATCTTTTGAGTAATGGCATGATGCTAGGTCTGACCAAAGCATGATATCGTCATTAGCATGACGTTCGTGGACAAACCGAAGTAATTGTTATCAATAGAGATCTGACTATTCAAAGCTTTACCCCCAGGGATACACACCTGTTAAAAATTGCGCAACAGACAAGAATTTTATTTGCAAATTTCGTTATATGTTTGTATCTAACATTGTCAGGGCAATCCTCTATGTTGTCCGTATTAAATCCATCGTTTCCCATCATTTCAGAATGACTCAAAGTAAAATACTTTTCATCGTCATCGTCATCTAAAATAATGATTATTTCATTGGCAAAGTGTACCCGCCTCGGTTGACGACAGCTTCTTGGTATACGAAGTAGTTGCGCTTGAGAGTATTTGGAGCACTTACGCCTCTTTCGATATTTTAGACCATTCCTCTTCAATTCCAACGATATATCGTACTCTTAGAAGACCTGTATTGACGAGCCAGTCTCCTCGTTGACATTCTAACAGGGTTTTCTGCTCTTCTCACCAATCTCTCTGACCTCTGAGCAGTTAATGCACGTGGTCTTCCACTTTTTGGGAGATACAGGCATGGTATTCCATGCTCGCACTCTGCTAGGTTCTGCGTGAAATGTTTTTATTCTGGAATATTCGACAGATTTCAGCCTTGGGTACCCGCCCAACTTTGTTAAAATTAAAGCCAATGAATTTTGTGCCAAAACTTTTAGGAAATACGTTACGACGGATATTTGAAGACGCCGTATAATGATTTTTTTTAATATAGAGCACTTTATGTAAGTTGACTTTATCAGAAAACTATCGAAAACGTCCTATTACGTTTTATAAAAGATAAGAATGAAAAATTGGATTTTCGAGCACTTTGAACCTGAAACTTGAAAAAGAATCCTGTTATTCTGGATCTTTTTTCTGATTAAACGCCATGTCAAGTAACCTTACTATTTATAACATTTTTGAGTGATACTTAGCGAGATCGCGTGAAAGTTCTTTTGTGAATTGTGCTTCCGAAAAACAAGTGTGCTACGAATTCTATTGTTTCTCTTGTCCTATGTGGCGTATCGAATTTTTCAAGGACTAAAACGGGAATAGAATGGGACAATGCACCAAGGAAATGAAATAGTTTTTTACTTTTTTTTGGGCTATTAAATAACGATTTAAAGGATCTTATCATGTTTTTTGTAATCTGAACATGTTATATGAAGACCATGTACTACTTATAGGTTTTTCTATAATCTATATTTTGTACAAAATTTTATTGTCATTAATTTCGGAGATAAGAGGACAATGATATATTTTCATCCATTTTTTCTGAAATAACTTTTCTGGCATTTTGGAGCACTTTAGGACTTATTTCTCTTGTTTTCCACTTGACTCAAAATAAGTGTTATCGTTTTTTGTTGTTGTTGTTGTTTCCAAAGTAGGTATTCTGAAATATTATTGTGGGTGATTCAGCATTCGATTTTAAGACGAAAAGTCCTATCCTATAAACTTTTGTGATAAGTTTTATCATTAATGAGATTTTGAAAATCCTGAAAATTTAAGATCGGGGTTGTGTAAGCGAGTAATTTTAAATATCCCCCACACAAAAATTCAGAGAATTGCGTTCAGGTGACCTCCTCGTTCTATCCAAAGGAAAACGGTTCTTTAAAACTCCCGAGGATCAAAATCATGCATGAACCACAACTGGAAGTTCATTTTCTAGAAAATGAAGATATGTATCACCGTTCAACTGTTGAGGAAGGAAAAATGGTCCTGATGAATAATCATCGATAATACCAATCAAATACATTGACCGAAGAGGACTGTTGGAACCGTGCTACAACTATGGCATGCGGATTTATATCAGCACATGTGTGGTTATTACGAAAATTCATAATGCCATGTCTTGAGAAGTTGGCTTCATCTGTAAATAAAGCAATGGTAGCAAAATTGGGAATGCTTGCAATTTTTCTTAAAATCCATTGGCAATAGTTAGTTTAGTTTATTTATTGGCAAAGTATGACACTAAAGTGGTTTTACAGGTCAGATAAAACAAAAGAGAGAAAAAATGTTACAATTAGTATAAAAAATTATAAAAAAAAATAACAATATTAGCACAAAGCTTATTAGGTAAGATACTAATGGTAGCAATACATAGGAAGACAAACATCAAAATATAAAGACGAATACATTTACATATTAAAATCACTTTCTAGATACTCATCAATGGAATAGAAGGCATTTTTTAAAAGATATGTTTTGACTTTGGTTTTAAAATTGTTAAAATTTAGGTTTTTTATATCCCTTGGAAGAGCATTAAACATTTTTTTTGCCGTAGTAATCGGCGCCCTTTCTTGTACGTTGTAACCTGTGGTAGCTGAGGACTAAATTATCTCTATTTCTAGTTGAATATGAGTGAATATCACTATGTGATCTGAAGTTTACTAGGTTCAGTTTTATGTAGGTTAGACAGTGAAATATAAAAGTACATGAAAGTGTAAGGAGTTTCAGTTGTGCAAAACTATTTCTACAACAATCTCGATATTTTAACCCTGCGATAATTCTGACACAACGTCTCTGTAATTTAAAGATTTGAGCAGTATTGGGGGAATGACCCCAGTTTAAAATTGCATAGGATAGATTGGAATTAAAGTATCCATGGTAAGCCGTCAGTAGGGTGTCCCTGGATACATTTTTGGAAAGGTTTCTTATTAGGAAAGTTATTTTGGACAGCTTGGAGCTTAGATGATTGATATGAATGTTCCAAGTCAACCCTGGATCCAAGTGGACCCCCAAAAATTTAACCGATGCCTGACTTTCCAGGTCAGTAAAGTACATATTATGTGTCTTGTCGGCATTTAGATTCAATTTGTTAGCCAAAAACCCATTCTTAATCCGCTCATCTTTATTTTGAATCCATTGCAGTATAGGGTCTGAGGGGTGGTAACGCATCAACGTAGTGGTGTCGTCTGCAAATAAGATTACAAGCAGAGTGATGACATTGGCGAAGTTAGGCAGGTCATTTATGTAAATGAGGAACAGCAGAGGACCCAGCACAGAGCCCTGCGGAACTCCGTGCTGAATCCTCCGCTTTTTTGATTCCACATTATTGAAAAAAACATATTGCTCCCTCTCCTCCAGGTAGGACTTGACAAGAGCTACACTGCTTTGGTGAAAATTGTAGTGAATTAGTTTTTTATAGAGGATTTCGAAAGAAATACAATCGAACGCTTTTGTCAAATCAGAGAAGGTAGCATAAGTATTCTGTTTATTTTCAAAGCCTTCAGCTACAAACTCAATTAGTTGATCTATAGCTAAGGTAGTACTTCTTTTATTGCGAAAACCAAACCGGTTTGGTGAAAAAATGTCATTTTGTTCAAAATATTCATTCATTTGATCTTTTAGCAGTGATTCAAAAATTTTCGCTATTATTGGCAACAACGATATCGGCCTGTAGTTGGTTAGATCTTCGGGATTACCATTTTTCTTAAAGATGGGTATAGGAGCATACGGAGCGGATAGTCATTAGGTAGCGAATGTTTAGCACGTTGGACATGATATGAATACAAAAAATGTTCTTTTAGAACATTTCAAACAGTTTTGTGACTAACATTTACTTGTTGAGCAATTTTTCTGGCACTCGTTTCTGGATGTTCGTCAATAATTCTTCGAGTTCTCGCAATTCTAGGTTGTCCAATAATATTCCTTGATTTTTCAAAAGTTCCTGTTTAGTAAACGTTTCAGAACATGGTAATCGGAGCATACATACGTCCAAGAACGCGCCAAGCTTCTTCTGCGCCGTCGTGCGAAATACTGATAAGCGCCTTTATTGAGTCAAAAGTAGGATTGCGTTAAATTTAAGCTTTTGTCTTAGTTTTTTGACTTTTTATATGATTTTAAAAAGACAATAGGCATGATGACTGATTTTGAAAAACTGCTCCACGATGTTTTAATGTATTAATCTGAGGTCTCTATGACATCACACATTTGTAAATACTTCAAAAATATTTCACAGTTTACAAATTAAAAATTTATTTGGTTACTAATTTGCATTATTTTGTGTGATAATCATGAATTATATAACGAGTAAATATCATTTAAACGATGCAAAACCAGAAAATACGATAAAAGTTTGAACGATACACAAAAGGTTGACGTCACACATTTGTGATCGGTGTTTTTTGTTAAGATGGCGGATTGTCATATTTTGTATTCATATTTTTACTAAAATAAATATAATCACAATTGTAATGTAAAAATAAGTGATTGCTATAGAATCTTTGTAATCTATACAATGATTTCAAATCATTATTTCAGTTATTCTTAGTCCCTATTGATTGTCCAGTTGTCGAATTTTTTCATTAGGGACCAAAATTTTATAAAACTCAATTATCCTTGATAACGGTAGCTGGAACGCTTCCGAAACGTTGAAATAAAAACAAAAAATATTGTGGATCGCTCCCGATAAAATTTAAAAAAATTAATGAACATGCCCCGACCATGAAAGCGTTTAAATAAACCCAACACTTTGCAAGCTTAAACCTGAAAACTAGAGTAGTATAGTAAGTAGTACATATAGTATAATTTCACCACTAGTCTGGCCGGACAGTTTTCGTAGATGGCAGATAATAAAATATCTTTCACCACTGGTATTGATAAATAATCTTTGGTTTTATGAAAATTTTTTGAGTCAAAAAAAATTGAAATTTTACTTCCACGCGTTGGCAACGTCGTGCTTTGCCCATATCGAGGGCGCATCCCTGCATACGTCTGGCCTCTAAGGCATTACCATTAACTAATCCATATAAAAAAATGCATATTAGTCATTTGGGAATTAGTGAACACAGGCATCGTTATTAACTGAACACAAACGAAATTAGAACTGGTGCTACAACAAAATTAGAATGATAAATATTTCTAGTTTGTTTTTGTGCTGGATTTCAGGTTTGACACAGTAAATGTCAAAATTCCAAAGGCCACTGAAAGAAAACATGTTCTTTACAATCAGAGCTCGTTTCTTACAAAAAAGTCAACACCCTGTATGTCATTAACGACAAAACTTATCACACATGTTTATAGGAACTTTTCGTTTAAAAATCGCCCATAACAATATTTCAGATTTGGGAAAACCCTGTATAACTATTATATTTGTAATATTCAAGTATGTTTATGGTAATATGCTCAGAGAATAGGCATGATTTTGAAAAACTTCTCCACGATGTTTGTACGCATAAGCTCTATCCAAAAAATTTAATTGAAAAAATAAGGGTTGTAAAGGAGAAACCTACGTTTTTAAAATACAATTCAAATTTCGCACCGAGACGTTAGCATAGTAATGGCGTCTCTATGACGTCACACATCTCTAAATACTTAAAAAATATTTCACAGTTTGCAAATTAAAAATTTATTTTGATTACTAATTTGAATTATTTTGTGTAATAGTCATGAATTCTTTAAGGAGTAAATATCAATGCAAAACCAGAAAATACGATAAAAGTTCGAACGGTATACAAAAGGTTGACGTCACACGTTTTTGATTTACTAAAATAAAATGAATATTGTTACGGCGGACCTGTACTGAGGATATGTAGAGGTCCATAAAGAAAAAGAAGAAGACATACATCTGGAATCATCAAGAACTGCCATCGGAAAGTTTTAAAATGTCATCGAAATGTCGAGAACTGTCTGGAACAGATGAAAAGTATAAAAAGCGGGACAATTGTCATTAGTGGTCTTGCTTGAGTGGCTTTGAGAAACTGTACTTTGAATGGGGCCAGGTTCGGTTATAGAAGAGAACGAGCCTTCAATTTCAATATTAGTTACTGAATCTTGGGAACGGATTCTTCTTTCTATATTAACTTCTAATTTGCTTTTCTTAATCAGATCTTACAATTTCTTGTTGTTGTTCCAAATAAAATTTTGAATATTCTTGTTGTTGTTCTAAATGGTCTACTCTATTATTAAGCTGTCCTACCTCTAGCCTTAATGTTTCCTGAAATTGCGTTAGGCCATTCATAATTTCTTCATCTGCTCTTCTCCTTCTGTCTTTCCTTCTCTTCTTCTTCCTCCTTGCTGCGTCTTTCCTTCTCTTCTCCTTCCTACTTTCTACGTCTTTCCTCCTCCTCCTAACGTCTTTCCTTCTCTTCTTCCATCTTCAACCATGCTGGTGGTCCGGAAGTATCCATGTCTTTGTCGTATATGCTGAATCTAATATTTTCCATGAACTGATACTTTTTAAATCACACCGCTGTGTTACTCCTTTTACTTTATTAAACTTTCCATATTTCCACAACTTTAACTTTCAAATAACGTTTCACTATCAGAACACAGAACTCAAATTTCTAAAACTTCAAAACTTAAACTCGCTAATGTCAATTATCCCGCTTTTTATAATTTTCATCTGCTCCAGACAGTTCTTGACTTCTAAATGACATTTCTGGACTTTTCGATGGCAGTTCTAGATGATTCCAGATGTATGTTTTTCTTTTTCTTTATGGACCTCTACATATTCTCAGTACAGGTCCGACGTAACAATATAATCATAATTGTAATGTAAAAATAAGGTGTGCCTGTGCAGGTCAACCGGACTTCGGACGTGTCTCCGGTGGACCGGAGAGGTCTTCAGTTTTTCGTGATGGCATCGAATGAGAACGCACTGGCTTTGTTAGGCCTCGCGTTGATTTTGAAAAAAAAGAAACAGAAATAATAAATAGGAAGCGTAAACACTGGTGTAAACATTAGTTATTGAAAAGGGAAACTGATAGTCACGTCAACTTATTGAATAAATTAAAATTCTAACCTGAAGATGAAGAAACAGGCGACCGGAGTACATATGCACACACGCAGATGTACATCGTATGGTGTCACTCGAAAGAATTGATTTTCGATCTTGCACCGGTCGCCTGAACAGGTTAAAAAACTGCACAGGTCTATTCCCACATACGCTCCGGCCTACCTTCACAGGTAGACCTCTCCGGTAGACCGTAGCGTGTATGGCCGGCATTAGTGACTGTCATCATGCCTATTCATTTATCCAATGAACATGATATTCGCTTGTTTGTATCCCTATAACTCGAAAACTGTCCATTTTTCTTATCTCGCTTCTTCAAGACTTCTGATTAGAACATAAAAAACTACATTATTCCAAATTTTCAACAAATTTGAGTGGGACTTTGGTTTGGAGCGGGGTCCTTTAATTTATTTTAAGGACGCACTGTAAATAAAACAAACCAAAAAAACAAATATGAAAAATAACAAAGTAGGAAATCAATCTTTGAATGAAACGCGAAGCCCGATCGGAACATCACACCACCCTTCTTTAACCGCAAACCTCTAAAGCAACATAAATTCATTCGCGCCCCTACTGAAAAGTAAATAAAATTGGAAGCTCAAACAAAACGTGATATTAATAAATCTCTTTTTTTTCGTATTTTCAGATTCTACTGAATTTGGCACGAAGTATTTTCGAGGAGCAGAGTAATCTGGAATGTCTAGTGACTAAAATAATGAGAGAAGCACAAGATTTACTCAAGTGCGAACGCTGTGCTGTATATTTACTTGATTTGGATTGCTGTGAAGCGGTAAGTTTTATTATTTTTGTTTACTTATTCGTATGGAAATATTATCTGTTTAAAACAAGAATTTCTCCATTTTTATCGATGTCAGTTTATTGTAAACTTTTTTTAAAATGCAAATATCGTCGGTTTTTTATCGAAACACCCTGTATATTCTGATCATATGTGAAAGTTTAACTCTTCCTCCTTCCGAAAATACATTGGCCGTCAAAAAAATCCGACCACCAAACAAAAAAGGCCAAAACCGATTAACAATGTTGATTTGGGCTCCTAGTCATTTTTGAAAACTGACTCTGATGGGGTCTTGTTTGGACTAGTTTGGAACGTCTTCTCCTAATTTTGCAGCTCCTAAGATGCATTAGGGGCGTTGCAACTCAAAATAAACATGTTTTTGGCAATTTTTTTCACTTTCTGGCCTCTATCTCAGCCGCAAATCAATATTTTTTTACGTTCTTCTTTTAGTTTTACTCATGAGAAAATTTCCCAACCAAAAAGGCATGTTTCTAGATTTTTTTTGGAACTTTATAGCTCACTAGAATTTTTTTTTTGCTTTTTTGAATTTTAGAGCCGGAAGCAGCTCTAGCTTGCGACATATCCTATTCGATTCCTCGGGAAAAATACAGAAGAATTTGTATTAAAAAAATTTAAAAATCCAGCCGTCTTTTGGACTCTGAACGATTATTCAATGCAAAATTACATTACATTGCACTGATTTCGTGATTTCTCTTATTAAATTGCCCAGCATTATCTTGATATTAGATCTGACGTAATATAATGTTACGCGAGCTACTGCATTAATATGCTCACTTAGTGCCCCCAGTGAAATCCCCATATAAGACGACTATGGCTCCTCCGCCCAATTTTCGAGAAACACCGAGAATACCCACCGCACCCGGTGCATCCGCCAGAACGTCGAGAAATTTCGAGACTTACGGCGCGAGAGTATAAATAGGCCACCAGCATCGCTGCAGGCAATTAGTCAATCAGTCAGTGTTGATACAGAAGGAAAGTAATCGCGCCTCGATAAAGTGTTTATTAAGTGACTCTCATATAAATTATAATTAGTGTGTTTAGTGTATTAGATAAATTATTAAATAAGGACTGAATTACATATAAATCTGTAAATATAAATTAATTGTAAATATAAATTAGAATAAACGTTACATTGGTGTTAGATGTAGGATTAAAAAAATAAATAAATAAATAAATAAATATACAGGAAGATGGCGAAGAAACTTTGTGAATTAAAAGTTTCAGAGCTTCGAAGAGAGTTGGAGGATTACGAACTGGACACAAGTGGGGTCAAGTCAGTGTTGGTGGAACGACTAAAAGAAGCTATGATTAACAATGGATTGGACCCGGAAACGTTTGAATTCACCGACGAAGCGTCCGCCTGTATAACCTCTTCTATAAAAAACGAAATTTCAGCCATGGAAAGTAAACTCTCGGCGGACATGGAAAACAAATTGTCGGACGTGGAAAATAAAATTTCATCCATGGAAAATAAAATTTTGACGGATATAAAAAACGAAATTTCAGCCATGGAAAGTAAACTCTCGGCGGACATGGAAAACAAATTGTCGGACGTGGAAAATAAAATTTCATCCATGGAAAGTAAACTTTCGGCGGACATGGAAAACAAAATGTCGGACATGGAAAACAAAATGTCGGACATGGAGAATAAAATTTCGACGGATATGAAAAATGAAATGACATCCATGAAGACTGATATTTCTGCCGTGGAAGAAAAGATTAAAAGAATGGAGCAAGAAATGAAACAAAAAATCAAAGAAATCGAAAGGAAGACTAGTAATAAACCGGATATTACAACTAGGCAAGCCCCGAATAACGACGAACTGGCAGAGAAAGTAGAGTTGAAACCGAAAATGGAAAACGATATTAACAGCCGAGTGAAACTGCCAACATTCGATGGTAAAACGTCATGGCCGAACTATCTTAAGCAATTCGAGGCGGCATCAAAGGCAAACAACTGAAGTGAGAAGGAAAAAGCGTTAAATTTAACTCTTGCCCTTAGAGGAGACGCCATGGATATCCTCCAGACCATTCCAGTGGAAGAGGCCGAAGATTTTGAACAACTCAAAAAGCGATTGAATATGAGATATGGCCTGGAACACCTGGAGCATCTGTACCAGTCGCAGCTGAAAAACCGCAAACAAAAACGCGACGAAACTCTGCAAGAATTCGAAGCAGACATTGCGAGGTTGGTGCGGTTTGCCTATCCATCGGCACCGGAGAATGTCATGGAATGCTTAGGGGTACAGATATTCATCGACGGAGTTCGTGACCATGAAATGCAGAGAACTCTACGCTTGGCTCGGCTTAAGACACTGGTCGAAGTACTCTCTGCAGCCTTGGAGTACGAAGCAGCTACACAGGCTTCCGGAGTATACGGCAAGGTGAGGGCTGTAGCAGACCAGATTGTCAACATGATGAAAAGCATCTCAAATGGAAAACTGAAAGCTGTGAGATGCTGGAATTGTGGAGAAATGGGACATGTACGCAGTTCGTGCAAGCGACCGAGAACTGCTACAAACAAAGATGCCCAGCAGGAAAACTAGGAAGGGTCGACCTTCAGAGGGCAGCTTCGACCCGAAGACCTTCCAAAGACCCTCTCATCCTAATAGCCTCTCTGAAATGTCGCGATGATAGTGTATACGTGGATGGTGAAGTTAATGGAAGGAAGTATACACTATTGGTGGACACTGGAGCAACGAGGACTATTATTCGCCCCGAGACTGTCAACAACCGGAAAAACCTTTTACCGACGAGACTGCGACTCAGGACTGCCACAGGTGAAAGCGCCAGTGTCCATGGAGAACTACCGGTGCAATTGGGAATTGGCGCAGAGAAGTTCACCCACACTGTCGTTGTCGCTGATATCGGAATGGACGTTATGAACCTACATGGCTTCCAGCTAGATTTCAAGAACCGAGTGATTAGAGTAGGTTCTGAGGAGGTATTCCTTCACCCACACGAGGATAAGACTGTTCAGGTAGCCGTACAGGAGGATACAGTTGTACCCGCAAGGAGTGAATTTTTCACTGTGGCAAGGCTACAAGGAACCGTCGAAGAAGGAACACCGGTCATGATGGAACCATGGAATCACGATGAAGAGGTTGGTCGAGGAATCCTGGTTGGAAAAGGGTTAGTCATGGCTGCCAAAGAAATACCTGTACGCATTATAAATGTAAATGACCATCCAATAACTATGAAGAAGGATACCAAAATTGGAACTTGCGTACCAGTGGCGTCAATAATTCATCAAACAACAACCTCCAATGATGCCAACAATAAATTTGAACAAATGATAGCAGTGGCTGGACAATCCCTTAGCCTGCAAGAGAAGAAAAAGATCAGAGAACTCTTGCTACAATACCGATCTCTTTTTGTACCAAAAGGAGGAAAGACAGGAAGAACATCTGCTGTCAAACACAAAATTAACACCGGCGACGCTAAACCGATAAGACAATCGGCTCGACGGCTACCACAGGCCAAACGAGAGGAAGCGGAGAGAATTGTTCGCGAGATGGAAAAGGACAAGGTAATAGAACCTTCTACCAGCCCTTGGGTCTCTCCGGTAGTTCTGGTAAAGAAGAAGGATGGAACCACGAGGTTTTGCGTGGACTACCGGCAGTTGAACAATGTTACAAAGAAAGATAGCTATCCTCTGCCGAGAATCGACGACACTCTGGATACGCTGGCCGGTAGCAAATTGTTTTCTACCTTGGACCTGAAGTCTGGATATTGGCAGGTAGAAATGGATCCAGCCGATAGAGAAAAGACAGCGTTTACCACCGGATCTGGACTATGGCATTTCACCGTTATGCCATTTGGGCTGTGCAATGCCCCCGCAACGTTCGAAAGACTGATGGAAAACGTATTGCGAGGGTTGTCCTGGAAGACATGCTTAGTGTACCTTGACGACATCATAGTCTTGGGAAGGACATTCGAAGAACATCGAAAGAATTTGGAAGGTGTCTTCAAAAGGTTGCAAGCTGCCCAACTGATGCTCAACCCCAAGAAATGTCAACTATTTCAAAACAAAGTCAATTACCTAGGCCATGTAGTCAGCAAGGATGGTGTAGCTGTAGACGAAGAAAAAGCTGCTGCCGTACGAAAGTGGCCAAGACCCACCGACAAGCACCAAGTTAGAAGCTTCCTTGGACTACATACTACAGGCGATTTATAAAGAAGTTTGCAGATATCGCTAAGCCCTTGACACGACTTACAGAGGAAGCAAGGGAGTTTCGCTGGGACGAAGATTGCCAAACTTCGTTCGAAACCTTGAAGAAGCACTTGACTACTGCACCTATACTCGGCTATCCACTACCAGAGGGAGAATTCATACTAGATACTGATGCTAGCAATGTTGGAATTGGAGGAGAGCTATCACAGGTTCAAGGAGGACAAGAGAAAGTTCTGGGATATTTTAGTAAAGTCCTTTCCAAACCAGAACAAAACTACTGCATCACAAGAAGAGAGCTCCTAGCAGTAGTGAAGTCCGTGGAGCACTTCTATCAGTATCTGTATGGGAAGAAATTTATGATCAGAACCGATCATGCAGCACTTAAGTGGCTTATGCAATTCAAGAACCCTGAAGGTCAAATCGCTAGATGGATCGAGCGGCTCCAAGAATATAATTTCACTATTGAGCATAGAGTCGGAATAAGCCACAGAAATGCAGACTCCCTCTCTAGAAGACCATGCCCTGCAGAGTGCTCTCACTGCAGCAAAACAGAAGCTAAGGAAGCTGCGATTCGAAGAACCACGGTGACCACCGACGAATGGACACCAGAAAAGTTGGAAGAGGAACAAGAGAACGATTCCGACTTGAAGAAAATCCGACATTGGAAAAAGGAGAACTGTCGACCTACTTGTCAGGAGATTTCAAGGTATTGGGCCCAGTGGGACTCGCTGGTTTTGGAAAACGGTTTGCTACAGCGAGTAATCGAGAACGATGAGGGTTCCGAAAGTAGAAGACAGTTGGTGATTCCAAGAACAAGGATAGCAGCAGTACTGCGGAAATTACACGACAGTCCGTCAGGAGGACATCTAGGTGTGAAGAAGACCCTCCAGAAAGTGCGAGAACGGTTTTATTGGATGCACAGTTCCGAAGATGTGAAGGACTGGTGTAAGAAGTGCACTACCTGTGCTACGACCAATGGACCGCACGGGAGAAGAAAGGCTCCTATGAAGCAGTACAATGTCGGAAGCCCTTTTGAACGCATTGCCCTGGACATTGCCGGACCGTTTCCACCGACAGCAAATGGCAGCAGGTACATTTTGGTGGTGATGGACTACTTCACAAAATGGGTAGAAGCGTATGCCATTCCAAACCAAGAAGCCGCAACGGTTGCCGACGTGCTTGTGAATGAGTTCATTTGCCGATATGGAGTGCCCCTGGAAATACACAGCGACCAGGGCAGAAACTCCGAAAGCCAGCTGTTCCAGGAAGTTTGTGAAAAGCTCGGTATGAAGAAAACGAGAACTACGGCTTTGCACCCACAGTCGGACGGGATGGTAGAGCGAATGAACAGAACTCTTGGCAAATACCTGTCTAAAGTAGTATCTAACCATCAGCGAGATTGGGACCAATATCTCTCGCTATTCGCGATGGCCTACAGATCCGCCATCAATGAGTCCACCGGCCAAACACCAGCAAGAGTTCTGTTCGGACGCGAAATGAGATTACCCTGCGACCTTGAATTTGGATGCCGACCCGGAGAAGACACAGCTGGTGAAGATTACGTGACCCAGATGAGAAAAAGAATGGACGACGTACACGAGCTGGTTCGCTAGCGATAGGATGAAGAAAAGGTACGATACGCAAGCTACGGAAGGAGGTTTCCACGAACGAGACAAAGTCTGGCTGCATAACCCAAGAAGACAAAAGGGTTTTTCTCCAAAGTTGCAGAAAGCTTGGGACGGTCCGTACCTCGTAAAGAAAAGAATCAACGATGTCATCTATCGTATCAGCAAGATCCCAAATGGAAAGCCAAAGGTGGTACACCGTAACCGATTAGCGCCATTCGAGGGTGACCACGATGAGGAAGTAAACCAGCTTCAGGAAGTAGCCGATCCTGCTTTTGTAGAGTTCATGGGTGCTTATGGTGGTACCGGAAAAGCGAGATTCGGCGTCACCACTGAGAGACGACAAGACCTGCTTACCGTTCCGGAGGAATACTCACTGGCAATAAACATCCCTGCCAGCGTAACCGATGCGCGCGGACTGGCATCTCTGTTTATAAAGAAGAGTGGCACACGACCTTTGGTAAACCAGTTACCAGTACCAGGTAAAGCTTTGAAGCTGCAAAATGGCTCCCGCTACAATTTCCACCTAGTGACGAGGAACACCTTCGACGAAAGACCAACGTACGAGGATGTCTGGGAAGCATTACGAAGCCTGAGGGAGCATGTGCTTGAATTGAACGTGTATAGGCTAGCCATGCCCAAGATTGAATGTAGGCATTTAGATTGGCGAATAATCCGTAACATGGTAGAAGTAATCTTCCGAGATACCGAAGTGCAGGTACTGGTTTGCGGCCATGCTCGGGAGACACAGCCAACAGAGAAGACGGTCGCATGTTACTTCCATACAACTGGAAAATGCAACAAGGGGACCAGTTGCCGATACAGTCATCTCGTTCCAGTTTCCTAGCTAGTTCCAGGAGGAACTGTCTCTTAAGGAGGGGGCAATGTTACGCGAGCTACTGCATTAATATGCTCACTTAGTGCCCCCAGTGATATCCCCATATGAGACGAATATGGCTCCTCCGCCCAATTTTCGAAAAACATCGAGAATACCCACCGCACCCGGTGCATCCGCCAGAACGTCGAGAAATTTCGAGACTTACGGCGCGCGAGTATAAATAGGCCACCAGCATCGCTGCAGGCAATTAGTCAATCAGTCAGTGTTGATACCGAAGGAAAGTAATCGCGCCTCGATAAAGTGTTTATTAAGTGACTCTCATATAAATTATAATTAGTGTGCTTAGTGTATTAGATAAATTATTAAATAAGGACTGAATTACATATAAATCTGTAAATATAAATTAATTGTAAATATAAATTAGAATAAACGTTACAATAACCATAATCCTGTTGATTGTCCATCAAAAACTTCATGAAATAACATTCAAACGAATTAGATGTGTAGAATAAGACTTAAGCCTCAAGTTTTGATAAATGAGCACAGTAAAATATTGATTTTTTTCCATATTTCAAGTGTAATTTCTCACATTTCTCGGATGGATTGGAAAATTTTCGAGCCTAGGAGTAAAAATTTTGAAGCTCTCATAATCATGAAATTGTTGATCTTTTTTAGTCCAGGCAACGAATAAAAAATAGCGGAAATAATTCATGTAGAAGCCAATTTTGGAACACTTGTAGGGGAAGGTGTTCTTAACAACATACTAAAAGTACTGAGGAGTGAAGCTAAGAGTGGGGGGGTCTCTAAAGGTTCCTTTTTTCAGTTTTTTGTTAATAACTCGAAAAATACTGCCTCTAGCGAAAAAATGTTTATATACTAATTATTCTCTATAAAAAAGGTTCTATATACTTTTTTGCTAGGATCAATGTTTAATGAGATATGGAGAGTGAAAATGTAAAATCTAAAAAAAAGTTTTCATTTTCAAAAATAAAATGTTTGTAGTTAAAAATAATACGTTTATTGTTGAAAATGAAGTAATTAGTATTTAATGATGTATCTTGAATATTAAATTTCGTCGAAATGTAAACTTTCATCTTCATCGATGTTGTGATATTTGTGAGCAGAGGACAACGCAAATCTCGATCTCACCAAGAGCACCGTTGTCGTAGATGGCGGTCTCCTTCTCCACCGCATGAAGTGGAAACAGTCCTCCGACATTCCATCAATTTGCCATCAGTATACATTGCCTATGTACCGAAACATTATGGTGAAAATTATATGGTGGTTTTTGATGGTTATAGTGATGTCGACTAGGGTTGCGCGATACACTAGAAAGTATCGATGATAGGTATCGATACGGATCGGTACGTAAAGTATCGATACAGTAGAATATCGAATATTAATTACTCGAAGTATCGATACGTTAACGATCCGAGATTTTGCTAATTTTGACGTTTTTTCGGTAAAAAACACCTTTTTGGGGGGTGGAAAAAGACATTATTGCGATTTCCGGCCAAAGTTGAGCTCCTAGAATGAAAAGTTGATTATAAAAGTTGTAGATCTTGAGAAAATCTATAACTTTTTCACATAATTTCAAAATTAGCTCGAAAAACGCAAAAAACTACATTTTTCGTTTTTTATTTTTAGTTTCGTTAAAAAATGTTCGATTTTGATGAAAATTTAGTAGAAGGTAGCTTTGATAGTCACAAACCATGAAAAAAAATTTTAAATTAAAATATTGGAAATTTTTCGAGTTATAACGTTTTTTCGGTAAAAAACACTTTTTTTGGGGGGTGGAAAAGACATTATTGCGATTTCCATCCAAAGTTGAGTTCCTAGAATAAAAAGTTGATCATAAAAGTTGTAGATCTTGGAAAAATCTACAAATTTTTCATTAGTGACTTTTTCACATAACCTCAAAATTAGCTCGAAAAACGCAAAAAACTGCATTTATCGTTTTTTATTTTTAGTTTCTGCAAAAATTGATCGATTTCGATGAACATTCGGTAAAAGGTAGCTTTGATAGTCACGAACAATGGAAAAAAATTTCAATTTAAAATATTGGAAATTTTTCGAGTTATAACGTTTTTTCGGTAAAAAACAGTTTTTTTTGGGGGTGGAAAAAGACATTATTGCGATTTCCGTCCAAAGTTCAGTTCCTAGAATAAAAAGTTGATCATAAAAGTTGTAGATCTTGGAAAAATCTACAAATTTTTCATTAGTGACTTTTTCACATAACCTCAAAATTAGCTCGAAAAACGCAAAAAACTGCATTTATCGTTTTTTATTTTTAGTTTCTGCAAAAATTGATCGATTTCGATGAACATTCGGTAAAAGGTAGCTTTGATAGTCACGAACAATGGAAAAAAATTTCAATTTAAAATATTGGAAATTTTTCGAGTTATAACGTTTTTTCGGTAAAAAACAGTTTTTTTGGGGGTGGAAAAAGACATTATTGCGATTTCCGTCCAAAGTTCAGTTCCTAGAATAAAAAGTTGATCATAAAAGTTGTAGATCTTGAGAAAATCTACAACTTTTTCATTAGTGACTTTTTCACATAACTTCAAAATTAGCTCGAAAAACGCAAAAAACTGCATTTTTCGTTTTTTATTTTTGGTTTCGTTAAAAAATGTTCGACTTTGATGAAAATTTAGTAGAAGGTAGCTCTGATAGTCACAAACCATGAAAAAAAAAAAATATTGGAAATTTTTCGAGTTATAACGTTTTTTCGGTAAAAAACACTTTTTTGGGGGGTGGAAAAAGACATTATTGCGATTTCCGTCCAAAGTCGAGTTCCTAGAATAAAAAGTTGAATATAAAAGTTGTAGATCTTGGGAAAATCTACAACTTTTTTATTAGTGACTTTTTCACATAACCCCAAAATTAGCTCGAAAAACGCAAAAAATTGCATTTTTCGTTTTTTATTATTAGTTTCGTTAAAAAATGTTCGATTTTGATGAAAATTTGGTAAAAGGTAGTTTTCATAGTCACAAACCACGAAAATAAATTTCAATTAAAATATTGGAAATTTTTCGAATTTTGACGTTTTTTCGGTAAAATACACTTTTTTGGTGGGTAAAAAAGACATTATTGCGATTTCCGGCAAAAGTTAGAATCCTAGGAAAAAAAGTTGATTATAAAAGTTATAGATCTTGAGAAAATCTACAACTTTTACATCAGTCACTTTTCCACATAACCTCAAAATTAGCTCGAAAAACGCAAAAAACTGCACATTTTTCGTTTTTTATTTTTAGTTTCGTTAAAAAAAGCACATAATTTCACAACGTGATTAAAAAATCACGATATCGCTCATCACTATATATAACGCCACTTACCGCTACCACTAAAAATCCCGTATCGCAACGTATCGATACACTACAATTTCATCGATACTTGGAATGAATCGAAAAGCATAGTATCGATACAAAATATCGAGTATCGGAAGTAAAAGTATCGATACACTGGAATATCGGATAGTATCGCGCATCCCTAATTTCGACAGCATTAGTTTAGTATATGAACATTTTTTCGCTAGAGGCATTATTAACAAAAAACTGAAAAAAGGGTCCTTTAGAGACCACCACCACCATAAGCTTCACCCCCACCCTTCAGTACTTTTAGTATGTTGTTAAGGACACCTTCCCCTACAAGTGTGCCAAAATTGGCTTCTACATGAAATATTTCCGCTATTTGGTATTTTTTGGTCTTCGTTGCCTGGACTATTTGTCGAAGTAATACCTATCTGCAATTACGAAAACATGATACTGACTTTTTTTCATTGATAAGTCTATCAAAGGAATGGAAAATTAGGTGCATATACAAGAATTAGATTAATTTTCCTTTTATTCATTAATATTTTATAAAACATGTAAAGTTCAGGATATAGTGACTTATAAAACAATGAGACGAGACTTTTTAGTCACTTTCGTAATCTTCATCGTTGTCACTTCTTCCAAAGATTCTACCGTGTTATTATCTTGTTCAACTTCATTTATTTCTTGTTCCGTTTCAATCTCATTATATTTATCATTTGTTATATCGACTCCCTCTTCTCTAAAGAGTATGGTCAGCTTTTCAGCTGGTCTGAAAATTTTACTTTCATATCTTGCACAAGATAGATAATATATCACAGCAGCTACATGACAGCAACAATCTACTAGTTTGAAGGGAATCATTAAAAAAAAACCAACTCCTTACTTCTTAGAAATCCGAAAACCTGGGACATGCCACAAGATGGTATGATGAAAAAGTATAACTTTTCAAAGAAATTCGTTACGGAATTAAGAAGGAATGGGATCCAAATACCATTACCAGACTTGGAAAGAATGCCATTCAATGGTACTCAGACGGCTCAAAAGCAATAGAAGGAACTGGGATAGGAGTGTACGGGCCAGGAACCAAACACTCTGAAAGTTTGGGAAAAACCCGAGTATCTTTCAAGCGGAAATTCACGCCATAAGAAAGTGTACCCAGTTCAATATTGATAAAGGATATAGAAGGCAAAGGATTATCATAATGTAGGATAGTCAAGCAGCCATTAAAGCACTGATCTCTTGTGTTATCGGTTCCAAAATGGTGTGGGAATGCATAGGCAAACTAAATGAACTAGGCGAGAACAATATAGTCACCTTACTGTGGATTCCAGGACACACTGGAATAGAAGGAAATGAAATAGTAGATGAACTAGCAAAGAGGGGGACTGGAACACCCTTTTGGGGACCGGAACACTTTTTGCTCCAATGTAATATTGGAAGAAATAGGCAAAGCCGAAGAAAAGAGAAGATCTGACCATTGGAAAGATCTAGTAGGACTTAGACAATCAAAGATTCTTCTGGGTGATTACAACCTGTTGAGATCAAATGAATGCATAAGTCAAAGTAAAACTGCACTAAGAATTTTAACAGGCATCCTTACGGGACATTGTCGCCTGAACGGGCACCTCAAAAAGCTCAAAATATTGGAGGAAGAAGAATGTAGATTCTGTGGTATGGAAGAAGAAACCTCCATCCACATACTTGTGAACTGCACATCAGTTCAGAAGCTCAAGAATAGTGGAGGAAGAAGAATGTAGATTCTGTGACATGGAAGAAGAAACCTCCATTCTCATACTTGCGAACTACACAGCCGTTCAGAATCCTAAGGCACAACACCTTGGAGATTCCTGGATAGAAGAGGGACATTTACCTATGTTAAAGCCTGCAGATATCCTAAAATTCCTCCGGAAAATAGGACTAAAGGAGCTACTAGACTTTCCTCAGGAACTAAGTAGATGTAAGGGGGCACAATAGATCTTGTAGTTCTCAGTGAATGTCACTCCAATTTACATACATACTCGTTTGAATGTTATTTCTTGAAGTGTTTGATGGAAAATCAACTGGAATATGGTTACAAAACATCAGATCTAATATCAAGCTAATTCTGGGCAATATAACAGGGGAAATCAGTGATAATCGTAATTTTCCATTGAATAATCGCTCCAAAAGGCGGCTGGATTTTTCAACTTTTTAATACAGATTTTTTTGCGTATTTTTTCCCGAGGAATCGAATAGGACATGTCTCAAGTTAGCGCGGGAGCTGCTTCCGGCTCTAAAAATCAAAAAAAGCCAAAAAAAGTGAAGATTTTCGTTAAAAAGGGCGTTCTAGTGAGCTATAAAGTTCCAAAAAAATCTAAAAACATAAGTTTTTGTTGAAAAATTTTCTCATGAGTAGAACTAAAAAAAGAACGTAAAAAAATATTGATTTGCGACTGAGATAGAGGCCAAAAAGTTTAAAAAATGCCGAAACATGTTTTTTGCTTTTGCAACGCTCCTAAAGCATCTCAGGAGCTGAAAATTTAGGAGAAGTCGTTCCAAACTAGTCCAAACAAGACAAGAGCGGTTATCTCTTGAACTACTCATTGCCATGTTTCAATAATAATAAACTAGATATTTCATTTTTCATTGTTCCTGTGAAAAACCAAGACAGATATATTTGTGATATTAATATGAGTGAAAAAATTGTGTATTAAGATGTATCTGTCTACTCTAGTTTATAATTGAAACATGCCCAACATTAACATTATTAAGTGAGTGAAATGTAGACGACAGCACACTAATTAAACTTTCTGGTTACCTACTTTTCTACGTCATATCTACTTTAGACATGCGTCGCTAGATCGCACCACAATACGATCCACCCCAACATGCGGGTATGTAAAACCATCAATTTATTAACAAAATATTTACGAAAACCTTTGGAAATAATCATATGGTTTTTTTTACAATAAAACAAAGGAAAAAATATATAATATTATTTAAAAAATACTTTTTTATCTGTTCTAGATCATTGACATTAATTTTTGATTTACTTAATTACAGTTACCTGTAAAAAATTGTCATATTTTAGTAAAGCTTGTTACCAATGGATGTGCAGAATAGTCTTTTGGACGGTGGTCGTAGGAAAAATATATTTCATAACTGAATCACATAAACAATTATGCATGTTCACTGTTTAAAATTTTGACACAAAATACTGTACTAAACTCTTTGTCCTTTAGGTATAAATTATGAAACGCGTTTTTTTCGATTCACCGGTCGACTCAGTTGTTTACCTACTAGCTTTTTATTGGCGCTAGATAAGCAGTCCATATTATTATGTATTTAATCGATTGGTTTGAATTAGTTACAGTAACATTTAATTTACATTTAAATATTCAGGGGATAATAGAAATAATTTTAGTTTGATACCTAAAGATGCAAAGATACAATACCTATAGATCGGCTATTATTTTTTTATGTATGTTCAAGTTTTTGCGTCGGATTCAGTATACGAGGGTTGTCTTTTAAGTGTTGCATATAACAACAAAGTTGGCGCCTGTCAAAAATAGCAAAAAAGTTGATGATTCAGTCGATAAATAGAATTAAGCCGAGAAAATTTTCGCATCAGTTGACGGAAGAACAGAAAGCAATTAGAGTCAATTGGTGTCAAAAAAGCAGATCATGAAACAACAATTCCTCTGTAAGATTAAAGAACTGATACTGCTGATTGGTATCTACATATCGATGTGTTTACCGAAAGTAATTGCTGAGTTTCGAAAAACCAGCCCCCAACAACGAATGATCCTCCACCAAGACAATGCAAGCTCCCACACAGCTCAAAAAACAATTGAGTCCCGACCTAAGTCCTAACGACTTTTTTACTTTTCCAAAAATTGATAATGAACTGCGTGGTCAAAGGTTCCAGTCCCCAGAAGATGCAGTTAACGCCTAAAAAACTCTATTTTGAATGTACCAACAAGCGAGTGGAATAACTGCTTCCAGAACAAACAAACACATATTTTTCACAAAAAAAAAACAATCATATATTAATAGTAATAATAATACTATGTATTGATTTAAACTTATAAAAAATTATTGACAAAGGATAAAATTACATTAGATATTATTATAACCAGAAAAATGACAGTTCATAAATTACTATAAAAGTTTGGTACTGAAAACTGAAAATGCATTAAAAATAGAAACTTAAATGACATTTTAAGCAAAAAAATAGATTTTCGGAAAGAGGAAGTAATCGCTTTCACATTTAATCAAAATACCGGGTGTCCCAGAAGTTTCTGATCCATTTTAACTAAGTCGTGCTTCTTTCAAAAACATTCGGTATAATTTTTTTAAACGTAGGTATTAGTTAGCAGGCAAATTTTGTATATGTTTTTTATTTAATACGTGAGTGTCAGACATCTTTATCAAATAAACAATCATCATTAAAAACCAAATAACTTACTCATTTTTCAACTAAACTTCAAACATTTATACATTTTCGGAACGGGGAAGAGTTCAGCTTTCAGATAGAATAAAAATATATAGTGTGTTCCATAAAAAAATAGACGATATTTGCATTTAAAAAATATACCATTTTTTAAAAACACCCTATATAAGATTTCACTAATTAATCATTTATTCTGAAAAAACTTTATATAAAAAGAAACTGTTCATCGAAAACCGTGCCTTCCTATCGTTTCTGAGTTCCGAGATTTTTGCAGTTAAAATGAGTCAGAAACTTCTGGGACACCCAGTATTCCTTGAAAATCCTGATATTTGCATTTTGGAAGATACAATTTTTTAAACAATTAATTTTTTATATCCCTACGTATTTAACTACCCTATAACTATGAAAGCTTCATCCCTACGTCAATCCACATTTTAATTCCATGCAAATCCCAAACTAAAACTCCAATAATTTACTCGGTAGAAATATACAAACATCTACCGTAGATTATGTGGACAGATTAATTTAAATTTGGATCTATAAATAATATTTGTCTCTATATATATACTGCTGTATAGATTGACACATGTTTTTATTCCATTGTTAAACAGTATAATAGACGTTAAATTTCCATTACAATATTGGTAAATTGATTTCTATTTAATTTTGATGCATAGTGAATCTCCTTTCAACCAGTATATAACTATTAATTCACAGTTAGGTTGATGTATTTACCAAATCGTATCGAAATCGATAAAATCATGTTCAGTTATCGAGGGTGCTGTGACAAAAGCATCAGCAAGATAGCAAGGTTAATCAAATCAAAATTTTCAAAGCATTATTCATTAAATACTAAAGTTCGAATAATTTCTTCCATTTTGTAAACGTAATAGAATGACGTTTTCGACAGATCGGCCATCTTTGCTCAGGAACGTTTGGGAGAAGAGTTTTGATGCAATCACTTTATGATATTAAGTGATAAAAGAACTGAAAGATCAGATTTTTCAAAATATGACCAACTTTGCAAAGCATTATTCATTAAATACTAAAGTTCGAATAATTTCATTTTGTGAACGTAATAGAATGACGTTATCGACAGATCGGCCATCTTTGCCCAGGAGCGTTTTGGAGAATAGTTTTGATGTACTCAGTTTATGATATTAAGTGATAAAAGCACCGAAAGATCAATTATTTCAAAATGTGACCAACTTTGCGAAGCATTATTCATTAAATACCAAAGTTCGAATAATTTCTTTCATTTTGTGAACGCAATATAATGACGTTATCGACAGATCGGCCGTCTTTGTCCAGGAGCGTTTTGCAAAATAATTTTGATGTACTCGGTTTATGATATTAAGTGATAAAAGCACTGAAAGATCAATTAGTTCAAAATGTCACCAGATTTGCAAAGCATTATTCATTAAATGCTAAAGTTTGAATAATTTCTTCCATTTTGTAAACGTAATACAATGACGTTATCTACAGATCGGCCATCTTTGCCCGGAAGGGTTTTGGAGAATTGTTTTGATGTACTCGATTTATGATATTAAGTGATAAAAGCACTGAAAGATCAATTATTTCAAAATGTAACCAACTTTGCAAAGCATTATTCATTAAATACCAAAGATCGAATAGTTCCTTTCATTTTGTGATCGCAATAGAATGACGATATCGACAGATCGGCCATCTTTGCCCAGGAGCGTTTTGGAGAATAGTTTTGATGTACTCAGTTTATGATATTAAGTGATAAAAGCACCGAAAGATCAATTATTTCAAAATGTGACCAACTTTGCGAAGCATTATTCATTAAATACCAAAGTTCGAATAATTTCTTTCATTTTGTGAACGCAATATAATGACGTTATCGACAGATCGGCCGTCTTTGCCCAGGAGCGTTTTGCAAAATAATTTTGATGTACTCGGTTTATGATATTAAGTGATAAAAGCACTGAAAGATCAATTATTTCAAAATGTCACCAAATTTGCAAAGCATTATTCATTAAATACTAAAGTTTGAATAATTTCTTCCATTTTGTAAACGTAATACAATGACGTTATCTACAGATCGGCCATCTTTGCCCGGAAGCGTTTTGGAGAATAGTTTTGATGTACTCGATTTATGATATTAAGTGATAAAAGCACTGAAAGATCAATTATTTCAAAATGTCACCAAATTTGCAAAGCATTACTCATTAAATACCAAAGTTCGAATAATTTCTTTCATTTTGATAACGTAATAGAATGACGTTATCGACAGATCGGCCATTTTTGTCCAGGAGCGTTTTTGAGAATAGTGTTGATGTACTCAGTTTATGATATTAAGTGATAAAAGCTCTGAAAGTTCAATTATTTCAAAATGTCACCAAATTTGCAAAGCATTTTTCATTAAATACCAAAGTCCGAATTTCATCGATTTTGTGAATGTAACAGAATGAAGTTATTGACAGATCGGCCATCTTTGCCCAGGAGCGTTTTTGAGAATAGTTTTGATGTACTCAGTTTATGATATTAAGTGATAAAAGCACTGAAAGATCAATTATTTCAAAATGTCACCAAATTTGCAAAGCATTACTCATTAAATACCAAAGTTCGAATAATTTCTGTCATTTTGTGAACGTAATAGAATGACGTTATCGACAGGTCAGCCATCTATGCCTAGGAGCGTTTTGGAGAATAGTTTTGATGTACTCAGTTTATGATATTAAGTAATAAAAGCACTGAAAGATCAAATCAAAATGTGACCAACTTTCCAAAGCATTATTCATTAAATACTAAAGTTTGAATAATTTCTTCCATTTTGTGAACGTAATACAATGACTTTATCTACAGATCGGTCATCTTCGCCCAGAAGCGTTTTGGAGAATAGTTTTGATGTACTCAGTTTATGATATTAAGTGATGAGATCACTGAAAGATCAATTATTTCAAAATGCACTATTCATTAAATACCAAAGTTCGAATAATTTCTTTCATTTTGTGAACGTAATAGAATGACGTTATCGACAGATCGGCCATCTTTGCCTAGGAGCGTTTTTGAGAATAGTTTTGTGTTTTGATGTACTGAGTTTATGATATTAAATGATAAAAGCACTGAAAGATCAATTTTTTCAAAATGTTACCAACTTTGTAAAGCATTATTCATTAAATACCAAAATTCGAATAATTTCTTTCATTTTGTGGACGTACTAGAATGACGTTATCGACAGATCAGCCATCTTTGCCCAGAAGCGTTTTATAAAATAGTTTGATGTACTCAGTTCATGATATTAAGTGATAAAAGCACTGAAAGATCAATTATTTCAAAATGTGACCAACTTTGCAAAGCATTACCTACTCATTAAATACCAAAGTTCGAATAGTTTCTTTCATTTTGTGAACGCAATAGAATGATGTTATCGGCAGATCGGCCATCTTTGCCCAGGAGCGTTTTTGAGAATAGTTTTGATGTACTCAGTTTATGATATTAAGTGATAATAGCACTGAAAGATCAATTATTTCAAAATGTCACCAAATTTGCAAAGCATTACTCATTAAATACCAAAGTTCGAATAGTTTCTTTTATTTTGTGAACACAATAGAATGACGTTATCGACAGATCGGCCATCTTTGCCCATGAGCGTTTTTGAGAATAGTTTTGATGTACTCAGTTTATGATATTAAGTGATAAAAGCACTGAAAGATCAATTATTTCAAAATGTCACCAAGTTTGCAAAGCATTACTCATTAAATACCAAAGATCGAATAGTTTCTTTCATTTTGTGAACGTAATAGAATGACGTTATCGACAGATCGGCCATCTTTGCCCAGGAGCGTTTTTGAGAATAGTTTTGATGTACTCAGTTTATGATATTAAGTGATAAAAGCACTGAAAGATCAATTATTTCAAAATGTCACCAAATTTGCAAAGCATTACTCATTAAATACCAAAGATCGAATAGTTTCTTTCATTTTGTGAACGTAATAGAATGACGTTATCGACAGATCGGCCATCTTCGCCCAGGAGCGTTTTTGAGAATAGTGTTGATGTACTCAGTTTATGATATTAAGTGATAAAAGCACTGAAAGATCAATTATTTCAAAATGTCACCAAATTTGCAAAGCATTACTCATTAAATACCAAAGTTCGAATAATTTCTTTCATTTTGTGAACCTAATAGAATGACGTTATCGACAGATCGGCCATCTATGCCTAGGAGCGTTTTGGAGAATGGTTTTGATGTACTCAGTTTATGATATTAAGTAATAAAAGCACTGAAAGATCAATTATTCCAAAATGTGACCAACTTTGCAAAGCATTATTCATTAAATACGAAAGATCGAATAGTTTCTTTCATTTAGTGAACCCAATAGAATGACGTTATCGACAGATCCGCCATCTTTGCCCGGGAGCGTTTTTGAGAATAGTTTTGATGTACACAGTTTATGATATTAAGTGATAAAAGCACTGAAAGTTAAATTATTTCAAAATGTCACCCAATTTGCAAAGTATTATTCATTAAATACCAAAGTTCGAATAATTTCTTTCATTTTGTGAACGCAATAGAATGACGTTATTGACAGATCAGCCATCTTTGCCCAGGAGCGTTTTGGAGAATAGTTTTGATGTACTCAGTTTATGATATTAAGTGATAAAAGCACTGAAAGATCAATTATTTCAAAATGTCACCAAATTTGCAAAGCATAACTCATTAAATACCAAAGTTCGAATAATTTCTTTCATTTTGTGAACTTAATAGAATGACGTTATCGACAGATCGGCCATCTTTGCCTAGGAGCGTTTTTGAGAATAGTTTTGAGTTTTGATGTACTGAGTTTATGATATTAAATGATAAAAGCACTGAAAGATCAATTTTTTCAAAATGTGACCAACTTTGTAAAGCATTATTCATTAAATACCAAAGTTCGATTAATTTCTTCCATTTTGTGAACGTAATAGAATGACATTATCGACAGATCGGCCATCTTCGCCAAGGAGCGTTTTGGAGAAGAGTTTTGATGGACTCAGTTTATGATATTAAGTGGTAAAAGCACTGAAAGATCAATTATTTTAAAATGTGACCAACTTTGCAAAGTATTATTCATTAAATACCAAAGTTCGAATAATTTCTTCCATTTTGTGAACGTAATAGAATGACGTTATCGACAGATCGGCCATCTTTGACCAGGAGCGTTTTGGAGAATAGTTTTGATGTACTCAGTTTATGGTATTAAGCGATTAAGTTCAGTGATAAAAGCACTGAAAGATCAATTAAATCAAAATGTCACCAAATTTGCAAAGCATTATTCATTAAAAAATATTAAAGCCTGAATAATTTTTTCGATTTTGTAAACGTAATAAAATGACGATACTGACAAATCGGCCATCTTTGCTTAGAAGCATTCTTGAGAATAGTTTTGAATAATATTAAGTGCAGCTCGTAATGTATTAAACTGTACGTTGGCTTCATGTTTAAATACAATACGCTTGTCTGAATTTGTAGCTATAAAAGTTGCAAGTAACATTTGTCGCTGTCAAAGTGACAACTGCTTTGTGACATACATAAATTGAAAAAAAAATATTGTTAAAATTTCAAGTCCGTGTCTGTATTAACTTTTGATATGGTCTGATATGAAAAATAAGTTAAGAAACTTGCCGAAGCCTGGAACATGAATATAAGGGAAACTAAAGTAATAAATTTTATTTTTCGCTTTGGCTACAAATTTCAGCTTTATTTCTGATAGAAGAGCTTTAGCGGAATATCAGCAGTGTTGATAATGATGTACGGTTGAATCGAATTTATGAACCGAGCTCCGTAAAAGGGGGTTGATACATAAACCTTAATTAAAAAAAATATTATTTATAGCAAGCCAAACCAGTTTCCGGTTTGGTATAAATTATATTACTTGAATGCCATGGTGTTATAAATCATTTTTGAACCTTCAAAATATAAGAAAAATGTATCAAAATAAAAAGAGAGTGAATGGTAGAAAATTTAAAAAATATATCAAATTTTTTTTGTCAAAAAGAACCCCCAACAACTTAATCATTCTAGAAGAGTCGGAGCTATTTCGGTGTGGTGTGACAAAAAACGGAGTATATAAATTACGTCATTGGAACGAACATATAAATACCAATTAAAATATTTTTCACCAAAAATAAATAACGGTAACGCCACTGCTTCCATTTTCGAACAAAATTAATTATGTAACTTTGGAATTGAAAGTCTTTCCTCGTAAATATCCTTAAAAATTCTGGGTAGACATAAATGAGAGTTAATAATGTTTGAGAGTGAATAGACCTTTTATATATCAAAAGTTTTTCAAGCAGAAATAATGTGAAAAGTGAAGCTTTTTTATATTTTCGAAAAAAGTAATTAAATTGTTTAACCACCGTCTGAAAATAATTCAAGCGATAAAAAAGTTTGATAAAGTTACAAAAATTTCTTATAGTCTAGTTCACATGTCCCACATAAAAAAACGTAGAGTCGTCATGAAAACACCAATAAATGAATTCATTTTAAAAATGTTATCGTTAGCCCATCGTGAATGGAATTTTTTACAAAAAAAAGTACACATTTATACAAAGTATACATATAGCTCATGGAAAGCGTGACGATGATTTATGCAACACTATATACGCTTCATTGTTAGGGGAAAGGCGGGGGGTTGGGGACGATTTTCATAAAACGCATAGCTTCTCTGTTGATACAACTAAGAACACCCCAAAAACTCACCAAAATAAAGAAAAGATAGTTTCGAAATGAAACAGAATCTTTATTGTTGAAACATTGAAACATTGTTGAAAAATTGAAATTGACATTTCCAAAAAAAATGAAAAGTGTCCCAAACCTCCCCCCGGGAGGGATGTTTGGACCAGGCAGGTGGGTGGTTTGGGACAGGTAAAAAATTAACGTAAATTTTCGTACATTTCTAGATTCTCCGCGAAATATATAAATTTACACAATCTTTTACTCGATGCGTTGTTTTTTGGTTCCTTCAATTTCCCCACAACCTGGTTTTGAGAAATTTCATCGATGTCCTCTTCATTTGGAAAATAGAAATTATTCATTTTTCCGCTCTTACGCAGGTATTTTACTTTCAGGTAGGAAGTTTCAGTTTGGAGAACCTCTAAAATCTTGGCGATGTAGTGTATAAAGCTTTCCTTCCTACCGTCTACTTTTAATTTCACTAAAATATAATCGCCTACATTGAAAATCTTTTCCGAAGTGTTTACCTCAATAGTGTCATTATATTCATCGCTAGTGAATTCTAAATCATCACTACTATCTTTACACAGATTCTTCTCGTGAAGGTTTTCATCATCGGAAGAAGAGCTTTCCTTGGTCACTTTCATATTTAGCTTCCTTATTGCAGTTTTCTTCGTTTGTAACTCTATCTTTCTTCTCTTGCATAACTGTTGTTCTTCAATTTCATTTTTTACAGGGGTATGTGTTATAACCCTGGATTTCCCAGTTTTTCTTCCACCACTTTTTTTCATACGTGAAGCTGCTTTTGGGAATGGCATAATTTTTTCTGGAGTAAACATAGTTTCCTTGGTTGCTGATGATGGTTCAGCTTGTTCCGGTTCGAGTTCGGGTTGTTCAGGTTCGACTTGTTCAGGTTGTCGAGAAGAGGATGTTGAGGAGTGAGCCTGCTGTTCTTGTTGATCCCGATCTGTCACATATGTTCCCAAAAAGTCATCTTCGGTAAAAGTATTTTCGTTAAAGGGATAGATGCCAGTACACCTAAAACCTTTTATTGTATTTGAAGGAGTACAAGCCTTTTTTATGGCTTCTCTAGAAAGATCAGGAATATCATAGATCTGTATGGGCTTTCCTGGTTGTCTCAACAACAGACTGTCAGCAGCTGCATTGAAATAAGTTTTAAAGGGACCGTAAACAGAGACATCTAGAGGCTGCAGTTTGTGTCTGCAGTGAGGTGGGAGAGTTAGTAGAATCACGTTATTTTCTCTGGCCATATTAATGAGATCAATTTGGATGTGGCTATCGTGATTATCAAAGATAACTAAGATGGGCCTCTCTTTAGAAGGTTTGGCGTATTCCAAAAAATGTTTAAAAAAATTTAGAAAATTCGCACCAGTCATCCAGCCATTTGGGTGAGCTGCCCCCCTACAGCCAGTGGGTCCACCTTAAAATAAATTAAATACGTTGAATTAACAATTGTATATGAATAATTCATACCTTACTTTTTATCATAATTTCACGAAAATTTACTCTTGGAAATATGTAGAATGGTGGGATAGTTTGGACAATAGCATTTATACTGCAGCACATTGTTACTAGAGTCCCCCGCTCACCGGAAGTCATTTGACCAACTTGCTTGGAGTCAATACTTTTTTAGGTTTATGAACTGTTGTTAGTCCCGTTTCGTCGATGTTCCAAGTATCTTCAGGTCTAATATTTTTAACTTCAAATTTTGATAAAATGCATCAACATTATTTTTGTTGAAGCTGGTGGATCTGCTAAGGCTAGTTGCCTCTGGCTTTTTCAAAGATATGTTGTTATTGCGAGAAAAAAACCCCCGCAACCAATCCTTAGTGGCCCTTTCCCCAGTATCCCACGCTTTCGGATAAATAATGTTGTTACTTTTTGCAAAATGAGATGCAAGCTTAAGTGCCGCCTTACGATCTAGACCATAGTGTAGTTTCGAAGCCTGTATGTAGTATTGAGATAACATGGTTTCTTCGTCTTTCGAGAAAACTTGTTTGCTTGAATGCTTTGTGGAATAATCACTCCTTTTAAAAGTATTATTTTTTGAAAGACGTAGCAATGTGCTTTTCGGAATACCATACTTCTTAGCTGTAGGCCTTATACCTTTTCCTTGTCTAACCTCATTGATTGCTTCATCAATCAGATTCTGAGGTAATCTTTCTCTATTACTCTTCTGTTTATATGTATGAGGCATGATTCAAACTCTGAAAAAATATATAATTTTCAATTAAAAATAGGTGTAGGGAGGTTTGGGACACTGTCCCAAACCTCCCTCATATACACCATATTTAATAAAAATCCGAATTAAAAAGTTGAAGTTAGATTTTAAGAAATCTAAATACGTCAATGATTACTCTATTTATGACATAATATCGTAGCCCCACTATATTTAGTAAAATCTGATTATATTTTGTTAGACTAAAAAAAGTAATCTAAGGTGAAATCTTACCAGAATATGACAAAAATATAAATTATATCCTGCTGCACCAAGTCACAGTAACAATCCAAATGTTTGGTCACGCACGTGGTATTACACTAGAAGGTAAACTACTGCCGCGGTTTGGTTATACTAGAAGCAATTTAAGGCGGCAAATTTGAACATGTCCCAAACCAAACCCGTCCCAAACCGCCTTTCCCCTAATTGTGTTGCATAATCAAAAGTATTGTGTATTGCATAAAAGCGTGACGATGACGAAAAATCCATGTTTTTTCTTCACACAAAAAAGTGCTCAACACGCCTAAATAAGTTTTCACTTCGAAAAAATTGCAAGAGTTATAAACAATATGAAAAGAGGGGCTTTTGTTTTTGCTCAGAAAATATTTGAGATATTAGATAGTGCAACAAACCTTCAGACATGAATTTCAGCAATTATTGTACATGCAATTAATATACCTATTACTGTTGAAAATCACCGATTTATTTCACATTTTCTGAAAGATATATTGTGTCATAATTTCATTTAAACATGGCTACAATGTTATTTGGAAAGAAAAAGACGGAAAAGAAATATGGGACGAAGTTGTCTAACCCTGAAAATGTAAACAATTCGGTCTCTTGTTTATACAGTCTAAGGTCTAGTGAGTAAACTTAAAGACTTGCTTTTTCTACAATCTGGTCAAAACAATAATAAAAGATATTTCAAAGATATTTTTCTCCTATTGACAGCAAAGTATTACTTTTCCTACCTAGGCAGCAAAGTAAGGACGACTTTCCTGCCTAGACAGCAAAATGATTATTCTCAATGGAAATAAAACATTAGACCTTTTTTGACAAAAAAAAACATCTTTTAACAAGAATTTAAAAAACATATTTTTAGTTGTTATTAATATTGATATTAAAATTACTAAAATTTTTAATAAATAGGCCACCTTTTCTTTCCTCGGATATCGTTACATATCACGACATTACCAGTTTGATTCGCCACAAATACTGGTGTTACTTGCCATTGAATCCTCAATGCTATAGTTGAGGACTTCCACCCGCCATGTCTTTTCAACATTGTTATGTCACCTCCTGAATTTATAAGTAAAGTGGCAGAACTTCTGCGGAGGCAGTGTCCCGTATATTCTTTAGCATTCGGCAACTTTAAATAGACACCTACTTCTTGAGGTATTTTACCAAATTTATGGATACCAACAAATTTCTTTACGGATTTACCTTTTACCTATTTTGAAAAAAATCTTGTGTCTTTTAATTCAGCAGGCCGAAGAGCTTTATATTTTCTAACAACATCTAAATATTCCATTATTACGAAAGACCTCGAATTCTTCGTCTTCGTGTTTAATAGGGATACCAATGGTTTACTGTTTATATCTTCAATATTTTCTAACTTTAAATTCAATAGTTCGTCGCAGCGACGCATGCACCCGCAATTCCAAAAATAAATCCAACCCAAAAGAATGAATTATAAGTATTTTCACTATATCGTATAAATATCTGATTTAAAACATACTTTTGCTAATAAATATTCATCAACTGGAGCATCCAGTATAAAGTTTGTATATCTTGTTTTTCGAAAACTCGGGACTTCTTTCCCTTGTAGCCTTCGGATGCCCGTTTTAAATATGCCCGCAACTTCAAATATCTTCCTATATCTACGCCACTTTTAACATTCATAAGTAGTTGCCTTCAACATGGAATATACAGACCAAAGTGTATAACTCTTCATTGTTTAATAATCCAGCAAGATAGGCAAGTAATACATTCTCCGAAAAAGTCTACGCATTTTCCTCCATGCAATAATCCATAAATCGTCTATAATTTCCTTCATATTTCATCCGAGACTTCTCCGGCAACAAATTTAACTCAATATTTTTTGCTACCTCCCTTATTTATGGAGGAGTAAGTACTATCACTGTCCATAATATAAATATACCGATATTTTCCACAAAACTGGCACAAATTTCATGTTATCAAACTATAATTATTATGGGCATATACTGTTATAATTATTGCTTGATTATACACAATAATTATTTAATTATTAGTATTTTTAAACTCTATATCTTTTGGGCGGCTCTTTCAAAATCAGAGATATGTGTTAATTGTCCTTTACCATGCTTTCCATGTATATTCTTCTCTTATCTTTATAATTTTTTTACATTTTACTAACTTTAATTTTAATTTTAAAAATGTTTAATACTCATACACCAACCCTTTTTCTTTTCTTCTCGTTACTAATCAATAATCTCCTTTCCTTTTTTTTTTGTAATAATTTGCAAATACAATATACATATATCATTATAAACAATCGGAGAAAAAATTATATGTTCAGCTCGGCAGCAAAGTAGATTGACTGTATCAGACAATCTACTACTTTCTGCTTAGTAAAACAAATAACTATTTTCTTACAGAAGCACAAAAACCAAAGACGTTCTTAAAACAAGTCGAAACCTCCAAAATCCCACGTTCCATCCGATAACCAATATATTTTTTAATCGCACTACATCACTATGTTTATAGGTACATATTGTCCTACGTGATTACTTAGGTTCATAAATATTTGTTCAAGGTTATTACAACCAGAGATGGAAAGGTAAGTAAAGTCTGGAATCTATATTACATTTAAAAAATAGTATGCATCAGATACACAAACAATTTTTTCTTTCCTTTAAATAACACAATTTAATATTGAGAAAATAAATAGTAATACTCTAGGCTCAAAAAAAGCAATGTTTTTTTGAGCCATCATTCATTCAGTCATTTATTTGGGTTATGCTCATCTGCTATGCTTGAACTGAATCTTTGTACCTTTTCCCATGTTATCTACTTCCATTCCAGAAGCTTCGTGTCTTCTATAAAGGCCACTAGTTTGACTGGTTGACTGGAGAGATTTTCAGTAGTTGTGATGGTTGTATTAATTCCTCTCCAAAGTGCTTCCGTCTAAGTACTTGTAAGTTCTCACAGAAGCAGAGTATGTGAGTCAAGTTCACATTTTCAGCACATAGGTTCATTAACTTTGCCCATTTTGTACAGATGTTTCCTCAGGGTGCAATGTCCAGTTACCACGTCGGTAACTGTCTTCAAATGTCTCTTACCCAGTTTCAGTAGCATGGTTGAGAGTTTCTAGTCTACCTTGTTCAGTAAACTCTTTGTATGGAGGTGCCCTTCTGTCAACCTTCATTTGAATTGGTGTTCCCTATCTAGCCAGTTCCCGATTTCCCCTCTTAAGCAATTTTTTGTGATTCTACAAAACGGTTCCGGACCTATGAAGTTTACTTTAGAGCCTTCTTTAGCTAACTGGTCCACCATTTCATTACCTGAAATCCCCTCATGTGCCGGCAACCATATTAGAGACAATTTGTTGTATCTTGCCAGCCTGTTAAGGGATTCTTTGCAGTTTTTCACCAGTCTAGACCTAGTTGTTGGATTACTGATAGCTGACAGTGAATATTTTAATTTTTTGTCCGGTATATCCTCTTCTGATGTTTTCATCAATACAGGCTATAGAGGCAATCGTCTCTGCTTGAAACACAGTCGTATATCTACCAAGGCTAAAGAACATTCTCTTTCTAGGTCTTTTTATACCAGCCCCAGTGCCATGGTTTGTTTTGGATCCATCGGTGAATCAGATGATTTTCCAGAATTACCTGGGTGCATCATCACCTGTTCCCTAGATGGGGAGATGATGATTTTCACTCGCTCAGTGAATATATTCTCGGGTGTCATGCTATCAGAACTCATGTGAAATATGGGTTCGTCTAGTATTGTCCCAGCTGTACAAGTGTGTCCTTCTCGAACATTGTTCGGGGATCATAAGTCTCCCGATTTCAGCCTAAGAATTGCTATCATTGCCTCCGCCCTTATATTTGACTATCTTCTGTATGTTCCTTGTGTTGTATACATTATTCTTTTTGTTAATTTCCCAAAATAATTATATTTGACAGATGTCAACTGTGACAGGTGAAGCACGGATCATAGATCTAAACATTGTGTATCTGCTTTACGTATTGTATTACAGACACGCGCAGATAAATTTATATTTTTGTTGACATATTTAACAAAATTTTCAGTAATGTCACGATCTTTTTCAAGATGCGAATGTCCTCTAGACGAACCAGTTAAACTACAAAAATCATTTTGTGAAGACCAAAGTAACGATATATATTTATGTACAAGAGCTAAACTTTGCCCGAGCTGTAATATAGTGGAAGGATGTTGTTGCACTCCCTCACCCGAATCGACTCGTCTAGAAAGCCAAACGTCCAAAATATCTAACAAATCTTTTAGATCTGTTAAATGTACAGCTAGAACCTGTATAGCTTCAACTAACGCTGCTACTTCCTACAGAGATGATGATGATCTGTGCCATTGTGACGAGGATACAGATTCTTTTTGTGACTGTAGCGAACAAATACTTAACCTTAGAAAACGCAACAAACAGTACGACGAGGGAGTTATGGTTTGTCCAAGTACAGATTCCAAAGAAATCGACGCAAGTTTATCGGTATACCCGGAATGTAGTTACACGAATTTTGTCAGCAGAGACAGTCATTATTCCTGTTCACCTGATACTTCAGCGTGTTCGATTCGTACGATAAGTTCCAGACCAAGAGAACAGAAATCGATTTGCTCGACGTTGTTTTCCTCTCGGCGAAAATGTCCAGTTTGTTCCAAAATTATTAGAACCGATACCAACGATAGAAGTTGTAATACGAAACGTAAAAAAAGTGGCTGCTTTTTTTTTAGGAGAAAAAAATGACCTGATGTAATTTGTTTCAAATTCTGTTAAAAATTATGTGAATACTTTCTATTTTTATTGATTTGCGTGGTTATAAATAATAAAATAAATGTAAAAGTTTTGTTTAATATATCATTAGTACCATCATCACCTTGACTTTCTGACGTTACTTTGCATACTTTGGATGAACGTGTTTCAAAAAATGCCTGTATTGCTGTTAGTGTAAAGGCCAAAATACAACAAATAAAAGAAGATATTGCTGCAGCCTTTTGGAGGCTATTTAATTCTCCGTTTTAGCACAATAGACCATTCCAGAATGACGTCACTGACAGGTCGGCCATATTGTTCTGGAGGACCCATTTAGTTTTCATTGTTCTGATAAACAACGGACGATAGTTAGACTTTAATTATAGCCCGTTCAGTATTAAAACCGTTGCACGTCATATCTGTCATAACTGTACTATGTTGCCAAGCCCTTGAAATAATATGAGAATCTAGTATATGTCAAATGAAGTTTATCAAATATTCTAGGTTAGGTTTAGTTATTGATGGTTATTGCGTGCAAAGAAACTTCGACTTATTTCAGTTACATACAGAGATGTTACATATAAAACTTTAATTTGTATGTTAACCGTACAGCACTAAGAAATTCTTATTTTAAAAACTATAGAATTATTTTTAGCACTAAAAAGGTATGTATCGAATAGTTAACACTTTTATTTGTATGTTTATACCACACACTTAATTAGTTAGAAGTTATGGAACCATTCTAGTATTTAAAATGCATGTATGTATAAATAGTATCAAGGAAAAAATATTATCTAATATAATTTTTAGGTTACAATTACCTAAGTACATGTTGGCTTCTAAAATGTTGTCACTACAATATGAAAGATTGATGTAAGGTTTACAGACAAATTATAAATAAAAAAGTTCTGATAACCTGGATCTACCTCCTTTTTAAAGGCAGGCAATTTTATTTTATATTTTGTTGAAATAAATCTTAAATTTTTTTTAGAAAAGCCGGGATGTGAAGCTTTAGTGTGTAGGTCATTCTCAACAAGGAAAATCATCCTGGGATATATGATCATTGATTATAGCAAAAGAAAATTGTGCAGCAAGCACCACCACAGCTCAGAAAAGGAGAGCAAATCCATTCTATTCTCCGAGTGAATGTATATGCAAATGATTGACTAAATCGTAGCACTGAAATCAATACATATTATAATTATCAGTATATTGGTGAATTATTTATCACTTCATCATCTTCTAATCAATCCAAATTTATATTTACCATTTTGTTTTAGCTCTCCAGCACCTACTGCAACTGAAAGTATTGCTAATAAATGATTGATCGAATCAGACCTTTCAATTCAATAAAAACTATTAAATTAATTCTTTGTAGTTTTTATAAAACTTTGTGATATACACATGTACCTTTAGAAAATGCTGCCTGAATTACTTATTTTGAATATCATGATTAAAATAAAATGATAAATAATGCCACCCCAATTTTTATGGAATTGTTTTATTAAAAAGAAACATTGCAAATTTATAAATTAGTTACTACACCGAAAAGTTTGTAATACTATTTTTTTAAATAAGGTAGAACAATAATTGTCAAATAGAAATCTTTCAAATTTGAGAGGTTCACGGACAAACCAATTCCAACCCGCAACTTCTGGAATGCATCTATCGGCTTGCTTGGCAGTAGCCAGTATTAACTCAATAGGATTTTTAAAAAGATGGTAGGTAATACTTTGTGACTATGCTGTTCTATCATGTCCACAATGTATTTTGTTGGGGGGTTTGTTTCTGAAAAAAACATTTATTGAAATAACCTATATTATTATTTTTGTAAAAATAAAAGTAAAACAGCATTTATTGTCTATTAGGTATAATTTGAAGTAAGAATTTTGAATGTATTAAACTAGTTGTGTAGTCTTCTGAATTCCAACATATAATTTGCTATATCACTGTTCAAATACAGTTTGTATCTACTTACTAGGCTGTAATATAAATAAGCTCAGCTTCAACATTTGTTGATTGAATTCTATATTGTGTCATTAACCTAATATTATCGAAAAGCATTGTCCATAATTTATTAAAGGTTCAGAAAGATTCAATAGTAAGTAACTGGTTTTCAAACCATTTAAAAACATGTTCTTCATTCATTTTCCCATGATAATAACTCAACTGAGATTCATATAAAAATATACTTTCTGCTCCATCAATATAACCATTTTCATTCTCAGCATGTAATACAAAATATCTAGAATAAAAACAATTTTGCATTCTAAAATTTTACATTATCATTGTAACATACCTTTTGACATGAACAGCCTACAGCACCATTTTGGAAAATTCAGGATTCATTAATAAAAACAAATGTATACAGTGGTTTATTTTTGTTGAAAGTTCCATAAGTCCTCTTTGTGGATGTATCATATTTTAGTAAACTACTCAGGAACATTCTACATTTAATAATTATTGTTCTTCCTCCAATTACTGCAGTAACATTCCTAAAGTGACATGATTATTTATAAAAAAAATGTCCATGTATAATTGCCAAGTATGAAGAATAATGTAACAGAATATAATAAATACAGTTGATTGGGTATAACATTAAACTTATACTTACTTGCTTCATAAACGCTGTAAATAGTATCAGGAGTAAATGCATCAACTAATGCAGTATTATTAAGTTTCATTTATACGTTTTTTTGGATGTGACTTTAACTTTGATAACTCATTACTGCTTGTGAAAAATTACTCACAGTTCTTTGCAGTTTTTGTCACAACATAACCCCAAAAATGTCAAGACGTCAACTGAACCTGAAATAAACCATTTTAATCGCGGCGCGCATTTTTGCCAACATAAAAAGTTTTTATTAAGACTGACGTTAGTTTGAGTTCAATATTTAATTAACCTACGAGCTGTATTTGATATGAAATTAATTACGAAACCTTTCTTTAAACATATATTTATATTCTTTAATACAATGCGACCTACAAATTTCAATATTTATTGAGTTTAGAGAGGCTTAACATAGTGATTGACAGAGGATCGACAGCAGCAATCGAATGACATGATATAAACGAACGTCTCTTTTTCAACACTTTGATGACGTGCAACGGTTTTTGTACTGAACGGGCTATAGTAATTAGTTCTTACAAGTATGCCATCGTTTTGTAGTGTTGTAAAATCCGTGGAATGCGGAGAGCAAAAGTTAAGGTATCGTTTTTTCGATTTCCGGCTGTTTTAACCTAGCGAGGTGACTATTTAATTGATCTCTCTGTGCAACGGTGCGGTGCTTGGATTAGTGCTTTAAAACTGGGCCCCCTCAGTCAATCATAACTTAAAACTTGGCGTATGTGTTCTCGACATTTTATCGAAGGTTAGTTAGTTTACCTACATCAGTCAATTTTTGTTTATAAATGAGTTAGTTTGGTGTTGGTTTGCTCCTGAATCTGTTTGTAAAGTTTTTTTATTATTAAAAGAAAATATATATTACATTGACATTGTTCTACAAAGTCTGTCTGACTCACAGCACATGTCAAAACACACAATCTTCAACTCAACTGATCGGTTGTCTTCCAGAAGAATATGGCCGACCTATCAAATTCAGGTGTTCTGGAATAGTATATACTCAGCTTATCTTGTTTTCCTCGTAACGAAACTAAATAACCACTCAGTATTATGTAATTTAACAGTTATAAACAACATTTAATTGTTGTGTATTTGTTTCAGAGTCACTTGGAGCGTATCCTAGAACGTCCTGGGAAGTCCCTAGAACGCTACGCTCCTTTGAATCGAGTCGAAAGCGGCACCCTGACAGCGGAAGACATGCGAGAAAACGGATTACGGAAGCCGAGCGTATTTACAACCGTGTTTGAACTAAGAGATTGCGGAACACAGACACTCGTTTCGAGGTAATTAATGATAGATCATTTACTTTATATTGGCAGGGCTGGAATGAGGTTTCAAAAAGATAATATAGGTTAATACTACGTTGAATGTATTTTCCTTTTGCCATCTATCCTTTTATTTTTAAATTTTAAGATAAAAAATTTAGTTTGAACTGAAAATATTGTGACAAAATAGATAAAACGTGATATTCAACCCCTAATCTACGCCTATGCTTTATATTAAACTAAAAAGTCAGGTTAGTTTGTTCGCGGACTGACATATGTCAAAATAAATTAAATAAATACAATGTATCTAAGTATCTGTCATGATATTACCATTTTGATAGGATTCATGACATTGTCAGTTATGTTACAAAGTTGTCAATAATTTTATGTTTGTTGTTCTCTGTAGAATAAAGCCTTATTTTAAAGGTAATCCTTCGTAATTCACTACAATTTATTCTACAGAGAATTCTATAAAATGGATAAGCTACTTCGCCCCAATCGATTAGATATAGATGTTACATTTGGAATCGCAGGTCAACTTTGGAATCATTGGTACAGATCGTTCGTGAATTTTCTGGAAGCGGCAGATGCGAAGGACAATAAGAAGAAGCTGAATCTACTAATAAACTACGCGAGTCCAGTCGTTTTTGAGTCCATTAGTGAGAGTACAACGTATGAAGATGCCATAAAAATCCTTGAAAGCCTCTACGTAAAGCCCAAAAATGAAATATTTTCTCGGCATTCTCTCTCATCAAGAAGACAGTTAGTAGGTGAGTCAATTGACCAATATTTACAAATTTTGAAGCAAATGAGCAAAGACTGCAACTTTAAAGCTGTTACGGCCGAACAGAATAGAGATGATTTCATTCGAGACTCGTTTATCAGTGGTTTAAGTTCACTACAAATTAGAACGCGGCTTCTAGAGCCCTCTTCTTTGAGCTTAACTCGAGCGTTTAATACTGCGAGAGCGTTAGAAATAGCCAACCAACATGCTGAATCTTATTCATCAACTTTTGATTCAAGTGTTGCCGTTTCACAAAACGCAGAACCGTCACAAGATTCTGAAAATTCATCGACCAGGCCGTTAGCAGCTGCTGCATCTTTTCAGAAATGTTTCTTTTGTGGCAGAGATCGACACCTGCGTGAACACTGTCCTGCTAAAAATGCAATTTGCCATTCCTGCAATAAAAGAGGTCATTTTTCAACTGTGTGTAGATCAAGTAACACCAGAAGAACTCAGAAAACATCTGCTACTATTCTGACTATGGTTTCTGCTGTTTCTCCTAGTTGTTTATCCAAATCTATTATTCAAATTAAAATAAACAACATAATCACAGATGCACTAGTCGATACAGGGAGTTCTGATAGCTATATTTCAAGTAAAATTGTTGCCAGTAGAAATATTTGTGTGATTCCATCAAGAATTAATGTTCAAATGGCTTCAACATCTCTCACGTCGCAAGTACTTGGATATTGTATTGTACGCCTACAAATTTTGGATAACATTTATTCAAATGTAAAGCTTTTAGTCCTTGATGAACTCTGCACTGAAGCAATCATTGGTCATGATATTCTGAAGCAGCATTCCCGACTCGAAATTCTCTTTGGAGGTGACAAATCTACCCTATCAATATGCAATTTATCAGTAGCAAATGTTGAACCATTCAGTTTATTTTAAAATTTAACGTTTAATTGCAAACCAATCGCAATAAAATCACGTCGACTTACAACTTCAGACCTCAACTTTATTGAACAAGAAATCAAACATTTTCCAAAAGAAAAGATCGTAGAACCCAGTATCTCCCCCTGGCGAGCTCAACCTCTGGTAACTTCAAGTGAAAACCACAAGAAACGTATGTGTATTGACTATTCTCAAACCATAAATAAATATACATTATTGGATGCATACCCATTGCCACGGATAGAAGACATTCTAAACCAAATTTCGAAATATTCCGTTTTTAGTCCGTAGTGCCTATTACCAAATTCCAATTAAAGATGATGAAAAGATCTACACTGCATTTGAAGCTTGTGGAAACTTGTACCAATTTACTCGAATTCCGTTTGGTGTTACCAATGGAGTCGCTTGTTTCCAACGAACCGTCGACAGCATCATCAAGAAAGAAAATCTTAAAAGCGTCTATACTTATCTGGATGACGTCACTGTTTGCGGTAACTCACAAGAAGAACATGATCAAAATTTACAAAAATTTTTAGATGTCATTAAGAAGTAACGTTTAACAATTAATGAAACAAAATCAAGATTTTCCCTCAAATCGATTTGCATTCTTGGGTATTTAATATGCAACAAAACTATGAAGCCGGACCCAGAACGACTTAAGCCTCTCCTGAATTTACCAGTACCTGATACTACAGCTTCTCTTCGAAGAATTCTAGGAATGTTTGCCCACTACTCTAAATGGGCTCCTAAATTTTCCGAAAAAATTCAGCCGCTAGCACACAGCACAAGTTTTCCATTGTCTGAGAGAGCAATTTCGGCATTTAGACAGCTCAAACAAGGCATAGCCAACTCTTCGATTTCTTCAATTGATGACGACGCTGTGTTAACTGTTGAAACCGATGCCTCGGAGTTTGCAATAGCTGCTCAATTATCCCAATCAGGAAGATCAGTCTCATTTTTCTCAAGAACCTTGTCCTCTCAGGAACAAAAGCATTCGTCAGTTGAAAAAGAAGCGTACGTAATAGTAGAAGCACTGAAAAAGTGGCGACATTTTTTAATTGGCAGAAATTTTCAGCTCATTACGGATCAGAAGTCAGTGGCATTTATGTTTAACAACAATTCTTCGTCCAAAATCAAAAATGAGAAAATTCAACGTTGGCGTTTGGAATTGTCATGCTACAAGTATGATATCGTTTACAGGCCAGGAAGTCAAAACACGGTAGCTGATGCATTTTCCCGTATTACTTCTGCAACTATGCCATCAGCTGATCAAAAGAAATTATTTGATTTACATTCTTCTTTGTGTCACCCTGGTATTACCCGGTTTTTCCATTGCAAAATTCTGCCTTATTTTGTGGAAGACGTTCGTCAAATTACCTCCTCATGTCCTGTTTGTGCTGAAATTAAACCAAAATTTCACAAAAATGAAGGAACATTAATCAAAGCCACCTCACCATTTGAACGTCTTAATTTGGATTTTAAAGGTCCTTTGCCTTCATCTTCAAGAAATAAGTACTTACTAACCGTTGTTGATGAATTTTCCAGATTCCCATTCGCATTTCCATGTTCCGACATATCATCCTCTACCGTTATCCAATGTTTGCGTCAAATATTTTCTATATTTGGCACTCCGGCATACGTTCATTCTGACCAAGGTACATCTTTTATTTCTCGTGAACTTAAGTCATTTTTAGAGTCTCACGGTATTGCTTCAAGTCGCACGACTCCCTATAATCCTCAGGGTAATGGTCAGTCCGAACGATTTTATGGAATTATATGGCAAACCATCCAGTTGGCTTTAAAATCTCAAAATTTGAAAATCAACCAGTGGGAGCAGGTTCTAGTGGATTCTCTTCACTCTATTAGATCTCTTTGATGCACTGCTATCAACTCGACCCCACACGAACGCATTTTTAACTATGTGAGGCGCTCAACTTTTGGATCATCGATTCCTACATGGCTAGCTGCACCAGGACCAGTGCTATTAAAGAGATTCGTCCGTTTGAATAAATACGAACCTTTAGTTGATGAAGTCCAACTCCTAGAAGCCAACTCGGAATACGCCCATATCCGATGGAACATGGAGAAGAATAGACAGTTTCCATTAGGCATTTAGCTCATCGAGGAGACACATCATTAACTTATTGCGATGAAAATTCTGTCAGTCAAAATCAAGACCAAAGCATTCAAGAAAATCAAGACCATCTCATTCAAGACCACTGCATTCAAGACCAACACAATCAAGACGCAGTACTGAATATCGATAGGACAGTTAGGACACGAAGGCGTCCTCAATATTTAGAAGACTTCCTTGAGAAATAAGAAGGCGGGAAGAATGTCATGATATTACCATTTTGATAGGATTCATGACATTGTTAGTTATGTTACAAAGTTGTCAATAATTTTATGTTAGTTGTTCTCTGTAGAATAAAGCCTTATTTTAAAGGTAATCCTTCGTAAATCACTACAGTATCATTTAATTAAATATACTATAAAAGTAAATAAGTATAAATTATGTAAAGGTCTTAATAGTTATTTATGTATCAAGGGTACTAAGTAGATGATTATGCCCTGAGGTCGACAAACTTACAAAGCCGAAGGCCTAGGGCCCGAGGGTTCGTAAGTCGCCCGAGGGTATATATCTAGTAGTAGTAGTAGGTGCATACAAACTTTTCTGTCATATAAGATTTTGAAATTCCCGACGAAATTGTAAAAAAAGCTGAAAAGGCAACACAAAACCTATTACCGAGAATATCCAGAGAGAATAGAATTTTTTAAGTAGAAAACATTAACGAAACTATCCCTTTTGTTAATTATTTTGGGAAATTAACAAAAAGAATAATGAATACACCACAAGGAACTTACAGAAGATATTAACGAAACTGTGCTGTTGGGGTACTTTAATGATCTATGGAAGAGTACCACAGTTGCTGAAGGATATTTAGAGGACAGCATTTCCTCAAAAAATGAGGTTTCAAGGATGTTGGCAGGCGTACCATCTGGATCTCGCATTTCCTTAAGAAAACCAGAGACCCAGACAATGAATCATGAGTCAACCTTTGCTGCAGGAAATTTAGCTACCAGCGGAACCTTCCAGAATTGCCAATTCTATGTATATATACAACCAAATAATATGCCCGCACGGGCATAAAGTAATCCATTATGTAGATGGTATCTAATATATAAAAACACAATAATGTATAGTTTGGCAAGTATATTTGAAGCTACGGGGCATCGGTAAGGGGGGAAGAAACATGGCCGGTATCTGTCATAAACGTGTACCAATAGCGTACGGTACCTATATTATAAAAGTATTAAAAATAATAATTATTATTATATATTAATTATGTATAGAAACTGGTTTATGCTTTGCTTTAAAGGTAAGGTATTTTTCAAAACACGGTACCTATTTGTTAGAAACAAATAATGTTAAAAATCGTACTTGAATTCAATATGGATACGAAATAATAAGGTACCAAGTAAAACTGAAAATACGAAGGAAAATATTGACATTATAAACGCCACTGGATAATCAATGTCAATCAATTGTCGAAGTGAGAGGGAAGAACACACGCACGCGCTTGCCAATAGGAAGTCAGGTGGTTACCTAGCAACGGGGGTTAGATAAATATTCACCAATTGAGTTAGTAGGAGGGCGTGGTAATTATGATTTTCGCACGACGTTGCCGGCTTGAAGGAAACCCATAACATATTTGGAAAAGTGTTCATCTTTCAATATTCAGAAATTGAAAAAATAATGTTAATAGACAAAATCCAATGAAACAAGCACATTAAAGAACTAACGTTTAATCATTATTGACATATTCTTAATAATAAAAAGTCCATTTTCTAATTATTATCACTACATACTTAGCACTTCAGGTTTTTCATAGTTAATCGTGGCAATATCGAATATTTTCGACCGCATTCCTTTCACAGCCTCAGTTATGTTTGCCAAACTATACTGATATGACATAAAAATTATAATATTCAATATTATTATTATCAATCACGATTTATTTACTCCGGGCGAATAATGGATACCGGAAGATAACTGATTAGTATGGAGACTAGATAGTCTCTCCATACTGATTAGTTATTTTGGTTGTATTTTGTATAAAAACAGGTAGATGCTGGTAGTCTCTAATGTCCTAAATTTGTGAAAATAAATATAAGAAATAATATATAAGGACAATTTTTGGTTAATTCGATTATAATTACAGAAGGGTCGACGTTTGTGGTCCTTAGGTAATTACCAGCTCGGCAAATATTCATTGTACTCCCGTCCCTGTTGTGAGTAATAACCATATATATTGCGGTGAAAAGGTAATTACAGAATAAAATCGAGATGTTCGTTACCGTTAATGCAATGGGAAAACAATTCTAGTTTTAGTGGCTCTCGAGGACCTACTTAACGTCCATAAAAGAAACGCTTAATTTAATGGAGTTTTATATGTACACAGACGATCCGTTAATAACAAAGACGAAAAGGAGATAACCGAACACGAAAAGAGCTATTACTTATACGTAAAGTAAGATACAGGGTACACAATAGTATAACTCTGCCATCCTAGGTTGGCACTTTGGGTATGCGCGAACCAGAAAGAGTTAAAGAGTGCCTGAATAGAGATAGAAGACATTTTTACGACGGTACGGGTGGTTTATCTATGGGTAAGGCGGCTTGCAACACCAGTGCCGTATAAATCAGAGGGGCTTGGGTTAAATTTTTAATTGTAATAAGTAGATATATTTTATTTTTTATTTCAAAAAAAAACATTTTACAAGTATTTACCTATTGAAAAATAAAAATACCGAATTTACTTTATATTTTTATTTATTCAATTAAAATTTACAGTAACATTTGTTTATTTAATATTGGGTTTTTTAATATTTTTGTTTATAATACAAGTAATACAAGTTATGAGACAAAAAAGTATAGCCAATTATAATTGTTTAAGGTTTATAAAAGGTTTATTTTAACATAATGGGAAATAAATTAAGGTCTAAAAGCATATAATCCATAACAAACAATTTTAATGTTTTAAAATATTATATTGTGTTCTATTTACAATATTTAGGTAAACGATTTTCAATAGCCATAATTCAAATTTTTATATTCATGAAGTGGATGAAGTACCTTCAATTTCTTCAAAATTCAAAATTCTGGAAGTTTCAAAGCTTTCATCCTTATCTGAAAAATATTCTTCCTCCGAATCACACTCACTTTCGTCAGAATCATTTTCCAGATTAATTATAAAATCATCAATAATTTGATCTAGAAGTTGTTCTTTTTCACCATATTCTTTTTCGAATTCTATTGCATGTTCACACCTTGATTTCCACATTTCCGGAGTAAAATTTTCAAAAAATTCGTCGTAATAATCGGCCACTTTGTTGAAATTGAAATCGACATTTTTTCCGCAACAAATTGTTTCATTGCACCCCAAACTAATTCTATTGGATTTAGTTCGGGGTGATATGACGATCAAATCCGTGCGTTATCAGAAGTTCGTCGATGCAGTATCGCTTGTATTTAGGTCTTACATTATTTATAATTGCATATAACTGCGGTTTTAGGAAACTATTATCAAATAAAATGCCTCTTTTTCTCAGCCATTCCTGCATTTCATTTTTTTTTGTTGTGGATGTAGATGTTTTTTCAACAAGTTTGTTGTGATAAGAGGCATTGTCCAACACAAGAACACTTACCCGCAGGTAAATTAGCTTTTCTTTATCCCATTTTTCAAAATTTTCGTAATTCATTTCAATATGGTAGTCTCCAGTTTTGCAATTTGATTTCCAACGAATGTATGCACCTGTTTAAATCCTGCCTCACTGCCTCATAATCATACGAGGGCCTTTACTAGTCGGTTTTAAGAGTCCCAAATTTTCTTTGTTACTCTAGCTTTTATTGTGAGTATGACTGGAATGAATATAGGTGTCTTCTGTATAAACAATTGTCCTTCCGTTTTCCCTATATTGCTTCATTTTCCTTAAGAATTCTAGGCGTAAATGTCGAATTGAATCACTTTCCACTAATACTTTTCGATCGTTTCTTATTTTTCTCCATCTAAAACCTATTAGGTGCATCATTTCTTTTCGAAGCGATTCTTTACACCCATCATATTCAAATTCTTCTAAAAATGTTGATGCACTTTCTTCAGCGTAGGTATAGTTTTATGAGATGTATGGTAATTTAAAACACTGTTTCTTAACTGGGTCTTACCAACGTCATCTAGCACTGTTTTTGTCTTTTTGCCAGGCCTTTTCTTTTGTGGAGTAGAAAACGAGGCTACTTCGTGATTTTCCACTGATTTGGACTCACTGGAAATTCGACGAACAGTTCGCAAGCTAACAACAAGAGAAGCTGATACTCGTTCACCGATCTAAAATAAATATTCAGCGTTATTAAAAAATTATTGGGACATCATCCTTTAAAGAATTTACCTTTACAAAATCTAATGTTGCTAAGTGATAATAAAATTAATAATTAAAAAGTGTACACATACATGCTATTCTTCAATAAAATGCATTGTGGTAAATATATTCAAATACTTACTTTGTTAAATGGAATAATAGGTTTCATTTGTGCTGCTTCTTCCTTCATAAATTTTATTAAATTACTAACTAGCTCACGGTTTTGGCCACTGAAAACTTTATTATGAATTTTACTTTTAAAGTCCATCGTAACACTTTGAAGTAAAATCAAATATAGATATAGACAATATAAAAATTTACTACGCCTCTGGAATTTTTATGATGTTAACAGTAAGAAACAGTAACAGCAAATTAGCTCTCGGTGTCGATGGGCGGGGTTTGTCAAAGCGCATCTTATGGTCCTAGGATGATATAGTTATACAGGGTTGGGATAAAGTATGGAACCAGGTAAATATCTTTTAAACGAAAAGAACGATATTTATGAAAATTTGCAGGTAAGTGCAATGGAACAAAATGCATCTGATGTACATTTTTTTGTTAATAATATACTTCCGGTTTAACCGGAAATGCCATCAACTTCTTTAATTTAAATGGGACACCCTATATATTTTTACAGATTTTGAAAGAGCTTGTTATTGTGAATTCATACATACTGAGTTTAGTGTAAAAATTTTTGTAAAAACGAGGAATATAGCACTTTAATCAACCTCCTTTGAGTTTTTTGCATTAGAGCAAAAAACTATTTAGATATCAAAAAAAATAATAGTTCAATACTATTAAACTCTTTACAAAATTAGAAAAATTTCCACTAAGAAGCAACAACTAATTCTCGAGCTATATGCCCCGACAGACATTGAATTACACTTCTAAAGTAAACGGGGTTGGTATATCTGTTAAGATAGAACCAACCATTCTGGTTTGCGATTAGAAGGAATAACATCACTTGTCGACCGGTTTCGGCGTATTGCGCCTCATCAGGACAAGGTAGATGATATTCGTCCAGAAGCTCTGAGAGCATAATCCTGGACTAGAGACTACGTTGATACCACACCAATACATTGGCCTCAGTTAAGGAAATGCTAAGAGTGCGATATCAGCGACATCTCTACATCTAATCACAAACCAAAATTCTATATCGACAAAAAACCATCTCGGTTTTGTAGGTATTTACTTAATTATTTACAGTTAACTGTAATTAAGTAAATACTATTTAGATAAACTAATTGATGTTGTTTGTATGCATAGTAATAAATAAACGAGTACTGTTTACTACGTCTTTTGATCTCCAAGTGTCAAATTCTATAATTTGCATCCGGAGAGAAATCCTATATCATGCTCAACAGTAACTAAAATATTACAACGTTTCAATACAACTGGGATGGTAAAAAATTTGCTAAAACCTGGAAGACCGCGGACTGCAACGAACGAAACTGTTAAACAAAATATTGCAATCGATTTAGAAGAATCACTTCAAACTTCCACCACAAATTTGGCACTGAACCATCAGTCGACGTTCTGTAGGAAAGATATTAAAAAGTGAAAAGTATCATCCGTATAAGGTACAGTTGGTTCAAGAATTGTCAGACGATGATTTTGATCGACGGCTAGAATTTTGCGAACGGCTAATGGACATCTGTAATGTCGACGATAATTTTGCTTCTAACATAGTTTTTTCGGATGAGGCAACTTTTTGTTTAAATGGAACAGTTAATCGCCATAACTCAAGGTATTGGTCAAATGAGGATCCTCATTGGATTCATGAAGCACATACCCAGCATCCACAGAAGTTAAATGTTTGGATGGGAATTGTCGAAAATAGGCTTATAGGCCCATTTTTTATCGACGGAAACTTGAATGGTGACAAGTATTTGGATCTACTAAATAACGAAATTATTCCTGCACTTCAACAGAATGGACAATTACCACAAAATGTTTGGTTTCAACAAGATGGAGCACCTCCCCACTATGATAGACGGGTTGGGGATTTTCTGGATGCGAATTTTCCAAATCGATGGATTGGACGTAGAGGATTTATAGAGTGGGGCCTGCTCGTTCTCCTGATCTTAGCCCGTTAGATTTTTTTCTTTGGGGTTATCTAAAATCACGTGTTTACGTTAGACGACCAACAAACTTACAGGAATTGAGACAAAGAATTATTGATGAATGTTAGCTAATACGTGGAGAAGTCTTGGAAAGAGTGACTCAAGAATTTGTTAATAGGATGGCATATTTTCAGCGAGCATCTTGAACATTTGAAGTAATTTTGTTTCTCATTATTCTAAAATAATGAAATGTACACCTATTGTACAACTAACAGTGAGTTATTCCTCGTTTTTTACAAATTTTTTCACACTAAACTCAGTATGTATGAATTCAAAATAACAAGCTCTTTCAAAATCTGTAAAAATATATAGTGTGTCCCATTTAAATTAAAGTAGTTGATGGCATTTCCGGTTGAACCGGAAGTATATTATCAACAAAAAAATGTACATCAGATGCATTTTGTTCCATTGCACTTACCTGCAAATTTTCATAAATATCGTTCTTTTCGTTTAAAAGATATTTACTTGGTTCCATACTTTATCCAAGCCCTGTATATTATGTCACAAGGGCAGAAAATGAGCTTTAGCAGCCCGAGAGTATTAGCTGCACGAGCGAGCGTAGCAAAGCTAGGGCTGCTGAAACATTCTTTAACTCTCGGCGTTGGGCGCTAATAAAAAATTTGAAAAATGAATATCAAAGGTTGTTGCCTAACTGATATTAAAATTTGGAGATAACAAAACCAGTTCTCAGGGCTTTGTTACCTATGGAAGATAGATAAAGAAAAATTACAGACATTTATAAGAAGGGTGCCACTAATTTTATTTAAAAAAAATTTGAAAAAATTCAAATTGTGAATCAGCTAACATTTAACTATTGTCATCTGCCTAGGGATTTAAAAAAAATACAGGTAATTTTGGTTTCTGTGTGATAAATAAAACTTACTATATAAAAACATATACACTGTGTTCATTTGAAAAGGACACACCCTTAATATTTCAAAAATGGGACATATTAGAATGAAATGCCGAAACACGTCAACTTTTAACTTGAGGGGGACACTTTTTGGCACTAATGTCATAAACATCAGATTCATCCCCTCCCTACTGGAGATACCCCTTACATTTTTTCAAATGGCATTAGGTATCAAGTCATACCTCATTTAAAAGATCTGGTGAATATCCATCCAATCATTTTGTTTTGCCTTTGATACCCAGCCTTCCATTGTTATTTAATCGTTGTTTAAAAATGGCTCTCTTTCAACTTTTATTGCCTAAATGTTAACGGTGATCACTTTGACACATGATTGAATAACAGTCTTGTTAACAGTTGTCTTTTCACTATTTGTAAATTTTTTATTCTTTAAAGAGTCTTTCTACCATAACACAATACGGGGGCATACGAAAAATTGAAAGAGAGTCAATTTTAAACAACGATTAAATAACAATGGAAGGCTGGTATCAAAGGCAAAACAAAATGATTGCCCGGGAACTGTATATTCCAGCAACTGTATATCTCAGGAACTATATATCCCAGGAACTATGTATCTCAGGAACTGTGGGCCCAGGAACTCTAAGCCCAGGAACTATGCAGTAATCCTAGTAAAATTTAGAAGCTTCTTCTACTTATATTTTTAATGAAAAACTGTAAGCCCAGGAACTGTGCTAAAATTACATTTTACATTAAAGAAAAAATAAATCTACAAAATGAATGACATACACTGACGTTTAATTAAAAAATATACGTGAAGCGTCAAAGTAGTCAAGTGACAGATGGTGAGAAACTTCAAAAATCGTAGCGCCCTTGAGCTGCTAAACAATACTTTCCGCCCTATTTTTGGTGTTCATATAAAGGTTTTCCGATAAGGTAGGCGAAAAAAAGTTTTATAAAACGAAATGATGGTGAGTTATAAAAATTCGCGAATTAAGTCAACGATGCTCCCCCTGGCGGTAGAGAAACTAAGTTTATTTTACGGTATTCTCTCTTCCGTCTTATATTTAAACGGATTTTTGCTTTTACGTTGGAATTTCATTTAAAAAATATTTTTGTATGTGTAATGGTTTCCTGCTTTTGTAAAAATTTGCCAAATCGTTAAAATTTTATCGACTGCACTTTCTGAGCTGCTATTGCATTGCCTAGAGGTGTAATAGTTATAAAAGAGAAGAGGAGAGAATCACTGCATGTTAGTATTAGCAATTAATCGGTGGTTAACGAAGATCGTTATAGTTCGTTCCAAAAGATAAGGATTGGTGGTGAAATGTTAGCGAAAAGCATTGAATAAAACATGTTCAAACAATGTAGTCTATAGATTTTCGTTGCTAAGGACGCAGACAGAGCAAAATATTTTTGTTTGATGTTGATAAAAGAGAAAAAAATTGTATTCGTCTCTTGTACAAGAATGCTAGACATTTTAAAGCTGCTTAGTTACATTTAATTCCGGTACAGAGTAAACATTAGTTTAGAAAACTTAAAAAATAACTTTTCTAATTGAAGTGATGCGAAAATTTTTAAAATAATAGCCGCTACTCTCACTTTGACACGTTGCCTTACCTATGGTTCGTTTATGCTCACGTAAGATGTACGACGTACGGATATTTGGACCTGTTCATGTCCAAATTTAAAATGTAAAAGAGCACCAATCAAAAAGAGGTTTGAACATAGGTAATTTTCATGTTTGTTTGACAGTTAAATTGACAATGACAGAAAAGTTTGATTATTTAACGATCTACTATTCTTTTGATTCACGGGACACCCGGTATAATATTCTATACTTCGTTTTCTGTCTTTATTTATTATCCCAGTTTCATTTGAAAAGAGCCACAGAAACTTTTCTGTTGTTTATTAAAACAATTCCTTTCGTGTTTTACTGGAGGATTTATCTTCTTTCTAATCCCTTATGAAATCAAACTGAACATACATGAACATTTCCAACAAATTGACCAAGATTTCGTTAAAAAACTTTCGCGATCGGTGAAAGAAATTTCCTATTTCGTCAATTACATCGAAATTGACGGGTACTCTTAGGAAAATCAATACAAACCCGTCAGTTTCAATTTAAAAAACTAAAATGATTATTTTTCTATTTCAGACCGTCGTCTTTTGATTTGGCTAGTTCTACTTTGGCTCAAATAGCCGGTTATGCCGTTTCTACAGGACAAATTCTCAACATCGGAGACGTGAGAGCGTGGTTGAAAGAAAAACATAGCGAAGGAGACGCAGAAACTGCCAGTACCATACTTTGTATGCCTATCATGAACGGAAAAAGGAATCTTATAGGTTAGAATTTTTTTATTTTTATTTTATTTATACTGCCGTCATTATAGACCGGTAGCCCATGACACATATATGCTTCATTATTTTGAATGGAAGCCGTTTTCACCATCGAGTTTCATGTATGAACCGTTCTGGAATCGTATAGAGTTCCGTACTAGAACTGCATAATGCGCAAACTCAAATTAGGAACGGTTCTTGAACTAACACATCAACATTTTCGACGACATGCGCATGTCAGTTTCACCAATTCTAGGACCAAGCAAGGAATTGTTCGATTATCACCCCCTCCCAGCTGCTACAGTTTTTGACGAGAGCTTATTTTCCCGACTCGGGGAGCTTATTTTTCCGACTCGGCACCCCCAATATTTAGAATTCTGTCAATTTTCTCAAAATCATAACCTTATTTTTTCTTGGCTAAAACAGATCATTGGTGAATTTATCGAGAAGGGCAACGAAAATGATTCAAGAAGCTATGGAACTTCAACTTACGCGGCAATTTTTCAGCACTGTAACCTACCTTCTTCAATCATTTTCCCTTCCCTTCTCGATAAATTATGAGAGCTTCTAAATAGTGGAGGGTGCCGAGTCGGGAAAATGGGCTCCCCGAGTGTAGGGAAAATAAGCTCTCGTCAGTTTTTGTACCGTTCCAAGATCGAAACATAATCAGTTGGAACGCGAAAAAAATACAGCACTTGTACATTGTTTTTTTTTCTAGGAGTGGCTCAACTCATCAACAAAGAAAACAACGCCCCATTCACCGATTGCGATGTTTCGTTATTCGAAGCTTTCGCTATTTTTTGTGGACTGGGTATCCACAACACTCAAATGTACGAAAACGCTTGTAAATTAATGGCAAAACAAAAAGTAGCTTTGGAATGTCTTTCATATCACGCAACAGCCAACGATGAATCGACCGAAAAATTGGTCAAAGTAGAAATACCTTCGGCTAACTGTTTTAACTTGTACAGTTTTACTTTTATAGATTTCGAATTATCCGACGATGATACTTGTAAGGCTACTATAAGGATGTTTATGGAGTGTAATTTGGTGCAACAATTTCATATTCCTTATGAAGTAAGTAGAGTTTATTTTATTATTGTTCAAAAACCAAAATTAATAGTGAAGGTATTCCTTTAAAGATCGAAATAAATGCGTTCAAATCTTCTATACAGTCTATACTTGAATGTCAGTAGATTTTTTTCCTAACTTTTATGAACATATCGAGTCTGCGAAGTAAAGAAGTGTTCCAAGTTCCAGCCATAGATAACCAACAAAACTTATTTGATATTTCCGCGCATGCGTTTTTATCCAACACTAGTTTGTACCAGTGAAATTTTTTTTCGGTTCACGAAAGTAAGTTTTAAAATTGACACGCTGTATTATATTTAGTTGAAATATTTAGCCAAAATTACTTCTTAGACATGTTCCAGCATACATTTGTTAGGAACTTAGGTAGGGGAGGAGGGGGCATAGAGGCCACCCTAAGACAGCATAGCCCATATTTCTTTTGAAGCTTGTTTAAAATACATTATTTTGTGTTTACATGATTAAGCAATCTTTGTTTATCGACTAGTATTCGAAATTAGATTTATTTATTACTTACATTTTAGTTGAACTGAGAATTTCAACATGGCCGCTCATGACCCTGTCGCCCCACTGTTTAGGGCGAAAAGGTCCACAGGTCCCTTCCACCCCAAATGAATTATGGAGGTCTAGTTAAACAAGCCAAATGATTATATTCCAAAAAAACATTTATTTATAATATTTGTTTTGTTATTATCAACAAAAATAATTATCAGTCTGTGCAAATAATACATTGAAAACATTCTTTATCCTCTTCTACACCAGCGCATGCATCGTGAGCCCACTCCTTGCATAGCACACATTGTATCCACCTTTCTCCAGATTAGGATTCCGTGAATTTACTGTGGCAATACAGGCATTCGGTATTATCTTGATCATCATCCTCTCTTTCTGATGAATCGTTGAGTTTCCTTCGGTTTATTATTAGTTGTTTTTGTTTCTGTTCCTTTCTCTCATTTTGTTTCGAATCGCTTTCCACTAGTTGCCGCTTGACAAGCTCAACTTTCTTCTTTTGTGACTTCTTTTTAGTGAAACTACCGTCCAATTCCTCTTTGAATGGCGTGCTTGTCAGTTCTTTCGCTCGTTGGGTCTTTTTTCCACTTTTTCTTTCTTTTGAAGTTGTGGGTTTAGGAGAAATTAATTCAATGGCCTCTGCAAATGTTGCATTCTCTTTAGAGCAACCTGGTTTTGGCTCAGGTTCTTTAGAGCAACTTGCTGTTGGCTCAGGTTCTTTAGAGCAACTTAGTATTGGCTCAGGTTCTTTAGAGCAACTTGGTATTGGCTCAGGTTCTTTAGAGCAGCTTGGTGTGGGCCCAGGAAGAATAGAATCTTCCGGTAGTTGAGCATTATTCTCATTTGGCGAGTGTTCACTTGTTTCATTCAGAAATACAATGTTGGTATCATTTGGTGTCTGATGGGCGTGATGTTCAACAGTAACTTCAGCATGCAGAAAGTCTTGGTCTTTAAATATACAAGCGTTAAATGGCCACATACCTGCTACCTCAAATCCTCTAATGGCTTTTCCCATACTTGAAATATGTGCAAATGCGTTTACAAATATCTCCACAACGGCACAACGTCATAAATTGTGATACGTTGACCAGGATGATTTGTATGCCAGACATCACAATCTCTGACATATTGTGCCTTCAACGGTCCGAATACGCAACAATCGAGGAGCTGCAATCTATGACTCGTATGTGGAGGGAGCGATATCAGGACTAAGTTGTTTTCTTTGGCTTTAGTAATAGCTTCAAGTGATGGCGCATGGTATAAGTGAATAAATTGGCCCGGTCCCAGTCGCCACGGTGGTCCTCTGTGCCCCCTCCGCCCCTACTCGATACATTATTCTGGCCACGCAAGCGTATCAGATAATGTTAATAACATGTTTGAAACTTGCTTCGGAGACAAATCTAGTAAGGAGCAGAGACAACAAACTCTGGTATGGGGATTGATTTAAATGACTTTTAACGACATGTTTACAACGTACTATGTTTCTAGAAGAAGAGTGGAAGTTTAGTGAGGTTATAATATTAATGCTGATGCAATTCGTTTATTTATTGGAATGAGAAAGTTTTACATCTTCTAATGGTCTCGGAATGACTGTAGGTAGATTTTGAAATAGACACAGAACATAAATAGGATGGATTTATGAATAATATATTTCACAACAAATTTGTACAAACGTTGAAAAAGAACTGGAAAATTTGAAGAACGGAAGAAAATTTGTAGTTTTCCATGTGAAATTGGGAAAAATTTCTAAACATCGAGTGAACTAAATCAATACTTTTAATAAAAACATTCAAAAACAGTACGACACTGAGGCTGGTGGTATCTGCTGTTTCTATAATTGTTTTGGAATTAAATAATTGATTCATATGCTACGTTTTTCATCTAGTTTCGAAATATTTTAATGATCCCAAAGACATAAATGGACCAGGTTGTCAAGCCGTTGAAAAAGTATAATAATTTAGTATCTAAATGTCAAATAAAGTTTATCTAATATTCTTTTTTATATATTTTGTTGTTGTTGTAACTAATCACACTAATGATATAAATAGGCGAGATCATAATTGAATATTTATTAACATTCATGAAATTACAGGGACATCGTGAGCATTAGCCTAGTTTAGGAATTCCCTTTTAAAGAATCGCGTGTATAAAATATTATCGAATATTTCATTATAACCACGCGACCATTTTAAATAGAACAAAAATCGTGTTATATAATATCAAGGAAAAATTTATAATGTGTACTTATACATATTAATAACACAAATAGATAACCACTTAAATTATACACAATTCATGTAATTTAGCTGAATTATTTAAAAGCCGCTATTTAACCTATAATTCAATACACCATTCCAGAACACCTTACTTTGACAGGACGGCCATATTGGTCTGGAGGACAACCGATCAGTTGTAGTTGAAGTTTGTGTGTTTTGACATGTGCTGTAAGTCATTTGGTTGTCAGACAGACTTTGTAGATCAATGTCAATGTAGTAATATATATTTTCTTTAAATAATGAAAACTTTACAAATAAAAAATGGCGCAGTCAGTAAACTGTCTCTGAATTGAATTAAATAATAATTAAAATGTCAGACGATGAAAAAAGCAATCAACAGAGGAGTTATGTGATTCCAACGAAAGTCAAGGGCAACAGATTCAGGTGTAAACCCTTATTTTTAAATATAATATCTATCTCTATTGCAACTTTTTTCCATTTTCTAATTTCAAATCTCTCATATCTTGAAGCTGCAGACTCATCTGGTTTCCCACTAGTGGTGTAGCTCATATTTTGGATTGGAATCCAGTCAGGATGTATGATTTCCTCTAACTAACTAACTATAAAATGTCGAGAAAACACACGCCAAGTATTAAGTTTACATTCACTGGGGGGGCCCAATTTTGAAGCACTAATCCAAGAATCGCGGCATTGCACAGAGATCAATTAAATAGTCACCTCGCTCATCTCTTTCTCCCCGCATTCCACACTTAACTATATACACTACAAAACGATGGAATTTTAGATACCTTTAAGAACTAATTGTTAACTAAAGTCTAACTATCACCCGTTGTTTACCAGTAAACAATGAAAACTAAATAGAATGTGTGCCTTCCAGCACAATATGGACGACCTGTCAGTGACGTCATTCTTTAATAGACTATAAATATAGTCCAGTTATTGTCAAAAGATGTTTAGAGTGCAAGTTTGACAACAGAACCGTCAAAATTAAAAGTGAAAAGTGTTTTTTTCTTCTTCTCTTGTTATAGGTTTTATGTAGGTGGATATTGAGTGTAAGGAAAAACTACAGGCCAGTTAAATATCACAATTGGAGACATGCACTTAATGTAGCCCAAACTATGTTTGCCATGTTCAAAACTGGAAAAATGGAAAGGTAAAATTTTACAATCATTCAACTATAAGCACAATCATTTGGATGGTAATATTTAAGAATGGAAGGCCGTTTTGGCCCAAAATGACAAGCACTCTATAAATTCTTTGACTATAAAAAATTAAGTTTATAGAGATCATAAATATGATTTTGCCGTATTTATTTTAGGTTTATGAGTGATCTGGAGATACTGGGTTTGATAGTAGCTTGTCTTTGTCACGATTTGGACCATCGAGGTACTAACAATGCTTTCCAAATGAAAACAGACTCACCGTTGGCGGTGTTGTATTCGACTAGTACCATGGAACACCACCATTTTGATCAGTGCGTTATGATCCTCAATACTGACAGCAATAATATTTTCCAAGTAGGTGGGTTAGCTATGAGAAAATTAATTTGGATCACTGAATATGTCGAAAATTAACACGTAGTTTTTATTTCCTACTATTACTTGTATTGATTTGATAATGGCATCTACTTTTTATTAGAATACCAGAGTAGTCATTGATTATATTGACACTAATGATAGGGATAGACATATTTGACAAGCGTATTCAGCCACAGGTTTATTTTTGTTTTCAAAACACCGCACCTGTGACCTACTACGTAAGAACCAAAAAATTTAATATTTTCGAGAAGAAGGAAAAATGCCATGATTTTTACGTAGTTAGTGCGCTTGCGGGATTCTGATGAAAGCTAAAACATTCCGAAGCCTGTTTTATTATTTTTTTTGTAACTAAATTGTTGATTTTTAGGCATTATCACCTGATGATTACCGTAAGGTAATGAGAATTGTTGAGACTGCAATTTTATCAACCGATTTGGCGATGTACTTTAAGAAGAAAAATAAATTTTTAGACTTAATCGAAAATGGGGAATTTGACTGGCAGAGCGATGATAAAAAAGAGCGTAAGATGTATCAATTGTCAATTCATTTAGGATTTTTTAGTTGTATTATTATGTTTTTGGAAATTTTGTTTCGAAAAAAAGATGGTGGAAGCTTGATTTTCACTTCTGGGTACTTTTTTTACTCTTGAGGAGAAGGAAAATATAGTATCTAACCACGTAGTTCCATTTTTTTAAGCCTAAAATAATATCTCGTTGGACATAAGTCTAAAAAAGAACTATCTATTGATATTTTCAGGACTTATTACTTACATTAAAAAAATAAAATAAAACCGTTTACTTATCTAGAACTTAAACATTTACATCTTACATACATTTTTCCAAAATTCTTAATTACTTCTATCATCTCATTGTCTTCATAGATCGATTTTACTCAGTAGCATGCTTTTTTTTAAGGTAAGCGTCCACTAGGCGGATCGGGTCGGGTGATGAATTATTCATTTTATTAGGGTCACAATATAAAGAACTCTACGATGATAGAGCACAAATATCAAAATATATGGCAATATAACATTACTTCTTCTGGCTTCTCCATACAATATTTGAAATGAAAAAAAAATTAAAAAAGTTCTCCCATTATGAAATCCCTCAAGAAAGAAGAAACTGCGTTGGATGACAAATCCGCTCGCATTCGTCCACCTCAATCCGTCGCTAATAAACGCAATTGTCTAGTTTTTTCAATCCGGCCCGATCCTCCTAGTGGACGCTTACCTTTATGGTTGTTTTATAGTCGAGGCGTAGCCGAATTTAGGCAACCAGCCAAGTAATTGAATCTTCTTTTCTACCATGTAAAATATAACTTTTTCTCCAATTTCACGCAAAATCCAAATAACTAAATTCACCCAATGTCGTTGTCAATCAAGAATTATTTCAGTTTCCTGTAAAATTGTCGTATTTAGTAAAGCGCGTTTTACCAATAGATATCGAAGAATAAATATATTATTCAGAGCTTTACAACAAAGTTTTGAAAAATATTTTTCAAGAACAGTGACCGTTCAACTTAAGAAGCAACAACTACTTCCCGGTCTATATGCCCCGACAGAGATCAAGTCATGAAAAGTAACTTTTCCTCCAAATAAAATATGCTGTTTTTTCTTCAAATGGTGGAGGAAATATTGAATCTTTGAAGAGACATGGGGGTTGGAAATCAACTGGAGTAGCTGAGGGCTATATAGAAGAATCTCTTCGAAATAAAAATGACACAGCTAGCAAAATATTAAACCCGAGACAAAATATCGATGAAATTGACAAAAGTTGCACTGAATCCTCATCACTATATAAAATCCTCGGTAACATCAACAGTTGTAAACGCTACTCTAAATTCACAACAAGATGCTACAACGGTATTGCGCGGGTTTAATTTTCAAAATGCAACAATTTCGCATTGTACATTCAATATTCATTTGAATGATAAATAAAAGTTTTAGTTTTGTTTTTAGTTTAATAAATCTTGAGTGGTTGACGCTTGTTTTCTTGTTTCTATCTATGTTGCTATGACAACACTTTTCCCTCCGCCGGCGGGAAAGTGAAAACTAAAGCTCCGGCGGAGGAAAAATGAAACTTTACGGTCGCCTACACAGTCGAAAAATGACAGATTTACTGACGTTTGAAGAAAATAACTATATTCTTCGATATCTATCAGTCATTGTCAATTTTGATTGCCAATTTGATTCAAATTATTACTTGGAACGTTGCATAGCAACAAACTTTCTCTGCCTAGGCACTAAAAATACTCTTTTTATGCCTGTTAAATGTCATTAAAAAGCCACTTTTTTTCTAAAGTACTTTCTGGAATGATGATGACAGCTTGTGATGTCAGCGCCATAGCAAAACCTTGGGACGTCCAGCATAGAGTCGCCAAATTAGTAGCAGACGAATTTTTCGATCAAGGCGATTTAGAAAAACTTCAGCTTAAGGAGCAACCGATTGTAAGTAAACATTTTTAAATGCTAATGTCAAATAAAATGTTGAGGTTAGTTCCTCGAAACAGGCCGAGGCTATACCTATTGTAAACTTTGAAATCTCAGCTCTGCGCATAATCAGCTGTCATGCTTCGCTACTATTTAAAATGTTATTTGGCTATATGTTCGTATTTTTTAGGCACAAATGGATAGAGAAAGAAAAGACGAACTTCCGCAAATGCAAGTTGGTTTTATCGACGTTATTTGTCTACCTTTGTACAGGGTGTTATCTGAAACATTTCCTTGGATGAACCCCCTTTATCAAGGAACGCTTGAAAATAGACAGCATTGGCAAGATTTAGCTGAAAAAGTTGAAATGGGACTAACCTGGATCGATCACGATACCATCGACAAACCTGTCGAAGCTTTCACAGGTAAAAAAATTGTATATTTACTACGAGTAGAAGGCTCTTATTATGTGTTGAGCTCAGAAGTTTGATCTGAATGAAAGACAAATAATGAAGCCTTCTTCTACGAGTAATCCAGTGGCAACCCCTGCAACTTTTAAATGGGCAGGTATATAGATTTTGTGCAAATTTTGGTGGGCCAATTTAAAACTTTACAACTAAAAGCAAAATGGACGAATGGTATTATAATAATAATTTTTCTTTACATTATTTTAGATCCCGAAGAAACCAAAGATATAGAACTAACAGTTCAAACCTTCCACACAGTGCCGTCGTCTCCCCCCATAGAAATCAAAAAGAGACAGAGGCACAAATTTTGTTGCATATTGTGACAAAAAGCTGCTAAAGATATTACGAATGTGTAGGACTCTTATTATGAAACTTAGATCAAAAATAAAATGCTCATAGTTTTAAGTTCTATTCAGATAGTACTACCTAGGATAAAAATTGATATTTTTTCCATTTTAAAATACTGACATTTTCTTTTATTTCAAGATATATTATACTTTTCATATCTCCTGTATTTTTTCAATTTCTTTCCAATTATTTCCTCTGTAGTATTAGTACCTATCAAGATGTCTTTTATTTATGGGTCTTTATTTCTTAATTATTTTGTAGGCATTTTATGTAGAGTAGATTTTAATATCTAGAAGGGGGCCACATATCAAAAAATTTTAACTGGTTTATTTAACAACTCTGTTATACAAAATTAATAGGAGTATATAGAGGGGGACATATATCTGAGTAGAACTTCTTTCACTCCTTCATACTTATACTCTTGATAAATACATGGTGATCCACTATAAATTGCAGCTCATTTAATTAAAATTGTCTGTCATTTGCATCACTGTCGTGTCAATTTCCTGCAAAACGTTTTTTGTGAGATTTGTCTGAATATACATACCTATATAGTTTGTGTTCTTTAAATATCACATGCACCGATTAGGATATTTTCCAATATATGAATATATGAGAGTGTACTTAAAATGACACGATTTTGGTCCAAAAAGAGAAATTCTAAAATATCGCCTTGTATTTTTTCAGAACACAAGCAGTGATGTTTTAGTGTATATGTACTTAAGACATTTTCTAACTTAGGATTTGTAAACCAAGATGTAAATAGATATTTCCTTAATTATAGTAGATGAATTTTATTACTCGACCAGAAGAATTTAACCTAAAAGAAAAATTTTAAAAACTTTCAAGCAAATTTTGAATCAAAAATGCGCAACTGCAAGAGAGAAGTAAAATGATAAATGATTATTCTCTATTCAAATTTCATTCACGCCCCGTCAAAACAATATCCCCACTTGTCAACAGCTCTGGCAGTAGACGTGCCATTAATCTTCTTGCATGTTCGAACTTGGTTTTCGCCAGTTTTGGATAAGTATATTTTAAATCCAACTGATTTGTCTAAGGTTGCCAGATGTCTGGTATTGTCCCGGAATTTTACGTCTTGTCCCGTGTCCAGTTATTCGATCTATAAAAAAAATAACAATAAATGACACGACTCCCGCCGAGTCATGTCATCCCTCTCTCCTGCTCGCTTCCCTATCGCACTATCGCGCGCGACTGTCCGGCAATTCCAACGAGTACCTTTTGTGAAAGAATATTTTGCCAGATGAATATATTTTGTAGACCAAAGAGCGCAACCGAATGTCCATAGATTTAGTAAAGACCGAACTACAGACTCGTATTAATTTAGATGAATATTGTTCTGAAATATTTTTTTTTGCAAAGCCCGGACGGTGAAAAGCTATTAAAAATGGCTAAATCTAGTGAAAAATATTTGCAGAAATAGTTTTTTATGGAGAATTGTATTTAGGGGTTTCTTTTTTTAGAACATAAGGATAATTGTTTTTTTTTAATCTCATCTTATTTAGTTTATAAGATACCCAGCAAACACAAAAACATATTGAATACATATATGTTATGTAATTTTTGAAATATAAAAGTTACAGTTATATAAAACTGAAGTCACAACTAGATAATATTTATGTATTGAATACTGACAAAGGCCGGCACAGCTAGAGAACAATAATGATATAAAAGATACATATTCATATTACATATCTATTATGTGTATTATATTACATCTCAAATATGTCCCAAATTACTATGTAATATATATGTAAAAATGAGATAATATCTAAAGAATATTTATGTATTAGATAATACATAATATAGATGTAACAAAAGTTATCTATTTTTTCTTTTGTCTCACCCGTACCTAAAATATTTTATTTCATTGGATCTATGAAAAAATTCAGTGAAATTCTCAACTAAAAATTAATTCAGAAAAATATGTTAAAACATTATTTTCCATAGATGAAATGAAATACAATATTTTTAGTATCGATGAGGGTCAAAAGAAAAAAGGAATTATTGTTACTATATTATTCAATACCTACCTTATGAATATTTCAAACATAATTAAGCAACTTAATATTTATATACTATAAATGGCATTTGTCTATATTTGGAATATTTAGTAGCTGGTGGATGTTCTCAGTTACTAAAAAAAAACAGCAAATGAATGCTTATAAGTACATTTATTTTATTAACATTGACAATACCTAATGCAACAAAAATATTGCAAAACTAAAAATATTCAAAAACTAAATGATAACAAAATATAAAAAATAATAGAAAACTAACTAACACTATCCCTTGTTTTGAAGAGTTACTGTTTCACCCTTCTTTCCCTCTGGAGTCTCTGCTTACTGAGCCTTATCCACTCCGAGGTGATTTGTTCAAAATCAGTGCATTTCATAACATGAAATTGTTTTAGCAATGTTTCTAAAAATGTAGGTGTATATATTATATTAAATAAATAAATCATACAATAACAATACCTTGAATTAACTTGATTGACTTTAAGTCCCTCATTTTATAATTACTTCTATGTCCTAACCATGAGCAATGGACAGTTAGCTCAGATGCATAGAATTTACTCAAATATCTATGAGTTGCATCTTTGAAATTTTTTCCGCCGATAACGGACAAAAAACTCATCTAAAAAATATTTATTAAATAATATTTATTAACAACAATTACAAGTTTATATATACTGTCATTCAATATATGTTTTTTTAGAAAAAAACTAAAAAAGCTGAACCTTATTCAATCAATATATAAAATATGCCATTTACCATTGTTTTTACATTCTCCTCGTTTTCAAGATAGTCTTCAAGACTCTTCAAATCTTCAAAATTCTTTACCGGTAGATTTTTAAAGAAATTTTCCGATTCACAATTTCTACTGGAAGTTTCGATTTCTTTATTAAAAGTAGCAAGTTCCAGTCGCTCCAGCCTACTCTCTATGCTTGTCAACAATATATTATTAGATTTAGTAATTTTTAATATTTGATCTGAAAATAAATTAACAATTAAATAAAAAAATTCACTGAATGTTTAGAGATGTTGATGTAGCAAAACTTTAAAATAAACCGAAATATCAGTAAAATTTTATTAAAATAAAATAAATTGTTTTACCTAGAGTTACTGTTTTAGCAGTATTAGATTTTTTATCTTCAATTTCTTTTGTCTGAATATCCACATCTTCAATAATGATGTCCATATTGTTTACTTCTATAAAGAATAAAGAATATATTAAATTATTAATGAGATAACTTTGCTGCAATAAATACACCTGTGTTAACATTTACATGTTCCATATGCAGAATTTCAAATCCGTCAGAAGCTTCATTATCAGTATCTGAAATATAAACAAATCAATTTTCTTAATCAATGACAAACTAAATTTTAATAAATGTCATAAAGATAATATCTTAAAACTTACCTTTTGAAGGAACAGATATATTTAGTTCCTTCTGTTCCAGATTATTCTGCTTCGGCTGTGGAAGATTCTCTAAAATATAAAATAAAAGCTTAGTCAAGAAAAAAATTATACATAAGATCTGTTAATTTAAAGATTAGACATTGCATTGAAGGTTGATAAAATGGTAACAGTACTTGATTTGGTTGTTTGTATTATAAGGACCTATCACCACTATGTAAATCTCACATGTTTAGTCTTGCCATTAACAGCATGTATTATTTACCATAATCTGATTGAGAGGAACCCTCACTATCAGTGGAAGGTTTTCTTGTGATTTTCCTTTTGCCCCTGCCCAACTCTTCTTCGTCTGCCGAAGTTTCGATATCTCGCTCTGCCATAAGTCTGGCCCTGCTCAGTGTACCTAGCAACACAAATATTGTTTTTAATACATAGGTAGTATTTATGTATACAAGGTCTCAATTTAAAAATGTTCAATGGTTATATCTCATGTGCCACACTTGGTACATTCCCTATCTAAATTTTAGGGATGGTTCACCCCACTGCTCCAGGGTTGAAGTTCCAATGCTGCAATTAGGGAAAAAAACTAAAATCGAAGGGTTCGAGCTTTTTTTGATATCATCTTTCACTCATGAGATAAAAATTTTTAAAGTGTACATTATACTGGAACGAATGACACATTTGACAATTTTAAATAAATTTTAGAGTTTCTTTTGAATTGAAAATATTATGTAAATTATTATTTGAATTAAAAATTAGTTGATAAATTAAATAATTATAATAGTATTTTATGCAACGATCATGTAATGATAGCCATTAAGACTTGAGCATGTTGTAGGATACGAAACGAGCCGCAGGCGAGTTTCGTATGTAATATGCGAGTGTATTAATTAATATTTTTTCTACTCCGATTAATAAGAATTATTTAATTAATAATTATCATTTATTATAAAAAACAAGAACAATGAAAGGAACTTCAACAAATAAATATATTTGACAGCTGTCAAATTAAGTGTCACCTAATATAATTAATTTCAGAAATGTCAACCAGGTATCCATGGCTATATTAAATATTGTGGGAATGTCGCATTCCTATTGGCTTAAAAATCTGTATCATAATGAAAATTTGTATCATAATGAATATCATTATGATACAGATTTTAGTCTTTTAATAAGTATATTATAAAACAGGAGTAGAAAAAAATATATAGAACAGTGCTAGAGGCCTAGTGGCCCAGGGCTAAATAATTATTAATGGTTTTAAATAAGAAAGGGCTTTATAATTTATTGACTGGCTAACTTACTAGCAAATCCCAATAAATTAATTTTATATTTAGTCCAGGTCTCATCAGGGGTGGAGCCAATTACCATTAATTTGGCAACTTTTTTATTATTATTGGGCCACCAACATGACCCATCGTCATCACAGAGCCAAGAGGTTGGAATTTCTGAAACAATGTCTTCCCCATCCTCTAAAAACATTACTATGGCATATGGTTTTCGTGATTTGGAAGACCTAAAAACTTAAAAGCTTAGTTTTGCAAAGCCTTTTGCCTCTTCAAATTTTATAAAGGAAAATAAATAATATAAAACTGTCTGATTAAAAGAGAAATTATAACCTTTCTAATAAGTAGGTATTTTTAAATATTGCCACATCTTAAACACAACAAAAATGTTCCTTAAAGTTTAAATTAGGATAAGAGAAAAATTAATAATAGCTATTACTCACATGGAACAGAAGTAAAAAAAATACCACATATGCATAATGACAGAAACATATTAGGTAGAAACCTACTAATTTAACAGAATCTGATTTTCACTATAGTGGTCTGGCAAACGATATCTTAGTGTGCTTTAATGACATGCAAAAAACACGAACATTTTATTCTATTCCATAAGCATGGCATTAAAGAGCCATGGGAAGATATTGTTTGCCAAATCGGTAAATCCTCGAATTATTTATATGGTTAATTTAATTATGATGCAATAAAGGAACTAATAATTTTTTGTTGTTGATGTCAAATGCTAAACATTTTCTATATATTTCAGAACAGTCAACTTTAATATTTTCTACAATATCTTCTTGTACAACAACAATATTTAATAAACTCGATTTTAGAGGTTTCACAAAAAAATCTTCTATATTTAAATAATTTTTCAAATTTAATGTAATATTTCCCCCAACTTTTTCAGATATATCAACTACTCTACAAAACTTTCCATTTTTTAGCAAACAAAAGCTTTCTCTATGCTTTAAAAGAACTGTAAAATTTCTTAACTCCAAACCAACAATTTCATTCAATCTATTTCTTTTCAATATTGGGAAGTCTTTTTGAATCCCCTGCTTTTTAATATTTGTACCTTCCTTGATTCGATTGTGAATTTGCTCTAGAGGTTTACTAGAGCTTTGTATTTTATGTTTTAAGAATTGCATAAAGTTTTCGAATTTAAATGCACTAAAATTATCAAGGGGCCCATTCAGCATTACCTCCTCGTTAAGATGAATTAAGTTATGGATGTTGTATGATACATACTGTTCCCCATAGAGGTTTTTGAAAGATTTTACAAAGAATATTAAAAGGTCTTTTGCATAATTATTATAGTTGTAGCAATACTCCTCATCTACCAAAACTCTGATAGCTACACTAAGGCATAAAAAGTTTGTGTACATTTTTTTACTCAAGACATTTCTTAAAACTACTGGACCAGTGTATAACAGAAATTGTCTAAATTCTGTTGCTTTCCAATAATCAACATCAGTAAGACTTCTGGGCTTTCGAACAAATTCTTGTGTGATTGATAACTTTCCTAATGAAACTAAATCTTCTGAAACACTTTTTAAAATATCAGGTTTTAATCTAACATTAACTTTACCTTTCACCAAAAACCTAATTAACTTTTTTACCACGCCTAAACACACTACATGCATGTAATCAAGGCTGATCTGTGATACCATTCCTATATTTAAATTTTCAAGAGGAGAGGAGTAATTATGGTGTTCCGGTTGAGATTTATTTTTAAAAGATGCATCATTTCTCTCTACACAATCAGTTTCTAAAAAAACTACTGTGTTTAGTACATAGTCACCTTTTACAGTGCACTTTGAGCACCCATAGTAACCTGAATGATTTTTTATACCACTTATGAATGCTTTAGCTGGAGCATCACAAATAAAGCAATTAATAATTATTGGAACTTTATGTCCATTTATTACAATTCCCCCTGCATCAACTATGCTTTTCAACTCATCTACAAACATTTTTAAATACTCGGAACAGTTGTTAGGTTTATCTGTACCATGATATATACCTACAATAAAAGGATCTGTATGAAATATATCTACGAATGAAGCTAAGATAGGCCAGAAATGACTTTTTGAGCTTTTTGTTAGAGGCAGTCCATCAACGTTAAAGTTTATCTTAAGAGTTTTAGGTAATATATCATAATACTTCAAGACATTATCAATTATGCCAATTTCCAAACCAAAATGAATATATCTTCCACCAGCTACATTAATAATACATGAAACTTCTCGAGGAGTTTTTAACAGAGTTCTAGCATCTTTTGGCAAATTTTGCAAATATGAATGATCAACATTTCCCAAAATTTTCAATAAATCAGAAAGTGCAGAATGACTAATATTATGTTTTTGAGACCAGACAGTTAATAAACAATTTTTACTGCTTTCCACTGAGTTCTTTTCAGTTGGACTGTGGTTAGGGCTCGGCTCTGGAAAAATCTGATCTGAATCAGAGCCCAAACTTTGACTGTTTTGATTTAGACAAGTTTCTACAAATTTATTTTGATTATCTCTAAAAACTAAATCCGATGATAAATAATCTTGAGAAATACACTCAGGAGGCATGTAATTTGAACGATCTTGAACCAACATATCATTATTTCCCAAGTGAGATATCTCTAAATTATTTATTTCTGATGGTTCACCTTCACCATTGTAAAATTGTACTACTTATCCTTTTATTTTTCTGCCTTATTGATAAATCACAGAAGTCTTTCAATTTTTTTCTTTTTAAACAGTTATTTTGCCTAAAATTTATAATTTATATTAATCTACATAAGTTATTTTAATATAAATCAATATTATCTTGAAAAGGACTTTAGTGTGATAGGTATAATATAATGTAATTTGTAATTGTTTTTTAATTAAATTTACTTTATTTTATATTTTAATCTATTTAAGCTTTAATATATTTGTTAAATAATCATTTGTAAACGACAGTTGAATGAAATCGGCATGTCGCGAGACTGTTCAAAATAATAATAGTACTTACATAATATTGTGTTCTCCAATCCTCCAAACACAAACACACAGACAAAAACGTTATTATACTCACAGATCAACTTTATAATCACAACAGGTTATGTTGTGTTTATAATTATTAATAGTTGTGGGTAGCGTGGGTGATTGCGCGGGTAAAGCTTCGCTCTTGCTCGACTCGGATTAAAGGTTATAATTTTCTTCTTCTTTTGCAAGACATAACGAAGTACGTGTATGGCGATAGCAAATGTTACGTAATAAATATATATAATTTTTTTATATGTTTATGTAGCAGAATTTACATCTTGAATACATATAAAGTTAGATATATTCAATATATAAAATATTTTATAATATAAATATTGAGAATATATAACAGAATTTATAAAGATTTTGTTACATAAATACTACGTAAAAAAATATAAATGGTTTATATAAAAATCGTTCCTCCTCTGTTATATATTTTTATGTAATATATACATTTGTGTTTGCTGGGTACCTACACCGATGATTGTCTACCAGAGTTTAAATTTATAATTACCACCTAGTAGAAGTAAATTGCTCAATTTCGATCGTTTATAGGGTGACGGCACTGAAAGTATAATTTGATTACGTCGAAAAAATACAGAAAATGTTTTTCAAGAAAATGCACTTTTTACTAGTTGTCGGCCAGGGCTCTATTATTCTCGGCCTTTATTCCACCTGTTCTCGGCCTCCTGGCCGACAAATAACTGTTTGACAGCCGTACCTATATGGTAAGATCTCTAGATAGGTTTCCTAGTTTCCTTCTATATTATCTAATATAACTTGCTGATAAGTAAATATAATTGGGTGGTAGGAATAATAAAATAAATAAAAAATAGAAGTTTGGAAACTCTTTATAGACAGTGAAAAAGTATCTATGACAATTTCAACGTTTCCATCCTCGCGGGGCAAGTACCTTACCCGTTTTGGGGCACAATGCGAAACCGGCTTCATCGCCGTTAAATATTCTTTGAGGATGTTTAACTACTTCTTGTAAGTTATTGTTTTCAAGAAATTCGCTTAAGTCTCTGAACCATGCTCTTATAATTTCCTCGGTTATTAAGGCTCGACCTTTGTTAATTCCCTCAGCCTCCCGAATGGAAATTTCTGGATAACGCTGTAGAAAACATCTATACCATCTAATACCTGGCTTGTTGTTTGGGAAGCGATACCGTACTCCTTTCTCTTTAGCAATCTTTGTTACAGTTTCAATTCAAAAGTCCTTTTTTTGTCTTTTTTAATTGGAAAACCGGACTTAGTAATGTTAATAGCCCATTCTGCTATCCTTATTTTTTCGCCATCGACACCCATTATCGGCTGTGGACCCGTTTTCTGGACAGCATCACCACGTCTGCTATGTAATCTATCTTGCAGAGTAGCTCTTGGCACCCTGAACCGCTTAGTAGCCTCTCTTATTGAAATTTCACCTAATCGGATATGGTTAAGAGCTTCCTTCAATGATTCTTCGGAGTATGTGAATAATTTCCTCTTGAGGATTTTGTCCTTTGATTTGGATTTCTTTTTGACCTCTTTCCTGTGACCCGACATCTGGAAATGTTGGAAACAACAAAATAATTACCTATTTTCACATACTGAACAAGTAATAAAACAGTGGCCGAGAAAGACCTGGTTGTCGGCCTCATAATTCAAGTCCCCGCAACCATTAAATTATTTTTCTATGGAACTAAATAAAAGCGGCCGCGAACTGGTCTAGACTATTTTCAAATATATCTTGTCATTTACAAAAAAGAGAGACTACAAATAACGTCAGTAGGTGTTAAAAAAGAACAGAGTAAAAAATCCCACCTAGAACCACTTTATTTCGGCCACCCTGGCCGACAGCCGGTAAAATCCATTTTAATGAACCTGTTAAGCGGCCCCCCAATATTTTTTTGTAAAATGAGTATTTTTCAATATGTTAATGGTTAGATATGATATTTTGTCCATTAGCTTTATGCTGATGTGATTATGCATGCATTTACTAAAGAATTCGTCAAGATATTCACTATTTCCGACGCTTCGGTCAACTAAACAAAAAGCAAATAATCGCAGCTGCAGTTGGAACACGAGTTTGTCGCCATATTAAATAATTTATAAACAGTGACTTTGGACTCTGCACCCGCGCAGCTTCTGACAAATGATGTATGAAGTATCTTAGAACTCACAGACTACTATTAGTTTCAGGTTATATAGGAAAGTTTCCTATTATTTTCAAATATTTAGAGAAATGGCCGACAACTGCGGTAACGGCCGGACAACCGGTGCCATCACCCTATTTAACGTGTTGATTTCCTGCTTAGTCCGATTTTATTTAGTTTTTAAAATACTAGGTAGTAGTATAAAGTACATGTTGATTGTCTACTGAAGTTTAAATTTAATAAGTAGTTGAAGTACCTCTACTCACTTTTATTTATGCATGATTAACATGTTGATTTCCTACCAAAGTCTATTTACCACAAACCACAAAGAGAGGTTCAGTTTGTGTTTGTTTTTTTATTTTCAAGTCTTATTTTATTTAGTTTATAAGATAGTGTACATCATAATATTTGTACTTGTTGATTGCCTACTATAAAAGCAAAGTTCTTTTATCCGGGCTAATAGACGTATAAATTTGAAAAATAAAATGTATTTTCCTTTAGAAATGAATACAAATATAAATTAGATATCCCGTATTTTATATATTCATAGCTATAGGCACGGCCCGACATGGAATTGTCCCGGACTCGGTAAGTCCCAATTTGGCAACCCTAGATGTGTCTCGTTGCAGCATAAAAAGCAATATGATGAGAAACAACAAAACAATACAATACCATTATGAGCTTAAATAGTATTTTATGTAAGGTACACATATTTATTTGCGAAACCGTGAAATAAAATGTCCACTTGCTTTTGTTTACATCAGGTGTAAATGAAATCTGAACAGAGTTTAAACGTCTAGTCTTCGTTGAATGTTGTGTTTCAGAAACAATGAAAATTATAAAAATCGACATCTAATGAGCAAAAATTTAATAATTACCATCATATTTCAAAGGTAGCACACACTATACCAGAAAAATCTGACGTAAAGGCACGCATGTTTTTTAATTGAATAGCGCACCGAACATAGCGTGTTGGTCGATATATATATATATATATATATATATATATATATATATATATATATATATATATATATATATATATGACCGGTAATATCTGTCTGGTACCGAGCAAGTGGTGGAGTGGTTACGCTCTCGGCTTGCATTCGGAAGGACCGGGGTTCAATCCCAGGTCCGCCTGACCTGCTATGAGTTTTTTCAGAGGTTTTCTCGTAGCAACAGGCGAATGCTGGGTCAGTACACACCTCTCAGGCACCTACCACCGTTCCCTCCACTCCCATCCCCTGAACCAAACAATCCTTATTCCTTCCAATGTTGGCTGAAGAGGCTCCGGAAAGCCTATAGCGGCCCGCTCCCCTCGAGAGGGGGGAGAATGAAAAACAATCCTTCCTTTTTTTCTGTCTGGTTGTGCAGGTCCGGTCTAATGTGTGCTCCGACACCTACACACAGACCCGCAAATATGTGATATGTATGAATTCGTGTTTTTTCGAGCATCCTTGCCCGCTCAACTGAAAGACTTAGCCTTCCTTAAACATGGGTACTGCAAGGCTTTTCTCGGGTGATACTGCCCTACGAAAAATCGTGTCTTGGTGTTGGAAACAAATAATAAAATTCACCATATTGCTTCATTTTTTCATTTATAGGATGGATTCAAAATCTTCTCTTGTTCTTGACTTGCTCCTCTTTTTCACACAAAAGACTAAGATAAAAATTTCTTCCTCTGAACTACATACACACTTAAAGTGCGAACATTTGTTGCAATACTCTGGCAAAGTTGCTGGTACAATGTACAAAGTCATGCAGGATTGTACCTTGCTGGTATAGTGTGGGTAATATTTTATAAGTTTTTAAAATTGTAATGAAATATCAAATTTGATGGTTATGATTTTTTCATCTTAACACCGGGTTTGAAAGAACCAAACAGAAATCCCTAGTTTGGCAATAGTGGTATCCATTCTGAGATACACAACAGTATTACAGATGCAATGTTTTCAGGAAATAACTATTTTTCTATAATCCATGGGGTGTTTCCTATTAATTAAAGCTTATTTTCACCGAGTTTTTACGCTTTTGGAAACTAATCACCGTTTTTTAAAAGTTTTTTTGTTAGATTCTTCGATAAAATATATTTATGGTTGTTTACATCTATTTATTTTTGTTAGATTCCTTTGGATATGTATTTTATATTATGTTGGTTATAAAAATATTACACAGATCTCATTGATAATTTTTTGTAAACTTTTAAATAAACAAATTTAACTTAATTGTACTAGTTTTATTAAAAATCCTGATATACCAAATAAAACTTTATTTAAAAAAACACATTCTTGTTTTATAATAAATTACAATTAAAAATCTCCAATCATTTCTTGCATCATACTTTGATAAATGTACATAAACTTGGCCACAAATGATTCCAGATGGAAAATAGCCTTGTTTCCTTGTACCATTCTATGTTCATGTATGGCAGCTTCTTCCACAATTCGTGCTTTGATTGAAAAATCACATTTTTTTAACAATTCTTCCAATAAAGTTTTGAATATTATATCAGAAGGTATTGCATTACTAAGCAATTCATATAGATTTTCTCGAACTTTTGCTAATGTTTCAATATTTTGTAGTTGTAGAATTTTTGTCGCTGTTTTCTTAATAAAAGTTTGCCAATCTGGTTCTGCCACTTTTTGATCAGGGGTAAATGGATACTGTTCCACTTTACAAGTTTCACATATTAGAAGAGCTCTCCTTAAATTCCTATTTGATACAAGTGCAATTCTTTTGGCTAATTCAATAGGTAAATTCAAGTCTTCTTTTTTGCAAGTATTTTGTAATATATTTATTATTGTTTCATTTGTGGGTGCTGGAACTCTTATACATAAGCAACGGGATCTAATAGCTGGTATTACCCTGGAAATAGAAGTAGCACACAAAATTATTCGACAATTTGCTATATACTTTTCCATGGTTCTCCTAAGTGCATGTTGAGCATCTTTTGTAAGATCATCTACATCTGTTAAAACTATCACTTTGAACTCTCTTTGGGCATTCACGTTCAACTGTTGACTTTGTGCTACATTCTTGATTATGTCCATAATCACAACCCTATCATAAATACCTACATCACTGGGGTTAACTTCTATGTGATAGTTACTACTAAGAGTCATAATTTCTAATTTTTTGTTTGAGGGTGTAGTGAAACTCATCATTTCCATTTTTAATCTTTCTACACCTGGACCATAAAGTTCCTTTAATAAACACATTATCCGAGTTTTTTTACCAGCTCCTAGTGGACCATATACCAGTAAATGTGGAAAATCACCATCTTTTGTCATATTTTTTAAATTGACACTCTGTTCTCTATGATAATCCACACTTGAAAGATCCTTTGGACGATATTTGTCTGCCCATAACATACTCATTTTATTATAACTTTTTTATTTTTCGTTGGAATAAAGAAATAAATTCAATACTCAATTGACTCAATACACACATCAAACAACTTTGGCGCCAGTCTCGACTTGAGTTGAGTCTAGCCGCCAGACCGTCTTCTTCTTCTTCTTTCAGTTTTTTGGCCTCCACCCTTTGGGTATTTAGCCAGCGCGGGTAGATTAGCCATTTGGGAATGTTCTCTGAGGAAAGCCTGGAATTTTCCATATTCCCCTTGAAAACTCCCTGCTTCTGGTATTCCGTTTACTTCTTTTTCCTAAGGCTAGTTAAAGGACAACACAAAACACATCTCGCTCAGGGGCAACAGCAACGTCAATATTTGTCATTTTCTTCTATTTCCCGCTCGTCTTTATAGACATACTACTTTATCAGTTGGTTAAATAGCTTTAAGGGTGAGGCATAAGGCCGGTATTACAAAAATAATAATTTCAATACTTTTCACTTTTCAATCAAATTGACAATTGTTTCCGTGAGTTTGTCATACAATAACTTATAATGTTATAATATATTTAAAATTATATTTGTCTTTGTCAAAATACTACCGCCAACTTATATTTGCATGGCAAATCAACAGTTGTAATACGTCAAAACGCAGTAGCACCACAGTATATGGGGAAATAAAAAAATTACTGATAATCACATTTTTACAGACAGTGGCAGTTGACACAGTTGTCATATTTTCATGGCGCAAGATGTTTTTAGCAAAATGGCTGAGGAACAGTGGATTCTAAACGAAGATGGTTATTTAAACATAGATACAGATGTAAAAGAAATAATCTACCATCCATATCTGAATGTCATCTTAATTTGTACACACGCCGGAGTGGTAAGAGTTCTCGACGTTAATTCTGGCGTAATCTTGCACTCCAGTTCACTCTCAGGTACTACAAAAACTTTAATTTTAATTGCAGAATTATTGATAACACGTTTTGTACTTTTCGTAGCTCAAAATCTATCGGATGTTAAGTGCAGATACATTCCATCTTTGGACCGAGTCTTATTTACAGATGGACAAGCTTTGGGTGTGAGATCTGACTACAATGGTGTTTTATTACTTGACAGTATTCTTCAAAAAAATATCAATGACGGAAAAGAGGAAGTCCAAATTGAACTGCCACTATCGGAGGTAAACAAAAGTTTATAACAACTTCATAAATAATTGTTAATGCCAAAAAAGTATATATTTTTTATTAGGAAGTAGTTTTTGTTGGTTGACAATTTATTTTTATTTACCATGTAAGAGTACTAATTTTATATATCTGTTTGTAATAATTGCTTGTAAGAGAAATAAATTGGTATTTTTTATTCAAATTTCTCTCGGATCAATGCAATTATAAAAAAAATTATTTTGACTCTTTTCTGTTATGATTTGCTTCTGTAGTTTACGATAAACATAGTTTTATTGCTTACAATAAGATAGTCAGGTTAACCACAGACTTCCTGAAAATTTTTAAATCACTGCCAATAAACAAAACTCATTTCATAACAGGAAATGGCAAGAAAATGTTATTCCTACTTCTTTCCGTAAATGAATTAATTTAAAATATATAACATTAGTTTACTTCTTTTAATTGGATTTCAATAATAAATTACATTATCCCACTAATTAATAGATACATTCTAAAACTAATTTGAAAAAGTATCATATTTTTTTTTATTTAGTGCTAAGTAATGTAAATAATTGTTAGATCCTGTAATATTATACTAGTATAAAAATAGTTGTCTATTGTTTACATAGTTACACATGGAAAATGATGTCATTAGGTATTATTTCAGTAATTAGTGTTGGGATATGAACCCATTTAAAAATATTAGATTAGATTTTACAATCAAGATACTTCCTAATTTCCTATTAGCTATCCAGTAATTTCTAAAACAAAACTGATAATTTTTTACTAAACTATGACCTCATTTTTACAAATAACTGTCTAATAATAAAACTATGTAAAATACAATTCTCTCATGATTATTGATGGAGATTATCAAAAACACCTGCTTATTTAACTACACAATCAAAACCTTATTAAATGGCATATATTTTATATAGAGTCATTATTACAGTAACAACTAGTCACAAGTTTTGCATTTTTATTTTAGTGAAAATCTGTACTTATTATTGTTCTAACTAAACAATTTGAAATATATGTTTTGTAATAAGTGAAGTTTTTCAAATTATCTTTGCTTCATTATCTTTATCACTTCTGTTTCTACAAAAATTGTTCAACTTGATAACTAATTGGCTATTCAGACCGAACTAAAGTTTTTAGATTATAGTTATAGTGTACCAAAAGCTTGTGATCTATGAGTCATCTATGCCTAGAACACTAGTTTGAGTTGTATACAGTGAGCCGAAAACATTGCAAATACTCTTGTAGTATGTCTTATTATCTATAATATTTATTTATAATCATAAAATGTTCCAATCTTGCTGACAAAATACGTTTGTGGAAATGCGCTACCTCTCACATAACCATAATAAGTATCTGCACTGAAGTATCTTTCATAAGCCAATGTTTTTCTTTACAACTTTACTGATTTTGCACTTGTGTATGTCAAGGTCACAGCTCATGAGAGATTCTACAAATTATAATCTGTCAACATTTATTTAAATTTTAGGCAATTATTTTAAAAGAAAGCCTGTCCTCTAGTAATATTCATGGAGTTGATCAGATTATAAATGAACTCACAGAAGTTATTTCAGATGCCCAAAAACACCACAAAAAGGGCATAAAGGCACAAAAAGTAAGTATAGCATTTACTAACTGAAAAATAGAATAAAAAAAATGTAGCAACCATTAGTTTAAAACTAGTCAGGAATGAATATTCATCTTTTTTTTAATCTATAATTTTAAAACATTTTCAGTGGAACACAGTGTGTTTGACATTGCCTTTAGAAGATTTAAGATATGCAACATCAACTATAGTATCAAATTTGTTAACCAAAAAACAACATATTCCCGAATTAGGAGTAGCTTCAGCTATCCAAGAAAGACTATCAGATCTTTTAGGAGAAAAAGTAAATGCATCTGATAGAAAATCAATGGCAAGTGAATGGAGAAGAAGAGAAACATACAGCCAGTGGCCCCACATGGACTACAGGTAAGTCGTCACACAATTATAAGCTTTTCCACTGATAATGGTATACAAATTTCTCATTTTAACCTCAATTATTTAAAATGCATTGTTGAAACTCTTCATTTTTTTTTAGATGGGCTTTGCCAGATCAAATGGCACAAGCAGGTTTCTACCATCAACCAAATTCATCAGGCGACGACCGCGCCATGTGTTTCACTTGTTCAGTTTGTCTGGTGTCTTGGGAACGAACCGATGAACCTTGCAGTGAGCATGAACGACATTCCCCAAACTGCCCATTTGTAGTAGGCGAATACACACAAAACGTTCCTTTATCTGTCACGTACGCTACATGTGCTGCAGTTGACGCCACATATGACGGCCAAAGTATAAGAGTCCTTGGTCGTAGTTCAGTTGTAAATTATATACCTACAGCAAATAAAGATGGATTGATATCAGTATTCGACATAACCGGGAAAGTGAAAAGAGATTATTGTTTTTATGTAACACAGTTTGATTCATTTATTTTGGATAAGTATACACAAGATTTTGGATGGCATGGAACTGATATAAGTGAGTATTGATATATTGATTGTTGAGGGATGTTAATTTTATATTTTTTTAGAAAAACATCCTGTAGAAAAGAAAATCACCGCAGTAAGTGTAGTGAAAACTAATAATTCCAAACCGTGCAGGCCAAGTGCAATATGCGGTTTAACACTTACCAGTCAACCCGATAAAGAAACACATATACTTCCAATAGATCCTTCATCAAACACTAGACTGTACTTGGTAGTGTACGATTTTACTTATAGCAAAGAATTAGAAGACCAAGAACTAATCCAGTCTAATAACACACTTAAAGAAACAACTTACGTGTCTCTAGAACATTTTGAAAAAAAGGACAGTTTTTCCGACTTTTTAGATAACATAGACCCCGCGATGATGTCTAGTTTTTATAAAACTTTCATACCCGGTGAAAGTGATGAAGTTTTCTTACCTCCATCATTAACAACGAAGAAAAGTCATACGGGACCTAAAGTGCTTGTTTTCGACGATTTTAATAAAGTCTCTATAACCGATTTGCCTTCTAGTCATCATCCTATTACTAATGGGAATCATCTACTTACCAATGGACCGCTGAGCTCTGTGGAAAGTGAAACAAGTATATCGGATCACATAGCTGAGGTAAAATTTCACCCATTCTTTCTTATTTTTGGATTTCTTCTTTGTTTCCTGCTACCTCTTTTTGAGTATTTCTGCTATTTGGTGATTTGGTCATTTCACATCTTTCTGGATCTTCCTCCTGAACTTTCTGTCGATTAGTACATAATCTATAATCAGCCCTCTATTTAGCTACTTTCATTAGATTTTTTTTAAATTTTCAGGTAAAAAATAGCAAATCAACAAAGAAACTAAACTACTCTCGAGCCGTACAGTGCGTTAACATACCAGAAATTTGCAAAACATGCCAGCATTTAGAAATATCAGATATAATACCTACACAAGATCAAAACCATGTTTTAGTCTATTTAAAAAGTACCGAAACCTCCCAAAGTTTCCTAGTTATATACCAACTAGATTTTACCGAAAAGATGGTTAAACTTAAAGAGGAGCATGTACTTTTAAAAGAATTAGCCAGTCATGAGAAACCCGTTGAAATAAATTTACTACCTGTGATTGATAAATTTGGTACTTTCCCTGAAAAACATTGCGAAGCAGAAGGAAACGCTATAATGGTATGCGAAGATGGTATTGTCAGAATTATTAGCTTATCAGATTTGAATATCATTTGCTACGCTAAAATTGAAGACGATGGATTTATTTCGGCGTCATTTTGTAACAGTAAGTATTAGTTTGTATTTTCTAGTTCTAGTTACTTGTTTGTATGAGCCCCGCCCCATTGAGTTTGACCCAATCACATAAACTATGAATTATTTATTTCGTTTTCACTTCTATTATTATTTTTGGAATAATTTATATCAAAGCAAATGATTTTTGTTGCATAAACGAGAAAACTAGTTTCTCCTATTTAGATAATTCCTCTCAATACCTAATTGACAAAAGGTAACAAGCCCTGAAGAAAGCAAGAAGGATCATGACAAGATTAAGCTCTTACTTGCACTTTACAAGAGTGATGTGTTTTTATTTATATTTTAATAGGTTCCCTTTTATGTGGCTACACTGTTAAATTACTAAGCTTTTGGGTAGGAAGAAAGAGCTGAAAATTGGGAGGTTAAAAGGATTTTTTCTTTCTCTGCGTTGAAGAAGTTGATACCCTAAGGTTTGGAAGTCAGAGAAAGTCATTGCACTCGTTGACTTGTTTAAGAGTCTTCTGTGCAGATCTGGGTTTGCACGCTGTTACTTGACTGTATAGACGGCCGTTCAAGCCGCGCCTCCGTTGGCCACAACTCTTCCAAATTGAAAATTGCACGAACAATTGTTCGTGTCGCCAGTATTCCGTGCTCAATCTTTTTATACAGAGTGCAGATGGGCTCTTGAATTCCCCAGTTTTACTGATAGGACGAGAAATAGTACATTTTTCATGACAACAATAAGCACTGAACGACATCTGACTTGAAACTGCGAGATAGTGGGCTAGATCGATTTAACCGAAGCTTGGGGTATGAGCTCTATAATTGGTCAATTTTGAATAGTACATTTTTCATGACAACAATAAGCACTGAATGACATCTGACTTGAAACTGCGAGATAGTGGGCTAGACCTATTTAGCCGAAGCTTGGGGTATGAGCTCTATAATTGGTCAATTTTGAACTAAGAATTGTTCTAGAAGGTTTTTTTGCGTTAAATTATACTGTACCAGTCACCAAGTGAGAGTGCTTTAATTAGCTGCTTGTCCATCTGACACTATATTTACTTATTTATTTATTCACGGGCAAGCTCAATTCACATAAAAATTACAGTGTTAAAAATGCACTAAAAACAAAAACAAAAAAACATGTAAAATTAAATTAGAGAGTGATAACACTAGGATATCAATCGACAATCAAAAATTTAAAAATATCAAAGTTTAAGCTCCAGCAGATGTTTTTTAAACTTGAAAGTTGACACATTAAAAATGGTAATGTCCTCAATAGAGTTAGCTAATCTAAGTGTCCTAGGGAGAAAACTATTCATTGCATCGTAGTTGTACCTATGGAAAGAAACATGAAAGGTTTGTTCCTGCCTAGTAAGACGAAGAGGAACAAATAAATATATTTTAGAGAGAAGCTCGGGACTATTACATATTCCATTTATTATATTGAAAAGCTGTATTAGATCTCTTTGCTTACTGCGAATCTGTAGAGTAGGGATGTTTAAGAAGAGTTCTAAAATTAAAGCATCATCATTACTATTAACTACTTTAAAAAATTTGAGGTCGTCAGCAAATAACAAAGCTTTGCTACCTTGAAAGCAATACATTATATCATTAATAAATAAGTTAAATAATAATCCATTCCCTTCTATATCTTTGAGCAATATTGAAGCAATTAATTCATATATTATTTATTTTATTTACAGGCCTTGACAGACTCTGCGCTTCAACTAAAAAAGGATCTCTTCATTTTTACGTTCTCAATAACGCAGAAAACGAATCGAGTGATGATCACGAAGACGACGACCCATTCGGCATGAACGTAGATAGTTCAAACGCCTTATCACAATCGCTGGATAACTTGGATAGCTCAGAAGTAATGAAATGTTTTCAAAAACCCCCCGATACGATTCCCTTAAACGATCTAAAAACGTTAAAATTCTACTGTGACTTTGAACCTTTAAAAACAGGTTATTGCGTGGTAGTTCCGCCATGTTGGAGTGAGTTTCAACAGTCGTTGCGACAACGTAGACAACCACAATGTGAAGGCGAACAAAGTTCAAAAACTTGGAGGTTATTAACAGATACTACGACATGGGACGAGCATATATTCGAAATCACCCTTCCGGGAGCGACTGTATTAGGTCACGTCGACGTTCATTTTACACTCCAACCCAGCAGTACTTTACCGAACGTCGAAATTACGCTGTTAAGACAAAATAAAAACGGCATCGGACACAAACAGGACGTAAAATTTGCCGTAGACGAATCCGTAACCATAGATATGTTACAATGGGTAGATAACCCCGTAACGTCTCAAGAATATCTACGAGCCCATAACGCGGATATCCTCGCAGGTCCCATAGATCTAGCTTCGCACCTAGATCTTACAGAACAAAGCGGTATCGTAACTTTAACAAGTCCTAAATTATACAGGACGAAAGTGAGAAATTTACTTCTTCATATTAGAGCCGTTTACACTAAAGACGACGGTAAAAATAAAGCTAAGAAAAACATAGATCGACCATCGACTATTAACATAGACAAATTCGGGTTGCCGTCGCGTAAAACTGACATTTATATGGGATGTGACGTTATACATGAACTAAGTTTAACGTTGCATACGGTAAAACAACCAGAAAATTCGAAAGAAAGAGCGCAAAGAAATTTGATGTTGGAATCTAGTAATTTTGTCGAATCGTTACTACTTACCTCAATTTCTAGTACGAACAGCGACGAAATCGGTTTAGTATTGGACATGTTAGATTGGATAGCTTCGATTAGATTAAGTAGAAATCGAAGTAATAACGGGGAAGCCCCTAATCAACAGTTGGAGTTTCTCGGTATGATCCAAGAACGTTTGACGGCGTTGCTACATCAATGTTTGTTATTAGGAGGCAGGAGTGTGGCGCACAAGGCGGTTCGATTGATCATTACAAGCTGCAGGTAAGTTTTTTTTTTAGTGAAAACTTGTTTTGCCGCGTTAAGCGATTTTTGGTGGGTTCGTGTCACCGGCATGCTAATGTGTTGCGTCTCGATTCAAATCGGTGTATTTATAAAAACCTTTTTTTATTTTAGCGGCTCGGAGAATATTAGTCCCAGTTGCGGTGAACACTTCAATTCACTCGTGCTCGATGCGCTGACTTCGATACTAGATTCCGTAACCGATATCAAATCAGCGAGCGGTTTACAATGGCTGTTCACTCTTTTATTAAAAGTAACGTCGAAAAATAAAGAATCGCCGATAGTTACCAAATGTACGGCGCTTCTAAGTAACGTAGCAAACGAATTAATAAAAAGATCCAACCCGTATCATCTGGTTTTAAGAGGAAGATATGGTTTGTACGGTACACCAATGGAACCGGAATTGTTCGACGTAGAACCACCTCCTTATATAAAAGGAGATCGATCGTCTACTTACATGTTACCATCGAATTCTTCTAACCCAACACCTCAAGAATCTACACCGATTGTTTTAAACACCGCCAGTTTTTCCTTCAATAAGGATAGCATCACTCCCAAGGACATTTTATCAACTTCCACGACTAAACTTAAATATAAAAACGTGGCTTCTTTGCGAGTTATTCGAGGACTTATAGAAACTCAACCTTTACATTTTACTTGCATTTGGTCCAGCGAAGGTACTAGAGTCGAAAGGGCTGATTCAAATATTAACTCTGCTTTTTTAAACAACGTTCCTATTGCTTTTTCGACTATGGTCGGTGAACCTTTGGAGAAAGAAAACGTAGAAAAGGTTATGGATAAGATTAAGATGATGCAGGACGAAGTTAAAGAGAAACCGGGATATAACAAGTGGGTAATTGAGATGTTGCAGGATTCGGGGTATTTGGAGCATAAAGGTGAGTTGTTTTATTGCAAATTTTATTTAAACGAATATTTAGTACTGTAGATTCATGTATTAGCTAAAGAAACTAATTTTGTATAGTAATAATATGTACAAGGTGAAGAATAATTGTTATAGTTTGTCTAAAGTCAATTTAAAATAGTATAGCGTCTCTACCAGGGATGTCCACTGCTAGGCGTTTCTAAAATGGTATACAGAAGGCAGCTCCGCGTTTTCGACATAATTTGGTATAAGCGACATAGTCGAACAGATGAATGCTTGCGTCGATGCTAATTACCCCCAAACGAGTTGATCTTACAGTTCATTAGTAGCAACAGTAATTTTAATACTTCTAAAACCATGAGAAGACATTAAATTCTTTCCTGCTAGCAGATAGTCGTCCTTTATACATAATTCCATCTAAATCATTTAACGTGTAGCAACATTTAATGTCTAAAATGTACCGATCAACGCTAGTTATTTTATTTAATCCCGCAGGCCTTAAAGACATTGTATTTATAAATCCAAAAATGTCAGTTCAAGAAAAGCCGCTAGAGATGCCAAATAAATCTGTGTACCTACCGGAAAACGAACCTGCTAGACTACCACCAGGAAATGGTCTTCCGTGGCAAGAACTTTTAACGGTTCCTCCAAAGCAAGTAATCGTAGTGGAGAGGATGCATTCGGGAGCTAGAAGACATATAACGTTAGATTTCGGTAAACCCGTTTTATTAACAGACGTTTTCATACCATTCTGCGCGGATTTAGTTACACTAACAATCGACATTTGGTTAAAAGGAGAAGATGTCGATGAAACTAGATTAGTTGTAGCTATGGACATTGGAACGAGAAATTTGCTGCTAACAGATTTACAACCTCCTCCTTTATGCAGATATATGAAGGTTTGTATGAATATTACCGCGAAAATTTGTTTACAAACTTGTTATTTATTTTACAGATAACTGTAGTCGGACGGTACGGAATGTCAACGGTCAAATGTCGCATACCTTTAGGTTACTTTTACGGTCACATAACCGTTATGCCTGATGAAACTTTTCCGTCGGAAGTCGCTCAAAGTTCAAGTACAACCACAACACCAGATTTAGACAAACAACTCGGTATACTATCGAAATTATTCGAAGATATCAGTTGCAGATATAGTTTAGCTTGTTCGAAGTTGAAAGAACTTTTACAACCATTTATAGTATCGGATATGAAAAACGCGGCACACTTAGCAACGTATATGAATATTTTGAAAGACAGAAGCTCTAACGGATATAACGCTGAACATAACAAAATTTTAGGAGCTTATCAAGAAAGTATTAAATATCAGTATCAATTGAATATTATAAAGAACGTAATGGCTAGAATTGAAGGAAATACCAGCGTGGAAACAACCGAAATTTCCACCGATAAACTTGCCTCAATAGCAGAAAGTTTACTGGAAGTTCTTTTATCGGTCGACGCGACTACGGATATGTCAAAAGAAGAGTGTCAACAATTCTTCAAAGGACTCTGTATGACGCAACATTCTCGATTACAGCTATTAGGAGCGATGTTTTTAGAAAAACATTGCGGTAAATCATTCTTCTGGGGCGACTTTTTAGCAGACACTCTATCCGAGAATTTCGCAACTTCCTGCATTCAAAGATTTCCGCAAGACAGACTATTTATCCTACTTTCCTATTTGAGTAGAAAATCATCGGAAAAAAGTTCTTGTATCGATGCTTCCTTACGAATAGTCCACGACGCTTTAACGCCTCTGACGGCATATAGAAGATCCTTATTGGCTGCAACGGTTGATTTACCGTTAATATCCTGGGAATTGATGTATCTTTCCTTGCAGTTGTCTTTGTGTAAAACATCATCGTCCTCGGTAAATAGGTGGAATTGGGTTTTGGGCGAGATGGTAGGAGCCAAAAACGTGGATAATACCAAAGGAAATAATAGAAAGAAGACTTGTAAAAGGATGGCTCAGCCGTCTAGCAACACGTTACCGGTAAGTGGGATTTTTTCATGATTGTATGCTTATAAAAGGGAAAAAATAGTTCAACTTTTCACCCTGATCGGCATCGATAATAATAATTCTATTCTTTGTTGAGTGACAATATATTATGTAGATGACTATACACTTGCACTAACATTGATTGGCATCAATGCCTTTGTCTGTCTATGACTATGCTTTCGTAAACACTTGACAGCTTGCAAGTTGAAAGTTTATTTTGATACATAATTTAAATTGTTTTGTGCGATAGTCATGAATTCTAATGCATATCGATGGAGTGCGGTTCCACAATGAAAAAAATCGAAGTATGTGGCTAAATCTTGCAACGAGAAACCCAACTATCGTATCTTGAGTTCCAGATTACTAATATATGCAATACTTACATGGAAGTTTTAACATTGCGTGAATTTTCTCTTTCTTTTCAGACATATTCTAGCATTGTTGTAAGTTCCGATAACGCATACCAACAAAAAATAAAAACCATGATGGTGCATGATAAATTAACAAGATTAAAGTGCATCAAAAAAATGCAAGACGAAGGAAGACTAGCTAAAGAAAAGAAAGAACAACCAATCGAAAAACAACATCCTCTACTAAAAACACCACAAAATATCGACAACAATCATTGTTTGGTCGTAGCCAAAGGTCTCTTACAGTTGATCTTAACCATGGATCACTCCAGCAGCGCTGATATGCTTTTACTATGCTTCAAGGTAAGTAAAAATATGTTTTTTCAAGGAAAAAACTTCAATTAATGCTTTTCAGGTTGTTTCAAAATTGGTTACACTTGCAAAACTACAGTTGGGTCAACTTCTTAAAGAAAATCAGCTGTTGGAGCTCATACATTTTTGCATATCCAGTAAAATACCTTGGGCTCCATTTGCATTAGCTTGTTTCTTACAAGACGTCATGGAACTGAGCTCTGTTAAAATTGAAGATATCGAAATGGAAACTGAAACAGCTTCATCGCCTAGCTGGACCCAAAATGGTAATTATGTAACTAATGCAATAATACACATAAACTACAACTGAGTAATTCAAACGCAACCTTACTTCCCGAATTATTTAATGATTGTCGACGACAAATATCCCAAGCCAATTTTTCATAAATGCACTTCTTCACCCTACACATCTGGCCACTGTTTTCGTCGTCGTCAACCTTTTTCTTTTATATGCTTTTTTTTTGTGTTTGCAGAGGCATCTGGAGAAGTGGATAATTCCGTAGACAATTTTAACGTAGACGCGTTAGTTGCCGAAACGTCCAACATTCAATCCAAATCCAACTCGATTTTAAACAGTTACAAAGAACAATTAGACGTAGAAGCAGTAGTAGAAGCGATGTTATCGAAAAAAAGTACCCCTCCGATTCCTATGTTGAACAATACAAATTTCCCGCCACTTCCTTCGGTTTTCGAATCGGAAGATTCGGATTTCGACGAACTCTTATGCGAATCGCAAAAATTGAAGGCAGCCTCGAAAGTTTCTAAACAAGTATCGACCTTAAACTCCGGATTATCTTGCGCTATGGACATGCGACTAGAATTGGGAGTTCAATCGAACTCCGAAATAACTTTGAAAAAACTAATAATAAGAAACACTCACTTGTTGATACAGAACGTTTCTCTGGAAGGTTCGCAAAAAGAAAGTTACAATGACTTGAATCCTTGGCCGATTGTTTTGGAAAATGTGCAACCGGAATCTTCTTTGAACAATCAAAAAATGTTGACGTTCTGTTTTGCTTCTTTATTTGAAAATATTCACAACCACGATCCTTCTAAAATCGAGCACATACTTCAGCTGTGGTTAACTTTGAATTCTTCGAATAAATACGAACAATTTGCTCCTGGAGCTATTCCACAAATCGTATTAAACTGTAGTTCCATCAACTATTTGATAAGTGCTATGGCTTGGACACCTGGATTATCGTTAACTACGTGGTGCAGCGCTTTGCAAACATTAACTTTGGTTTGTAACATGAATAACGGGAAAAAATGGTTCGATCTGTCTGGGATGGCGAATACCATCGTTACCCATGTAAATTTCGTGCAATTTTTCTTGAATCTTCTTTCTGGTACTGGACCAGTATTCAATGGTAAAATTTTGGTAAGCAAACTGCTTTTTTGGTACTATAAAGGTGGCAGTCTGGCCGTGACAGAGACGGGGGACTGAGACATACGCCGGTGGTCTACTATGCACAGAGGCAAAGACTCAAGACAAGACGTCATTGTTTCGCATATCTTTCCAAAGCGAGACTGGTAACACCATTAGTCCGAGACAGAGACCGTCTCGCGTCACGATATCTTGTCTCGCGTTACGATATCTTGTCTCGCGTTACGATATCTTGTCTCGCGTTACGATATCTTGTCTCGCGTTACGATATCTTGTCTCGAGTTACGATATCTTGTCTCGCGTTACGATATCTTGTCTCGCGTTACGATATCTTGTCTCGCGTTACGATATCTTGTCTCGCGTTACGATATCTTGTCTCGCGTAACGGTCTTCTATCCCGCGTCGCGGTTTCCCGTCTCTTTCTCTGGCACACAAGCGAAAGCCTAAAAGCAAGTAACGGTCATGGTTTCCCGTCTCTGCCTTTGGTCTCGCGTATAAACTTTTTTACGTGAATATTTTTATTACATTAAACATTTTTTACAGGCCGGTCCTCTGCTATGTAAAGCGCTACACGACTTTCTAGTAAGATTACAAATACGATGCGACGTTGTCAGTCCAGCAAGTAAATTAGGCAATTTCCTGAAGTCAACTTTATTAAAAGTAACCTACCAATTAACTCGACCATCAGGATCTGTAGCATGTAGATTAGGTCCTTTAGATGCTCAATGTAAATTATTACAAACGATGTTGTATCTAGATTTTACTAATTCTGATTTAAGCATAGCAATGAGCACTTTAGAAAGCACGGGTAAGTTCAAAATAAATCGAATACTCGAAAATTTGAGTGTAACTTTTTGTTTTAGCCGCATTGGTACATAGTTATGTGATAAACACCGAGAGAGTCAAGTGTATAAGCATAGGAGAAAAACAAGCGGTTATGACGAGCACTTTTAGTGATATTTTCGCCAGTGTATTAGGTTCAGATTCGAATAAACAAGATCGACCAGTATCTTACGAAGATCTGTTAATTTTGCTGCTAAAATTATTAGGCAAGTTGGTGCAAACACCGTTGCCAAATCAACAGGTAAAATTTTGCTAATAAAATTTATTTAGACGGTTTTTGTTTCGTATTATTTACTTACAGGAAGCTATGGATACAGAATCAGCAGCAACATCACAAACCGACGAATCAAAAGCCGAGCAAATTCATCAAGAAAACTCCCGCGTTCAACAACAAGTGCCGTGTTTCGCCGACATCGTTCTACAACATCACCCGACTGTCATAAGATTATGTCGCTGCCTGGCGGCATGTAAGTCATCATCACTTTGTATGCTAGCTAATGTTTCACAAAAGGTAAAAAATATTCGTATAAGGAACCCTCTCATTTTCAACGATTTGTTTTTCTTCTTTAGGTAGCGTTTTCCACTCTCAGCGAACCGAATACCGTCGGAGACGCAATTTTTCATTTGTTAGCGTTGTTGGCTAGAAAAGCTTCCAATAAGGATTTGCTATTAAGACCGTTGCTGATGTTTTTGTCGCAAGCCCCGCAACTCAGCGAACCTTTGTTGTGGTTCATCCTACAAGTTTTAGATACAGAAGAAGCGATCGAAAAATTCTTCGATGCCAGTAATAATTATCGTTTTTATCAACCAACTGTATAATTTAATTAATTTATTCATTTTGCAGGTGGAATAACGATACTAGGCAACAGTATTGTTAATAGTACAACTTCTCCAAGTACTCTATCGAAAGTTGGTACTATATCCACGGTAATGCAACATTTTAGCGGAATCAACAGTACTTCTGACGTTCGGACTATTATTTCCTCGGCTTCTTCATCGAAAAAAATCCTGCAAACGTCGATAGAAAATAAAATGGCGCTCGTTAACTTTGCTCCTTACTGTACTATATCTTGCGAATCCAGCACCGCTCAATCTGCAGATGTATTAATACAGGTTAGTTTTTTTTGTAAAATAATAAATTCTTCTCGTCTATAAAAATGTTTAATTTATTTATAGGGTTTAGCGGGTTCTACCCATAGACGCGCCAGATCTCCTTTGTGGTCTTATCATTTTTATCCTGAAGAAAATCACACTGAGCTAATGTTGCAGCTACCTAACGCTGTTTTGTTGAGAGAAGTGCAGCTTCAACCTCATTCTGCAAATCTTGCAACTTCGCCATCGTATGTAGCGTTAGAGGTAAGCGAAATACTGCACCGCTTACTTTTTGTAATATAAATGTTTATTATTGTTATGTAAGCCGAAATTTCCTATACTTTCCCAACCTTAAACAACTTCCTGTATACTTTTGATGGGGTGGCTAATCGGCCTATTCCACTGCGACCTTTTCAGATCTATTGTGGTCCTCTGAATCTAGATTACATTCTCCAGCCCGACTCTTTTTAAATAGCCAATCAGCCTCGAGGCTGAATCTTTCAAGCAATTTCTTGCCGGTGGCTTCTCATCGCCTAGTACAAGAAACCGCACATTCGCCAGGCAGACGCACTGGCATAGGGATGTGCTCTGCAGTTTCCTCTTCTAGGTGACAGAATCTGCACATGGCTTCGTCTGTCGACCCCATTAGCATTAGCGTCAATTTGATGCGTATATAGAATTATTTTGTATTTTTGAAAACATTAACATCATTTTCAAAGACAGTAACATCGAATTTTCGTACGCATTTACATAACAATATGGTTGCACATATAATATTTTTGTAGGTATCAGCGAATGGTCCATCCAGACTTTCACCAGTTTGCTTACCTTTGCCAACGAGTGGTTTAACTTATATACGCTTACATCTACCAGTGCCAAAAGTAGTAAATTGCGTGTTGATTAGATTGTACAAACCACACGACGCTAACTGTATAGGTCTAATACATATTCGTTTACTCGGCAACTACGCATTCGGTGGAAGTTTAACCCAAGGCTCCGACGCAGAAGATGAATCACATTGCAAACACAGTCTCGGTTAGTATAAAATTCTTCATCATGAAATGTAAACCATTGAATATAAAAATCTTTTCTTTAGGATGGCTCCGATTACTGCATCATTGTTTCACATTGGGTTCGAGTACGGAAGTGAAACGTCAAATCATCGAATGTGCTTCGGCTGTTCCGAATCTACTCACTACTTGCTGTGGTCTACTGTTGGTACCGTCACATATACTACCCGTTTATCTTCCTTGTTTAGAAAAAGTTTTAAGAGAATTGGCTCTACACAGTTCGGAAAATAGTTATCATGCCATACGGGTGTTGTTGGATAGTAGATCAGATATAGAACCTCTAATGGTGGCCGATGCTAGTTGGCAAGATAGATTGATCAATATTTCCGGATACCAGTCGGCGTGTGAGTTATTGTATCAGATTTGCGAACACCAGGTAAAATATTGTTTTAGTTTAAACAAAAAAATGAATTTGGACTGCTAAACGTGGCAATTTGGTGAACTAAACATTTCTATTTGATATTTTAGGACATGGATACATCGTACCGAGTAAAAATAATACTAGAATGGTTGGAAACGACTACAAACGACGCGATTCTAACTCAAAACACCGACAATTGTAACGCCGCTTATTTTTCCAGTATAGCTTCGATTTTATGGACGGCAAAACAATCCGAAGTTCAGTACGATCTACCATCTCTCATATCCGTGGATCTGTTTAATTCCATCTACACATTAAAAACGCAAACAGAATCGAACATAAGCTTAAAATATTCATTAGATTCGCTGTTGTGTTCGTTGTGTTACATAATGCCGGAGTTATTTACCATGTTATTGGAAAAAATCGGTGTGCTAGTACCAAACCTGTCAACAGGTCATCAAGCTTCTATCAGCGACGACAGAAAAGACTCTGAAGGTTTAACAGACGATAATAAAACAGTGTTTGAGTCTAATACAGAATGGTACGGTCATCTAATCATAGGAGAACTGTCGAATTTAAAACTCACCGCTGAACAATTAGAAACCATCGCTCTCGTCAGCAGATCGCCGACTTCTATCCAACAGTTACTCGATTCTGGATTACCGAAGCTTTTAAACGGCGCCATACTGGAATTTTGTCGATGCGAAAACGAATCTACAATACCAATGGCTAAATTAGAAAACGTTTCTAGCATATTGCAATTCTTCACTGATGTTAGTGATGAAAAAATGATGCGGGATTGGTTGGGCTCTGAAGATGGTTCGTCGTTTTGGTTACATTTGTTAAAATGGTTGTGTAAATCTCCTAACGCTAAAATATCCAGTTTACAGACAGAAGCTCGCGTTCATTTAGAAGAAGTGTGTGTTAAATTTTTGTCTAAATGTTGTTTGTGTCATGCTACTAACCAAGCTAAATTATCTAGAGTACTGTGCGATGTTATATACATGCAACCGAATGGGATATCCGGATTTATGCGCAGACTAATCTTGCAGCTGCTGTTGGAAAACGAAAAAATCCCTGTCAGTATAGAAGCGGACGAAACGCTGTATAAAAGTTCGAAGTTGATCCAAAGTTACATTCCCGCTCATCCGGCCTTTAAACAAACTTACAACCGCGCCATGTTGTGTCTAAGTACAAATACCACTCTGTTGGAAATCCTCGAACAACATATTTTCTTTAAAATTTCTTATAAATCCGAACTGTCTTTAAATAAAAAGAATAACTATGCTACTAAGAAGGATATTTTCAAATCGTGGTTCGCTGCTGACGAACAAGAGATGAGCATGGCTGCTGGTGTTACCGCCAAAGACAAACGTGCCAAAGATGCCAAGAATCAATCGACGGCAACGCCTCAATCCAAAAAGAAAAGGTACAGTAACAAAGTTGTTTTAGATAATTTTAATTTTTGTTTATTTATAGGTACACGTCTAATTCGACAAACGCCACGGACGTAATTGAAGGGCGAATCATCAAGTGTGAAACGTTTTCCGATCAACCACTGCCTCTCACCGTAAATTTGGGACAACTTTTAAGACTGATAGAGTCCAAAGGAAATACCACCGATTGGCCTTATGTACATCTTAAAATCTACCAATGTAAAAGTAAGTAAATTTTTTCAAACAGAAGGATTTTCTTGTTTAACCATTCATGTTGCTTTTTAGATAATGACGACAAATGTAATAACGAAGCAAATAATTCGGTGTTCCAACAACCACCAATATGTAGTGCCTTACAAGTATTCAGCTCGATGGGTGGTCTTGCGTTACTCGCCCAACACCTTCCCACCGTTTATCCCGAAGCAATTAGATCGGCTATTTCAGAAAAATCCCCTCCGGATTCATCAGATTCCGAATGGATCAAAGTGGACGGTAAGCGAAGCGATTCAACTTGTATCACAAACAAAAATTAATCTGATAATTTTTTAATTTTTCAGAGTCCGATGATGTATACGAAGACTTTCTGGAAGACGCCATTGGGACCAATACAACTTCAAAAGCATCCGTTATTATATCTCACGTACCACCCCATTCTCTAACCGCTTTCGGACTTTTCTTGAGATTACCCGGGTATGCTGAAGTTCTACTGAAAGATATGAAAAAAGCCCTGTATCTACTCAGGCTCACGTTAGGCGTTACCGATGATGGTGAAGGTAAGTAAAGTTATTGCTCGGATGCTGGTACTATCGCCAGGTACACATCAACTTCTTATGCTTCAGTTTCACAACACCCACTCCATTTTGTTTCAGGAGGCGATATATTCAACTCTCCCATATCGGATTCTTTACCGACGTTACCTTTTGAAGTTTTAAAGAAGTTGTATGACGGAACTCCTCTTAGCACTGACGACGGAAGGTTATTGAGAAGGATCAGTATTAATATAGGAGTAGTTCATCTACTTCTAGCTTGTATTGGAATATTTTCACATCAAGCCAATAATGGAAATGCTAACGATAAAGATAACCCGAATATGAAGTTAAAGGAGGACAAATCGCAATTGTATTGGGCCAAAGGTAAATAAAAATACTTAAGAAAAATATTATTGGCAACACCTCTACGGTTTCCATATTAATCAAGTTTGACAGGGTCTAATCACTTTATTCTGATTACAGGTACTGGTTTCGGAACGGGATCGACGCAGCAAAGCTGGAACGTAGAACAAGCACTTTTAAAACAAAAAAGCGAAGAAGAACACGTGACAGTTCTTCTACAAGTTTTAGCGAGTTATATAAATCCAAACGATGACGCTGATGATGAATTAAACGAAAACGTATTGCCGCGAGCTTTTCACGAGCTATTAACTCAAAGTGCGCTGTTGCCGGCCATCAGCTCTTATCTCAGAAATGATTCAAGTATGGATTCGACTCGAAACTGTTTTCCTATTTAATTATATTGTCTTTTGTTACAGTTCTGGATATGGCAAGACACATTCCCTTGTACAGAGCGGTTCTGCAATTACTTAGAGCTATAGCTGTTAGCTCTCAGTTAGTTAGTTTGCTGTTACCGCAGAAGAACAAAAACAGCGATCCGTCAGTTGGTTCTTTATTGAAAAATATGAAGAGCTGTGTAGATACGTACGCTTCCAAGTTAAGGTACAGTTTGAAAGTTTTAATAGTATTTTCGATTGGTTGCACCAGAACACACTGAAAATATTATCAATGTTCGTTTGACAGTTCCAAATGGCTCGCTTAGAGTGGTTTTGTATTCGATTGGACTTGGGGTTCGGTATTTTTTTCATTCAGTGCGCACTTTTCGACACCGAAAATACAAAATTATGTTATTGCATAACATTACATCTTCATGTCGCAAAAAATGCACACTGGGCACATATTCTTTCATTTTCGATGCACAACAATATTAAATATGGTCGGCTGATGAAATTCTTTATTTTGTTGGTTTTGTTGTTGGCTGCCAACCCATCCGCGGTCTATTTTTTAATTGCCCTGAAGTACACGCGCGTGATGTCATTTGCGGTCGAACTCGGTGCTTCCAATCGAAAACTTTTTAGCTTGGAATGAAATATATTTTCAGGTTGAATACTAAAAGTAAATCGAAAAATAAATTGGGTGAACAATTGGAGGAGCTGGAACAAGGCGAAGGTTTGGCGACGTTGATGCCGGATATACAGAACACCGCAAATTTGGTATCGAGAGTAACTAGCGGCTTAGTCGATTCGGATTGTTTGTATGATAGTGAAAATTCGACGGAAAAGAAGGTTATTGTATCGATGGACGAACAATATTTGAGGATAATGAAAAATTTACAATTTTGTAAGTCGCTCAATATCCATTTAAGACACATTTCAAATAGAACGTGTGCGTGGAACTGGCGTGGTGTAGACCTCTGATATCGTTGAATTGGCGTGACGGTGGTGGGAGTTACCTCGCCAGTACCACGTCACCTTTTGTGCCTCATAGGTTAACATGCGAGTGACACACGCTCCCGTTTTGTTTGAATTGCGCCCAACGTATATTTTGATTGTGGTATTATTTTTAGCCTCATATGAAATGATAACGGAATTACCGGAAGGAGGAATAAAATTTGGGGTTTCCCATCATTTCGAAAGTAATGCCAAGACGACTAGTGAGCAATCGCATCCTACTAGAGTAAAGAGGATAGCGCAAGAGGCTGTGACATTATCAACTAGTTTACCTTTAAGTTATAGTAGTTCTGTTTTTGTTAGGTATGATAATTCCCGACTGGATGTCATGAAAGTGTTAATTACAGGTAAAATAACATTTCAATACCCAATAAAATCTGTAAACAAACTATTTTATTTTTTTAGGACCAGCTGACACCCCGTATGCGAATGGCTGTTTCGAATTAGATGTTTTTTTTCCACCCGATTATCCCCTGTCTCCGATGATGATAAATTTGGAAACGACAGGTCATCATACAGTCAGATTTAACCCCAATTTATACAATGATGGTAAAGTGTGCTTATCCGTATTGAATACGTGGCACGGTAGACCGGAAGAAAAATGGAATGCTCAAACATCCAGTTTTTTACAGGTTTTAGTGTCTATACAGAGTCTTATACTTGTTCCGGAACCGTACTTCAATGAACCAGGTTAGTACCACATCTGACACTGTGTCAAGTCAGAAGTGTCAAATGTACGACTTGAAATTTCATTGACTGTTGCACAACAATTCTACAATTATTCAAACTGCGTTGCCACGGGTAATGGGCCACGATCGTGGTATTAAGATTCAAGTAGCTTCACGACATTCTATAGTGAGAAAAGTACACACAGTTATTTTGGCAGTTGCCAAAATGCAGTGCTTGATTTCAGAAAAAATAGACGATTGTGGACAAGGCAATGGATTCTGCATAGATGTTCTATGTGCTACTTTGATTTTAGAAAAGTGTTGAGGATTTCCGAACACAATTTCCAGTATTTATCAGTCCTCGTTAGCCCCCAAAAAATAAAACATTGCACTGAGACGAGGGAAACTACCGGCCAAGCTCAAACTGGAAGTAACTCTTCGAGTCCTCGGCACTTCAGCCTTTTTGTTCTCTTGTTTGTACCTTATATGTGAAGAGACTAGTTGTTCTTATCAGGCCTATTAGTCTTTTCACTTGGTCCTTCCTTGGGCTCTCTAGTCCTAGGAGTTTATATCTCCAATGGGTCACTGCTTCACATTCGAAAATAATGAGCGAGACTGTTTCCTCCTCTTCCATGCCCAACCGACAGATAGGTTCATCCCTGTATATGCCAATTGATTGATTGATATTTATTTACCATGTAAGATACAATGCATGTACATATGGCTAGTCACAGAATAATATAAAAGTACAATGTCAATAGAATAGAATTAATTACAGAGAAGAATCATTAAAACAGACTACAAAACTACACAACTAACTATTGTCATTAAAATATGGCCAAAAGAAAAGGTACAATTAACATAAATATGACAAACAAACACACAAATAAAATATTTGGCTAGAATCAAATTTAAGTTGCATTAAAAGATTCCTTAAGGTGCAGTGACCGGTGAGTAATCCCGTCACTTTCCTTATTTGGCCCCTGCCGAGGTTTAATATTTCGTTAGTCAGCGACACCGAAGGTTTTTTTTACCAAGAGTTTGCCGTGTTCCCTCTTTTGGCACGTGGCTCCAGTACGTCTGCAGTTTTTTATCTGTCAGTAATTCAGGTTATGTTCTTTTTTTTTGTATGCTCTCCCCGTTCTAATTTGACACCCATAGTCATGCAGAGATATTTTGCTTTTTAGGTTATGAAAGGGCCAGGGGCACTCCGGCGGGAACAGTTAGCTCTAGAGATTATAACCTCAATATATGCCAAGCAACTGTTAGATGGGCAATGTTAGAACAAATTCTTAATCCGTGTCCATGTTTCAAAGAAATTATCCAAGCGCACTTCTATATTAAGCGTTTCGAAATTATAGCACAAGTGGAGAAATGGATAAACGAGGTAAGTGTCCGTTTTAAAAAAGTTTTTCCTTGGTTCATAATTTGAGATTTCTTTACTAATAGGTAGAACAAGAAGTAACGAAAGAAAAGAAATCTCGGACGAATAAAAAATCGCCGGCGACTACGTTAGAAAGTTTCAAAAAAGTCTACCAACAATTAAGAGACGCCTTGGTAAAACTGAGGCCGCCTCCCGATCTCGAAGAAGATGAAGACGATCGTCCTTCAACACCTACAAATAACATGGAGGTCGCTATAGATGTACACCAAGTTGATAATATGGAAAAGGACATGATGAAAATGGTGAATGATATGTGCGAATGATTGAAATAAAACAAAATGGTAGAATTCATAATATTTAAACTTTTTTTTCTGTGGGTGTTTTAGACTTCGAAGAAGTAGCGAAAAGGTTATCAATCAATGATCACAATGTTGATGATATTCGTTTACAGTGTCTCTTTATATCAAAGATTAATAAATTATTTAGTGGATATTAATTTTTATAAATCAAAAGATGAAAAAAATGGTCAATTTAAACTCTATCTCCAGATAAAGTAGAGCTATTTTATTTGACAGATGATTCATATTTATTTTGATTCTAAATGCAAAAAAGTATTTATAAATTATTTTAACGTCCCACATACTTTGGAGTAAATCACAAATACTACCAGTACCACCATAGATATCTGTGAAACGATCCCAGTTGTATTAATTTTTAAAATAAAGATCAATCAACAAACTTTTTTGATTATATTGAACTTTCAAGGGCAGGGGTCGTTTTTTTAGGGGTGATATTGCTTCAATTACACAAAATAATAGTATTCTGCGTGTCTATTCACTAAGTAGTGAGAGCTCCTAGGAGAGTTATACTTCTGTAATTGCAAATATCGTTTTCACTAATGCCAAAAGACTGCTCACATGCGCCTATTCTACTGGATCCATTCAAAAGAACGGTGTGTGGGCATGCGCATTGCACACCAGCGAGAAAAATGTCAAAAAATATGACATTACAAAGCTAACTTCACTTCTTTTGTTTTTTAGTCTCGTTATTTCTTGTAACTTGACCAATTTTTAAAAATTGATAAAATAATAAGCTACGGAAGATTTAGACGAAAAAATTATTCAATACTTTTTTATGTATTCCGGGTCGGGAAATCCAAAAATCATAAAAATTTCTCGATAGAAGGTGTACTTTTCCGGAATTTTTCGGAAAAGTTTTTTTTTAAACGGATCAAATTTTTGAAATGGCCGTATGTAAAAACCCTTTTATGCAAATTTTCAACCTAATCGGAAATCAATTTTTTTTTTGAAATTTGGTAGCAAGGGTACCCCCTTGAAACCGGAATTTTTTTTAGAAATTCTGAACGTTGACCTTTAATAACTAGCTTCTGAATGACAATTAAGAAGTGATATATTTTTTTGTTGTTAATATAGACCTTCGACTGTCGATTTATATCTATTTGGTTTCTTCGATTCCATAGGCGTAGTTGAAACACTTTTTTTAAGGGATGTATGTCTAAAAAAATCATAACTTTGAAGAGGAGGCAGTTGCGCTGAAACGTTTAAATTTCAATACTTAGTCAAATTCGCAAAATCCCATCGAAATGAAGTTAACAATTAACATAAATCCAATAAATAAAATAATGGTAAGGCTGAGGAAGAGAGTAGCCTCACCGTCGTGATTACGGTGATCTCATCGGATTAAACGCCTAAACGATACCTCTCACGAGTTAGTGCGCTTAGAAGATTTGGGCAGATAATCTTTATATTTACCAAAGCAGTTACAATAATACGCATGGTTCGGCAGACTAATAGACAATATTTCAAATAATTGATATACTTGGTTTGTGATAGCGGTCGCCTTAGATGAATAAGTTTGTGCCATTTTCAATGACCTGACTTGGGGCGCATCGCGCTTTCATATTTGAGGAATTCATTAAACATGGCGAATTTGTAATAGCGACGCAGCGTACCGTCCGTGTTCGGTTTGATGTTGGTCGTCACGGTGAGTTTCCGGACGAAAAAACAATTAGTCGAAAATATACTGGTTTATCAAAAACAGCTGAAATTGTGAATGCAATCACTCTCCCAAACGTTCAGCGCGTAAGCATGCAGCTGCGATGGGAATATCGGAGAATTTTACACTCGGAATACATCCTTCCAATTCATGAAGATTTAAAACCTATCGAAGAATTGTTCTTTCTCTTTCGTCCGGAACCAAAATCAAAGCGATCAATGCGAAAATCGCACAAACTTATCTATCTATTGCCGCTCCGACAAACCGAGCATCGATTATTTGAAAACCTGCCCATCTTATTGTCGCACCTTGTACCTCATGCTTTACTTACCATATAATATAAAAAAAAACTTTATATTTCGACATAGAAAATAAATAATTAGTTGCTACTTCAATCACACAGACAAAATATGAATTACTATTTTAATTACTCATACTACTCGCAGTATATACATTTGGCATCGACTGTAATTTTTGCTACTTCCAGAAGTTGAAATTTATATCCTAAAATACCCAAAGAACTTCAAATAAACGACATTCTATGATGATGAATTTATAAAGCATTTACTTTTTTTTTGTCTCCTTTATATTATACGTTATATTTCGACTTGGTTTTATAGAGCAATATTTTACATACTTTTTGCAAGTTCTAGGAGAATTGATTTTTATTAAATATGTATTATGATTCGCGCAAACGCAAAAAAATACGTCGGGTTACCATGTCGTAACAAGTGTCATTGTTTGTGGTAGATTAACAAAAAAAACTAAATTATTCCTTAATTTTAAATTGTTTATAAATAAATGTGATGACTTAAAATAAAATGATACCGTTTTATAAGAAAGTTTTATTCATAACATTCAATTAATCCTGGTGATCACAAACTAGAATATTACTAGTCTAATTTCGTCTACTTAGCCCATGGTGTCATATTTCACAAGAAAAAAAACTACCTAATCGATAAACCAAAATAACATCGGTGAAAGTAACTTGCAAAACGCCAAATTTAATTATAAACATAATTCAAATATGAGCGTTAGTGCAAATAATAGGGGGCTTGGCTCCTGTAGTTCAGTAGACGTCCATAACGAAATTCTATAAAGGCAAATTTATTCAAAACTTCACTGAATGGGGACAGGACAGATGAACTGTGCTTCCACACTATCCAGCAAACACACAAAGTTGCTCGTTTCAGTTGTATTGTTTATTTCGAATTTTGGTCCATACACAGAGAAACCTTGGCAAAGACTGCAGTTTTCCAAGCTGAGTGTGGCAAAAGGAAAACGAGCTACTAGTACCACATGAAAAAGCACTAGTGTGTCAGTAGCTTTATGTATGTCTTAGAAGACTACTGCTGTTGCATTTTCCATAGATAGAAGGTACATAAAAATGTGTTTAATAATTTCAAGGATTTAGTCATGTGACTGACAAGATTCGAAATTTCTACTATGAGTATATCAAAATAGCAAAGAAAAAACAATTATATACAGGTATATTATATTTTACATAAAACTTAACGATTATCATTATAGAATCATTCATTTAGTTGATACTCTGGTACGTCTATTCCAAGCAAAGTTTATTCCATAACTTTTGGGTTTAAATTTCTTATCTAAACTACTTTGTTGAATAAACCATTGCCAACCATTTTTTTCACAAAATTCTACTGCTTCTTCTTTTGATGAGAAGTCAACTTCCATATTAGAAAGAGGATCTCCACTAGAAACAAGTGTATATATATATATATATAATATTTTTTGGTTTATTTCATTTATTATACTTACGTTGAAGACCATCCCATTAAAGGATTTTCCCATCTTTCTCTATTATCAAAGTCTATTTGCCAATGACCAATATTGTTTGTACCACTTTGCATGCAATTTTTAGCAGGTTCATAAATTCTCACTCTACGAGTTTTGACATGTTCTTCGGGAACACCTGTTATTGCAGAAATATTGGTCTAAAAGATATATAAATGTTAACCTCATACTGATTGGAACAGTCAGACCCATATATGTTGTAAGGTGATACATTTTACTTACTATTCCCTCAACTGTGATCGTTCCTTGTAATTTTTTCTTGTGTTCTATTTCTTCTGGATTTAAAAGAGCAACATCATTTTTTAAGTTTGGTTCTGCTTGCTTTACTGCAGACGTAGACAGAGCTCCCCTATAAAACGTAACTATGTAACAGAAATTTGTTAATACTTAAAAATCAAGCTTACCAGTTAGCATTAATGGGGCATTTCGATATATTTCGAAGTCTCAAAAGGGCAGAGGACATTTTCTAGAATAAAAGTTATTTAATACTTATCTTTAGTGTCACTGTCAGATCCAATATCAGACCCATGGAGGCTATACAATCAGACCGTTCCTATTTTTTGTAGCCTTATCGGAATGGCTCTTGAGCCACAAATTTTAAAAGTTATAAAACATTGATTGTGATAATGGCCCTTATTAGCAGCTATCCAGTATATCCAGTGTAACTGCACATGCTAGTGAAGCAGCAGATTATAGCTATAATAAGAAGAATAATATTGAGCAAAATAACCTCAAATATTAAAAAATTTAATTAGTTATGGCAGGGCAGTTAGCAAATGTAACTAGAACATTTCAAAAATTAACTCTAGCTTCAAGATGTAGGTTTGCTGCTGTAATAATAAACCCCAGCAAAGAAAATGATATTAACATTTTGACACAACATAGTACAAGGAATACGAATTTCTTTAATAAGTGTAGGTACAACATTGCTTTCCATTATTTAGCAATTAATTTATGTACTTTGTAGTACCTGCCCAAGATCTATGGAAGGGAATTACCTCTGTAAGTAATGCAGGCAAAAAAAGAGGTCGTGGTAAAAATGTATCTAAATCAAAAATAAAAGATTTAAATCGTGGTCAAATAATAGGTATAGGTAAAGCGAATATAGTTTGGCCTGGTCTTTCCGCTCCTATAATTAGAGGAAAAGAGTTAGTAGAACAGCATCAATTGCCAGAAGATCCAGAAAGGGAAAAGAAACTTATTGAAATTAGGAATTCAATGGGTACAGTTAAAAGACCTAAATTAAGCCCAATTGAAAGGGGTTGGTCTGGTGCTAAACTGCCTGGAAGAAGTATTGGACCCCCAGATCCTGTTGAAGAAGGTATAACTTTTATTAAACCTCTAGAAGAATCTAAATTACTTAAATTTGGTTAATTGTTTTAGAAACATTTGAAGGTTTTGATACAAAAGTGTTGGAATTGAAGACTGTATTTAATATGAAAGGGAATTTTGGAAGAAAAAGAAGACAATCTGCACTAGTAGTGACTGGAAATGGGAAAGGTCTTGCTGGTTTTGCTTTAACGAAAGGAATTGAAGCTAAAACTGCTTTGAGGAAAGCAAAAAATAGAGCAGCCCAAAAGCTGATGCACATTAGCTTATACAGAAACCATACAGGTAAGTTTGCATATTTGTTTAAATATTTAAAATTTTGAATAAAATACTTTTTTTATTTCAGTTTGTCACGATTTTTTTACTCAATTTGGCAGTACAAAGATATATGTATGGCAGAAACCAGAAGGACATGGTTTGATATGTCACAGAGCCATTAAAACAATCTGTGAAGTTGTGGGTATTAAAAATTTGCATGCCAAAGTCGAGGGCTCAACAAATGTAGGAAAAATCATGAAAGCTTTCTTCTTGGGATTGATCCAACAGAAAACTCCTGAACAAATTGCTGAAGAAAAGAAATTACATCTCGTAGAATTTTGCAAGGAAAATAATTATTTTCCCAACGTTATTGCTTCACCAAAAGAATGCAGGAAAACAGAGGAAATCCCTAAAGATGAAATTTTAGACTACAAACAATATTGTTTTGATGGAAGAGTGGTATTGAAGAAAAAAAAGTATCCGCCGTTTTATGCAAATTATAAATCATATGAAATATATTTGAAAAAACAAGAAAAACTCAGGAATCAAGATGAAGTCAGAAGAAACTTGATTGCGGAATATGGTGAAATTCAAAGTCACTTGGCAGATAAATACCCAGAATGTAGACAATATAGATCGGAGAAGAAAGAAGAAGCAGTTGAAGAAAATGAGCAATATTAATTGAAATAAATTTTTGTTATTCCTTATGAATAAATTGTATTATTTATAACTGGCTTGTTCACCTTGTCACAGAACATAAATAACAGAAATGTCACAGAATACCCCATTCACACAGAAATGTCCACACTACCTATCAACTTTGCATAAGTGAATGTGAATTAAATTTTCTACTTTGATGACAATCTGTAAACTGTTCCCACTCTACTCTTTCGTTCCATTTGTGTATTTTTCTTGTTCATTTGAAATAGAAATGTTAAGATAGTTTTTAAATTTAGTCACTGAATAACCTACTGGGTTTTTCTGTGGTATAGTTATTCAAACCGCCCAATTTTTTTAACAGTGTAACTTATTTTGACAGTTTCATAAGTGGGTGGTAGGTGCTGTCATCAATGTCATATCAAAATCGTTTACCCTAGCCAGTACTACTCTGCACACTATAGAATTCTACAGTAGATAACTATTATTCCAGTCGACAGCAGTCAAAAATCTCACTCTGTACACTGTCGACAACTCTTCTATTATTTCTGAATTATTACTATCCCTTTGAAAGATATTGAAGCATTTATGTAACAATGTCATAGTTCTCATTGTGGCTTTACTGCATTTTTGTGGTAATTCAATTTTTGACGTGGTAAGTAACCGTTTTATAATTAACTTTTAAAGGTATTTTTGCATTGATTAATTGTGTGTATGGTATTTGCCATTGACGTTTCTAGATTGGATGAACTGTAAATTTATGAAGATGAAATTTGTTAGTAATAAGTTTTGGGTTATTTACGCAAAGATGCGATAATTCAATTGTTATTTACAAATCAAGATTAGGTGATTTGTGTTGTTATTGTTTTGTTTCCTAATTAGGAACTTGTCCTTTATCTACTTTAGGAATGATTGGGGCTGCTGTTGCTGCTGAAAGATGTCCCCAACCGGTGAAGGATATCACTACTGATAAAACATATATCCAACCGGTAAGAGATGTCCCCCAGCGGTGGAGGACCGTCTTCTCGGCTGGTGGATCCCCCTCTTGGTTGGAAGGTGTCCCTCGCTGCTGGAAGCTGTAAATGGTACTTGCTGTGGATAAAAGTAAAATTAATTACAAACAAAAATAAACAATAAAAACAACTAGATAAATTCAATACATATGGAAAAATAAAAACAATTGCAATTGGAGGAAAACATTTGCGGTTGAAATATGTTCCTCGCGGTTGGAAGATATACCGAAACGGTAGAAAATGTTCTAACGTATAAAAAATATATCCAATGACAAAGTATAAGGTTTCTCACCGGTGGAAGACGATCCTCCTGGCTGGAAGATGACCCTCTCGGATGGATGATTACACTCTCGGATGGATGATGTCTCTCTCGGTTGGAAGATGTACCTCTCGATTGGACGATACCTCGCATCCCTCTGCTGGATGATATCCCTTTCGGTTGGAAGATGCCCTCTGGACTCGGTGAGGTTCCTCTTGGATGGGTGATATCCCTCTCGGTTGGAAGATGCCCTCCAAGCAGAATGATACCCTTCTGGTTGGAAAATTATCTCTAGGCTGGATAATGTCCCTCTCGTTTGGGTGAAACCACTCTACAAGGCAACAATATTACCAAAAAAATACCACTACCACCTTCGGCAAATATAATAATCCCCTACTAGGCAACAACAATACAAAAAATTACCACTACCACCTTCGGCAAATATAATAATCCCCTACTAGGCTATAACAATACAAAAAATTACCACCACCACCTTTACCAGCTAAGATAATAATCCTCTACAAGGCCCATGATGATGTGAAATATTGGAAAGGTTTCTGAAACAAAAAATCAAATGAAACTGAAAAATTTAACAAAAATATCGTTTGTATCTATGAACCCTGTAAAAAAATATTGTAAATTACAAACCAAGTGGCGAAAACGGGAAAGACACCTGGAATTTACAGGTGTACAGTCGACGATACTCCTGGCTGGAAGATGACTCTCTAGGCTGGATGATAAACCTTTAGGTGGGGGAAACTGATCTTGGTTGGAAGACATCTTCTTCGGCTGGATCAAATCCCTCTCGGTTAGAAGATGTCCCTCTAGGTTGGATGATACATCCCCCAGTTGAAAGAATCTAAAAAAAATCCTGGAACAGAAAATCAAATAAAATTGAAAAAATTCAACAAAAATATTGTTGGAACCTATGAACCCTGTAAAATAATATAAGCAAATTACAAACCAAATGGCGAAAACAGGAGAGACACCTGGAATTCACAGGTGTACAGTTGACGACCCTCTCGGCTAGATGAAATTCCTCTCGGTTAGAAGATGTCCCTTTAGGTTGGATCATACACTCGTGGTTGGAAAAACGTAAAAAAAATTCTGGAACAGAAAATCAAACAAAATTGAACCTGGAATTTACAGGTGTACAGTTGTTTAAAAAAAAAGAACAAAAAATACAAGATTATTATAAATTATGCGCCATCCTACCTTTTTTTGTCAAAGTTATGGTCGAGTTATTCCTTTTCTTCGAATGTGCGATGAAAAATTGGTAATTAAATTCATTGTTGTTTGTCTATCCAATCCGAACAATTGCTTAAGCTGGAAATCCGGTATTTCATAAGGATCCATCTCAACCCTTAAAACTCTCCGTTGAAATATCAAATGATTTCTAAAATAATAATATATATGTATTATGATACCATATATACCTATGATATAGGACCTAATCTTACCTGTCACGCTCTTCTATCATTGGAAATACCAATTTTTTATTTTTTTTTTCACTGAAGAATGTAGCTTCACCAATAAATACACAACACAAAAACAAACTATAAGATTTCCGAAAACCCGATCGAAAATATTCACAATTCTATAATATTTTCTGTGACTTACACGGGATGCGCGGAATTTTATATATAGCCTGAAAAGTTATAAATTTGCACATAATTGACCTTGAAGACATATGAAATTACATTTTTATAATATTTGGTTGAATGGAATAATTAATATAGGTACATACGCGTTTAGGGTAGTTCCTCGCTCCGTTACCTTAAACAAAAAAATTAAATAAATATCGATCCATTTATCATCTAACCTTTACCAATTTCAGATGTCCCAAAAGTTTCTGATCCATTTTCTATTCATTCCCTCTATTACTTGTGAGTTTGGAGATATTTGCAGTTAAAATAGGTCGGAAACTTCTGGGACACCCGGTATTTTACCTAATATTTCTCCATATCTATTCTAAATAAACGTAAAAAATAAATTAATGTCAAAAACTGACACAAATAGACATGGGAATATATTGAGTAATTTAATGGGAAATAGTATAGGTATATAAAAAAGAATATAATATAAAAGTTGTTCTATGTTAAATATATAAGCAAAAGTTTTCTGTAAATAGAGTTTTAAAAAATATATTGAAAATCGTATAAATTTTTATTGAAATATTTCTAGGTTTATTACAAGAAATGAAACTTTGTTAAAATTATTGTTATTTTAAATTAAAATCAATAAAAATCCAAAAATAACGAAAAAATAATTCACATTAACCGATTTTCAATTCAAATATTCTTAATTCATCTGTCCAAGATTCAATCAAAAGTAAAAAAAAATATTTGTACGTGATAAAAAATATTGTAATAAAACATAAACTTACCCTAATCCTAATATTATAAACTGAAACTCCAGATCCATTCCAGTTTTGTGAATTCGAGTTCCAATTCCTACAAAATTCAGTCATAAGTAATGAGTCAATGCGTTATATAATCCCAATAAGTCATGCCGGCCGGTCTTTTTTGGTAGAATATGGAAATTTTTAGTTAAAAAAGACTCAAAAGTTGATTATAAACAATTATAAAATTTCATTATTGATTACAGGATATTCGGAAGAAGTTCGAAATAAATAATTATTGAAAATTTTATTTTTTAAAGGCCGAAAAATTTCTGTTTTTTGATAAAATATATTCGATAACATTCTAATAAGCGTTTTCAAAATCGATTAAATAATTAGTAACATTATTCTTTGCAAAAATTATAAAAAATAAATATTTTTGGGATCAAAAATAGTATGGAAACTTTTATAATTACTAGTAAAAACCGTTAAATAAAAGAAAAGCTTACCATATTCATTCCATTTCAATACCTATATAATTCCAATCCATGGCACTCACTTCCACTACACACTACACAAAATTTCGAAAACAGCACTTTCGACACTACATTACACGTAATACCGAAAAGGTCACTCTCGATGCTTCGCAAAATTTCGAAAACACCACTCCCGACACTTCACTATACCAAATTTCGAAACCGACACTCCCGACAGATCCGTACTACAAGACGGTTTGCGCGGTACTGAATGAGAATGTTGAATGTATCCTGTGCTATTAACGACTATTTTTAACGGTACTGATTTTATTTAAATTAAAAAATGTGTAAAGTTTGTGAATTTTTTTTTCTACATATAACTCCCAATATCTAGGGAACCAATCGAAATAATTACACAAACTGTTTTTTATTCCATGAGGGAGCTTAGCTGTGCTAATTCAGTTTCCGTATAATCGTTGCTGCTTGTGTTCTGTGACTCTTCTTCTAGCTTAAATTCTGCTCTTGTCTTTCATAGCTACAGATATACAGCTACTGGTTGCTGAGCTTTGTTAAGCTGATGAAAAAATGAACTTGTGTCAAACGGCCATTTTATTGTTTGTTGTGTACTTGGTGAGACCTTTATGACCAAATTCACACTATAAAATTTCTAATCAAATTTGAATCTAAAGGAGGGGATATTTTCAATTTTAATTTGAATACCATTTTGAACATGGAAGATAAACAAAATATTTTGCTACAAATACCAACAGATGAACTAACTGAAATTGTCAGTATTACAGAAATTTGTAGAATATGTGCCAATCAACAAGAAAAATTAATAGGAATTTATTCTGAAGATGGTGAAACTAATAATTTAAGTTGTAAAATGAATTTGTATCTTCCAGTAAAAGTAGACAAATCTGACGAATTACCACTTCAATGTTGCTGGCAGTGTGCGTCCACTGTACTCGCATGGCATGAACTTTTTTTAACTAGTATAGAGGCTGATCGAAGACTTCGAAGTTATCAGTTTGTCTCGGAAAAACAACTACATATTGAAGAAAACGATCTTCAACAGAATGAGTAAGCATACCTTTTGTATCTACAGTTATATTCTATTTTATTTAACTCAAGTATATTATTCAAGAATTACTTTGAAAAATATAATATTTATATCAAAACAACTGTAGAAATCGTTTCTCTAGTTACATACTTGTTACTTAAAATTATATAAATATTAATGATTTTATAAAACATTTATTCTTTTCATATTCAGATGGAACATTGATTTGTACTGGTGACTAAATAATGTTTCAACATTAATTAGCAAATCATAAAGAATCTGTGAAAACTACAATTTTTAAATGTATCTTACATTAACAGAAATAACATCTCACAACTTAACTCCACCAAGGTGTAAAATTAGTGGGGACACAAATATTTTGACTGTTTCTCTACAAAAATAAACAACATCTCCTCACTTTTAGCTAAAATGCTGAAGTAAACTTTTGTCCACAGGAAAGAAAAGGAAGACTCAAATCTACAAATACTAAATGAAAAATACTGCAATGATTCAACATTGATAGAAAGGACAGAAATATCGGATTATGATGAAAACATAGGTGAATATATGTCGCTTCAACTCCCACTTCAAGGCATCTATGAGTCACCACAAAAGGAAGAATTGGATGAAAGTGAAGACTTATCATCAGACAAGTTGGAGGCAGAAGGGGATGATCCTCCACTTAAAAGTGAAGTAGATGAGGTGTGTTATGGCTGTCAGACTTGTCAAATGTTATTTATATCCGAAGAAGAAATGCAAAGCCACATTTTACAAAATCATCCCAATCAACAAAGTTCAGAAAATATTGAAGGCAAAACAAATGTAAAAAAAGAAAGGAAGAGGAATGTTAAGCTCGACCAAGAGATGGTAAATGAAGCTAAAATAGTAGTCGACGGCAAAGTATACTACAATTGTAAAGAGTGCGGGAGATGCTTATATTCACCTTATACATACATTTGGCACGTTAGAATACATACAGGAGAACGACCTCACTCCTGCCATCTATGTGGTAAATGTTTCAGAGTGTCCCAAGGTTTAGTGCGCCATCTTAAAGAGACTCATGAAGGTATTAAAAACTTTCCTTGTGATATTTGCGGAAGGAAATTTGCTACTAAAAGAAACACTGACGAACACAGACGGATACACACCAATGAACGACCATATGTTTGTGATACGTGCGGAAAATCTTTTAAACAAAAAGCTTCTTTATATGTTCACAATCGTTCGCACCAAGATGTGTTTCCGTTTAAGTGTTCTTACTGTCATCAGACATTCAGAACAAGACCACCGATGTTGGTTCACATTACTAAGCATACTGGGGAAAAGCCACATTCTTGTGATGTTTGTGGTAGAAGATTTAGAATAAAATATGAATTAAAAAGGCATAAATTGATACATTCGGATGATAAACCGTTTTCTTGTGAATCGTGTGGACTGAAGTTTAAGCAAAAACGATATTTAAAAAATCATAATAAATTGAATCATAATAGTAGTTGAAATAATAATTTTTTGTAATATAATGTCGTCACAATCATTAGTGTTTTTATTTCTGTTATTGTATTTACATAATACAGTAAAAATGTCTTCTGTAGATCTAATGCCGAATCAATGTTTCCTTCTGTTACTAAATTAACATGATTTTCAATAAAATACCCAGAGTTGTGCCTTGAAACTTATTGGTAGCGATAAAAAACTTTATATATTGAAAGTTGTTAATTTTTAGAAATACATGTAAAGAGCAAGATAATAAAAGTAGCCAATCTAATAATTCTGAGTCTGATGAAGAGACAGTTGAACAAATAAAAGCCTTAGATTCTCAACCACCAAACCTAGAATATCATGAAGCAGTCGATTTTTCTTCAAAAAGTTGCATACTATGTTCACTAAGTTTCACTACTAAACCAAAATTGAACACTCACATGTTGGAAGTTCATAAAATTAAGCAGTCAGAACTTATTCAAGGAAAAAAAATTGATGCTTTTGCCTGTTCGGTGTGCAATAAAAATTTTACAAGAAAATTTGATATGCAGAGGCATATTTTAAGGAAACATCCAGAAAGTAAGGAGAATTGTATTATAATTCAAAGTTTTTCCATATCTGTCGCGAAGTACCCATAGTGATAGTTGGCCAGGGGCGAACCACAGATTATACTCTGAAAATCTGATAATTTATAGAAAAATATTTCAAGTCAATTAGAGGCTTCGCTATTTCCCAGGAAAAAATTTTTTCGGTTTCAACTCGATTTTTCGGTATTGAAAAATTTTTTTTGAAAAAATGAGTATAAAGCTTTTGTAAGAAATTAAATTTGCTACAAAAAAGTTCCTTTGAGCAAACACTCTCCAATCAACAGTTTTTGAGTTGTAGAGCTGGAAAGGTGAATGTTAATAATAATTGATACAAAATTTTTTTGAAATTGTAATTTTTTTATCTTACATTAAATATTATTTACAATAAACGCTACAAAGTTTTTAACTTGTTATTTATAGACTATATTTTGTATTTAGTAAATAAATATAAACTTCAATGTATAAATCATTAGAATTACTGTAATTACATTTTTTTAATTTCATTTCTGAGTTGGTGGTAACATTAATGTTTCCTTATTAGCATTCGGAAATTGCTTTGTATGCATTGCTAGAACTTGCTTATTGTTTCTGTTCCTCATTATAAGTTGAACTCCTCGTTCAGCAGTATCATTTACAACGTGTACATTTTTTAAAATTGTTAACCTTTCCTGCTCTACAACTCAAAAACTGTTGATTGGAGAGTGTTTGCTCAAAGGAACTTTTTTGTAGCAAATTTAATTCCCTACTAAAGCTGTGCACTCATTTTTTGTAAAAAAAAAATATTAATACCGAAAAATCGAGTTGAAACCGATTTTTACGGTATTATATGGGAAATCGAATTTTTGAATGAGCGGAGCCTCTAATTGACTTAGAATTTTTTTTTCAACGGGAACAAATTGAAAAGAGTGCGCATATCCATATTAATTTTTTAATTTATGTTGCATGAACAACTGAATATTCTTAGTTTAAATTTAATCTTAAATTAGTTTTAGTCTAGTTGGTGTTGCATGAATCCACCTTGACTATTCTAGCTTACATAACTATTTCTCATTATTATATTCTGAATCATGATTATATTATAGTTTTCTACTTTTTCAGCTTCTATAGAACCTTCGGTTAGATGTAAAAACTTGGAAATGGCAAACAAATGCAAAATAATGGAACCAAACGAAACCTACTACAAATGTGACATATGCCAAACAAAATTTAAAACATCTTCTGCATTCATACCCCATTACAACATCCATATAAATGAAAAATTACACTGTTGTCACATTTGCGGCAAGAAATTTCAGAGAAACGCTCACTTAAAACGCCATCTAGATCAGCTACATTACGGTATAAAATATTCTTGCGAATATTGTGAACAAACATTTACAAGTAAAACTACCAAAGACGAACATTTAAACACACATACGAATAATAGACCGTACATGTGTGACACGTGCGGCAAGTCTTTTAGACAATCGTCGTCGCTGTATGTCCACAAACTGTTTCATCGAGATGTTTTTCCATATTCTTGTAATATTTGTGATAAAAAGTTTAGGAGAAAGGGGGAACTTAAAAAACACATTTTCATACATACGGGAGAACGACAGTTTAGCTGTGTAATATGTGAGAGGCCTTTTAGGTTACGACAAGATTTAAAAAGGCATATGAAGATTCATGATAATGATACAAGTTCTGCTGTTGTAGAATAGAACGTTGTTATAAAACAAAGTTCTATCAAACAATAAAAAATAAAGGAATCAGGTCAGGCGTTACACCATAAAGATAATGGAAATAAAACATAACGAAAACTTCATCAACAACACCTTTTCAAGATTCGTATTTAGGAAATTAAAAAAGAATTTTATGGTAGAATTTATAATTTTATTTAAATAAAGTGTAAATAAAATTTATTATATCACAATAAAACAAGTTTCTCTCTCTCTCTACTGGTTTCAAAGCATTTATCAGACTTTTTTGACCAAATTTTAGATAAGTACAAGTACTGATAAAAATAATTTATTACTTTCAACTTCTGCTTAAATAAGATTGAAAAAGTTGCTGAACAGTATAAGCAATAATTTTAACAAGTAATATAATAATTTTTATAAATAAAAAAACTATACTTAACTAAATAGTATTTATGTCAGCTTTCGTTAATAAATTGAATGAAACTTCTATGCAGCAATAAAGATATATGGATAATAGCGCATATAACTAAATATGGATACCTAAGGACACTATCAACTAATCACTCAGCCGTAGCTGTTGTTTGAGTATTGGTGGATTCCCTTCCTAGACTACTACCAGGAGAATCGGCATTTTCATTGATTAGACGTTGTCTTTCACGATACATAGAGACTCGTATGTTTTCCAATTGGTGGTATCTGCAGAGTTTTAATAAAGCACAGACTGATAAACCTACCCAAGTTGCAAAGGAACCCCATATACCAAACTGTGCTGTACCCATCTGAATGTAGAAATTGGCCGTATTGATTTTATCAGCATGGTCAATATCTTGTCCTGCAGCTTGTTCACAACTAAATATTACAAAATTAGGAATTATTTTTCAAACATACGAAAAATACTTACGATGGAAACCTTTCAGTCATAATTTGACACCAAGCCATGAATCCAAATGTTATCATAAATGCTGCAATAATGGTCATACCACCAAGAATGATTCCTGATAAGACATCAATAAAAGCTGATAAGAAGCTACTGTCTGTACCTTTGTAAAGAAATAGGGATAACCTAAATAAAATATTATTATCAATGTTATCCTAATAGAAATAAATAATCTTACCTGTAAATTTGAATACCTGAAACAAGCAGTAGTAAAATACCTACAAAGATGGTATAGTTACAATAGCACTGTGAAGCCCAAAGTACAGATAGTTGTCCATCCGTTTCTTGCCATTGTCCTGTTGAGAAAAGTAAACAATGTCCCCTAAGAGAAATGATTCATTAACAAGTTTTAACAAGATCAAAACTTACTTAAAATCATCTTGGTGCCAACTCATTGGAACAACAATACATATTGATAAAATAAAAGCGATTACATAGCCAGCAATCTGGCTAAGAAGTAAAATATTTGTTAAGGCCATACTCGGGCGTTGGAAATATTACATTTATTTATTTATTTACTTTTTTGACAACTATAAGCCAAAATCTGACAGGCGTCAGACGTTCGTCTTTGTTATGTTTGTTATCTTGTCAATCATAGATACCCAAGACAAGATAGGCAACTCCATTTATAAAAATTTAAGCTGTTTTATGGTAAACATCTATCGAAATGTTGTCGTACTTATGAAAATCGATGCTCCCGCTCTCTGGGGAAATTAAGCGTGGACTTAACAGTTGAATACCGACATAAGTTACTTATGCAAGTGCGCATACAATAGTTAACTTTCGTCTAAACTGACTGTTTAATTTTGTAGCCCGCATGCACGCATTTCATGATCAGTTTGCCTCCTAATTTATCGAGAAGGGCAAGGAAAATCATTGAAAAGGTATACAGAAGACTGACTTCTTCAAAAATTAACCAATGATCTGTTTTAATCAAAAAAATTATGAAACTTATTAGCTAGCCTCCATGCTTATTAGAAACAAAAACAAGTATTAGTTTAGTTCCTAGTTATTCTAACCTAAAAATTCAAAAGGACAAATGCGCATGCGGGCTACAAAATTAAACGGTGGTTAGACGCAAGTGAAAAAAATTTAATTGGCCTGGATGATGTAGTCTTTGGCCATCTCTTAGTCTGTGGTCTGGCCTCTGAAGCCTCCTGTAGTCAGCTACTATTAGAAACAACAACACTTTTGTACAGAAAATGGCTATTTTCTATAGTAATGTATTTAAATGTCAATTGTTCAATAGTATTTATTCTGTTAATCTTATGGTCACGATCACTACACTACAGGAAAAACGACCAGAAAGAAGATATTCCTAAACAATCGAATATGGCCGGTGGATAACGGCTGACGTTGTTATTAGTGATTGGTGTACCTTATCTGACGTTTGGAAGAAGTGATCGTCAGTGAATCAAAATATTTGGAAGGATTTATAAAATTTCGATAGTTGTGATAATTAAATGTAAAATATGAGGTCTCTAAGTATATCTTTACTAAGCTTATCCCTAACATTAATAGTAATCGCAAATGCCTACTATCAAAAGAAACAATTTTATCCATCTGTTGTATATATCACAAAATCAAATCCCAGTATGGCTGTAAGTAGTTTTTTTTTATTTCTAATTGTTTTATTGCTCGTCTTATATGTTAATTTTACAGGTAATATATATTCAAGCTTTTATATGTGTATGGATAAGTGGAAAAATAATGAGAAAAGTATTCTTTGGTCAGCTGCGAACCACCGAATTCGAGGTAATTTTACCAATTTTAATACTGATAATTTAAATAATGTAATCATTATTGTCTTTAGCATCTTATGGAAAGATCCTGGTATGCAGTGACTGAAACATGTCTAGCTTTTACTGTGTTTAGAGACGATTTCAATCCAAAATTTGTAGCTCTATTTACTTTACTACTATTTTTGAAATCATTTCACTGGTTAGCTGAAGACAGAGTAGACTATGTAAGTATTAAGTTCATTTTTGTTTCTGATTATAACAATAAATATATTCCTTTGTTTACACAGTTATTTATACAATACTTTGAATTGTTTATCTATGAATATATTTTTATTATTGAGAAGGTCATCAAAGCTGTTTAACTTTCAATTGAAACTGTATTCTAGATGGAGAGAAGTCCTGTGATAAGTTGGCTTTTCCACATTAGAGTGTTGTCTTTACTACTTCTTCTGGGCTCTTTAGATTTGCATTTTATACAACATGCCTACCTATCAACAGTTTCTAAAGGTGCGTCCGTCCAACTGGTTTTTGGTTTTGAATATGCTATACTTCTTACTGTTGTAATAAACATAGCTATCAAATATGGATTACACTCGGTTGATTTAAACAGTGAAACACCATGGGACAACAAAGCCGTCTTCTTGTTGTACACTGAATTGGTAATGGGACTGATCAAAGTCATTTTATATTTTGCTTTTGTAGCCATCATGGTTAGGTAAGAAATAATTGATACTAATTAATAATTGAGTTTATGTAATTTTTTTTACAATTTTAGGATCTACACTTTACCATTATTTGCATTCAGACCAATGTATTACACAATACGTAACTTCAAGAAAGCATTTAGTGATGTAATTTTGTCAAGAAGGGCCATCCATAACATGAACACTTTGTATCCTGATGCTACTCCCGAAGAATTACAAGCTGCTGATAATGTTTGTATTATTTGTCGAGAAGAAATGGTTACAGCATCAAAGAAATTACCTTGTAATCATATTTTCCATACAGCATGTCTCCGATCTTGGTTCCAACGTCAACAAACATGCCCTACTTGCCGTCTTAATATTCTTCGTAACCCAACCAACAACAATACTCGTCCTGCTCCAGCTCCTCGACCTCCCCAACCTAACATACAAAATCCTTTTATCAATCCTTTTTTTGCTGGACAGAATCCTTTCCAAATGTTCCAAATACCAAATGCAGACAACCCACCACAACAACAGCAACAAAGACCTGCTGCAGAAGGAGGAACTGAACAACCGGCAGCTCCTCAGGCTCCTCCACAAGTTAATTTACCTCCTTTTGCTTTCCCACCATTTCCTTTTGTACCGTTTTTCCCTCCTCCACCGATGCCTCCGCAAAATTTAGCAACATTGTCTACTGAAGAGTTGCAGAGGATGGAAGGGAATGAGAGGGATAATGTCGAAGCTAGGATACAGTGTTTGAGGAATATACAGGTAAATTTGTTTAATAACATAATTTTTACATCAATTTTGAGGTAATTATATATTTATAGATGCTGTTGGATGCTGCAGTGGTAATGATGCAACAATACAGTACTACAGTTCTACTATCCTCACAGCTACCTCAAAATGGTACAAATCCTAATCCTACTAATGCATTCCCTACTAATAACCCAACTTGGAACATTCCTCCGACGCAGTCAGAAACTCCTAAGGTAGCCAAAGTGGCCCCTACAACGAATTCCCAAGTTACAACAAGCACTGAAGAACCAGAGTTTGATAAACCGACTACTTCAAAAGAGTCAAGTGAACCGCCTAAAGAAGAAGAGGAGGTCGTAGATCCTAGTCAGCTTACTCAAGAAGAAGTGATAAGAAGAAGAAGACTGCAAAGATTCGAGCAACCGGTGGGAAGGGAATAAATTTTTTTTTGTACTGTTGATATATCGATTTAACTTAAAAGTTTGTTTTTTGTTGAAATATCTTGTGATTACGGTGTTTCACAGTATTTTTTTTATAAAAGTGGATATTAAAGGACTGGTATATTGGTTTGCTATACTGATCGATTGAGTGTTCTCCAGCTAAAAAAAAATGATAAAATTGTCGACGAAACTAGAGAAACTTCCACTGAAACCAGAATCTTTTAAAGAAGATAGCTTGCATTTTCATGTACTGTCCAGACCAACAGTTTGTCAAACGTAGGAAGAGATGTCGAAAGAAAGAGAAAGTATTCGGAGGAAAAGACATACGCGGTATGAGCTGCGGAAATGTACATTCAGCGTCAGAGTTTTTCTATTTTCAGTTTATTACAATATACTGGGAGATCCATCGACATATGACATAGGGAATTCAATGTGAATGTAGGAACCTAATTATAAAAGTTATATGGGAAATCTATATAAACTAATCATTAAAAACTCGGATTTATCACATACACTATGTAACATTTTACTCGTCTAAAGTGAGATTTGGATGGCGTGCTTTTTTTTATTTGACATTGAAAAATTTGTGGAGGTGTGTTGAGGCGAGATTGCAACTACTTCCCTAGATTGGCTTGTTAAAACTTTGCTTTTACTTAAAAATTGAAAGCCATGATAAATAATTATTGACAAAACACTGTTTAACTCAACTATACTTCCACTGACTACTCTGTAGATAATTACTCGTCGATATACTGTAAAAACTGATGAAGTCAGCCGCTCTCCATAGAGCACTAAAGGGCGAGGCCATATTTAAAAACTCGCGCCTCTTCCTACGTTTGACAAGCTGTACGTTAAAAGCTTTCACTTTATAAGACTACTGAGTTTTGTTGAACCAATTTTTTTTATTGTTTGTAACTTTGTAAACTTTTAATAATTCTTAAGCTGGATTTTGTTGTTGTAAGACTATATTTTTAAGTGTAATTGAATTATACGTTAAAAGTAAAGTAATTTCAGTCCTCATTTTGTAGTATTTGTGCTTGCCAATTTCCTTTGCGATGCTGTTGTAAATTAGTTAAAATCTGACTGAAAACGTTAATCTAGTGGAGACACATTCCATAGTTGTTTTTTTTTTTAAATTAATTACTGTCGAAAGTTAAAGTGTTTGTTTTATTTTATAAATTTGGTATAAATATTTGTTGTACTATATGATAATATAATAAACGCAGCTTTTTTGTTTTGGGCGTGCATTGTTCTAATTTATCTTTCGTTTTATAGACAGATTTTTGTACAGTATTTCCCTTTATCCTATTTACTTGTCTGAAGTTTCAGTTCTCCAACTTCTACCTTTTTTGCATATCCTCTATTTCCACTGGGTTGAGCTTGTAAATTTAGTCCAAAATTATTTGCAAAAACTAAACACGTGTTCGTCTCCCTTTCTAACTGTTTCCTTTCCTACTGCAAGGGAAAAACTTTACTTGAATCTAATTGAATTTCTTTTTTTTTTGAAAAACAGGAATAACAGAGACCATGAACCACAGTACAGAAAGTAAAAGAACTACACTCTAACCAGAAAATGCAGAGATACTAATTTTTTGCTTCATAATACGAGTAAAGGTCAACTGCTTTTGGTTTCTTACGTTTGCGTGTCTTTTTAATGTTCCTAACTATTGATTCCACTCTCCTTTTTTGAATGCCACCTCTCGATTCCGCTATACTATTGTCACTTCTTGATCCCACATTTATTTATGATTGTCTCATTCACTACTATACTCACCTAATGATTCCATTTTCCTTAGATATTCCCACTACTCGATTCCACTTTTCTCTTTGGGGGTTCAAGGTTCAAATGTTTGATGAGGAAAGAAAGTTACCGAGCCTGTTGTGTTGCCAATTGCCACCATCAATAGCCGTTCATGAAATACGTTGGCACTTATAATTTTTTTGATTTCTTTTTTTTGGTTAGATAGAAAGTGATTCGTTTCATTTTGGTAAATCCGCCTCCATCTAAAAGTGATCACGACCACGTTTTAGAACATTATTTACATCAACTTCTCAGAAAGTAGGTACATCATAAAAATAATCATAATCCATTTCCGCATCCGGCCACTGGACCGTTGGTGCCCTCAATGAATATAATGCTTGCAGGTACGAAATAATAATTAAATCACACGCTCTTGTTTCTGATTTTTTTCACAGTGGACTGCAAAAATGTAATTTGTCATTACAGGAATGGCAGCTGACCGATATGAACTACTAGAAATGACAAAAACTCCAAACACTTTTAGAACAACATTTTATAATGAGAATTCGAACAGAATACGTCTTGGATACCATCGCCAAAGAAGTAAAAGATCCCTTAATTACACCTCATTGGAACACATTAAATAGTCCGACTTAGTCTTGTGCCAAAATTCATATTTCGACCAATGGATACGATGCGTTTGTAGAACTCGTCTTATAATACACGATGGTAAGTTATAAATTTCAGTGGAAACTTAAAAATATATCTTGTAACTTTAATTGTGAATTGAAAACGACATTTTTGAAGACAAAAAAATCTAAAATTTATGTGTAAAGATGGCAAAGTGATGAACATGAGTTACGAACCTCAAGGAGAGATTTAATTTTTTGTCACATCAATCAACACCAGATCCTAGCCGTACAAGCATTAGCGAAGACAATGGGTTGGCAATCCGTAGGAAATTCAAATAATTTAGGTATGTCAGCTATTTTTCAATTTACAGCTGTTTCCTTGAGGAATCGATTGTGATGGAGTACTAAATTTTCAGGTACTAGAACGGTAGAGCCCTTAGCAAACGCTAGTTCCTGTCTATTATCGTCTCCTACTGGTGATAGAATTATAGCCGTACGTTGGGAACTATCTACTGGAACTCAAGTTTCAGTAGCCCATTCGCCACGAACTGACTTTTTCTCCAGTAGGTTGGTAACGGAAAGGAAATGAGATGTCATATTAGATAAGATGGAGGGTAGAAATTTTTTACATAAAATGGAATTGTTAATGTCAAGTTTAACCAGTAGTTCGTAAGATATTTTATAGCAGATTATTGTATCATTTTTAACTTATTATGTCACATAGTAAATTACTTTTCCGCTGACTATATAGGATGCTATACTTAAAACATAGTTATTATTACTCTGATTAGAATTTCCCGTTACCCTATAAAGAAGTGTATCATTTATCTTCAAAGGTAAAAAGTCAAAGAATCATTCTCGCTGCATTTTTCATCTCTAAACCATTTGGACTGTACCATTTTTCCCATTAACCATCACTAAAAACCGAAATCGACCATTTCCATTTACCGACCAGCGATTGCCACCACATTTATCACTTATTAGTCAAAGGCATACATCACCTAAAGTTTCCCTATGATACTGACTCTAATTCCACTACGTTAGAGCAACCTCGAGCCAGTATCTGTGTTTATAGAGTAACTCATCTATCTATGAAAATCGGTTGCATAATCATTCAAAATAGATTACATTTTAGAGTACTGTATAAATATACATCTCATGTTGTAATTTACTAAATCAAATAAATCATACAATTCGATTAGTATAGGGAAGATGAGTGTAACCCAACAGCCTTGTCCTTGTAGTTCGTGAAAATCTTACCATATTACCCACATACTATTTTAAGTATTGTACAAAAATTAACAAGTTTCAACAAAATTCTAATTGGAAAAAGTATGATAAAATTGGTAAAAATGAAGCTGAAATGTGCATTGTTGAAGTAGAACCCAAATCCGGTGCAGTATCCAGATTAAGATTATAATTACTTGAAAAGAAAGAGAAATTATCAAACAAAGGAATATTAATTAAAGTAATCTATAAGTATATTATCTAATTTTGAAAAAACTTGTTAACCAAAGTACCACAAAAATTAGCGAGTAGTCTAAGTAATCTGGGCACAAAAAGTGTCTTTTGTGAAATATTAATCTTTCTAAGCAAGTTCAAAGATATTAAAAATATAAAAATAAGTTTATATAGTTATAGTTATTACCTACGTTAAGAAAAATATTTTCAAAAACTACAAGTCTTTATTGTCCCCAAGGAAACGTCTGTGATCACATTTTCTACTACAATATAGGCATACCTACATTAATTTGAAAATTTGTGTAACCACAAAAAAATTTCTTAGTTGATAAAAAAGTAAATTTATGATGTAACAGTATACACCGTTATATATTTGAATATATAAGTGAAGAATTTATAAATAAGAAAACATGTAAAGAATTGGAAACACCCAAAATCCTTCTTATGTGTGTTGTCTGGAGGATTCCGTTGTACCTAGTGCGTTCTGGGAGTGACTTGATATATCGAAAATAATAATTTTCTAGCAAAATGATTAATAATCTGCCGTACTAAATAAATGTTTTAAATTTTGGAAAAAAATCTCAAAATACATAAATCTGAATTTTTCAAAAAAATTAATTATTTAATAAGCAATTTATTTTTTATAAGTATTTAATAATATGCTGGACTAACTGAATATTTTAAATTAGGGAAAAAATTTGAGCTTAAAATATAAGTTGTGGAAAATTGATTTCTTAAGTAATTTTCCTTTTTATGTTAAACAGTTGACAAAATAAATTTTTTGTATTTCTTAAATTCTTGTTTTGATAAATTTCTGTTTAACTTCAAAAAATTATATTGTGTTAAATGGTTGACATATTGACTCCCAGAACGTTGCACCAGAAATCCCTTGTTTTTCTCTTCCTAAATTATAACTTCTGAGTTTTCTGGAGCATTCGGTTTTACCTAGTAAATTCTGAGTAGGTATCTTAATATTTCAAAAATTATAAATTTCCTACAAAACGTTAATAAAATGCCTAAGTAAATATTTCAAATTAGACAAAAAAAATTTTTTTCAATATTTTTGAGTAAATAATTAGTTAAAAAAATTAATTTTTCAAGCTATCTTTCTTTTTTTTTGTTAAAACTTACAGTTGAAAATTTTTTCTTCAAATTTTTTTAATTAATATTTTGATAACTGTATTTTTTTATTATACTTACAGTTGATAATTTTTTTAAATTTTTTCAATTATTTTGATAACTATTTAAATTCTAAAATATTAAATTGTGATACTACTTAAATGATTGGCCGATTTGCTCACAGAACGATCATACACCTGAAAAAAAAAAGAAACAAACGAAATCCACAAAAAAATATCCTCTTGCTGAGGTGTTTCCAATATTTAATATATTTATAAAATTATTGTAAATAAATAATAAATTATTGCAAATAGCAAAAACATTTCAGGCATACTTTTTGAATAACAAAAATAGAAAATATTTTTATAAAATTTAAAAAATATAAATTATTAGTCCATGTGTATAACTCCTAACTCCAAGAAAAAATTAATGTATGAAAAATTATCTACTGCCCTAAATCTCAATTCATTTCCATTACTGAAAAATGATTTTTTTTATTTCTCATCCCATCATTCAAAAAAATCAGTTTTTTTTATTTTCTCAATTAAAACTATTGTTATTTAAAAAAATATTTCTATTTTTGTAATTCGTCACAACAGTCTCCTACCTTTAGGCATATCGCATGTCTTGAGCTGAAACGAGCGTTAAAATCTGTAAAAAAAGCAAATAAAAGTGATATAATTTTATATTGTTTGAAAACTGGGACACCCAGTATTTCACGATCTAAGATTATCAGACACTGTCCCATCCCCGAATGTATATACCTACTTTCTTCTACAGTTACTCCTTTTCTATATACTACCTTTTATAATATAAGTCGATAAGTGTTGGACATCTTAGATCATGAAATATCTTAATTCTAGTTAATCTTCATACTGATAATACAATAATAATTAACAAGAAAGAGATTTGTAAAATGTGATTTTCTACGAAAAACTTTCCTAAATAATTTAAAAATATATACTTATTTTGATTTATCTAGACTACGTAAACGACGTATTAAATTGTCGATATAAAAAAAAACACATTTATTCACTTTTAGGAAACTCAAATTTCAACTTGAAATTATCTAACATTTAAAATGTCTAGTCTTTTAATATAAAAATACGACCTAGTACAACATAACAAGTATAAATAACAATAAAAATATCTTTTTATTACCTGATACATTAAAAATATTAAGTATAGATTCACTTTTACACACATTGTTTTAACCACTAGACGCACACTCTAATCAAATTATACAAAACTCACTGTTTTTTGTGAATTCATAGAAGAGTTTTTTCTAGGATAAAAAAAAATGCTGGCGACTCGACTAACGATACTGAATTTTCATTGGCCCTAATAAGTGGACTCCATATTTGTTGTAGTTAGTCATTTGTTTCGAATTTATTTGTTGTAGGTAACATAACTTTTTAATACATGCAGATGGTGCTCCTTCCTTCTACCCTCCATAGTTTATATGCATTTTGGTTAATGGGAAGGGGTTAATGTTTAATGTGTCACTGTACAGTTGAGACCATTCTCAGCATATCAAAGAGTTACAACTACTGATTGAAAGTGAATCCAATGAAGAAGGTACTTCTCTTAGATAATACCAATTATATGGTCAAAACCAACACCATTTTTTTCCAACAAAGACAAATTCAAGATAGTGATGGTGAAATATACAAATTGTGATTAGCTCAGTTTCCATCATGTCCTATAACTGGCTATCATCACTTATAAAACAAACTATAAAGAGGGCTATTTCAAATTCAAAGGAGATGTTCTCGTGGAATGCAGAAAATGACCAAAACAATTTGCGGAAAGTGTGGTGTCCTGTCATATAAGAACTGTTTTGCTATATTTATATAAATGCTTTATTTAGTCAAACAACTAATACAGAGTCAATACAGTTTCACAATATAATATATGTGTAACTATAATAAGTTATCAATCTAACTCTAGTCATATGAAATAAAATAACCAACACACAAAATAATAATAATAAATACCTCAATATACCTAAATTACTTGCTTACAACTAACAGATATTGTTTTAGTTTTTGTTTGAATTCATTAATTGTTTCTAATTTCTTTAGTTCTTCTAGCAAGTCATTGAATTACTGTAAACCTTTAAAAAAGATTGAATTTTGAGCATCCATTACCCGTTTGGGAAAATCCCCGTACATGGCCTCAGAAAAGAAGAGGAAAGAAACCCGGAGAAGGTTTCTATCTCCTCCAAGGCCAGCGACGACTTGGGTAGTGTAGAAAGCCTACACATATCTAAACTCCTCGGGGAGGAGTCGCCGCTGTCGGACGAGGGAATGGAGTTTGGGTCGGAGGAAGTGGACGGCACTCTTACAGAAGGAGACATCACTCTAACAAAAGAGGAAAATACCCAAACCGAAAACCAACAGGATGGCGGGGATTAACTTAGCTCAGATGCTCACCATGCCAAAGGAGCTTCAGCAGTGATCACAAGATTGTTCACTAAGGACCAATGGGGGATGTGTTTGATCCAAGAACCTTGGGTCAATAATAACCAGGTAAGAGGATTATCATGTAAAGATGCTAAAATGGTATATCACACAGGTAGTGATTTACCAAGAACATGTGTTATGATAAGGAACATTACTAACTATTTTTGTCTTTCAGAATACATGACTCGAGACCTCGTTCCAGTTCGAGTACTTTTCGAACACAAGAAGGAGGGCGAGGCGATAGTAATAGCACCATGATACTTAGCGAGGGACAGGCTAGCACCACCCTCGAGGTACAAAGGCTGGTGAAGTACTGTGAAGAGAAGAGACTACCTCTACTCTTAGCATGTGATGCCAATGCAGTCAATACTGTTTGGAGCAGTAGCAATACCAATCAGAGAAGTGAGAAACTTTTAGAATATATCCTTAATAAAAACCTTAATATTCACAATACAGGGAATACCCCCACATTTGTAACAAGGGTAAGGCAAGAAGTTTTAGATGTCACACTAGCAACACAGGATCTAAAACACATAGTAAAATATTGGAGAGTATCGGGTGAACCATCTCTCTACGATCATAGTATCATAACACTCAGAGTTTACCTTCAGTCTCTGAAGAAGATAACTTGGTTATCGAAACGCGCGTAAGATAGTGTAAAGTGTTAGTGTTGGTGTAGTGGTAGTGTAAACAGTGTTCAGTGTCAAGTATCGCCAACGGTTCCAGAATTCCCAACTTACAAGAAAAACAGATTGGGACAACTATAACATCTGTCTAAAAGAAAACCTAGCACATGTCCAGAGGAAAGGAAGGGCTAAGCACCATCTTGATCTGGAAAATGAGCTTGAGAACCTGAACAGGGCAATAATCGATGCATTTGAATCGAGCTGCCCTTTTCAAGAACAACGAAGCAGCAAAGATGCACCCTGGTGGAATAACCCAGGCAACACAAAGAGGTCCTAAAGATATCCCCGCGATCTCTTTTTAAGAAATTGTGACAACTTTTGTTACCTCTCTGAGAGGTTGTTGAGAGTTCTATATCTCCTCCAAATGTCCGCCGCCGGGATATTCTCAGCGAAGTCTTAGAGATATCTCACGTGGAAATTCCCGAACAATACACCCTGGCGAGTTCTCTGTGACATCTTGTTACTACTACTTTGGGGAATTCTCATTTATTGCTCATATCGACGTCTCTGTGAGCTCGCTGTGTGATCATCGCAGGCAGTGCCTCTGGCGAGTTCTGTAGGAAATTCACATATATAGCCTTTTGTGAGATCCATGAGAGGTCACTTTGCGATATTCGCATGCAATGCTTCTGGCGTGGTCTTCAAGAGTTCGCATTGAGAGTAGTGCAAGATATTCCATATTGAAAAAGGAAACTATTAAATTGAAAAAAATAATTTCAGAATTAGGAAAAACGTTACTATTTGTAAAATCTAATGGAAAACGACTACTTCCCCGTTACTATGGCATATGCTGGACAGCGACATCCGATATTGTAAATTCCTAACTTTTCACCTGAAAAAATCTGCATTTTACTTCAGATATTCGATTGAAAAACTTTCTCAATCATGACTGAATAAAAAGTTGAACGAGAAGGCAAATTTACTCCATCAGATTTGATCAGGTTAAAAGCAAGATTTCACAATATCCTCAATGCCCAGTGTGCCATTGTGGCGAGGAATTAGTTGTTTTCTATTAGATATTATCAAAACTAACTTTAATGTTTCGCCGCGGATTGTTTTATAATTGTAAAAAAAAATATGTTTCCATTTTATTGAGAATGTTTTCTTTTTCAACATGTAAAACTTACCAGGAGGTACGATGTACGATAGTGACTAAAGTTTATCTTTTAAAAGTAAAAAAATGATCATATACATCCCGCAGATTCTTTGAGAGCTCGTGGGAGAAACTGAATATCAAGATCAGAAAACTATATTATTATGACCACAAGAGAGGATGAATATTTAAACAGCCAATGAACTAATTTAAGTTTATTTTATAAAAACTTAATATACATAAAAAAGAAAAGAAAGAAATAAAAAGAAATGAGCTGCTAGCTATCACCTTCGGTGTGGACCTGAAAGCAAATGGTAAACCATAATATTCGGGATATTAATACAAAAAATATATATTTCATTGCTCTTTGGATACCCCTCAGTGTTGGTTGAAAATAAGAAATGTTTACACACCAACACATATTTATAATAATAACATCACAACTCTGTATAGCTATGATTTCAATATAAAAAACAATTTGATTTGGCATACTGGATATCTCGGATATCATACTGGAACCTTTGGCACGATAATCATTGTAAGCACAGTTTTAACAAACACCAAAACAAATTTTCCATTACCGCGACACGAGTTTTGTTAACTATGTCATTATCTTTAGGAGAAGATCAATACTTAATTGTCCTATATGTATAATCCTACTTGTGTAGCCATGCTTAATCATAAAGTTGTGAATATAAGGATATAGATTCAAAGGTAGCTTTGGTTAGTCAAAATTAGCACTGGTTCTAGTAATTAATCCTAACGCAACTAGTATTCAAGTAGGATAATACCATAGAAAAACATAGTTTTAATCTTTCCCAGAAACAGTGCTAGTAAAATACGGTGTCAAGGTATTAAAACATGTTTGTGTGAGGTAAAACTGTGCTCATATCAGGTATCATGCTTGAATCTATTGAATATAAGCTTTAGTAATACCTTTACAAAGAAAACATTGACTTACCATTCTCCATATTGACTAACTTTAATTATTTTTTAAATCCTCCCTGTTTTTTCTTTGTGAACAGTGTCTCAACCAATCTTGGGAAAATATCTCAAATTCTTTGTCAGTGGTTTTCCATGTCTGTTTCAGTACATCTAGAAAAATACAAATGCATACACCAAAACAATTAATTATGTTAATGTTATAAATGAAACTAACTGTTTCATTTATAACATTAATATGATTAGATTCCACAAAGTAAGGGTCCAAACAGTAAATTCAATTAATTATGTGTTAAGTTATTTTCTATAGAATACAAATTAAATAAATGGAAATTGTGAAGAGCAAAAAATCCGCTACAATTCCTATGGAAATGTTTTATAATCATTACCGAAAAAATATTCATTTGCAACATACCAATCTATCTCCAATTTTAAATAATTAACTTTCCTCTGTGAACATCATACTTTGTAAATAAACAAATCAACACAAATGGTCATCATAATAGGTAAAATGAATGGGATAAGAGTATTACAAATTATTCTGTACCAATAAGCAAATAAACTAGTCTGAAACTTTACTTACACATAAAGTTCATATTTTCCAATCGTATGTTGCCTCTTTGTCCCTTCCATGAGCATTTCATTCCTAGTTCATTTGTAAAAATGTTCTTGAACATGCGTCCATGATGATCCTTGGGACCAGAACCCCCAATTCCATTGAAATACAACTTCTATAAAAATATCAAAATAGGATTCTAATTAGCAATGAAGAACATGCAGCGTTTAATTAATTTAAGTAAAATGTAAGTCTGTGGAATTTTCTCTTCCCTTTAGGACTGAATATACAATACATCTTCGCCATACGCCAATTAAATCCCCTAGGAACTATGGATAAACTATTATACAATTTGAACGAATAAATTCCTTTTTGGCGGTTGCTGGGTATCAGCACGAATCTAAAATGGCGGCCAAATTAACAGTACAATTAGTTTATTTATGTAATGAACATTCCAGAGTCATGTGTCCTACAGAGCCTTCAAGCACAAGAACTCTCAACAACTCCATAGTTTATTTTTATTTGGCTAATGTATGCTACATTTATTTGTTCTGAAATAAATATTACTTCTTTTCTGGACTATTTTTTGTTAAATACCCAAATATTCGGAATGTGAGCAAAATGCTCACGAGCGATAAACCGCGTTTGAATGTGGGTAGCGTCAAATGGAGGGTTAAAAAGAGTAAAACATAAGTAAACAGTACGAGGAAGGAGCTCTGGTCTCATAGAAATTTAATAGGTATGTGCCAATATGCTAGAAAGAAACAAGTAGATATATTTGGTAGGGATATGAGTATACCATCGCTTGGTTCAACTGGAGAACATAAACTTGCTCTCACCTGTGAAGGATGTGGTGAGTGGGTGTCTTCCGAGGGATAAACCTAGCATTGCCCACTAATTATCAGTAATACATACATACTTAGTAATTTCCTAAATGACCAATAAACGTTTCGAAAATACATTGATATCTTCACAGTATAGCGAAAAAAGGATTTTGATTTAATAGAAAAACTGCAATTGACGAGAAATTGAGAAAAACCGTTTTTTTATGCAGGTAAATCTCGGGATTATCCGAAGTGTCTACTATCTATAACTTCTATTAAACACAGCGGACATCCGTACACCGCCTCTGTCATCCTTCCTCGTACTGTGCTTATATAAAGTTAAAATGAAAGGAAAAACATACTTGTCCAAAAAGGCAACAATATTCCTAATAAACTGTAATAACATGTTTTTATTTTTACGCACATATTTCTAAAATGCCTTGCATCAGAAACAATATCCTTCACGGCTACTCAACTTTTAAACTATACAATATGTTTAATAATTAATAGATTTTTTATAATTTATTTACATAAATGAATGAAAAAAAGTTTGAACTCACTGTATTTATGAAAGCAGAAACCCAAGTAACACTTATTGAATTAAATTCCTATGTGTACAAGTAATACAAATTTCTAATATATAGTCTATGTTAGCTACAAAAAAACTTTTTCTCCAATAGAATGAAATTCGACAACCAAATTAATTGGAAGACTTTATCTTTGATGTGGTTATGCAGACGCAGTGAAATTTAAGTTTAAACTTTCTTTCTTTAAAACTGAATAGATTTCAAAAAGTAGGAGTTTAAACAATCACTATACATTTAAATTATTAAGAAGATAAATTGAAATTACACTGTTTGACTCTATAAATAATATATGTACACTGCTCCAAGATATTAATGCTCTATTGAATAACATCCAAATGTGAATGTTCATTTTTGTTTAATTTAAAAAAATGTAAGAAAATGCACAAGTATGTATTTGTTCTGCAAGAGATCATCTCCTTAAAAAAAACTTCTAAATCCTTCCAAAAGTTTTTAGATAAAAATAAAGATTGCATGGTTTTAATTTCTTGGAGCACTTAAACTATGATCTACTCTAGAAATTTGGTACAAGTTCTTTGTCATTTATTTTATCTATGGAATGTTGGGATATTCCTCCTGAAAATAAGGAATGTCTTAGATTTTTACTACCATACAGTGAACTATCCTGTAACAAGACTTCAATTTTTCAAAATTAACCTTAAATCTGGTACCACCTTAAGAGTAACTCATTTTCAAAAGATGACAGTTGTTATTAATATTTAGACTGGAATAATTGCTGTTCAGTAATGGTATTGATGATTTATTGCCAGGTAAGTTGACAAAAATATGATGAAAACTTATTTTAAATTGGCATTTTCAGTTATTTCATATTTACAGGTTAAGTCTGTAATATCATAGTTTAGACACCTTTAATTCAACCAGGAAGAATAAATTAAATTAAATGAATTAGAAAAGCAAGAAATATAGTAGGACTTGCTGGGTGAAGACTGAATCAAAAACAATACCATTTAAATACAAAAGATGAAAATGATGTTCCAATACAAAATCAAGCTATCAATAAGGAAATGTTGGTAGAATTTCCCATCATCAATAAGCCCAATCAAACATAAAAGTATGTTGGCGAAGTTGTGGACGTAATGAAAGATGACAATCTGTTTACAACCAGTAGAAATGAACAAAACTATATTTTTTTATCCAAATAAAAGGAGAGGTGCAAAGATTATTTTAGGTGGTAAAGTAGCTGTTTCCATTTAAATCTATGATTTTATCACTTGGAATTTGAATATGACCTACCTTATAAAGAAATTTAAGTATCTACTGTTCTTGTTATTGGCACTGTTTCAGAATCTAAAAGCTCATCATCAGCAGATAACAATACATCACTTTCATAATCTATATTTCTTCTCCTTGTAAGAGAACGATATTTAACATGCATTCTACGTAAAAGACTATCACTATATCTTCTTCTCTTTGCTGGATCTTTATACATCAAGAAATTATCAGTGACCCAAAACATTAACATCTAAAAGAAAATTTAAAAAAACATACTTGCTGCACTTGAGTTATTGAGTACTTACATTTATAAAGAATGGTATAATTAACATAACGAAAGCTACTTCAACTTTTTGGTTTGGTATTGGAGACAAAATGAAATCTTTTACATTATCCCAAAAATCTAATTGCATGAACAAAGTTATTGATACTTTAACAATTATCATGAGGCAAATATACAGACAACATTGTGTCATCCAAGCATTTGCAGATGGTGGTTTACCTAAAATAAGTTATATTCCAGTATTTCAAATATTAGGGCCTGTTCCAACTGCAATCAGAAACTATCAGAGAATAGTCGACCATTGCAATCAGTGCTAGGAATTATGCGAAAGTAAACTCGTTGTTTGCTATGACTAGTTATTCTCTGATCGTCTCTGATTGCGGTTGGAACAGATTATTTAATTCATTTGATTACCATATTCACCAAAATTGAAATACTCCCAATCTTTCTTCCTAGCTAAGTACTGACTAAGTCTAATGCCAATAAATAACATTAATAAACCTATTGAGGAGTCTAACAGAAAATTTATTAAGTACCTAAAATATATAAATATTAAAATCCTGTATTAAAAGTAAGGTTTTTAATTTACCAAGTACAAGGATCTCCTGTATACTGTCCTGCTAGCCAAACATTTGCTAAATGTATAGCCACTGAACCCATTCCTTGTTTTGAAGTATCATAAAACCAAATAAGCCATGATCTTCGTTCAGATCTTGGTTCACAAAACCTTTTTGCTAAAATGTACAAAAAATGTAATTCATTTTTGAACTACCATACGAACCTTACCGATAAGACAAGTAAATGCCAAACTAGCTAAAAGTATTTGTAAGAACCATCCAAACATATCAGTTAGGGCATTTTTGGAGCAATGTAGACTAGTAGGTGATGTTATGGCAGAGTTTGTCATTAAATTTGTCGAATTCATTTTGGTGTGATGATCTAATTATATGATAATCAGGATACTGAAAAGTGGTTTATACTATTTTTTGGTTAAAGGGAAAATTTCTCTTTTTGAACTTTGATTTGTAACTTTTAAGTACTAAACATGTACCAACTACCAACACCAAAACAGCTGGAGCTGTGACAGTGACAGATTGAGAAGACGGACGAGACACTCGTTGGGAATTTAGTGATGGTAAGACCCGGGTCTTCCAGATCAATCATTAAAATGACCCGTTCTTGAAGATTCGTTCATATGACCTTGTTTATTTGTTCCATCGTTTCATGATGTGAATGAAATGAACGGCAGATTTATTATGCAGATTTTCATATTCATTTATTTATTAAACTTCACGTCTGCTTATGAACCTTCATTAGAGTGGATGAATGATGAATGACTGAATGACTGAATTTGTAAATAACAATCCAAAAATTGAAATAGTTTGTATTTTTTGTCAAATTAAAACATAAATGTACTACAACAGCGGTGGCTTGGTTCAGTTCATTCGAACGACAGGGTCACAGAACGTGATTGAAACAATCACGGGTCTTGGAACTGATTCGATCTTTGAGAACGGGTCGTTCGAGACCTTCCCATCCCTAGTTGGGATCTTCTTTTTTAGATTTTTCTGGCAGCATTTACTAATAATGTATTTAACACAGTCCTTGAACATAATATTAATAAATAAAAAGCGTAACTGTTAGCTATAAAGAGCTGTAAGAAAAGAAAAATACTGAATAATGTTTGAGGTGATATGCTTAAAAATTCGGAGACTGTGTAAATAACACCAAAGTGAATAGATGGTTTTGTTGATCATCCATTCTAACTGGAGGGAGAGAAATATTGTCAAGATCAAGACGTTTTCTTCTACAATTAGAGTGGGTAAATTACCCCATAGGGTATAGCTCAAAAAAGTAAGAGGAATAATTCCAATTCTGTCATTCTGAAAAAAAAGTCGAAAAAGTGGGGTTATATTGCTGCTATTAGGCAATCCAGCAATCTGTCAAAACGAAACCAATATGGCGGCTGATGGCAAACATTGGTTTTCATCATAAGAGACCTTAGTGGTAAAAGTGTTTAGTTTTGAGATTTTCGGTGTGAATTTGATTTGTTTCTTATTTTGCGAATTTTATTTAGTGCTTGAACTTGAGAAAAATGCCCGTTACTTGCATTGTAGTTGGCTGTGGGTCTCGTCTCGACAGAGATAGAGTTGGATTTTACACGGTTCCTACAGTTTTGAATCACAAGTTTGTAACCAGTAAAAATGATTTATCGAGGAAGAGAAGAGCTCTGTGGTTAGCTGCAATTAAGCGAGATGATCTTACAGATTCGAAAATCAAGTACCAGAGAGTCTGCAGTAGACATTTTATAACAGGTGAGTCTTTGCAAACTTGAGTGCCCACTGAATACGTACATACAAATATTTTGCGTGTAGTGAAAATTTATTAATTATGCATATTTAATTGATGTAATTATTTCCAGGGAAACCTGCTCCGTTAGAAGACGAAACCAATCCTGACTGGGTTCCCTCACAGAATATGGGACACTCATCTCAAAATGTTACGAAAAATTGTGATGCAGTTGAAAGAAAAGTGAGGTTGGACAAGAGAAAAATCAAACAATCTAGAGTAAGTAGTACTGATTTGGCAACACACTGATTTATTTCCATGAAAGCAACATTTATTACACTGTTAAAATGTTGTCAACAGAATGAACTCCACTATGAGATAGACAATGACAAAAATGAAGAGGGAGATGAGCAAGAAACAGGCATTTCAATACAGACTGACTTGACCATGGAGGAACTAACATTGGAATTTGAACAATTAAGTTTTGCATCACAAAAATTGGTAAAACTGGAACAGCAACTAACAAATTCGCCATTTGGACTGATAGACAAACAATCCGACGACAATAAATGGAAGTACTACACTGGATTTGACTGTAAATTTGTGAAGTTGGTTATTTTTATGATGGTGGAGAAAGACATTACCACTACACCTACAACTGCTCTTAGTCCGTTCAATCAGCTGCTCCTCACATTTATTAAGTTAAGATTAGATTTACATTTTAAAAATTTAGCATATCATTTTAATATTGCTCCAACAACTGCATCAAAATACTTTGAGAATATGATTGGTATTCTTTATAAGAAATTTAAACCATTAATACGATGGCCAGATCGTTCAGTTTGTCGAAGAAATATTCCATTGTGTTTTAAAGAATCATTCCATGATAAAACCACAGTGATTATTGATTGCTTTGAAATATTCATCGAAAAACCTGCATCTCTGTTAATTCGGCAACAATGTTGGTCAAGGTACAAGCATCATTATACAATAAAATTTTTAATTGGAATAACACCACAGGGTAATATTAGTTACATTAGTGATACTTGGGGTGGGCGTGCTTCTGACAAGCAAATTGTGGAGAGCAGTAATTTTTGCAATTATATTATACCTGGTGATATTGTTTTAGCAGACAGAGGATTTTTAATAAAGGACACAATAGGCATTCTCCAGGCCAAATTATGTATACCTGTTTTTACCAGAGGTAAAGATCAATTACATCCTTTAGAAATTGAGGAAACCAGGCAAATAGCACATGTGAGAATACATGTGGAAAGAGTAATTGGTCTCTTGAAAAACAAGTTTACTATCTTTAAGGGTACTATTCCAACAACGATGGTGAACAGAGGTACTGGAAATATTTGTCTATTGGACAAAATAGTGACTGTTTGCAGTGCATTGGTGAATATTTCGCAACCTATAGTTCCTTTATAAATTAACAATTTGATACTCAAAAAAATTAATATTTATGTATATGTACTTCCTCTAAAAATATTTATACATTCTAAATAAATAAAAATAATTTGAAATCTGTGTTTTTCAATGTAAACCTAGCCCTTATAAATATTTCAGCTAATTGTGGAAATACTCGAGAAAGTCCTATGAAGAGTGTTGTAATATTGAAATTTTAAAAAACTATTCAAGTTCATAGAAAGTAAAACTTTCATGTTACATACTAGGGATCATTAATTAATATTGTGATATTTTTTGAAAATATTGGATATATAGGTTTTTGGTTTATTGAACTTTTTTATTTTCACCAGGATCTCTCGAGAAATTTGGAAATTCCTAATAAAACAATGTTATTTTCAAATTTTTGCTTTATTACAAATTAGACTGATAGATGAGATCAATTAAATCGGTAAATTTTTAGTTACCGGAAATTGCCCTTATTAATTTACATATCAACAACAAACTATATTCAACTGGTCTATATAAAAAGTGAAGAGTAGGGTAGTACTTAACTTTTTTATAATAAATATTGGATCCCTAGCAGTTCGAAATGTACAATTCTTTAATTAAATAAAAAATAATGAGTAAAATTAAATCAACAAAATGTTTAGTACTTAAATAACTATTAAAAACTTGTTTAGAAAAAAAGAAACATTTTGCTACCAACTTGGACTAAAAATAAATTTTATATTTATAAACTATTATATTAATAACATCACAATATTTCTATTAAACAAATGATAATTAACTTTCAATATTATTTTTTTTAATTTGATTATCGCAAAATAATCAACAAAGAAACTCGTCTCGTGTTCTATGCGCGTTCTTTTAGTTACCTAGCCCATGGAATTGAGGCCTTTAGTTTTTTTCTAAAGATAAAATTCTCCAGCAGAAACCCTAATCGGATTCTTTATTTTTTTTTAGTATTTAACAATACTATTAAATTGAAAGTATTTGACTGAATTAGTAAAACAACAAATAAACAACTATATCTTTATTGATAAAAATAATGTTAGATGAGCATCATCTGAAATATTCAACAAACACATTTACTGCAAAACCAAGCACAATCGGGAAATTGTACCAATCCAACACATTCAAAATGAAACCATTTAATCTCGCAATTGTCTTCATCACATTTGATCATTGGTCGTCCGTCATCAACACCATTACAGATGCAGTAGTGGGTAATTTTGGCAGAACCTTCCTTAGCTGTGAAATATTTCCCCAAAAGTTCTGGCATTATCACTTCTGAATGAAATTTCAGTGCAGATTCACAGCCCTCCTCCCAAAATTCCAGATCTGGTAAGATTCTTTCTTTGAAAAATATATTTGGGGACCAAATGACAAAATCACAATACCTCAACTTTGAGATAAATATCTGCATTTGGACTTGGTAATAGTAACTATGATTTTTATCAAGTGTTATTACCCCCTCTTGTTTCACTAAACATGAACTTTTCAAATCCAAATAATCAAATATATTTTGTACCTTATTAATATGTAATAAATAGGGGCATTTAACCTCCAGACACCCCCCTAAACAACACTCACAGTACACCAATCGGTCCGGAGATGCACCAAATTGTGGCCACTTCTTGTTTAGGATCAGTCCCACTTCATTAACTTGGACACATTCATGGTTTTCTTCTTCCATAATCATTTTATACTGTTTCACAGCTTTATTTTCATTAGTTATACCCCACAAAGTTGCTTTTGTATTAAATCTAATTTTTGTGGGGTAACAAATTGATTTAATTAGTGACAGGGAAGGTTTGCTTTTGTTAGTTTTGCATACAGATTTAAATTTGGATGCCGTTATTCTACCAGCTCTCTGTAGGAACCAGTTCTGGCTTTCAGATTGCTTTCTGGTAGCTTCCTCTATGCAAACAATATGTGCCTCTGTCAAAGATAAATCTACCGTTTTTGCCATCATCGTAAGTTCAGAATAACTTTTTTGCATATTACTATGATTATAAATATTCAAGACAGAATCTACAATCTTGGTACTTTCTGCAGATATCCTAGTGGCAAATGGCTCTACTATCCTCATTAAAGGGCAATCATAGCCCAGCTCAGACATTTTCTCCAACATATCACTTAATTCGTCCTCTGATATAGGTGCTACTTCTATCTCTCGTTCTTTATTTTGTTGTTGTCCAGAACGCATTCCCCAGTTCATTTCATGAATTGGTACAATTGGGACATTTTTTGTTAGGGATGGCATTGGCCACAGAGCTTCCAAGTCTGTACATGACATTGCCTCCCTCTTGGTGTTTGCATACTCTGCTGCAAATAATATAGCACCCACATGACTGCATACTTCACTGTTTCCGGCCATGCAAGTACAGTGAGCTGTACAGATGCTCCCATCCTTTTCAATGATGCACCAAACATCAGAAGGCTTTTCATTTGCTTTTTGTGAATGCTTGACCTGAAAAAAAAGTTATGTTGATTAGAACTATTATGAAAGTTGATAAATAATATTCCTAAATCTCAAATCAATGTCCCTTATAACAAACAATAGTGAATAATAGATTTGAAAATATAAATTGCCTCAAGAACTATGAGTAATTTATAGCAATCCTGTTTGAAATGAAAAATGCACTGATTTGACTCAAGATTCAAGATTATCGACAGTTAGATAAAGGCAGCAGTTTAGGAAATGACTTACCTGTCCAACTAAAATATATTTATCATTCTGAATCTTCGTTCCCACCTTCATAACAAAGCCAGATTCAAAATATTTATATGCTTCCAAACTTTTGAATGCCTTCATCTGCCTTTGGGAATAAAAACTATGGGTAAAAACCAAATAGGAAATAATATCCATGTTGGTAACAGGAGGAGCACCATCAATAGAACAATTGAGTTCAGAAATATTCAGATTAAAAGGATCTAAATCACCGATCAACCTTAACTTAATTCTATACCTGTAACAAATAATGCAATGATAAAAATGTATTCAAAAAATGGGGATGTATTTTCAAGCTTACCGTTCACCAACGTCTCTGTTTTTTAACAAAAGTCTCTTAAGGTAGTCACTGTCCATCTCAATATCACTATTTAGTAACACTAAAGCTGAAAAAATTGTCAAAAATACACTTTTACTGTCGAACGAGCAAACAGACAATGGTGTTCTTATGGCGATTGTCGTTTTGTGTGCCATCAACCGCCATATTGGGTCACGTGGTTTGGATTGCCTAATTTCTCATAATGCACATTTTCACATTACAAATACATATGAATATTTTTTTTATGTATTAAAGATGCCAATTATAAAAAAAGTAATTACAAAAAATCCAGGGCACAGACCTATTTTAAGTAAGTCAAAAATATTATATTTACAAAAAATCTCATGAAACTTTTTTAGCTGATTTTGATAATGCGAAAGTTAAACCAGAATGTGTATACACATTGGAAGCCCGGTTATACGAAACAAAACTGAAGGAAAAATTGGTGGCCGTTACTTCAGACAAACTTTTGTACTGTGGAGAAATAGAAGATGATGACCTGTACCAAAATTTTGTTGTAGTCCACAGAAAAGATTCAAACCAGGTTTGAACAGATTTACTGATACATTACTTAACACTGCAAATTATCAATGTTTTAGATTAAGTTGTTTCAAGTTGATCATGTTACTGTTAGAGCAAAATTCAGTAAAAAAAGAGAATTTGAAATATCTCCCAGAAAAGATAATGCTGCAGCTGAACTAAATAAACAATTCAGTTCTAAAAAAGCCAAGAGAGTTACAGAACAACGAGAAAGACTTACAATGAACATAGATGCTGTTAAACAACAGTTAGAGCAAACTGTAGCAAGTAAGTTCATGAATAAGTTCACACCAGTGAGTTCTTTTATTATTCAAATAGTCAGGTCATGGCTGTATACGTATGTATGTTAAGGCCAATGCATGCAATGTAGCATGTAGCTATTTATTATTGGTTTTTGAATGTCAGTTTTAGTGTGTTTCTCTTTATATTTAATAACAAATATACTCACATTCATTAAACAACAATGTCTATGATGACCCATAATATAGATTACAATAACCAAGCATTATCATGGAGGATATTACCACTTAAAAAGAGTTTAGACACAAAAAATACAGAATTAGCAACTGGTGAAACTTTAACTATACAATTTACGGACCCAGGGCATTTATCAGATATAGGAAATGCTAATTATCAAATTTTACAAAATGAACCTAAATATCCAACTCAATGTAATATGCAAGTTCTTCAGCAATCTTATATCCAGGAACCTCCGCCTAAACCTTTAACCAGGATTCTTGAAGAAGTTCAAATTCCTCAAAATAAAGAAGTAAAACCTAAGAAGAAAATTAATCGCATACCTATTGATGGCACACTTTATCATAGTCAACAGTTGGGCCTAAAAGTACCTCCTAAAAAAACCCTAGGCACTAGGGGTAGGATAATAGAATCACAAGCAAGAGAAGTTATACATAATGTTTTCAAATTCATGAGAGATGAAGCTCAAAATGGAATTAAAATTCCAATTTCAAACTACAGAGAAAGAGTTTTAAGAGCTACTGGTATTTCAAAATGTACATGTTCGGAAAGTAATCCGGATCTCGATCACTTACATTCGGAAACTGAACGAAATGAACAGATCATACTCATATGATTGGATCCTTTCTACCCTAGTATACCGGTGGGTAAATGCGATCAGCTGACGGGTTGTTTCGTTGTTTTGTTTTCTTTAACCTTAAAAGTTATGTTAGCTGCGTAGTTGACAGGTTTTGAAGTTTGCGAGTTTTGCACTTTTCAGCTTTTTTATAAAAAAATAACTAGTTGGCTTCAAACTTTAGTGTTGGTTGGTTGTTATTATTATTTAGCGTGAACGATGAGTGAAAAACAAGTTAGGATATCTCAAATCAGCTGTAATCAAAGAGGGGAAATTGAATTTCCTGTAAAACAATATGGAATACGAATATTTACCAAAATCAGTGTATCTAGGTATAACACTCTCAAAGTAATTGGTAATAGATTTTCACCTTTTTGATTAATTCAATGCATATATCAATAAATATTCCTCCTCGTCTTCCTCATCCTCCTCAAAAATAATAGTTTGGACGTATTGTATAAAAAACCTGTCCATGTTTGTAAGTCGCTGATAACTGCTTAAAAATAATTATTGAACAATTAAAATCTTTTATACAACTGAATAAAGGGTCTCTGAAAAAGGTCTATAAATACAGAAAAACTACAAAGATATAAACATAAAAAATATATCCACGAAACTTTTAAGGTGTATTCTTTGCTTTTAATAATAAAAGGTTTGCAGGTTAAGTTTGACATTTCCACAAACAGAACGCGTCGTTCGGAAACTCTGATCAAAATCTCGTTCATGGTTAGGATCTGCAATCAGCTAATAGGTGATCTATCTGATCCAGGATTACCGTTTCCGAAAAGCCCTATTTTATACATCTATCTTACAAAAATTAAATAAAATAAAATCACAATATACAAAATTGACTTGTTCAACATTTAAGTGTCTTACTGTACAAGAAAAGCATACCATACAACAAATTTATTTTCACACTGTTTTTGTCTTGCTGCTTATACTCTATTCAAATTTCATTGAGTCATTGTCTGCCAGTTCAGTGAAATTTGGTTCAGTCCAATAAAACTTTCTTCATTACTTTGAATTCCAAGAGCTCCAAGGCCTTCCTTAACATTGTTGTTAACTTTCAATAGAATAATCTTGTATATGGTTTGCTGATCTCATGATTCAGTAATATCCCTCAAGATGCTGTAACACAAAACCTGGGGGTTATTTTCGATTCACGTTTGAATTTTATTGAACATAATATTGAGACTAAAGCAGCAGAGGCATTTAGGTTTTATGGTTTCATTGTGAGGAACTGTCGAGGTTTTCAAAATATTGCTGTATTAAAAACACTCTACTTCTCCTTTTATTCGTTCCAAAATGGTATATTGTTCAATTATTTGGTATCCTTTCTATAATAATCATATTACCAGAGCAGATTCTGTACAGAGGAAGTTTCTAAAATATTTAGATTTCAAAGTGAGCAGATCTTATCCATCAAGAGAAGTAGATTATTATCGACAAATTTAATTTATTATTATGGACAAATTAATAATAATAATTTATTTCAAAATATGTTTACAGATATACAATATAACTGACCACACATAATGAAATGACGTCTCCCATACAATTTTTTAGGATAAATGATGATTTATATTATAAGGTTCCAACTGAACCAAGAACTCTTTTACTTTTTTTTTAAATATATTAATCGATTGTGAGTTTTTGATATGTCGCGGACATTTATTAAATAATTTTATTGACATATAATGAGATTTTTCAGTGACCATTAACCTGCGATGTGGATAATACAATTCCTGTTTTCTCGAGTTGTAATTGTGTGACATTACACTATTGGTAAAATTAATATCTTTGTTTTTATAAAAATACATTAAACATTCAAAAATATATAAACCATACATGGTTAAAATGTTGTTAGATTTAAATACAGTTCTGCATGTGTCTTTATATTTCATTTTAAAATTGAAAGTCTAGGTTTTCGTAGAGTGCTATCATCCTTATCTCTTTTATATAAGATTTTTTATGGTGTAATTATGTGTCCAGAGATTCTAAATAAGATCAGTCTTAATGTGCCTAATTACAATACTAGTAGACAACATTTACTTTTTTATTGTGAAGGATCTAGAACTAATATTTTATTTAACTCACCAGTGAATATTATGTGTAGTCATTTTAACCATTTATGTAGTTCGTGTGTCAAGTTTAGTCTGAATTTTTATTAAGAAGATGGCTCATTTGGACTTTTATTTTATTTTGTTATTGTAATTATATTTTATTATTTTTGTATTTTTAGCTTCTTATATACCTATACTTTTATTTGTTTAATTGCAAATTTCAATTGTATTATATCATATGCTCTGTAAAGAGATTTATATCAGTTGGGCATTATTATTATTATTAAAACAACAAAAACAGGTGCAATATTATGAATTAGTGTAGCACACTTAAGTACATATTAAAAGACAATTTATTGTTTGTATTATAATGGTTTATTCATTTTTCATTAGGTGTGAAAGTGGATAATGTGGAACAAGTATCAGAAAATGATAGTATCTACAGACCAAAAATAAACAGAGACGCTTCTACACCTGATGGTGTTTACAATTTAGAAGATTTGGTAGAAGCTTACATTTTAGACACTTTGGCAGTAGAAGCAAGTAAAATAATAGAAGCTGGAAGTGCAGATGAATTCGGGTATGTAATTTGGTTAATTTTAAACACTTCAATTTTAAATTTTATACTTTTAGATTATGCAAATTTGCCACAACGAATATGAACAAAGTATTAACATCAAATTTCTCAGAAGAAGAAAAAATCCGCAGTCTCACTATATTCTTGTATTTACATTATTTGATAAAATTTATGCAAACGCCAATGAAAAATATAACGAAAAAATTCGTAGTGTGTGATAAATCTATCGATATAAATAACCACATATTGAAAATATTCTCGGAAATGGGAACTAGTGGAAGGTATTTGAGTAAATTTTTAACTTTAAGAAAAATTGTTTTTAATTTTAATTATTCTTGTAGAACGCGTCCGTTGCACATGAAAGACAAAGCTTTATGCTACACAATGATATTAGCCGCCAAAGCTATGGAATTCGAAGTAGATGTTGAACTACTTTCTAAAGATCTTAAAATTGGCATGAAGAAAGTAGTTGAAGTTGCCAGAATTTTAGCATTTAACATGAAAGCTAACAACAAAAATGTTGTACAGCTAAAATTACCCTTACCTGCACCAGTGACATACACTCCAAAGAGGGGTAGAAGATAGTGTAATAAGATTTATTAAAATATCAGTAGAAAGCTGGTAACTGTTTTATTTTATAACAGAAATCCTATTAGAATTATGACAAATTAAAAAAAAATTGTTAATTTTTACAATTTGGTTATATATTTTTATATTTAATTCGTGTTGAGGTTAATAATTTTATACATGCATAATGTGAAGGGCAGTTTCGATAAAATAATGGTTTGAATTGAAACCATAACAATGGTTGTTCAAAATGTACCGGGTGTGTCAATAAAAATGGCTATCGGTCATATCTCGGAAACTGTTCGTAGTACAGCTTCAGGACAAAAATTATTATGATAAATTTGGCCTTAATAAAAACAATGACACTATGTTAAAACTTGTAGGTCCACTGCTAGAGGGATTAAATACTAAAAATTCAAAAAGCAAAATTTGTCTTTTTTGCAAAGAAATTATTATTTTTATATCTTTACAATCAATTATTTGGCATAGTACCTATAATAGGAATTCTGACCAACAGATACATTATTTGTTTTTAATACTGTACATAGATTTAGTTGTAAAATAAACTCGTTGTCAAAATTGACGCAACATTTATTTTAATTTAGAATAACTCTTAATTTTCAACCGATTAAAATGATTTTTTGGCACATTGTAGAAAATTCGTTAAAATTATTCCAAGTATTTTGAATTTAAAAAAAAATAAATATTGTTTCATTCCTCCCGGTATTTTTACAAAAATTCAAAATGCTTATGATAATTTCAATAAATTTCCTACAATGTGCCGAAAAAATAATTTTAATCGGTTGAAAATTGAAAAATTTCTTCTAAATCAAGAATAAGAAAAATTCTAAGTGCTGCGTTAATTTTGTCCATGAGTTTAGCTTAGTGTTAATCTAAATAAAAGTTTTTTTTTAAATATCGTTTGATTTACTGTTTTTATTGTGTAATCTATATTATATATAAAAGAGAAAGGCTGTATGTATGTATGTTCCTTATAGACTCTGAAACGGCTGGGCCGATTTCAATGAAACTTTCAGTCAATCTTCAGATTACAAGGAATGTGTCGTAAAGACGATCTGGAATACAAGTGCTAAATTATTGCAAGAAAAATATAATGAAAATTCTACACCTGTATAATTTTTAACCAATCAAAACGTGTTTTTTTTGACAGATCACCATGGCAACGGATGAATTTTAGTGGAAATTTTCTCCTCGTGGGTACCCAACAGCGAATTGTACTGGAAATTTTTCTGACGTTTATAATGTCAGAATATTTTTTTACAGTCTGGTCATTATTTGCTAATGTCAAGTCAATTTTTCTGCCGTATGACATGCGTCACCGTCAAATTTCAACATCGCCAACAACGATTAGTCCACTCGGGAACAACTGTGAATAACGAATCGCCGCAACGTGAAAATCACAACGGGAACAACAGAATTTATAAATTCAGCTTTAACCAACAAATACAATGGAAACAACAAACTTTGAGTAATAGGCAATCCAGTGAGACAGAATAAAGCCCGGCCTAGCGGGCTGGGTACGCTAGTACTAAATAAAAATATAAAAGTTACGAAAATAATACAAAAAGAACAATGGTTCATTTGATGAGAAAATAGTTTATTGTTCAACGAGTGACGAAAGTTACTTTCGACGAGTTCAACACTATACATTTTCTATGACCTCAGAACAAAATTTAAATAATGCAAAAAATCTTTATTGAATTTTACAACACAATTCTATAAATTCTTATTTATTGATAATGTAGTTCTTAACATCGACCATACAGTCAATGCCTTCAAAGTTTCCGACATTTTGCAAAATATGCAAGCATCACAGTTTCCGATAACGAATGTACTTGGTTATCAGCTCTCCATTCCATGAATTTATTATAAATTTCTGTATGTATACCTTTATTTTTTATTTTTCCGGTAACAAGTCCACAGAGGTTTTGCTCCGCTTGATTTCTTATCTCTGGTGGAGTATTTGGAAGATCCAAGTCACTTTCTGAATCAGAATACATAGCGAAATCACGACAAATACAAACTGAGGTGATTCAATACTGACACTGGTACAGTGACAGCAGGTAACTAGAAATTAGTGAAATTCTTTTCGTCTCCATGGACGAAAGTTAACGTTATGGGATTTTTTATCATTCGTTACGAAAATTTTCTTTTTATAGCGGGTCATAGAAAAAATACTTTTTCTTCCTTTCTTTCCAATTACTCTACCCTTATGCCCATTTGCATCGTTTACTTTAAGACAGTCTTAAAATAAAGTAATCTTAAAAATACTATAGTTTGCGTTGCATCGCTCTCTAAGTATTCCTTAAACTAGTTAAGGTGCACTTAATATTAAGTTTGCGATTGGGCCGACTTAGTTTAAATCGCGGTTGACAGCTGATTTATTCTGAAAACTTTTCTTTATGGATAACATTTTCAAAGTTCATTCCTCGATATCCTCAAAATAATAGACTTCGACTTCCCGAGATGGTTTCCACTCGATTTGATCATTTCAACGACAATGGAATTTGCATTATATCAAAGATTTCGAGAGACAATGCAATGCTGTTTATGGGTTTCAGGATTGTCACCTATATATATAAACTTAATTTTTCAGATATAAACCATGTTTTATGCAATATATATTGTACCCGAATGATGAGATGAAAAGCTCGTTTTAATTTATAGGGTGTTTTGTTTATGGGTTTCAGGATTGATAGAGGAAGCTCTGAAATTTTTAAATGATTTTCAAGTAAAATATTACTTACAAGACCAAATGATCAACCATTATTACAACTATTAAGTATCCACGGGTTAACCGTTCACATTTGACACGGGTGAAAGCTAATAAGCTGTCACTTGATAAAAAGCCAAATCTGAAAAATCACTAATAAGTTACCTACTAGATTTTGTCAGTGTTGCCATAGTTCTTTACTAAGTACCTAAAGCTTAAGCTGCAGCGGTACAACAATCTAGTGCTTCTTATATCTTTTTTCGTTATTGACCAATAACATTATTTAGGCAAGATATTCAATACACTCTAAACTACATTCCCAAGAATAAAGGAAATAACAAAAATAGTCAGACCTCTATTATAAGTAGGGGCTGAAACTGCATTCACTGGTCCTGTACCAGCATTTGGAATATCAAAAACTTTTGCAGGTGGTTGTTCATCTCGGTGGATTCAAACTAAACATCAGACGTACTAGAGCCACGTGCCAAAGCAAGAACACAGCATACTCCTAGTCAAAAAACCCCCGGTGTCTCTGAAATTATAAATATTAAACCTCACTCAACAGAGGCCAGAACAGGAGAGTGACAGGATACTCACCGGTCACATGTACCATAAGGAATCATACATACCATTAATTGGCATATATAGGGATGAACCTATCTGTCGGTTGTGCATTGAAGAGGAGGAAACATAATCAACGAATGTGAAGTAGTCTCTCATTCGAGATATCGACTCCTAGGACTAGAGTGAAAAGACTAATGTTGGGCCTAATAAGGTCTCTCCACATAAACGGTACAACCTAGAGCACCAAAAGCCTAAAGGCTGAGGTGCCGAGGATTCGAAGCCTCTGACTGGTGGTACCGAACTAATCAATCAATTCTTGACATCACTCCAATATTGAGCGATTTCGCAACATTAACTAGCAAGCAACCTGTCTGAATGTGCTTTTGCAGATGACGTTATATGATTTGTGCACCGAGCGAAGATGACCTCCAAAAAAACTTACAAATATGGGAAAGAGAACTCAGTAAAAGAAATCTAAAAGTAAATGTACAGAAGACAAAAGTCATGACTACCGGAATAACAAACACAGAAATTGACATAAGGCTACAAAATGAAAAAAGTGGACAAACAATCTTGGTATTAAGATCGACAGAAATGGAAGCGAAGATGAAGAATGGAATGAAAGGATCACTAATGCCTCAAAACTCTATCATTCCTTGTCTAGAGCAATCATTGGTAAAAAAGAAATAAGTAGGAATACGAAAATGACAGTGTTCAAGACAGTATATCGACCAATTCTCACTTATGGAAGTGAAAGCTGGATACTGACGCAGAAATCGAAGAGTATAATACAAGCAATGGAGATGAGATACTTGCGCAGGGTTAAGGGAATAACACGGAGAGACAGAGTTAGGAATGAGGACGTTAGAAGTGAACTTGAAATTGAATCGATTCTTGACTTGCTAGACAACCAAAAACTTAAATGGTTTGGTCATTTAGTAAGAATGAACAACAGGTCAGTAAAAGATGTTTGGGAAGCGCGAGCAACTACAAAAAGGAAAAGAGGATGAAGGCCAAAGAAAACTTGGAACCAAGTGGTTGCTGAAATATTGGAAAATAGAGGGAAAAGTTGGGAAGAAGCCAAAAAGATGGCAAAAAACAAGAAACAATGGAGCATCACCTAAAGTTTCCCTATGATACTGACTCTAATTCCACTACGTTAGAGCAACCTCGAGCCAGTATCTGTGTTTATAGAGTAACTCATCTATCTATGAAAATCGGTTGCATAATCATTCAAAATAGATTACATTTTAGAGTACTGTATAAATATACATCTCATGTTGTAATTTACTAAATCAAATAAATCATACAATTCGATTAGTATAGGGAAGATGAGTGTAACCCAACAGCCTTGTCCTTGTAGTTCGTGAAAATCTTACCATATTACCCACATACTATTTTAAGTATTGTACAAAAATTAACAAGTTTCAACAAAATTCTAATTGGAAAAAGTATGATAAAATTGGTAAAAATGAAGCTGAAATGTGCATTGTTGAAGTAGAACCCAAATCCGGTGCAGTATCCAGATTAAGATTATAATTACTTGGAAAGAAAGAGAAATTATCAAACAAAGGAATATTAATTAAAGTAATCTATAAGTATATTATCTAATTTTGAAAAAACTTGTTAACCAAAGTACCACAAAAATTAGCGAGTAGTCTAAGTAATCTGGGCACAAAAAGTGTCTTTTGTGAAATATTAATCTTTCTAAGCAAGTTCAAAGATATTAAAAATATAAAAATAAGTTTATATAGTTATAGTTATTACCTACGTTAAGAAAAATATTTTCAAAAACTACAAGTCTTTATTGTCCCGTTTATGTGGAGAGACCTTATTAGGCCCAACATTAGTCTTTTCACTCTAGTCCTAGGAGTCGATATCTCGAATGAGAGACTACTTCACATTCGTTGATTATGTTTCCTCCTCTTCAATGCACAACCGACAGATAGGTTCATCCCTATATATGCCAATTAATGGTATGTATGATTCCTTATGGTACATGTGACCGGTGAGTATCCTGTCACTCTCCTGTTCTGGCCTCTGTTGAGTGAGGTTTAATATTTATAATTTCAGAGACACCGGGGGTTTTTTGACTAGGAGTATGCTGTGTTCTTGCTTTGGCACGTGGCTCTAGTACGTCTGATGTTTAGTTTGAATCCACCGAGATGAACAACCACCTGCAAAAGTTTTTGATATTCCAAATGCTGGTACAGGACCAGTGAATGCAGTTTCAGCCCCTACTTATAATAGAGGTCTGACTATTTTTGTTATTTCCTTTATTCTTGGGAATGTAGTTTAGAGTGTATTGAATATCTTGCCTAAATAATGTTATTGGTCAATAACGAAAAAAGATATAAGAAGCACTAGATTGTTGTACCGCTGCAGCTTAAGCTTTAGGTACTTAGTAAAGAACTATGGCAACACTGACAAAATCTAGTAGGTAACTTATTAGTGATTTTTCAGATTTGGCTTTTTATCAAGTGACAGCTTATTAGCTTTCACCCGTGTCAAATGTGAACGGTTAACCCGTGGATACTTAATAGTTGTAATAATGGTTGATCATTTGGTCTTGTAAGTAATATTTTACTTGAAAATCATTTAAAAATTTCAGAGCTTCCTCTATCAATCCTGAAACCCATAAACAAAACACCCTATAAATTAAAACGAGCTTTTCATCTCATCATTCGGGTACAATATATATTGCATAAAACATGGTTTATATCTGAAAAATTAAGTTTATATATATAGGTGACAATCCTGAAACCCATAAACAGCATTGCATTGTCTCTCGAAATCTTTGATATAATGCAAATTCCATTGTCGTTGAAATGATCAAATCGAGTGGAAACCATCTCGGGAAGTCGAAGTCTATTATTTTGAGGATATCGAGGAATGAACTTTGAAAATGTTATCCATAAAGAAAAGTTTTCAGAATAAATCAGCTGTCAACCGCGATTTAAACTAAGTCGGCCCAATCGCAAACTTAATATTAAGTGCACCTTAACTAGTTTAAGGAATACTTAGAGAGCGATGCAACGCAAACTATAGTATTTTTAAGATTACTTTATTTTAAGACTGTCTTAAAGTAAACGATGCAAATGGGCATAAGGGTAGAGTAATTGGAAAGAAAGGAAGAAAAAGTATTTTTTCTATGACCCGCTATAAAAAGAAAATTTTCGTAACGAATGATAAAAAATCCCATAACGTTAACTTTCGTCCATGGAGACGAAAAGAATTTCACTAATTTCTAGTTACCTGCTGTCACTGTACCAGTGTCAGTATTGAATCACCTCAGTTTGTGTTTGTCGTGATTTCGCTATGTATTCTGATTCAGAAAGTGACTTGGATCTTCCAAATACTCCACCAGAGATAAGAAATCAAGCGGAGCAAAACCTCTGTGGACTTGTTACCGGAAAAATAAAAAATAAAGGTATACATACAGAAATTTATAATAAATTCATGGAATGGAGAGCTGATAACCAAGTACATTCGTTATCGGAAACTGTGATGCTTGCATATTTTGCAAAATGTCGGAAACTTTGAAGGCATTGACTGTATGGTCGATGTTAAGAACTACATTATCAATAAATAAGAATTTATAGAATTGTGTTGTAAAATTCAATAAAGATTTTTTGCATTATTTAAATTTTGTTCTGAGGTCATAGAAAATGTATAGTGTTGAACTCGTCGAAAGTAACTTTCGTCACTCGTTGAACAATAAACTATTTTCTCATCAAATGAACCATTGTTCTTTTTGTATTATTTTCGTAACTTTTATATTTTTATTTAGTACTAGCGTACCCAGCCCGCTAGGCCGGGCTTTATTCTGTCTCACTGGATTGCCTATTACTCAAAGTTTGTTGTTTCCATTGTATTTGTTGGTTAAAGCTGAATTTATAAATTCTGTTGTTCCCGTTGTGATTTTCACGTTGCGGCGATTCGTTATTCACAGTTGTTCCCGAGTGGACTAATCGTTGTTGGCGATGTTGAAATTTGACGGTGACGCATGTCATACGGCAGAAAAATTGACTTGACATTAGCAAATAATGACCAGACTGTAAAAAAATATTCTGACATTATAAACGTCAGAAAAATTTCCAGTACAATTCGCTGTTGGGTACCCACGAGGAGAAAATTTCCACTAAAATTCATCCGTTGCCATGGTGATCTGTCAAAAAAAACACGTTTTGATTGGTTAAAAATTATACAGGTGTAGAATTTTCATTATATTTTTCTTGCAATAATTTAGCACTTGTATTCCAGATCGTCTTTACGACACATTCCTTGTAATCTGAAGATTGACTGAAAGTTTCATTGAAATCGGCCCAGCCGTTTCAGAGTCTATAAGGAACATACATACATACAGCCTTTCTCTTTTATATATAATATAGATTACACAATAAAAACAGTAAATCAAACGATATTTAAAAAAAAAACTTTTATTTAGATTAACACTAAGCTAAACTCATGGACAAAATTAACGCAGCACTTAGAATTTTTCTTATTCTTGATTTAGAAGAAATTTTTCAATTTTCAACCGATTAAAATTATTTTTTCGGCACATTTGGAACCAAGTGGTTGCTGAAATATTGGAAAATAGAGGGAAAAGTTGGGAAGAAGCCAAAAAGATGGCAAAAAACAAGAAACAATGGAGCAATTTTATATATGGAAAGGAGAAATAGATTTCCACCCTTACACCTTCGGGGATAAAAAGTGTTTAGATTATATATATATATAACTTAACTTTTAATTAACTGAGAAAGTGTTTTTAAAAACTAACTTTATTACTAAACAACCTTACAATTTGGATTCCAGTTCTAGACTGATTTATAAACTACAAAAAATGAATTAACTAATAAAATACAACTAAGCATAAATGGAATGGAAGTGATAACGACAACAATAAAAATATAATTATAAGCAATTTAGATATGCAACCTAAGGTTAACAAATACGGTAACACCTCCCCCTTCAGAATGAAGTTCCTTCTGGCAGCTGAACTCCTTCTGTTGGTCCGTTGTTCTTCTTTTTTCCATATTTTAAAATAATCTTCCTATATACCATACAACTTAATATTATCGTTATACCAATATAGACAAACACAGTCCATACACTTGGGATATGGAAATAATACTTTTCATTTGATATTGATTCCATAAATGGAGGTGAAATTTCTTTTAATTTGAGAGTTTTTAAATTAATTTTCATCGACGAAATATTTAACTGATGAAAATCTAAATTAAGTTTATTAATTATAAATGGTTGTCCAAAGGTCTTGTCTTGAAATGTTAATTCTTGATTTTGGAAAATTATTGTACAAGGTGAATTTTCTATTAGATAAATTCCTTTTAAATTTCTGGTTTCGGTTTCTCGTTCACACTTTATTATTAATTTTTCTTCAAATGGAAATATGGCTAAAAATTGATTAATTTCTGGAATAATTTCTATGTGATTATTCTCAATATTTATTTTTATGTACTGACACTTTGAAGAATTTCCATTCAATAGAATTTGTTCTTCGCAGAGATGATTATTATTGTCCTGGAGATGATTGGGGCAATGGAAAATATTACTGTGCGTGCATATGTCGTTTAGAGGTCTGATTAATTTATCAGATTTTAATAAATATTTAGTATTAGGTATAAGAGTAACAAATTCTGATTCGATTTTGGTAGGTATGGGTAACATATAAAACAAATCAAACTTAATATTATAATCTATGGGAATTGATAGGAAATAATTTATTTTATATTTTTCTACTTTGCATGTTACGTCTATGACTGATTCAAAATTTAAAATATTCTCATAATTTATTTCAAATGGCAATTCAGCTTTATAATGAGACGATATTTTTCGCAATTCTACGAATAGTTCACTTGATTTTATAATACTCGGATGTAGGATTCTCAGTTTACAAAAAGTTAGCGAGTTTTCTACTGTTTCCATGAAATCTAGAATTACGTTAAACGTTATCAAAAGTTCGTTTAACAATTCTTTTAAATAAATAACATTCTCAGAATTTGCTTGAGCTTGTAAAATATCTCTAATTTCAAAAATTTTTGCTTTTAATAAAATCTCGTTATTTTGAATCTCTTCAATTGTTCTGTTGAAATTTTCTATAATTTGATGGCTGACAGAGTACTGCATCTTCATTTGATTTTGCAAGTTGCCTTGATTTTCCTTTAAGTGTTCTAAAATTAAATTAATTTTATCACCATCTTCAGAGTCTAAATTACCAGTTATGGTTTTTATAATTGATCCAAAACCGTTTATTAAGCCTCTTTTATTTCTATGTATTATAGAATGAATATTAAGATTACTGAACTTTTCTTCTATACTATTCCTAGTTAATTGAATTATATTTACAATGTTATCTGTTTTACTTCTAAGAAATGTATTATTAGAAATATTAATTTTAATGCACATATACTGTGAACTTAACCTATTATATTCTATGAATAATTGACTCAAGTCGTAAAAATGAACAAAAGTGTGACTTGACTTCTGTAATTTGGCAGGTCCTAGATTAATAGGAAGAATGCCCAAATTATGGGTGATGTCCTTTATTTCGACTGTTGCGTCTCCGATGGTGACGAACCTGAAATAAATTTATACGGAGTCTTTTTAGGACGTTTTATATTCGACAAATGAATATTTTCAGTAGTATTCTTATGTTTTGTGACAATTTTTGCAGTTTTAAGCTTAGTATTTTTACTTTTAATTTCTTCATTTTTATATTTATTTTTAGTTTTACCTTGCGCTTGTTTATTACGCACAAAAACTTTTGTAGGAATTGTCTCTGGTAATTCTTCGCGATTTTTATTGACTTTAGAAATTACTTTTGACTTATTTTCTTGCAGTCTTTGATTTATTTTTGAATAGAATAGTTTCATCTTATCTCTGTGGTTTTGAACATAATTATTAACTATTTGCTGATCTATTTCTATATCAAAAGGTGTATTGCTATTTAAATGGCCCGTGATGATTTCATTAGGTTTTAAATTTGTCGCCGAATGAATACTATTATTATAAGCTAGTAATGCATAAATAATTTTATTCTCAATGGGTTCATTTTTATAGTCAATTTGGTTGTTTAATAGTCTAATGTGTTCAATAATAGTAGAGTGGAATCTTTCAGCAATTCCATTCGATTCTGGATGTTGTGAACTGATAAAATGTATTTTTACTTTATGAGTTTCTAATAGTTCTTTTACAACAGAATTTTTTAATTCAGTACCATTATCTGAAATTACTTGTTCTGGAACTCCGTGATGTGTGAAATATTTAATTAAACTATGGGCTACATCGATTCCTTGATTGGATCTCAATTGATAAAGTTGACCGTATTTGGAGAATGAATCTACTAATGTCAAAAACTTAGTATTTTCTAATGTTATAGAATCTAAATGCAAAATTTGAAAAGGTTTCGTAGCTGTGGGAGTAACATTTAAATATGGTTTTATAGGATTTCTGTCATATTTTGTTAATTGACATATTTCGCATACATTTATAAAAGTCTGTATTGATGCTCTTTGATTGGGCCAATAATACAGCGCTTTCAATCGGTTTTCGGTCTCGTCTAATCCTCTATGATTAGTCTTACCTTCGTGATAGTTTTGAATTACTTCTTTAACTTCGTTTAAAGGAACGTCTATCAGCTTTTTGTTGCATTTAACTAAGTCAATTTGAGAATTTTTGAAATAATTTTGAAGTACTACACTAAATTTTTCGTAAATAGGGTCCTCAAAATAAATAAAATATTTAGCTTTTGGCACCACAAATTCTTTCACAAAGTTAATGACATCTTTCTCAAAATTATTTTTCGAAAATTGTACTATAATTCTTTGTTTAGTATCATACAGTTTTATAATAGTAGGTGCGGCTGGCTCGAAATTCACTTCTGAAAAAATTAACTGATTTTTTCCAATATTTACAGCTGACTCTGAAATTGGTACACCTATTACAGGATTTTCTACATTTGTATGAACGGTAATGTCATCTTCATCTTCGTTATTATTAAGATTATCATTACCTGTTTCAACTATTAGGGATTCGTTATCATCAATATTTTCTGATAATGACTTGTTAAATTTGTCCATAAAATCTAAAAAATTTTTAGAACACTGGGGTTCTTGTACATCAGTTTCATTAATATTTAATTGTATTCGTGATAAACAATCACTATTGGTATTTAAAGCACCTTTTTTATAAACAATATCATAATCATATTCTTCTAGTTTCAAACGCCACCGAACAAGTTTGGAACTAGGATCTTTAAGTGAAAATAACCATTGAAGTGGCTTATGATCTGTAACTATGGTAAATTTCCTACCGAAAAGATAAGGGCGAAAATATTTGACTGCCCACACTATGGCGAGAAGTTCTTTTTCTATCACAGAATAGTTGCATTCTGAAACGTTAAGAGTTCTGCTAGCGTAAGCCACCGGTAAATCAGTACCTATTTTACCTTGGCTCAAAACAGCTCCTAAAGCGTAATTGCTTGCATCTGTGGTGAGATTAAAAGGTTTCGTGAAATCAGGATATTGAAGTATTGGTTCGTTAATTAATAAATTTTTACACGTTTCAAAACATACTTTATAATCTGAATCATTTATATTAATAACCGCGTTTTTCTTTAACCTAATAGTTAAAGGCTTTGTCAATTTTGAAAAATCTTTAATGAATTTTCGGTAATAGCCTAAAAGTCCGAGGAATCCTTTTAATTCCTTTGGATTTTTTGGTATGGGAAATTTCTTTATCGCTATTATTTTATCTTGGTTGGGTTTTACACCTTCTGGGGTGACAATATGCCCCAAATATGCTACTTCTTTTCGCAAGAATTCGCATTTATCAACCTGTAATTTAAAATTAGAATCTCTTAATCTGACAAATACTTCTTTCAGATTACTCAGGTGTTCTTGCAGACTTGTACTGAACACAATGATATCATCGAGGTATACCAAACATTTTTCATTTTGTATGCCTCTTAAAATATTATCCATGACTCTTTGGAAGGTTGCAGGAGCTCCCTTAAGACCCATGGGCATGCGCACATACTCGTAGTGCCCATTTTCTGTGTTGAACGCTGTCTTAGGAATATCTTCCTCAGCCATCTCGATCTGGTGGAAACCAGAGGCGAGATCTAAAGTTGTGAAATATTGACAACGTCCTAGCTTATCTAGTAGCGTTGTAATATCTGGTAATGGGTAACGATCACCAATCGTAATGGCATTAAGTTTTCGATAATCGATAACGATTCGAAATTTAGGTGTTTGGGAAGCATCTAGCTTTTTTGGGACCACCCAAATATTGCTAGACCAAGGGGAACTAGAGGGCCTAATGATATTTTCATTTAACATTTTATTAATTTGATTTTGAACTTCAGTTCGATAAATTTCCGGATATCTATAAGATTTTGAATAAATAGGAATTTCATTTGAAGTTTTTATGTGATGCTTTATTTTACTAGTAAAGGTAAGTTGATTTCCTTCAACATGAAAAATATCACTATGCTCTTGTAATAATTTCAAAATTGCTTGGCTTTCTTCGGAATTCATATGTTCCGTCCTAACTTTTGAAATATCGAATTTGACATTTTCTGTGTAAATATTCGTATTCATCGAACTTCTCAACATCAATAAAAGGGCTAAGATCTACTTTGAAAGTGGATTCTGAAGCATTTAAAATTGTGCATAAAGCTAAATTATTTTCAACATTTGCCAAACACTCTGGAATTTCTAGTTTCCCAATTCGAGTGTATGGTATAATTACATCACCATTTTTTACATTTTTAATATTTAATTTAATTACTTGTTCACAACGTGGAGGCACTACTATGCAATTCGTGGATCCAGTTTTTATGTTGAAGTAATTTATTTTAATTTGACTATAAGGAGTGATCAAAATATTATTATTTAAATCAATATTTGCATTAATCCTTTTTAAGTTATCTAAACCTAATAGACAGTCAAAATGGTCATGAAATTTGAAAACGCAATACTCTAAATTAATTGGTTTCTTATAATTAAATATTTTAGAAGTAGGAATGAAAGTGCAGTAATTTTGTTGACAGCTTCCAAGAGCTGAAGTTACATTGAACGGTTTTCGAACAAAAGATTTCTTAAAATATTTTTCAGCTACCACTGGTGTCACAAAAGATCTTGTGCTACCGGTATCAATCAATACTTTTAAATTCTGTTCTGGAAAAAATATATACGGTAGTACACTTTCTGGATTATTTAAGTTTAAAAGTTCTATTGTGTTTCGTTGGGTACCGAGGCTGGTATTTCTAAAAAATTATCGGAATCTTTATTTGTACCTTCAAAATCATCTAGATTATGAAGTTCTTCTGAGATAAAATTTTTTTGTTGATTGGCAGAACTATTTTGAAATCTATTTTGAAAATTTTGGGTGGGTCTTGCTGTATTTCTAGTAGAAATGCTCATTGGAGTGGGATTTTGAAATCTTTGATTCTGGTTAGGCTTGAAAACATTTGAGCCGTTACTAGAAAAATTGGTAGTATTCCTATTAGGAGGATTAAAAGAAGTTGATGGATGATTTTGTGGATTTGGAGGAAGATTTCTATTTGTATTTTGATAGTTCTGCATTGGCTTTTGCCTAGGAGGTGGCTGCGTATGTACCACATTATTTTGGAAGTTACTTTTATTTTTATTTGAAAAATTTTGCGAATTTGTATTTGGGAAAAAAATTTTTTGGTGATTATTTTGACTCATATAAACCTGAAAATCGTTTGTTAGAACATTTAAAGCAATATTCAAATTTTCGGGATTTTTCGTGCGCATTAATGTACCTAATGGTTCTTTTAAACCGCGTAGCAATACTCTGAGCGCCAAATTCTTAAAATAATTACCTAATATATTATGTTCGTGAATATTTGAATGTGTCATGAGATAAGAAATTTGTAAGTTCAAAATATGTTGAATTCTATTATAATATTCGAAAGGCGTTTCATTACCTTGTTTCATTTCGGACAATTCAATATTTAATGTGTAAATATCTCGTTTGTCTGAATATGTATTTATCAAAGCATCCTTGAGGTTCTCCCAAGTTTTTATACTACAAGAAGAAATGTTAATAGCTGCTTCACCTTTTATTTTAGCTAAGATGCTGGACATCAAATATTCATTTTGAAAATCCCCAACATCTACAGTATTATAAAATTTCGTAACTAATTTTTCACAAATTTCTATGAACCTAGGAAGTAAAGCATTGTTGCCATTGAAGTCTGGAATCATGTCCAGGTATTCCTTCTTTAAAACAGGTAACTGTGGAGTCGCCATTTTATTTGTATTATTTAAAGGTAAAAGTTTTGGATTGGTTAAAATTATTTTTTTCTTATTATTAAAATGTGAGTTAGAACTTGGAATACTTGAATCAGAATTTGAGTCAGAATCGTCAGATGTTTCAGATAAGTTAAAATGTATATTTTCTCTATACGACATATAAAACACTACTTACAGTAAAAGAAGAAAGATCCTTTCCATTGGCTCGAAGCTCACAGGAACACAATATTCTTTTGAGTTTTCTGTCTTCTTGCACTACAAAGATCTTCTAGTTGAGTTACTCAATTCACCCAACTAAGAGTTCCAAAATTTAAATATAAAATTTCACTTTGTTCCAGTAGTCAACAAATCATAGAAATGAACCGACTGTTATATACACTAACGACCGTTTGACTATCCTACTGACTGCGCCACTTAACTTTTAATTAACTGAGAAAGTGTTTTTAAAATCTAACTTTATTACTAAACAACCTTACAATTTGGATTCCAGTTCTAGACTGATTTATAAACTACAAAAAATGAATTAACTAATAAAATACAACTAAGCATAAATGGAATGGAAGTGATAACGACAACAATAAAAATATAATTATAAGCAATTTAGATATGCAACCTAAGGTTAACAAATACGGTAACATATATATACAAGGACAGGAATATTGGGGAAGGCAAAATTGTAAAATGAGTACTCTTTACACTATTTTCCAAGCTTTCGGAATATCTTTATTTCCATTCTCAAGGACAGCATTCGAGATTGTATTACAAGTTGTTTCAAATGGTAAATACATCTAATAATAATAATTTTGATTTGAATTTTTTTAAAAAGTAAATGTCAAAATGATGTCAAACAAAATCGTTTGCTTATAGAAAAAGAAATAGTATATAATTATAACTAACTTATATCTAAAAATATCAAGATTGGCTAGGTTCGTCTTCTTTTTTTTAATTTGTTTGATGTTATTTTAACCTCAAATGTTTGAAATAGACGAATTTGAAATTTGATGACACTCATGCTCCCTATCAATAGCCAAAAGGTAGTAATAAATATCACTCAAATTTTTATGATCACTCTTTCTATTGATGATATTTTGTTCTTGAGATATGTGAGCCATTCCCAAGAAAAGTCTTTTTTTGGTATTTGATTGTATATCTAAAATACTGACAGAATCAAAATCCATAATATGGTCTTTATCAATTATATGTTTGGCCAAAGCACATCTATCGGGATATAATCTGGAATCATTTATTTATATTTATAAAGAATGGTATAATTAACATAACGAAAGCTACTTCAACTTTTTGGTTTGGTATTGGAGACAAAATGAAATCTTTTACATTATCCCAAAAATCTAATTGCATGAACAAAGTTATTGATACTTTAACAATTATCATGAGGCAAATATACAGACAACATTGTGTCATCCAAGCATTTGCAGATGGTGGTTTACCTAAAATAAGTTATATTCCAGTATTTCAAATATTAGGGCCTGTTCCAACTGCAATCAGAAACTATCAGAGAATAGTCGACCATTGCAATCAGTGCTAGGAATTATGCGAAAGTAAACTCGTTGTTTGCTATGACTAGTTATTCTCTGATCGTCTCTGATTGCGGTTGGAACAGATTATTTAATTCATTTGATTACCATATTCACCAAAATTGATATACTCCCAATCTTTCTTCCTAGCTAAGTACTGACTAAGTCTAATGCCAATAAATAACATTAATAAACCTATTGAGGAGTCTAACAGAAAATTTATTAAGTACCTAAAATATATAAATATTAAAATCCTGTATTAAAAGTAAGGTTTTTAATTTACCAAGTACAAGGATCTCCTGTATACTGTCCTGCTAGCCAAACATTTGCTAAATGTATAGCCACTGAACCCATTCCTTGTTTTGAAGTATCATAAAACCAAATAAGCCATGATCTTCGTTCAGATCTTGGTTCACAAAACCTTTTTGCTAAAATGTACAAAAAATGTAATTCATTTTTGAACTACCATACGAACCTTACCGATAAGACAAGTAAATGCCAAACTAGCTAAAAGTATTTGTAAGAACCATCCAAACATATCAGTTAGGGCATTTTTGGAGCAATGTAGACTAGTAGGTGATGTTATGGCAGAGTTTGTCATTAAATTTGTCGAATTCATTTTGGTGTGATGATCTAATTATATGATAATCAGGATACTGAAAAGTGGTTTATACTATTTTTTGGTTAAAGGGAAAATTTCTCTTTTTGAACTTTGATTTGTAACTTTTAAGTACTAAACATGTACCAACTACCAACACCAAAACAGCTGGAGCTGTGACAGTGACAGATTGAGAAGACGGACGAGACACTCGTTGGGAATTTAGTGATGGTAAGACCCGGGTCTTCCAGATCAATCATTAAAATGACCCGTTCTTGAAGATTCGTTCATATGACCTTGTTTATTTGTTCCATCGTTTCATGATGTGAATGAAATGAACGGCAGATTTATTATGCAGATTTTCATATTCATTTATTTATTAAACTTCACGTCTGCTTATGAACCTTCATTAGAGTGGATGAATGATGAATGACTGAATGACTGAATTTGTAAATAACAATCCAAAAATTGAAATAGTTTGTATTTTTTGTCAAATTAAAACATAAATATACTACAACAGCGGTGGCTTGGTTCAGTTCATTCGAACGACAGGGTCACAGAACGTGATTGAAACAATCACGGGTCTTGGAACTGATTCGATCTTTGAGAACGGGTCGTTCGAGACCTTCCCATCCCTAGTTGGGATCTTCTTTTTTAGATTTTTCTGGCAGCATTTACTAATAATGTATTTAACACAGTCCTTGAATATAATATTAATAAATAAAAAGCGTAACTGTTAGCTATAAAGAGCTGTAAGAAAAGAAAAATACTGAATAATGTTTGAGGTGATATGTTTAAAAATTCGGAGACTGTGTAAATATCACCAAAGTGAATAGATGGTTTTGTTGATCATCCATTCTAACTGGAGGGAGAGAAATATTTTCAAGATCAAGACGTTTTCTTCTACAATTAGAGTGGGTAAATTACCCCATAGGGTATAGCTCAAAAAAGTAAGAGGAATAATTCCAATTCTGTCATTCTGAAAAAAAAGTCGAAAAAGTGGGGTTATATTGCTGCTATTTCTCATAATGCACATTTTCACATTGTATATTACTTATAAATACAAGTACATATGAATATTTTTTTATGTATTAAAGATGCCAATTATAAAAAAAGTAATTACAAAAAATCCAGGGCACAGACCTATTTTAAGTAAGTCAAAAATATTATATTTACAAAAAATCTCATGAAACTTTTTTAGCTGATTTTGATAATGCGAAAGTTAAACCAGAATGTGTATACACATTGGAAGCCCGGTTATACGAAACAAAACTGAAGGAAAAATTGGTGGCCGTTACTTCAGACAAACTTTTGTACTGTGGAGAAATAGAAGATGATGACCTGTACCAAAATTTTGTTGTAGTCCACAGAAAAGATTCAAACCAGGTTTGAACAGATTTACTGATACATTACTTAACACTGCAAATTATCAATGTTTTAGATTAAGTTGTTTCAAGTTGATCATGTTACTGTTAGAGCAAAATTCAGTAAAAAAAGAGAATTTGAAATATCTCCCAGAAAAGATAATGCTGCAGCTGAACTAAATAAACAATTCGGTTCTAAAAAAGCCAAGAGAGTTACAGAACAACGAGAAAGACTTACAATGAACATAGATGCTGTTAAACAACAGTTAGAGCAAACTGTAGCAAGTAAGTTCATGAATAAGTTCACACCAGTGAGTTCTTTTATTATTCAAATAGTCAGGTCCTGGCTGTATACGTATGTATGTTAAGGCCAATGCATGCAATGTAGCATGTAGCTATTTATTATTGGTTTTTGAATGTCAGTTTTAGTGTGTTTCTCTTTATATTTAATAACAAATATACTCACATTCATTAAACAACAATGTCTATGATGACCCATAATATAGATTACAATAACCAAGCATTATCATGGAGGATATTACCACTTAAAAAGAGTTTAGACACAAAAAATACAGAATTAGCAACTGGTGAAACTTTAACTATACAATTTACGGACCCAGGGCATTTATCAGATATAGGAAATGCTAATTATCAAATTTTACAAAATGAACCTAAATATCCAACTCAATGTAATATGCAAGTTCTTCAGCAATCTTATATCCAGGAACCTCCGCCTAAACCTTTAACCAGGATTCTTGAAGAAGTTCAAATTCCTCAAAATAAAGAAGTAAAACCTAAGAAGAAAATTAATCGCATACCTATTGATGGCACACTTTATCATAGTCAACAGTTGGGCCTAAAAGTACCTCCTAAAAAAACCCTAGGCACTAGGGGTAGGATAATAGAATCACAAGCAAGAGAAGTTATACATAATGTTTTCAAATTCATGAGAGATGAAGCTCAAAATGGAATTAAAATTCCAATTTCAAACTACAGAGAAAGAGTTTTAAGAGCTACTGGTATTTCAAAATGTACATGTTCGGAAAGTAATCCGGATCTCGATCACTTACATTCGGAAACTGAACGAAATGAACAGATCATACTCATATGATTGGATCCTTTCTACCCTAGTATACCGGTGGGTAAATGCGATCAGCTGACGGGTTGTTTCGTTGTTTTGTTTTCTTTAACCTTAAAAGTTATGTTAGCTGCGTAGTTGACAGGTTTTGAAGTTTGCGAGTTTTGCACTTTTCAGCTTTTTTATAAAAAAATAACTAGTTGGCTTCAAACTTTAGTGTTGGTTGGTTGTTATTATTATTTAGCGTGAACGATGAGTGAAAAACAAGTTAGGATATCTCAAATCAGCTGTAATCAAAGAGGGGAAATTGAATTTCCTGTAAAACAATATGGAATACGAATATTTACCAAAATCAGTGTATCTAGGTATAACACTCTCAAAGTAATTGGTAATAGATTTTCACCTTTTTGATTAATTCAATGCATATATCAATAAATATTCCTCCTCGTCTTCCTCATCCTCCTCAAAAATAATAGTTTGGACGTATTGTATAAAAAACCTGTCCATGTTTGTAAGTCGCTGATAACTGCTTAAAAATAATTATTGAACAATTAAAATCTTTTATACAACTGAATAAAGGGTCTCTGAAAAAGGTCTATAAATACAGAAAAACTACAAAGATATAAACATAAAAAATATATCCACGAAACTTTTAAGGTGTATTCTTTGCTTTTAATAATAAAAGGTTTGCAGGTTAAGTTTGACATTTCCACAAACAGAACGCGTCGTTCGGAAACTCTGATCAAAATCTCGTTCATGGTTAGGATCTGCAATCAGCTAATAGGTGATCTATCTGATCCAGGATTACCGTTTCCGAAAAGCCCTATTTTATACATCTATCTTACAAAAATTAAATAAAATAAAATCACAATATACAAAATTGACTTGTTCAACATTTAAGTGTCTTACTGTACAAGAAAAGCATACCATACAACAAATTTATTTTCACACTGTTTTTGTCTTGCTGCTTATACTCTATTCAAATTTCATCGATTCATTGTCTGCCAGTTCAGTGAAATTTGGTTCAGTCCAATAAAACTTTCTTCATTACTTTGAATTCCAAGAGCTCCAAGGCCTTCCTTAACATTGTTGTTAACTTTCAATAGAATAATCTTGTATATGGTTTGCTGATCTCATGATTCAGTAATATCCCTCAAGATGCTGTAACACAAAACCTGGGGGTTATTTTCGATTCACGTTTGAATTTTATTGAACATAATATTGAGACTAAAGCAGCAGAGGCATTTAGGTTTTATGGTTTCATTGTGAGGAACTGTCGAGGTTTTCAAAATATTGCTGTATTAAAAACACTCTACTTCTCCTTTTATTCGTTCCAAAATGGTATATTGTTCAATTATTTGGTATCCTTTCTATAATAATCATATTACCAGAGCAGATTCTGTACAGAGGAAGTTTCTAAAATATTTAGATTTCAAAGTGAGCAGATCTTATCCATCAAGAGAAGTAGATTATTATCGACAAATTTAATTTATTATTATGGACAAATTAATAATAATAATTTATTTCAAAATATGTTTACAGATATACAATATAACTGACCACACATAATGAAATGACGTCTCCCATACAATTTTTTAGGATAAATGATGATTTATATTATAAGGTTCCAACTGAACCAAGAACTCTTTTACTTTTTTTTTAAATATATTAATCGATTGTGAGTTTTTGATATGTCGCGGACATTTATTAAATAATTTTATTGACATATAATGAGATTTTTCAGTGACCATCAACCTGCGATGTGGATAATACAATTCCTGTTTTCTCGAGTTGTAATTGTGTGACATTACACTATTGGTAAAATTAATATCTTTGTTTTTATAAAAATACATTAAACATTCAAAAATATATAAACCATACATGGTTAAAATGTTGTTAGATTTAAATACAGTTCTGCATGTGTCTTTATATTTCATTTTAAAATTGAAAGTCTAGGTTTTCGTAGAGTGCTATCATCCTTATCTCTTTTATATAAGATTTTTTATGGTGTAATTATGTGTCCAGAGATTCTAAATAAGATCAGTCTTAATGTGCCTAATTACAATACTAGTAGACAACATTTACTTTTTTATTGTGAAGGATCTAGAACTAATATTTTATTTAACTCACCAGTGAATATTATGTGTAGTCATTTTAACCATTTATGTAGTTTGTGTGTCAAGTTTAGTCTGAATTTTTATTAAGAAGATGGCTCATTTGGACTTTTATTTTATTTTGTTATTGTAATTATATTTTATTATTTTTGTATTTTTAGCTTCTTATATACCTATACTTTTATTTGTTTAATTGCAAATTTCAATTGTATTATATTGTATGCTCTGTAAAGAGATTTATATCAGTTGGGCATTATTATTATTATTAAAACAACAAAAACAGGTGCAATATTATGAATTAGTGTAGCACACTTAAGTACATATTAAAAGACAATTTATTGTTTGTATTATAATGGTTTATTCATTTTTCATTAGGTGTGAAAGTGGATAATGTGGAACAAGTATCAGAAAATGATAGTATCTACAGACCAAAAATAAACAGAGACGCTTCTACACCTGATGGTGTTTACAATTTAGAAGATTTGGTAGAAGCTTACATTTTAGACACTTTGGCAGTAGAAGCAAGTAAAATAATAGAAGCTGGAAGTGCAGATGAATTCGGGTATGTAATTTGGTTCATTTTAAACACTTCAATTTTAAATTTTATACTTTTAGATTATGCAAATTTGCCACAACGAATATGAACAAAGTATTAACATCAAATTTCTCAGAAGAAGAAAAAATCCGCAGTCTCACTATATTCTTGTATTTACATTATTTGATAAAATTTATGCAAACGCCAATGAAAAATATAACGAAAAAATTCGTAGTGTGTGATAAATCTATCGATATAAATAACCACATATTGAAAATATTCTCGGAAATGGGAACTAGTGGAAGGTATTTGAGTAAATTTTTAACTTTAAGAAAAATTGTTTTTAATTTTAATTATTCTTGTAGAACGCGTCCGTTGCACATGAAAGACAAAGCTTTATGCTACACAATGATATTAGCCGCCAAAGCTATGGAATTCGAAGTAGATGTTGAACTACTTTCTAAAGATCTTAAAATTGGCATGAAGAAAGTAGTTGAAGTTGCCAGAATTTTAGCATTTAACATGAAAGCTAACAACAAAAATGTTGTACAGCTAAAATTACCCTTACCTGCACCAGTGACATACACTCCAAAGAGGGGTAGAAGATAGTGTAATAAGATTTATTAAAATATCAGTAGAAAGCTGGTAACTGTTTTATTTTATAACAGAAATCCTATTAGAATTATGACAAATTAAAAAAAAATTGTTAATTTTTACAATTTGGTTATATATTTTTATATTTAATTCGTGTTGAGGTTAATAATTTTATACATGCATAATGTGAAGGGCAGTTTCGATAAAATAATGGTTTGAATTGAAACCATAACAATGGTTGTTCAAAATGTACCGGGTGTGTCAATAAAAATGGCTATCGGTCATATCTCGGAAACTGTTCGTAGTACAGCTTCAGGACAAAAATTATTATGATAAATTTGGCCTTAATAAAAACAATGACACTATGTTAAAACTTGTAGGTCCACTGCTAGAGGGATTAAATACTAAAAATTCAAAAAGCAAAATTTGTCTTTTTTGCAAAGAAATTATTATTTTTATATCTTTACAATCAATTATTTGGCATAGTACCTATAATAGGAATTCTGACCAACAGATACATTATTTGTTTTTAATACTGTACATAGATTTAGTTGTAAAATAAACTCGTTGTCAAAATTGACGCAACATTTATTTTAATTTAGAATAACTTTTAATTTTCAACCGATTAAAATGATTTTTTGGCACATTGTAGAAAATTCGTTAAAATTATTCCAAGTATTTTGAATTTAAAAAAAATAAATATTGTTTCATTCCTCCCGGTATTTTTACAAAAATTCAAAATGCTTATGATAATTTCAATAAATTTCCTACAATGTGCCGAAAAAATAATTTTAATCGGTTGAAAATTGAAAAATTTCTTCTAAATCAAGAATAAGAAAAATTCTAAGTGCTGCGTTAATTTTGTCCATGAGTTTAGCTTAGTGTTAATCTAAATAAAAGTTTTTTTTTTAAATATCGTTTGATTTACTGTTTTAATTGTGTAATCTATATTATATATAAAAGAGAAAGGCTGTATGTATGTATGTTCCTTATAGACTCTGAAACGGCTGGGCCGATTTCAATGAAACTTTCAGTCAATCTTCAGATTACAAGGAATGTGTCGTAAAGACGATCTGGAATACAAGTGCTAAATTATTGCAAGAAAAATATAATGAAAATTCTACACCTGTATAATTTTTAACCAATCAAAACGTGTTTTTTTTGACAGATTACCATGGCAACGGATGAATTTTAGTGGAAATTTTCTCCTCGTGGGTACCCAACAGCGAATTGTACTGGAAATTTTTTTGACGTTTATAATGTCAGAATATTTTTTTACAGTCTGGTTTTTATTTGCTAATGTCAAGTCAATTTTTCTGCCGTATGACATGCGTCACCGTCAAATTTCAACATCGCCAATAACGATTAGTCCACTCGGGAACAACTGTGAATAACGAATCGCCGCATCGTGAAAATCACAACGGGAACAACAGAATTTATAAATCCAGCTTTAACCAACAAATACAATGGAAACAACAAACTTTGAGTAATAGGCAATCCAGTGAGACAGAATAAAGCCCGGCCTAGCGGGCTGGGTACGCTAGTACTAAATAAAAATATAAAAGTTACGAAAATAATACAAAAAGAACAATGGTTCATTTGATGAGAAAATAGTTTATTGTTCAACGAGTGACGAAAGTTACTTTCGACGAGTTCAACACTATACATTTTCTATGACCTCAGAACAAAATTTAAATAATGCAAAAAATCTTTATTGAATTTTACAACACAATTCTATAAATTCTTATTTATTGATAATGTAGTTCTTAACATCGACCATACAGTCAATGCCTTCAAAGTTTCCGACATTTTGCAAAATATGCAAGCATCACAGTTTCCGATAACGAATGTACTTGGTTATCAGCTCTCCATTCCATGAATTTATTATAAATTTCTGTATGTATACCTTTATTTTTTATTTTTCCGGTAACAAGTCCACAGAGGTTTTGCTCCGCTTGATTTCTTATCTCTGGTGGAGTATTTGGAAGATCCAAGTCACTTTCTGAATCAGAATACATAGCGAAATCACGACAAACACAAACTGAGGTGATTCAATACTGACACTGGTACAGTGACAGCAGGTAACTAGAAATTAGTGAAATTCTTTTCGTCTCCATGGACGAAAGTTAACGTTATGGGATTTTTTATCATTCGTTACGAAAATTTTCTTTTTATAGCGGGTCATAGAAAAAATACTTTTTCTTCCTTTCTTTCCAATTACTCTACCCTTATGCCCATTTGCATCGTTTACTTTAAGACAGTCTTAAAATAAAGTAATCTTAAAAATACTATAGTTTGCGTTGCATCGCTCTCTAAGTATTCCTTAAACTAGTTAAGGTGCACTTAATATTAAGTTTGCGATTGGGCCGACTTAGTTTAAATCGCGGTTGACAGCTGATTTATTCTGAAAACTTTTCTTTATGGATAACATTTTCAAAGTTCATTCCTCGATATCCTCAAAATAATAGACTTCGACTTCCCGAGATGGTTTCCACTCGATTTGATCATTTCAACGACAATGGAATTTGCATTATATCAAAGATTTCGAGAGACAATGCAATGCTGTTTATGGGTTTCAGGATTGTCACCTATATATATAAACTTAATTTTTCAGATATAAACCAAAACGTATGTCAGAATTAAGAGCTCAAACCCGACACCTTTTTAATAGAGCAAAAGTCACCGGATACTGGCAGAGATACACCGAGGTGAGAAACACCTACTACAAGGAAATTAAAACAGCTAAAAGAAATAGCTTCAGAAAATTCTTTGAAGATATAAACACAACACCTGCAAACTTTACAAAGTCTTGGCGAAAAGAAAGACATTGTCTCCATCTTTACAATCAAAGGATGTCCACAAGGAGGAGTAGCATCCCCAATAATGTGGAGCCTGACGGTTGATGATCTCCTGTGTGGTTTGTTTGTCTCCTGCCAAGGATATGCCGATGATATTGTCATAACAGCCAGGGGAAAATTCGAGAACACCCTTTGTGATATCGTACAAAAGGGTCTGAACTATACAAATAGTTGGTGTAGGCAAGTGGGACTTAACATCAACCTTCACTAAGAAAAGAAAACTCAACCTCAAAACCATTAAACTTGATGGGAGCGAGGTTGAATGGAGACAAGAGGTCAAGTATCTAGGTTTGACTTTAAACAGTAAACTCCTGTGGAACAAACATGAAAAAGTGATTATATACAAAGCAAAAATAGCTCTAATGTTGTGCAGGAATGTGGCAGGGGGAAATTGGGGCTGTGACCCAAAAATCCTGAGCTGGATGTACACTGCCATAGTGAAACCAATTTTATTACTTATGGATCCATTGCGTGGGGTAGTAGAACTAGCCTATTGACGACGAGAGAAAATCTCTCCAAAATTCAAAGACTAGCATGTATATGCATTACAGGTGCAATGAGAACATGTCTAACGGCAGCCATGGAAGTGATTCTCAACCTCACTCCACTACATATGGAGGTGGAAAGTGGAACAAGATACAGAGAGGGAATCATTGAAAAAACCACCACTTCTTATAAATCGGAAAACCTGGGACTTGCCACAAGATGGTGTGATGAAAAAGTATAACTTTTCAAAGAAATTCGTTACGGAATTGAGCAACAAGAACGAATGGGATCCAAATACCATTACCAGACTTGGAAAGAATGCCAAATTCAATGGTACACAGACGGCTCAAAAGCAATAGAAGGAACTGGGATAGGAGTGTACGGGCCAGGAACCTAACACTCTGAAAGCTTGGGAAAAACTCCAATTATCTTTCAAGCGGAAATTCTTGCCATAAGAAAGTGTGACCAGTTCAATATTGATAAAGGATATAGAAGGCAAAGGATTATAGGCATAGGCAAACTCAATGAACTAGGCGAGAACAATATAGTCACCTTAGGTACTGTGGATTCTAGCACCCACTGGAATAGAAGGAAATGAAATAGCAGATGAACTCTCGCGATTTTAATAAAGTATCCACACTGAAAACCCTATATTATGCTTTTATAACGTCCAAGCTAGAATATGCATGTGTTTTGTGGAGTCCATTTTATCAATGTCACATTTAACGGATAGAAGCAGTTCAAAGGCGCTTTTTAAAACTGCCAAGTTTCAAGTGTGATGCTATTTACCCCTCAATTGGCGCATCGCACTCAGATTTGTTAGAGAGGCATGGTTTAGTAAGATTGGAACATAGACGCGATTATTTTGGTGTAGGTAATTCTTGTATATAAAGCCCGTTTGTGATTATCAATGATTTATTACAATTTTTAGTCATTTTTGTAGGATCCCAAATTTAGGACACTAAACGTTGAAACTATAAAATCAAATGTATGCAACTTTTAAATGTAGGTTAGTTAGGTATTTTTATCCTTTACAGTCTACAGTTCTATACTCTGTCCATCCAAGCAACGGAGTGTTCCAAAACAGTATCATGCATAGTGCACGTGATATACTTTAAATAGAAATATGGATGTTGAATTTTTAATATTAACAGCAGCAGTTTTTTTTTAAATGCTTCCATAAGCAGAAGTACGCATATGCTTATTTTTATATTGTGCCCTTTTGACTTTATAAAGGCAAGACTTTTATTCTCTATAAAGTTTGATCAGTGAGACTACTTGATCATGCGACCACAACATTTTTACATGCAATATTGCTTCATTTATTTCAAACTTTTCACTTTTTGTAAAATATGGTGTCAAAATAAACGAAAAAGGAATAGATAGGTACTAGAGGTTATGTTGCAAAAATAAACAACGTTAAAATAAATATTACCCTATATTTTTGCCCTAAGCTGTCAATTAATTGATAGAAAATAGGACCGGTTCTATAAATATATCATGTCAATTAAAATTGAAGAGAAATAGGACAAGCTTTGATGATTTGAAAATTGACAAAGAAATTGATACAAAATGTGTAGGTATGTATTTATCAATTATGTAGGATCCTAAAAAATTGACTTAAACCTATACTACATCATTGATAATTACAATCGGGCTTAAGCTTATAAATAATATAATTGACTTCCCATATTTACTAGGGATGTTTAATTTTTGTGTACCTCGAATAGAGTCTAGAAATCGTATTACTTTTCATTTAAATGTAAGTCGAACCAACATTCAGAAGAATTCTCCGCTTTATTCCATTTGTAATTTGAATAACGCGATGAGTTTGTGAATTCGATCTATTTTCTTGTTCTGTGCCATATTTATTATATTAAGTCATATTTCCTTAAATAATAATATTTTTTATTGTAGTTTATAATAAATGTATTTTGTTATTAATTTTTATCATTGTTTTGAATATTTCGTTTTCACTGCTTTGTAATTGGGTTTTTCCCGTAGAGCAGTGTGATTAATATTAATCTGGACCACTTTTATCCATCCTTTTGCAGCAAGTGTATCATCTTTGTTGAAGGGGTTTTCACGATGTCTACCATTCTGTGGTTGTCAGACCGAATAATCGGGCCTCCATTTCTTTTAAATAACTGATAAGTTCATTTTCTTGTTGGGTACTAAACACTCTCCTTTTGCTACCCAACTTTTTAAAATAAGTAATGTTATTTGGGTTATCCCGTTGCTTCTTCACATAACGTTATAAAGAGGAACAGCAAATGAAACGGACGCTCGGTGATAGCCCATCTGTTCGTTTATTACAGCATTTACCGCTTGTTGCATGCACTGATGTATTGATCAACTTTGCCTGTTCGTTTTTCTTTTGTAATTATTATATAAACCATCTGAAAACAAATCCACAATTTACATAAAAATAATAAAATATTGTAGGGAAATCGGGGTACCTACCCCATTTTGCCCAATAGGGTGCTTTTTAGATTACCTAATAATAATTTTTTTTATCCAAATTCTGTATTTTTTCCTTACAATTACAAATAAAGTTTCTTCCTCACGGCAATGAACAGAGAGTTCAGTAATGTGTGAACTCCTTAGTGTCGTATAGATCGCACCACCAGTTTAGAAATAAATCAAATTTACCGTTTTGCCCGGCTGTCCCCTAATGGTACGAAAACATGTCTGACATGTGTGTTAGTTTCAGAGTTATACGAGGGACACAAAAAGTTTTTATTATTGGGATCAACACCTATATTTTTATAAAAGCTAGCCAATGTCAAACAAATACAAATTTCCCATGTCATGTTTTTATATTTAAAAAAATAAACGTGTTACAGCCAATAATAAAAATTGACATATATTTTGTTTTCCTTGTTCTCCGGTGTCATGCTATCCAAACTCATATGTGAAATATGGGTTGATCTAGTATTGTCCTAGTTGTATCAGTGTACTTTCTCGAACATTGTACGGAGACCATATGCCTCCCGATTTCAGCGTAAGAATTGCCATCATCGCCTCTGCCCTTACAAAAAGGCCCAAAGGAGGAAGGTCAATAGGAGCTTCCATTCATGCCGTTTCCGCACGCAGTTAATACACTCACTGCAGAAGACACTTCCTGCCCTCCTCCTGTAGGTTCCTATAGAAATGAATAAAAATGTTAATGAATGGTTGATAACTTTTTAATATCGCCTCGTATAAACCAAAAATATTTAACAATATAACGAGCCAACTCCGAAATTCGTACCTATTAGTGGCGGTATACACTCTTTGTCCAGTACAAGACGTGGATGAACAAGTGTTTTTACACAAAACCCGTAAGAACAGGAAGTACAACATATTAACTTGTTTGTAGGTACTTAAATAAAGATGAAGATAAAATTAGTAGTAAAATATAGTAAACTTATCTTTTGTGTTCATTCTGTTTGGATAAATGATGTGTAAAGATACTTCATTTTATGAATGGGTATCAAACAAACCACTTTTACTAATAACAGGGTCAGTTTCAACTCGATTTTCTTTTGAATGTCCCAATATGGGTTTATACTCTGTATGTATATAATGACACTAAATTATAGGGTATTTCTTGCTTATGATAAATAGGTAGGTATTGTTGTTTATTCATAGAAACTGGTGGCGTTACATATATTTTAAATTGTTTGTGATTTAGGTAAGGGTGACTCGGTGATGGTGGTACCCTTTTTTTCAATTACTGAGTTCAACAAACAACAAAATATAAAATCATCATTCCTCAAATCAGTGAAATTAAAAGATGATGAGAAACTTTTGTACTTACAAATAATTTCAATGTTAATCTCCAACGGCTTGTACTCCTTGTATTCAACTATCACACCACTGCCACAGTAGATTTGTGGTGGTCTCTAGAACCTCTAGTGGATTTGGATTCAACTAAATTCAAGTAGAAGTCGCTAAAATTGGCGGAGAGCCATCATACCTGGGATGCCATCATATCGACATTTCCCCTACTTACTTATCTACAGAAACATTAGGTATCTACCTTCGATCATTAGACAGACTAGATGAATAACCCTCTATACCATAGAATAGGTAAGTACCTACATCAGCAAACAAGAAGCTGCCTATTCTTTTTTTGTATGCGCATACCTATCTGAAAGGCGCCATTTTTAGGTTTGTTCCAACTGGCATTTAGGAACCGTTCTGGAATCGTTTCGAGTACTGTATAGTGCGCAAACTCGAATTAGGGATAGACACATCAACTTTATCACCTCTTCCAGAAGGTAGTTTTTGTACCTTCCCAAGCGAACGATACTATAATCAAGTGGAACGCGAGAGAAATGCAGCACTTGCGCGAACGATACCTAGAACGGTTCTATCGCCAGTTGGAACGAATCTAATATAATAAGATACTTGTCATACTTTCACTTTGTAACCAACATCCAAATCGATTCGTTCATTCCAAAACAAAGATAGCAGTACACATTATTCCAACAACAGTGCCATGCTGTGTGAGGAAGGGTTTAAATTGAATGAATAATCATATTAAAATTTTCGAGTATCTAATACTTTAGGTGTATAGAAATTCTTATCTTAGATTTATTTATTACTGGAGGAATAAATTTTAGTTGCCGTCCACCAGATTGGATACAGGCTTCGCTTCTGCTCTGAAACATTTTTTTTTCTCCTGCCCCAACCATTATATCACTTGAAATGGAATGGCTAGAACATAGTCTAGCTTCCTTCGGAATATTCTCAATAATATTTATAGGTAGGTATATCAAATGAGAAGACACTGGTAGTTTCAGAACTTGCTGTTATCTGTGAAACGATGTATTGTGAACACCACTATTTACACTTTTTTTGCATACTACACAACGATTCACCATTTTGTGAATACAATTTAACGAATAAATAAAGTATTCTTAATTGATTTACATCCAAATTTCTTCACAAATTTAAAACAAAGATCCGATGCCATCAATATGAGATGCCGACATCTTCAATTATTTTCCCTTCCCCTTCTTGAAAAACTTAATGTGCACCTTCCTATATATATACAGGGTGTCTCAGGAGTTCGTACCTGTGTTCACAATGGTTGTGCAAATCTGTTTATATTGCCAGCATGTATCTATCAACGGTTAAATTTTAAATAATTCACAATAAAACGCTTAATAATTATAAATAAAAAAAATTTAATTTCTTATTTTATATATTTCTAAGGAAAGGGATTAGGTAGGCACACATTTTACATGGAGTTTTTGGTACGGCTGGGACCGTTCACAAACCTTCCAAAGTTATTGCTCAAAAGGGAAAACACCAAGTGGGTGCAATCACAAGTGGAGAAAGAGGTCTGAATACAACAGACATATAGGTATGCGCGATGATGAATACAGCAGGTGAATTTATACCACCCCCATGTTAATATTTAAGCGTAGCGGACTGAATGATGCCTTAAAAAAGGACCTCAACCAAACACAGCATTTGGTTGTTCAAAAAATGGATAGATAACATCAGAACTTTTTGTTCAATGGCCTCAACATTTTATCAAGTGCACAAGATTAGAAAAAAGTGATCGAAAACAAATTTTGCTTTTACTAGATGGTCATAGCACACATACAAAAAATTTGAAAGCTATCCAGATGGCTCGCGATTATGGCATAGTAATGCTATCTTTCCCTGGCTCACAAGACACATCGCCTAGGTACAATCGTTAGACAGATCGTTTTTCAAATCATTAAAAAACTGTTACAATGAAATCGCATCTTGGTGGCTATATACGCTCAAATCCAGGATAACGTTGCAGAGTTGCTTGGAAAAGCATACCTAGGTCGGCTCGTATGGATAATGCGCTAAATGGTTTTAAAGCAACAGAGTTGTGGCCGTGTGATAGAAATGTCATTAAAGAAGAGGATTGTGTAGCTTCTGTATATAAGTATTTCTGATCCAACGAATCAAGGATTTGATGATCCAACTGAACCAACTAGGGAATCACCCGATAGTGCTACATCGCTATCAGTATTAACGCCACCAATGTATGTTTATGTATATTGTAGTGACATTCACCGATACCTAAAAGATCTATTGTGACCCCTCACTTTTACTTAGCTCCTGAGGAAAGTCTCAGAGACTAGTAGCTCCTTTAGTCCTATTTCCTGGAGAAATTTTAGGATATCTGCAGGTTTTAACTTAGGTAAATGTCCCTCTTCTATCCAGGAATCTCCTAGGTGTTGTGCCCTAGGATTCTGAATTGCTGTGCAATTCGCAACTATGTGGGGGGAGGTTTCTTCTTCAATGCCACAGAATCTACATTCTTCTTCCTCCGCTATTTTGTGCTTTTTCAGGTGCCCATTCAGGTGACAATGTCCCGTTAGGATCCCTGTTAATTCTCAGTTTTACTTGATCTCAACAGGTTGTAGTCTCCCAGAAGAATCTTTGATTGTTTATGCCCTAGGTACTAGATCTTTCCAATAGTCAGATCTTTTTTTTGGCTAACGCCACCAATAGTTGTATCGCTACAAATAAGCTGTATCTTCACCAACCGTTTCATCAACACCACCACCAAAAATTACAACGCCACCCTTAGCAACCATAGATTTAACACCGCCCATCATTCAACCTGGACCTTCCACAATATCACAAGATACTTCACACGATGACAATATATTAACAGTTGATGAAATTACGAATAATCAACAAATAAAGTCTCAATATTTTATCTCCCGTGCCTTGCATAAAAACAGTAGGTAATTAAAAAAATTAAGAAATGTACCAAGCCAACAAAGGAATTAACTTCAAGTCCCTACAAAAATGAAATAGAAGCCAAGGATAACATAAATAAAAGGAAGAAGCCTATGATAGATCTAAAAAAAGTCAAAACAGAAAAAGGAACAAATAAAACTAAAAAGAAGAAACACATGTTAAACAAGCAAGAAAAAAATAAAAGCTAAAGAATCTTGCTTATGCCAACTATGTTGAAGATCGTAAAGAAAACATGATCCAGTGTATAAAATGTAAAGGTTGGGTACCTACAAGACTTATGTGCTGGGGTTGAAAGCCATAGAAAGAAATATGTTTGTGATATCTGTGTTCAAACTCAATAATTTTCTTTCTCATTTTATTTCCTGTGTTATTGTCGCAATTAGGTTCGACTTTGTAACTAATAACCAAAGAAAAGTTTATCTCAGGGGTCGTATTCTTGACTGAGGGAGTGAAGCTTCCCAAGAGAACAGATATTTTGTCAGTGCAGTGAAAGATTAACTAAGCTAAATAAAGACAAAATATGTGCTCTCACTGGTCTCTCGAGCAACTCTACTCCCTTGGCCAAGAAAACGGCCCCAGACCTGTGTCTCAGACTGAAGTATTAGTATTTTTAGTTGTTACTCAATAACCAGAGATCACATACTCTGGTTATTGAGTATTTTTCTTAAAAGTTTATTATGTGTCCACTAAAAGATATTTTCTAAGTAGGTATGACTAAGGCTATAGGCGGTACGAATTAGGCGAATTAGTTTCTATGATTGTTGATAAAAAGGTAACTAAATAAAGATTCAGTAGATATAGAAGATTTTGTTTTATTTCTATGGCACTGAATTGATTGATTAGTTCGGCACCACCAGTCAGAGGCTTAGAGACTTCGGCACCTCAGCCTTTAGGCTTTTTGTGCTCTTGGTTATACCGTTTATATGAAGAGATCAGTAGCCCTTATCAGGCTCAAACGTCTTTTCACTAAGTCCTTCTTTGAGAAATCCTCCCTTGGGTACTCTAGTCCTAGGAGTCTATATCTCCAATGAGACAGTGCTTCACATTCGAAGATAATGTGAGGGGCTGTTTCCCCCTCTTCCATGCACAACCGACAGATAGGCTCCTCCCTAGGTATATATGCCAATTATATGCATGTGGTTCCTTAGGGTACAGTGACCGGATGAGTAATCCCGTTCTTATCTGGCCTCTGCTGAGGTTTAATATCTCGTTAGTCAGCGACTCCGAGGGTCTTTTTTGACCAGGAGTTTGCTGTGTTCCCGTTTTGGCACGTGTCTCCAGTACGTCTGATGTTTAGTTTGAATCCACCGAGATGTACAACCACGTGCAGCAGATTTGGATATTCCAAATACTAGTTCAGGACCAGTGAATGCAGTTTCAGACCTTAGCTTTGCTATGGTCTCTGCCTTTTCATTACCTACTCTATTATGGTTTGCCAGGGTTAAGTTTTTGTAGGCAGTCCCAAACCAGTCTTGATCTGATTTGGGGACATGCTAAAGATTTCAGTGCTTCCTGACTATCTGAGAGTATATACCCCCTTTTGATGTTCATTTGCAAACACGTTTCGATAGCGTAGATTTCTGCCTGGAATACTTACAGATGTTGCAAACTTCCCCAACGATGCGTGGACATTGCAACTGGGTCTGGCACCAAGGACTTCAGCTCCTGTTCCTATGTCAGTTTTAGAACCGTCTGTGTACCACACCAACTTTCCTTCCTGACTGCATGCTTACCACCCATTTGGTATGGTTGGTTGTCGTTAATTGTGGCCAACATGTTATCACTTCTCATTTCAAGAAGCGAGTTTGTGATGACATCTGTGATTCTGGAGTGACTATGGGTGTTGGTACCTTATTGCCAATTCCCTTTGTATTCCAGCCTGTATGCAGCCATTCTCGCTTCTGCCTTAACATGCAGAGCAAGAGGCGGAAGATTTGAGAATGGCTTCCATTGCTTCTCATCGCACCCGTTATGCACCAGATAGGCAAGCCTCTGAAGTTTTGATAGTTCCAGTTCGGCTTTCCTCTGATCTGTTTTTGGCCACCAAACTAAGGCTCCATATAGGTTTTGATTGAACTGAATATTACAGTATTATTTCCTTAGGGTGTGAGACTTAAGCAACCTTACCCTGGATATTCCAGGCTGTCAAATTTAATATTTTACGTAAATACATTTATAAATACTTCCCATTTCCTAAATTTATTCTCTTCATAATTCAATCTACTGCGAAGCCGCATTGAGAACTAATACGTATAATAAAAAAAATGTAGGTGCCTTAATCTTAGATCTTCAATTCAAAAGTGTTTAGGATTAAACTAACATTCATTGAATCCACAACGAGATTCTCTACCGAATCTCGTCGAAAAATCTCAAACCTCTATTACGATCTATTTACACATGGGCTGTCCCATACGATTAGTTTTGTTACGGATATACCAACAATGGGGCGTTTTTAAAACCATTCTTGTCCACTGGGTCGAAAACTCGATAAGTTATTATACTATTCGAGTACCTTTCAGTGTTACTTTCGAGTGTACCGAATGAATTTTGATGTTTATTTTGTATGGTTGATGGTGAGTTGTTTGTTGGGATAGTTGGGATTTTTTTAAGGATGAAGAAATTATTTGCTACATTTAATTTTTGATGGTTGAAGTATAATTTCTATTGAACATTTATAGATTTGTGGTTATATTTCTATGGATGTATACCTATATTCGCGGGTAGTGAATTTATTTTGTTTGAGTGAACTTGGAGTATTTTTTGTTTAAGAAAAAAAAAAGGTTTTAGGTACGAGGTAAAAATTGCAAGTGATCAAAAATTTTTATAAAATTCGTATTTATTCGTCAAATGCACTTTTATTATTATACGGAACTTAAATATTTGAACCCTTTTTTACCAAGAATATCCATTTTTTTGCGGTTTCTCTTTAATTTTCTAGCTTCAGACTGTAAATAAATTACGAATTTAAGACAAAAATTCTAAAATGTTTTTGCCAATCTCCTCTAATTATCCTTCGGTAAACACTAGTTTTCGCTCGCTTTTTCTTTTATAACGCCCCATTTTCGGAATTTAGTAGAGGAAAGAGGAAAGTCTCCTAATAAGGGGAAGTTTTTTTCAAAACACCATAATAAAAAACGGAGGTAGGTAGTTTTAAGCATTATTTCCATATTTCATGTTTCGTTGGATATAGGTAGATACTATCAAGCATTTAATAAGAAGAAACATATGTTGTTAAAAAAAGCAGATGAAAATATGCAGAATTTAAAAAAAGTGCAGGGGCATATGATATCCTAATATGTTTGCAATATGGGGTACCCAATTTAATATATATGTAAAACTTGAAAATAAGTAAAATTACTTTTTCGAATAAAAATAAGTGTTTCTAATTAATTCCACTATTTAATGAAAAAATTATTAAAAATCTAAGATATTGATAATTATTTCGATATTGACATATCATCGTCAGAATGACAGAAGTAACATTTTATGTGATACCTTCGTGATGTTTAATATTTTGGCTAGACCAAATAGTAAGTGACCTATCTTGTGATTGACTTAATATATATGAATAGAAAAAAGAAGAAGATTTGATTTTACAAATATTAAAGCTTAGGTATTATTAACCCTATGGGGATATCCTGGATATCTTTTTCCCATTTAAGAACAGTGTAACAGTGCAATGATATAGGAAACCAAGGAAAACTATATCTGCTGATCTTTACAATTGTTACTTAAGAAGTCAATTTAATAGTGGAGAGCTCCCTAGATTTATCTGTTCATTGACAACTTCATATTGTGGGTCTCTTAAGTGTCTTCTTATTTCTAGTTCTTCAAGGAAATCTAGTTCTTGTTTCTTATCACAAATATGCAGTACTTCTAGTTCTGTGTTAGGTGTTAATGAATGTTTTGTGTCAAGAAGATGTTTTGCGAAATGTGATTTATCTGGCTGTTTTAATCTGTATGCTCGTGAGTGTTCATTGTATCTAATTTCAAAATTTCGAATTGTTTGACCAATATTGACAGCATTACATTCTGGACAAATAAGTTTATATATTCCAGACTTTTTTAATGGGGGTATTTTTGTTTTTACATTTAACAATTTTTTACTCACACTATTTTCTGCTTTAAAAGAAATTGCTGTATTTGTTGAACAAGATATTATCTTTGAAATATTATTAGAAATATTACCAGCATATGTGATGGTGTTGTAATTTTGTATTTCCCTAGTTTTTTCAAGAAATATTGATTGTAATGCCACTTTTTCCCCTTTTTTATTAATTAATTTATTTATTATATGTAATGGATAACCGTTGGATGTGGCTGTTTGTTTAATTATATTAATTTCTCTATCAAAATTATATTTGTTCATAGGAACTGCTCTATGTATCATTGAATTATATGCTGCTAATTTATGTGACATGGGATGATTGGAACTATATGGTATAGTCCACATCAGTATGTGTTGGTTTTCTGTAAATTGAAAAATCAAGTATATTATTGACTCTTTGAATTTTAATATCAAGAAAATTGATTGAGTTATTTTCTTCAACTTCTAATGTAAATTTAATTTTTGGATGTAAATTATTAATATGATTGAACAATATATCTAATTGTCGTTCACTACCTACAAAACAAGCTAATATGTCATCTACATACCTATACCAAAATAATATATTTTTTGAAATGTTACATTCAAAGATTTTTCTTTCTAAACTGTCCATAAAAATGTTTGCTAAAATTGGTGATATATACCTTATTATCAAAAGTAAAATAATTCTGATTAATACATACATCAAACAAATTAAGTATATCTGATATTATTCCTGGATTGATATTTTTATCCTCTAGTAATTTTTTAACAAGTGTTATGTACTCTTTTGGAGGAATTTTAGAGAACATATTGGTAACATCAAATAAAATAAGTTTATGTTTTTAATTTTTTGGTTAGTTCTATTGAATTTTCAATTGAGTATTTAGATATATCTATTGAGTATATTGTTTAATTTTTTAGCTAACTTATTATTAGGAGTATTATCGTAAGAAACTACAGGTCTAATTGGTTTCGATACTTTATGTAATTTAACAGTTCCATATAATTGTGGAGACTGAGGATTTTTATTAATCATGTATTTTTTTCTCATAATCATTGAAAACATAATTTGAACTATTGACAATCTCTCTAACATTATTAGAAAACTTTTTTGTTGGGGCTGACCCCTTAGAATTTTTACATCACAAGATTCTATAAAATTATTAACTTTAGATTTATATTCTTCGGATTTTAAAATGACAGTGGCAAAATAAAAAATAAAAAGAGGAAAAAGTGGCATTACAATTAATATTTCTTGAAAAATCTAGAGGAATACAAAATTACAAAACCATCATATATGCTGGTAATATATTGTTCAACAAAACAGAAAACAATGTGAGTAAAAAATTGTTAAATGTAAAAACAAAAATACCCCCATTAAAAAAGTCTGGAATATATAAACTTAAATGTCCAGAATGTAATGCTGTCTATATTGGTCAAACAATTCGAAATTTTGAAATTAGATACAATGAACACTCACGAGCATACAGATTAAATACAAACGGCATCTTCTTCAAAGTTTTCTACTTGCTGGTCATCTGAATCTTGCTACTCCGGTTCAGGGGCCGAATCTGAAGAAGAACTCCAGGATACCAACTTGCGTTTGTTTGCTTTTTCTTTGGCAACTGACTGTTTCTTTTTCTTTTGGGTGGGTTTAATTTTTCTCTGCTGACTTGGTTTTGAATCATTAATCTTTCGTTTGACGCCCGAATTTGTAGGTAAATTTCTTTTTTCTATGCTGGCATCTAATTCCTCTTTGTATGGAGTGCTAGTTATAACCGCAGCTTTTGCAGTTCTTGAACTCTTTTTTTATAATAACTTTTGAAGCAGAAGAGGCATCAAGTTCAGGGGTGATATGTTTCTCAAGGGTAGCCTAGCCTCTCAGCGGTTTTTCTTTTGGCTCGTTATTATCTAATTGTTATTCCTCTACTTCTTCTTCATCCACTGTTTCTGTCTCTACTCTTTCCTCATTAATTGCTTTGCTTCTTGCATTTCTGCCACAAAAAAAATTCTTTGAATGCGTTTATATCAGGAGGAAACATTCCAGTTTTTCTAAACCCGTTTATAGCTGTATCCATGGTGGCCGCTCTTATATAGGCTTTCCCAAAAGGTTCTCTCACCTGATAGCCTGATACAACACGTCTTGCCACCAAGCCGAATGAAATGGATGCGTTCAACATTCTACAGATTATAGAGTGCCGTTATGGCCGCGTGGTGTCACTGTCAGTTTCGTGTTAAAGTCCGCCAAATTCAAAATAACCCGCCCTCTATGTCATTTTTTACGCATTTAGCCTACTTCTCGGGCTATATACCCCGACAAACATTGAATTTCACGTCTAAGTCAATAACTACAGAACCAGGGCGTCGGCCCAGCTTTGTAGAGGAACGCTTCAGATGGGATGACAACCAAGCAAGGTCGAGCGAGGTTAGTTCCTACTTGGATGGGTGACCACTGGGGAAACACCGTCGTAGAGCCCGTGCAGCCTGCAGCGAAACACTTTAGATTACTAGAGTGAGTAGCATATCACAGCTCGCAGGCATTATACCAATGAGCACGAGGTATAATGTAGATAGATTTGCCGTCTTTCGGATGAGACGTAAAACCGAGGTCCCGAGTCGATGGATGTTGGGCTCGATAAAGATCCCTACCACTGGTTGGAACACTAGTGGATTCGGCAAAATTTCTGGTTAGGGGTACAGTGCTCCCGGCGTCGGTGATTAGCCTAAGTTGCGCAGAAATAGACCGACATTAAAAAAAAAACTACAAAACCGAGATGGTTTTTTGTCAATATCTACTTATAAAATTTTGGTTTATGCGTTTAGATGAGGGGGATGTCGCTATTACCGCATTCTTAGCATCTGCTTTACTGGAATTAATGTATTAATGTGGTTTCAGCGTTGTCTCAATTCCAATTATGCTCTCAGAGCTTCTGGACGGATGACATCTACATTGTACTGATGAGGCGCAAATACGCCGAAACCGGTCTGCAAGTGATGTTATTCCTTCTAATCGCAAACCAGAATGGTTGGTTATATCTTAACAGATATACCAATCCCGCTTAACTTAGAAGTGTAATCCAATGTCTGTCGGGGCATATAGCCCGAGAAGTAGTTGTTTCTTCTTAGTGAACCGTCTTTGAAAAATATTTTCGTTATATTAAGTAGTATTACACTATTATCTTCCACATCTATTGATAACACGCTTTACTAATATATAACAATTTTTACAGGAAACTGTAATTAAGTAAATTTGTATTCATTGCTTTTTGTTTTTCTTTTTTAACTTTTGTTTAGGATTCCATTTTTCCACAAAAAGCAATTAGGTACATACTTAAAATAGTTGTTTATGTTTTTTATTTTTACCTATATTGTAAGGTATGCATGTGGATATGTTTTATTCGTGAATTTTTAATGTTATGATTTCGGTAAATTGAAAGATTGGATACCTACTTACCTATAACAACTACCAACTACGGTCATAAGAATAAACCCAATACCTAAATCGCGCCCAACGTGAGCCAGTTACTTCAATTGCTTTCGCCTGTTGTAGTAAATCTACAAAAAATAGCCATAACAACAATATCGTTGGAAAGTCACAAAAGCAATCGATATAACAGGTATAGGTGCAATTTAAAAAAACTCTTCAAACAAAACATTGAAAAAAAAATCAATTCACGGTCCTCGAAAAAGTTCTCTTTCTATATAACCTCAAATCAATATGCCCAATAAAACTAAATAAATACAATATCAGAACTGCGAACAGCCCTCTTGTACTGGAGAGTCTCTACAATAGGTGGATAGACCTTGCCGAGATTAAGCATCATGAATAGACTGTACTCGACCTTTATGAAACATCTCCGTAAAGATTATATTCGTTAACGGTTAAGCTCCGCCCGATAGAGAATTGATTGGTAGTAGGGATGGAGACCACGCCTCGTCGGCTGTTCGAGTGGCTTCGTGCAGCCGGTCGCCGCACAAGAGCCATGTACTCTTGGAGGACACTCTAAGAGTACGCTTAGGAGAGTTAAGCACACTTCGAGTTAAAGAGTCTTACATCAAGTGTGCTATAGCCCGATCAGTGATTTATTTATATAGTTAGACAGTTTGTTTATTGGATTTGGTTAGAGCATTGAGAGGATTTTCTTTTGAAAAACGCGTCGGGTGCTTGTGGTAGGTTCTTCGAGAAGTGCGGATCGGTTGTAAGTTGTGTTCGAATCATATCGAAGTGTGTGATTAAATGATAGTTTTTACATGAACTGACTGATTTTTTTGGTTGGTGGAGCCGCCTTGTTTACTCGGTGGTCCTGGAGTCCATGTCGGCAGGTGAGTGTGTCGTCAAAAAATTAAAAATAAGTATTTAGATACCATAAAAAATCCAAAGTCTCCAAAATGGAATCTGTGTTTTTTTTATAAATAAAACAATAGGAAAGGATTTTTCATTGATTGCATTGATGGAGAAGATCAATTTTGCAAAAAAAGACATAAAAATGCAAAATACAACTATGTAGATATCAAGTATAGATTTAGCTTTTCTTCTCAATTTTCCAGTAGATAAATTCTAATGTGAATGGACCTTAAAAATTTGACAACCATTCTTTAACTTCAGAATATAGGTATGATTGATTGTCTACTTGTCGAATTTTTTTATAATTGTCTGATAGGGATAAAAATTGAAAAACTTACCTAATTTTTCTTGAAACGTTGAAAGTAACAAAATAAAAAAAATATTGTGGTTTTATTTCCAAAGAAAATAACGAAAACAAAAATTATGAATATTACCACAAGGAACATAGGTATAGGTACAGAAGATATTATTATTATAAGTATATTGATTTTAATCTAATCAATTTTTTTTTAATTCTAATATGCCCCTGCCAAAACAACTCTCAGTTCGTGGTTCAAAAAAGATTTCTGTTATTTTAATAAAGTTGTCCAGTTGTGTAATTTTGGGTATATAAAATATAAACTATCTATTCAATTGTGTATGAAGAATTATTATTGTTTTGTAGTTATTATTAGGTACCTATATTATATTATTCCCACTCGAATTTTTTTATTTTTAGATTTGAAATTTTTAAAATGTCGAAAATATTATTAAATTTCTGTCAATGTCTAATTCCACACTATTGTAATTTAATTTGTATTCCGGATTTAAATAACTCTAGAATTTTTCCTAATTTGAATAAATTGAAAATTGAAAATCTTCATACTATGAAGCTCTTTATCAATTATTTGTATTTTTAAGTCCAAATATTAGATATTATTCTACCATGCAGATACTGTTCTGCATCAATCCCATTTAAATTTATAAGTCTGAAGGTGATTCTGCCATTTTCAGTAGCGGAATCAGGTTTATATATAGGTATACCTATATAAATTGAATTGTTCATCTCTAGTCATATAATAACTCTTTTCTCTAAAAAAGCCACAATATATAATCAGAGTTATATATATAGAACATATGGGAAACTTTTTTATTGTCTGTTTTACGAAAAAAAAGTTATTCTTTATGAAAATCTCTGCTTTCGAAAATAATAATATTCAGGTATTTACATTTGACATTAGATGTACAGGGTGTCCACACATTGCAAAAGATTAATAGGAATATTTTGACCAATTCAATTTCAACTTAAATTTTGCAAATTTTAGTTTTGAAACACGTCAATTTTTATCTTATTTAACAAGTCAACACACCTCAAATGTTTATTTGTTGATTTGAAATATTTTAGCAATGAATTTAAATCAGTAATAAATAAGTAATAATAATACCTAGAATACCTACTATGAATTCTAAGCGTTACTTAGAGATTTTGAATGATAAAATTTCCGATTTTATTGATAACCTACCAATAATAGAAAGACAACGCATATGGTACCAACATGACGGGGCACCATATCATAGTACCAGAAATGTTCGAGAATATCTACTGCAAACTTTTAATGGACGAGTATTAGGAATATTTGTGGAATTTGCTTGGCCTGCAAGATCTCCAGACCTGAACCCACTAAACTTCTTTTTGTGGGGATACCTAAAACAAAAAGTGTACCTTAAAAGACTATTCGACAATATTGATCATTTGAAAAGAAAAATTCAGGAATCATGTGACGTTATTACTCCGGCTGTTATTAGAAATGTAATAAAAGCATTTTCTAAAAGAACAATAATTAAATGCTTAGAAAGAAACGGTAATTTTTTTAATTAGTATGATCTAATTGCATATTAAAATATAGTTTTCTATTTCGAACAACTTTTCATAATTAAAGTTTTCGATATTGTAAAAAATAAAGGTACTTTACTCTTGTATCAAATTCATATTTTTTGATAAACCTCGTATACGATTTAAAACATTGACATCTGACATTTGCGATCTACTTTAATGGCCATGCAGAACTTTTTATAAAGAATAATTTTTTTTCGTAAGACTACAAATAAAAAAGTTTCTCATATGTTGCCAACTTTTTCGGACATATATGTTTCGATAGTAAGAGCGCAATAAAATAAACTTTAAAATTTGGTCTTACAGTTTACAGAAAACCCAATCGATTTTTAATTTTAGTCATCTTAAAAATTTTGGCGCCCCTAAAAATTTGCCGCCCTAGGTCCGGGCCTCACGGGCCTAAGCCTAAATCCGTTACTGGCCATTTTATTATTTATTATTTTAGTTGATTCATTTGATTTTAATTTTTTTCTGAATTTTATTACTAATTTTCAAAAATTCCTTCTTTATTTATCTCGCAACGTCCCTCAATTTTTTCTTAGATAACCCTTCTTTTCAAATTTAAATTTCTCAATTGGTTTATCCTAAATTTTGACATGCGTTAACATTTGGAATTGACTTTATCTCCTTTTTTTGAATAATTATCACTAAACTTAATCATCTAGATATCATTATATGTACAATCAATATATGAAATTGGGCATTATACAGATACAGTGTGGAACAGCTAAATAAATGGAATAAATTCGATAACGAATAGGTAAATGGAAGAAACGCTTGGACTCGTCGATTTGTATTTTTAAATGCGCATTTTTTCAAAAAAAATTATATAGGGTGTGTCATGTGACAGTGGTCAATACCAACTTTCTTATTTTAAATGCAACCCCCTGTATATTATTTATTTTTTGGATTCTTCAGAAAATTCTAGACATACCTAATTCATGTACAATTTCCTATACCTATCTTCAAGTGTTTCGGAAATATTAAGTGTTTTCAGATTTATTACAAAAATTAACATTAAAAAATGAAAATTATTTTATTATGCAAATATCGAAATAATTATTAATAATATTTTAGAATTTTCATTAATTTTTTCATTAAATAGTGGAATTAATTAGAAACAGTCAGTTTCATTTAAAATAGTAATATCTCTAAAAAGTTGAATCGCGCATATTATATACTATATACCTACATAATTACGCAGCATTTTTATTCACGAGCAATTAATGCAAATGTATTATGCTCTGGTGTAGGTAGGTACTCCACCATATCTTATAATACAGTCTTATGGGGTGATGGTTCATCTAGCGCCTCTAAGGTTTCCATAAAACCAAAACAAAATGATTAGATTGATTAACCATTTCAATTACGCCGGAGAAAAAGAAAGAAACTTTCAAAAAATATAACCTTCAATGTACCTAAGTATGTAACTACTATATTGATTTTAATTTGGTAAATATTTTTAGTTTTAATATGTCCCTGCCAAAAACTCTTCTCATGTAGTGGTTCAAAATGTTCCTGTTATTTTCATAAAATTGTCCAGAAAATTTTCTTAAACTGAATTTATATTGATACAATGAAAATTACATTACATGATTTTGGTATGGAAACTATCTACTCACATTCAGTATGAAGAATTATTATTGTTTTGTAATTGTTAGATAACTCTAAACTTTTTCCTAATTTGAATAAATTGAAAGTTACTTTCCTCGATAATTTCTTCCTCTTGCTACAATTTTAAATCTTCATACTATGAAGCTCTTTATCAATTATTTTTATTCTGTCGAAGATTTTTAAGTCCAAATGTTATTCTACCACGTTCTATTCTGCATCAATCCCATTTCATTATTCATCTCTACTTTCCGTTTATTTTATTTTATTTTATTTTTACTTTGATTTATTTTTGAAATTTTCTGCCTTTCAATTCAATTTTCCAAAAATTAATTCCATTTATTTGGTATCTAAATCTAATTTTTACTTTGATTTTTTTTTAAATATTTTTGACTTTTTATAATAATCTCCAAAAATTCATTCCATTTATTTATATCGCAACGCACCTCAATTATTTTTTATACAGGGTGTACCGTAAACTAGAGGCATGATAGATCGTTAAAAAATATTGAAAATACCCCAATAAAACTTTTCTCTAACCTTCTTAGTTTGTGAGATACAGGCTGTTGAAGGATGCAGAAAAAATACACATTGTATTGCATATCTTCCCGGGAGATGAAAGTATACATTTGAAATTTTTTGTAGGTTATTGTCTCTTCAAAACACATCAACAGTATTAATTCTGTCAAATTCTAATGCGCCAGCGGCATGGTATGAGGGGTTCGTAAACATTTATTGTACCATAGTTTTGAAACGCCTTGTATTTAGAGCTTGAATCTTGAAAATGGAGTGTTGTATCGAGTTCAACAAAGAGTACCTTTTATGTAGGAAATTCAATAAAGTATTGCAGACCAAAGTCTACAGGTCTACAGGGTGTTTCAAAAATATGATACAATAAAAGTTTACGAACCCCTCGTACCACGCCACTGGCTCATTAGAATTTGATAGAATTAATACTGTTGATGTGTTTTGAAGAGATAATGACCCACAAAAAATTTTAAATTTGTACTTTCATCCACCGAGAAGATATGCAATAAAATGAGTATTCCCTCTGCATCCTTCAACAGCCTGTATCTCACAAACTAAGAAGGTTAGAGAAAAGTTTTATTGGGGTATTTTGAATATTTTTTAACGATCTATCATGCCTTCAATTTACGGTACTTATTTATGGTACACCCTATATAACCCTTCTTTTCAAATTTAAATTTTTCAATTGGTTTATCGTAAATTTTGACATGCGTTAACATTTGGAATTGCCTTTATCTTCTTCTTTAAGTAATTGACAAAACCTTCATCATCTGTCATATCTATACAATTCTTCTTTTTTTTTTAAATAAATAACACAAAACTTCATCATCTGTCATATCTATACAGTAGGTACCTATATAAATGTATTTTATATGTCAGAGATACCATTTCGGAGTTTCCTAAGAAATGAGATTTCCACAACTAGGTACCTACTCTACCATTTTTGTGCTCCTAGCAGTGGCGTAAATAGGATTTGAATCTGGGGGTGACAAATGTTGAAGGACGGGGGGGGGGGGGGGGGTCTGGGAAATTTATACATTCCTGAGGTATGTTTTTATTCGCTTCAGTGTAGAAAAGGACCTCTCTGGAATGCATGTCGTTACAGGAGGAGTGTAGAGGATTTTCAACAGCTGGTAGATGGAAGGGTACAATGTTTTGTCACAAGCATCAAGGCTGGTAACAGCGGACTTTGAAACTTCGTGATTTTCTGTTCGATCAATCTCTTTCCTCCACAGTTTTAGTTCCACATAAATGTCATTGCTGTTTGATAACACATCATTTGCATAAAACTCAATTAAGGCATCTAGCTTTGTTTTAGTTTTGCTGTTAAGTTCAATTGAAAGCCTTCAAAAACAGCTTTGTGCTTTTTGAATCTTTCTTCAAGTTGCGAAATGCAGAAATCAATAAAAGGAAGGAATAAGTTTTCTATTTGACTGTTACTTTACGCTCTAAATACACAAATAACTATTGTGTCACCCTGTATAAAATTACGTATAATTGTGAGTATGACAGTTAACAGGAGAATGGAGAAAAACTTTTCTTTTCAGATGTTTTGGTTATTCATCTTCTCCACTTTACTTCAAAGACTTAGTATCTTTTTAAGTATTGTATTATCCTCAAACGCCGTAGGTATCCTATACTTACGATTTCTTCGGCTTATTTAGGTATCTTCCTCCTTCTCACCTCTGTAACCCTTTTTAATATTACAGCTCTTTCCAGTCCACGAGATATGATCAAACCATAAAGATTCCGTTGTATTTTAGCTTCCATAATTTCCAAAATTTACTGGAAAATTTTTGATCTATATACAAGTCCAGATTTACCTCTAAACAACTTTTCCCTACATATCTGATGAATTTTCCAAAGCTCCCAGACTACATAAATAAAGTCATTAAAATTTGCAAGAAGGACTTTTCTATTGAGGCACATTAATCCTGTTAAACAATAAATAATTTCCAAAAAAAATACTATACCACCAAATATTTTGTTACAGGTGGCAGCTACGGGGAAGGCCCCGTAGTTACCGGCGATAGAAGTGACCTCCACGGCATATTACCCGAGCTCAATGGCGTTGAATTGGCTATGAGCTTGAGCCCCAAGCATCTTCAAGGTCCTCAGGTTCTCAGCCACTTGCAACAGCTCCACCACTCGACTCCTTTTAGCGTTACGGACATTTTGAGTCCTATCGAAGAATCTTATAGGAAACTGGAATTGGCTACAAATCCTCCCTCGCCTTATAGGTAAGAATCTCTATTTCTTTTCTGGTGGATTTTTCTTTTTTGGCATCAACATCCATATGGATTTTTTTACATAATTGCTTTGGTGGTAGAAAAAATTGTGTACTACTTACTTAATAGGGAGCCACTTTTTCTCCTCTTTTTGGTGTCTATATGCAATACGAAAGCTGCTAGCATTACAGGAATACCCAATATTTTCACGGTTACTCCAAATAATCCTAAATTTGTAACCAAATTAAGATTCTTCATCTTTTTCAACATGTATGACATAACTCATCCAACTCTGTAGAGCTATAGGGATATTAAAAACTTCTGTTATTTTCTTAAATATTCTAGTCGCCATTCCTGAAATATTTACTGGACTGTTGATGTTGGAATTTTCGTTAATGTTGCCGTTTCTTCCAACTCTGTCTGCTTGCTGACATTACCACGTTCAATGAAGGTTGAATAAAAATTGTTTTTAATTTCGACGAGGTTATTGGTTGAGATAGCCTAGAGTCGCACTCATATTTTTTATGATTATCATACACAAAGTATACTTAGAAATAACAATAATTCCTTAGCTTAAAATTAACTATTGTGACCCTACGAAAAATGAATAGTAGGTTCACTCTAAGCTCCTCTCAGCACAATGTATCTATCTCACTCGGTCTCCGATGCTACTCTTTTTCGGGATTTTTAAGTTCCAGCCGAGCGATAGATACAGTATTCGCCAGCTAACTTGATGTCCTAAATGCTTTCTAGGGAGCTATTGACGCCGCCCATCCGATAACTGTAAACAGTGTCGTGCAAATTCTGAGGATACGCTTTCTGTTACAAATTAACACAACTTGTACAATTATTAAAGTAAAGTCCGTCCGGAAATATATGATCCTAACTTAATAAATAATATTTAATTCTATGTTATAATTATTGGTATATTGATTTTAATAGAAACGGATCTGCTTTATACCTGAATTCTGAGTACATAAATAATATTTTAACAATAAGGTACCCATTACAATAACATGTTATTTATCTAATTGAAGATTATAAAGTTAGGATCTTATATTTCCGGGCGGACTATAATTAAAATTTGTTAGAAACTAAATAATTTCTTCCAGGTAGTAATGAGAATAAAAGAAACACAAGATAATGGGAAATTATTTAAGCTAGGTATATTTCTAAGAATAGGTATAAACAGTTTTTATCTTTACGAAGAATCTGACTCACTGCCGCTACTGGAATCACTTTCATCTAGAGTAATCACAAGAGGGTTGACGTCATAAAACATATCTGTTTGTTTTACAAACACTGTATTGTACAAAGCAGAAACAATGTGTGACGCTACGCTACTGAAAATCTTAACACCTGATAAGGTTCAATGCAATTGGCGTTTGTCAAAATTTTACCACCAATAGCAGCCGAGTAGGCAGGGCATTATTACTCTGTCTCTCTTAGTTGGTAATTTCTGGGACATCAAGTTAGCTGGCGAATACTGTATATACCGTGTTTTTTCGGGTTTAAAGGTACCAGCGGTGTTAATATCTAGTATACAGGCTGGACTGTCTTTGCTATGAACTATTTAATTATTATTAGGGGATATTTATTAAAAATAAAATGACGCAAATGTGTTGTGTGGACAGTTGTAGGAGTAGTGGGCTCAATGTACCGCGTAAATTTTCTTGAATACCTAACGCAACTTGAAAATTATACTTTTCATTATTTTATGATATTTTTCGCCTACCTTACCGGAAAACCAATCATATTGTAATTATTTATTTAAATAGTTTTTACGTATGGGATAAAATTATACGCACACTACTATGGCTAATTACTATTGATTTATTTACAGAAACACACACTGTATTAAATTAATTTATATTCACACTTCACTAAATGTCTACTAATTTATTTACACTCGATATAATAGTTCTAATTTATTTTTACCACTTGAATATTACACTATTTATCTTCACTATTTCATTCACTGTCTGATTACTAAAAACTTTCTGTGAACTGTCTGTGCACTAACTCTTTACTAACTGTTAACCAACTTTTTACTTACTTTCAACTCACTCAAAAACTCGAGTATATATAGTTTTTATCAATTCTCGAAAATTCTTGAATTTTCCACGCTCCTCATATGCGTAAGCAAAACGACCTTCCTATTATGGTCTAGAAAGCGCATTCGCCAAAATTTATAGTTGAGTGACAGGGCCGGCTTTGAGTTGGTGACTTCGTAACAATATGAACACCAAAAATAGTGCGGAAAGTATTGTTTAGCAGCCCAAGGGCGGAAAATTCTTAACGCCACGATTTTTGAAGTTTTTCATCATCGGTTACTTGACTAGTTTGACGTTTCACGTAAATTTTTTAATTAAACGTCAGTGTATGCTAAAGTTTTTTGTTATATTTTCTCATATTCTGCTCTTGTCACACAATATACTATTGTAGTTAACTTCAATAAGCTACCGTGTAAAAATTTTCTAGTCCATTTATTTCTTATATCTCTATACAAGAGTGCGTTTATATTACACAATTGAATTCGCAAATCACGACAAAAATTAAAAAACCTTATCTATAAACCCAAAAAAAAAATTACAAATATTATAAATAGCACAAAAAGCAATTATTTAGCATTGTTTTTATAACGAATTCTGAATGTGGGGTGCACGTGTTTTTCAGCCTCCGTTTTTCGGCATGTCCTTATAAGCGCGACATGAAAGCGCCGACAACGAGTGAACCTACTATTCATTATTTATGTACAGTGGCAGTACCTATTGCAGATCTCTTTACTCTTTGGAAACAAACATACACATACGTTCATAAGTGTCATAAATTTTTCGAACATGATTTTACTTTTGATATTTAATTTTTCCTTTTTTGGATTTTCAAGAAAAAAATTTGAAAATTTTAATAATTTAAAAAAAAATTCAACACAATTTTTTTTCCAACGATCACTACCCAAAGTAGGCTTTTGCACACTCAAATCTAACCGCAAAGTTGATGTTTTCCGCGCCCTGACATACTTTGACATTATTGGCGCTCTTAAGCAGAAAGTAACTTTGGGGCACGCCTAATTTTATTTATAGATAAAAGAGAGCTAGTAGTTATTTTAATATAAACTGTAGAATAAATAAATATTTTAGTTGATTTTCTAATATGTTAAAGCATCCAACAGTATTTTCCGTAATAATTTAATGAGAAATAGGGAAATCTAAAAAATATCTGACATATTAAAGTAATAAATATCTGACATTAATGTAATAAGTGTTGCCTACGTACATAGGTACACGAAACTGCAATCTGAAAACTGCTAAGTACAAACAATGGCAATAGGTAGGCAACACAACATACTTGCAAATAACCTACGGATTATAAGAATCAAGGATGTCTATGTCAAAGAAAGAACCTAGTGCATTGTCACTGAAATATTTTTTGGGATAGTTCTGTGCTGTGTAATTGTATTAATATTTTACTATAAGTCAGTAAGTACTTAAAAAAACAAGAAAAATGGATACCAGTGATACTGATTTTTCAAATACACAGATACAAGTTATATTTTACTATAAATAGGTAACACAACATACACAATTAATCTTTTGTCTTCAAATAGTAGGCTTAATATGTCAAATAAACTTCCAATATTGTAATGAAAGAAACACGTTTTTAATAAAAAATTAATTTTATTTTGGTGTGATCGTAGAAAAAATCTTGTGTGTATTTCGAGCAGAAAGTCCTTTGGTAGTCTCGACTGCCAAAGTACTACTTTCTGCTCTTAATACACAAATAGCTATTATTCTACCCTTTTTTACGTTTAAGTGTTCTTCAGGGTTTGATTGAGTTTAATAGCAAGTGAAGTTAGAGGTCGCGGTAGGGACAGCTGTGGCTGTGCACTCATGGGATGGCCATTTGCTTAATTTCCAGCGAATAGCTAAGAACACTTAATTTTTAAATAAAATGAAATTACATTGTATTTAAATTTAAAGCTCTGAAGTTAGGGGGGATAAATTACGTGTGGTGTTCAGGAGGGAGCCGAATCTTACCAAATCTCACTTGGGGGAGAGCAGAAAACGATATAAAAGTTAGATTTAAAAAAAAACGAGCTTTGAATAAAATCTGACACAATCATGTTTAGCGACCCTCGCGAATTGTAACAAGACGAGCTACTGAGCTTCTGTGCGCAAGCAACAACGGTTTAGAGAGCGAAGCTGAAAAAGAAGATGATTTCACTGAAAATCTTTTGGATATGTTGGTTCCAATTAGAGATGCATCAAGTCAAACTAGTTTGATTTTACTCAACAAACTTGACTTGACTTGACTTGACTTGAAAATCAAACTTTTTAGGCAAAAAAGTTTGACTTGACTTGATTTCTGTATCTTTAGGTTTGACTTGAAATCAAACTTCTTCAAACAGTTTGAAGTTTGAATATCATATTGCGCAACGTGACTCTGATACTACTGATAACGAAAGTGCAATATCTGAAAATACTGCAACAATTGCAAAGGTTAAGATAATTTGTAAAAAAATTAAAAACTCCGAAATGTTAAGATTAAACTTCGCAAAATTTTGCGACTCATTAAATTTACACATGACCATTCCCAAACTGGAGGTAAAAACTAGATGGAACTCTACATTGGAAATGCTGTCCTGGGCGTTATAATTCAAACGTTCGATTAATATTCTTTGTGACAATACCGATACTCTTAAATTTTCGAATACATGCTACAGAATGGAATGTTATTGAAAGAACATGTGAGTATTTTCAAAGTTTCAAGGAGAAGGAGAAGGAGAGAAATATTCTACCCTTCCTGTGGTGGTTATTGGGATCAATATGATACTCGATGAGCATGAACTAGATAATAAAGAAAATAGAGACGAACTTGATGCAAAAATAATTCTTGCCCTTCAGGCAACTCGCGATAAAATTTTTAAGCATTACAGTAGGACTAACTGGATGTATTGTATCGTTTTGATTTTGGATCCTCGTCATAAAATTGAAACGTTTTCTTTAACGACATGGGGACAATCTTTAAAAGATGAAGCCATCAAGAAATTTGAATAAATTTATAAAGAAAATTATTATTCACCTAGCACTGTCAAAGAGTCACCCCAAACCCAAACTGAATGTACAGTAAGTGTGTTCGAAAAAAAGTCTGATGAAGTTACCGATTTTGATTTAGACTTGTTTGGACTTTTCCAATCATCTCCAAAAATAAATAAAAACGAAAATTCATGGAGATACGAAATCGACAAATACGCAGCTGAATCACGAGCTGACAGTACCGAGGACATAATAAAGTGGTGGAAACGTCACGAAACTGTATTTCCAACTTTATCAAAAATGGCGAGAGACTTTCTTGCCACCCCAGCAACATCAGCCTGCATAGAACGCTATTTTTGGAGAGCTTCTTTGGCAGTAACAAAAAAACGAAACCGATTAAATGACCAGTCTATTAGAACATTAATTAATGTGTTTAAATTCGTGGCTTCAACAAGAATCCATAACAAATATCACACAAGGATCGCAGTATATATATTTATTGTTGCTTTCAATTAATTTGTAAGAACTTCACTTTTCACGAAGAATTTTGAGGTGACAAGTTGGAGTTCATTAAAAAAAATGTTTAAAATAATGTATTTTCTTTTTGTTTCAAATAAATGCATTTGTTGTACCTACTTTCTATATTTAACATAAATATTTCACCCATTTAAGGTATATCTACTAAATAAATTATTTTTCAAACTCTTTCAAACTAGTTTGACAAACAGTTTGAATTTTCAAACCTGTAACCATTGCCCAGTTTGATTTGACTTGAATTATTTGTCAGAGAGATTGACTTGAGTTTGACTTAATTTCAAGTCAAACTCAAGTCAATCTCAAACATTCAAGTCAAACTTGTGCAACTCTAGTTCCAATAGTCACTCTTGAGACCTTGCACGAGTCTCTATGACTGAATTAGAAGCCATATTATTACGTCGGACCTGTACTGAGGATATGTAGAGGTCCATGAAGAAAAATAAGAAGACATACATCTAGAATCATTTAGAACTGTCATCGAAAAGTCTAGAAAAATGTCATCGAAAAGTCGAGAACTGTCTGGAACAGGTGGAAAGTATAAAAGGCGGGGCAATTGGCTTAGTTAGTTAGTTAGTTTTGAAAATTTGAGTTCTGTGTTCTGGTAGTAAGCCGTTATTTGTATTGAATTGGGAAAGTTAAAGTCAAATGGAGTAACATTGGTGACAGCGGTGGGATATAAGAACTATTTGTACCTGCTTATATGGTAAATACTAGAACCACCGTATACGACAGAGACATGGATACTTCCGGACCCCCAGCATGGTTTTTAATGTTGAAAGAAGAGAAGGAAAGACGTAGAAAGGAGGAAGAAACAGAGAAGGAAAGACGTGAGGAAGATAAGGAGAGACGTAGAAAGGAGGAAGAAGAGGAGAAGGAGGAGAGGGGTAGAGAATATTTTATTAATTTACGTTTAGATTTGTATTATCTAATTTTATTACTGTGATTTTAGATTACGGTATTATTCCCATTAATACTAGTCTTTGTTAGTCTTAAATGAAAGTAATTAAGCAAATTGTTTTTTTAACTTCCCGCTAAGAAAATCAATGATTCTTCCTAATGATTTTCGAAAAATCGGGAAGTTATTGTTTTTACCCCGTTTAAAAAAAAATCGAGGTTTCAACAAATCTCGACGTTTTGAAGCCCTAAAAAGCTTTCCTGACTATTTTTACGATAATGTCCGTACGAATGTATGTATGTATGTGTATGTGTGTATGTAAACCTCTTATAACTTCTGAACGGCGTGACCGATTTGATCGCAGTTGTTGTCATTCGAAAGGGCTTCGCCAAACTTCAATTTCCTGTAAGTTGGAACCAATTCGGACCGGTAGATTTTAAGAAATTGCAAAAAAAGTGAAAAAAAAAGTTTTAATTTTTTCAAAATATCTCCGAATTGGCTGAACCTATCGACCTCAAAAACTAATCAGCTTTTAACCTTGAAAACCCGCATCGATCGCCACCAAGTGCGTCAGAATCGGTTGATGCGTTCGTGAGATATCGTTGTCGAAAAAAATCGAAAAAAAGTGTTTTTTTCTAATAACTCCGAAATGTTTCATCAGATCAATTTTTTTGTTCGACATTTTTTATTGAGCTCAAAAAACTACATCGATCGCCACCAACCGCGTGAAAATCGGTTAATTCATTCAAAAGGCATAGCAGTTTCAAAATTAAAAAAATTGTGTTTCATCGAACTTTGATAAGACTTTTGAGCTCTTCGAGCTCAAAAGCATCGAATAGCTTTATCTTTGAGCTCGGAGAGCAACTAGCGACAAAATCGCATGCGTTTGAAAATTGAATTTAGCGGGAAGTTGCAGGGATGACCTTTAGGGTCAACCGATTTCCAAATTTTTTTCAAATAAATCCAACGCTTTTACACCCAAAACACAAATTTTGAAAAATCTCACGTAAGAGAAAAATCTTACTACATCTCACCAATGGGAAGGGGGGGGGGTCAAAAAATCCTAAAAAATACCCTACGTAATTTATGGACGCCCTTACAGAAAAAAGGAAAAAGGTCAATTTCAATAAATTTTTTCAAACGACTTCAAAACCATTACTTTTAAGATATGAAAAAGCTTATAACAATTTAATTTGGTATCTATATTATTTTAAATTTGTTTATTTTGTTCAAGGTCGACTTCAAGTGGAAGTAGCATAAATTCGCCCGGAATTAGCGGCACAGGCAACGGCTGCAGTATGAACGGAAGTTACCCAGTCATGAGCCAATTTGGCGGTGGCCAATATTGCCCGGTTTCTGAAAATTTAGGCCTCACTCCCCATTATTCCTCAGGCTGGTACCAAACTTCAGCAGCCGATCCCAGATTTGCAAGTAAGTATTTCATTTAACAGTTTCAAATTTCAAAGACGAAAACGCAAAAGTATGCAACGTTTAGGTAGGTATATCCCCTCTAAACACTTCCCTTTCACTATTATGTAGACACATATTTGTCGATATAATATATACCATTAATGGGAAAGTTTAACTTGAGAAGAATCGACTACTATCATCGGATACTTGTATAAAATGAGGGTTCCATTTTAATACCGACTAGAATCCCTGTGACACGTTGCCTATATCGAATTTCCAAAGCCAAACACTACTACAAAACAGGCCGTATGAACGTAGACAAGAATTCCACGCGGGTAAAGTGGCTGGCATCGATTACATTCCGGGTTGAACCGCATCACCAAACCTCATACGAATTCTTGTACTTTGGTGGTAGTGTAAATAATTACAGGGCCGTCATTAAAAAAATGATCGATTATCAACAATAAGTTTTTTAGGAGAAAAAGTGTTAAAAATAGATAATTAGATGAAAACTAAAGTTGTAATTTGGAAGATGAGGTTTAATAGACCCTAATATCAAAGAATACACCAGCAAACAAGAAGCGAAGATGTTTATCCTTTTTTTGTATGCGCATGTCTGAAAGGCGCCATTTTTATAATAATATACTTAAATTAATGTTATAAATGAAACTAACTGTTTCTAATTAATTCCACTATTTAATGAAAATATTATGAAAATTATGAAAGGATATTGATAATTATTTCGATATTGACAATTATATGGAACTGTTAAATTACATAAAGTATCGAAACCAATCAGAATTATTTTACTTTTGATAATAAGGTATATATTCAAAATGAAGGTTTACCAATGGGAAGCCCTATATCACCAATTTTAGCAGACATTTTTATGGACAGTTTGGAAAGAAAAATCTTTGAATGTAACATTTCAAAAAATATATTATTTTGGTATAGGTATGTAGATGACATATTAGCTTGTTTTGTAGGTAGTGAACGACAATTAGATATATTGTTCAATCATATTAATAATTTACATCCAAAAATTAAATTTACATTAGAAGTTGAAGAAAATAACTCAATCAATTTTCTTGATATTAAAATTCAAAGAGTCAATAATATACTTGATTTTTCAATTTACAGAAAACCAACACATACTGATGTGACTATACCATATAATTCCAATCATCCCATGTCACATAAATTAGCAGCATATAATTCAATGATATATAGAGCATTTTTAGTTCCTATGAACAAATATAATTTTGATAGAGAAATTAATATAATTAAACAAATAGCCACATCCAACGGTTATCCATTACATATAATAAATAAATTAATTAATAAAAAAGAGGAAAAAGTGGCATTACAATTAATATTTCCTGAAAAAAACTAGGGAAATACAAAATTACAAAACCATCACATATGCTGTATTTCATATGCTTATGCAATATTTCTAATAATATTCCAAAGATAATATCTTGTTCAACAAATACAGCAATTTCTTTTAAAACAGAAAACAATGTGAGTAAAAAATTGTTAAACGTAAAAACAAAAATACCCCCATTAAAAAAGTCTGGAATATATAAACTTAAATGTCCAGAATGTAATGTTGTCTATATTGGTCAAACAATTCGAAATTTTGAAATTAGATACGATGAACACTCACGAGCATACAGATTAAAACAGCCAGATAAATCACATTACGCAAAACATCTTCTTGACACAATACATTCATTAACACCTAACACAGAACTAGAAGTACTGCATATTTGTGATAAGAAACAAGAACAAGATTTCCTTGAAGAACTAGAAATAAGAAGACACTTAAGAGACCCACAATATAAAGTTGTCAATGAACAGATAAATCTAGGGAGCTCTCCACTAATAAATTGTCTTCTTAAGTAACTATTGTAAAGATCAGCAGATATAGTTTTCCTTGGTTTCCTATATCATTGTACAGTTATACTGATCTTAAATGGGAAAAAGATATCCAGGATATCTCCATAGGGCTAATAATACCTAAGCTTTAATATTTGTAAAATCCAATCTTCTTCTTTTTTCTATTCATATATATTAAGTCAATCACAAGATAGGTCACTTACTATTTGGTCTAGCCAAAATATTGAACATCAAGTAGGTATCACATAAAATGTAACTTCTGTCATTCTGACGATGATATGTCATTATCGAAATAATTATCAATATCCTTTCATAATTTTTTCATTAAATAGTGGAATTATTTAGAAACAGTTCGTTTCATTTATAACATTAATATGAGTAGATTCCACAAAGTAAGGGTCCAAACAGTAAATTCAATAATATACTTGTCATACTTCACTTTGTCGACCAATATCACCGTGTAGATATTTACTAAAAGTTATCTATCTATCTTACTAAGTTAACGTCGGTCTCTCAAGGTCATACATTTTTGTTACCAAAACATCAAAGAGACTGCGTCGGTCTTCGCGTCTTGTTAGTTGGTGTATTCTTTGATAATATAATCCTTTTTGATTGCTCGGGTCTATCATCCATTCATAAATCCGTGTTCGGTGAGTTTTGGCTAGCACCAGCATGCTGAGAGAAGTTCCTCTTGCGAGGAAGTGTTAAAACCATAGGCTTGTTAACGTACTGAGAGGGATATCCAGGAGAATGCACAAAGTGCCTAGTAAGGCCTAGGTGCTGTGGGGTTGCCAGCTGCCCTACCCTCCTAACTTATCAGATCACATCAGAACAAGAGAGTCGCAATAAAGTGAGAATAATTTGAGAAATTTTCGTGAACATAGAAGGCAATAGATTTGAGAAAAGATCTGGATTGCTCTATAAAGTGCTTATTATTATACAGTTTAACGAAGATAAAGTGGTAGGTACCTACTTTGTTGTACCATAGTTCTAGAATTTTCGCGATTTTTCACCAAACAATTTGAATCGGTACATTTTCTATTGCCTCCGTATGTCTTTTTGTGAACAATTTGATTGTATTCTATCGTACCAGTTATATTTCCAAAATTGTCAATTCCTAACTTAAGAAATGTTTACATACATATCCGCCCCTCCATTCGTTAATAAAATACATAAAAAACCTTATTAATTAGCCCATCAGAGGCCGGATTCTCTCGAGAGTTCTACTCCCTCAGTCAAGAATCTAGCCCCAGGTGTATTTTCATTGCATATGTAGACAAGTTTCTTGAGCTCCTTGTAGCAAAGAGATATAAAGCTCTGCCTAATTTTCTCCGGAATGGATTGAAGCTCTTTTCATTTAGCTTCCTTTAGCTTTCTCGCTTCCCTTTTAATTCCTTGTATGTATATATATTGGGGTGATATTCACTGAAACCTAAAAGATCTATTGTGCCCCCTTTCTTCTACGTAGATCCTGAAGAAAGTGTCAGAGACTAGTAGCTCCTTTAGATCCATTTCCCGGAGAAATTTCAGGATATCCGCCAGGCTCTAGTTTAGATGGGTAGAGTTGGGTTTATCGTACCAGTTTTCTTTACATCATCGAGAATGTTAAAATATCGAGAAAATAGACTGGATTAAAATCAGGATGGCTTCTTTGGAACATTATCCAAATAAACAGCATATGGTTGGCAATATGTTTAGCTTTTTCATAATAATAATCACCTCTTTTCTAGAGGCATACATTAGTACGATTAATCAAACTGGTATGATAAATCGTACCACGAGGTTGACAAATTGTACCTTGGCAGGGCATATACCCGTCAATGCAGTAAAAGCCAAATTCTTAAAAAAATAAACTTTATTCTACTTGAGCATTTATCTAATATATAAAATTCTCGTGACACGGTGTTTGTAGTTAAACTCCTCCGAAATGGCTCGACCGATTCTCATGAAATTTTGTGTGCATATCGGGTAGGTCTGCGAATCGGACAACATCTATTTTTCATCCCCCTAAATGTTGAGGGTGGTCCACCCCTTAATTGTTTTTTAATTTTTTAGATCTAATATATAAAATTCTCGTGTCACGGTGTTTGTAGTTAAACTCTTCCGAAATGGCTCGACCGATTCTCATGAAATTTTGTGTGCATATCGGGTAGGTCTGCGAATCGGACAACATCTATTTTTCATCCCCCTAAATGTTGAGGGTGGTCCACCCCTTAATTTTTTTTAAATTTTTTAGATCTAATATATAAAATTCTCGTGTCACGGTGTTTGTAGTTAAACTCTTCCGAAATGGCTCGACCGATTCTCATGAAATTTTGTGTGCATATCGGGTAGGTCTGCGAATCGGACAACATCTATTTTTCATCCCCCCAAATGTTGAGGGTGGTCCACCCCTTAGTTTTTTAAAAAAATTTTAGATCTAATATATAAAATTCTCGTTTCACGGTGTTTGTAGTTAAATTCCTCCGAAATGGCTCGACCGATTCTCATGAAATTTTGTGTGCATATCGGGTAGGTCTGCGAATCGGACAACATCTATTTTTCATCCCCCTAAGTGTTGAGGGTGGTCCACCCATTAGTTTTTTTTTTAATTTTCAGATCTAATATATAAAATTCTCGTGTCACGGTGTTTGTAGTTAAACTCCTCCGAAATGGCCTCGACCGATTCTCATGAAATTTTGTGTGCATATCGGGTAGGTCTGCGAATCGGACAACATCTATTTTTCATCCCCCTAAATGTTGAGGGTGGTCCACCCCTTAATTTTTTTTAAATTTCTTAGATCTAATATATAAAATTCTCGTGTCTCGGTGTTTGTAGTTAAACTCCTCCGAAATGGCTCGACCGATTCTCATGAAATTTTGTGTGCATATCGGGTAGGTCTGCGAATCGGACAACATCTATTTTTCATCCCCCTAAATGTTGAGGGTGGTCCACCCCTTAATTTTTTTAAAATTTCTTAGATCTAATATATAAAATTCTCGTGTCACGGTGTTTGTAGTTAAACTCCTCCGAAATGGCTCGACCGATTCTCATGAAATTTTGTGTGCATATCGGGTAGGTCTGCGAATCGGACAACATCTATTTTTCATCCCCCTAAATGTTGAGGGTGGTCCACCCCTTAGTTTTTTAAAAAAAATTTAGATCTAATATATAAAATTCTCGTGTCACGGTGTTTGTAGTTAAACTCCTCCGAAATGGCTCGACCGATTCTCATGAAATTTTGTGTGCATATCGGGTAGGTCTGCGAATCGGACAACATCTATTTTTCATCCCCCTAAGTGTTGAGGGTGGTCCACCCATTAGTTTTTTTTTTAATTTTCAGATCTAATATATAAAATTCTCGTGTCACGGTGTTTGTAGTTAAACTCCTCCGAAATGGCCTCGACCGATTCTCATGAAATTTTGTGTGCATATCGGGTAGGTCTGCGAATCGGACAACATCTATTTTTCATCCCCCTAAATGTTGAGGGTGTTCCACCCCTTAATTTTTTTAAAATTTCTTAGATCTAATATATAAAATTCTCGTGTCACGGTGTTTGTAGTTAAACTCCTCCGAAATGGCTCGACCGATTCTCATGAAATTTTGTGTGCATATCGGGTAGGTCTGCGAATCGGACAACATCTATTTTTCATCCCCCTAAATGTTGAGGGTGGTCCACCCCTTAGTTTTGTAAAAAAATTTTAGATCTAATATATAAAATTCTCGTGTCACGGTGTTTGTAGTTAAACTCCTCCGAAATGGCTCGACCGATTCTCATGAAATTTTGTGTGCATATCGGGTAGGTCTGCGAATCGGACAACATCTATTTTTCATCCCCCTAAATGTTGAGGGTGGTCCACCCCTTAATTTTTCTTAAATTTTTTAGACACAAATTTTTGTTTTTATTTTTTTATGATACCGCATTCAAAAATATATACGACCGCTTGCATGATATCTTATTGACAAGACAATGTTAGGACAGGACAACGTCTGCCAGGTCTTCTAGTAAATACATAAAACAGCCTTTCTTTATTTGAAATAAAAACTAATAATTAACATCACAAGTTACTTATAAACAGTCAATGATTTAGGTTCCTATTGAAAATAAACAGTCATTCTGGAAATAAAATAAAAGTGTGATAATTCAATAACATATTTCTGGCTTGTTCATACCTTCAACTACTATCCTAGTAGAAAAATGATTAAATAAAAAAACCTATATCTTCCTAGGTTTTGCAAAAAATACAAAAGTATTTTTTTTGGCCTGGCTTGCACAATGCACATTCTTCGTGATACCATTTTTTGCACTATATCATATTTTCCAACACAGCCTTCTCGCAGATAGTGCAGTACCACTCGTTCAAATTGATTGCTATATGAATATTATTCTCATCATTGATAACTTTTTGGGCAACTTTCGAAGAACCTGGCCTACTTGGAATACAAGTTTCGTCACTTATCTTACTCTTAACGGATTTAACTCTCTTATTCCTATATTTTGCAGCTTCCAATTCTTCTTTATTGGGAGTACTGGTTAAAATAGCAGCTCCTTGAGTGCTCCTCTTCATTCTTCTTGTTCCGTTTTGTAGAGCACACTTCGGAAGAGGAATAATATCACATTTTGTTAAATCGTACCGGAAAGATATGTCAGACTCTACAGAAGTACGATTTAACGAACTGTTGAATCTTTCACAAATAATGGTAAAACCTAACCTAAATTATAACTAAACGGGTTATGTATCGTTCCGTATTATCACAAAAATAATTACTTACCTGAACCTGATAACACTTACCTGGACAACAAAATTCGCTTATACAAAGGGCTGGAGAACTATACCCGCACTGACGTAAATTTTTGATTGTTTTAAAGTATTCAACCTCGTGCTGAAACACGTTCACATTGCTACGGACCAGCTAATTTGAGGTAAACTTTGCAACGAATGAAAGTAGATGGCGCCAAATTCACAATTTCATTTAAATAACCTAGAGGTACGTCTTATCAACCGGTACAAAATACCCTTTATCCTTTAGGTGTTGTGATCTAGGATCACAATCAATATATCAATATGTGGATTGAGGTTTCTTCTTCCATTCCACAGAATCTACATTTTTCTTGCTTCTTTATTTTGAGCTTTTCAAGGAGCCCATCAAGGAGTCCCGTCAAGACACCTGTTAAAACATTTAGTGCAGTTTAGGCATTAATTTCTTCTCACCTGGTTGTAGTCTCCAAGGAGCATCTTTGATTGTCTAAGCCTTACTATAGATCTTTCCAATGGTCAGATCTTCTCTTTTTTTCGGCTTTGTCTATTTTAACCGATATTACATTGGAGCTGATACCGCAAAAGATTTCCGTCCCCCAAAAGAGTGTTTCAAACCCTATATTTTCCAGTTCATCTGCTATTTCATTTTCTTCTATTACAGTGTTTCCTGGAATCTATAGTGACTATATACTGTTCTCGCCTAGTTCATTGAATTTCACTAGAAATTGCCTCCTTGTAAGTTACCACCCGTAGATATTCATCATAGTATCTACTTTGAGGTAGTGTTTCATACAATTTTGGCTGTGCTTACTTTGTATAGTTTTGGCCATCCATTCTCATATTGTACGCTCAATCTTTGATTATATTTGCTAGATATTCATCCGTAGCTTCATTCTCTATTTTATTATTTCGTTCATTACAAAATTATCAGCAGATGTACGCTTTGGACCTTTTTGCTTTTCCCGATATTTTCTGATATATAATTTAAAGAAATTGTTCTGAACCGATTCATTATTAGATACGTTTTTACCACCTAACCTCAAACTGACAGTAAATTTAAATAAAACAGTTCAATTTTCAACTAAATCACTACCGAAAGCTGATGATTTTCACCGAAAATCAAGTGAAAAGTGCATTGTACATCAGGGAAATAGTTTAGCTGTTACCTGACATTAATAGCCAACTGGGGAAATTAAATTTCAAAATATTCACCCACTTTCTCCAAAATAAAAAAGCAAAGAATTTAATAAAATCAATAGTCTCTACTGTCTAAATTTACACCTTAACAGCTTCAAAGAAAAGCAATTTATCATCCCCTATGATCTGATTTAACATGCAAAAGTGAATATAACATGGATGTCGGCGGGGATGTAAACAGGAAGTGGAAGATGATTGATGCGACGGCAACGGGATTATTCAAGAGTCCCTCGCAGCGTTCTATAAGAGCAACAAATACTTAGTATTGGAGAATATTGGTATAGGAAGAGTAGAGAACGATTTTAATAAGAACAATACTTTAAGTAAAAAAATATGTAAAATTATCTGTGAAAAAAAAAAACAATTTATAAACTCATGGACAAAATTAACTCAACACTTTTTTTATTTTTGATTTAGAAATCTTTTAATTTTCAACCGAATAAAATGATTTTTTTTCGGCACATTGAAATTTATTGAAATTATCACAAGCATTTTGAATTTTTGTAAAAATAAATTTCACAATTTATTATACCGGGTGGAATGAAACAATATACCGTAAATTCTAAACACCCTATGTGGGGTAAACTGAAGGCTATCAATTTTTTCTTTGCAAATGATTAGAAAGACTAATTAATTCTCGTAAAAATTTCTTTCGTAAAGAAAGAGATATTGGAATAAATAAAAAAAACAAAATATCGAGAATTAATTAGTCTTTCTAATCATTTGCAAAGAAAAAATTGGTAGCCTTCAGTTTACCCCACATAGGGTGTTTAGAATTTAGGTTACATAAATATTGTTTCATTCCACCCGGTACAATAAATTGTCAAATTTATTTTTACAAAAATTCAAAATGTTTAAGATATTTTTAATGAATTTACTAAAATGTACCCAAAAAATAATTTTAATCGGTTTTAAAATTGAAAGAGTTATTATAAATCAAAAATAAGCAAATTTTAACTGTTGCTTTAATTTTGTCCATGAGTTCATATTTTTTTATGCTACCTAGGTATATGAGAGCAAATGTACTTATATTTTTTTATATTAATACAATTTTTCATGGGGTTTGAAGAAATTTTGAAAGCACTTTTTCTTTTCGGGATGGATATAATTTTGTCACTTTTGGGTTTGTTACGTATACAAAACCAGTCAAATGTCATAAACTTAATTTTACGTACGTAATAGGTCGAACTAACCCTAGCAGCTGCGGCCTTTAAGATAAAAAAGAAGATACTATTACATAAAACATTAAAAATATATATCTAATAAAATGACAATTATGGTACGTAGAACAAACAGTTTTGTAGTGGCAACACTGAATGGTGTCAATGGGGGACTTCTGTGTTGTAGAGTGAAAAAAAAAGACTGCTTAAGATCTTATATTAAAGGCGGATGATTGTCACGAAAAATACGACGTTGCCATTCAATTTCTTCCAAATAATAACCTTATATTTTCTTGGTTAACACAGATCATTGGTTAATTTATCGAGAAGGGCAAGGAAAATCATTGAAGAAGCTATACAGTGTTGAAAAAATGGCTTCTTCAATGATTTTCCTTGCCCTTCTCGATAAGTTAACCCAGATTATACTTTTATACAAAAGGCAACGTCGGATTTTTCGTGACAATCATCCGCCTTTCTTATATTAAGGTAAGTTCACAGAACAGGGCTTTTCAGAACTATGGGGTATTTTATTGTTCCTTAACATTCTGTCCAAGTTGCCAATCCAAAAATTTTGGAATTTGCTACCACTGGGGAAGGGAAATTTCAGAACAAATTTGTATGTTTGTAGGCTCGCGTTGTTTATAAATATAAGTAAACTGAGCCTCGGCTCTTCAAAACAGGTAATTGCATCCAAAAATCGATATTTGTAAAGATCATCTCCGATTGGCTGAAATTTATGTTTGGGCTTCTGATTTTACGTCAATCTCGTCATTGGATTAGAGATATGTCGCGAATGACATTGTTGACATGAAATCAGGTGTCCCAACACAACTTTCAGCCAATCAGACATGACCTTTACAAATATCGATATTTTGCATCAAATTACCCAATTTGATGAGCCCAGGCTCCGTTTAGGGATATTTATAGATAAAACTAACCTTCGCAAGTCAAATTCGTTCTGAAATTTCCCTTCCCCTGTGGTAGAAAAATATGAAATTTTTTGGGTTGGCAACTTGTTTGTTTGCCTACACTTACTAAAACTGTAAAAATGACAGAAACTTTTACTTTTTAGCGCACTATAACATAATAGTCGGTAAGATTTATAAAAATAAACTTGCTCAAGAATTATTTGTCTAACTTTTGCATCGGCATTCCTTTGTATTGATTTACCGCATTCTACATTTACCAGAAAATGTTCTCGAAGAGTTTCTTCCAAGTTTCGGCTTCAGGTCCGGTTTTATAATACCCGTCCGACTGACAGGCTGGCAAATACACTAAACTCATCGTTGTTTGCAAAGCACTCGAAATCCAATGACAATACAGTAGCTGACGAGAGGAGCGAGAAAATCCCTCGCCCCTCGACTCCCCCGTCGAGAGCAGTGAGACCAAAACAAATAATGGGAATGTGTAATTACTTACCGGTAATGACATATTGTGGATTGAATAAACGATCTATTTATATTCAAGGATATTTATTTTCTTAGGTATTGGTGGACGGAGTATATATATATATATATATATAAATGTGAATTTTAGTGGTATTTTTATTATAAACAAACTTGTTTTTAGATTTATTTGATCTAAGTGCGTCAAGGTGAAATTTAAGTCTCTTCACTTCGTCAATTACGCAGATTTAAATAGTAAAAAATCAAAGAATTATGATACCATCGATTGACTCCTTTAATCAGTTGTGTAGCTTATTTTTGATAATGACAATTCAAAAGTACAAAACACCGTTTTCTGGGGCTTTTTGTATTTTATTAAAGTAAGTATACTAATTGGTAGGTACTACTTTGCAAAAATTAATTTAAAAATATTTTAAACCGAATATTTTGTAGGAGAAAACTGAAAATTAAGAATTCCTAAATGTTTGTAACTTTCACTACAGATACGTCACCTACTTAAAGATGAAGTTAGCCACTTTTTGATTTAGATGTTTTATGAACTAATAACCAGTCATTTGAATTTGGAGTTTGAACAACTGTCAAAGTCTATGATAAATATAAGTGTTTTGTTTTTGTTTACAGTTTATACGAGCTTGACGTTTCAATATTATAAAAAAATAAAAGCATTGAGTTAATATTTTTTTAGTTAAGTTTAGTTAGTTTTAATCCACAATTTTTAAAGTTGGAATAATGTCAATATCATATAAATCTTGATTTGTATCATATTGCACGAACATAACAGTTACAACGCCTCGTAGAAGTTTGTAACTTTGGCATTTTGATGTAAGTAATTATATATGTGTGTGTATGCACCATAAATATGTCTAAATGTGGTAAATTATTGGAATTTGCCTGTACGAACTCAGTCATTCTAATAATTTACGAAAAATATCTAACACTAACAAAAATAAAAAGTAACTGTAAATACGTTAACGAAAACTTATACTAATGGTAAAGTTAACATTTATAAAATAATCTAATAGCCGTAAAAATAAATCGGAAGTAAATTTAATCAACTCCTAAGTCATTCTATCAGGCCATAAAAGCAATATAACATAAGCATAACCTATAGGTAGGTACTTCATCACCATTTTAAAAAAGAAGACGACAGAATTGTGGTCCTATGTCAATCCTTATGTAGCTAACTTCTCTTTTAGGTAATGAAGGTCGCAGCATAAATGGCGAACTATTTAAATCATCCCAAAGTTGAATTTTCAAATCGATATAAAAACCTAGTGAGAATAATAATATTGAAAATAATTGATTCCTTATTATGATTTTGTCCACCACTAACTATTAACATTGAGAAAACATCATATTTTTGTTAAGTTTAACACCCCTGGATTAGCTATAAATCATAGTTTAGGTACAATAAACAAAATTATTAGAGAAAGAAAACAAACTGCTAGTCGAATGCTATCAAAAATGAAATAAAAAAAAACAAATGGAAAAAATACTTGAGAAATATGTCAAGCGGAGACTACAGCGACTACCTACAAGGTACAAAGATCAAAGGTGAAAGAGATGGTTAAGGAAGCAAAGCAAACATCCTGTGAAAAATTTGGGGAAGAAATGGAACAAGACAGGCATGGCAACCAAAAGCTTTTTTACAAAACACTTAAAACAATCAGGAAAGGAGGTCAACAGAAAAATACATATCTTCTATCTAAAGATACAAATGAAATAATGGAAAGGTGGAAACAACATTTCGAAGACATACTGTCTGTGGAACAATCGAACATAGTAGAAGAAACGGAACTGGCAGAAGCACAACAAGAGCACTGCGTACAGTTTGAAATAGAAGATGTAAAAGCAGCAATAAAAACATCTAAAAGAGGTAAAGCTGCAGGTCATGACCAAATAACATCAGAAATGCTTCACAACTTGGGACACAAAGGCTTTGAAGTATTAGCAATTCTATTCAATAAAGCAGCAAAAGAACACCTAATTCCCAAAGATTGGGAGCAGGGAATAATACTGCCAATGCACAAAATTGGTAACAATCGAGAATTACATTATTGAGCATTGTCTGTAAGGTGTACGAAAAATTGTTAGACTGTAAATTAAAAACAATAATCAGCTAGAAGACTCACAAAGCGGATTTAGAAGAGGAGTACAAGACCATATATTTACCATAAATCAAATGATTGAAAAGTATCATAATAGCAATATGTATGTACAGCATTCATAGATTTAGAAAAAGCTTTCGATAGTATTTCGAGGAAGACAGTATGGAACAGTTTAAGATTCAAAGGGGTCAACGAAGAACTAAGGACTAACATAGCCAGCTTATACCAATAATGCACCAGAAACTATATCAGAACAAATAACGCAGAGTCTGAACAGTTTGTAACTAGGAAAGGCTTAAGACAAGGAGGAGTACTAAGCACTACTTTATTCAACGTAATACTAGACGATGCAATGAAGGAAGTCAAAACAAAAGCCAAGAAACTGCTGGTGGGCTACAGAAATCTCGAACCAACCTACATAACTGAATATGCCTTTGTAGACGATTTAATGGTATGTGCCAAGAATCAAAAGGATCTGCAAAACAATTTAGAACTATGGTATGTAGCGATGAAGAAAAATAACCTGAAAATATATGTGAATAAAACAAAAATAATGGTGATCGGTGAAAACGAAATTCAAACTGTTGTTAGCCTAAGCGATAAAGAAATAGAACGAACGGATAACTTTAAATGTATAAACAAAGACGGGAAAAACGAAGCGGAAATTAACAACAGGATAGAAAGCGCAACCAAAGTATACTATTTATTAAGTAACACGTTGGTAAGGAAGAAAGAAGTGTCGACGAGGATAAAACTAATCGTTTACAAAAAAATATTCAAGCCGATCCTGATATATGGTTGTGAAAGCTGGGTACTGCCAGAACAACAAAAAAGCAAAATACAAGCCATTGAAATAAAATTTCTACGGGGCATAAAGGGCATCTCAAAAAAAGATGAGAAATGATGAAGTTAGAAAGGAATTAGAGGTCGAGCCGATCATAGACAGTATAGAACGTCAACAGCCAAAGTTGTTTGGACATTTTGTAAGAATGGACAAGTCAAGTCGATATGGCAAACCAAATCATTAAATAGAAGATCTAGAGGCAGGCCTAGAAGAAAATGGGATGATGTAATAGCTGGTATCCTGGAAAAAATAACAAGAACTGGAAGGAAGAGAAAGAGCTCGCACAAAATAGGAGAAACTGGGCAAAATTTGTGTAAAAACCTTATTATGTTACAAAACACCTCCGGGTATATTAAGATTTATGATTATATATAAACCAAATCATTAAGAGGATAAAATACTAAAGGAATTTACTTTCTTACCTTCTTAATCCGATTGTAAATATGCCCATTGCCCAGCCTACCTAAAATCCGAAACAGGTATACAGTATTCGCAATTGGCGTTTGTCAAAATTTTACCACCAATAGCAGCCGAGTAGGCAGGGCACTATTACTCTGTCTCTCTTAGTTGGTAATTTCTGGGACATCAAGTTAGCTGGCGAATACACCGTTGAAGTATATAATGCAGTTATTTCATAGAATACCTAGTTATTCCACGAAATAACTGATCGTGTCCGTTAAAGTGTGTAATAGGTTAATAATTTGACACCTTAACTAGTTATTCTATGAAATAACTAGGTATTCTATAAATTAATTAATGAGAGACAGTTGAAGTGTAAAATAAACAATTTATCTAAAATGAAATAACTAGGTATTCTATAAATAAACTAATGAAAGACACTTGAAGTGTTGAAGATTTTGTTGTTGTAGTTTTTATCGAGAAGGGCAAGGAAAATCATTGAAGAAGCTATACAGTGTTGTAAAAATGACATATTCAATTATTTTACTTGCCCTTCCCCATAGATTAATCAATGATCTGTTTTAACCGCGTCGCACGGTGTTCACTTAGATAGGTACTGCATGCTTCTACGTCTCCCCCTACACCGTCACCGCTCTTGTCTTTTACACACATTACATGATATAGATCATTTTACACTTTAACGGGCTGCAGATCGTTATTCTATGAAATAACTAGTTAAACCATGAAATACAAGAGAGTTTTACACTTTAACGGACACGATCAGTTATTTCATATGGAATAACTAGGTATTCTATAAAATAACGGATTTCATACTTTAACGGTAACATATGCATGAAATAGCCTATAGATTCTTTCTCGAATCTATTTTATTTTTACAGCATATTTGAATCATTAAATTGACATTTCCATTTTGAAAACTGTCGATGTTTTCCTTATTAAAGAGTAGATACAACTTCTCTAAAAGTATGTTTCTGTTTCTACTTCAGTTCAGCTGTCCCTTTTATACAAAAGAAAACGTGAGCCATTATTCTAATGTTTATATAAGAGTATCCCTGCACTATATCCATAGATAGATTCTAAAGTTGCAAGGGACATTTACAAAATAAATATTTACTTTTTGTATACTGCGAATCATATTATTTGGTATTTGGTATCGATGGGTAAACCCCTTATATAAGTGGGAGTTTCAGCTTGAACCGCAGATGAGTTATTGCTTTTTAATTAGACATCCATTTATTGCTACATTGAAATAAGATGTTTCTTACGCCATTTGGCCGTTCAAAAGATGTCTTTACGTTGGATATCCTAAAGTTATTCGCCTAATAGTTATATGTGTATTAAGGGCCGATCTTACCGCTACGTGTTCAATCAGTGGCGTAGAGTTGGTTTTCGCCGCTCGGTGCCGACCGGAAATTCGCCCCCCCCTTATTTTAATCAGTTTAAAGTTTACTTATTTTATTCAACGGATCTGTCGCTGTCGCTACGCCACTGTGTTCAACCTTTCGTTTTGAAAACTGACAGTTGTTAACTACTAGTTGGACTACAATGTTAACATATGTAGGTACCTATATATAAAAAGAAACAGTCGGAATAAATTTAGAACTAACCTTAAGTTCGACGATAACAGCGGTAAGAGCGGACAGTGCTATTTTGTCGCTCGATAAGTACATTTTCAATATAATTAGAATTTTACCTTGCTTAAAAAATATATTCTTCATCATTATCCTACAGTAGTCACCAATTAGGTACTAATTTCATATCGACGGCTATTGGTTAAGCGTAGGTATTCGAGCAATCGCCCAACCAGTGTAAAACACTCAGTAACGTGCAAGCTGTAGTCGTATTGGAAAGTTTATAAGATGGGTGAACCGACGCCTACATCTAAGTAGGTAATTGTTCCATTATAATTTAGTAATAAAGGTATAAGAAATAGCAAACTATATTTTAAAAAATTTCACTGTATAGTGAGGAGTAGACTCCGTTTCACGTAAGAATCCACGTGAAGTTGCAGTTGTATGCGCGAACTTGTTGTCAAAAGCAGCGCCGTATTATAAAATTGACAACGTTTTCACATTTTGTAGGTTAACACAAAATTAGAATATTAAAAACGTATTTATCATATGTATAGTTTAAATAAAACATATTTGGGAATTATTTGAAGCTTTTCGATATATTTTCACATACAATAGACACTGGTATAAGAAAATACTCGGTATAATCGACAGTAGGTAAATGATTGCTTCAAACACAACCTCAAATCTCAATAATAAAATGGCTGTCGGCATGAAACATCGTTTGTAACACCAAAGGCATGGAATGGTCGTTACGAGGCGACATAAGATGAACAAGACCGATTTTGGTTTCTGCGCAAGACAGTTGGCAAACTTCACGTGGCTTCTTCTTATGTGAAACGGAGTCTACCTAGTTTGCTATTGTTGATAACTTGTTACTAAACTAAAATCTAATTGCATGTCTAGGAAAAAGAGGTAAATTTGGTACCTATATAGGTATCTAAGGTTTAATTTTAACATTTCACGTTACGCAAAAACTTTTCCTAGTTTTAAGACGGTGCATACCTATTATATTTTTTGTCAAACCAATTATAAACACATTTTTAAACAATAATAATACAAGAATTAAAAAGATTGGATGAAAAACAGCTTCTTCTCTCATTTCTCGACAAACTCCAACGACTCAATCAAATCCAATAAATAAAAGTTAAAAAACAAAAAAAAAAACTTGGGTGCACCGAGACTTGAACAACAACAAAAAAATTAAGCGAAAGAGAAACCCTCTAAACCGTACATTAAATTTAGTTTCCAGATTGATGGGCAGCACAGCAACAGCAGCCAACATGGGTCACGGCCTTAACAGTGGCATGCCCGGGCTAGGAGCATGCGCGGTATCCGATTCCAAGCCTATGCAGTTTCCGTTGGCGCAACGTAGAAAAAGGCGGGTCCTTTTCACGCAAGCACAGGTAAGTCTGTAAGTTGTAGTGAGCCACGCCTATTTTCGAAGCACTCTTGTTGCTTTTTTAACGTTAGCTGGAACGAAACCAGCCGTGAAACTTTAAAATAAATGAACGTCAACGTCGGGCGGCCATCGGCCGACGGAACAGGAAAGTTTTGACTTCTGCTGTCAAAGTTTCTAGCGCGGCAAATTTTTGAAAAACGTTTCGTGGTGTTGTTAAGTAATTAATTTGTAACTCAAATTTTAATGTGTACGATTATTAAATACGTGGATATAAAAATGAGTGGTAAGCTGATAGATATGTAGAATTGTTTTTAAGATGATGCCTGATATTCTATTAAAAAGAAGGGGAAGTAAAGTCGAAAAATCTAGGTACTTAGGTACCTATAACCTCAAATTTTTCCCAAATGGAATATTATGTCCCTAATCAAAAATATATCGACCCCTAATCATTTGCCTAAATTTTCGAATAAACTTCGCTGGAGCTTGAGACGCAGCTTGCAAGCACAACTTGAAATTTGACTCTTTAACGATGATATCTCTTTCAGTTCGGCTCGCACAAAAATTTTTTGTGGATATCAAAATTGTAGAAAATCTTATGCCCTATTAACATGATAAAGGTTGATTGTCTACTCTTAATTCTTCAAAAACTGTTGAACAATTTGAAATTTTGTTTATTTAAGCGGCAACGGTCATGAAAATGACAAAATAGAGGTGATGATGTAAGGAATTATAGAGGAAATGTTTCTAAACTAGTTTTCAAATTTTGAAAATTCAAAATGGCGGCCGCACAAACTTACTTCATATAACATATATTTTCTCCACGATCATCACAGAATTTGCCAATTCTGATATCAAATTTGATTACAGAATGCTGGAGTTCTCTCTCTTGAGATTGAAGGAATATTCTGCAACACCTCTGCCCCCATGCAATTTAAATGTATTTTCATTATACCTCACTGAAAACCCTATCTTAACATGCCTATTAAGAGTACCGAAAATGACCTTTTTCTCCAACTGCTATGAAAAGTGACGTATTTCTCATACCTTACTTAATTTCAAAACCAAATATTATTTCTCACGGCACTTTGCCCACGCCACATACATTTATATGGAAAATCAAATAAAATCGAAAAAAACTTAGTAGGCTACTGTCATCTTTAAATACCTACTTAGTTGTCACAAAACTGTCAGATTAATTAATATAACGGAGGATTTAGTGAAAAGTAATGACGTTCCGGGTTTGACCATAAAAATTTCACCATCAACTATCATTTTAAATGAAATTATTCAACAGTTTAGAGATGGGATACTTTAGTGATATTTTTGTTTTACTAACCATAAAAATAAATAGAGGGTGGTAATGTGGCCCCCTACTTTGTTTTTGAGGCCTCATGTAAAAACTACAAGATTTATAAATCAAGTTAGTATGTTACAGTGTTCCTTACCTATTGCCCTATGCATACCTTTATGTAGAATAAATAAAATATCCACATAGGTACTATTAAAAAAAAATTTATTCCTTAAACATAAAAAAATTACAACGTAACATTAAGTTAACCCTCATATAGCACCCTGTGGAACATATTAGATATATTGAATTTGGATTAAACCTTAACGACAAAAATCACAGATATAGTTTTCGCCACGAGTGAGAAGCTAGCTCCTAGCTCCAAAAGTAAATCTGCGACAATTGACTGAGCCGGCAACAGCGCACCAAGATGTCCGTTTATCACCGTTGCTTTGGCTCGACCAGTCTAATATACGGGGGGAGGTTGAAATATGGTATAAAAATTTGGTTGAGAAAGAACTGAGTTATTTGTAATAATATAAAAGTCTATCATATTCCAAATTCAAAATTCGCTGATAAACGCTACGGAGGTCGAAAAAATTGAAAACTAAGAATTTTTTTAAAAAATTTACAACTTTCTTTTTATTACTGTATTACCATATATCGATGTTTCGCGTTTAAATTTTCTACAAAGGTTGATAATACAATAAATAGTCTTTCATATTCCATATTCAAAAATCACTGACAAACGTTACGAGGGTGAAAAAAAAAATAAAAATAAGTTTTCTTGAAACAAATTTTTTACATTATTTTCTCCTGTATCTACATATATCGATGTCCGTTGAAAAAAAAAATAGAAATAGATTGATAAATCGATAGTCATTAGCATGTCGTCTTCAAAAATCACTGACAAACGTTCCAAGGGTGAGAAAAAAAATAAAAATCAGTTTTCTTGAAAAAATTTTTTTACTTAATTTTCTCTCCTGTATCTACATATATCGATGTCCGTTGAAAAAAAAAATAGAAATAGATTGATAAATCGACAGTCTTTAGCATGTCGTCTTCAAAAATCACTGACAAACGTTCCAAGGGTGAGAAAAAAAATAAAAATCAGTTTTCTTGAAAAAATTTTTTTACTTTATTTTCTCTCCTTTATCTACATATATCGATGTCCGTTGAAAAAAAAAATAGAAATAGATTGATAAATCGATAGTCTTTAGCGTGTCGTCTTCAAAAATTACTGACAAACGTTCCAAGGGTGAGAAAAAAAATAAAAATCAGTTTTCTTGAAAAAAATTTTTTACTTTATTTTCTCTCCTGTATCTACATATATCGATGTCCGTTGAAAAAAAAAATAGAAATAGATTGATAAATTGATAGTCCTTAGCATGTCGTCTTCAAAAATCACTGACAAACGTTCCAAGGGTGAGAAAAAAAACAAAAATCAGTTTTTTTGAAAAAATTTTTTTACTTTATTTTCTCTCCTGTATCTACATATATCGATGTCTGTTGAAAAAAAAAATAGAAATAGATTGATAAATCGATAGTCTTTAGCGTGTCGTCTTCAAAAATTACTGACAAACGTTCCAAGGGTGAGAAAAAAAATAAAAATCAGTTTTCTTGAAAAAATTTTTTTACTTTATTTTCTCTCCTGTATCTACATATATCGATGTCCGTTGAAAAAAAAAATAGAAATAGATTGATAAATCGATAGTCCTTAGCATGTCGTCTTCAAAAATCACTGACAAACGTTCCAAGGGTGAGAAAAAAAATAAAAATCAGTTTTCTTGAAAAAATTTTTTTACTTTATTTTCTCTCCTGTATCTACATATATCGATGTCCGTTGAAAAAAAAAATAGAAATAGATTGATAAATCGATAGTCTTTAGCGTGTCGTCTTCAAAAATTACTGACAAACGTTCCAAGGGTGAGAAAAAAAATAAAAATCAGTTTTCTTGAAAAAATTTTTTTACTTTATTTTCTCTCCTGTATCTACATATATCGATGTCCGTTGAAAAAAAAAATAGAAATAGATTGATAAATCGATAGTCCTTAGCATGTCGTCTTCAAAAATCACTGACAAACGTTCCAAGGGTGAGAAAAAAAACAAAAATCAGTTTTTTTGAAAAAATTTTTTTACTTTATTTTCTCTCCTGTATCTACATATATCGATGTCCGTTGGAAAAAAAAATAGAAATAGATTGATAAATCGATAGTCTTTAGCGTGTCGTCTTCAAAAATTACTGACAAACGTTCCAAGGGTGAGAAAAAAAATAAAAATCAGTTTTCTTGAAAAAATTTGTTTACTTTATTTTCTCTCCTTTATCTACATATATCGATGTCCGTTGAAAAAAAAAATAGAAATAGATTGATAAATCGATGGTCTTTAGCATGTCGTCTTCAAAAATCACTGACAAACGTTCCAAGGGTGAGAAAAAAAATAAAAATCAGTTTTTGTGAAAAAATTTTTTTACTTTATTTTCTCTCCTGTATCTACATATATCGATGTCCGTTGAAAAAAAAAATAGAAATAGATTGATAAATCGATAGTCTTTAGCGTGTCGTCTTCAAAAATTACTGACAAACGTTCCAAGGGTGAGAAAAAAAATAAAAATCAGTTTTTTTGAAAAAAATTTTTTACTTTATTTTCTCTCCTGTATCTACATATATCGATGTCCGTTGAAAAAAAAAATAGAAATAGATTGATAAATCGATAGTCTTTAGCGTGTCGTCTTCAAAAATTACTGACAAACGTTCCAAGGGTGAGAAAAAAAATAAAAATCAGTTTTCTTGAAAAAATTTTTTTACTTTATTTTCTCTCCTGTATCTACATATATCGATGTCCGTTGAAAAAAAAAATAGAAATAGATTGATAAATCGATAGTCCTTAGCATGTCGTCTTCAAAAATCACTGACAAACGTTCCAAGGGTGAGAAAAAAAATAAAAATCAGTTTTCTTGAAAAAATTTTTTTACTTTATTTTCTCTCCTGTATCTACATATATCGATGTCCGTTGAAAAAAAAAATAGAAATAGATTGATAAATCGATAGTCCTTAGCATGTCGTCTTCAAAAATCACTGACAAACGTTCCAAGGGTGAGAAAAAAAACAAAAATCAGTTTTTTTGAAAAAATTTTTTTACTTTATTTTCTCTCCTGTATCTACATATATCGATGTCCGTTGAAAAAAAAAATAGAAATAGATTGATAAATCGATAGTCCTTAGCATGTCGTCTTCAAAAATCACTGACAAACGTTCCAAGGGTGAGAAAAAAAATAAAAATCAGTTTTCTTGAAAAAATTTTTTTACTTTATTTTCTCTCCTGTATCTACATATATCGATGTCCGTTGAAAAAAAAAATAGAAATAGATTGATAAATCGATAGTCCTTAGCATGTCGTCTTCAAAAATCACTGACAAACGTTCCAAGGGTGAGAAAAAAAACAAAAATCAGTTTTTTTGAAAAAATTTTTTTACTTTATTTTCTCTCCTGTATCTACATATATCGATGTCCGTTGAAAAAAAAAATAGAAATAGATTGATAAATCGATAGTCCTTAGCATGTCGTCTTCAAAAATCACTGACAAACGTTCCAAGGGTGAGAAAAAAAATAAAAATCAGTTTTCTTGAAAAAATTTTTTTACTTTATTTTCTCTCCTGTATCTACATATATCGATGTCCGTTGAAAAAAAAATAGAAATAGATTGATAAATCGATAGTCTTTAGCGTGTCGTCTTCAAAAATTACTGACAAACGTTCCAAGGGTGAGAAAAAAAATAAAAATCAGTTTTCTTGAAAAAATTTGTTTACTTCATTTTCTCTCCTGTATCTACATATATCGATGTCCGTTGAAAAAAAAAATAGAAATAGATTGATAAATCGATAGTCTTTAGCGTGTCGTCTTCAAAAATTACTGACAAACGTTCCAAGGGTGAGAAAAAAAATAAAAATCAGTTTTCTTGAAAAAATTTGTTTACTTTATTTTCTCTCCTTTATCTACATATATCGATGTCCGTTGAAAAAAAAAATAGAAATAGATTGATAAATCGATGGTCTTTAGCATGTCGTCTTCAAAAATCACTGACAAACGTTCCAAGGGTGAGAAAAAAAATAAAAATCAGTTTTTGTGAAAAAATTTTTTTACTTTATTTTCTCTCCTGTATCTACATATATCGATGTCCGTTGAAAAAAAAAATAGAAATAGATTGATAAATCGATGGTCTTTAGCATGTCGTCTTCAAAAATCACTGACAAACGTTCCAAGGGTGAGAAAAAAAATAAAAATCAGTTTTTGTGAAAAAATTTTTTTACTTTATTTTCTCTCCTGTATCTACATATATCGATGTCCGTTGAAAAAAAAAATAGAAATAGATTGATAAATCGATAGTCCTTAGCATGTCGTCTTCAAAAATCACTGACAAACGTTCCAAGGGTGAGAAAAAAAATAAAAATCAGTTTTCTTGAAAAAATTTTTTTACTTTATTTTCTCTCCTGTATCTACATATATCGATGTCCGTTGAAAAAAAAAATAGAAATAGATTGATAAATCGATAGTCTTTAGCGTGTCGTCTTCAAAAATTACTGACAAACGTTCCAAGGGTGAGAAAAAAAATAAAAATCAGTTTTCTTGAAAAAATTTGTTTACTTCATTTTCTCTCCTGTATCTACATATATCGATGTCCGTTGAAAAAAAAAATAGAAATAGATTGATAAATCGATAGTCTTTAGCGTGTCGTCTTCAAAAATTACTGACAAACGTTCCAAGGGTGAGAAAAAAAATAAAAATCAGTTTTCTTGAAAAAATTTGTTTACTTTATTTTCTCTCCTTTATCTACATATATCGATGTCCGTTGAAAAAAAAAATAGAAATAGATTGATAAATCGATGGTCTTTAGCATGTCGTCTTCAAAAATCACTGACAAACGTTCCAAGGGTGAGAAAAAAAATAAAAATCAGTTTTTGTGAAAAAATTTTTTTACTTTATTTTCTCTCCTGTATCTACATATATCGATGTCCGTTGAAAAAAAAAATAGAAATAGATTGATAAATCGATAGTCCTTAGCATGTCGTCTTCAAAAATCACTGACAAACGTTCCAAGGGTGAGAAAAAAAACAAAAATCAGTTTTTTTGAAAAAATTTTTTTACTTTATTTTCTCTTCTGTATCTACATATATCGATGTCCGTTGAAAAAAAAAATAGAAATAGATTGATAAATCGATAGTCCTTAGCATGTCGTCTTCAAAAATCACTGACAAACGTTCCAAGGGCGAGAAAAAAAATAAAAATCAGTTTTTTTGAAAAAATTTTTTTACTTTATTTTCTCTCCTGTATCTACATATATCGATGTCCGTTGAAAAAAAAAATAGAAATAGATTGATAAATCGACAGTCTTTAGCATGTCGTCTTCAAAAATCACTGACAAACGTTCCAAGGGTGAGAAAAAAAATAAAAATCAGTTTTCTTGAAAAAATTTTTTTACTTTATTTTCTCTCCTTTATCTACATATATCGATGTCCGTTGAAAAAAAAATAGAAATAGATTGATAAATCGATATTCTTTAGCATGTCATATTCAAAAATCACTGACAAACGTTCCAAGGGTGAGAAAAAAAATAAAAATCAGTTTTCTTGAAAAAATTTTTTTACTTTATTTTCTCTCCTGTATCTACATATATCGATGTCCGTTGAAAAAAAAATAGAAATAGATTGATAATACGATAATAAAATCTACGTGCACCGTTGGAATTTTGTTTTGTATGAATTTATCCCTGAAAATAATTACGACGAGACATATCTTTAAAGACACATCATGTTTTCATTGAAATAAAGACTTTTACATTTCGAATGCACGTGTAGATATTAAATTCAAATTGAAAAATAAAAAGATTGTAGACAATCTAAAAACTCAAATCTCGTAACAGTTTGGTCATAGAATAACCTTCTGACACGGAAGGGATGTTTATTTTAAACGATTCCTTCTCAATACCCCTACTCCTAACGCCGCCCATGGCAAAAGGAATGTAAACTTGTCGAAGAGTGCATGGAAAAAACAAAACAAACCCTCCGCTCCCCGCACAGACGTCTGATATTTTTTTGTTTATCGGTACTGTGGCGCCGAAAGGCGGCTCTGTTATAGGGATGGGAATGTCACGAACGACCCGTTCTCAAAGACCGAATCAGTTCCAAGACCCGTGATTGGTCCAATCACGTTCTGTGACCCTGTCGTTCGAATGAACTGAACCAACCAAGCCACCGCTGTTGTAGCTGTAGTATAAATACGCGTTCTAAGGTTGATCATAGAGTCTCTCTCGTTCACACATTTATAGGAAATAAAATTTATTTTAATGTTTGATAAAATTTTCAAGAGTAAATATTTTTTATTTGTATTATATATTTTGTTCATTTATACATTTATGTTTTAATTTGACAAAAAATACAAACTATTTCAATTTTTGGATTGTTATTTACAAATTCAGTCATTCATCCACTCTAATGAAGGTTCGTAAGCAGACGTGAAGTTTAATAAATAAATGAATATGAAAATCTGCATAATAATTTATGCCGTTCATTTCATTCACATCATGAAACGATGGAACAAATAAACAAGGTCATATGAACGAATCTTCAAGAACGGGTCATTTTAATGATTGATCTGGAAGGGCCGGGTCACCAAAATGAGCCGGGTCTTACCATCACTACTCTGTTACTCCTTGTAGTGTGCGAAAGGGAAAAACAACGACCCCCGCTCTGGGTACCGGTGGTGTGAGACCGCAACGGATTTACCTACATGTGCCATTTACCTAAGGAGATTTTTCCGAATCCTAGTCCTGATTGGCTGATATGAATTGAACAGGTGATGCCATGAAAATAGAAAAGCATCGAATAAATTTTTTTTAATCAATGAAAAAAGGCAATACTAACAGTGGTTATGGTAACAATATTTATGGACCAGTTTTATCACAAAACTATAAAAACTACCTTCAAAGAGTACAAAACGCCCATGTCAGATTAGTATGTGGCATAGAAGTCTTAATTCAAAGTAGGGATGGCGATTCTTTCCAAAAAAGATCGATTTTTTAATCGATTCGAATCGTAACCTGATGAATCGATTTATAAAAAAATCGAGGTCTAAAAGATCGATTTCTAAAAAATCGATTTTTTTCAAGTTTGTATTTACAATGTAAATATAAATCCATTTTATGAACTACAAGAAATATACCATAATAAACAATCTCTGGGATCTCTTATCAGTGAAATCAGGGATTTTTTAGTTCAGGGAATTCGATAATAACAATTATCTTTATTACCATATCAAAGTATCAGATCAGTTATAAAAGAAGACATTTATTTTCTAAATGTATTTGTTACATTAAAAAGTTAAGAAAATAGATAATATAGCTTATACCTAGTTCCCAAAACCAAACCAGAAAAAATCGTATGTAGATTTTCAAGGGTGAAATATCGATTCACTGAATCGATTCGGTACAACATATCGATTTAAAAAATCGATTTATTTGGTCCGAGGAATCGATTCTTCGATTAACCGATTTCAGATCGCCATCCCTAATTCAAAGTTACATCATTGTATCTTTATACAATGGTTACATTATCAGAATTTACTGTTTGGGCCCCTACTTTGTGGAATCTACTCATACCTATTACTTTTATAAATTATCCTAACTGTTTATAATTAATTTCACCATTTATTGAAAGAACCAATGAAAACTTTAAAATATCATTTATAATAGTGAAATTAATTATAAACAGTTAGTTTAATTTAAAAAGTTTACATTATTACCTACATATTAAATATAGTCTGACCAGCCCTGTACACTTTTGACTCCGCCTTCTCAAAGAGAATAGATACCCTTATACATATCAGAGACAACCCTCTCTGCACATGCCACATATTCGACAATTAATTTGTAGGTTTTTAGAAATTGTTCAGTGTGTATGTGTCCGGCTAATTTGTGGTTTATGTGGACAATTATCAGGCATATGTAGATACAGGAGAGAAAATAAAGTAAAAATTTTTTTTCAAGAAAACTGATTTTTATTTTTTTGTCACCCTTGGAACGTTTCTCAGTGATTTTTGAATATGACATGCTAAAGACTATCGATTTATCAATCTATTTCTATTTTTTTTTTTTCAACGGACATCGATATATGTAGATACAGGAGAGAAAATAAAGTAAAAAATTTTTTTCAAGAAAACTGATTTTAATTTTTTTTCTCACCCTTGGAACGTTTGTCAGTGATTTTTGAATATGACATGCTAAAGACTATCGATTTATCAATCTATTTCTATTTTTTTTTTCAACGGACATCGATATATGTAGATACAGGAGAGAAAATAAAGTAAAAAATTTTTTTCAAGAAAACTGATTTTAATTTTTTTTCTCACCCTTGGAACGTTTGTCAGTGATTTTTGAATATGACATGCTAAAGACTATCGATTTATCAATCTATTTCTATTTTTTTTTTCAACGGACATCGATATATGTAGATAAAGGAGAGAAAATAAAGTAAAAAAATTTTTTCCAAAAAAACTGATTTTTATTTTTTTTCTCACCCTTGGAACGTTTGTCAGGGATTTTTGAAGACGACATGCTAAAGACCATCGATTTTTCAATCTATTTCTATTTTTTTTTTCAACGGACATCGATATATGTAGATACAGGAGAGAAAATAAAGTAAAAAATGTTTTTCAAGAAAACTGATTTTTATTTTTTTTCTCACCCTTGGAACGTTTGTCAGGGATTTTTGAAGACGACATGCTAAAGACCATCGATTTTTCAATCTATTTCTATTTTTTTTTTCAACGGACATCGATATATGTAGATACAGGAGAGAAAATAAAGTAAAAAATGTTTTTCAAGAAAACTGATTTTTATTTTTTTTCTCACCCTTGGAACGTTTGTCAGGGATTTTTGAAGACGACATGCTAAAGACCATCGATTTTTCAATCTATTTCTATTTTTTTTTTCAACGGACATCGATATATGTAGATACAGGAGAGAAAATAAAGTAAAAAATTTTTTTCAAGAAAACTGATTTTTATTTTTTTTCTCACCCTTGGAACGTTTGTCAGTGATTTTTGAATATGACATGCTAAAGACTATCGATTTATCAATCTATTTCTATTTTTTTTTAAACGGACATCGATATATGTAGATAAAGGAGAGAAAATAAAGTAAAAAAATTTTTTCAAGAAAACTGATTTTTTTTTTCTCACCCTTGGAACGTTTGTCAGTGATTTTTGAAGACGACATGCTAAAGACCATCGATTTTTCAATCTATTTCTATTTTTTTTTTCAACGGACATCGATATATGTAGATACAGGAGAGAAAATAAAGTAAAAAATGTTTTTCAAGAAAACTGATTTTTATTTTTTTTCTCACCCTTGGAACGTTTCTCAGTGATTTTTGAATATGACATGCTAAAGACCATCGATTTATCAATCTATTTCTATTTTTTTTTTCAACGGACATCGATATATGTAGATACAGGAGAGAAAATAAAGTAAAAAATTTTTTTCAAGAAAACTGATTTTAATTTTTTTTCTCACCCTTGGAACGTTTGTCAGTGATTTTTGAATATGACATGCTAAAGACTATCGATTTATCAATCTATTTCTATTTTTTTTTTCAACGGACATCGATATATGTAGATAAAGGAGAGAAAATAAAGTAAAAAAATTTTTTCCAAAAAAACTGATTTTTATTTTTTTTCTCACCCTTGGAACGTTTGTCAGGGATTTTTGAAGACGACATGCTAAAGACCATCGATTTTTCAATCTATTTCTATTTTTTTTTTCAACGGACATCGATATATGTAGATACAGGAGAGAAAATAAAGTAAAAAATTTTTTTCAAGAAAACTGATTTTTATTTTTTTTCTCACCCTTGGAACGTTTGTCAGTGATTTTTGAATATGACATGCTAAAGACTATCGATTTATCAATCTATTTCTATTTTTTTTTTCAACGGACATCGATATATGTAGATAAAGGAGAGAAAATAAAGTAAAAAAATTTTTTCCAAAAAAACTGATTTTTATTTTTTTTCTCACCCTTGGAACGTTTGTCAGGGATTTTTGAAGACGACATGCTAAAGACCATCGATTTTTCAATCTATTTCTATTTTTTTTTTCAACGGACATCGATATATGTAGATACAGGAGAGAAAATAAAGTAAAAATTTTTTTTCAAGAAAACTGATTTTTATTTTTTTGTCACCCTTGGAACGTTTCTCAGTGATTTTTGAATATGACATGCTAAAGACCATCGATTTATCAATCTATTTCTATTTTTTTTTTCAACGGACATCGATATATGTAGATAAAGGAGAGAAAATAAAGTAAAAAAATTTTTTCCAAAAAAACTGATTTTTATTTTTTTTCTCACCCTTGGAACGTTTGTCAGGGATTTTTGAAGACGACATGCTAAAGACCATCGATTTTTCAATCTATTTCTATTTTTTTTTTCAACGGACATCGATATATGTAGATACAGGAGAGAAAATAAAGTAAAAAATTTTTTTCAAGAAAACTGATTTTTATTTTTTTTCTCACCCTTGGAACGTTTGTCAGTGATTTTTGAATATGACATGCTAAAGACTATCGATTTATCAATCTATTTCTATTTTTTTTTAAACGGACATCGATATATGTAGATAAAGGAGAGAAAATAAAGTAAAAAAATTTTTTCAAGAAAACTGATTTTATTTTTTTTCTCACCCTTGGAACGTTTGTCAGTGATTTTTGAAGACGACACGCTAAAGACTATCGATTTATCAATCTATTTCTATTTTTTTTTTCAACGGACATCGATATATGTAGATACAGGAGAGAAAATAAAGTAAAAAATGTTTTTCAAGAAAACTGATTTTTATTTTTTTTCTCACCCTTGGAACGTTTGTCAGGGATTTTTGAAGACGACATGCTAAAGACCATCGATTTTTCAATCTATTTCTATTTTTTTTTTCAACGGACATCGATATATGTAGATACAGGAGAGAAAATGAAGTAAAAAATTTTTTTCAAGAAAACTGATTTTTATTTTTTTTCTCACCCTTGGAACGTTTGTCAGTGATTTTTGGATATGACATGCTAAAGACTATCGATTTATCAATCTATTTCTATTTTTTTTTAAACGGACATCGATATATGTAGATAAAGGAGAGAAAATAAAGTAAAAAAATTTTTTCAAGAAAACTGATTTTTTTTTTCTCACCCTTGGAACGTTTGTCAGTGATTTTTGAAGACGACATGCTAAAGACCATCGATTTTTCAATCTATTTCTATTTTTTTTTTCAACGGACATCGATATATGTAGATACAGGAGAGAAAATAAAGTAAAAAATGTTTTTCAAGAAAACTGATTTTTATTTTTTTTCTCACCCTTGGAACGTTTGTCAGGGATTTTTGAAGACGACATGCTAAAGACCATCGATTTTTCAATCTATTTCTATTTTTTTTTTCAACGGACATCGATATATGTAGATACAGGAGAGAAAATAAAGTAAAAATTTTTTTTCAAGAAAACTGATTTTTATTTTTTTGTCACCCTTGGAACGTTTCTCAGTGATTTTTGAATATGACATGCTAAAGACCATCGATTTATCAATCTATTTCTATTTTTTTTTTCAACGGACATCGATATATGTAGATAAAGGAGAGAAAATAAAGTAAAAAATTTTTTTCCAAAAAAACTGATTTTTATTTTTTTTCTCACCCTTGGAACGTTTGTCAGGGATTTTTGAAGACGACATGCTAAAGACCATCGATTTTTCAATCTATTTCTATTTTTTTTTTCAACGGACATCGATATATGTAGATACAGGAGAGAAAATAAAGTAAAAAATTTTTTTCAAGAAAACTGATTTTTATTTTTTTTCTCACCCTTGGAACGTTTGTCAGTGATTTTTGAATATGACATGCTAAAGACTATCGATTTATCAATCTATTTCTATTTTTTTTTAAACGGACATCGATATATGTAGATAAAGGAGAGAAAATAAAGTAAAAAAATTTTTTCAAGAAAACTGATTTTATTTTTTTTCTCACCCTTGGAACGTTTGTCAGTGATTTTTGAAGACGACACGCTAAAGACTATCGATTTATCAATCTATTTCTATTTTTTTTTTCAACGGACATCGATATATGTAGATACAGGAGAGAAAATAAAGTAAAAAATGTTTTTCAAGAAAACTGATTTTTATTTTTTTTCTCACCCTTGGAACGTTTGTCAGGGATTTTTGAAGACGACATGCTAAAGACCATCGATTTTTCAATCTATTTCTATTTTTTTTTTCAACGGACATCGATATATGTAGATACAGGAGAGAAAATAAAGTAAAAAATTTTTTTCAAGAAAACTGATTTTTATTTTTTTTCTCACCCTTGGAACGTTTGTCAGTGATTTTTGAATATGACATGCTAAAGACTATCGATTTATCAATCTATTTCTATTTTTTTTTAAACGGACATCGATATATGTAGATAAAGGAGAGAAAATAAAGTAAAAAAATTTTTTCAAGAAAACTGATTTTTTTTTTCTCACCCTTGGAACGTTTGTCAGTGATTTTTGAAGACGACATGCTAAAGACCATCGATTTTTCAATCTATTTCTATTTTTTTTTTCAACGGACATCGATATATGTAGATACAGGAGAGAAAATAAAGTAAAAAATGTTTTTCAAGAAAACTGATTTTTATTTTTTTTCTCACCCTTGGAACGTTTCTCAGTGATTTTTGAATATGACATGCTAAAGACCATCGATTTATCAATCTATTTCTATTTTTTTTTTCAACGGACATCGATATATGTAGATACAGGAGAGAAAATAAAGTAAAAAATTTTTTTCAAGAAAACTGATTTTTATTTTTTTTCTCACCCTTGGAACGTTTGTCAGTGATTTTTGAATATGACATGCTAAAGACTATCGATTTATCAATCTATTTCTATTTTTTTTTTCAACGGACATCGATATATGTAGATAAAGGAGAGAAAATAAAGTAAAACATTTTTTTCAAGAAAACTGATTTTTATTTTTCTTCTCACCCTTGGAACGTTTGTCAGTGATTTTTGAAGACGACACGCTAAAGACTATTGATTTATCAATCTATTTCTATTTTTTTTTTCAACGGACATCGATATATGTACCTTGTAACCCATACCATTTTTTGGAGTCACTGGAGTTTTTTCTGTATTCCCTTGCTCTAGTTACCTTTGTTCGTAATTTTCCCTTTGAATAAAGCAGAGAAAAGTTATTAATTCATATGCAAAATATCAAACCATAGGTTCGATAACGTATGCCCCTCGTAAATACGTTCAACTCTCAGCGGCTGAGCGGTCGAGCGGTGTTGCCAGATCAATTTTACTCGTTTGGAGCTGGGAGCTAGCTTCTCGTCGATGTTTTCGCCTTCTTGGCCTGCACAGGCTGTATGAGCCCATAAACTGCAACTCTGGCACTGAATCCACTCCTATCTACGTCCGTCGCTGGAATAATTCATTCCACAAAATTTTCAAGCGTAGGTATCTGAATTGACTTGCTCATCATATTCTGAGTAAGTTTCTATGACTTTGTCACTTTCAGAGCTACTGCTAGATGTATTGAGTCTCATCAGTCGTCGATTAGCCTCTGGATCCCATGTTTTCCTTTTCTTCGAAGATGGGTATAGCAGACTCAGTCGAGGCTTCTAAAAACGAAATTGAAAAAATACGGAAATCATACATCGGCCCCCCGGGGACCATAATAGGAACAATGTGAGGGGGGTCAAATTACAAGTATTAGCAAATTAATAATCAAGCCAAAATACACATATTTTTATCTAATGGTATTGCATAATTACCTTCAAAATCCAATAGAAAAACGTTTGTCAAACACAATGTTCAAATCACTAAACATAAAACTTAGTTCGTCTAAAAAAAAATAATACCTACCTAAAATGCAGAGAGGTTCCAAAAGATTGTCAGCTGCCACACATTTTTTTTGGCGTTATTTGATTCGTAACACAAGAGCTCTTCGGTCCACGCACATTGTACTAGATGGCGTGTTTCTTAATTATAAATATGTAAGGTGGCCAAGATACCTGCAGGGGCACATTATCACCTTCTCCTCTACATATTCTATACATTTTCGCCACCTCATTGCATTAACTTGTTCCAAAGCTTCTTCAAAATGTGGTATTTTTCCTTGCGCCCAATCCTTTTACCTGAGCCCATATTAACTCTATAGAGTTTAGCTGGCAATGGTAAGTAGGAAGTCGAGACCTATCTTAGGTTTATGTACCTATTTACAATTGCCAGCAGTTCTTTTTTTAACTTATCCTCTTTAAATGTAAAATCTCTATCTAAAAGCCACTGAATGATTTCCGCTTTTTTCCAATCGGTGGTAGGCAATTTCTCACATCTCCTTGAATGATAAGTACCTAGCGTTGACCAAAACAATTACAGAGTTATAATTTGTGAAAAATAGTCCTCTTCATATCTTCGTCATAGTCTCCGGTGTGAATTGACTCAAATGCTAACAAATTATTTTTCAAAAACCCATCTGTACTTCCAATATGCGTATTTACTTATCAGTCGTTTTCCTTTTCCATTTTCATTGCGAAAATCCCTCATTGATCGCTAATAATCTCGTCTCCAACATACAATTTCATCTTTTTCGATTAAAAATGACTTTCTGTTTACTTTTTCCCATCTAAAATTCATCTCTCGCTGAATTTTCCACAATTTATCTCTTCTCTTCCAATTTCAGAAATAGTTTTATCTTCTCTCAATGTACATAAAATTTTATCTAAGGTCGGAATTTAATTATTAAAATAGAATGAATGTACTTTCCTTCTTATAACATGTTTTTCTTATGCCTTCCTGGGGATTGCTTTGGAGGTTTTACGGTAGCACGTCACTTTTCCTCGCGTATTGCTTGAATATAAAATTCACAATTATTGAGATTTATAGAATCGCAAGCAGGTACCATATGTTCATTTTACAAGGGTTTATTGCTCTCTGTCTTTTTCAAATAGAGTATAGTCGTTTATTGTTTTCTAACTAGTCGTTTCTTTTCTCTGTTATCTAAAATATTGATTTAATATTTAATAAAAATAATTATTTAATAAAAATAGGAAAAAATGAAATAGACTTTTTTCTTTTGATTACTTTTATACATGCATAAAATTGAAAAATGTGTGACGTCATATCAAGGGGAAGGGGGTTCTAAAAATGTGACAACCTGTGACAAGGAAGGGGAGAGGGGTTAAAAAGTCCTAAAATTCGTGTGACGTAATTTATGGATGGCCCCTGAAAGTCAAAGTTCGCTAAGTACTGACTTCGTGATTGATTCGTTAGGTTATTGAATCCAATCTGCAAGTAAATTAATTCATTTTTTCATTTTATAGTCTATTTCAGAAAGGTATAGAGTAATAAAATGGGGAATTCCGTCCAGTTCGGCTCAATTTTGGTGTCGGCCATAGGCGTAGGTCTTGAAACAGTATTGTTTGTAATATTAAAATTTCAGATGACGAAGAATATTATGATTTTTTATAATTTAATTTCTGTATAATGTATTTTTTGTATAATGTTCAATAAAAAATAAGTGTACCTAATACAATGTACATAATGCCTAATTTTTATTCTGTTAAAATAAAATTCTTTCCTTTTTACGAGTATCCTACCGGCACGCCTTTGGCACACTATTTTCAATGTTTGTGAATGGATAACAATAGGCTAATCCCATATATTGACCCCAACCCGGGTGGTACTACCTGCACTTGATAAAAAGAAAGAATTGTATAATGAAATAAATCAATGCCAAACTATGAAAGTGGCTTAAATATTCGTTGGGTCACTCTGTGCTCCCTTTGCATACCTAATGAGGTTTTATTACTCTATACCTTTCTGAAATAAACTATAGTTGTACCAGTGCATGTGAACAAAAGGGGCAATTAAAATCTAGACTTGTTTCGGGGTTTTTTTATATTATTTATTTCATTTTCAGCTCACGTCAATAACTACCGTAATAACTTAATTTTTAATCTCTTGACAATAGAAAAGACCCGAAACTCGTCCTGATACGGGTTGAAGCTACCTGCCCGTCACTGAAATAGAAAAAAAAATAGTTTAATATTACTTTGAAGGTTCATCCTGTATTGGTTTTGCAAGGGTCACGAAGATTTATTACTCTGCCGTATTTATGAATAAACTATCTATAGGTAATGCTATACTTTATGGACGCACTGTATATTGCAATGAAGTCTACAAAACAAGAAATTACCGCACCACATGTTTTTTTAACCAATTAAATCCATCTTTCAACATACGCAAAAATAAAATATCTTTCTTTTTCAGGTTTACGAACTAGAAAGGCGTTTCAAACAGCAAAAGTATCTGTCAGCCCCGGAAAGAGAACATTTAGCATCTTTAATACATCTAACTCCTACACAAGTAAGTTTTACCCATAAATAAGTACTATACCTATACCTACATTAAAAATGGTTATTTTTATAACTGAGAGCTTTAACAGCTTCTTCATGCGTCAAAAAGCACTCCTCACACCAGTGGCGGCTCCTCGAAGGAGGCTCAGCCTCCTCACCAATTTATCCAGCAAATAGCACCAGAAATATTTTGTTGAAAATTCTTCATTTTATTTCCTGTTTATTTTATTAGTTTTTAAATTTCACAATTAATTCCCCGTTTTCAATAGTTATTTTTAAATATGACAACAGTGCCCTGAGGCTAGATTCTACAAATATTCCAATTCGGTGATACAAACACGTGTTGCTCATACACAGTTGCCGTTTTTTCGACCAGTCCAATTACTTAATACCGTAAAATATAGCAGAAATGGCAATATCCTCAGGAGGCTTGCTTCTAGCGGTCGAAGGATACGAGTAATACGCTGCTGTTGGTTTAATCTTATTCAGAAAATGAAGAATTTTTGTTTTTTCTTTGATACTTTTAAATTAATATTTGAAAAAACTGTTCTTATTTTTCAAATTTTTGCAACATAAATTCACTGATATAATTTATTCAAGAGATCGTTTGAAACATCTCATTGATAAAATTTAAACTTTCGGTAATACAGAATTTCATTTTGAATTTTATTTGAAAATTTTTCAACTGATGAGGCTCCTCCCGCGAAAAGGAGAAAACATATAATTTGGTAGACAAGAAACTACATTATAAAAAACTACATTATAAAAAACTATTTTATGAAATTGAAGATACTATATTGAAGGTCAAAATGAGATTCGATTTTCCGATTTAGGTATATGAATTGAAGTTTTTCGCCTTGACGAATAAAAGCTTATTCGAATCTTTTTCAAAAGAGTTTCTCAATACACTTTTAGTTACACACTTAGTTCTAAAATATAAATTTTTTGATAAAATAGCACTGCACAATGAATTATGCGTTGTATACTCGGATAAAGATATTTCAGCAGCAAGTTTTACCTCAGTTTTATAAACTACTTTGTTTGACAGTCACCATTAAAAAAACAAAATATAAAAAATTCCAAACAAAAAAGAAAAAATATTGAAAATCCAAAAAAAAACGAACAAAAAAATGTTTTGGCACTATAACTCCACGTTAGTTCTTGCTGGGCAACAATTCATTTTGTCACTGAAGTAGCTGGTACGGTCGCTGCGCTTAAATTAATTGGCTGAATAGGAGTATATTTTTACGAAAAAGTTTTATGTCCAGCCTCCTCTCTTAAAAAGTTCACGAGCCGCCACTGCCTCACACTTTCCATTTTAATTATACCTACTGTCATTTATGACCACAAACGTCAAACTTCACTACAGAAACGTCAAAAATCGTTTTCTTGTCATCAAATTCATAATATTCAATCATATTCCTTAAAAACTCCCTGTATATTCTAATAATAATAAGAAAAGACCAGGATATAGGGATGCGCGATACTATCCGATATTCCAGTGTATCGATACTTTTACTTCCGATACTCGATATTTTGTATCGATACTATGCTTTTCGATTCATTCCAAGTATCGATGAAATTGTAGTGTATCGATACGTTGCGATACGGGATTTTTAGTGGTAGCGGTAAGTGGCGTTATATATAGTGATTAGCGATATCGTGATTTTTTAATCACGTTGTGAAATGATGTGCTTTTTTTAACGAAACTAAAAATAAAAAACGAAAAATGTGCAGTTTTTTGCGTTTTTCGAGCTAATTTTGAGGTTATGTGGAAAAGTGACTGATGTAAAAGTTGTAGATTTTCTCAAGATCTATAACTTTTATGATCAACTTTTTTTCCTAGGATTCTAACTTTTGCCGGAAATTGCAATAATGTCTTTTTTACCCACCAAAAAAGTGTATTTTACCGAAAAGCCGTTAAAAAATTCGAAAAATTTCCAATATTTTAATTGAATTTTATTTTCGTGGTTTGTGACTATGAAAACTACCTTTTACCAAATTTTCATCAAAATCGAACATTTTTTAACGAAACTAATAATAAAAAACGAAAAATGCAATTTTTTGCGTTTTTCGAGCTAATTTTGGGGTTATGTGAAAAAGTCACTAATAAAAAAGTTGTAGATTTTCCCAAGATCTACAACTTTTATATTCAACTTTTTATTCTAGGAACTCAACTTTGGACGGAAATCGCAATAATGTCTTTTTCCACCCCCCAAAAAAGTGTTTTTTACCGAAAAAACGTTATAACTCGAAAAATTTCCAATATTTTAATTTGAAATTTATTTTCATGGTTTGTGACTATCAGAGCTACCTTCTACTAAATTTTCATCAAAATCGAACATTTTTTAACGAAACCAAAAATAAAAAACGAAAAATGCAGTTTTTTGCGTTTTTCGAGCTAATTTTGAGGTTATGTGAAAAAGTCACTGATGTAAAAGTTGTAGATTTTTCCAAGATCTACAACTTTTATAATCAATTTTTTATTCTAGAGCCTCAACTTTGGCCGGAAATCGGAATAATGTCTTTTTACACCCCCCAAAAAGGTGTTTTTTACCGAAAAAACGTCAAAATTAGCAAAATCTCGGATCGTTAACGTATCGATACTTCGAGTCTCGATAAATTAATATTCGATATTCTACTGTATCGATACTTCACGTACCGATCCGTATCGATACCTAATATCGATACTTTCTAGTGTATCGCGCAACCCTACCAGGATAAGATCAGTCCCACAAATTTTCTCATTATTTTGATTGCCGAGAAACCGAGACCGACAAAAATCATTATTTGACGTTGGCAGATAGTTGTGGGCGCGATGTGTACACGCACAGTCGAACACTTTTATTCCCTCTAACAAGTGCCAATGCTTTTGTTGGAAAAAACGGCCCTACAACCCTAAAGGTCTTCCTCTTTCTTCACGGATCGGATCCTTTAATTGGAAAAGAATTCTCCGTCTATTTTATTCATTCTTTTCTATTTGATTTCGGTTTGTTTTGTGTTTGTGCATTCGACGCGGTTCGAAACTTTATTTATCTAACTCCACCTATACATCTTTTTAAAGACATTTTTTAACAATTTTGGCAGCGGCAAAAGTTACTCGGATTAGGATTTGAACCAGCAAAAATTTTAAGTAGCAATTTTCCTTCAGAATTCGTTGGGGGGAGGGGTCACTGGCAGTCTAAATTTTGTTTTGCGTGGTACTCGATTTGTTGCTCATCTTGAATGTAAGGGTCAATGTTTGTTTATTTTCAATTTTACACAAAAAATGGTAATTTGAAAAGATGCTTAGAATTAAATTTCCTATAATTTTGTTTCCTATTAATTTTTTCCTGGGATCGATATTTTCCGATTTATACCCTAAAAGAGGGGGTGAATTTTTGTTTAATTAACAACTCGTTTATTCCCAATTTTACGTAAAAAATTGTTATAAACAAAGTTGTTTAAAATTAAATTGTCTACAATTTTGGTTTCATCAATTTTTTGGTAGGATCGATATTTTTCGATTTATACCCGAGAAGAGGTGGGGGTAAAATGTTATCTTATCATTGCATTATCACGTTTATTTGCAATTTTACGCGAAACATGGTTATAAACAAAGGAAGTATCAGACGACGAAAACTTGGCAACGTTGCAAACAGACGTAATTCGAATTTCAAAAGACTTTCAAAAGTGTACTGAAAACAAAATAAAAGTTAATTTTTTTCATAATAAAAGTTAAGCTGTTCGAAAAACTGATTATTTACACTGCTCTTTTCCTTTACCGTAAGCGTACGTCCCAAACTATTTTACAAAAAGACAAAATCAGCATCATAATTGTAGCAAATGAAATTTCAAACAAAACAAATTGTAAATTGTCATCAAATTTTCAACAATAATCAACAAATAAATAAAAAACAATAATAAACGCGATAATAGAACATTTAAGTTCACCCCTACCTCTTTTCGGGTCTTAATCGAAAAATATCGAGCCAAAAAATTGATGGGAACTAAAATGATAGGAAATTTGATTTTAAACAACTTTGTTTATACTTTATAACCATGTTTCGCGTAAAATTGAAAATAAACGTGATAAAGCAATGATAACATTTTACTCAAATTTAAATGAAATAAACAAAAATTGACCCCTAAATTCAAGTTTTTCGGGTGACGTAACGGATCAAGTACCGCACAAAACAAAATTTAGACTGCCAGTGACCCCCCATAACGAATTCCGAAGGAAAATTGCTACTTAAAATTTTTGCTGGGTCTGCCCCTTTTTTTGAGCTATTTTCACTTTTCATTTTTTAATCAATTTTATTACGGTGCCCGACGCCAAAGTAAATAGTTTGTCATTTTTGCCAACAAAACTTATTAAATTATCAAACGAAATTAGTCAAATTGTTACCAAATGCCACACATGGTATATCTACATTCCCTATTAAAAATTAAGGAGTTGAGGAAGCGGAAGAGAGGGGTTTAACAAATGACAGATGTCTGTACCATAAAAATATTCCCCTCTAGGAACAAAAATCGACGTGTTTCAGCATTTCCTTAAAGTCTGATGAATACTTATTACTGCCAAATTTCTCCTAGATATTAGACACCCATTCAATGTTCTCCTTATTGACCTTCCCCCAAATTAAACCCGCAAAACCACATAAAATAATTTACGACAATTGTTTCAATAATCGTCGTTATTTCGATCTTTTCACTGACAGTTTCCTTCTTAACTCGCTTCTCCTCTGATTGTAATTCCCCAGCCTCATATTCAGCGATAATCGGAAAAAAATCACAATACCGTAACCTGAAGGGTTTCGTCATTGAAAACAACCATCGATTCAGGGGAAAATTTTAAATATGAATTTAGACCGGAAGAAATAGACCCGGACGCAGGTCGTTCGATTTCAATTTGCTTTGCGGCTTATTACAAAAAAGAGTCTGGAAGATATTTAAACAAAAAACATTTTTTCGGAAATTTACTGTCATCAATATGTCGAACAAAAGAAGAAAGCTGAATAGGTTACGTTAGGCTAGGTTATAAATTTTTTATTTTTATTGTTTGTACAAATCTTCATAAATTTGTAACTCTGCTCCTCAAAAAGTAATTTTTTCGGCAACCGTCCGGAAAGTACCCACTTCCAGGACGCTTTTTTTGTGAGAAAGTAGCGCTTTTCCGGCCTAGTCCGGAAAGTACCTATTTCCCGGACTAGGCCGGGAAGTATTGCATCGTTGCTGTCATTCAAACAAACTGAATCCCTTCACTATTAGCAATTGTTCGAATTTCAATAGAAATATTAATAAAAACAATAATTAGAATGTTAGTAATATGAGTAGTTTCCACAAAGTAAGGGTCCAAACAGTAAATTCAATTAGAATGTTCCTAGTTTTGTTCTAAAAATTAGTTTTTTTAGCGTAGTGTCATCATGACAAACATAAACATTCAAATCGACGTCATTTTTAGTCCATTTAGATATTACAAAGAAACGTGTTTTATTGATTTGTTATACTTACCACACGGTAGCCGAAAAAAAATGTACGCAACACGTCCGGAAAGAGTTTTTCGGACTCGCAGACTTCCAGAATCTTGTCTTGTCTACTCGTCCAAAAAAACAGTATTTTCCGGACTTGTTACGTAATATACTATTTCCTTTTGTTTATTTATTCTATAGGTAGATCTAAGTATTTGTTTCGGTCTATTATTTCCGGGATTCATCCCCATTTTTGTTGAATATGCTTCAATTTCATAAATAGTTACGTTTTCTACTATAGATTTACTACTACTATAGTTTAAGCAATTAGGTATAATTATCTGTCAAACGTCAATTGTCTCCGCGTAAATAATTTCAATTCTAATATGAAATAAACCCACTTTCTTATAAAAGAGCAACATCAGCATCTAGCATTATTTATTCACCAAAAACTAATATTGATTCGATGGCAGTAACGCTTCCTCTAGTCTAGAGCAAACAAAGGTCTTTGTACGTAAATAATAACACCCTATTGTGTTCGTATATATACTACATCTATACGGTAAAGTCCGAATTACCGAGACTCATTAGATCGTGCAATATTGGGGTTAAATCATTATTAAACTGAGCTTATGGTAATTAACCATCGCTTTCTCGAGGATTAAACTTCCCCATGTACTAAAAGCAATCGCTTGGCAAAATATTTCTCATGACAATGGTAATACCTATTGTATAGGTCGGATGGATTTAGATATCAATAATGCAAGCTTGCACTGTGGTGTTTACTTTATTTTTTAATAAGAAATTTTTAATAAGACCGTTTAGTCTAGAGATTAAAAAAAACAGAGGTTTGTATGTTACTGATGGCTAAATTCGGGAAAGATATTATTGGGTCAACTGTGCAAAGAAATGTGATCTGTGCAATAGTAGAAAAAGTCCTAAAACAAGAAACCGAAGAAAAATGGCACAGTATCTTTCCGGAGAGCCTTTTGAAAGACTGAAAACCACAAAAACTGGGACACTTTAGTTCCTCTATTTCTGCTAGCCTATAGAAGTTCTGAACACGAATCAATCGGTTATAGTCCATCTATGCAAGTTACTGGAATACTTCCTGATGGTGAAGAATCAGAAGAACGTACACCTCCTATGTACATAGAAATATTGAAAGAAAAATTGGAAAAGGTATACAATTTTACTCGTGAACGTTTGAAGCTCTGCAACAATATCGTGAAGGCAAGATTCAACGTGCATACTACAAACACAAGTTTCTCGAGAGGTGACCCCGTATGGCTCTTCAATCGCAAGCGCAGAAAAGGTTTGTGCCAAAAACTGCAACGAAACTGGGAAGGCCCCTACACCGTTCTCAACAAAATCAACGACCCAGTCTACCGCATTACCGTATCCAATTGTCAGCGAGGAGAAGGCCTAAGGTGATCCACCATGCTGGCTTAAACCAGACCCCAGCAGTCAGATTATTCGGGACGAATAACTAGAAAAGAGGTCCATAAAGAAGAAGAAGACATACATCTGGAATCATCTAGAACTGTCATTGAAAATTCTAGAAATGTCATCGAAAAGTCGAGAACTGTCTGGAACAGGTGAGAAGTATAAAAAGCGGGACAATTGAAGTATTAGAAATTGGAGTTCTGTGTTCTGATAGTGAGATGTTAGGTATATTTATATTGAATTGTGAAAGTAAAAGTCGTGGAAATAAAGCAAGTTTGAGATAGTAAAAGGAGTGACAGTATACTCCGTAGGTATCTACTTTTTTCACTGCATCCTTAAATTGTGCCTTCAACTTTAACGGTTTGTTGTTTTTCAAGGAATCTTGACGAATTTTTTTTCAGATAAAAACTTTTTTTATGCTCCATCAACGTACGTAATAATATAGTGCAAAAGTCATTGGACGTGCGGTATATTGCATTTTCAATTAGGGTCGTTTCAAATAATCATTCCCACGGATGCGAAATTGCATATTTCTGGAAAATAATAACGGCACATCACTTATCACAGCGAGATCTACGAACAAAATAACAAACAGCATAATTACGCGGGTCTTACAGGGCGAGAATCAATTAATTTGTTTATAACGTCTTAATTTGGAAACTAATGAAGTTACAGATTCCAGTAAATAAGTATACAATATTATATGCAATTATTTCAAGCAGCTGAATTTTTTATGGGAAGATTTATCATCATTACTGCATTATTTATTGTACCTATAAAGTTTTCGTAGTTTTAATATAAACTAATGGAATTACTATTAGCTATTGAGATTCTTTAAATTCTGTCAGAGATTTCAACGAAAAAGACATCTTGGATACATTTTACAATTACTAAAGTTTATAATTACTTCAGTTTTCTCTTTTGTATATCCAGTAAGTACCTATACTTCAACAAATTCTAAAATTATAATATTCGTTTTGAAATCATAATCAACGAAGCTTTTAAACGAGTGCACACAGTCGGTAACGGGAAAGCATTAATTTAATCATGACTGGTTGTAATTAAATTGTGATTAATTGGCAAAGCGGGGGCGAAATGTGGGATTTGAAGCGGGTTTTGCTTCTTCTATGGCGTATTCTTCTATTCGATGATCAAAAGTTTTCGAATTCGACAATTTCGATATCATACCTATACCTATTCTTCACTAAAAGCAGATTATATTTGTGAAATTCATGTAATAGATATTTGTAACCTTTTAAAACTGTTACATGCGTTAAAATGTTGACAAATGACGTTTATGTCGGAGGTGTTTCGAGAATACTATCAAAATGCGAAATTCTGAAATAATAACCAAGGAGACTATACAAGGAGATCGAAATCCATGTATTCCAATAGAGGAGTTCAGTCGAAGGTCAGTGTGACCAACAAAAAGTGGTTTTTATGACAAGAATGACAGTTAATGTCTACCATTCAAAACATAAGATTTTTGCAGGTTTTTTATCATTACGAACATCTATATTGCTTTATTGAAACAATGAATACACCCCCGAAGCGTAAATCTTTCTAATTTAAAATGACGTTTTATCTGAATTGTCAATGCATCGGTGGCCAGTAATTCTAGGAACTTTCGGCAAATCACCAATTCTCTTCTGTCATTATGTCACTAGTTATGTCAGATGTCAGTGGTAAAAGCAATCAGAAGAATAAAGTGATACAACTAACTAGAACTACTACAAAAGTATGGAAAATAAACATAAACGATTAAGCGAATATCAACAAAAACAAATAACACTGATATAACTAGTGACAAAATGATAGAAATGAAATGGTGACTTGTCAAAAGTTCCTAGAATTATAGGCCACCGATGCGTTAAGAATTCAGTTAAGATGTCATTTTAAATTTTAAGATTTACGCTTCATGGGTGTATTCATTGTTTCTATAAAGCAATATAGATGTTAGTAATGATAAAAAACCTGCAAAAATCTTATGTTTTTAATGGTAGACATTAACTGTCATTCTTGTCATAAAAACCACTTTTTGTTGGTCACACTGACCTTAAACTGAACTGCTCTATTTCTGGTCATGATAGAGGGCGCCACTTAAAGTCTTGCACCAAAACATTTGACGGCAGAACAATAACAGCCAATCATAAGCCTTGCATACACTTTGAGTTCCTGGTGTTTTATTGGTTGCTAGCTTCTTTGACAGTTCGCGGTTTGCGTGTGTGGTAAGTGAGGTTAGGTCATATAAATGAAAAATATTGTGAATAGGAAATCCGTTTTTTGTCCTCGTTTTCATAAAAATCGAAAATTGTGATCGTTTGGTGGTAAAATAATTAGCTGAATGTATTTATATTTTTACTAAGGTATATAATTTTAGTCTATCACAATAAATATTCTTTCCTACTTCATTTATCTTTGAATATTTTTAATTACCTCTCGTGGCTTTTTTAAATTCAGCTCACGTCTTCGTCTTATATCACCAGCACTTCCACTAATGCAATTTTTAACAACGCACACCCTGCCCATTATAAATTTTTATTATAACAATTTCAATTTTCTAGTTTTTAAAGTAATGTTTACTATTAACCTACTGTCAAATATAAAAAGTAAGGTTATTGTCGTGACAGTTTTAAAATGTTGCAAGATATACAATGCGCGACGCCGCGGTGAAAAAACAAACTGCTTAGATAGACGATTTTGAGGACAGGTTTTGTCAATTTTCCCGTATGAGTTCGATCTAAGCAGTTTGTTTTTTAAACTGTCTCGACAATAACCTTACTTTTTATATTTTACCAATTTGACAGTAGGCAAATAGTAAACATTACTTGTGAATTATAAAAACTAGAAAATTAAAATTGTTAAAAATTGATAATGTTGTTGAAATTTATTGTAATAGTGGTTGGTAGTGCAGATTATTTAAAAGGAAGAAGTGAATTGAATTTAATTTAAGTAAACCAGAGATGAGAAATATTCAAAGATGAAAATAAAGTAGGAAAGGAAATATTTATTATGATAGACTTAAATTATATACCTTACTTGTGAGAAGTCTAGAAAAAGCACAATTGCACACAAAATACTTTACTTTTGCTGATGACATTATTATATGTTCTATGTTCTATACAAGTACAATTTAAGAGAATTGGAAGAAAAAAGGTGAACAAAGATTTGAAGAAAAGCCAGAGATTGTTGATAAGGAATAAGCTGTAATACTAATTTGAAAATATTACTGGCATGTTCTTTATACAAAAAAATTTGAATTCAGTTGATATTCAGATAAAAATAGGAAATGAGAATATAAATCAGGTGAGATCATACATTGAAGCAAATATATACATCAAATAGAATAAAATTTAGGTTTGCCAATTATTGGTGCACTTTATCAATGTAGGGATTACTAAAACCATAAGACATTGAAACTAATTGGTGACACTTATTTCTTACCAATCTTCAGCTACCTAATTCCAGTGTGGCACAATTGTAGTATAACATTCATAGATAAAACACAGAGGATTCAAAATAGTGTAAAGAATGTTTTGTGCAAGTTCAGTTACGTCCACAGTTATATATTTTGTGTACGTACTTATGTATTTTACTAATTGTGACTTTCCACTGTGTTTGCTTCATTAGGAAATAAACTTCTGTAAATTGCAATTTTTGTATTTTTAAAATAAAGTACTTAAAAAAATTGTTTTTCTACGACAACCTCGATAAATGTTCATTTTATAACCGTAACTTCAATCATAAACAAGCACATTTTGTACAGAATTTCATTTTTGCATCGGTTGCTAGGCAAGTTGCTAAGCAACAAATGCGAAATGGAATATTTCGTGTTAGGTCTAGGTTCACTCTAAAATCACGACGACTACGGCTTGTCAAATTATGACGTCCAGTGACAAATTGATGAAATGTTAGCAGATCGTTTCTGTCAAAGTTTTAGTAGGTAACGAGTAATTTCATAGTTGTTTTCTATAAAAACTATTAATTAAAATGGAAACTGATAGTGATATTGACTTAGATTTGACACCTCCGAACATAATAGAAGCAGCGAAGGCAACAACACTGAATTTATTACCGGAAACGTCGAAGAGTATGTATCAACGCGCTTATAACGTTTTTTTGGAATGGAAGGTAGATCAAAAGACAAAATCGTATGTTATGATGTTATGTTATGATATGTTGTCATAGAAAAAGTATAGTATGCAACTCGCAACAAAATGGCCATTTTGCACTCGTATGAATTGCAGCACTTGCCTTCGGCTCGTGCTGCAAATTTCATACTCGTGCAAAATGGGCATCATTTTGTGCTCATTGCATAATATACTATTTCATGTATGATACGGAATTATTTAAATATATTTTATATTGAAAATCTGTGCTTGAACTAATGTCATTAGTAAGTTGTACCTATTGATTGAAAATATATTGTATTTTTCATTGTTATTGAACAGATTGAAGATTATGCATTGAGTTTTAAGACTTTGGGCTTCATCCTACACATGTTAAACCATTTCAGTATTCTGTTATAAGTTTTTGTAGCTTATTTACTGTTATTTTAAGATTATTATGACTGATCAAAGCGATGTCATCTATATACTGCAATATGTATGCACATTTAAATGTTCTGTTGCTAAATCATAGTTGTAACAAGATAGATAGATTGTAGAGCAAATAGGACAGTGAGGAACACTGGAGAAGTCCTTAAATGTTTTGAATAAAACTGTAATTCACTTTTACCTGTGGTATTCTATCACTAAGGTAGTTTTAAAAGATTAAAAGCAAGTATTTAGAACACATCATTTCATATAGTTTCTAGAATATACCACAGTTCTAAACACCATCAAACGCTTCAGTAATGCCTAGAAAAATAGCAGTACTATGTTTTCATCATAGACTAGAGGTTTGTATATTTGATGTCAGGTTCGATAGTGTGCATAGTTGAGCAGCTGGTATCAAGATATAGATGTATTTTCTGATATCCTTCAGTTAAATTTTTTTGCAAAAGTACTCATAATCCTATAAAGCCTATTGGTAAATTGAGCAGTAAATATGAAGTATTCTAATTACCTTATTTTAACTTCAACAGTTCACTTATTACTCATAATACCTAAGCTGGATAAGTATAACAGGCAATAGGATAGGTAGGTATCAAGTTAGAGACAAAATACTGATTGTATCTTTGAACAATGTTTAATGATCGAAGGATTGTACACTTTATATTTAGGTAAAAGAAGTTACATAGTGTGTAGTAAATTACTTCTTGTGCAACTCTCTGTATATTCAATATTTTCATAATTTCTTCTTGTAAAGGCTTGACCAGTTCGGAAGCAATCATCTTTTCGTTCATTTCATGGAAAATAACCTAAAATATCAGATATGATTAATTCTGTAATTGTTTTATTACTTCTTATTAATAGGACCAAATTTGTGTATTATTAGAGCTTATGACTACTGACTATTTATCTATACATACTTTCTATGTTTTCAAACTGTATTTCTTCTAGTTGCAATTCTCAATTATTCGAAGGCCATTTAATATAGTACATTTGAAGTGGTACATTTCCTCCGAGCATTTCAAGTGATTTTTCCTTTTTTTTCCTCCGTTTTTTCATATTTTTGAGTAGCTAATTTTTTTTACTATTTAGGAAGCCAGATTCTGAAAAACTTTATACATATTGTATATTGTAAACATATCTCTTTATTCATCTTCAATTCATTTTTTATAATTGGGCAATACAACTTGTGAACTTGGTTCTAGAATATACTTACTTGCACGTAGGGTGTCTTCTTTATTCTTCAAATTTCTCTTTAAAAGACATACTCATTCTAACTGTGCTGGACCTTTAAGAGTATTCTAAAATTCCATACTGAAGAGAAGACATGATAGTAGATATTCATATTTTTTATTACGTAAAAACATAAATAAATTCAGCAGCACAGAGTAGAACTGATTATTTTACCACCAAACGATTACAATTTTCGATATTTTTGAAAACGAGGACAAAATACGGATTTCTCATTCACAATATTTTCCATTTCTGTGACCTAACCTCACTTACCTCACACGTGAACAGCGAACTGTCAAAGAAGCTAGCAACCAATAAAACATCATGAACCCGAGTTTTATGATTGGCTTCCGTCAGATTTTTTGGTATCGTTGTGGTGTGGTGCCCTCTATAATGACCAGAAATTGGAATACATGGAGTTCGATCTCCTTGTATAGCCTCCATGATAATAATCTTGAAAACATACTTAGTAACCATGAAAATGGTCCGTATATCGCCGATAATTTCAGTGCGGTTACTAGCAGTTTTCAGATTTCATGGAACCTGTTTCGTATATTCGAACCACTTGTCATTTGTCAATATTACTTTATCTCTGTTTCTGGCGATTCTGTAGCTTCTAAAGACATTTGGATTAATGCTTTTTAATTTTTTCCTGTTCAAACAATAAACCGAAATGACAAATGACAAGTAGTTACCAAACTTCCCAGAATAAAAGTACGGTTGCTCTGGTGACAGATAATTCACCGAAGTTTCAGATATAGGTATACGGACCGTAATCTATATACGTTAGTAGTGGTAGCTTTCGGCTGTGTAAGCAGGGCTTTTAGGATAAACCTCTGTAGTTTTTAAGCAGAGGATTATATTAAGTTAAACTTCAGTTTTTTCTTTTTAACGAACCAAAACTAAACGGAAACTTTATTAGTTTGCAATTTTTGCAATAAACGCCATTTTATTAACACAAAAAATGTTGCATCTAAATACAAGCTTAGGTACTAATTTTATTATTACCAAAACTTATACGTATCAGGGACTCGATAATGATACACAATCCACATGGTAAGCTGTTGAAATCCTGGCGTACTTTTCCCGTCGATTGAATTTCAATAAAACCCGTAGGGGTGTTTTATCACATCATCCTATCTACCCAACAAAAGATACATTTACCGTTCTAGAAAATTTGTTAGAACATTGAGAGGGCAAATGGTGTCGATTGGGGTCTATTTATCCGTCACATAAACAGGGAAGTATTTTCTAATTTTCTTGAAAACTATCGTATAATTTATATTAAGAACATACACTCAGCTAGAAACACAAATTGTCGGTTATTTCTTCTTTTTTGTTATTATTTGGCAGATTTGACATTCAATTCCGTAGGTTAAGAAGAAAATTCTTTGCGTGCCAACAGCCACATTAGTTTTTTTGTAACAAATTTGTTTAATAACTGCTTACTTGTCTTGGGGCTCGTTTTATAATGTGCAGTTGACTGTCAGTTAAGAGTTAACCTTTAGTTCACAGAATTTTATAACTACCTAGGTACATGTTAACGTTTTAGCGCACAATCAAGTGCTATATAGTTGAAGATAACTGCCAGATTTTTCTAATTACACTTTATTTTTTGAGGCTAGAACTGCTAAGTTTGTTCATTGGTTTTTTGCTGCTCATAATAATTAAATCCGTACAACATGAGCAATAGCAGCAGTTCAACTAGTGATAATGAAAGTGATCGCTCTCTAGCTTGTACGGATGAATCAGTTTAAATCAAACATGTACACAACAAGTAAGCCAATAACCTAACTGTTGGAAACAATTTCCAACAATTAGTTATTTTGTCATTGTTATAATTTAAGTTGGCGATTCGTCGCTTAAACATATGTTGGTCAACCTGATTTGACAGTTGCCAATAAAAGTCGAGTGTGCGTGCGCCAGAAAATGGCGATGATAAGCAATTTGTTTCCTTGATGAACAAATGTCATTTTTTGTGGGTTTTATCCCTATTTATCGTAAAATATTAAAGCTCTGCCTTCGAGGCATCTTTCAAAGCTCTGGGTTAGTCCCATCTTTGCAGTGTAAATAACTGTAAATAGTTTGTGTAATATAGCAAAATTGGTGAGACTATATACCAGCAAATCCATAACATACAGTCCATTCTACATTACTCACTCCTCAGATAATGTATCCAACATGCAGACTATATAAATAGAACGAACTCCATGTATTTAAATTTTTTCTAAGAAGGCCAATCATAAGCCTTGAATGATGTTCTATTGGTTGGCTAACTTCTTTGACACTTTTGACAGTTCACGAGTGAGGTTAGGAGATAGAAATGGAAAATTGCATGAATGAGAAAACCGTTTTTGTCCTCGTCTTCAAAAATATCAAAAATTGTGATCGTTTGGTGGTAAAATAATTAGTTCTATCGGTGTTTTTTTTTCGTTTTTACGTGATTGAAAATACGAATCTATATCATGCCATAAACACTTCGGCTTCGGCATGGAATTTCAAAAGACATTTAGGTAAAGATCCAGCACAGTTATAATATGAAAAAAAACACCCTATATTCAAGTACTTAAGTACTAACGTTTGTCACACACTCCCAGTTTGACAGTTGACATTACGTTGTGCCATGGAATGTATGCGTTCTGTATAGTTTTTGTTTGACGTACCCAACATTGGTGTGTCGTCGTCAACTTCCAGGTAACCAGCTACTATCGAATTAATATTTAATACCATTTATGCATTTAACTAAACTGATGCTCAACTAGCTCTTTTATAAAACTGGCACTTAATAGAGAGTTATTGCAAATGGGTAAAAAACGCAGACTTTAATAAAAGATCCGCTAATAAAGTATCCTTTAAGGCGACACCAAAAGTGCACTATTGCAGAGCGCTTTAAGTGAAATCGAAAGTAACCACAGAACTGAATAAATTATAGGTATGTCGTGTGAAATTGACAGATCTCGAACCTTGGAGTTTGAAGAATTTATTTTCATTCGCAGTTTTGTATTTATGGCACAAAACATCCAGTCAAAATAAAGGAACTTCATTAAAGAGTTCTTTGCCTTTATTTAACTAAAGTACAGGTATCCTGTATTTTAGATTGGTAACATCCTTAAAGTTGGACTCACTGAACATGCGTATATATGTCCAAATAAAAGAGAGTTTATTAAGGGAACTACAAAACGAACGTTGCAATAACTCTCTAAAATCAACTTACCTATAACAGGTATCTATCTCTACTTCTATTAATCATACGTCGTATGACAGAGAAAGAAAGAGAGGAGCGTTCTGGAATGATTTTTAGTACGGTCCTGTTGTCTGGGTCGACGTTTTTAGATGTGTGCCCTGCAAATTAGGGCTCCAGTTGATTATTTCGTTAGGACGATCGACCATGAATAACAGCCGCCATGTTGGTCTACATAAACTGAATTACGGACAGAAAAAGAGAGGAGGGGGAGCTACGTAAGCGAGGGAAATAGAAGAACAGATTTTCAAGTGGTTATTGTTAGAAAAAAACCAGCTGTTGGGGTTGTTTTTTAGTGTATGTTCGGTTTTCGGTATATTAGGTATAAAAGAACAATGGAGCTTTTAAAAAACGAAATGGCGATATGACATTTATATTGTCATTTTGTTGACTGTTTAGAATATTATAGCGGAGATTTATTTTTAGTTATTTATAAATAGGTACTACCAACATTTTCTATGAGTTTTTTTTAGTATTTAAACGTAATGACATCTTTTAGTTGATTCAGTCATTACTAGAATAGGCATGATGAAAGTCACTAATAAGAATAACTGAAATAATGACTTTTTAATTGTATAGATTACCTATTAATTCCCGATTGTACCACCTTGGCTTAACAAGTAGGTAAGCAAGGCTTAGAAAATTAAGCTCGATGCACCGTTATCTGAGTGAAGCTTATATGCACGAAATAGGGCTTCACCCGAGACGAGAGTAGGCGAGAGTATCAAAAATCTTGTCTCGATCTCGTCAATTCCGAAGAAATTGAGTCGCGTTCAAGTCTCGTTCTCGTCTCGTTAACGGTTGTCTCGTCTTTTCTCGCTTAATTATAAATATTGATAAAAAAACCATGAATAATTTTTTAAAACTATATTTATAACGCTATTATACAAAAATATTTTTACATATACATAATTTTTTTAATTTTACACATTCTTGATTTTTATCTTTCAAATTAAACGATGACCCAGAATTTAGTAACGCTTGCATCACATCATCTTTCATTGATGTACGTTATTTTGTCATAATCATATCTGCGGTACAATGTTCACATGGAAATACAGTACAAAAAGTACCTAAATACGGAATTCTACGAATATTAATAAAATTATTGAACAAGTTTCTCTGGAAATTCATTCACAACAATCACTTCTGGGGGAATGGTTGATATCTATTTGGTCGTTAAGGAGATTACCTGAATATTTGTTTTTATTTATCTCAAGAGCTTCTATAAAAGATTTAATTTAAAGGCTTATCATATTAATGAATCCTTAACCATTGTGCCGAATTTTACGACCCGATTGTATTTGAGGCGATACAGCACGTGTCGATTTAATTTTGGTAAACCCGACCTGTTTTATCATTTTATTCCACATAGAAAAAAATTTACCCTAATTTTGTCCATTCAAGTGAAGAAGATATACGGTATCGTATGTAAGCGTGGCTTTACCTACTAAAAAATATAAATACAAAATATGACAATCCGCCATTTTAGCTAAAACACCGATCAACGTGACGTCAACCTTTTGTATATCGTTCGAACTTTTTTCGTGAAGTATTTACAAATGTGTGATGTCATAGAGACGCCATTACTATTCTACCGTTTTGGTGCGAAATTTGAATTAAATTATATTTCTCCTTTAAAACCTTTATTTTTTCAAGAAACAACATTTTTTTTTATAAAGCTTGTGCGTACAAACATCGTGGAGCAGTTTTTCAAAATCAGTCATCATGCCTATTGGCATTTGTCAGTTTTAACCTTCAACAATCCCGTGACGTTTCTATGCTTCCTTTGTGATAACCTACTGACTATTATAGTTTCTCACTGTTTAATCTTGTCTTTACGTTTATCTTCGAACATTTTATTTGTTACGATATACCTATAATCAAAATATCTTCCTGTTTATGTCATTATTTTTTGTGAGTTCAACTAAAGAATGAATCTTGGTTCTTTTGTAGGTATACTACGCGCTATGCGCTGTTCAATAAACATGCCTATTTATCCTTTTAATAAAAATCAATAGTTGTCTATACATCATTAATCTTCTCAACTAAAGATTCAATTATAATAATTATGTCATAACGATGATTCGGCATAATACGCAGCTTAGGAGACATACAAAGGAAGTTTTATATTCTTATCAAGGCACGCAACTTTTGCTTCCTAGTTCGTTTAACGTAGATTATGATTGATTGAGACTTAATTAGAGAATATAATGGTATAATTTCGGTTTTTGTGGAAATTAATTAGGTACATTGGTTTGTTGAGTACCTACTTATTTGTTTGGTAATACTTTCAAATACGGTAGCCATTTTATGTCCAAAATGTGTTGGTATAAGTAGTTTAAGTATAAATTATAGTCAACATTAAAGCTGTTTGGCATTTTGTTTCTTGTTCTTTTTTTGTTTTGTTGATGTATGATAACATACTAGCTCAGAGATCTCCCACAACTGTTTTAAGTTCTGTCTGTTAGCGTATTCTCAACAAGTATAATGATGACTGATATATTATTAAGAATATTATGTTTACCAAACGAGGAGTTTTAAATTCAGCATGATTGCAAATTGAATATTTAGTGTGGCATTATCGACCACCAACTATTATAGAGCCACATGCTCTGCCTCCAAACTTAAATGGATATGTTTTAGATAATCTGTCACTAGGTATAAGAAGCAAAATGTGGTTTATGCAGGATGGAGCTCCTCCTCTTCTCCCATTAGTTGTTAGAAATCACCTAGGTTAGCACTCTTCTGCGATTCGCAAGAGTCTATTGTGGCTCATACCTATTCAGATTTCTCCAAACAAATTCAGCTTCTTAACAAAGCCGATTAGTTTGTTTGGTGAATGATATTTCAGGTCCGAGGACGAGAGAGTGGCCCTGCCAAACATCAGATACCTGATTCGAGCCGCGGCGGGGCAGGCACAAATTATATGCTCTGCTGTGACATCATCTTCAAGGTAAAGACGACAAGTCGGATCTTCCGACAGTCCAAGTCTTAGCATATGATGATTCAGATGACGGTGGCCTGTTAGACAACGTAGATCATGCCTGCTATAGTCTAACATTTGCTTGGAGACATTCTTCGAAGGATGTATAAAGGCCTTTGAATGAACCAATCCTGGTATATTATGCCAGAAGTCTAAAGCTCTTCTTGCTGTCCAGGTATTTAGTGTTTTGTTTGGCAAAGCTTATTGCGATGCCAATTGTAGGTTCTGGTCCGATAAAAACAAAATAGTCTACCTTCTCATTGCCATCCATGCCAGAATGGTCAGGGATCCAGACCAGCGATTCTTTATTGAGTTCTCCTATTGAGGAAAGTCTTTTTTGGCAGTCTAATACCAATTTCGACGTCACACGGTAAGAGCTAAGTGCTTTCAAAGCCGCTTGTCTGCCCGAGACATTTTTTGATTGATTCAAGTGTGAGATTGGTTTGCTCCAATCTCTCCACATATGAAGCAATGGCGTAAATTTCCGCCTGATATAAGGTTGCATAGGATCCTAGGGAGGTTGAAATTTTTGTCCTAGGTCTTCGCCCGTATACACCTGCACCAGAGCCTGAGGTTGTTTTTGATTCATCTGTGAACCATCAGCTGTCTGCTCTTAATAGTTCATCCTTACGTCTTTATTTGGAATTAGGACGGTATAAGGCAGGTCGTAGTTTACTGTTGGAGGCATTATGTCCGAGGTTATTCCCAGAATACTGTGACTTTCAGTGTCCACCATCATTCTGCTTTGCTATGTATAAGCATGTTTTGAGCATTTAGAAAAGTGCGCAACTCTATATGTTGTCCATCTAGCCTCCCTTTCCAGAAATATATGGAGAGGAGGTAGGTCTAGAAGGATTTCCATGGCTGCTGACGGTGTGGTACTGATGGCACCAGTAATTGCCAGACAAGCCTGTCTCTGTATACCAGAGAGCTTTGCTTGGACCTAAGTAGCATATTATTTCCTCAACGATGGATTGGCTCTTAAACTATGTCCCAATAGTTATAAATCAGCTTGTAAGTATATATATGCTGCTGTTTCAAATGTCAATCTTGGAGGTTAGGTTACGTTGTCATTTGCCATATGTCGTTTTTATTATGAAATTTGACATTTTAAACGTTAACCTAAGTAGCATATTATTTCCTCAACGATGGATTGGCTCTTAAACTATGTCCCAATAGTTATAAATCAGCTTGTAAGTATATATATGCTGCTGTTTCAAATGTCAATCTTGGAGGTTAGGTTACGTTGTCACTTGCCATATGTCGTTTTTATTATGAAATTTGACATTTTAAACGTTAACCTAAGTAACATATTATTTCCTCAACGATGGATTAGCTCTTAAACTATGTCCCAATAGTTATAAATCAGCTTGTAAGTATAAATATGCTGTTGTTTCAAATGTCAGTCTTGGAGGTTAGGTTACGTTGTCACTTGTCATATGTCGTTTTTATTATGAAATTTGACATTCTAAACGTTAACAAAACGTTTTTTAACGATTGCAAATAACTGTGAATAAAGAAGTTAAAGTAAAGAAAGGATAATCTACTTATAAAAACTTTTAAATCTGTTATTTAATTTTTAAACGACCTTAACCTTTTCGCTCTTCATTATTTTACATCGGATTGGCGTTTTGATTGTTTTTTTAGGTCGAAACATGTCTGTCTGTCTGACTAAAGAATATATTGTTGTTACAGGTGAAAATTTGGTTCCAGAACCACAGGTACAAGTGCAAGAGACAAGCCAAAGAAAAGGCCATGGCTGAACAAAACCAGCATAACCAGGTAAGCTATCAGTAGCGTATACTATATTATTTTTTAAAGTTTGACTTTTTTACTTTATTGTAAGTATAAAATGAATAAAATACAATTTAAATTGATTTCTGGTTGATAAAACTAACAGAAACAGTTAGCAAATAATCAAAAGATACCTTCCACCATAGAGGTTTTTTTAATTAAATAATAACACAATGGTACCTACTTAATTTATGAAATTTTGGATATTTAGGGACAGCGACTCGATAGTTCGATGCAGGAGACAAATTCCAGTGAGAAATTGACATTATTAGCTTTTTTCGGGTTTTTGTTTGAAAACACCCGAACATCCCTCATGGACTATAGAACTGAACTAACCTAACTAATTTGACAATTGACTTTTCTTTGGCCTGGATTGTATATCAAGATTACTCATTATTGTTGTGTATCCTGTATCCCTTGCATTTTGGCTATTTTGTTGAATTTTTTGGTATTAATAATATTAATAAGTCTTGGATAATAACGGTAAGCACGTAAGCAGTAACATCATACAAGCCGTCAATAAAACATAAACCTCTAACCGCTCTAAGCAAATTTTGAAAATAGCTCCCACCCTCCTCCTTTGCAAATAATTTGAGCATGCTTAAGAAATAATCCGAAAAGCGTCATTGCTCGATACTGGGAAATGGTTTAGATGGTTTTCGGTTTTCGAACCGTCCAATAATTGTTCTAAAATAAACCCGAACGCCAAACTGCGGGTTTCAGAAAAGTAAAACCCGAACAAGCCAATTTCGACTGCGCAAACTCCGGACAGAGTTAGAACAGTAATTGCATGAACCAGAATAAAGCAATAAGGTAGCTTAGGAGTTACAAAAAGACATACTATGAATCGTTTAGTTCAAAATATATCGTTGGCTTCTACTGCTCTAAATTATCATAAATATCCTATCCCATTAAGTCTCATTGTGTAGGCCCGATGATCTGTAAAAAGCAATAATTTGTTACAGGCTGGGATTTGAATTTAATAGGGATGATGACAGTCACTAAGAATAACTGAAATAATGATTGGAAATCATTGTATAGATTACAAAGATTCTATAGCAATCACTTATTTTTACATTACAATTGTGATTATATTTATTTTAGTAAAAATATAAATACAAAATATGACAATCCGCCATCTTAGCTAAAACACCGATCACAAATGTGTGACGTCAACCTTTTGTGTATCGTTCAAACTTTTATCGTATTTTCTGGTTTTGCATCCGTTTAAATGATATTTACTCGTTATATAATCCATGATTATCACACAAAATAATTCAAATTAGTAATCAAATAAATTTTTAATTTGTAAACTGTGAAATATTTACAGATGTGTGATGTCATAGAGACGCCATTACTATTCTAACGTTTTGGCGCGAAATCTGAATTGTATTTTAAAAACGTGAATTTCTCCTTGAAAATCTTTATTTTTTCAAAAAACAAATTTTTTTTATATAAAGCTTATGCGTGCCAATATCGTGGAGCAGTTTTTCAAAATCAGTCATCATGCCTATTGTTCTGAAAGATTCCGTTTTTTGTATGTTTCTACAAAATATTAGTTAAAATAAAATCCCGAATCTTCTTCTGTACTGTATATGTATAAGGAAATGGTAAATCCTTGCAAAGAAACTTGTTAAGTAGGAAAATGAGAGTAGCATAAATTTGAAGTATGGATAATAAAATACAAAATATAAAGAAATAAAGATAAAAATTCAAAACATAAAATAATACAAATACTTGTAACTTATTAAAACGTTTTTAAAACTCAAATTCGGCAATTATTCCTGTATATTATTATTTCGGTCTACGCCACTGTAGTTATATCGTCTTCCATTCATTCTTCCTCTAATATTTTTTAAATCCTATCATAACAAAGCCTCCCATTCAACAACAACAAAGCACAAGTCCTGTGGTCGAATTTATTTACATTTTCGGTAATGCCCTAATCTCATTTTTACCTTTACGTTCTTTAGAATATTTTTGCTCTTCATATCGAGGGAAATACGTTCACTTTTCTATTTCGAGATTATGACACCCCATTGTTAACACCTTTATTTATTTAAGTGATTAGGGTCTCGTTCAATTTAATAAGAAGTTGAAATAAAAATTTAGGGAGCTAAGGGAATTTACTTCTGACACGTACCTACATTTTTAGTTTTTTTGGAAATAGAAATAGATTAGTTCGTGAAAATGTTTCCATTCGTGAGAATTTTTCCCGAAGGACTTTTAGTATAGCCGCAGGCTTTAGTTTGGGTAAGTATCCCTCTCTTCTATCCAGTAGTCTCCTAGGTATGTGTCCTAGGATTCTGTATTGCTGTGCTGTCCGCAAGTATTTGAATGGACGTTTCTTCCTTCATACCACAGAATCTACATTCTTTTTATTCCACTATTTTGAGCTTTTTAATGTGTCCATTCATCCTCTGTCTTTGCTAGTTCATCTGCTATTTCATTTCCTTCTATTCCAGTGTGTCCTGGAATCCACAGTAAGGTGACAATGTTGTTCTCGCCTAGTTAATTGAGTTTCCCAAGTCATTCCCATACCATTTTAGATCTGATTACGAAAGAACTCAGAACTCACGACGAGCTTACACTATGTATATATTGGAGACTATACTCACACGATTTCTATGAAAATTGGCATAGATGGAGAACAAGTTATGGCAAATTTATGGAAAATATTTTGACATACATGTCACTTCCGGTTATTCCGTTATGTATGTATGTATGTATGTATGTAAATTGGGGTGACATTCACTGAGACCTAAAAGATCTATTGTGCCCCCTTACTTCTACTTAGTTCCTGAGGAAAGTCTCAGAGACTAGTAGCTCCTTTAGTCCTATTTCCCGGAGGAATTTTAGGATATCTGCAGGCTTCAGCTTAGGTAAATGTCCCTCTTCTATCCAGTAATCTCCAAGGTGTTGTGCCCTAGGATTCTGAATTGCTGTGCAGTTCGCAAGTATGTGGATGGAAGTTTCTTCTTCCATACCACAGAATCTACATTCTTCTTCCTCCACTATTTTGAGCTTTTTCAGGTGCCCATTCAGGCGACAATGTCCCGTAAGGATGCCTGTTAAAACTCCCTTTGACTTATGCATTCATTTGATCACAACAGGTTGTAATCACCCAGAAGAATCTTTGATTGCCTAAGTCCTACTAGATCTTTCCAATGGTCAGATCTTCTCTTTTCTTCGGCTTTGCCTATTTCTTCCAATATTACATTGGAGTTGATACCGCAAAAGGGTTCCGGCCCCCAAAAGGGTGTTCCAGTCCCCTTCTTTGCTAGTTCATCTGCTATTTCATTTCCTTCTATCCCTGTGTGTCCTGAAATCCACAGTAAGGTGACTATATTGTTCTCGCCTAGTTCATTTAGTTTGCCTAGGCATTCCCACACCATTTTGGAACTGATAACACAAGAGCTCAGTACTTTAATGGCTGCTTGACTATCCGACATTATGACAATCCTTTGCCTTCTATATCCTTTATCAATATTGAGTAATAGTATACAGGCTAGTCTTTGAATTATGGAGAGGCTGTCTCTCGTTGTCAATCGGCTATTCCATCTACTCCATGCAATGGCTCTATAAGTACTATGACAATGTACATCTAGCGGTTAACATCCTTGGGATACAACCCCAATTTCTTCCTGCCAGGTTCTTGCTCACCTTTAGAGCCATTTTTGCTTTAGTCACAACAAATATATGTCATCTGTCAACTATCAAATTCTTTTCACACTCATGGTAGAAACGTCGGTTTTGTCAATTCATTACAGAGAAATTTCACGTTATTATTTCAACTGATTTAAGATAAACAAAAAAAAAAAGAACTATCAAGCACCGTTGCTCGGTAGCAGCGTTGAGAAACTGTTGAAATTAAACATGAGGAAATTCTCCTTTATCATCTATTGAAAACCCGATACAAAGAATTCAGTAACAAAAATAGTAAAGCCGTTCTATTACTCAATGAAAATAAATCGAAATAACAATGGCATCGAAAACCAAACACATTCACTTCTTGAGAATTTCAACTGATTAAATATCTCTAACGAGGTACAAGATATACACACACGCTATTATTCGTTCTTCGATTTCACAAGTACAAATTTTAACAGGTACGTACTTACCTGAACGATTTCAAAATTACTTTTTCCAAAAAGTCTATATTTCTTTACATTTAGAGAAATAACTGTAAGAAATATTCATTTTTGTATTTTAAGGCGATTCCGATATGGTTCGAAAAAGAAGAAGAGCCAAATATGTAGGTATGAACAGATCTTATACCATTAAACTCTTCAGAAATTGATAAACGTTTGGATGCTGGCGAATTTAGAGCTTTAGATCCGTCAGTAAATCAAATTTGTCCGTTTTAAGAGGTCAATATCTCTATCTGTTCATTATTTCCTTTGTGGGTTAAAATGGTACCGCTAAGTTATGTTTTGGACGTTAGACTTATCATTTGAAGGTCATTGAATGTATAAAAATAAATACTTAATAATTTTTTGTACCCTGAAACGAATCTGTGTTTATTTGACCTGAGAAAGTCCATGAGAACAATCACGAAACGTACTTGAATAGATTCTTGTTCGTCTAATATTCAAATAGTACTGGATGATCGAAAGTGCGTAGGTACTATGTACTTGTTTAGACCGAACGGTAGCCAAGAAGTCGAATTGTCGGTAAAAAAGGCTGCTTCTTGCAAGCAGGTGCACTGATTCAATATTTATACAGCCATGTTTATTTTTTATAAAAAGAATATATTGTGTATTCTACGTGTACTGAATAATAAAAGAGATATTGTTTATATAATTCAAAGATATTTGTCTTTAACATTAACTAAACAATTTTTAATGAGTTTTCACATGGTTTGAGTGAGGTTAGGTTGGATTTCTGCATCCGTTAGGATTAGGAAATTTTTTTAAATCAACAAATGTGAGTTTTACAGAATTTCTTGAAACAACCCCAAAACATTTCCCTGTATTACTAGTTTTATTTTTAAAATGTTTTTTTTTGTAAATTTAATTTCGCTTGTCGGCGAAAATAAACATCCACTTCCGACGGAAATAAGTCGAAATCAACTCGAATGATTTTATTGAATTAACTTTGATTGATTATGATTATGTCTCAAATTTGATTTGCTGCTACAACTGAGACATCTTTAAGTGAGCTGATCTTATCATTAAATTTCCTTTTACTTTCTTCTTTTTCTTATATCCGTATCTTCGTAACTGTAAATACGTTCTAATGATATATTAGTTGGTGTATACAGCAACATTTTTTATACCCGATATAGTACGAAGAAGTAACTTATCTTATTTACAAAAAAATTAGTTTTTTCTGTGACGGGAAAAAAGTTTCACATTTTATCACTGTTGTCAGGTAACAAAATATCACTTTTTATGAAATTAATTTTTTCCCCGGGAAAAAAGTGAATATATATTGAACTGAAATTAAATATTCAGAATATTTAAATACATTTCAAAACATAAACACAAAATATTAAATAAAATAATAATTCCAAAAGAGTACAGAAGTTCAAGCTATGGTAATAGTAAAGAGTAAATTTGTCTTAAATTGTAAACAATAAAAATATATTTAAGAAATAAATATACTAATGGGAAATCAATTAGCCATTTATGATGAAAATAATACAAATGTATGAATTTTAAAATAAACCAATATATTAAACAATCCAAAAACATAATATTTAGAAGCAGTAATAAGTAAACGATTATAATATTAGACAATTTACTAGAATCATAAAAATTTCAGTAGATTAAAAGATAATGGAAATCCCAGTCAGTATATTTTAGTAAAGTAAATCATGATTGAACATAAATATGTATAAATAATAACAAATATTAGGAATAGAAAATGAAATGTAGTATTAAAAGTAAAGTTTTTTCTTTAGATGTATAAAAATATATGTAAAGGCAATCAGATAACTTGTAAGAGGTGGAATGAAAGGTAACATGGATTAAAAAGTAGAAAGAAATTATTAAAACATTATGATAACATATTTACAGTACTTTAAAATTTCAAAATTTGTAAAAGAAAGTAATTATCAAAAAAATTATTTATAGGAATAAAAATTTTGGAAGCTTATGAAAATAAACTTCAATTTGAAAGGTAAAAAAAAAGAAAAAAAATTGACGGGGGAGAGAATCAACAATTTAGAAACATTTTTGAGAAGGAAATCGAATTGAATTTAAAAATTGAAAATAATATAAATTGTGGAAAAGAATTAACAATTAATGGTAAAGAAAAGTATTTGCATAGTTTAATTCAAGAAGAAATATAATTGAAACAAAAACACAGTTATATAATAAAATTAAAATAATACATACTGAAGATAAAGACCAATTTTGATGAACCGAAGATAACATCTGGTAAAATTTATACATTATAAATATCCCATATAAGTAACTGGTAATTGATGAGAAGTTTATAAATCAAAATTTTAATGGTAATTGATATTCAACATAGACACAACAATCTGTAAGCAGCTCAGCAAACACTGATAAATATCATAAATTACAACAACGAATTGGTAAGAAATTTGTTTTTATCTTGCATTTCCTGAAAACAGAGACAAATAAAGAAATTAAACGTGGTGAAGTTCAATTCAATAAGAAGATTTAGAAGGTATAGTTAGTTTTGTTCAGTAAAATATATGATATAAAGAATAATAATTTTTGAGGTAAGTTACATTTAGTTATAACTTATTTAAACAACAACGAAATTTCTTACATATAAAAGATATTATAGTTTGAACTTTAAAAGTAATAGTGAATAAAACAGTATAATACTTACATAATATTAATAATCAAATAATTAGAATACATAAAACATAAAACAATTAAAATAAGCCATAGTGTTGACAACAACTTGCATCCATCTTATTCAGAAATTTTATAACCGTCCTCTAACAGAGGTATTTGTAAATTATCTGAAGGCAGCATGACACGAGAATTATATAGTTTACGAGGGGTATAAAAAAAAGATTTAATAATTTTAAAAATATATGATATTAATTAAATTTCCAATTTAAATAACTGGAGGTATTTGTGATAAAAATTTATTGAAGGAAGGTTTAATTATTTTTTGAAATAAAATTAAATAATTATTGTTTCGTATCATAGATATTTTATTTCCTAATAAAAGTTTGAATGCAACTTTGTCAGATTTGAACTATTCGACCATGAGGTTAAAAGAATCTCATATAGATACAAGGAAGGTAAGAAATAAACAATAAAAGTAAATAAAGGTATCATATAATTAATTATTAATTGTTTTTAAAAACAATTTGGCGCCCAACAAATATATAAAATAAAATAAATAAAGAAATTAAAAATAAAAATAGAAACAAAATATAAATTCATTACAAACTGCCATAATGACAAAAGGCACAAAAATAAAATCATTACAATATATATATATATATATATATATATATCCTGGAAAAAAGTACTCACTTTTTTCCCGGGGAAAAAATTAATTTCATAAAAAGTTATATATTTTTCAATATTATATCGTCGTTTTTCCCGTCACAGAAAAAATAGTGTATTATACACGGGAAAAATATTAGATTTCAGCTCTCGGTTTTTTGTCTCCATCCGCTTCGCGACGTGGGACACAACATAAACTCGAGCTAAAATCTATTACTTTTTCCCCTTATATAATAAATAACTATTTTAATACCTGTCCAAATTAAAATGATTATTCCTAAATTTAAATTGCGCAGGCTGGGGTTTCAAATGATAGTTTAAAGTCAAATAATAATAGTAATAATGTTTATTCATAAAAATACAATACAATTTGATAGGTAGGAACAATTACAAATATTTCAGAATAAACATTGATACCTCGCTAAGGCATAATACCTAATGCCTGTGCGCGAGTTATAAAACTTGTAATCATATATAAACAACATAAAAATAAAATAAAAATAAAACAACAAAATTTTGTGATACGTCTTAATAGGGAGTTGTGGTCGAAGTCGAGAGTTAAGGTCTTAATATGGAGTTGTGGACGTATTCGTATTCGTATGAGACTGTTCATTTCATTTATCCCGTCTATATTTATCTAATTCGATGGTTATAATAACCAAGCTCTGTGGTTTAAATAAAGACAAACAATAATAGAGGAGTTCAGTGTGACCAACAAAATTGTGGTTTTTATGGCAAGAATGAAAGTTAATGTCTACCATTCAAAACATGAGATTTTTGCAGATTTTGTATCATTGATGCGAATATCTACATTGCTTTATTAAAACAATTAATACATATCAACAAAAACAAATAAAACTGACATCTGACATAACTAGTTACAGAGTGACATAAATGAAATGGTGACTTGTCGAAAGTTCCTAGAATTATTGGCAGCCGATGCGTCGAGTATTCAGCAAAAACGTCATATTAAATTTTAAGATTTACGCTTCGGAGATGTTATCATTGTTTTAATAAAGCAATGTAGATGTTCGCAATGATAAAAAACCTGCAAAATCCTTATGTTTTGAATGGTAGACATTAACTGTCATTCTTGTCACAAAAACCACTTTTTGTTGGCCACACTGGCTACGTTCATAAACTTACTCCAGTGAGTAGAGGAGAGTATGATCACGTGATTAGAAAAGTATGTTTGATGGTTACTCGGAGTAACCGTTCAGAGGCTACACTGGCCGGAGGCAAATCAAATGTCATTGTGTTGTGTATGAATTTGGGGTTATATTTTTCATTTCGAAAATAGAAATTAATTAACCATGGATGAGTTGAATATTAATAATCAAATAATATCAATTTATCACTAAAAATAACCTGGCAGTAATCTGAACTGAACTACTGTATAAGCCAAACTGTCATAACTGTCAGAGTATATAATACTCCATTAAAAAGCGGAGTATGCAGAGTTTACTCCGGGTGGGTTTCTGAACGTTTATAAAAGCATATTCTATACTGGTAGAGTAAATTTATGAACGCTTCGGAGTAAACTAACCTTACTCTGAGTAAGTTTATGAACGTAGCCACTGACTTTAGACTGAACTCCTCTATTGATGTGAGATATGACAACCTGTCAACAACAAAAATTCATGAAAATACATTTATAGTACTATTTATATTTAAGATTTATTATAGAACTTTTTGATTCTTGGACACAGGGGTATTTAAATAAAGGTCAAACGTCATAAAATTGATATCTGGCAAATTGATTAGGTACTCAATATACAGTTTTAATGAATTTAATGAATATCAGTAGGTATTGTAGAAAAAAGACCCCTATTTATAATTTTCTGTATAACACCTTGTATATTTTTACACATTACTGTTTATTATATAAATAAACAGTTTTGGAAGATCGTAATTCCTTTTTGGAGATTAAACGAAACAGTTAGGTTATATAGAAAAATGAATAAGTCAATCTCACATTTATATTTTAACTGCGTAATTGTATGTCATCAACTCAACCTTCTGTTTTGTAACTTACATTATAATTATTGTCTATTCAATAATATTTGTAAGAATCTACACATTTTTTTTCTTTCTTCAAACAATTCATTATAATTTGACTTTCAACGAATCGCCTCGAGCCAAATACGCTACCCACGAAATTTTGTAGATGTGTGTATTTTAGTAATTAGGATTATTTCAAGATTTCTCAAATAATTATTATAATTGAAGATGCACAGTGATTTTAATGAAACTAGAAATTAGTAATTTTTGTCAATCTAAGCTGGCAAAACTGATAACAATCGTTGACATCAGGCGATTTTTAGCGAGTTACTGGTTATAGCCCAGCGGCGTTTTGCACTAAAATTATGGAGGGTAGAAGGAAGGAGCACCATCTTGTATGAGGGACAAGTTGAAAAAGTGTCCACCTGTATACAGCAAATTATAATTCGAAGATTCACCGAAATGGCGCTCGTGTAGCTAATGGAAATGATGTGAATTTAGGGTTATAAACTGAGTGAAGTGTGCTGGGTTGAAAAATTTAGTATTTTTCGTGACTTGTGTAGTTGAGAAATATGCAGTATTTAAAATCTCAATTATTTACGTAGTATTTCCTTCTTCAAGTTTGTATCTTACTATAATAATTCATGGCGCTGTTTTTAAAATCCTTCCACTTGCTACTATGGCGCCATCTCAATTTGCTTCCTTTCGATGGACACTTTTTAATACATTCAGATGGTGCTCCTTCCTTCTACCCTCCATAAGTAAAATGAAGCAGTTACGATAATTGGTGGTTGATGCCTCCAACCACCACAAGAAAACCATCTAATTCTTCATAGTTCAAGCTAATATTCATCACTAGTATTTTCTCCAGCTCCGTTCCGTATATAAAAACCGAAAAATTCAGAGAATCAAATTGCAATTCAAGACGCCCATAAGATACTTAAATCTGTATTTGAATCAACATAACCTGATATCTAGATTAAATTTTATGAGGTGGCTCATCTAATCGGTCTATTCCACTGCGACCTTTTCAGATCTATTGTGGTCCTCTGAATCTAGATTACATTCTCCAGCCCGACTCTTTTTAAGTAGCCAATCAGCCTCGAGACTGAATCTTTCATGTAATTTCTTCTCATCGCCTATTACAAGAAACCGCACATTCGCCAGGAAGTCGCATTGGTATAAGATACTTATATCCTTTATCTTCTCATTCCATAAAAAAAATAGGTACTTTCATATCTTAATATATATTTTTTTCATATATAGTGTCCGAATTCACCCCTATGTCTGGGGTGATTTTGGACACTCATTGTTTGTAGCTAAAAATCGAATTTTAGAATGCACTAAGGTGTATTCGGACACAAGAAATAAAAAAAATAATATCCTGGAACATCTGTAAATGCAGAAGGTGAAATTTTTGGGCATGGGTTATTAGAAAAACACAATATTTGAGAAACGTTCGACATTTTATTCACAAACAATAAACAAAATAAATTTTCTACCTACTAAAAAATAACAGATTAAAGAAACAAAGGAAAAAACACATTCTCTAATAAAAATATGAAAGAAACTGAACAAATCTTTGGGTGTGAGTAGGAACATTGCATATTTTCTATAAACTAAGAAGTGTTTATGTTATCTGGAAGTATAAACGGCCCCTTGAAACTTTTACAGATCGGAGAAGAAGGATTAATTGGTGTCTTTCAATTGCACTTTCATCTTTAATTTGGGGGTAAGAATAATAATATCCCATCTTGGGAGAATCGTGCCTTCTTAGGAAATGAACCATATATGTATCAGGATCAATCACTTCCTTGACACAGGCGACATAGTTTTTCGTTAACTTTTTGTTGGTCAATTTAACTATGACAAAAGTGTCAGGTGTTATAACTGCGTTTTCTGGGCTCTCAAATGAATCAACTTTCTCATTATTTTCGTTTTGGCTGGTGCCTGCACCGTCAACCTCACATTCTTCTTCGTCGTGATTCTCAATTTCTTCATCTGTTGCTTCATGATCATCATTTGAGATATCTAACTCAGATGGCGACGCGGAGTTCTGTCTATTTGGATATTTTACAGCTTTCCCCGGAGCAACATTCAGTTTCCTGCCCCTTCTACGCGTGGGCTCTTCAGCAAATCGCTTATCTTTGAGTAAGCCGACAAACGTTTGGGACCATTCACCAGCAACTTCATCCTCCTCTCTACATATTGGAAATTTTCTTAACTCAACCTCTGAATCCAGAGGGAAAATCCCACATGCTCGAAATCCCGACTTGATGACCTGCTGCATTGTTGGCGCCATCTTATCTAAAGTTTTTTTTAAAAATTCTGGGAAATTCTGATTTTGGAATAACTCCCTTATTGTTTGTTTTCCATTCTGTTAAAGTTGCTCGCCAATTTTGCTTCAAAGGAGCGAAAAATGCAACGTCTAGGGGTTGTAGAAGGTGCGTGGAATTGGGTGGAAATAAAATGAATCTTATATTGTATCTTTCGCATTTCTGGAGGAAATGTAGTGAAACATGGCTTGAGAGATTGTCTCCTATAATTACTTTTGGTCCTTCGAGGTTTTTTAAATACGGCAATGCAATCCAGTCTTATCCACTTTTTGTACGGTTATAGAAAGCACCTTCTACTCCTCCTTCCACCCATGATGGATATAAGTGTGTTGCCTTATACACGGTATAAGGCGGTAGTAGTTGGCCAGATGCAGAAATGGCCATCATCCATCATGATAGAAATGCTGCTTTTACTCGAATCCATTATTCTCTCAACTCGTTTTGACCCTTTTCGACACAAGACCTTAACACGACCTGGGTCATCGCTTATGTTTGTTTCGTCATAATTGAAAATGTTTGTATCTGGCCCTCCATCTAACGTCTCCCTTAAATTTGAAAAATATTCCACAATAATTTCTCTACTTACGACTGCCCTGACACGCTTAATGTTTTGTGCCAGTCGCTCAGTCAGACGCTCATTTCTTTCCAAAAACCGATAAAACCAATCATCACCTGGCATATTATCCTGGAATTTTGGTATTCTGATTCCCTTGTGATCCAAATAGTTCTGGACGAGACTTTATATCGAATCGTGTAAGTGGAAAGCCCCATTTACCAAATTTCTGGATCCCCTCTGACAAAAATCTTTCATCTTCTGCCGATTAATGTGCATGTTTCTTAATTTGTCGCTAATTGTTGATTTCGGAATGTTATAGTTTTGAGAAAAACGCTAAACCGAAAACTATTGAGTCTATTAGATTTTACAAACTGAAAGATCGGAAAATAGCTGTTACATTTAGACAAAAAATACAAAAAGACGCAGAAAACCTATCAATTGGACCAAACATGGACATAGAAGAAATATGGCAAATATTCAAAACCATGATCCTAAACGCTGCCAAGGAAGTATGTGGAGTGATAAAGATCAATAAGAAACAGAAACAGACACACTGGTGGAACAACAAAATAAAAAATGAGGTCAAGATCAAAATACAAAAGTGGCAAGCTTAACTAAGTTCTAAAAAGGCAAATAAATACGAAGAATACAAAATACAGAGAAAGAAAGTAAAAGATCTTATACAAGAAGAAAAGAGGAAAACTTGGGAAGAATTCGGAACAAAAATGGAAAAGTACTACAAGTCAAATCAAAAACTATTTTACAAAACGCTGAAAAATCTAAGAAGCGAAAAGGTATTCCAAGAAGTTAAGCAGATTACAAATAACCGAGGAGAAGTGCTAACAGACGCAAAAGATATAATGGATAGATGGAGAATGTACTTCGCAAATCTGTTGACCACAAACGAAACAACAGCAGAAAGCGAGGAGATTGGCCAAGCTGAAATAGAAAGAAATGGAGATGAGATAACTGAGAGCGAAATCAGAGAAGCAACTGCAACGCTAAAAAATGGCAAGGCAGCAGGGCACGATAAGGTCACAGCGGAGATGTTAAAGAATATGGGAAAAACTGGCATGGAACTTTTAACACACATATGCAACAGGGCCTGGCAAGATGGGACAATACCCAAGGATTGGGAGGTGGGAATTATTCTACCTATATTTAAAAAAGGAGACAAGCGAGATTGCAAAAACTATCGAGGAATAACTCTACTCAGCGTGCCCTCAAAGGTATATGAAAAAATCCTACAACAACGACTAACAAAAGAAATAGAAGAGCAACTAGAAGAAACGCAAAGTGGGTTCAGGAAAGGACGAGGCATCAACGATCACATTTTTACAATAAAACAAGCCATCGGAAAAATCAAGGAAGCAAATTCTGAATTATATCAGATCTTCATAGACCTCGAGAAAGCTTTTGATATTGTGTCAAGGAAAACAGTACTAGAAATTCTGGAAAAAAGAGGTGTAACAGAATCCCTAACAAGAGCTATAATGAGCCTATATAAGAAGAATAGGATGTATGTAAGGACTGATAACATGGAATCAGAAGAGTTTACAGTAGATGCTGGACTGAAAGAAGGAGGGGTACTAAGCCCGACATTGTTTAACCTGGTGATGGACGATATTACAAAGGAAACGAGAAATAAAACGAACAAGCTCTACATTGGACATAGAGAATTAAAACCAATATATCTAGAAGAGTGCCTATTCGCCGATGATCTAGTTATATGTGCAAAGAATGAAACAGAAATAAAAAACAATTTGCAGATATGGGAAGAAAAACTAAAATCTAGAAACTTAAAAATCAATAAAGAGAAAACAAAAATAATGATCAGTAGCAAAGAAGAAAAAACAGTAGATATAAAAATAGATAATAATAAGATAGAAAGAGTGGAGAATTTTAAATATCTAGGAGTGATAATAAATGATAACGGAATACAGGAAATAGAAATCAACAAACGAATTGGAAACGCCTCAAAATTGTACCACTCCATTAAAAATAGTTTCATCGGGAGAAAAGAAATATCATGGAATACCAAAATAAACGTATACAACTCGCAGTATTTGTACCAATACTAACTTATGGGTCAGAGAGCTGGGTACTGACAATAAAGCTAAAATCAAGAATACAAACCATGGAAATGAAGTACCTGCGAAGAATTTTAGGAGTGACGAGGAAAGACAGAATAAGGAACGACCATATCAGAGAAAAACTAGGTGTAAAACCAATTTCAAAGACAATCGAAACCAATCAGTTAAGATGGTTCGGACACCTAATAAGGATGAACAACGAGAGACCGGTAAAACAGATATGGGAAGCAAAACGACCCACAAAAAGAAAAAGGGGCAGACCAGTTATAACATGGGATGACACCATCAATAAAATATTAGAACGAAGGGGGATCGATAGAAGAGAAGCAATCAAATTGGCGAAAGACAAAAAGAAATGGAGGAAGTTCGTCCACGAGGAAGAATAATGGAAACCTCACGCCCTACACCTATCCTAGGTAGAAGGGTATATGGATTATACATATGTATATATATAGTTTTGTGAAGCCTCTCGAATGGACCTTCTGCCCTGTCGAACATCTTCTAAAGCGAGCTGCAAGGTCACTGGCGAATAGTTCATAAACTGAATACCGAGTTTCTTCTTATATCTACGAGGCATGGCTGTCCGAGTTCACCCCACCTATGAACAACTTTTTTTAATTAACCCCCTCCACCAATAACCAAGGTCAAATGTCACAATGTTTTTATGCTAAATTGTTGTTATAGACTTTTTAAACATAGAGTAAAATAGCACAAAGAAATATTTCTCAATTGTCTGCACAGAAGTTTCTTTTTAAAGTTTTGAAAAGAGGTAAAACATCAACAAATCATAAAAGCCATGAAATAAATACTTACTGTTAAATTAGCTAGTTTTTACTTCACTTACATAAACTTCGTCTATACTCGGTCGCATCTATTTGTTTACTCACTTGAAAATCTCATAACCGCTACCGACAAGAAAAAAACTTGCGAAAAAAGGCACTGTGTTCGAGTTCTCCACTACTGTCCGAATTCACCCCGGATGACGGTAGTTACCGTTAGGATAAAAATTTCACCAGTTTTAATTTTATTACTTTATAGCCAGTAACTCGTTTAATATCGCCTATTGTTTATGTTTATATTCTTCTTACTTGCAGTCAAATTGTCAGTGGCAAGTGATATAACAATACGTCATTCTAATTCATTCAGCAGTAATGTTTTAAGAACTCATGATAAAAAAAACTCACTCTCGTCGTTATACAATGAATAAAGCTATACAAATTCTCAACTTATTAGTGAAACTCCCTAAGTAATAAGGCTCTATATAAACTGTATTTATTTCCATATTATATACACATCTAAAAAGTAAATATTTGATTTTCCGTCCTATGCGCATACACGTTTTTTTTTTCATTCCAATAATTTTCATCTCTCGTCTTGAAGTTCTTCGACTAAATCCATAGAGGCACATAAAAGGGACCAAGGGTAAATCTGAAAGGTTTTATATTCCTGCTGCTACAGACCTCTTGAAAACACACGTTATCTCAAGTGGGCCACGTCACAATTCGACGAGGGCCCCATAATATTTCGCCCCTATATACACCGGCTACGCACTCTTTCGTATATATCTTTCTCGCTCTGATAGATGGTACGAGATCTGCACGGATATCCACAACCAGGACCGGCTAGAAGCGAATTTAAAATTATTAATATAAATTCTACAGTGTTTACCAAAATTTTGAATAATTTTGTCGCTCAATGGATTAAATTATGATAGAAATACAAAAATTCACAGCTTCTTCACGTTGCTGTGGCTCAGTTGTAGGTATATGCAATATGCCAATATTAAGGTTTTCATCGCGGCATAAATAACTTAATATTATAAAAATAAACAACAAAAAAGACTATTCAATTCAATAGTATTATAATCTAAACCGATACTTTCTATAAGGTGTGAGAGATAAAACCGTGTCGTTTGCCTTCTACCGGTCCTGCTTCCACACTTTTAATACGTTTCATATTTTTATTGATTAGTGTATTCAGCGTTACGCGGGATTAGAAGGAGTTGGCAAATATTTGCTAAACAGTATTTAATTGACATTTACGATGTTATAATATGAGGGATATCTTATATTGTCGAGTCATAAATTTAAAACGTTCAAATGTCATCGTTATGTAAATTACACAGAGATTTTGTATTCAAAGGAGCTAAAAGCTGGGTGCATAATCTTAACAGTATTTTTTTAAACAGAAGAAGAAGAAGAGCTAATGATTTTTTTACTGTGTTGTCTATATTTTGCATTTTATAAATAATTCTATCAATTGGGTAACATAAGATCACATTATAACAGTAATAACTATATAATTGATTCGATATTTCTTTGTTTCATAATTCGTTTGATATTTACGAACCTTTTTCATTAAATTCAAACAAAATATTTGACTGCTTACGTTTACATTCTTCTTTTTTGTTGTCAAATAGTTAGAAGATTCCCGTGTACCTACGTGTGTTAATTTTGCGGACGTTTGTGCTTACGAAATTCGTACCATGGAGACATAATAGCTATAGTAAATTTTATACCCATTTAGAATAAGACCATCCTTATTTATTATTAATAAATCGGTTGAAACAAAAAATTACCAACAAAAATGAACGTCGTAACTAATTTATTAGATGTCACGTTTTTGAAGTTACGTCAAATTTTGATTTCATGTAAATGTCATAACGCAAAATAAGATATAAAAATGCGATATTCTGATGAATCCAAAAAACTTATGCTTAATGTAGTAAACTATTTTCAAAACGATTTAGGATCTCGATTTAAGGCAATTCAAAAAGCGTCCCAAGCACTAAAAGTTCCAGAAAGCACATTATATAATCTTGAAAAACCAAACAGAGCTACAGATTTCGAATTTAGAAGAAATATGTCTGCAAGCGTTTCCCGGAGCAAAACCCGAATTACAAAAAATACCCTGCATTGTTTGAGGGAAGTAATTTATAAAATGTATGCGCTAAAGGATAAAATCACAGTAGAAACTATTTTACGGCAATTTATCGAAGAGTCTCCAGAAACTAAGATTTCCAAAGGTTCGTTATATTTGGGAATTAAAAAATGGGTTTTCATTTCAAAAAACAGGATGGAAGAAAACATTTATTGGAAATGCCTGCAGTCAGATTAAAAAGAATATTATTTTTGAACAAATACCATGCTGCTAAAAGCGAAAAGCTCTTTACACCTGTTTTTCTGGATGAGACATGGGTTTTTAGTAAAAGCGGGGACAGGAGAATGTGGCAAGATGGTACTAAACACAGTGATTTAAAAATAACTGGAAGTGGGACACGATATGTAATTGTTCATGCCGGTAATAAAAAAGGTTGTGTGGCAAATGCATCGCTTATTTTTAAATGCAATAAAAAAACAGGCGATTACCATGATAACATGAACACCGAAAATTTTGAAAATTGGTTTAAAAAGCAACTAATTGTAAACTTGGAAGAACCATCGTTAATTATAATGGATAACGCAACGTATCACAGTCGCCTGGATGAAGAAATCCCAAGAAAAAGTTGGAGTAAAACACGCATGTTAGAATGGCTCAAAAAAAAGAATATTCCTTTTCCAGATCACATTTTAAAGGATGCTGTTTGGAATATAATTGAAAAGCAAGTTTTGCCAGAAAAAAATTATCATTTAGACAAATACGATGCCGAGCATGGTCATTGTGTTCTCAGGCTACCACCCTATCATTGCCATTTTAATGCCATCGAAATGGTATGGTCAGAAACTAAAAGGCATTATGACCAAGCTATTACGAAAACTGCAAGGTCACCTACTGAAGTCTTGAAAAGTATGGAATGACGTTGTAAGAAATGTACCGGAGCAACACTGGCAGAATTACATAAATCATACAGAGAACATTATTTCTGAAGCATGGGAAGTAGAAAACAAACTGGACCTACTAAACATCGAACCTATGGTGATCTCTGTATCCAATGAATCCGATGATGAACTATCACTTTCCGAAAGTTATTCTGATTTAGAAACTAATTAAACTTTGCCTTGAAGATCACGTTGTCTTTTTTTTTAAATCTAGAATATGTACTTAATCGAACTCTGAATTGCCATAGTTTTTTAAGAAAACTATGTATCTAGTTAATAAAACAATGTTTTTAAAATTAGTGCGCTTCTTTTATATTCTTTTATTATGTCAACATCTTTAGAATTTTATGAATTTCATAAAATTAATTTGTATTATTACAAACCGCCACTGATAATATGAAATTTCAAGTCACTACGCCAATGCAATACGAAATATGTCAAGCATTTGACATGACAAAGGTCATAACCTAATTTTTTTCATGCGGGTTCAGATGGTTCAAGAAGCCGCATACGTTAAGTTACTAAAACGGCTGGTACCTCTAAATAGGTATTAATTTTACTATATGTTCTTTCGTACTGAATCAACTGATGGAACTTATGTCGTTTTGTCATTTGGAGGTTATTTATTTTTTATTTATTTATCGGGTTACGCTGTGTAGAACACAGATCACCTACCTGGTGTAGAACAAGAAAAACTAACGAAATGGAAAGAAAATTAATTAATTCAATTTTTAAGCTCTATTATAATTGAAAAGGTAATGGTTTGCCATCTTCAGGTGCAATTTATGTTTTTAATTATTAGGATTTCCACCAAAGAGGGTTATCTCTGTAAAAACCAGTAAAAACATAAATGTATATTATAAACTTCTAGCTCAAAAATTTGAGGTTAACTTTACCAATGTGATCTAACTGATATAATAAATTGCGCGTTTAGAATAATTACTTATGATCACTTTTAAGGTGTAGGGGGGGAACTGATCTACCTGATTTTAGTTACATAGATCACTTCTTTCAGTACGAAAGAACATTACTATTATCGTAACAATGGGAACAGCTGTTATAATACGTAGTACATCAACTGACTAGTGACAAATGAGCGAACGATACTTCTAACGTCCCTGGTGGTCAGACTTTGAATGTAATGTCAATATTCTCTGGAAGAATAGGGATTTTGTGTGAAAATAAAGATTTTAATTGACTAATATACGAAATCATCGGTTGCGCGCCATTATTGACTGGAATAAACATAGTAGTCGTTTCATTTATTGGAAGCAGTACTGGCAGAGGAGGTTTAAAGAATTGGACCATGACCCGTATTAAAGATGCTAATACTACTACTAATTTAGTCAGGCGAACCTTGGCCAAAGAAAACTCAAGCCAAGGCTCCGGCACTGATTGTGCCATTCCTGCTATTTATGCATCCATGAAGCCGAGTCCCTCGATGAAGGACCCAATCCTCTTCAGTGGATGCCTGCTTATGTCCCCGGGGGCCATAACAGGGACTCCGAAGATTCGCCTGCGTAGCACAGCCCAATGTGGACATACGAGGAGAACATGGTCCGACGTTTCGTCAGCCATGCTGGAACCCCTACATAGGGGACTTTCCTCCAAACCTAGGTTACAGAGGTGTTTCCTCAGACAGCAGTGCCCTGTTAGGAGTCCTGCTATCTTCTTTAACCTACTCCTTGGTAGTTCTAGAGCAGCTCTAGCATGTCCAGCAGTCCATCCCCTCACTGCCTGAGACCCTGTAGAGCCTTCCAGTGAGCGAGGTGCTGATTTCGCAACCAGTTCCTCGTCTCCTGCTAATACTAATCAAATGTTTTAAAAATGTATTTTGTATGAAATGTTAATGTTCTATGTTAATTTAGATCAAATGTGGTAATGTTTTTCTTTGTTTCAGTCATCAAGTTCTCCACGCCGAGTGGCGGTTCCAGTTCTAGTCAAAGATGGTAAGCCTTGTTCGGGAGGTGGTAACAATACGAACCAAACCGCCACTTCGAGTGCTTCGTCCGATAGCACTCGAACGCAGCAATCACCCGCTTGTCAACCGCCCCAGCAGCAAACGCAGTGCATGGCGAATAGCGGATTAGCGATGGCCTATCGGCAACAGGGTAATTACCAACAGCAATGTGCCGGATATCTGCCGTTACAGACGCGGGCTTGGTAGTACGAAGTAGAAAATTTTTGCTATGAACAGTACGGGTTAGTGTACTGTGGGGATGTGTAAAGTCGATGTGCTGTAAATATGGTCGTAAATTTATATGATATATTGCACAATGTTCGGTAGATTTCTCTTTATTTTGGAAATATAAAATAGGAAATAATAAAAGTAGACCGCAACGGACAGTTGGTAATTTTAGGAGGTATCAGGATGACGAGAAATTGCGAATAAGAAAGATGGAATCTGATGAGGCGTTGTTGACATTTTTCCAAATTTCTAAACTCAGCTAGTCTCCGTTTCACGTAAGAAGAATCCACTTGAAGTTGCAGTCGTATGCGCGAACTTGTTGTCAAAACCAGCGCCATATTGTAAAATTGATATTCGACTTCAAATCAGTAGCGTAACGATTTCACATTTTGTAGGTTAACACAAAATTAGAATAATGTGGATAATTTTTCCTTTAACACAAACAAGTTTTTTAGGAGGCATGGTTTTAGATCAAATGAAGCACACAACACTCTTATCTGTGAGTCTTAAACGTCTTAAAATATTCAATGATTGTCGGCATGAAACATCGTTTGTAACGCCAATGGCATGAAACGGTGGTTCCGAGGCGACATAGATAAACAAGACCGATTTTGGTTTCTGCGCAAGTCAGTTGGCAAACTTCAAGTGGCTTCTTCTTATGTGAAACGGAGTCTAGCTCTCTCTTTTAATGAAAAATAAAGAAATTTTGTTAAACATATGTATATTATGAAAAAGTACAGTGTAAGTCATTTTACTGAAAGGTGTTTTAAATTAAAAAAATACGCAAAAATTAATAATAGGTATATTAAGAATTTTTTATTAAAATTACACAATTAAATGGGTAAATTTCCTAAATCTCAAAGTCGAAATTACTTTTGATATATAGAAACAATTTTTTCATCAATTCTTCCGTTTTAAAAGACCCAGCTAGAAGTGAATATATTTCATCTACAACCGTTTAGTTATGACCATAGACTTATAAATTAAATCATAGTACTCTAAGATAATAATAAAAACTTTAATTTAATCCAAATTACAAAATGAATAAAAAAAGTATCAAAAAAGCATATGCTCAAAAATTCCTCGTTTTTGAGGTAATACCATAATCAGTTGTGAAAAGCCTGTCGTGTATTTATTTAAAACCAATGTAAGTTTTCCTTTTGACCCATACCAGACCCTTGAAGGATAGTGATAGCCAAGTAATGGAAATGTTGGTCCGTAAAAACTGCTAGGTATAGTTCGGACTAAAAACTCTTCACCTCTAGTAACTTTTGATAATCAAAATTTGTAAAACAAAAATTCATCTGGCAACAGTGAAACCGGTGAACCACTGTCGTTGCTTACGTTTATATTCTTCTTTTCCACTATCAAATTACATCTGCGGTTCTGCGGACATTAGCGTTCAAGCAAGTTTAAAAAAAAATCGTTTACAAGATAGTACTTACTTAGATCAACTGATTAGGTAAGCCAAATTTTGTTGCTGTCATCGCGAAACATTGCAAGCTCTACATTTCCTTCAGTTCATAATAGACGCGCACCACATTGAACATTAGTCGCGTTCATCCCAACGTAGCGCTACCGGAGCGATAATCAATTTCTTGCTGAGCGCTTGTTTTGTCAACTGATTGATGTGAGCACTGTTGTAGCAGTCACCATTTTCCCGCTACGCTACCGATCAATGATATGAATGATGCATTAACTGTCATTAATGACAAATATCATGTTAATAAACGTATAAAGTGACAAGATATTTTAGTTTGTATCTAGAAAATGAAAGGACACCACTAGGAACTATTTAACTAAATTGAAATCGAAGATGAATAAATTATTATTGAAGTCATATAACAAATAAAATTAGGTAAGATATGTTGTTATATCATGATTAGACGTTCAGCAGAATTAATAACGATGGTTCACTCTAAAAATCGCTACCTAATCAACTTTGTTGGGATGAACGCGACCATTTTCTCGCAACAAAAGGCGATGTCGGAGACCAGAGTAACTGTTTTTTGGCGATATTTGTGTACACACGTTTGTCACTGGGATATATAAAACTCTTGTCAATTTGTGGTATACATTTTTTTGTTGTAACAATATGCTGCAGCCGGTGCATTTCCTGCTTAATTTTATTAGTGTCGCAACAATATATTGGACAACAGAATGTTTCGCAACAAATTGATGCAACCAGTATGTCTTCAGGTTTGTGATGAAACATGAAACATTAGCAAATAACATACCAGTACGCCAAAATTCTCTGGGAGAGCAAAGTTAAAGTTTCCAAAATTAAATAGAGGCGAAAAATTCTCGGGAAAAATTACAAATGTATTTGGAATTGTGATATTTAGGAAATCAGTCATTACAATTTTAATTTTTGATTTTCTAATGAAGTATTTAGTATTTTTTTTATTTTTGAGAACACCTTTCAGTATTTTATAAAAATCTTTTTCAAACGTAATAGCAAAAAATGAAATAGTACTTACCTTACAAACACAGTTTGGTTTTTAATCGAGTCTTATTTTCTAACGAGACTTTCAAAACCTCTGTGCTCTAAATTAGAATCTTTCGCTAATGAAATATCAAATTATATAGGGGAAAATTTATAACTGAAGAAGGAATAATGATTAAACTTATTTCATTAACTATAGGTATGCCAACAAATTTTTGTAGAAACGTTTCACTATAGACTTTTTTTATATACATTTTTCTTAATTTCTTTTGTTAGTAATTCACATAGAAATTAGTTATATAAAGTATCATTACAGTTTCCAGTAAAATTGTCGTATATAGTAAAGCGTGTTACCAATAGATATCGAAGAATAAATATATTATTCTAACGCTTTACAACAAAGTTTTGAAAAATATTTTTCAAAAACAGTGACCGTTCAACTAAGAAGAAACAATTACTTCCCGGGCTATATGCACCGACAGACATTGAATTACACTTCTAAGTCAAACGGGGTCGGTATGATCTACAATATTTAACCAACCATTCTGGACTGCAATTGGAAGGGGCAACAAAACTTGCAGAACGGTTTTGGCGTATTTGCGCCTCAAGAGTACAAGGTATATGTTCTCGGCCCGAGAGCTCTAAGAGCCTAATCCCGGACTGGATTTGACACTAAGATCACAATCAATACATGTCTGCCAATAACGGAAATGTTAAAAATGTGACAATAGCGACATCTTCACCTTCAAACGCAAACCAAAATTCGAAAAATTTGACAACAAGCCCATAGGCTTGAAACAATAGCATTATTACAGTTTCCTGTAAAATTGTAAAGCTTCTAATTTCAAACCAGAAGTGTAATTCAATGTCTGTTGTTTCTTCTTGTAGTTGAACGATCACTGTTTTTGAAAAATATTTTTCAAAACTTTGTTGTAACGCGTTAGAATAATATATTTATTCTTCGATATCAATTAGTTTTATTGTTGAATTTGAATTCTTCAAACGCCAAATAGTCAAAACGATGTTTAATGTACCGTGTGTTTGATTAAGAGACGTTAGCGGCTGTATCCCAGAAAATATGTACCGTACAAGTTCAGGAAAAATAATTATAACAAAATCGATCAAGAGAAACAGCTGAGGATTATTTTTGGTATTCTAATTTAACCGCAAGGGGGCATAATTAGCAATGCTAAAATTCCCTTTTTTTATTCAAAATGTTAAGCAACAAGAGGATTACAATAGTAGAAAAGTAATCCTAAAATAATTCTACAGAAGTTTGATCTACCACCTTTTCTCTATATTTTAAAATAACTTCTAGGGGAGAGTGGGAATGTCAACAATGAAAAGATGTCAAAGATAATGGTTTCATACTATTATAACGCCTTACAAAGTTTTTGAAAAATATTTTTCAAAAAACAGAGACCGTTCACGAATAAGCAACAACTACTTCTAGGGCTACATGCCCCGACAGACATTGAATTACACTTCTAAGTTACACGTGATTGGTATATCTACAAGATATAACCAATCATTCTGGTTTGTAATTAGAAGGGGCAACATCACTTGTAGACCGGTTTCGGCGTATTTGCGCCTCGTCAGTACAAGGTAGATGTCATCCGTCCAGAAGCCCTGAGAGCATAAACCTGGACTGGAGACAACGCTGAAACCACATCAATACATTAACCTCAGTAAAGGAAATGCTAAGAATGCGATAACGGCGACATCCCCAAATCTAAATACGCCGAAACTCAGTGGCGGCTCGTGGTTAATTTGATAGGGGGGTCATAGGTGATGTGACCAAAATCTTAAAATACGGAACGACACTGACCAGCCCTCCGGAGGCCTATCCGCCGTAGCCGGCAATTTTTCGAAAATCCACTCCCAATTACTGCCCTGAAGTCGTTAAAATCGTTAAAAAAGCAAAATTTGTGGAGTTCCTTTCCAAAGCACCAGAAGCAAAAAAATTTTTTGTCCCACGCTTGTTTTATATAAAAATAATGCTCTCTTGAAAAATAACCATATTTTATTAATTTCTATTCATATTAAATATGACAAACTTAAATTAAATCATAATTACTCTAAATATTTTTAAAATTCAAGTTAAGCCTTCGATCTTTTGTATTTGCAAAGTGATCAATAACCCTTTCATTAAAATTATGAATACTATTTACAAATTTCTTTTCTATGCTTAACATAGCTAACGCCGACAATCTCTCCTGTCCCATAGTATTACGCAAAAATGTCTTGATCCTCTTTAATGTAGAAAAACATCGTTCACTTTCTACAGTTGTCATGCCGATAAACTATGTTTTTTTTATTTTCTCTTTTAAATGTTTTAAGTCTTGGACACCGTTTTTACACCATAAAGAATTATTAGAAAAAAGCGGACAAACGAAACAGTAAAATGCATCACTTACTTCACATCCGCAAATCCAATCAGACAAATCATACATAGACCTGCGAAAATTGCGATGAACTTCTTTGTTCTTGTCCTTGCTAGTCTGTTTAATTTTTAATTCTGGAAGAGGACGACCACTTTCTTTTAGTTTTAATAGTTTTTCAAAATTTAGTTCAGTTTTAGTTCTCAAATTTTGAACCATTTGCACCACAGACATGATAAAAGGCGTAGAATAAAATAACACCAAATAATCAAAAGTGTAAAAACACCCTTAAAAAACTAATCAAAAATCAAAATAAAATTAACAACTTATTACGTCAAAACTCTCGCTTCAAATACTCTCCCACTGCTCTCCTTTAAATCAAAATACAGCGCGGCCTGTCAACCCCTCTACTCATCTCTTTTCTAAGCGTGTAATAATCAGCCGACGTAAGTCGATTCATAGTCAATATCAAACCGGGCTTTTGACCCAACACATGTAACCTTCGGGCGTGTTTCTCTCACGCCGCGAAGATCGTCAGCGCTCGGAATATTCCGTTCCCATATAACGCTTTGAGGTCATCCGTGGGCCCCAGCCCGCTTTTCAATTTTGGTTTTCGCCGAGTACTTCGCGGAATACGTTTACACGGGGGTCTTGAAAAACGTTTACACGGGGGTCTTATAACGTTTTAGGTAAATTTTTATGTATGTTAGGAAGGTAAATTTCATATTTTTTTAAATGCTTATTTAATTATTTTTTTAAATTATTTTTTATTGGGAGGTCATTGACCCAGTGACCTAATGGAGGAGCCGCCACTGCCGAAACTGATCTACAAGTGATGTTGTCACTTCTAATTACAAACCAGAATGGTTGGTTATATCTTGCAGATATACTAGCCCCGTGTAATTCAATGTCTATTGGGGCATATAGCCCGAGAAGTAGTTGTTGCTACTTAGTGCACGGACTCTGTTCTTTGAAAAATATTTTTCAAAAACTTTGTGAGGCTTTATAATAGTATTAAACTATTATCTCTGACATCTATTGATAACACGCTTTACTAAAATATGACAATGTTTACATGATTAAGTAAATTAACAATGAAAATATTCAAATGGAAAGACACAAATCTTACAAATTATTTTAATAGAGACTGAAAAGTGACGGCAACTGAATTTTGACAGGGTATTCTTACATGTGGCAATTTGGAAATATATTAATTTTTCTACCTACCTGGATTAAATCTGGATGATACTGAATTGAATTTTCATTTTCTGTTGCCTTCAGTAATAAAAGTTTCCCTTAATTGTAATGAATAAAGTACTTAAAATATTTAGATTGAGTTAAACTGCAAAAAGTGTCATTCGAAAATAAACATAACGAACTTACAGGGTGTTTTACTCTCCTAGTCGTTATTTTTAAATGTAAAAATTTGTATCTGTGTAAATAATAATTACCTAGTGGTATTTGTAAATTAGAAAAATACTAGTGGTTTGTATATAAAAACAAAGTTTTTTTCGATTGCAATTTTTTTATTTATATTTAAAAAACCTGTTTTTGGGCGTAAATAATTTTTTTTAATTCAGTGGGTTAATTGGTACAAATTGAAGTGCAATTTTTTATATTGATTTATTATAAATTGTTTACGGAATATTATACATAAAATAGTACCTAGCATATCTACCCTGGAATTTTCTTCCCGTATAAAATTTTCTGATTCCGACCAAAAGGATATTTGATAGATCCTGTAATGTAGATTTTTAAAGTTGATAGACGATTATAAAGAGAATGTTCTAGGGGTTAATGAACCCCCGCTTTTTTCACTTCTCTACCTCTCGGTATTAAATTTCAGTTGGATGATTTTAAAATTTTAAACTACCCGTTGGAAATGTTCCTTGAACTTTCAATTATGCCAACATTTTTCTCTAAAGTATGCCACTGTATTTATCTGTCATCTGACAGGGTTAAATTGACGCAAAGAGAAGATAAAACTGGATTAATATATTAAATATAAATCAATCAATTTTAATGTAATTTTTGGTCGATTATGATTTTATACTAAAATTATTTGTTCCAAATCGCAATAAATTGTCCATTAATATTGTAAATACGTAGTAAATTATTTATAGATGTAGCAAATTATCTGTACAGAATTTCAATTTAGACTCCAATGAATAGGCAAATGAAAATGTTCGATGCAAATCAAGACATCTCTTAATGTTACAAAGTGTATATTTTTTTTTGTCAAAAAAGTCCTTTGTTGTGTCATAAAAATGGACTCATCTTTAAGCTCAGTTTTAAAAATCACGTTTTGTGGGCTCATTTGTGATTTTGAGATCGCCGGGCTTCAAACTTCAAAGATTTAGCCTAAGTTAGCCCATAGGTAGGCATTTTCCGTACATGTAGATTTAATGGAGAAAGGTCTAGCATTACCTCTAAGGCTGCAATGGGGCAATTCTCATATCACCAGTGATTTCTATGCAGGCAAGTCGTTACACTTTTTGCAACTATGCTTTTGCCATTTGTTGCGTTGTTTTGTTTCATCAAACCAATGCAGCATAGGTAAAAAGCCTGCGGCACGTCCAGAGAGCTTTTGTTGCTTTTGAGGTATGTAATATATTCATGGCGTGCATTCCACGTGAGCCTCCCAGGTACCTACTTAACCACTTTTGAAAAAGGGATGTGATAGTAAGGTTGACCAATATAGAGACATCATTTCTACTCTACCAGTGTACACCAGTGGCAAAGCGTGGAGGGAGCAGCAGGGGACATGGTCCCGTACGGCATACGAAAGTTAACATTAAATCGCGCCCTCCATATTATTTGCCAAGCGAAACCGCAAGGGTGCGAAAGAGAGGAGGCGAGATGAAGTAGTGCTGCTGAAGTGTTAGTGACTAGTGACAACTGCCTAGCACCCGGCGGCACCGAGTTTTTACTTGCGTCTAGCCTGACCGTTTAAATTTGTAGCCCGCATGATCAGTTTGCCTCGTCTTGTCCTTTTGAATTTTCAGGTTAGAATAATTAGGAACTAATACTTGTTTTTGTTTCCAATAAGTTTCATAATTTTTTTGGTTAAAACAGATCATTGGTTAATTTTCGAAGAAGGGGGAGGAAAAATAACCATTCAATTCACCCTGTCCCTTCTGTATAGCTTTTTCAATGATTTTCCTTGCCCTTCTCGATAAATTAGGAGGCAAACTGATCATGAAATGCGCATGCGTGCTACAAAATTAAACGGTCAGGCTAGACGCACGTCGAGTTTTACTGAATGCAAACGAACTAACAGTTAGACAGCGAGTACTCAGTTAATCACTAATCATTTAAATAAAGGGGGGCGCGGCTCTGTGCGGCTAAAATCCACACAACGCCACTGGTGTAAACGTATCGTATTTTGGGGTAGGTAGTAATATAAAAAGATATTCATATTGAGGTAGAATACAAAATTAAATAAAAATCTATGAAGGTCAGCTGAAAGGCGATTCAATTTTTCATGACTAGTGTTTTTTTGTAGTTGTATTAAACCATGAAAATGTTTAACGATCAACTTCCTAAAATATTATGAAAGAAATGTTTCTTGTAAGACAATGAGGATGGAAAAAGCTCTTTGCATATGAATTTGATCATTTTTCTTAACAATTTTATCTTCTAAGGCTTGAACATAATAAATTTGAAATTATTTGATTCATTTGTATTGGTTTGCATCGAATTTGCCTACTTATAGAGAACCTGCACTGTATTGTCGAGTAACTGTGTTTTTAAATCTTAATAAAATGTACATCTCAATAAATTATTTTTATTTTTCTTATCCTATATTCCTTTTTACTCTTCCAACATTAAACAGACGTGTTAGGTAATACATCATTTTAATCATTCACTCTGTTTGAAGCCAACATCTTATCAGGCTCCGTGATCTGGTATTTAGACAGATCCAAGACCAAGAAAGAAACTCGTGCTGAAATATTAAGTGAACAGAGTTTATTCTAAGAATTTTTTGTAACTACCCCACGCAAAAAAAATTTCAACATGCCACCTTTGGAAAACTGGGATCCAAGACCTGCCATTCAGAAGTGGTTAGGGGCGAAAAGCAGAAGACATAAAGATTGCCCAAAAGCAAAAAACCAGTCATGGTATAATGGTATCTTTTCTGAAGCTAATTTGCAAGGAGAAACAAGTGAAAGAAATGATTCGCTAATTAGAAAAGATAATAATTTTTTTATAGAATAATCTGTGTTGACCATCTCGAGTTATTTCCTAGTACCGAAACTGAAATCTGTAACTACCATTTTCATTTTGTGGCTACCATTTTCGGTCTGACTACCCGCTAGAATAAACACTGTGAGTGAATGAAAAATTCAAAAATAGGTCTCACTAGGAACAAGCATTTCCGTTTTCCAGGCGGAAATGTACGCTATCTTGCAGGGATCAAAATATGTACAGACAGCCAGGCGTCGCTAAAGGCTCTTATGAACCTAGAAGTGTCATCAAGACTGGTATAGGAATGTCAAAAAGAACTCTCAGAACACAACAAAATATCTTTGGTGTGGGTTCCAAGACACTGTGGCATTGAGGGCAATAAAAAAGCTGATGAACTACTCAGAGAGGGCTCATCATCTAATTCAAAAGAATGTTCAACGAACGAAAACATAACATTTCCACAGTATTGCTCCAAAACGGATTTATTATCGTTAGCTAAAAGTAATGAACTAGAAAAACTGTACGTATAGTAGATGAAATTATGCTCGGTTTTGGGTATCGTGTGCTAAAACTTCCTCCTTATCATTACCAGTTTAATCCTATAGAATATATTTGGGGGATATGCAAAATATATCACGGTAACCATATTGGTGGAAATGGTTACAGTGACCAGGCTGTTTTGGAAGCCTGGCAACAAGCAGTGAATATTGATACTCCTGAAATTTTGGAAAAAACTAATAAAATGCGAAAATTTAATAAAGGAATCGTGGGTTCGTGAAATTGAAGAAATTAATCCAATTATAATTTACAATCCAAATGAAGAAAGCAGCAACAGTCATTCTGACTCCGCGACTGTGAATCTTTTTATTGAAAATACTGTAACTACAACATAATTAGACTTCTTTTGTAGGTATGTTCCTTGTGGTATATTCATTATTCTTTTTGTTATTTATTTTGGGAAATAAATAAAAACATAAAAAAGATTGTGGTTTGATTTCCCAAAATAAATAACACAATAAAATAATTATGATTAGACTTATTTATTAAATTACTATCAAACATTCATTTTAGTAGCATTTCCTTTCAGTATCATCAAATACTTCATTACTCCACGATTTATTTTTATAATAAACCCTACAAAATGTAACCTATGTTGTTGGAATGCCCTTTGTACTCTAAGATCACTAGCTCAGCAGGGTGGTTCTCAACCTTAACGATTCCAGGAGTGTTAGTAACGGTGAGTTAAAATAATTATGGGCGCCAGTATATTTAGTATTTATATAATGATGGTAAATATACTGTTACGCAAGCTACTGCATTAATATGCTCACTTAGTGCCCCCAGTGAAATCCCCATATGAGACGACTATGGTTTCTCCGCCCAATTTTCGAGAAACATCGAGAATACCCACCGCACCCGGTGCATCCGCCAGAACGTCGAAAATATCCAGTGCACCCGCGAGAAATTTCGAGAATTACGGCGTGCGAGTATAAATAGGCCACCAGCTTCGCTGCAGGCAATTAGTCAATCAGTCAGTGTTGATACCGAAGGAAAGTAATCGCGCATCGATAAAGTATTTATTAAGTGACTCTCATATAAATTATAATTAGTGTGTTTAGTGTATGACATAAATTATTAAATAAGGACTGAATTACATATAAATCTGTAAATATAAATTAATTGTAAATATAAATTAGAATAAACGTTACAATACAAAACCACAATAAAATCACTCGGTAGGAAGTGTGATGGAAATCCAATATAGATATATAAATCGCTACAAACAAGATGAAATTAAAATATAACGAAATAGGAAAGAGCGAATTAAATCTAAAGATAATTAAATTATCAAATTACAATTTCTGAATAAATTAACTGGAATAAAAATATATTGAAATAGGCAGGTACGAACTATATCTAAATATGCTTAATTACTAAGTTACAATTTTTGTAATAGAATGGCGAGTTCAATCTAATAGAAAAAAAACGACTTAGCTTCCTGGGTGTGGTTGAAGGATCCCAGCCGGTCCGTAAGGTCCAGAAAGCCAATCTTCGCAATATCCTGAAATATCGAGACACCAAATCTCAACAGTCGATATTCTTCCAAATTCAGGAAATTGGTGTTAACTCCCAAATATCAAGATACCTTGATAACTTCCAAATTTCGGGACTCCAAGGTGCGATTCTGACGATATTCCCAAATTTTCATCCAAAAAGAAAAAATTTGGTCAGGCCTACAAAATTTAATTGTTTCAGGAACTCACTATTCGTTTTTCGGATAGTATTACAAAAAGTGCAAATTCTAAATTGAATGGAAAATATATAAATCAAACGATACTACATTAGTTTTTGATCCATTAGCCAGCGATAACTACTTACAAAATTATATATTGAATAAAATGTCTTAAGAAAATATTGTTTAAAGTAAAAAATAACATGATACATTTGCAATTTACAAGAAATTAATAACCCAAATGACATACCTTAAAATCGTTACCAATATAAAAATAGGCCAGCTCTTACAAAAATTAATTAGACCACTCGATAAACATTCAAGTCAACGAGATAAACTACCCGAAGGGTAGGATTCTCGTATAAACTCAATAAGAGAAACGCCAGTGGCAGGTAGGTAGGTACCTACTATCCACATCTACACTGATGGCTGAAAAACTGAACAAGGTTCTGCAACCGGAGGACTCCAATTATTTAAAAATAAACATAAAATGGCCTATGGTCAAATATACCATCGTAGTTCAAATTGATCTGAATGACATCTACATAGCTGCAAAAGAAATTTCCGGAAGAAACATGTATGCATCTATAATCAATACAGATAGCAGACAAGCTCTTCTTGCCTGATCATATCAGGGTCAGTACTAGAATGTCACCATGCCTTGGTTGAGGCCACAAACAACAATGTAATCATACTGTCGAGGACCAAAGGCAATGGAAAGTCTAAGGGTAATCGCGCGGTTGATGCCCTGGATAGGAAGGCAGCAGCTCAAAAACCTGCCTGCTCCGCCAATGTGACAGTTTCAGCAGTAGCAGTAGCCTAGTGCGCGAACACACTCACAATGAGTTCACAAAAAGGGGGATGAAACAAAATACTGCAAACTATCCAAGGTATTACTGTATTATCTTGACAGTGCAGTAGCAAAAATATTCTTGATGATGATCCGGCAGAGCCTATGTTCCGCAACAGGGGTTCTGACTGGACACTATCTACTAAACAAACATCTTCATAGAATGAGGCTATCAGATACATCCTTATATCGAGGCTGTGAACAAGAAGATGAAACGGTAGAGCATATCATCTTTAATTGCACGGCTCTATCATCTATTCGTGAATCTATGTTCGGCTAACAACAGCCATGCTGAGAGAAGTTCCACTTGGGGACGTTATCCACTATGTTAAAACCATAGACTGGTTGACGTACTAAGAGGGACTTCTAGGAGAATGCACAAAGGGCCTAAAGAGGCCACCCTATCCTCCCAACTTATGATATCCCGTTAGGACACCTGTTAAAACTCTTAGTGCAGTTTTACTCTGGCTTAGGCATTCATTTGTTTTCAACGAGTTGTAGTCACCCAGGAGTATCTTTGATTGTCTAAGGAATGGTTAGACCTTTTTTTTCGGCCAATATTACATTGGTGCTGATACCACAAAAGGGTGAAGTCCCTCTCTTTGCTAGTTCTTCTGCTATTTCGTTTCCTTCTATGTTCACTCAAAGTTTAACCATACTGTATGAAGTATTATTCTTTTAAAAATAGTAAATCAAAAAACAAAAAACGACCTGCTTCCTTTAAAATTTCCAAAACTTCCACTAAAATGGTAAAAATAAATTGATCAGATACATTTTCACTTCTTTATGTAATTAAACAAAGCAAATTAAACATTTTAACGCTAATAACAATCCTAATAGACATTGTTACATGAGTGGCAATATCAGTATCAAATTGCAATCGTCGAGCAACTCCCAGAATGCTTAATTGCGAAACACCGTTGGCAAATTACGAATTCCGTATTAACAGTCGAAAGAATGCAATATCTTCGGGCTAGCGACGGTTGGCGTCGAGTAGCGAATAGTCAAGTGGAGGGCGTCGCCGTTCCACTTGACCCGCGTTACCGATGGTTACTTAGCAACAATTAATCGTAATCCGGCAATCCATATCGCAGCCAGCTATGAAAGCAGAGAAATGCGAGGAATCAACTTACGTGATATTAAATCGAAGGTGAGTGATAGGGGAAAACGGGGGAAATTTTGTATCTTTTTCTTTTTTATTTTCAAATGGCATAAACTCAATGGGTCATTACATAAAAAATTGCCTCTATTCTTTTGATAAGATTAAATAAAATTACATATTTCAACCAAAACTTATGTTATATTTTATCTGTTCTTGTCAATTCATCATAAAGTATTCTACATTTAGTTCGTGTCCATTCTAATATTAATTCTTGTGTTTTTCGGTCTTCTTATATTGTTTGAATTTTATTAGTCATTATTGTACAGTGTACATTTTGAAATTCGATCAAGCTTGGAGACATGGAGACTATACAAGGAGATCGAACTCATACGGGAAAATTGACAAAACCTGTCCTCAAAATCGTCTATCTATGCAGTTTGTTTTTTCACCGCGGCGTCGCGCATTGTACCTAAGATACCATTTTAAAACTGTCACGACAATAACCTTACTTTTTATATTTTACCAATTTGACAGTAGGCAAATAGTAAACATTACTTGTGAATTATAAAAACTAGAAAATTAAAGTTGTTAAAAATTGATAATGTTGAATTTTATTGCAATAGTGGTTGGTAGTGCAGATTACTTAAAAGGAAGACGTGAATTGAATTTAATTTAAGTAAACCAGAGTTTTTTCAGTTACAAAAAATAATAAGAAATATTCAAAGATAAAGAAAGTGGGAAAGGAAATATTTATTATGATAGACTTACTTGTGAGAAGTCTAGAAAATACACAAAATACTTTACTTTTGCTGATGACATTATTATGTTCTATACAAGTACAATTTAAGAGTACTGGAAGAAAAAACCAGAGATGGTTGATAAGCTGTAATCCTAATTTGAAAATATAACTGGCATGTTCTTTATACAAAAAATATATGAATTCAGTTGATATTCAGATAAAAATAGGAAATGAAAATATAAATAATGTGAGAACATACATTGAAGCAAATATATACATCAAATAGAATAAAATTTATGTTTGCCAATTGGTGTACTTTACCAATGTAGGGATTACTAAAACCATAAGACATTGAAACTAATCGGTGACACTTATTTCTTACCAATCTTCAGCTACAGCTAAAGTTCAGTTACAGCAGGTCCACAGTTATATATTTTGTGTACGTACTTATGCATGTTACTAATTGTGACTTTCCACTGTGTTTGCTTCATTAGGAAATAAACTTTTGTAAATCTCAATTTTTGTATTTTTAAAGTACTTAAAAAAATTATTCTCATGTATGATACGGAATTATTTAAATATATTTTATGTGCATGAACTAATGTCATTAGTAAGTTGTACCTATTGATTGAAAATATATTGTATTTTTCATTGTTATTGAACAGATTGAAGACCATGCATTGAGTTTTAAGACTTTGGGCTTCATCCTACACATGTTAAACCATTTCAGTATTCTGTTATAAGTTTTTGTAGCTTATTTACTGTTATTTTGAGATTATTATGACTGATCAAAGCAATGTCATCTATATACTGCAAGATGTATGCAAATTTAAATTTTCTGTTGCTAAATCATAGTTGTAACAAGATAGATAGATTGTATAGCAAATAGGACAGTCAGGAACACTGGATGGAGAAGTCCTTAAATGTTTGGAATAAAACTGTAATTCACTTTTACTAAGGTAGTTTTCAAGATTAATAGCCAGTATTTAGAACACATCATTTCATATAGTTTGTAGAACATACCACAGTTCCAAACACCATCAAAAGCTTCAGTAATGCCTAGAAAAATAGCAGCACTATGTTTTTATCATAGACTAGAGGTTTGTATATTTGACGTCAGGTTCGATAGAGAATGCATAGTTGAGCATCTGGTATCAAGATATAGATGTATTTTCTGATATCCTTCAGTTAAAATTTTTTGCAAGAGCAGCCAAAATTTACTCGTAATCCTATAAAGCCTATTGGTAAATTGAGCAGTAAATATGAAGCATTCTAATTACCTTATTTCAACTTCAACAGTTCACTTATTACTCATAGTACCTAAGCTGGATAAGTATAACAGGCCATAGGATAGGTAGGTATCAAGTTAGAGACAAAATACTGATTGTATTTTTGAACAATATTTAATGATCGAAGGATTGTACACTTTATATTTAGGTAAAAGAAGTTACATAGTGTGTAGTAAATTACTTCTCGTGCAACTCTCTGTATATTCAATATTTTCATAATTTCTTCTTGTAAAGGCTTGACCAGTTTGGAAGCAATCATCTTTTCATTCATTTCATGGGAAATAACCTAAAATATTAGATATTATTAATTCTGAAATTTTTTTATTACTTCTTATTAATAGGACCAAATTTGTATGTTATTAGAGCTTATGACTACTGGCTATTTATCTATACATACCTTCTATGTTTTCAAACTGTATTTCTTCTAGTTGCAATTCTCAATTATTAGAAGGCCATTTAATATAGTACATTTGAAGTGGCACATTTCCTCCAAGCTTTTCAAGTGATTTTTCCTTTTTTTTCCACCGTTTTTTCATATTTTTGTGTAGCTAATATTTTTTTACTATTTAGGAAGCCAGATTCTGAAAAACTTTATACATAAGTATTGTAAACATTTCTCTTTATTCATCTTCATTTTATTTTTTATAATTGGGCAATCCAACTTGTGAACTTGGTTCTAGAATATACTTACTTGCACGTAGGGTGTCTTCTTTATTCTTCCAATTTCTCTTTATAAAGACTTACACTCATTCTAACTGTGCTGGACCTTTAAGTGTGTTCTAAAATTCCATACTGAAGAGAAGACATGATATTCATATTTTCATCGCGTAATAACTTAAATACATTCAGCAGCACAGAGTGGAACTAATTATTTTACCACCAAACGATTACAATTTTCGATATTTTTGAAAACGAGGACAAAAAACGGATTTCTTATTCACAATATTTTCCATTTCTGTGACCTAACCTCACTTACCTCACACGTGAACAGCGAACTGTCAAAGAAGCTAGCAACGAATAAAACATCATGAAATCGAGTTTTATGATTGGCTGTCGTCAGATTTTTTGGTACCTTAGCATATGTGGCGCCCTCTATAATGACCAGAAATTGGAATACATGGAGTTCGATCTCCTTATCTAGCCTCCATGCTTGGAGAGCTGAATTTATCGGATAGAGCATGGAGGCTAGATAAGGAAAAATTGACAGAACCTGTCCTCAAAATCGTTTATCTAAGCAGCAGCAGCACCAAGGCGTCGCCACTGCAAATCCAATACCATCTAAGCTTAGTTTTTATAAATGACAGCAGTCATTTTCAGTTAACAAAGGTGATTAAAAATATTCAAAGATCATTAAAGTAGGAAAGAAAAGTTTTTGTCAAGATGTATCATATTTTACCACCAAATGAACACAATTTTCGATATTTTTGAAGACGAGGATGAAAACGGACTTCTTACTCACAAAATTTTCCTAACCTCACTTACCTAACATACTGTCAAATGAGCTAGCAACCAATAAAACACCATTAAGTGAAAGTGTATGCAAGGCAGTTATAGTTCTGTAGTCAGATGTTTTTGGTATTGGTTTTAAACTCCTCTACCATGACCAGAAATTGGAATACATGGAGTCCGATCTCCTTATATATTCTCCATGTAGCAACAGAAAAACACCATGAACTCAAAGTGTATCTATGCAAGGTTTATGATTGGCTGTTATTGTTCTGCAGTCAGATGTTTCGGTATTGAATTCAAATTGGAAATTGGCGCCCTCTGCAATGACCAGAAATTGGAATATATGGAGCCCGATTTCCTTATATAGTCCCCATGGGAGAAAGCTTTTAATGGAGTGACTGCTAATACGTGGTCACCATTTTAAGTGCAAGATTTATTGGTAACACAGTTTTCCCTAAATTTTTTGTTTCCAAATATCAGTTTTACGTTACATTACATTTTCCGGGTCTACATTTGGATATTTCCATGGTTCAAACCACAGAACTAATGTTTAGTTCTGTGGCTCAAACAAAAACAGAATATAATTGATATGACGCATGACAATAACAAGTATCACTAACAAAATAAATACACATTTGGCGGTAAGAAGCTAGTAATTTTGATGTACTAATTCCCAAAATGCCTTAAGCTAACAGTAAGTCAGATGATGATTTTACAAATGTTAATTCAAACGCAGATAGGTACGCCACTGGCCGTCAAGTAGAAAGAGTTCGATGAAAATGTCTCCATAATTAAACCCATTTTTCTGGGAAATTACGAGCAATCAATTAGTGAAAAGTAGTGAAACAAGTTGAGTATTGTGCATAGTGAATGTGTGAAAAAAATTATCCGTCTTATTTTTGAATTATTGTGATTATATGAAAATGAAAAACTGGTACTGGAATGATCTTTTAATGTAAAAAATGACAACTATATAACTGTCTTATTTGACAACATGAAAATACAAGTGAATGTTACAAACTTAAAACAAAACAATACCTGCAGACAACGCTTTACTAAATTCAATACTCCCACTTTTTGTTACAAGTCAATGTCAACATTCACTTTGACAATACATTCAACATTTGACAAAAATGTTGATGTTTCAACTTTGATAATGCCTTTGTCATGATATCGGCTGCCTGGTCATCTGTTTGAACATATTGTAATTCAAAAAAAATTCATCTTTGAATTTCTCTCGTATAAAATGGTAGCGTACGTCAATATGCTTAGTTCTCTTATGAAACTCTGGATTCTTCACAAGTCGTATTGCGCTTTGATTATCCATAAATAAAACTGGTACATCCAATTTAACTTGTCGAAGATCACATAAGAGATTCTTCAACCAGACAAGTTCTTTTATAGCTTGTGACGCTGCCACATACTCGGATTCTGTTGTGGATAGTGCGACGGATTTTTGTCGTTCTGATCCCCAGCTAATTACACTTCCTCCAAGCATGAAAACATAACCTGATGTTGATCTTCGTGTTTGCGTGTCTCCAGCATAGTCGGCATCACTATACCCGCAAAAGTCTAAATTGTTTCCGCTTACGAAACGTATTCCTTTGTTCATCGTACCTTTGATATATTTCATAATGTGTTTTACTGCATTCACATGTGCAGTAGCTGGTTTTTCCAAATATCGACTGACACTTCCAACTGCGAAACTAATATCTGGTCTGGTTGCAACGGCCAGATACATCAAGCTCCCGACTGCCTCTCGATAAGGAAAATCGATTTTTTATCAGCTTCAAAATCTCCGAAGTTTTGTGAACCAGCTAATGGAGTTGTCACTGTCTTACAATATGTCATATCAAAACGATCAAGAACCTTTCTTGCATATCCTTGTTGATGAACATGAATCGATCCATCCAAAAGCTGATCAATTTCGAGTCCCAAAGAAAATTTCAGCTCAAAAATTTTGCTCTCAAATTCTCTCTGTAAGTGTCTAATGACCGGCTTAATGGCTTCTTGTTTTTCTGCTGCAATCAATCCATCGTCAACGTAAATTGCCAAAATTAACATTCCATCTTTTCCGTTGCTAACAAAAACGCATGGATCGGATCCACTCTCTTTGAAACCAAAACTGTTAAGGAAAGAAGTAAGCTTCTTATTCCAACAGCGCGAAGCCTGCTTCAAACCATATAAACTTTTGTATAGTTTACACACTCGGCCACTGTTGTCATTATATCCAATTGGCTGGCTCATATAAACATTTTCTTCTAAATCGCCATTTAGAAAAGCCGTTTTCACATCAAACTGTTTTAGTGTCATACGCTTTGCCGCAGCCAATGCTAGGATCGCTCTGATTGATGTAAACTTCACCACTGGACTAAATGTTTCCTGGTAATCGATTCTGTACTCTTGTGTAAAGCCTCGTACTACCAATCGTGCCTTATACCGATTAACACTCCCATCCGGATTTTCTTTGACCTTGTAGACCCAGCGATTGTCAATCACTTTTTGATCAACTGGCGCATCGACCAGAATCCAAGTATGATTTTTCATAAGTGAATCGTACTCTTCATCCATTGCTCTCTCCCACTGCTTGTAATCAATCGACTGAATTGCCTGCTCATACGTTCTTGGCTCATCACTGACTGCCAACATTGCAGACTGTTCACCAGTTACCAGATGTGTTAATGTGTTACGATCACGTAGACGCCTATTGACAATATTTCTGCTATCAAGATCGCAGGTCATACCACGATTTTTCTGTTGATCTAGTGACGCACATTCATTTGTGTCCTTATCTTCGTCATTTTCATTTTCTGCACCTTTGTCAATACCATAATTGTCTTCGTTTTCGTTATTTTCATTCTTACTGACTACACTAGCATTTTCTTCAACACAAATATCGAGTGTTCCCATTGAATTTTCTAACAAAAAAAACGACGTCTCGTGAGATCTCGATTTTACTAGTTTTCGAATTCCAAACTCGATATCCCTTTGAATTATTGTCATAACCAACAAACATACATTTTTCTGCCTTCGCGTCGAGCTTCTGACGTTTTTCTTTTGGAATGTGAATAAATACTTCCGAACCAAAAATCCGTAAATGGTCTAGCTTCGCCTCCTTGTTATGCCATAATTCATACGGTGATTTGTTGTCAACTGTGCTTGTTCCAGTTTGATTTAGCACATGAACTGCTGTATTTACTGCTTCCGCCCAGAATTTCCTATCAATCTTCTTTGCCTCAAGCATTGTCCTTGCTGATTCAACGATAGTTCGTATTTCCATTTCTGCACAACCATTCTGCTCTGGTGTATATGGCACAGTTCGTTGATGATGAATTCCAGCTGCTTCAAAGAAAACTTTCAGCTTTTCATTGACAAACTCTGTGCCGTTGTCAGATCTGATATTGCGAACACTGTGACCATGCTTCTTCTGAATCAGTTTAACACATTTTTCGATAATACTCGCTACTTCTGATTTTTGTTTCATGAAATATACGAAACGAAAATGAGAATAATCATCTTTGAGCAACAAAAAATATCTGGATCCACCAATTGAATTCGTCTGAAACGGACCACACACGTCAGTATGAATGATTTCGCCACACATCTTTGACTTTTCTTCGCGACTCTTGAAACTGCTTCGATGATGCTTTCCATAGACACAAGCTTCACATGCAAATTCCTCATCAATGAAATCTATACCCCGACTTAGTAGAAACTTCTTCACATGTGTCGAATTCTGATGTCCTAGACGTTCGTGCCATGAACGAAGTGTAGCGTTTTTGATTGCTACACTCGCTGTAGTTTCAATCTTTGATGGTTGTATTGTTCTGAACAACATTTGAAACAAACCTTTTCTGCGAATTCCCACTGCAACAATGTTTCTATCTTTCAGCAATTTGCAACCTTCGTTGTTCATGTTCAATTGATGCCCGCGATCTGTCACCTTTCCCGATGAAAACAAATTTTTCTTCAGCTCCGGCACGAACAAGACTCCCATGACTCGTTTGCGAATCCATTCATCTCCATTAAAAGCAAAAATGTTGATATTGCCTTTGCCCAGAGCCATTATCTTGTCACCATTACCAACTGTAATTGGTTCAGCTATTTCCGTATAGTTTTCGAACCATTCTCGGCGATGACTCATGTGATCAGTTGCACCTGAGTCCAAAATCCAAGTATCTTGGTCTCTATTTGTTGTTTTGTAACAAATAAAAGCATCATTTGAATTTTCTTCTTTTCTCCCGTTGAAGTTAGTCTTCTTTTCCGAGCATTCCCTTTTCCAGTGGCCCTTTTTTCCACATTTGAAGCATTTGCCTTTCGGTTTGTCATTTTTATCTGTCGCTTTGTTATTATTCGATGAATTTCCTTTCTTGTAATTATTGATTTGTTTCTTCGAGAAGATTCTCTTAGCCATTAGCGCCTCTACTTGTTCAACTTGACCCTGCGACTTCAAACGAAGTTCTTCTGCCATCAAACGAGCCCGCAAATTTGCCAAAGTTTGACTATCTGCGTTTGCAGATTCTCATGCACTATGGAAATGATTAAACTCGGACGGTAGTGACATTAAAATCTTCGAAATTAACATGGACTCAGAAATAATTTCTTTTTGATCACGTAATTGCTGCACTATTTCCATTAATTTTGATAAAAATGTCGCAATGTCATCTTCCGGTTGTTTTGTGTAGCCATAATATTTTTGTTGTAAAAATAAAATATTTGCCTTTGATGTTTGCTCATACGTACTTTTGAGCGTCTCCCACATCTCTTGAGCTGTTTCACAATTCATAATCTGCAGTAATGCCTGTTTCATACAAGTCGTGGAAATTGCTCGTCTGGCCATAGCATCCGCCTTCTTCCAAGTCACAATTTCCTTTGCATAATTTGTACATTCAGATGTCGGTTTGACGTTTGTTCCATCGACGTAGTCAAAAAGATCGTTAGCTTCTAAAATCTGACGCATTTGAAACTTCCATGTTAGCCAGTTGCTGCCGCTTTCCAGCTTTTCAATATTAACGCGATCGCCTTCCATTTATTTTGTCTTTTAATAATTATCGGCTTCAAAACTTCAAAAAATAAATTGCTTTCCAATTTTCTTTTTTTTTGAGTTCACAAATAATTCTTGCACAAAATAAATAACGATATTTACTGCAGTTAATCTTCCTTTACAATTTCACGTAATCTGGGCCCATAACCTTTTGAATTATGGTGATTATATGAAAATGAAAAACTGGTACTGGAATGATCTTTTAATGTAAAAAATGACAACTATATAACTGTCTTATTTGACAACATGAAAATACAAGTGAATGTTACAAACTTAAAACAAAACAATACCTGCAGACAACGCTTTACTAAATTCAATACTTATAAGTAAGACTAGATTAATATTTGTAATATAAAGAAATTTAGTATATAAAACTAAAAGTAAGAAATACCACAAAAACAATAATCGATTAGTGTTAATACAACAAAGCCATTAAATTATAATAATATAAAAGTAAAGACCAGAAAACAACACATAGGCGGAGCATAAAAGCATGGACAGTGAAGACGAATACACTACCGATGATGGAAAGCGGAAGAAAAACAGCGGAACACTAGAAGACTTTGTTAAAAGAACTGTAAAAACACATAAATCACGACCAGAAAAAAAAGATCAGCAAGAGGATGAGTTCGAATTACTTTTTAATGCAATAATGGATCTAAAAACTGAAATAACTCAAGAGCTAAAATAAATTAGAACTGAGCATCAAACATACAGAGAAGAAATGAAAGAGATCAGAAAGAAAACTTGGAACTCAAGAAAGAAATACAGCAAATAAAAAGCTCAATAGAAATATTGGACAACCAAAGAAGAAAGAAGAATATAGTAATACAAGGATTGGAAATAAACACCGAGGAAGAAGAAGCACTGAAAAATGAGTTGGAAAATTTTATTAAAGAAAAATTAGACATCGAAATAAAAATAAAAAGAGCCACGAAAATAGGCAATAAAGTGTATATAGTTAAAATGAAAGCAGAAAACGATAAAAAACAAATAATGAGAAATAAAAGTAAACTAAAGAATGTGAAGAACCAAAGAATTTATATAAACGATGATATGTCGAAAGAACAAAGAGAAATACAACACAAAATGAGAATACAAGCTAAAGAAGAAGAGAAGAACGGAAAAGCTGTGAAAATAGGCTTTAGGAAACTTATCAGAGATGGGAAAGCATTTCATTGGAATAACCAAAAGGGGGAACTGCAGAAATCACAATACAAAGGAAGAGACAAGTTTTCAAAAAACTAGTAGACAAAGAATATGACAACAAGAAACAAGAAGAAGATAAAAATGCTAGTATTAAAAACGTAGATCATAAGTTTAGTTGTAAAAATAGTTTAAGTTGTATTAGTATCAGTTATGGGAGTAATGGTAGTATAAATGATGGTAATATGTAGTAAGATAAGTAGTAAACATAACAGTAAAGTAAAAACTTATAGTAATTCACAGGTAGCATACAATTTTAAAGATAAAATAAACAGTAAAGACAAACAAAATAAAAACAGTAATACAGACAAAGACTAAATAAATAGCAAAAACAAAGGACAAAAGAACGAGAAACACAAAAACAAGAATAAGCAAAGTAATGATAAGACAAATATAATATGGAAAATAGGGACTTGGAACATCAGAAGCTTAGCAGGAAAAGAGAAAGAACTAGAAGATGAATTCGAAAAAATAGGAGTGGACATATTAGCAATTACAGAAACTAAGAAAAGAGGTCAAGGGGTTTTAGAAATGGACCACAAGCATTTGTTGATATATAGTGGCGTGGAAGAAAATCAAAGAGCAGCAGGAGGCGTAGGTTGCATAATTCACAAGAAATTGGATAAAGAGATATATAGCTGGAAAGGATGGTCGGAAAGAATATTAACAATAGATATAAAAAACAAACAGAAAAATAAAACAATAGTAGTTGTGTATGGACCAAACGAAGATGATAAGAAAGAAAATAAAGATAAATTCTGGGAAGAATTAACTAGGATAACCGAAGACACCAAAGGCGAAATTTACATACTAGGAGATTTCAATAGCAGAGTAGGTAAAAAGGACGAACTGTACGCAGAAGGAATAGGAATATATGGGGAGAACATCAGAAATAACAATGGCAAGAGAATGTTAGACTTTTGCGTCATGCACAATTTATTGATTACCAATACATTTTTCCAACATAAAGATATTCACAAGTACACGAGAGAAGTGAAAAGTAGGAATGAAAAATCAATAATCGATTACGTACTAGTGGAGAAAAGTAATAGAAGAAACATAAAAGATACGAAAGTACGAAGAAGGCCAGAGATCGTAAGTGACCACTTTGTAGTAATAACTTACATGAAAGAACAAAGCTATACCGAAGTAGATATTAAAAAGGAAAATGTAAATACTAGTAAAACAGAAATTATAAGATCGTATAAACTTAGAGAACCAGTTACTGCGGAGAAATACGAAAGACAAATAACAAAAAGACTAGAGGAAATAAAAATAGAGAATGAAGAAAATATTGAAAAAGCATGGAATATATTTAAAAATATGATACTTACTACAGTTAAAGAGATATGTGGAACAAACAAACAAACACATAGAAAACAAACAGCCTAGTGGACAGATGCAATAAAGAAGCAAGTTAAGAAGAAGAAAGAAGCTTGGAAACGCTATCTTTCAGAACAAACAATAAAAAACTACGATGAATATAAAAAAGAAAGAAAGTAAGTAAAAATTATTGTTACAGACTCCAAAAAAGACTCATGGGATAAATTTGGAGAAAAGATGGAACGCAGCAGTAAAGAAAACCAGAAACTATTCTATAGAGTCCTGAAATCACTAAGAAAAGACAGCTCACAAAATATAAATAACTACATACAAAATAAAGAAGGAGAATTACTAACTGATGGAATAGAAATTGGCAACAGATGGAAAGAATACTTTGAAGATCTGCTGACGGAAAAAAGCAACGACCAAGATATACATCAGCAAGGAGGAGAAGAACAAGGTAAAGAGCGACAAGAAGAACAAATAAGTATAACTGAAATAGAAGAAACCTTACAAAAACAGAAAAATGGGAAGGCGGCAGGATATGACAAATTAACAGAAGAAATGTTCAAAAATATGGGAACAGGAAGAAATGCCACAAGACTGGACCAGATCTCTGATAGTTCCGATATATAAAGGCAAAGGCAGTACAAAGGACTGCAATAACTATAGAGGAATTACATTACTATGTACTGCCATGAAAATATTTGAACAAATAATAGACAAAAGACTGAAGACTATATTAGAAAATACGTTGGATGAGTCGCAAAGTGGATTTAGGAAGGGCAGAAGCACACAAGATCATATTTTTTCTATAAAGCAAATAACTGAAAAAGCGTGGCAAGAAAAGAAAAAGATATACCTAGCATTTATTGACTTAGAGAAAGCATTTGATAAAACACCAAGAAAAAAGCTATGGAATATTCTAAGAAAACGTGGAGTTAGTAGTAAGCTCATAAAATTAATCCAAATGATGTATAGTAATAATACTAACTTGGTTATAACGATAATCTACAATCGTCAGCATTTAAAACCACAGAAGGATTAAGACAAGGAGGCAGTTTAAGCCCAACTCTATTCATTACTTATATTGACGAAATAATAAAGAAATGTAAGGAAAAAAACAAAAAATTCAATATAGGATACATGGATCTTAACAAAGTAGAAGTGTCGGAAGGGGCATTTGCTGACGATATAGTTATTTTTGCAAAAACTAAAGAAGATCTGAAACACAATCTAGAAACATGGAATAGTATCTTGAAAGAAAACGCGATGGTTATGAATAAAAACAAAACGAAAGTTATGGTTATAGGAGAAGAAGGACAAGTTATAGAACAAGTGACAACATTTCAATACTTGGGAATAACAATTGATCAACAATGAACACAAGAAGCAGAAATTAATAAAATAATAGAAAAAACAATGAAACTCTACTATACGATGAACAAAACATTCATAAACAATAAAAGAATATCAAAAAATACCAAGATAAAAATATTTAAAGCAATATATAGGCCAATATTAACTTATGGATGTGAAAAGTGGGTGCTAAATCAAATGCAGAAGAGAAAAATACAGGCAGTTGAAATGAAATACTTAAGAGAAGTCCAGGGTGTTACAAAAAAAGACAAAATTAAGAAGACAGATATAAGAAGTCATCTAAAAATAGAATCAATCCTAGAATTTATAGAATACAGGCAATTGGGATGGTGGGGGCATTTACAAAGAATGGAAAATACAAGACAGACTAAAAGAATATAGAAAGCAAAAATATTAAAAAATAAAATAAAAGGAAGACCAAGACAAACATGGAATAAAACTATTCCAGAAATATTAAAGAATAAAGGGAAAACATGGCAGGACGCAAAGAGAATGGCAAAAAGCCGAAAAAATTGGAAAAGCTTTATAAGAATTTAGCAAAAGGCTCATACCCTGACACCAATTATTTGATAAATAGGGTCCCGATTATATATATAATTCAAACGCAACATCGAGGTTCTATGACGAAACTGATTTTCTTTCAATGACTATTTTGCATAGTCACCGTACATAAACAATGAATAGTAGATTCACTCAACGTCGGCGCTTTCATGTCGCGCTAAAAAACAGGCGCACCGCGATTTACTACATTCATAGCTTGTTAACTTATATTATAGATTGAGTGGGGGCTGATAAAAACTTACGTTGCTAGAAAACTTTTTCAAAAAATGTACGGTACTTACGTTCTAGTCTTTAATGGGAAACATCAAATATTTGTAATTTGTCAAAAATATACCTATTAACGATTTGTTAATAACAAATATATATAAACAGAATAAACAAATGCAGATGTATACAATATAAAAATAGAAAACTGTAATAATGGTATAACGTATGAAATAAAAGAAGTCAATCCATTCTATCTAGTTTATTCTCTTCAATATCTTAATTATGTCTAAACTCAAAATGTTGATCGAACCGACCATCAGTATACATCAGTATCCACATACACGGGTAACCCATTTTATAATTGTATTAATGACAATATTAATGTCACTATATGTTAATTAAATATAATTATTTATACCGTGTGATATAATTTGGACGGCCATCCTTTCTATGATAATGCTATTAAATATATTTATTCTTATACTACAAAACAACCGAGGAGCTTGGAGTGAACCTACTATTCATTGTTTATGTACGGTGCCCAAACATAAAATTTCCGTGGGTACCGAACCCTTGAGGAATTGTGACGGCCAAGTAATGGAAAAGATGAGTCCGTAAAAACTATGCTTTTAGTGAACTCTTTGTTGTTATTAATTCTTTCCATTACTTCCTCACTAGGATCCTTGTCGTATTATTTATGTGATCTCATTTTATCATTTTTTTTTTCTAAATAGTACATGATAATAAACAAATAGTTTTAAATGTTAGGTACCTATTGATTCTAAGCTCTAAAGCGAAAGAAAATGCATTATCAATTGTCCCTGCATTTAAGTCTCACATTGACTTTGTCTTTATATTATAAATATACTTTACTTCTTTTTATCTTCCATTTAATACAATCATTTTTTTCCGTTACAAATAAATCCCATTAACTTCATTTCCATAACGTCAAATAAAAATTTAATTTATCGTTATGCGTAATACCTCCCATATTTTCACACACCGCATTATTTCCGAGTCAACTATAACCAAAAGAAAAAAATCTCGAACATGTAAAGTCCATCACTAACAAGCGGAATTTGTTCCGGTGAGCAATCGACTATCGAATCACCCTCGGAGGTCCCGGGGATAGTTAGATCTGGATGATCAGGAACAATGTAAAGTGAACGCGTCGCCCTGGGTGCAGTAAGGAACTCCCGGTGAGGAGTTCCACTGTGGTCCGCGCTCCCACACGAAGCATTCAACTGAGAATTCTCATTCCGATGCTGAACTACCCCAAGGCATTTAATGGTTACATATTTGAAATTGCTTTAAATACACATTTTCAATATCCACAATAATCAATTAAAAAACAAAAACTTAGCACTTGCTGAAACATGGATGTATTGGAAATTCTAAAAATTGTGCTTAAATTGCGTAGAGTTTGGAAAGAATCAATCAGTCACTTGCTCCTGGCGTACGCCTCTGGTATATACTCCTTTGGTGAACATTGAAAAATGGGGTATTTGGGATGTGAAATTAACTGGTGGGATTAACTAAAATTAGTATTTCACATAAGAATAGTGTGAAAATTTCGAAAAAACACATTTTCAACTTCAAAGTCTGTAAATACCACAAAACTGTGAATATTGAGCTGACATTTTAGGTACTCTGAAAAGACAAATATACTAAGAAAAAAATTTACAAAACCATAAGTTGAGAAGTTTACCTTTTATAAATCATCAATGTGATATTTTTTTTCATCTCGAAAAACACTGAAAATTTGAAAAATGGGGTTCTTTGAGATGAGAAATCGACTGGCGGGCCCAGTTATTTGATAAAAGTAGTATTTTATATAAGAAAAATGATCGGCAAAAATAGGATTGAGTATCTACCTTATCTTTCTCTTTTTTATAACCTGATGATGGTAATCGTTTACCAAAACTAGTAGGGGACACCGTGGCGGAGCGGGGTTCGGGGCAGAACGGGGTTAGACAGTAGAAGCGGTAATAAGTGGGCTGCAAGAAAGCGTCAGTACAGTTTCAACTTCCGCAAACTACATTAGAAAGATTTTGTAGTTGACAAAATAGCTGGCAAATATAAATAATGTGTATTTCTAAGGATCAAGAGTTAGAATTGGCTACGTAATTGAAGGATATGCAAAAGAGACTGTTTGGTTTAACAATGAAAACTAGCATACCAACTAGCAGTTCGAAATGGTTGTGATCATCCATTTAAAGAAGAAACATAAATGTCGGGAGAAGATTGGGCAAAATGTGAGAGAGCCCGAGGCAACTTCTGGAGCACGTGCGATGGGTTTCAATAGAGTAGCAGTTAAGCAGTTTTTTGCATTATCAAATCAAGTTATTGTGGAAAATAAGATTACTGGGGAAATAATTTATAATTGCGACTAGACCGGTATTACAGTAATTCAAAAACAACACACAAGAATTATTGCAACTAGAGGACAACGTCAGGTCGGCGTATTGACTTCTGCAGAGCGTGGTAACACTGTAACGGCCGAAATTTGTTGTTCTGTTGCGGGGAATTTCATGCCTCCAATGTTGATGTTGATTTTCCCCCGGCAAAAGAAACAACAAGAACATGAATTAGGTTTGCCGCCTGGTGGTTGGGCTGTGGCTAATGACTATACAAGTCTTTATGAAGTGGTTTACAAAGTTCTCCTCCAAGGTCCTCCTACTTTTTGATGGGCTGGATTATATTACGAAGAACAAGTGCGAAAATGGTTGCGACCAAACCCAGGTAAAGTCGTTACTTTATTCCAAATATCACCCTTATTTGGACAAGCCTTTGTTAATGATGCGAACATGAAAATTGGGCTGAAAGGTTTCGAGAAAACAGGTATTTGGGAATATATGAGGGTGTCTTCAGTGATTATGAATTTTTACCAGCCGAGACAACTAATATTCCCATTGCTGAAACAGAAGCCTACTCCAGTCGATGACCCTCAAGAAAATAACAATTCCGTCAATAATTTCTCAACTCCACTTCCTATAAAATAGCATCAAAACTCAAAATAACCCTCTACCACAATGTTCCTGGATGCCAGGCACTCCTAAGGCACCAATTAAAAAACCTGGCACCTCCAGGTTCCCAGCTCTCTCTCCAGAAGTGATTATGCCAATACCAAAACTAAAGACCGCCGTTAAACGAGGGCAGAGAAAAAGAGGCAAAACCGCAATTCTTACATCGTCTCCTTACAAAGCAAAACTGACCGAAGCAATGGAGAGAACAAAGAAGGTTGAGAACACACAAAAAAACAAAGTTAAAAAAATCTGCCAGCAACAAATGAAAGCGACAGAGAAGTTTTTTATGCCCAAAAAGCAAAAGATCATAGAAAAAGTTAAAGAAAGCTCTCATGAGTCTGAAGAGGAAGAAGACGCTTTTTGTCTTTACTGCAATGACTGCAATGACTGCAATGACCAGGTTGGATTTCATGCATGCAGTGCAAAAGTGCAATTCTTCTGCGGGGATAGAAAGTGACGACGACGAATTGGTACTTGCCTGTGAAGTGTGTAAGCCCGAAATCCGCGAGAATTCTACCCCGTAAGCGTGGCAGAATGGAGTGAATGACACTTCTTTTTAGTTAAAAACAAAATAAAAAATTACATTGTTTATTGAATAGATGAGGCTTTTACTTGATGAAGATCCATACTACTGATGAAATAAAATAAATTAATTTGTTTTATTTCATCAGTACATTGTTTATGTTTATTTTTTTTTTGTATTGTGTATGCAACATTGTAATAGATCGTTTTGCATTTTTTTTTTGAATTTGTATCACGTCTTTACCCCCCCCCCCCCCAAAATAAAGTTTAACGTTAGAGTCCCCATTCCGCCCCGGTGTCCCCTAGCCCAATACTCCCTTGTGGGATAAATTATAATTTGTGGCCTGAACCCTTTTTTATTTGGACGAATTTTGCAAAAACGCAACCATATCTTTACATATTTTTCGACAAAAACTGTATTTTTGAAATACATCCCATTTTTTTTAAATATAAACGGTATTTATGAGCATAAAAAATATGGCAATAAATCTAAAATGAAGGCCAATGAAGGGTTCAAGGAAAAAACCAGACATGTCACTTTTTATTCAAAATTTAGGTATAGGCGCCATTAAATTCTCCGATTAAAGATGTTTAGGTCAGAACAGTAAAACTAGAAATAAACCAGCCTAGTCCTGAGGTAAGTAATATTTAATATATCACTTACAGGGAAAGAAACAGCTTTGTCCACGCGTCAAGGTAAAAAACCAGCGAAGTCAAATAAAATGATGAACTATTTTTAACACGTTTCAGTGTCAAAAAATAATAGTTCAATACTATTAAACGCTTTACGAAATTAGAAAAATTAATTTCCAAAGAGCAGACCGTCCACTAAGAAGCAACAACTACTTCTCGGGCTATATGCCCCGACAGACATTCAATTACACTTCTAAAGTAAACGGGGTTGGTATATCTTTTAAGATAGAACCAACCATTCTGGTTTGCGATTAGAAGGAATAACATCACTTGTAGATCGGTTTCGGCGTTTTTGCGCCTCATCAGCACAAGGCAGATGCTATTCTTCCAGAAGCTCCGAATGATGAGTCCATCAAACATAATATTATGGACACAAAAAAGAGAAAAAGAACCGGACGCTTGACAGAGGTCGCGAAAAAAATAAAATTATCGACACATGAACCTGTAATTGTGTAAGAATAAAGTGTTTTTTTGTGATTGACGAGGGGCAAAGAAACGCCATAAATAATTCTCTGCTTTCCCACGATGAAAAAAATTCTTACCTAGCTGGACTAATTACGGTGGTACCTGTCAAACAAAGAAGGCTGCATCTTCATGATGCTAGTTATTCGTACCAAGTGCGCGTCCTAGATCGTGATATTCCTGTATACGCCAAAGCATTTTGTTCGATTCATGAAATAACAAAAAATAAGCTGATTTAGGTACATAAAAGAAAGTCTAAAACGCACTGGTGCAGCTCCTAAAGATAAACGGGGAAAGCATAGTGCAATCCATAGAAAACTGGATGACTTAACAAAGCGTTTGGTATGTGAACACATCAAAAGCTTTAAGGGTCGTCAGAGCCATTACAGTTTAAAATATACAAAAAAGACCTATTTACCCGAAGAACTTACAATTAAAAAAATGTTTAACCTCTTTGAGCAAAATCATCCAAATGTTAAAGTCTCGTATGAAACATACAGAATCATTTTTAACAACGACTTTAATATAGCATTTGGATATCCCCGAACTGATACTTGCGCAATATGTGACGAATTTCAGATTAAGATTAAAAGCATGTCTGCTGAAAAAGATTCGGATGAGATTAGAAAATTAAGTATAATGAATGATATGCATAAGAGAAAGGCTGAGATGTTCTATTGTCGAAAGAGGGAAGCAAAAAGACCTGAAAAAAAAACAAAACAAAACAAAAAGGAAGCCATCTGCTTTGATTTTGCAAAAAATATTTCTATCCCGAAAATTGCCACAAATGACGTATATTATAAACGGTAGTTATCCATGTATGCTGTTAACGTTCATGTTCGTTCTTCTGGTCAGTCCATATTTTATACCTATCACGAGGGTATCGCTTAAAAAGGATCAAATGAAGTGGCTTCTTTTCTCTTCCATTTCATCAATACTTACTTAGAAGACGACATTGAAGAATTGGAAATCTTTTGCGACTCTGCAGGAGGACAAAATAAAAATTTTTCATTTTTCGATTTATCCATTTTATTGTTTCCAACAAAATTCATGGCTTAAGAGAAATTAAAATTACATTTCCTGTAAGAGGACACTCCTATTTGGAGTGTGACAAGAAAGTAGGTCTTTGGAATTTGAGAAGTCAATTTGAGATCCCAGAAGAATTTGGAGAAGTTATTAGAAATTCCCGCTGCACACCAGCCTTTCATCGTAGTGAGTGTATTACAAAACATTATCTTGAATTGGAAATCTTTTTTGGACTCACTATACATACAAAAATGTCTTGAAGAAAATAGTGGCAAAATCTGGACATGACCGTCTTATTTACTACCGTTCAACCTACAACGGACAAGTCCTATCCGGAATAATAAGAAAACGTTTTGACACAAACACAAGTTTGAAAAATATAGAGGTTATGCTGCCTCCTTCAGTATACGATGGTAAGTGATCAGATTTTCAAAGACGATTTTTTAAACTTTTGTTGCTTTTCAGGTCCTTTACCGCTTGCAAAGCCTAAGTTTGTAGACCTGATGAGCCTTATGCGGTTTTGTAGTCCAAGTGCGGTGACATTTTTCAAAAACCTGGAACCTGGCACATAACTAACAAGTAAGTTTGAAGTAATTACATGCTGATGTATAAATTTTAAGCATAAACAAATAATTGATATAAATACTACTTGCCCCTATATTTTCTGTTATAAAAATAAATGTGACATGTCTGTTTCTTATTTGTTTTAGATGACGTAGCTGCTTTATTCCCTGGAAAACATGAACTTCGTTTGGTTTTTTGGCAACAAATTCGTTAAAAGTTTTTTTAAAGCTTTAGTACTATAATCATACGATTTTCTATAATGTAACTTTAGTTTTCTGGAAGCATTAGAATTATTTCTAATTTTATAATAAAAGTATTTCGTTTTGAAAAATGGTATTTACTCAGTTTAAAAATAAAGTGACATGTCTGGTTTTTTCCCTGTACCCTTCAAATATTCTAAAATCAATTCTATTCTAACCTTGTTTCTGGCATAAGAATAAATAAAACTGAATTTTCGTTGAACATTCTTATCTCGATATTATTATTAGTTACTGCAACGTCGTTGTTACCTTCTTTTTAAGTCGGATAATACTTAATACTATTATTACAGCAAATATCGACAACGACGGGAGGCTAAACTGGATTTAGTCAATATTAAAACAACCCCAAATTCCTGCTCGTTATATTCAATCATCTCTCGTTTCTCCCTTGATAATCCCCAAATAATCTCTACTGTGTTAAATCGTTCAATATATCTACCGTACCTACCTGCTCATTTTTGAAGGGGACAAGTTTAATTTTTGCTTTCACCGTCAAACGTGAGTTGTTATTCAATACGAGCGGTAAAGCGGATTGAAAATAATTGTTGATAGTACATTTTTTTATAAAAATCACTGTCTGCTTATGTTGTTTTACAATTTACTACTTTCGAGTAGTCTCGAGTCTCGTTTTCGAGAGTCACGCATGGTATCGTCTCGTTTCCTAGATGAGACTCGAGATGATTCTCGAATAATAAAAGTCTAGTCTCGTATATCGTGTCTCGCAGATGAATATTTTTGCTACAAATCATTATATTTCTGCGAGAAATGAAAGTCTCAACATGTCCCGTTGGTCTCGGGGTCAAAACCTTTGGTACACACAAATAAACCCCTAATAAAAACCGTATGATACACTGCGAGACGAAAGTTCTAATCCTTTCTAGAACCACCAATTAGCGACACTATCTTATAATATAACGCTGTAGTGTCGAAATTTAACACTTCACTGTACGGTACGTCTCATTTATTTTTCTTAAACGACTGTTACTTGTTGTTTTTTAAGTAATCGACCTATTTGGCCTATTTTAATCATATCAAATAACCCTCGTACATGTAAAGATTCCTAATCCACTCGCACTTTTTGCAAGACGTTTGTCATTGCAACCGACCAGCGTCGTATATGCATACGACCATAATTTCTGCGTGGTAGTGTTATTGCAAAAGGGCCAACAGGACTTTCAAAAAGGGTCGTAGGACTGGGCAAGGCAAAGCAAAAGTATCAAAGAGCTGTTAGCGACAGTGTGTCGGATATGTGTATTGATTGCTCCATAAAATGCTGACGCCGAATGGCCAATGCTGCTTCTGACATTACAAATTTATCACTCTTTATGTGACGTACAGTGGCAAAATCGGCAAACGCCCACAAAAACACAACTGGAATTGTGGTGGACTGGACTGGACTTGGGAGATTTCGGTAAGCCGTAATAACGCTGGGAGTTATTGAGAATCATTTTTAATAGAAAACGTTTATTGAAGATAGAAGAATTAAAAGTGTGTTTACACTTATAAAAGTTGGCTGTTAAACAAGTCATAACTGTATGCTATATGTGTACTCGGTAATAGAGATGTCTGTTGTCAATATTGTCAAAAAATTGAGGCTATGGTCCGAAAGTAACTAACCGTAACCACGGTTAACCGCTTCGGTTGACAAAAAGAAACTGAATTCCGGACACAAAACCGGTAAAACTTCGAAACGAAAATATAACCTTAAATATATTCCCAAAACGACCACGGATTTTGTATTTTGTTGTTTGTTATAATCAAAATACTGTTTTCAAACGGGCTGCTTTTGTGTTTAACCACCTTCTTTTGTCAAGTTCTGATGAAGAGTCTTCAGATGATGACTACAGGTTTGCAAGGGGTAATCAAGGTAAGCAGCTAGCTATAATTTTTTAATTCGATAATTACTTATTTTTTTTCTTTAGTCTCAAGGCGAAGAATTCAGAACTTTGTCACCAGAGTAGTGGAATTGTTTACTGACGGAGAATTGGTTTTTGATAATAACATGGGAAGAAATCCTGTTTTTGCAAAAAATCAGTTTTGTTTTTCCCTTCGATGGTCGAATAATCAACAAATAATAAAAATCATAAACAAACCATGACAGATGACAGTCGAAACCAGAAGTAATCGGGTTCCTGAGGCTGGTTACTAGTTTGACAGTTCATTAACCATATTTCAGGAAACCACTATTTTTTACTTACTTTCGGGACGGTAAACCACAAACCAGTTACTTTCGGACCATAGCCTGAATGAATAAGTGGAACTCACAGTCAGACACCAGTACACCAATTCTACTGTTTTTTAAATACAACAATAAGTGGAAAAAATAATTTTCAAAAAAAATCCCTAATTTTTTGTCGACATTCATTCATTCATTTGGGTTGTGCTCAACAGCCCAGGCGCTTGAACTGAATTTTTGTACCATTTCCCATGTTATCTACTTCGTGTCTTCTATAAAGGGCACTAGTTTGAATGGACGGATTTTCAGTAGTTGTAATGGTTGTATTAATGCCTCTCCAAAGTGCTTCCGTCTAAGTACTTGTAAGTTCTCGCAGAAACGGAGTATGTGAGTAGGTGTTTCATCATAAAGTTCACATTTTGCCCATTTTGTGCAGATGTTTCCTCAAGTTGCAGTGTCCAGTCACCAGGTCGGTAACTGTCTTCAAATGTCTCTTACCCAGTTTCAATAGCCTGGCTGAGAGTTCCTTGTCTACCTTGTTCAGTAAACTCATTGTATGGAGGTGCCCATGTGTCAACCTCCATTTGAGTTGGTGTTCCCAATTTCCCCTTTTATGCAATCTTTTGTGATTCCACAAAACGGTTCCGGACCTATAAAGTCTCCTTTAGAGCCTTCTTTAGTTAACTGGTCCGCCATTTCATTACCTGCAATCCCCTCATGTGCCGGCACCCATATTAGAGACACTTTGTTGTCTCTTGCCAGCCTGTTAAGGGATTCTTTACAGTTTTTCACCAGTCTAGACCTAGTTGTTGGATTACTGATAGCCTGAAGCAGATCCTGGCTGTCAGTGAATATTTTAATTTTTTGTCCAGTATATCCTCTTCTGATGTCTTCATCAATACAGGCTATAGCGGCAATCGTCTCTGCCTGAAACACAGTCGTATATCGACCAAGGCTAAAGAATATTCTCTTTCTAGGTACTTTTATACCAGCCACAGTGCCATGGTTTGTTTTGGAGCCATCGGTGAACCAGATTATTTCTCCAGAATTACCTGAGTGCATCACATGTTCCCTAGATGGAGGGATGATGATGGTGATGATGTTCACTCGCTCAGTGAATATATTCTCTAATTGTATCAGTGTGTCCTTCTCGAACATTATAAATATTTGTTTATTTAAAACTGTTACTTTTACTTCAAGTTATTGAAATGTTATCCCCGATAGCATCGTTCGAAAAAATTAATTTTTTTAATAGCTTCACTTTCACAAATGTAAATATTTTCTTATCTACTACTTTCAACAACAAAAGATTATTATCTCTCGAAAAATTAACCCTTAGATGTTATAGCACCTCCATTGATGCCTAAAATCCATCATGAATGACTGCATGTCAAAATAAAGAAAACTTAACTGAAGACTTTGCCAGTCATCACCACAGTGGGTGGGCAACTAATAAGAATAATTTTTGTGAGAACAGGTGTGGCTTTAAAATAATATAGAAGGGTTTTAAGCAAAACCAAAATTTTAAATATATGATAGTTTCCCAAATACTCTTCTGTCGCATCAATAATGACATGTCGTATTGATAATTTTGATTCCCGAATGCTTATAACATCAAATAACAAAACGGCGTCGAGTTTTTCCGACATTGGTAGAAAGCAAAAAAAATCGTCACTGCATGGTTTGAAGAATAAAAAGAAAAGGTGGTTGAAAGTACAGCTTGTCAAACGTAGGAAGAGATGGAAATGTACATTCAACTACACTTTCACCGACTGGACTCTGCGATCTTCACTCGTCGATATATCTCGAACAACTGATGTATTTAGCCGCTGTCCATTGCGAACTAGGGAGGAGTGCTCACATTTAAAAATTTGCGTGTCTTTCTACGTTTGGTAAGCTGTACCAATAAAGTATTATTCATAAATTAAAACAGACACCGGACCTGGAATTACCGTGTGGTGGGTAGGCAGGTATAATTGAGGATTGAAGACATACACTTGAAATAGGTGGCGCTTTATTAGCCATCTTTATTAGGAAAAAATGTCTAGCAGAAAATTTTTGGCTCCACGTCAATTTGTTGTAAGATATAGACATAATGATTCATTGTTTAATAAGAAAAACACCATAGGTGCCCTTATATTTCAATTTCCTCCCGGCCGATTATTCAACTGAATATTCTCATTTTTACATTTATAACATAGTTTACATTTGCTATTCTTGTGTATTCCTTTAATATTTCACTTATTTATTTGTTCAAGACCTTTTTCGATAAACTGATGAGAAATAAAACTTAAAACACTAACGTTTGACGAAAGGTCTAAAGACCCCTATTATCCCCCATCAATGGGCGTTCTTGTCAAGTTTCAGACACTGCTGTCAATTGTTCTTCTCATTGTTGACATAGAGGAATCCAAGAAATAATGATTCAGCAATATTTTTGGTGCTGGTGTGTGTGTGTTATGAATTTGATTTGACGTTATTTAACGCTTCGTGGTGCATGGAACAATCGCACTTGTCAGTTGTCTTTCAAGTATAGCAATTACTTATCTTTATGTAAATAGAATGAAATAATGATTGGAGGTTATTCGGTTTGTGGTAAATATCTTTATTCGAGTCAATCAATGATATAATGGATATATTATGAAAATACTATTGTATTGGTTGTCGAATAAGGTATGTCAATTATTTTCATTTGATTTGCAATATAAAAAATTGAAGAATCTCAAAAATTTACCTGTGATTCGACGGCGCTGTATATAATTGAAAAAGAGATCCCTTATTTTTCTAATCGATTTATACGTCATTCATTTATTTCCTCTCGCCCATGTGTCAATGTACACCTCTCATAGCTTCTTCCTGTAACAATAGACGATCGCCAGCATATCGGCACGTCCCGTGCGACTCAGTGCAGGAACACGGGAAGAATAAAGTAGAATGGAATAGAGAAGCGGGAAGCAATTCGAAGCGAGGTGTGTGTGTGAGGGTGCATTCAAATTCAGCACGGCTACGACCCCTTTAACGTCGCTTCCACCCCAGCAACCTTTGTCATAAGACGCCTACACCGGAACCTATGAATATTATATTATCGCGAAAATATGCAAACAGAAGACGAAGGTGCTGAATTGTTGTTTATTAAACGAGAGCAGAACGCGTACTAAAAATGTATAGGAACGTCTTTTATAACATTAATATAATATTTATTAATTAATACAATCATCACACTGATATTTGACCTTCGTACGTTTAAATTTATAATTTACAAATTACTGAAAACCCCAAGTTTCTTTAGCAAAGTGTGCCCAGTTCAGTATGATAAAAGATATTGAAGGCAAAGGATTATCATCATGTGTCGGATAGTCAAGCAGCTATTAAAACACTGAGTTCTTGTGTAGTACCTAAGTTTTAAAATGGTATGAGGATGCCTAAGAAAATTCAATGAAATAGGTGAGAGCAGCATCGTCACTTTACTGAGGGTTCCAGGACAGAAAGAATTGAAATAGCAGAAAAACTAGAAGAGTGGCCGAAGCATCCTTTTGGGGGCCAGAAGTAATATTAGGAGAAATAGGCAACGCCTAAACGGAGAAAAGATCTAGTATCGCTAAGACATTCATTCATTTGTTTGGGTTGTGCTCAACAGCCCAGGCACTTGAACTGAATCTTTGTTCCATTTGTAACGGTAAATGTTTGCTTTTAGTTGGGCGCCAATTTGTAACGGTAAATGCCTGTACCTCACAGCTCACAGGGCACCAGCTCGAAGGGCTCCGGCTAGAGACTCCTCTCAAGGGTGATTCGACCCCAAGTTTATGTCACACAAGGATAACAGAAGGGTTGTAAAAATTGAGGGCGCCACTACCTTTTTAACGATAAAAAGTACTAAAAACTAAGGCGGAAAAGGTAGAAACGCCTTGTAAAATTTAAATGAAAGTTAATAATTAAAGTGACCCCGGGCGGATCTCCCTCAACTTTTATAGTTGAGGATTTTAATAAAAAAAGAATTAAAAACAAATTTTTAATTTATTCTGCCACAGGAAATGAATAACGGAATTTAATAGAGGAATTTGTACTTTTATAGGTACTTAGCTTAGATGAAGTGGTTTCCTGGAGAAGAAGTCAGGTCTTGATCTGAACTGATGAGTTCTGTTCTAGGGCGGTATTTTGAGCTAGGGCTGTATCCTGGGGTTCTTTCCTTGGCTATATTCTCGGGTTATATCCTAGCCTAGGGTTATATTCTTGGGTTCTATCCTAGCCTAGGGTTATATTCTTGAGTTATATCCTAGCCTAGGGTTATATCCTCGGCGTTATATTCTAGCCTAGGGGCTGTGCTTACCACAGCAAAATTCATAAGATAGGTACTTAAGATATGAAAGATAGCGATAGATGATCTGTCACTTTAGGCGGTCGATAACAGAAAGGGGTGTTTCAAGTGGCGTTGTGCAAAAAATGGAAGCGTCCGTTGGCAGACGTCAATTGTCTTACGGTCAGGGTAGAAGAGTTTGGGATCACAGAACTATAATTGGATGTGGCTAGTGACGACGAGCGCTAATTAAAAGGATTTATTCCGTAGAATCGAAACAGGTCGATAGACATGTTACACCCCCTCTCCTCCGGGAAAAAAATGATTCGAAGAATTATTTTTTTTTGTGAAAAATGGGCTTAATAAGATAAAAGGAGGGGTGAAGTATCATTGCAAAATCTATGTATCTTAGGTAAGGTAAGGCAATTGTCAAAGGTAAAGGTAAGGCAGTTGTCAAAAGTAACGGTAAGGCAGTTTTGTCATCTTGCGATTATCATGTAGTTATGTCATCGTATAAGACAAAGCACACACTGAGAACGAAAGGTAACGATAGGGTGCGATAATTTCTCAGTGCAGGCGAAACGATAAGATAAGGTACGGTAGGGTGTGTTTTGATAAAACGCTGGGATCTCAGATACGCAGAGCGAAAAATTCCAGGGAATACCAAACCAATGTCTCCGGGAGAGACACAAAAATAAACACGGCGAGTGATGTCAGCCTAAAATTGATTTAGAATGCAATTCCGTCGGAATTCTAATTCATTCGTAAATCAGCCTAATTTTCACCGAGTAAAGAGTAAAGATTTGTCATAATGACGTCACCAGGGGTGAAATACTACTTAACTTAGCAAAATATTATTTGGCAGGGCGACAACACTCATAGTGTTCCACAGGGAACGGTTCTAAAATATACGATAACGGTAGGTAGTTCACAAGTATCACAATACGGCAACGCAAAAGGTATGTTAAGGGAGAGAAAGGAATACATAGATACTTACTTTGAATGGTTTTCGGTAAAAGAGAATTGAAGATAAATGGGGTGATTCTGAAAGCTAAATCGAGGTCGAAATAATGGTATGTGTGGTTAGGAATAGTTTGTGGCGACATTATAAAAAGAAAGTCGATAGATTCTTATCACGTGATCGGACAAAAAGGTATTCTGGTTTATACGCCGAGAGCACAGGAAGAGGGCAGAAACAGCAGCGCGATCGACATTCGGTGAGGTTGCCAGTTAGCGTCCACAGTAGCCATTGGTCATCGATCCGAAAGTCAATCCAGCTACATGCATTCAGTCCGTTGATATGCTCTCTTTGTTAAATCGAACAAAGTTATTGTTACTAAAATTACACCCATGACTCTGTCAGGGAATACGGTATATCGGTCCAGAACTCTACAAGAGTGTGGCCAATCTGGTAAAATAAGGAAAAAAAACACTAAAAACTACGGAAGTACTGCCATTGAAGGCAAAGAAAAGGAAGAGGTTGCTATAGAAGCCAGGGTGAAGAGAAAGAGCGACTAAGCAGTCATTTTTCAAACCTATTGTGTTTGTAAACCGAGCGCAATCCGCCACTCAGCAAAGGCCAACCCAGTCCAATTGGGGCCTAATGTCTTACGGTACGTCAATCGAGATTCTACGTTAGTTATAAAAAGCAAAATTGACCGTTTATTTGTTTGAGAAACGGTAGGAAAACTCGGGGCAACAAAAAGACATATAACAAAAAGGGGGACCAAAAATTTGAATGACGTAAAATCCATTTCCGCAATGGAGAGCTCTCACGGTGTCTAGCCGGTATTTTTATGTTTTGTAACAGAATGAATGATATGCGGGATAAGAAAAGGAGCCGTTTTGTTCGGAGAACGGTATAAACTCCAATGTAGCTTGGTCTACTTCCTTTTCTACGCGGAGGGTAAAAATGGTTGGGAACCAAGTTGAGTATGGGTTGAGTAATCGGGACGGTAAGTAACACGGTTGCCTAAAAGAAAGAAAACGGAGAGAGAAGAGAAAAAACAACTCTAGTGTATCGTTTTTGTAGGAGAACGATAGCGAAACTCCAAGAGAATGACGCGGTTGCCTAAAGTAAGGAAGAAAACGAAAACGGAAGTAATGATAAACTAAAAACTCAATTGTACCGTTTTTTAGGAGAACGATAGCGAAACTCCATGAGAGTGACGCGGTTGCCTAAAGTAAGAAAGAAAACGAAAACGATAATGAACTAAAAACACAATTGTACCGTTTTTTAGGAGAACGATAGCGAAACTCCATGAGAATGACGCGGTTGCCTAAAGTAAGGAAGAAAACGAAAACGATAATGTTACTCATTTTCCATGTTATCTACTTCCATTCCATAAGCTTCCTGTCTTCTAAGACAATAAAAGGTACTCCTGTGAAACTACAACATGGCAAAGACAAATGACTGCCTAAGTCAGAGTAAAACTGCATTAAGAGTCCTATAACAGGTTACTGCCCCCTGAAAAAGGCTCCTCAAAAAGCTCAAAATACTGGAGCAAGAAGAATGATATTCTGTGGAATGGAAGAAAAAACCTCCTTACACATACTTGTTGAATGCATAATAGCAATATAAAATCCTTGAACACAACACCTAGGATACTACCGGTTTTTTTTTCGGGCCGAGATGGGAAACTCATGTTCGAATGGGTCCAGGACCCAAACAGTCCCTCGCACACTCTCCGCTCACATCGTCGTCTTCTCCCTAACTTCCTCTCCCACCTCTCATGCCATATCGAGTCGTTATCTCCCCCTGACCATGCTCTCTACTACGCCACTTGCCTCTATCCATTCCTCCTCCCCCCTCAACATTATCTCCACCATATTCTCCCAATACACTGCCTCCCCTAGTTTCCTCTCCAACTTCTTCAGCACTTCCTCGTTCCTCCAGCATCTAAACACATGCCCCACATCATCCTCCACCCCACACCTCTCGCTCACTCCAGTCTCTCTTTTTCCAATCTTGTGGAGGTACCCTACTCTCGACCCATGTCCAGTGAACACCTGTGTCAAGAAGTAGTTCACCTCCCCGAATTTCCGATCCATCCAGTCTCTCCTATTCCCAATCGCTCCTTTTAGCGCGCCCTCATACTCCTCCCACCTACTCTCCATTTCCTCCTCCATCCATTCCTGTTCTTCCCCTCCAGCGTTTATTTCTGGCTCTTGCCATCACGTCCAATGGGTAGGTCCTTGCCAGCACCGCTGCTGCCAGTCCACCCACTGTCCCGTAACCCTGCACTACCCTCAGCAATATACCTCTCTGCACCCGCAGGAGTGGCCTAACCCTCGCATTCACTCCCGCTCTTTCACACCACACCTCCGCACCGTACAGCATACTCTGCTCCACCGTCCTACCAATGATCCTCCTCTTCCACTCTCCCGGCCCCATTACACATCAATCTCCCCAGCCATGCTGCCCTCACTTTCCCCTTCTCTGCCGCCTTCAACATGTGTGTTCGGAAGGATAACTGACTATCCAACCACACCCCTAGGTATTTCACACACTCATCCATGCGAATTCTCCTTCCCTTCACTATCACCCCCACTTCCTTCGTCTTGCTCCGTCCCCTCACTAGCAACCCCACCGTCTTATCTTCCGCCACTTCTAGTCCGCACCGCTCTATCTTCTCCACAATCTTCCTACACATTCTCTCCGCCTTTCTTCCCATCTCCGCGTCTCCTTTTGCCGTACATACCAGACGTTCATCGTCCGCATACACCGTAATCTCACATCCCTCTTCACATACTATCCCACAAACCTCATCAAACACACACTTCCATAGCGTTGGTCCAAGAACCGAGCCCTGGGGCACTCCAGCCTCCGTATCATACCTCCTCCCTCTAGTGTCTACTATCACACGTCCCGTCAGGTAGTCCTCCGCTAGGTTAACCAAACCCTCCACCACTCTTAGCCTCAGCAACGCGCTCAAAACTGCCGGTTTGCTGACACTGCTGAACGCGTTCCCGACGTCGAAGAACACGAGTAGGGCCAATTTCTTGTTCCTCCAGCTGCCCTCCCTAGCCCTTTCCACCAAGCCCATCACCCTGCCCAGCGCCGAGATGCATGATTTTCCCTTCGCAAACCCGTGCTGGTTTTCCCTAAAACCCCCATTCCTACCAACTTCCTCCTCAAACCTATCCTTTATTATCCCGTCCATCAATTTACCCATACCACACAGCAGACTGATGGGCCTGTAGTCCACCGCCTTCCCCTCTCTACCCGCCTTCTTGAGTAGTATCACCCTAGCTAGGATACTACCGGTTAGAAGAAGGAAACTTACATAAGCTGAAGCCTACGGTTATTCTAAAATTCCTCCAGAAAATAGGTCTAAAGGAACTACTAATCTCTCGGACATTCTTCGGGAACTAAATATAAGAAACGGGAGACAATAGATCTTTTAGGTCTCAGTGAATGTCACCCTAGTATACACACATACATCTGAGGAAATTTGGCCATATAAATAATATGGAGTAGGCATGTCCATGATCGAAAGCGTTCCTATCTTTTTCATTTCATTGCGCTTGCGTGAACTGCACTTTCTGACGTTTCACTTGTTGATTGATTGGTTGGGCACCACCAGTCAGAGGCTTAGAGACCTCGGCACCTCAGCCTTTAGGCTTTTTGTGCTCTTGGTTATACCGTTTATGTGAAGAGACCAGTAGCCCTTATCAGACTCAACAGTCTTTTCACTAGGTCCTTCTTGGAGAAATCCTCCCTTGGATACTCTAGTACTAGGAGTCTATATCTCCAATGAGACAGTGCTTCACATTCGAAGATAATGTGAGAGGCTGTTTCCTCCTCTTCCATGCACAACCGACAGATAGGTTCCTCCTTTAATATGCCAATTGTATGCATGTGCTTCCTTAGGGTACAGTGACCGGTGAGTAATTCCGTCACTTTCCTTATCTGGCACCTGCTGAGGTTTAATATTTCGTTAGTCAGCGATTCCGAAGGTTTTTTGACCAGGAGTTTGCTGTGTTCCTGTTTTGGCACGTTTCTGATGTTTTGTTTGTATCCACCGAGATGTACAACCACGTGCAGCAGATTTTGATATTCCAAATACTGGTTCAGGACCAGTGAATGCAGTTTCAGACCCTAGCTTTGCTAGGGTGTCTGCCTTTTCATTGCCTACAATACCCTTGTGCCTCGGGGCCCACTTCAGAGCTACTCTATTATGGTTTGCCAGGGTTAAAAGTTTTTGTAGGCAGTCTCAGATCAGTCTAGATCTGATCTGGGGACATGCTAAAGATTTCAGTGCTGCCTGACTATCTGAGACTATGAGGATTTTTTGGCCTCTATACCCCCTTTCGATACACTTGTTACTTATGGTATGGGAATGCCTAGACAAACTCAATGAACTAGGCGAGAACCCTTACTGTGGATTCCAGGACACACAGGGATAGAAGGAAATAAAATAGCAGATGAACTAGCAAAGAGGAGGACTGAAACACCCTTTTGGGGGCCGGAACCCTTTTGAGGTATCAGCTCCAATGTAATATTGGAAGAAATAGGCAAAGCCGAAAAAAAAAGAGAAGATATGACCATTGGAAAGATCTAGTAGGAATTAGACAATCAAAGATTCTTCTGTTGAGATCAAATGAATGCATAAGTCAAAGTAAAACTGCACTAACAGTTTCAACAGGCATCCTTACGGGACGTTGTCGCCTGAATGGGCACCTGAAAAAGCTCAAAATAGTGGAGGAAGAAGAATGTAGATTCTGTGGCATGGAAGAAGAAAATAAATCTCTATACACATACTTGCCAATTGCTCAGCAATTCGGAATCCTAGGGCACAACACTTTGGAGATTACTGGATACAAGAGGGACATTTACCTAAGTTAAAGCCTGCAGATATCCTAAAATTCCTACGGGAAATAGGACTAAAGGAGCTACTAGTCTCTGAGACTTTCCTCAGGAACTAAATAGAAACAAAGAGGGCACAATTTTATGACTCGGTGAATGTCACCCCAATTTACATACATACATACATTTGTTACTTTGTGTTTAGTTTTTTATTGAAAATATTTAAATTTTAGTTTATTCTACTCAAACAGCATGCCTGGCAGTCTAAAAGCAATGAATAATTAACGAGTTTCGATTAATTTCCAGTTAATTGTCTAATTTTTACCGCACTTTTTCAGGTAGACATTAATTAAATTGCAAAAAACCTTAAAACATTTTAATATTGTATTAAGTAGCTTGGTGTTGAAAATCGCCGGACTTAAGACTAAAATAAATAGGGTAAAGTAACATCTGAAACGTCAGTCTGTCAATTTTCACGCTTGCGCTTTGCAAAATGAATCAGTTAGAATCTCCCATAAAATTCTCTTTTCAGGTACTGGACACACCATTTTTGGAGAGGCCAATGTGTCACCTGAAACATATGGCACTCATCCAATGTTGTCTACTCTAAGCAGGTACGGGGATAACTGGGTGGTGGTCTAAATGTGGGAGTAGAGTACAATAAGCCAACATGCAGTGCTACCGTCATCAGTCAGAATCTCTCATTAAATTCTCTTTTTATTTCCTGGATCCACATATCTTTCTTATTGTTATTGTTCGATTCTAAGCTCGTAAATAATTGGACAATTTTTTCTTGCATATACCAGGCATACTTTGGTATCGTTATAGGGTGCCTCGATTGTACGTACATGACAAATATGCAAATATTCAACTAAAACATCAGACGTACTGGAGACACGTGCCAAAACAGGAACACAGCAAACTCTTGGTCAAAAAACCCTCGGAGTCGCTGACTAACGAAATACTAAACCTCAGCAGGGGCCAGATAAGGAAAGTGACGGAATTACTCACCGGTCACTGTACCTTAAAGAAGCACATGCATACACTTGGCATATACAGGGAGGAACCTATCTGTCGGTTGTGCATTATCTTCGAATGTGAAGCACTTTCTTATTGGAGATATAGACTCCTAGAACTAGAGTATCCAAGGGAGGATTTCTCCAAGAAGGACCTAGTGAAAAGACGGTTGAGCTCGTCTCTTCACATGAACGGCACAACCAAGAGCTCAAAAAGCCTAAAGGCTGAGGTGCCGAGGTCTCTAAGCCTCTGACTGGCGGTGCCGAACTAATCAATCAATCAATCAACTAGATTGACATTGTGTTCCGAACGGTTCGTGTTGAGACTTTTTGAACTAATTGACAGTTACGTGAAATATGTATTGTACTGTAACTCCTCTTAGATTAAAAACAAGGTTATAGTACGGGTTGGCAAGTCGAAAACGTCAAGTACCTACCCTACTAGAAATACCATAGTATAATATGTGGTATACCAAGAAAAAATCGTCTATTCTATATTTTGTTATATTTTTGCTCTAGTAGATATCCAATGGGCTGTTTTCAGTGTAATGTTGTTCTGATTGGTTGTGTTCAATCAAATGACCTCAAATTAACTGATTTCATTGGATATCTACTAGAATCTACGTTGCCATGGATAACATTTTGATTTCTTCGTTTGCGGTTTACCGTCCCGAATGTAACTAAAAAGTAGTGGTTGCTGAAAATCTGGTTAGTTTTGGAACACGGTTTTCTGAAATATGGTAAATGAACTGTCAAACTAGTAACCAGCCTTAGGAGCCCCGTTACTTCTGGTTTCGACTGTCATCTATCATGCATTGGTTATGATTTTTATTATTTGTTGATTATTCGACCATCGAAGAGAAAAACAAAACTGATTTTTTGCAAAAACAGGATTTCTTCCCATGTTATTATCAAGAACCAAGTTGTCCCTAACTAACGACAGCATATGGTCAAGAGTTAGTCAAGACATTCGAAAATTCTCTCGAAATTCTCCATCAGTGAATATACAATTCCACTACTCTGGTGACAAAATTCGGAATTCTATAGTCATCATCTGAAGACTCATCAGAACTTGACAAAAGACGGTGGTGTAACCCGATCGTCCATGTTTAAAAACAACTCAAATATTCCAAAAACTTTTTCTTGGGAATATATTTAAGGTTATATTTTCGTTTCGTTCTTTTACCGGTTTTGTTTCCCGAATACAACTAGATTTTTCAGTTTCATTCTGTCAATCGAAGCGGTTAAGGGTATTCGTTACAGAATTCTCTTATGGAGAATTCGATACAAATGTGCGTTCAAATATCACGAACTTGCATAGAGCTATCAACAAAGTTGTTAAATATTTAAAATCTTATGATTCTACTTAATGTATTGTACGTAGCATATTTTGGGAAAAAAATTTATTTAATTTGAATTTAATCATAAGAAGTTTCGAAAAAACGTGTCTTTTCAGTTTACCGGGATCTATAGATAAATATGTACTTTTGTAACGATTGAAAGATAAAGTAAAATAAATATTAATGGGCGAAATCCGAACTCGATCCGAATTAAATTGGCGGAATTATGTGATCGCATTAATTCTGAATTAAAAATGTTTCTGCAGTTTATAATTTACAACCTCTTGAAATAAGTAACCGCAAGCTTAGATTTATGACCATGATTACAGAGTGATAAAGAAGGGTCTATTTTATTGTCATTTTGTCTAGGTACCTGCTTCAAAAGAAAACTAACAGAGCATTCTACTGTTGTTAATAATTTATTTTTATACTTTTTGATACTTTATTTTTTAAACTGTTCAGATATATACACATGATTATATAGGGAACAGATTATTCTTAGCTAGGTACTAAAAATCACGAATGTACTTGCAAAAAAGTTACTCTTCTAGTGTCTCTGAAACACATTACGTTTACGTATACAGGTAAGAAAATTGTTTGAAGTAAAATGGCCAATGGTGTCAAACTAAGGTCACTTATTATGTGTGGGTAGCCATAATACTGAAAATAATTTAGACCTCACAAGTGACAATTTGTGAAGATAGATAGAAGTGACCGCAAAATTCGGGAAAATCGAAAATGGTTTCTTACCGGGTTTTCCAATATATCACGTTTTCTAGGAAATTTTATGACGTAGATCCCTTCAGTTTGTTTTAGTGAACCATTATTTCATTTGTACTTGAGCTGTTTAGTTGTGCGATTTGTTGAAGTTTTGTAGTGATTACGGTTAGTTACTTTCGGACCATAGCCTTAATATTTCAAAATGTCACGATTTTGTCATAATACTGACGAGAATATTAATGAAATTATAGAAGCAAATATACTCTGTATTTTTTTCTATAATTAGCGAAAAATTTTCTATTCAAATAACCCTCGAACATTGATAAATGCTCAAAAATTTTATAACAACTTTCTCAAGCTTGTTGCTTATTGGCAGCAGACCGACGCCGCAAGCAACAAGCTTTCGAAATCTGTTATAAATTTTTTTCGAACAATTATCAATGTCCTTGGGTTATTACTACTGATAATTAATCTAAAATGATAAGCGAAGTTTTTTTTATTTAAAAAAAACCACCCCCGCTTCGAATTATAAAAGCTGTATAAAAAACGCATGAATTTCTTATCTTTCTGAAAGATAATCTAAATAATATACACCAACCTTTCCCCCTAATAATCATCTAGTCATCATCAACGATGTATTCTATTCTGAATAAAATTGTGAACGTACCAGAAAGAGAACTCAACTCAAGTGGTCTTCATCTTGCTACCCGCTACCTACGGCTACAACAACTCGAGTGGCTATTGTGCCATATAGTATAGACTACAGCTTAGCGTACCCATTGTCCTTGCACGAAAAAAGGAGCGCACTTATCGCGATAAAAAAACCCTAATGCACTATTTATGCGCGTATTGTTCGAAAATCGAGACTGCTTGGCTGTCACCTGATGAGAACCGAATCGGAAGTGCATTTCATGTTGTTCCATGTTCTGGAAGGAATTAAGGGATTTGTTTCGCATTTGTTGCTAAGTTTCTTTTGAATTATGTTTTTAAAAAACGGAATACATATTTTATTTACAGCAATTTACGAGGCAAATACACATATAAAGCCACTCAAGTGCAAACTCGGGGACTATGGTAATGTGGTGAAGCCCTTCTGGCTATCAGCAAAATTAATAATATCTTAAGTAATTAAAAAGAAAATCATTGCTTATAAAAAATTATATTTGTTATTAAAGAATATTGACCGAACGTGAACTTACGTAGTCAGCAGTATGTTTAATAATTAAACATCTTAGGTTAAACGTTGGTTCAAATTCACGAACTTAAAATAGACAATGTAAATAGTTGGGTGAGAAAGTTAACAGTTAATTCAATTACTCTTCAGTTAAATATAAATATATACGAATGTGATATTAAATCCCAGTAAACAGACGTATTAGAGACTTTTAGTTTGTCTTAAATTTCTCACGTATCCGTATCCGTAACGATCTGCGCATGTGTAGACCCGTTACGTCTCAGCTGATACGATGCGTTGAACGTATTAGAGAGTTTAAGTGATGTCACGAACGTTAACGTAAACGTGTAAATTGACAGCTGCTCATGCGCAGTAAATAAATATTCACGTTAAGGTTTACGGGCCTCCGTTAACTTACGTGCCCCCACGTAAACGTCTAACGTTAATCGATGCTGTCCGAAGCCCTACCGGAGATTACCGATTCCCATATTTTGTTATTAAGTGAGTTTATCTATGATTTGGATCTTGTTCTGTGATTGAGGATGAAATAGATAATAACATTAAAATGCAAATTTTCGTAGAAAATTAAAAAACAAAAGGTTAGGTTTGTTAATGTGTGTAAACAAAACTTTACGTTAACGTTCGTGACATCACTTAAACTCTCTTTTATACAATTGTACGTAAACGTAATATTCTTGCGTTAACGTTAACGTTCGTGACATCACTTAAACTCTCTATTGTTACGTCCCCTACTCCGTATACGTAAACGTATCCGTATCCCGACCAAAATCAGTATTCTGTGATATTAGTGCTATTTTACAGGTCTTCTTCTTCTTTGATATTGGTTTGGTTTAATTACAATGTAATATGGTCATACAAAATATGCATCAAAAATAGGTCGTCCAAATCATCATCGTCCTCGTCTAGCAGCAATGGATTATTTAATATCGCCCCCATATTACGTTTTTAAAAAAATATAAAAAAGTTTTGAGGTTATACAATTAAAAACAGAACGAAACGATACATTTTCTGCTAAAAAGGTTTTCTTGACAATTTCTTTACGTCAACGTAACTCCAATAAGTATACGGATACGTGTAAAAACTTATGACAGGCTAAAAGTGTCTATTCTCTGATTCCAACATAAACAATGTCAAATTTTATTTATTTATTTTGTTGGCATCCACAGATGTTGCCATGCCATGTCGTATTATTTAAAAGTAATAATCATCCAATGACTTAAATTTTTTCTGTCTCCTCAATATATGACCTTTAATACCTATACTTATTATATAATTGAGATAATGAAGAAGAAATTTGAATGTAAATCAATTAACAATACTTTATTTATCCGTTAAATTATATTCACAAAATGGTGAATCGTTGTGTAGTATGCAAAAACAATGTATAAGTGGTGTTTACAAGTTCGTCGTTTCACAGGTAAGCAATGAGTCCTGAACAGTTCTACATTTCTGAAACTATAACCAGTGTCGTATCATTATTTATTTATTCTAATAAGAATACAATAAGTTCTGTAGGTATGGTTCACATTTCAAGTGATATAATGGTAGGGCCAGGTGAAAAAAATTTCTTAGAGTATTTCTATTACTACCAGCCCCGGATCTACTATTTTTTTCGAACCGGGGCAAAAACTTATTGATAGTGGCGCCTCCTCCCTTCAGTATTTGAGAAAAACTGTTAAAACTGACGAATGAATGAGTAGCATTTTTTGTGACCATTTGTGAAAATAATAATCCTTCTAATAAATTTAAACTTTTTAATATCTATTAGCTAATAACTGTCATTTGTGACATAAAACAGAAACACAGAAAAAATATATAACCAGGAAAGACTACACCTTTACACGGCGTTCTTTCTTTTCTGCGAAAGAATCTGTTAGCTCCTCAAAGGCCGTCGCATAGGCAGTTTTGTTTTCAATGGCTAGGATCGCGAGGCCGGATAGACCAATAGACGCTCCTGACTCTGTTGAACGTAGATAATTTTCAGTTTGCTGAAGCTTCGCGCACAGCTTGCAGATATTGTTGGTAATGTGCAATGAATCCTTAAAGCTATACTAACATTGGGAAACGCTTCTTGCAAGTCATGCTTGTACAGATATTGTAACAGGTCGAAGGCACATGATTTTTCATTAATTTCATGTACTAGCTCTTTAAATACGGCAAGTTCCTGGCAAAAACCAACTTGTGATGCCTTTTGGCCCAATATAATAATAAATATTTAAAATAAGAATTAAATTCCCTTGATCTTATTTCAACAAAACGTTCGAACATTTCATTATCATATAAATAAATTAAGAAGGTTATTGTCAAGTTCAAGCGTGAGGAAACACTAATCAATTATATGTTTATTTGGTTTACTCGAACTTGACTGGATCATATAAATATACATTTAGTATTTATCATGAGGGGAAGTCGATGCAAAAGGCTTGAAGAAAACTATTATCTATAGTTTAATAGTCAGCTAGTAGTAATTAGTAACCATTACGCATAAGTATGCTATACGGCTAGGTACTTATGCATAGCATTAGTTTAGTAAGTAGTTTAATGTATTTAGTAAATAAAACAAACATATCCCAGTGCAAGAAGTAGTTGTTTCATTCTCTTGAAATGATCCTCCATGTGACCTGCAGCACCACCTATTCAGAGGCCCTTCCACACCTATAACCTAACCAAGTATCCATCGACGACACATATATTACAAACTGCATTCAAGTCTTTTGAATATTTTAAAGCTATATCGGCTCCATTTTTTAGCAGATCTTCTGTCGACATATCTAAAAAGGCGTGGCCAATGAGGAAGGCGAATTTTTCATGTAGACTCTTTGCACTCTCTACTCTTGTCTCAATTTCTGTAAAAATTTTGTCAAACACTACTTTTATATCATTGAAAAATAGCCTAGTCGGATCTAGCCTTCTTGTTTCGTCTTCACAGATTTCGTCGTGTTGCTTTTTCTTTTTGGAAATTCGTTTGTTTTTAAGAACCGGCTCAATTTCCAACTTTTGAGATACAAGGGTAGCTTCTTTGATCCAATATTCTATTGGTTTTTCTCTCATCTCTTGCAAGATCTTAACATTCTGGTCTTGCATTATCGCACACGCAATCAACCACATAAACAAACAGTGTTTGTCACTTGTCGTTCGACTGTTCAAATGTGTTCGGCCTGGCTCGTATAGATTTGACGGGGATTCCCCTGGCAGAAAGATCACGCACACTACGCACGCGTTCAAAAAAATTTACTTGATATGTTAAGATGCGTTTATAATTCACTGTGTTCAAAAACTAACTGGGCGTATGGAAATACAAAAGTTTGTTTTTCAAACATATTATATTAAGATTCGATTACTTGATAAAAACCTATGATATTGTAGGAAAAGAGGCTTCACTTGTTCGATATTTCGAATTCTTGCCTCAAGGATTTGGCGCCCCCTTGAAACTGCCGCCCGTGACAAGTGCTCCGGTTTGCCCCCCTTAGATCCGGTGCTGATTACTACTTACTCCAAAATTTTAATATGATTATGCGGTCAATTTGAAACCTTCCTTACACAGCACGGCACTGTTGTTGGCAGCTTCGACCTTTACTGTGTGTATCGCTATCCTTGTTTTGTAATGAAAGAATCGATTTAGATGTTGGTTACAAACAAAAAGTGTTATCAGTATAGCAGGTTATGCATCTAGTCTGTTTAATGATCGAAGATCAAAACTGTGAAGGAAAATGCTCTGACACTTTTTCCAAGAAATTTTTAAAAGTAGGTCAGGAAACATATGTAATTCATATATAAGAATCTCTATCTGAATACATAATTTCTATCAACAACTTACAGGAATTGATAATAACGATGTTTTTTTAAATAATCGTATATTGTGGAGTTCACATTACCTATTCTAAAATAATGTCATATATATATATATATATATATATATACAGATACATTCAAACAGATTTAATGTATTGTCCGAAATAGTCCACCAACAAAACATTTCTATAAGTTCACTTCAATGAATATCAAGTATTGATCTGGACAGCTGGATTCCGAACCACTGTAAGAAATCCCGCCACTTCTCCTTCCAAAATTTGTTAGTTATGTGAGATGTGTGAGAATTGCGATTTAGTATTGAATAATTATTTGATGGGGGTAGTAAACGTCGCTACATATTGGAACAATATGCTTACGTTTTATGTTGTTAAAATAGTAAATTAATTGTTAAATTCTCTTTAACAATTAATGTTTCGAGTTAAGATAATATGTTTTGATTTCTTTTGGCAATAAGGAATTTCAAAATAAAAATAAATAAACTGCTGTTTACTGACTGCCTGGCGCTAATTAAGGACCGCCCAGAGTTGAGAATACGGAGTGGTGAGAATTGTACGATATGTTATAGGTGTCCAAATAAACGATTGTAATGTGTTTTTAATTTATTGAAGCTGGATGTTGGTCGACTAGTTAAAAAGCAGTTCTGATATAATGCTTAAAATCCCTATGTTCCGTTTGTGTTTGAATGTATCTGTATAACAATATGATATTCAACGTGACGTCGATCAATTGATAATATACATCTATCGTTCTCGGGCGTGTATTACAAGAAACATATTCAAAGTCTCTAGAAAACAAAGAAAATTTAATTGGGAACAAGAAAAGCGAAAAAGCAAAAGGGTCGTCGAGTTTTCGAAACAATGGAAAAAGGGCAGGAAGAAAATAGAGGGCCGCAAGGCTGAGGGCGTTTTTTCCGTGACAGTACGGCAATTGGCAATTTGTCAGCAATTAAAACAAGACATCATTAAATCAACAACTCTGGATGGGCTTTGTTAGGTCACGTATGGGCCTCGCAGAGTGGCTCTCCCCTTTTGTACTCGGTTCCTTCCTGCGATCTACGTGTTTTGATGATGTGGCAGGCATGATTTATTGTTGAAGCCGTAGATTTTTTACTTGTACCGTTATTTTTTAATAGAATTAAAAAATAGGGATTTTAAAGCTACTTACACTGACCGCCAAAAATTTGACACATTTTCAAAATTGATAAAAAACCTAAATGTTCGTAAAGCATACTGCTACCAGTTGACACCCCCTATTGTAGTTGCTGTATCCTACAGGGTGTTTCAAATTTCGGTTAAAAAACATCTTCACATTTATGCATTCCGTATGTTTTCAAATTTACCTCTACATCCAAATTTCGAGGATAGTATTGCTACAGAATAATTGACCGACAATAATAGGCATAATGACTGATTTTGAAAAACTGCTCCACGATTTTTGTAGGCATAAGCTTTATCCAAAAACTGTTGTTTCTTAAAAAAATAAGTGTTTCAAAGGAGAAATTTACGTTTTTAAAATACAATTCAAATTTGGCTTCAAAACGATAGAATAGTAATAATATTTATAATCTATATACAATTATTTCAGTTACTCTTAGTGACTCTCATCGTGCCTATTCACAAACAAAATCAAATAAGTGGTTCAAGAGATAATCACTTTTGAAAATGTGTCAAATTATTGGTGGCTGGATTTTTTTACGGTCACTGTATAACAATAAAATGACAGTATCGGCACCTAATACGAGGGTTATTTATTTATATTTTGCATATAGAGCTAAAAAACAGTAGATAACTTTTAAAGAGTATCAAAGTATTTTACAGGGATAGAAATGCATTCTTGCATCCTTCGGAACCATGCAATTCTTTAAGCAGTTATTCCACTTGCTTGTTGCTACATTCATAGTGTTTTTGAAGGCGTTGAATTTCTGGGAACTTTTGACCACGCAATTCATTCTTAATTTTTGGAAAAGTAGAAAAGTCGAGACTGTTTGGAGGATGGTCCAACGATTCGATATTTTCTTACTTTAAAAACTCAATCGTTTTTGGAGCTGTGTGGGAACTTTCATTGTCTTGGTGGAGGATCATTCGTTGTTGGGGGTTGATTTTTCGAAACTCAGCAATTACTCCCGGCAAACAAATCTATATGTACCTAGTGATGAGCAAAGCAAGAACCAATACCAAGACAGTCTTGGTAAAGTCTTGCTTGTCCGGTCTTGGTCTTGCTCAAATAATTAAATAATTGTAATCTTGGTCTTGGTCTTGAGTACTCAGTCTTGGTCTTGCTCAAATAGTTTGTTACTTACGTCGTTTTGGAAAAGTCTTTTGATAGTTATAAATTATAAATGATCAATAATTAATATATATAATTAATTGAGCTTTATTCTCATATAGGGGAGACCGGGGCTACAATTAACAAAAAATATATTTTTAGTTGTAGCTTAGAAATTATTCAACATTTAGACTTGATTTTTAGGATACACGATGCTTTAATCATTCAAGTATTATGTAATTATCTCAAAACAAACATAATAGAAACTATGACGTAGATAGAAAGCTTTTTCTTAAAAATGGCAGTTGTTAATAGTTACCTCACGTTTGGGGTTAGAATTAACAGGTCTGGCGTAGGTATTAACATGTGATATCACCTTTGATACATCCTACATCCTACATCCATTCACCTTGTAACGGTAAATAGCTGTAACCTTAAAGGGCTCCGGCTAGAGACTCCTCTCAAGGGTGATTCGACCCCAAGTTTATGTCACACAAGGATAACAGAAGGGTTGTAAAAATTGAGGGCGCCACTACCTTTTTAACGATAAAAAGTACTCAAAACTAAGGCGGAAAAGGTAGAAACGCCTTGTAAAATTTAAATGAAAGTTAATAATTAAAAAAAATTACTAAAAATTACCCCGGGCGGTATCTCCCTCAACTTTTATAGTTGAGGATTTCTAATAAAAAAAAGAATTAAAAACAAATTTTTAATTTATTCTGCCACAGGAAATGAATGACGGAATTTGTTCTTTTATAGGTATTTAGCTTAGATGAAGTGGTTTCCTGAAGAAGATAGTCAGGTCTTGATCTGAACTGATGTGTTCTGTTATAGGGCGGTATTTTGATCTAGGGCTGTATCCTGGGGTTCTGTCCTTGGCTAGGGCTTATATCATAGCCTAGGTCTTGGGGTTATATCCTTGGATTATATTTTTGGGTTATATCCTAGGGCTATATCCTTGAGTTATATCCTCGTGGTTATATCGTCGGGCTTATATCCTTGGGGTTATATCCTAGGGGTTATATCCTAGGGGCTGTGCTTACCTAGAAGTACAGGTGGATCAGGGATTTATAGGAACTTGAATGTAATGGCACATTATGTTAGTCAGCTTTTCAGGTTAAAGAAAAGGAAGGCAGTTATTTGAAAGTCAAAAAAATTGATTTAATTTACTGAAAGCTTTCCAACATTATATGTCCCATGTTACAACAGTAAAAATAGCAATTATCGGCTAAATAAAAAAAATATACTAGTGATCCGAAAGAAACTAATGATAGCAAAAAGTTATTTATTTAGTTATATGGAAAAATATAGTGCTTAGGAAATATATGAAACCGGCACTGGCGTTACGAAGGAATATTTTATAGGTTATTTTATGTTATTTTATAATTAAAAGAGTTATTTCGCAACTGAAAAAGCTTGAAAATGTTTGTATAAAAGTAAAACAGTGAATTATAAAAGAATATTTGGCTTAAAACTACCATATTAGTATAAAAGAACAGTTTATGACCACGTGTTGAATTTAATTTCGTCTATCTCTGTAAAAAAATAAAGAATGCATACGAAAATTATATCAGACAGTACTTTAGAAGAAGCTTATTAATTATAAATTATGATTTTGAACTTACCACAGCAAAATTCATAAGATAGGTACTTAAGATATGAAAGATAGCGAAAGATGATCTTTCTCCGTAGACGGTCGATAACGGAAAGGGGTGTTTCACGTGACGTTGGAAAAAATGGAAACGTCCGTTGGCAGACGTCAATTGTCTTACGGCCAGGGTTGAAGAGTTTGGGATCACAGAACTATAATTGGAAGTGGCTAGTGACGACGAGCGCTAATTAAAAGGATTTATTCTGTAAAATCGAAACAGGTCGATAGACATGTTACAACCTGATGTATCTTCATTATAGGAGGCACCGCAAATGATACAAAAATAGTCATCATCATCATTAGAGCTATTGCTTTCGTTAAATATCCTTTTTTTCACTTTTCCTACTTTTTCGTCTTTATTTATATTTCCTTTAGCCTTTCCTTTACCCTTTTTCTTATCTTTTTTGTTCTCTTTGTTATGTTTTTTTGTTGTTGTCATCTTTCTCTTTTTCATTTCTCTAATATTATGTTCTTCTTCTAGATAATTTTTTTCGGAGTGTCAGTGGGAATAGCAGTCTCTTTAGCGCGTTTTCTATTAGATAAAACTCGTGGTGGAGCTTTTGGCAGAGGTCTTATGATTTCAACTGCAAAATCACTAGCACCTTTCTGCATGCCTGACGGTCCAGCTACATTAGACAGTAATAACCCATATCTACCCCATACCTACTCATATCTGGGGTAGATATTAACACGTTAATACAAGCCCCCCGATGTGTTGATTATAGCCCCAAAGGTACATTTTGATTATTAGATAACATAATAAAATATTGGTCAATAGTTATGTCAAATATGAAACGTAGAATTGTTAAGTATAAAATATGCTACTAGGAAAACAAAAAACGTAATCATGACTCTTTATAGTTCTTGTGCTATCCAAAAAATCATGAACTATAAATTGTTCGTTACCTGACTCAACTCACTCAAATGACGCGTTGAGCACAAGTGACCGATACTGTACCATTCAGCCCGATCTAATTGACAAATTAATACACTCACTGAATGTTTAGTATGGATAGTCTTAGAGAAATTTGCTTGCTAATACTTACCTCTGTTAGTTGTAGCCCCGGTCTCCACTATCCTATTTAAAACGAAAGTTGTTTAGTTAAGTCTTGCACTCATCACTATATGTACCAATCAGCAGTAACATTTCTTTGATTTTGCAGAGGAATTGTTGCTAAATGACCCGCTTTTGAGACAAATGTGTTCACACTGGAAACACTTCGAGAGCGGAAAACTTTCGTCGGTTTTGGTTCATCTTGAAACACCCAAACAGCCGACTGAAGTTTATTTTCGGGTTCATAAGAGTAAATCCAGGATTTCTTTACAAATAATTCTTCATGTAAAATTTTTTAAATCGTGGTCTTTGAAATGCCCAATGATGCTCCAATTTCACGATATGTGACATGTCGATCTTATTAGATCAGCCTATCCGTTTTCCTGGGTGACTGCCGTGTTGGTGGACCTGTTCTTAGATCGTCAGTAAGATTAATTCGTCCACGTTTGAATTCTTCATACCTTCATGTCGAATACAAAAACCAGCTTGGCATTCTTTTGAGACAACTGTCTTCGAAAATTGTAAAAAATTATTGCGCGAAAATTTTCTCGGCTTAATTCCAGTTGAATTATTACAGTTTCCTGTTTAGTAAAGCGTGTTACCAATATCTATTAATTCCAGTTTTCGACTGACTGACCAACCTTAAAAATTCAACTATGCTGTTAGATGCAACACTTAAGACGACCCTCGTAGTAGAGGCTGTTTTCAATAAGAACGAAGGTGTCGTGAGTATGGAATATTCTTTACATTTTTTTCAGTGTATGTAGGTACTTTTACAATAATTTCGCAAATTTAAAACAATTGTAGTATTCAATAGAGCCGAAAATATTGCCTGACTGTAAGAAGTACATACAAGAAGGGCCAAAAGTCAGTATGAAAAGTCCTTAAGAACGCAATCTACACATACGCTGCATCAATCCATATACAAAGAACATTACCATAACTTCACAATGGCCTTACCAGCTGAAAATTCTCTGAAGTTTCGACAAGAGTACTCGAAACACCGTCAGGGAGCCCTTTGCGCTCTCATCTAGAGTGCAGTGACACGGAAACTGATTCGCCATTGTTTGTGGCCTTTTTACTCATGTACTCCTTTATGTCGATACCTACTTACATTTTTTTGATGATCATTATGATTTTTGAGTGGATTCTAACGGTAAATTATTAACACTCAAATTAATTTTACATTCATCCCGAAATTTTAGTATTCCAAGATTACTGTAAACAAGTGTATTTCTAAGGCGTCATCACTGTTCGAAATACCTCGTCATCAGGTTTTTGATAATGTCAAAATTCTATTATACAGGGCGTTTCAATGGGAAGCTTTAACTGTAGATGGACATCACTTTGGTGGTTCCAAACAACCTATATTCAATGTTTCTTCTACACTTTATAATCGAGATACTCTGTGTAATTAAATCCATTTGGCCTATTTTCTTGGACCTTATAGCTTCCGCCATTATCTTGAATCTCCACCAAAAAGATAATCTAGGCCAGGCATGACGAAAAATTTCAATACTCGTCTTTCCTAAAAACAACAGCGTGTCCCAAGTTATCGTTTGAGCAATACAATAAGATTAATCTACTTCTATCTCGTGAAGTTTGTAAAAACAGTGGCGGAAGCAATAAGGATAATTAGGTAAAGCAGAAAGACTAAAGAAGTGAAAACTTCTTTAGTCGCCTTGTGTGATTTTTGGTAGGAGCAAAACTTATAGTAAGGGAGCCCAATCGGAGATTTTGCGTTTTATTCAGGCGCGTTAGAAAACTATATGGGGAGAAACCTTCACCAAATATGGACCCTTAATATACGGGCGTGCGTTAAGGGCAGCCGATCAGATTAGATTAGTAAAAAAAACGATCCTTAGAGAAACTCGAGCGCGTCAGATTAAGACTAGGAAAGTTAATTACATGCAGAAAAGTGTACATTTCAATACTCTGACGATTTGAGCGTGACATAAGAAAATGGACGAGTAACAAAGTTGTAAAAAAAATGTCTCCTCAAAATATTCAAGCGCGATTATATTTTTCTTCATTTTGTTGGAAATCATTTAAGGATTACGGAATTAGTATATTTCATTACGAGTCCAGAAAATAGGCTTTTCCCGTGTGCGCGCGACGGGTTTCCGGGAAGTCGTGCAAGCACGGGAAAAGCATTTATGGATGTGTAATGAACGATACTTTTCATTATACCTTTCTGAAACCAAAAACTATTAAGTATTTACTATACTATAATTCAAAACACTGACATCTGCTGTCATAATACAATTGTTGTTTAGTGTTGATAAGGGAAATGAACAATATCGCATGTTAGAGCACAGGAAAACTTTTTCCCGTGCGATCGCACAGGAAAAGGTCACTTTCGGTACCCTTCATAGGCATGTTAAGATAGGGTTTTCAGTAAGGTATAGGGCTTCACAGGAGACGAGAGTGGGCGAGAGTATCAAAAATCTCGTCTCGATCTCGTCAATTCCGAAGAAATTGAGTCTCATTCAAGACTCGGTCTCGTCTCGTTACCGGTTGTCTCGTCTAGTTACCGGTTGTCTCGTCTCGTTCAAGTCTCGGTCTCGTCTCGTTACCGGTTCTCTCGTCTCGTCTCGCTTAATTCTAAATATTGATAATAAAATCTATAAATAATTTTTGATGACCAAGAATTTAAACATAGTAACGCTTGCATCATATCATCTTTCAATGATGTACGTCATAATCATACCTGCTGTAGAAAATAATCGGAATTTACGGAATTTTAAGAATATTGTCAGAGAATTACAAAATGTTTAAATGGAAATAAAGTAAAAAAAAATGCCTAAATGCGGAATTCTACGAATATTAACAAAATTATTGAGCAAGTTAACCTCGAAATTCATTCACAACGATCACTCCCGACCTATATTCTAGGTAAATAAGTTTAATAAGGGAGAATGGTTGATATCTATTTGTTATATATTACCAGAACTTTTTTTTATTTAACTCAAGAGCTTCTAAAAGATTTAATTTAGAGGCTTAGGTATCATATTAATCAAACCTTAACCATTTTGCTGAATTTTACGACCTTATTGTATTTGAGGGCGTGTCGATTTAATTTTGGTAAAACCGACCTGTTTTATCATTTTATTCCACATAGAAAAAAAGAAAGAGTCACCACTTTAAATTTACAATAAAATAGTTTACAGATGGTCATCAGATTTTATATATTGTAAAATGTATTCTTCTCTTTGTTGACCGTTTCTACTGCTTCTAATAAATCGCCCATAATATTTTCAAAAATGTCTCGTCTCGTCTCGCTTTTTCGAGACGAGACGAGAAAAATCTCGCTCTCGTGTGAAGCCCTAGTAAGGTATAATGAAAAAAATATAAACTGACGATTTTCACATGGCGATGTAGGTAAAATCATCAATAAATCGTGGAGCGTACAGCTGCTGAGAACTGTGTATTTTCCACTTCGCGCCTCTCAGTCTCTATCTCTCACACCGTCCTCACACTATACTGTCATGATGCTATCTCAGCTGTCACAATGACGTGTTCGTTTTTGTAGATGTACGACGCTTTGGTGTTTGTTGTATTTTAAAATATTTTTTGTGAATTTAGTGCAATAAGTTTCTTATGCACTACATAATGAGAGATGTTAGTGTGAAATGTGTATTTTGAGGACTAGAAACTTGTGGAATAAAATATATAAAGTTCGAATCGAGTGACGGTGAAGATTAAGATACCTACTTATTTTTAACATTTTTTCTCATTAATCTATTTTCATATAAATACATGATATAATTTTCCACAGGTATATATGTACCTATATATTGTTTTTATTACATTCAGTACCTAATTTAAAAAAACGTAGAGTCCAGTCATGGGACTACCGACACAAGTGAAAACAACAAGAAATGAATCCCTTTCAAAAATTTTATCGTAAGCCCATCGTAAATGGAGTTTTTTATAAAAAAAAAGTACACATATATACACAGTATACATATAGCTCATGGAAACCGTGACGATTATTTATGCAACACTATATACGCTTCATTGTTAATTGTGTTGCATAACCAAAAGTATTTTGTGTTGCATAAAAGCGTGACGGTGACGAAAAGTCCATGTTTTTTCTTCACCCAAAAAAGAGCTCAGCGCGCCTAAAGAAGTGTTCACTTCAAAAATTGTCAGATTGACAAAATTCCTTCATATAATTGTCAGATTATAATCTAGGACATCAAGCTAAACCTTCTGTATAAAAATCTGACGCAGCCTTCTGTATAAAAATCTGACGCGCTCGAGTATTTAAAAATCACGTTTTTTTTTAATTTTCAAAAATCGGTTATGTGTTTTGGTCGCGTCCAAATCGTGTCATTTGAATAGGACATTTTTTGAGTTCACTTAACATTTCCCCTGAAAATCTGACACGCTCGAATAACTCTTTCTTTTTTTTTCAACCCCTTTGCAAGGCCCCCCCAACTAACAAATCGTCAGATTAATATCTTTTGATTATCAGAAAGACGTGGGGCGTATACAATATGATAGTCTAGTGGGCTCGAGAATTTCTGTCACTATTTTTTTTGCATTTTTGAAAATTTGTACACGCTCTTCCCCCACCAAAAGGGCATACTTGACATATTTTTTTTTTTGTTTCAGCACCTAATCTTCACAATACTTAACGCTTTAGTATCTACCCATTTAGCATCCCCGGCTCCCCTACTATTATGGATTGGTCACCGCCTAACCGTCAATGCATATTATAGAGACACGATATTAATCGAGTTAATTTATGTATATTATTTATTTGCAAGAATTTCTATTTACTATGTAGGTACGAACGATGAAACTTTTGAAATGGGTTAATTTAATTTCAAACATTTTCATAAAGCGTGGGCGTACATTTAAATTTTTATAAGGGATCAATTAATTTGTAAAAATTTTTATATAACGGGCGTAACAAAATTTTTGTAAAGGATATATGTTTTTGTAAAAATTTCTATATCATGTGGCTGCAAATAGTTTAAATTGGGATATAAATAAAACCACAAATAATGTACTACACAATTTATTGTATTTTTTGTTCGTTTTGTAATGAACTACAGAAATGACAAATACAAAATGTCTTCTATTCGGTAGGTACATTTTATTTAAAAAAATAATTACCCAGTTCAAAATACAAAAAAAAAATCACCTTTTCACAATAAAAAGGATAAAGAATGTTTAATCGTAATCTTGAAAATTCTTACGACTACTCACACTTTGCTTTCTCTTTATTTCATGAAACAATGATGCTAGAATAATGCATGGAAATGCACAAATATAACTATTGGTTTCGATATTCCGCCTAACTGTATAAAAATCCACAAACTCTCAAGTTTATTTTATAAAAACGTCGTAAGAAGACTATGAAGCAATATTAAAAAAATGAATAAAAAGTAATAAAAATAAACATCCAGGGATATATGCTCCAGTAGTATCCACCCAGATTTAGCGTCTGGCGATTTTTTTATTCTTGAAAAAATTGAATCATCATGGAATCAAAGATGAAGAAAAATCAATAAAAAAACAAAGTTTTACAGAACCATAATTTAAATACTTATTCATGATTATGATTTTCTAGACAAAACTTTGTCAATTAATAAAGCATTTTAGGTGAATGTTTCCTGATTTGGGACGTTTTAACAATAAATAAAAAATACAGGTTCATGTTTACACAAAAAAGTTAAAGGTATAAAAAGAAACGTTTAAGGATTTTTTAGACAAAACTTTTACAATTAAAAAAGCATTTTACGTGGTTAAACAAAGAATAAAAAATACAGATCCATATTTACATAAAAAAAAATTGAAGGTGGCCCAGTAAGGGCCCAGGAGGGGTCAAAAGCTTTGTGACGTCACATGTTAAAATTTAAAATACTAAATGTTTTGTATCTTTAATTAACATAATTAGTCGTTTATTGTTTTCTAGCTAGTCGTTTGTTTTCTGTTATCTGAAATATTTGACTTTTATTAAAGATTATTTTTAAATAGATGCATAAAATTGAAAAATGTGTGACGTCACATCAGGGGGGAGGGGGTTCTAAAAATGTGACAATTTGTGACAAGGACGGGGAGAAGGCTTAAGAAAATCCTAAAATTAGTGTGACATAATTTATGGATGGCCCCTAAGAAAGAAACGTTAAAAATAAATTTCAAAGTAAAAACCAATTCAAAAGTGGGGAGAAACGATTTTTACCATTTTTCAAAATAAATGTATAAAGTATCTATAGATGAAAAAAATGGGACATTTAATTTTTGATAATATTTCTGGAATTATCTGTTATTGAAAATTTTCAAACGTCACTAATTTACTTCTGAAAATAACCAACTTTTCCCATTTAATTGTTTTCATAACTATGCTGGTTCATAAGTTATACTCTTTCTAAAGTCAATATGAAGTGATTTTCAATCCCATTGATTGCAAACTCCGCCCAATGACGTGCATATATCTTTTATAAATTCGCCAAATTATTAGATTCTTGCGGTAGATCATCTCAAACTGTCGTTTTAAATTGTCTCCAAAATGATACACTAAGTAATTACTTACTTATTGGTAGTTTAGCAAATGGTTATAATAAAAATAAATCTAGTTGATATAAAATACTGCTATATATATGTATCTAAACACAAGTCACGGCGCTACTGGCGGGAATAGCTAATGTTGTAAATCATTTCAATGACACAGTGTAATTGGATCCCTTTAGTTCTTCTTTTGTTTTAGCAGCAATGTTGACATGTTGCCTGCTCTCCAAAACGCCTTATTTTAATGCTAACTAATAAATTTATATCCCTGTATTTTTTTTAAATATTTTCAAATTAGCTTTCTAACTAATAGTTTACTAAAGTAGGGAAAACATTTTGTATAGCGAGTGACTTTTAGAAACAACAACCTTGATTTTTTCGAATGTATTCACATTCACTTTAGAAAGTATACAAATAAAGAGTATTGAAATAATGTCCACCCTGTAGATAGAAATAGTTGGAAAATATACAACAAACTCTGCTAATGTCAAAAAGTTTTGAAATTGTTTGATATACTTAAAAAAAAATAAAAAATCCCTGACAGAATCACATAAATTTGCAATTTAAACTATGAAATTCATAAAAACTGCTATTTTAAACTTCAAATTTAATAAAATTGCTATTTTAAACTATCAAATTAATAAAAGTTGCTATTTATACCATCAAATTTCTTAAAATTGCTATTTTAACATATAAAATTAACGAATACTGCTATTTTAAACTATCAAATTCAAATAAATTTGCAATTTAAACAATGAAATTAATAAAAATTGCTATTTTAAACTATAAAATCCCTGACAGAATCACGACCAGCAGAATCAAATTTCATGACAGTATCGAGTTTTATCACTACCTACAGTTTCCATCCTTGGTATTTAATAAAAAAAAATTTTATTCAATATCAATCCCGTTTTAAAACTTTCTGGGGAAAACAACAGTTTGTTTCCTACATTCTTATTACTGTAAAAAAATTGAAACAATCATAGCATTCATCCAGTAATATTTGTATTAAAATAAAAAAAATATTTATCTTCTGGAATATCTATTTCCAGATTCGTATCTGTCCCTGTACGGTCCAGGAGGTCTATTGTATTGATCTCTATCTTGATTTCCACGTTGATTATAACCACCTCGATATCCACCTCGGTTCCCATGGTCTCTTTGGTTATTGTAATTATTATAACCACCGGAATTTTGGTAATTTCTACCTTGGCTGTAATTTTGTTGATACGAGGATCCTCGGTTGTCGAACGACCGACCGGAGTAGTCTGTAACAAAATTATTAATGTATTTTATAAGAGAATTGTTTGTAAATTCAACCAACGGGAGATTATTTTTCTCAATTTTTTACTCTACACTGCTCCACTTAACGAAGAAATAAATGCAGAGAAAATGTTATTTCAAACTATCAAATTCATAAAAATTGCTAATTTATAATATAAAATTCATAAAAACTATATTAAACTATCAAATTTCTTAAAATTGCTATTATAAACTATGAAATTTACAAAAACTGCTATTTTAAACTAAAGATCGCTATCTAAAACTATAAAATTAAAATAAATTTGCAATTTAAACTATGAAACTCATAAAAACTGCTATTTTAAACTATCAAATTTAATAAAATTGCTATTTTAAACTATCAAAGTAATAAAAGTTGCTATTTATACCATCAAATTTATTAAAATTGCTATTTTAACATATAAAATTAATGAATACTGCTATTTTAAACTATCAAATTCGAATAAATTTGCAATTTAAACAATGAAATTAATAAAAATTGCTATTTTAAACTATAAAATTAATAAAAATATTTGAATAAATAATAGACCAAAGATTAAAGACTATATTAGAAAATACGTTGGATGAGTCGCAAAGTGGATTTAGGAAGGGCAGAAGCACACAAGAACATATTTTTTCTATAAAGCAAATAACCGAAAAAGCCTGACAAGAAAAGAAAAAGATATACCTAGCATTTATTGATTTAGAAAAAGCATTTGATAAAACATCAAATATTCTAAGAAAACGCGAGGTTAGTAGTAAGCTTATAGAATTAATACAAATGATATATAGTGATAATTCTAACTCGGTTATATCCAATAATAAACAATCGTCACAATTTAAAACCACAGAAGGATTAAGACAAGGAGGCACTTTAAGCCCAACTCTATGCATTACCTATATGGACCAAATAATAAAGAAATGTAAGGAAAAAAACAAAAACTTCAATATAGGATACATGGATCTTAACAAAGTAGTAGTGTCAGAAGGGGCATTTGCAGACGTTATTTTTGCAAAAACTAAACACAATCTAGAAACTTGGAATAGTAAGAAAACGGGATGGTTATGAATAAAAACAGAACGAAAGTTATGGTTATAGGAGAAGGACAAGAAGAAATAGATATAGAAATTGAAGGACAAGTTATAGAATAAGTGACAACATTTCAATACTTGGGAATAACAATTGATCAACACGGAACACAAGAAGTAGAAATTAATAAAAGAATAGAAAAAACAATGAAACTCTACTATACGATGAACAAAACATTCATAAACAATAAAAGAATATCAAAAAATACCAAGCTAAAAATATTTAAAGCAATATATAGGCCAATATTAACTTATGGATGTGAAACGTGGGTGCTAAATCAAACACAGAAAAGCAAAATACAGGCAGTTGAAATGAAATACTTGAGAAGAGTCCGGTGCGTTACAAAAAAAGACAAAATTAGGAACACAGATATAAGAAGTCAACTAAAAATAGAATCAATCCTAGAATTTATAGAATACAGACAATTGGGATGATGGGGGCATTTACAAAGAATGGAAAATACAAGACAGACTAAAAGAATATAGGAAGCAAAAATATTAAAAAATTAAAGAAAGGGAAGACCAAGACAAACATGGAATAAAACTATTTCAGAAATATTAAAAAATAAAGGGAAAACATGGCAGAACGCAAAGAAAATGGCAAAAAGCCGAAAAAATTGGAAAAACTTTATAAGAATTTAGCTAAAGGCTCATACCCTGACACCAATTATTTGGTAAATAGGGTCCCGATGATGTATATACAATATGTCCCCCTAAGTTGGAATCATATGGAAAACTTTTTTATTACTAATTTTAGGAAAAAAAGTTCTGCCTTATCTAAAACCTAGAATACAGTCATCAAATATCAAATTTTTTAGTCGTATACGAGGTTTGTCAAAAGTACCTTTAAATTTGACAATATCGAAAAATGTTACTGAAAAAAGTTGATCAGAATTAAAAATTAAGTTTAAATATATGCAAGTACAACCATTTAAATTAATACTTCGGATTATTTTATTTTTTACTAATATTTCTATCATAATCCCTTTCTTTTAATGTGTGTACGATTTTTGGTTCGTATGGTTTGTATTTATTTAGTTTTAAAATTCTTGCCTCTGTATTTTTACTTACATTTTGTTGTAACAACGACTTACTTATGCGCAATGACAATTTTGGAATTGCTACAACATCAAACTTCGTAACCAGTTTTCGACGTTTTCCATTAAAATTATTTTTAATACTTCCAGTTCCTCTAAATTCATTCACTATTTTCGTTACAGTTGATTGGGTTATATTTTTATTGGGATGTCTATTATTGAAAATATTTGCTGCTTTTCTATGCGTTTCATAGTAATCTCCCACAATCAAAACAATTTCTATTTTCTCTTCATCAGATAATAACGCTACCATTTTTATGTGTCTTATAAATTCTAACGCGGTTTGAAATTTACTGTCAACATTTCTTTCTATCAACAAATTATTCGTTTGTCAGTGCATCCTAGATTACATGTAACTACAGTTAAATTTGCATTATTGTAGACATTCGTTTTAAAAATAATTTTAATAATGTAAATAAATGTAATTACATATTTAAACGTAAGTTTTAATTCTGATCAACTTTTTTTAGTAACATTTTTCGATATTGTCAAATTTAAAGGTACTTTACTCTTGAGTAAAACTCATATTTTTTGACAAACCTTGTATACGACTAAAAAATTTGATATTTGATGACTGTATTCGAGGTTTTAGATAATGCAGAACTTTTTATGGAGAATAACTTTTTTTCCTAAAATTAATAATAAAAAAATTTTCCATATGATTCCAACTTAGGGGGACATATTGTATAAATTAATAAAAGTTGCTATTTTATACGAATAAATTCCTTAAAATCGCTATTTTAAACTATCAAATTCATAAACATTGCTATTTAAAACTATCAAATTAAAAAAAATGCAATTTAAACTATTAAATTCATAAAACCTGCTATTTTAAACTATGAGATTTACGAAAACTATTTTAAACTATGAAATTCACGGAAACTGCTATTTTAAAGTATCAAATTCATAAGTTTAAAACTATCAAATTGAAAAAATTTCAATTTAGACTATGAAATTCATAAAAACTGCTATTTTAAACTATCAAATTAATAAAAGTTGCTATTTTATACCATCATATTTCTTAAAATTGCTATTTTAATGTATGAAATTCACGTTAACTGCTATTTTAAATTACCAAATTCATCAACATTGCTATTTAAAACTATCAAATTCAAATACATTTTTGCAATTTAAACTATGAAATTTAAAAAAATTGCTATTTCAAACTATAAAATTAATAAAAGTTGCTTTTTTATACCATTTAATTTCTTAAAATCGCTATTTTTAACTAAGAAATTCACGGAAAATGCTATTTTAACCCAAGAAATTATAAAAACTGCCGATTAAGACTAGAAACTTCATAAAGAAGGATATTTTAAACAACAAAATATATAAAAATTGGTAGATGTCGAAGAATAAAAATAAATTATTCTAACGCTTTGACAAAGTTTTGAAAAATAATTTTTCCAAAAACAGTGACCGTTCAACGAAGAAACAACTACTTCCCGGGCTACATGCCCCGACAGACATTGAATTACACTTCTAAGTCAAACAGGGTTGGTAAATCTACAAGATTTAAACCAACCATTCTGGTTTGCAACTAGAAGGGACAACACAACTTGTAGATCGGTTTCGGCGTATTGCGCCTCATCAGTACAAGGTATATGTTATCGTCCGAGAGTTAATCCCGGACTGAAATGTGACTATAATCAACAACAATACATATTGTCCAGTTACGGAAATATTTTGGTTGCGAAAATAGCGACATCTCACCTCTAAGTCACAAACCAAAATTCGAATGAGACAATAAGCCACGTGGACTTGAAACAAAAATGAATTATTACAGTTTCCTGTAAAATTGTCGTATTTAGTAAAGCGTTTTAACAATAGATGTCGAAGAATAAAAATAAATTATTCTAACGCTTTGACAAAGTTTTGAAAAATAATTTTTTTTTCACTGTCACTGTTTTTGGAAAAATTATTTTTCAAAACTTTGTCAAAGCGTTAGAATAATTTATTTTTATTCTTCGACATCTATTGTTAAAACGCTTTACTAAATACGACAATTTTACAGGAAACTGTAATAATTCATATAAAAATTGCTATTTTGAGACTATAAAAGGAATGAAAACTGGTAATTAAAACAATAAAAAATGCTGTATCAACTCAAGTAATAAAAAAATATATTATTTACAATTTTTAAGTAAATTTGAATAAAACTTTTAGTGTCCACATCACTCGTATAAACTGTACTTCTCATCCATTCTCAAATAACATCATTTGTGACAAGTGCAGGTTATACAATCATCAATTCAACAGTTTTGTCACCAGTATCGGTATAATCGCATTAAAATCTCGATCCCTCGTTTCCCGCCTACCGTTTTTATTGTCATCGGGAAATCGAAGGAAGCCCGCTAGCTCACAACCAACAACAATTTTGTCGCGCATTGTTAGTTTGTTTGTGGGTGTGACGTAACAATGACGCCGTGACAGCGTTTCGCCGCCGGCAGCGACGGACCGCGTAATTGCGGCCTTTGTACGCCCGTCATCGACACTCACACGCCTAATTTCACGATTGACGATTCCTATCTCCTCTCTCGCTCTCTCACACTCCATAGCGCACGCTTTGTCATGTGAATGTGGCTTTAACCACAACGCAAGTGCTCCTATTGTTTTTCGAGTATCAAACTATTCAGAAATATTATAAAATTTCTGTTGCTGCCAATATTTAAATTGAAAACAATAACTCACTTATAAGTAGTCAGATTTAAAATACTTAATCAATTGTATACAGGATAAATCATGAGGAACTTACATACTCTTTCGTATTGAGGATGGCGAAATGTGAATTTTGCTACTACTTTTCCGCACTCAAGGTATAACTTTCGCATTTTATAATGTTCTTCCTAACTAGTGTGGAACGTGATACTTTTCCGCAGGCGACTGCAGTTGTCCGAACTCCGTTTATTCTACTTTCCCGCTCGCAACTATTAATCAATAACTAAAAGGTAACTAATAAACTTGTTCGTGTGTCTAATTAAGTGATATTAATTTTTTTCTATTTTCCGCCCACTTGTAGAGAAAATGTTGTTCCTAACACATGCGGAAAATAATCTTTTTAGCATTAGTTAGGAACATACAATAACTATAATAACACAACCGGTTTAGTTAATTTCCAGAACCGGCATAAGTTGTTTTGAATAATACTTTAAACATCTCGGAAAACTGCAATATTTTTATAAGGTATATTTTTGGGCCTAGAATCGAAATTTTAAGATTGAACATTTTTAATGAATCAGTATTATATACTTGTGGGATATTCATAGTTAAAGTTTGAACAACAAAACAAACAGCCCCCATACTATAAATATCTTACACACAATACACGGAACGATCGAAAAAAAAATACCGAGTGCTAATAATCTAAATTTCCATTCGAAGTCCTGCATTCGATAAGCCCATATATCTGTATTTGACACCAGCCACCACCATCAAACCACTCCGATTTTGAATTTCTATTGTTAATCGAATCTTGCGGGTTCCGCGTGTCCAGTTCCCTAGTTATCTTTCTATTGTCGAAATCGGTCCGTTCTTGATTGAAAATCCTTTGTGGCCGAAAGCTCAGGTATTTCACCGGGCAATTTACCGTTGACGGCGTTAAGTCGCTTTCCACTTTCAATTGAAAATAAATCGATTATTGTGTGTTCGATGGGTAGCCGGAAAACTACTAACATGTTTTTAAAAATATGTCAAGGTTAATTATTTTTGTTATTATTGCAGACACGAGTATTTTTCTTGTATAAACCAAAAATGAAGTAACCGACTGAACACTGAACTGATTATCATTCCAAGAGATAAGTTCTGGATTTTTTTATATAAGGCTACTCTGAAATTTCTAAGAGCCAATCAAAGAGAAAGGACTAGAAGGAAAATCCAAAGGACAACGTAATCATTACAAAATGGCTAAGTGCTACCAACTGTTGTTGACGGGACAAGAAGTCTTCTTCGTTTTTTTCTTTATTATAAAAATAAAGTTTGTAAATATACTGTGACGTCGCACCTGTACTGAGGATATGTAGAGGTCCATAAAGAAGAGAGGAAGAGAAGGAAATACGCAGAGAGGAGGAAGAAGAGGAGGAGACGTAGAAAGGAGGAAGATGAAGTGAAGGAAAGACACAGAAAGGAGGAAGAGCAGAAAAGATTTGTTCATTTTTATTTAAAATGTAAGTGTGGATTTTGGGGCTCCCAGTAGATGCACGCTCCGTAGTGTCAACTTTTATTCGTTTCCTTGATGAAAGCCGGCCTTGTCTCAGTGATGCGATTCTACTAGGGTTATATTTTGTTGGACTTTGTGAGGGACTTATGGCGATCTAGGAGACCTTCTGACTTCATTTCTTGACTCCCCATTCGTCGAACGAGCTCTACATTTTTGCGTCTATCCTTCTCTTCTTCTTGGAATTTATGAGGGACGTCGGGATGTCGATCTAGGAGACCTTCTGGCTTCATTTCTTGACTCCCTATTCGTCGAACGGGCTTCACTTTTTTGGGTCTTTCCTTCTCTTCTTCTTTCTCCTTTCTGCGCCTTTCCTTCTCTTCTTCTTTTGTTGCACTTTGTGAGGGACTTCAGGATGGCGATCTAGGAGACCTTCTGACTTAATTTCTCGATTCCCTATTTGTCGAACGGGCTCTACTTTTTTTGGGTCTTTCCTTCTCTTCTTCTTCCTCCTTTCTGCGTATTTCCTTCTCTTTTTCTTTTGTTGGACTTTGTGAGGGATTTCGGGATGGCGATCTAGGATACCTTCTGACTTCATTTCTTGACTCCCTAATTCGTCGAACGGGCTCTACTTTTCTGCGTCTTTCCTTCTCTTCTTTATGGACCTCTACATATCCTCAGTACAGGTCCGACGTAACAATCCGTTATACAACCACCATATCAAATAAAGAGTATCACCGTTATTAGACAGCGCTGAAAGCCATTACAGTTTTATTTAAATTGCTTGCCTCTTCTTCCTTTTGTTCTGTGGTTGTCACTATAATTCCCTTATACCCGCTCTATCACTGTTAATTTAAAAAAAATCAAGATACCAATTTTATGCAAAATTTTTTTCTCTACAACTTACTACAAACTACGGCTCACTAAAACTTACCCATTTCTCAAAATTTGAAAAAAGAAGATAGAAGAGAAAAAAACGCTCCTAACGGGTCATTACTTAATTTTGGACGACCCCGTATTTACAAATACTATAAAAAATACATCTCCGCTTATTATTAACTATAATTTGAATTTTTTACGAACGAGATAAGTATCATACTTACTTATTGACAACATCTAGAATGAAATATTTCCGGTTCAACACTTCTGACTAACCATGTATACATTTTCCTACTGTCGGACAAAATTTATAAACGGAAAATCAGGTAAAAGAAAAAATTTTCATTAGAAATTTCCTCCCTTCGTACTAAAATCCATTTTCTAATAATTGCAATCAAATACACACTACAAAAGACCCAAAGCGCCAAAGGTCACGTGCCGACGGCGAACGCGTGTTCTCAATCAACTATTAAAACAAACAAGCGACGTTGGAGGGACGTCGGTACGCCCATCGTCGTTTCCGTCCCTCGTCAAAACACGTCAACGACATACGCCCAAATCTAGGGTTTGATTACTGTTCGAACGGACAGTTGAAAAGGATTTAACTCAAAATTAATGCGTCTTTATTGCTTTTGTTAATCGAGGATTTATAATGCAGGGCAACTACAAAAATGTATATTTTCGAAACAACGGTCAAAAAAATAATGGAAGATGATAGCGTTGGTGAAAGGGGAAGAAGAAAAGAGGGAGGAAGGAGGAAGAGGGGAAAGAAAGAGATAATAAAGTGAGTGAAAAGCAAGCGTTGGTGAAAGGAGGAAGAAGATTAAGAGATAAAAGTGGGAAAAGGGAAGAATTGCTAGAGAATAGAGAGAGATATATTGAAGTGAATGGAAATCAAGTGTTGGTAAAAGGAGAAGAAGAATGTATACTTACCGTGGTGAAAGGAGGAAGAAGATTAAGAGATAAAAGAGGGAAAAGGGAAGAATTGCTAGAGAATAGAGAGAGAGAGAGAGAGATTGAAGTGAGTGGATATCAAGTGTTGGTAAAAGGAGAAGAAGAATGAATACTTACCGTGGTGAAAGGAGGAAGAAGATTACGAGATAAAATTGGGAAAAGGGAAGAATTGCTAGAGAATAGAGAGAGAGAGAGAGAGAGAGAGAGAGGGGGGGAGATATTGAAATGAGTGGAAATCAAGTATTGGTAAAAGGAGAAGAAGAACGTATACTTACCATTATGATGACCTCTTCTATCCAGGTTAGGAGGAGGAGCAACATTTCCATACATTCCAGGATTCTTGGTGTAATGTGAAACAGTCCTATGTCCTGATATATCCAAAGTAGCTCTAGAACAAAATATAAGGATGTCTCGATAAAAAAAAACGATTTTGGGACAACCTATAAAGCTTTCTGGTAATTTACGATTTTGGGACAACATATAAGCCAATCGCTTTCAATGTTCGATTTTTGGGATACATTTCAAAACTTTCTCTGCTAATTTACGATTTTGGAACACCCTATGGGATTTTCGCGGATAATTTTCAATTTTTGAATATCCTTTAATAGTTTATAAGCTAATTTACGGTTTTGGGATACCGCATAAACTTTCTTCACTAATTTACGATTTTAGACACTCTCTATAAGACTTTCTCAGCTAATTTTCGATTTTGGGACATTCTACAAGATTTGTTACGCTCGTTGACGGTTTAGGGACATCTTATAATACTTTCTCCGCTGATTCACGATTTTGGACGCGATATAAAAATTTTTCGCTATTAATCAGCTAATTCACGATTTTGGAACATCTTATAAGACTTTCTCCGATAATCCATGATTTTGGGCACTCCATAAAAAATTTCCGCTATTTCTCCGGTGATTCCGCCGATTTTGGAGATTATATGAAACGTTTTCCATTATTTCTATGTCTATTAACGATTTTGGGGCATCTTATGAAACTTTTTTCGCTTTTATTGCGCAATTCATGATTTTGGACATTCTATAAAACTTTTTCCGCTATTTCTCCGCTGATTCACGATTTTGGTTTGGACATTATATGAAACATTTTCAGTTTGTTAACGATTTTGAGGCATCTTATAAAACTTTTTTCGCTTTTACTTCGCTAATTCATGATTTTGGACACTCTATAAAACTTTTTCCGTTATTTCTCCGCTGATTCACGATTTTGGACATTATATGAAACATTTTCCGTTATTTCTCAGTTTATCAACGATTTTGTGACATCTTATAAAACTTTTTTCGCTTTTACTTCGCTAATTCATGATTTTGGTCACTCTCTTAAACTTTTTCCGCTATTTTTCCGTTAATTAACGATTTTGGGGCATCTTATAAAACTTTTTTCGCTTTTACTTCGCAAATTCATGATTTCGGACACTCTCAAACTTTTTCCGCTATTTTTCGGTTAATAAACGATTTTGGAGATTATATGAAACATTTTCCATTATTTCTCCGTTTATTAACGATTTTGGGGCATCTTATAAAACTTTTTTCGCTTTTACTTTGCAAATTCATGATTTTTGACACTCAATAAAATGTTTTCTTCCGCTAATTCTCCGCTGATTCACGATTTTGGACATTATATGAAACATTCTCAGTTTTTTAACGATTTTGGGGCATCTTATAAAACTTTATCTTTATTCTCACCGGGTGGTTGAAGGCACCATTCCAATTGTCGGTCTCCACTTTCTATTTTCTTCTTGACTGAGATCGCCGGGTTTTAAAACTTTGGGAGGAGCTTTGGCATCTTTCAACTTCCTGGCGAGAAATACAAATCCATCGGCGTATTTAGGATCTCTATATCTTACAGTACAAACGGCGTTGTCGGTTATCGGTTCCAAATCAGAAACCGGCGATTCGAAACTCCTAAAAGTAGTAATAATAAAATAAAAAATACAACAAAAAATGTTATCTCAACTCACCCTCCAATTGATATATTTATATCGGAAATCAATATAGTTCCTCTCATTCCATCAATGGAGATGGCGCATTCGGAGTTTTCGTCCACTTTTTGTTTATATAAACCAGACATGATGTCGTATCCTTTATTTTTTGGCGAAACGTACAATTTATCATCGCCTCGAATGTTTCTTTTGATTTCTGCCGGTGATAACATTTTATAATAAGGCTCTAGAGCTTTGAATAATCTTGTTTCGTCGACGAACGGTAACAGAGCTACTCCTTGCCAAGCGAATTTTTTACCGTTCAAATCGATTTTAAAGTCTTCAGGGTAAAAATCGATTATATCCGAGTCCTGAAGGAAAGAAATAATATGAACAAAAAATAAGTAGGCATTCAAGGGGGCATGTGAAAACACAAATAAACGAAACCCTTTCAAAAATGTTATCGTACGCCCATAATAAATGGAAATTATTGTTACATGATACAGACAATGCTTATCACGTCACATTAGCATGTCGGTGACGCGAACCCCTAAATTTTGCCGTTTATCTATATAAACTCAAGATAATTAATATTTTAAAACACTCACTAGATCAGACATAAGCTCTGCCCATGGTTCAGGTACATGTTTGCAACTAGCAGCAGGAAACACACCCATAAGTTGTTCCAATGGATTAAACTGTAAAAAATTATGGATATTAAAAAACAAATCAATCGTAAATTAATCTTGTCTTACTGGTTTCGTATTTTTTTCGAATTCTGTACTCAATCCTGCTATGTTACAAAAATCCGAAGCAAAAGGGGCATAATGATAGGGAAAATACCATTTCCACGAAGCACAACCTTGGTAGTAGTATTTGAGTACCCAACACAATCCTCTAACATAATGTAATGCAACGGAATACCTAAAATAAATGTTCAAAAGGAATTTAAATTTGTATTATTAATCTACAAATTTTACCTGAATTCTAGTTGGCTTGGTTTAACATCAAATTTGGATTCGTAATATCTATCTTTGAAGCCATCCTCCCATAACCTGACTTCGTCATGAGCTTGATCATCATCGGAATCTTCATTTTCTATAGGTCTCTTTTGTCCTCGAGGATGATCATTATCTGTAACAGATTACAAGAACTTTATTGTATAAAATTATTGGACTAAAGTTATTTCATCTAAAACTAAGTTAGAAATTGTTTGGATTAAAAAAAATATTGCTGTAAACTTACCAGAACTTCCTGCCGGTCTGAACATGGATTCCAGTGCTGTTTTAGCATGTGTTGTTTGTAGTTGAGTCTCAACTCTAGACTGGGTATGCATTCCAGCCTTGCGAATATTAAATGCTTCTTTTCTAGCATTTGAAATAGAAGATTCTCTACCAATAGCCTGAAAAATTTGTAAAAATTCAGGTGCGATTCTCAATAAAATAGAAATTAAGAATAATGATACTGTAGTGAATCAAGAAGGATTACCTTTAAAATAAGGCTTTATTCTACAGAGAACAAACATAAAATTATTGACAACTTTGTAACATCACTGACAATGTCATGAATCCTATCAAAATGGTAATATCATGACATTCTTCCCGCCTTCTTATTTCTCGAGGAAGTCTTCTAAATATTGAGGACGCCTTCGTGTCCTAACTGGCCTATCGATATTCAGTACTGCGTCTTGATTGTGTTGGTCTTGAATGGAGTGGTCTTGAATGAGATGGTCTTGATTTTCTTGAATGCTTTGGTCTTGATTTTGACTGACAGAATTTTCATCGCAATAAGTTAATGATGTGTCTCCTCTATGAGCTAAATGCCTAGTGGAAACTGTCTTTTCTTCTCCATTTTCCAGCCAGATATGGGCGTATTCCGAGTTGGCTTCTAGGAGTTGGACTTCATCAACTAAAGGTTCGTATTTATTCAAACGGACGAATCTCTTTAATAGCACTGGTCCTGGTGCAGCTAGCCATGTAGGAATCGATGATCCATAAGTTGAGCACCTCACATAGTTAAACATGCGTTCGTGTGGGGTCGAGTTGATAGCAGTGCATCAAAGAGATCTAATAGAGTGAAGAGAATCCACTAGAACCTGCTCCCACTGGTTGATTTTCAAATTTTGAGAATTTAAAGCCAACTGGATGGTTTGCCATATAATTCCATTAAATCGTTCGCACTGACCATTACCCTGGGGATTATAGGGAGTCGTGCGACTTGAAGCAATACCGTGAGACTCTAAAAATGACTTAAGTTCACGAGACATAAAAGAGATACCTTGGTCAGAATGAACATATGCCGGAGTGCCAAATATAGAAAATATTTGACGCAAACATTGGATAACTGTATACTCTGTCCATCCAAGCAACGGAGTGTTCCAAAACAGTATCATGCATAGTGCACGTGATCTCTCCGACTCTGTATGGATGTACCAAAGACAATATACAAGACAATATACAAGTATATTTATTTGTGGTTTGAGAATAGTCAATACACATACGTTTCTTGTGGTTTTCACTTGAAGTTACCAGAGGTTGAGCTCGCCAGGGGGAGATACTGGGTTCTATGATCTTTTATTTTAGAAGATGTTTGATTTCTTGTTCAATAAAGTTGAGGTCTGAAGTTGTAAATCGACGGGATTTTATTGCGATTGGTTTGCAATTAAACGTCAAATTTGAAAATAAACTGAATGGTTCAACATTTGCTACTGCTAAATTGCATATTGATAGGTTAGATCTATCACCTCCAAAGAGAATTTCGAGTCGGGAATGTTGCTTCAGAATATCATGACCAATGATTGCTTCGGTGCAGATTTCATCAAGGAGTAAAAGCTTTACATTTGAATAAATGTTATCCAAAATTTGTAGGCGTACAATACAATATCCAAGAACTTGCGACGTGAGAGATGTTGAAGCCATTTTAACATTAATTCTTGATGGAATGACACAAATATTTCTACTAGCAACAATTTTACTTGAAATATAGCTATCAGAACTCCCTGTATCGACTAGTGCATCTGTGATTGTGTTGTTTATTTTAATTTGAATAATAGATTTGGATAAACAACTAGGAGAAACAGCAGAAATCGTAGACAGAATAGTAGCAGATGTTTTCTGAGTTCTTCTGGTGTTACTTGATCTACACACAGTTGCAGGAATGGCGAATTGCATTTTTAGCAGGACAGTGTTCGCGCAGGTGTCGATCTCTGCCACAAAAGAAACATTTCTGAAAAGATGCAGCAGCTGCTAACGGCCTGGTTGATGAATTTTCAGAATCTTGTGACGGTTCTGTGTTTTGTAAAACGGCAACACTTGAATCAAAAGTTGATGAATATGATTCAGCATGTTGCTTGGCTTATTCTAAAATGGTAATATCATGACAGATACTGTACAAAAGTTTACATTTTTAAGACAACCTATGAAAGTTTATCCGCTAATTTACCATTTTGGGACATCCTCCAAGGCTTTTTCCACTAATTCACGATTATGGGACAATTACAATAATGCTTTGTCCCCTAATTTAAGATTTTGAGATACCTTATAAAACTTTCTCTACTAATTTATTATTTTGGGACACCTTATCAGAATGTATCCACTAGTTTTCGATTTTGAGACAAAGACTTTCTCCACTCATTCGCATTTCTCCAATAGTTTACAATTTTGGAAATATTATAAGATACATACTTTTGGTTCAAATTGAGTGCCTCTTATCAAATTCCAATTTGGTTTGTACTCATTAAATCCATCGGACCTTCTCTTTTTTGCCTTTTCTCTAGCTTTAAACTTGAGTTCGTTTTGTTGACGATTCTTGAAAATATTGTCTTCCATTTTTCCCAATTCCAACATAATCATCTGAACTCTCTCTAGATTCACTTCACCACTGTCTGTCAAATAACCCTAAAATTTAAAAAATGTAAAGGAAGTTTTTCAATATAGAGTAAGAAAATATAAAAACTTGTTATTTTATAGAAAAAGTTTGAAAAATGACTTACACCAGTTTTATAGACACAATTCTTGTAAAGTCCTACTAATCTGTCTATAGCTCCTTCTCTAATCTCAAGGCTGGGTAAATGAGGCAGAAAGTCATTTCCAACAAAAAAACACATAAAAACCCAATCATCTATTACTCTTTCAAATTCGTATTTGAAAGGCAAATTAGGCATTTGCAGTTCCCTTTCCAAATATTCTTTTAAGACATTTAATCTTACAAATATGAAGTCCGTTTCAGAACCAATAGCAACATCAGCAGGCTTTTCATGCTCTGATCTACAACCACCTACACAATCTTTCATTTCATGACCTACTTGACCACAAATTTCACATGGTCTGGGCTGATTGGGCTTAAATTCTTCACGAATTATTGTAAAATTGGGTTCGTGTGTTGCCAAACCCAACATAATTAGGTCAGCATCAGCTCCACACAGACAATGTTGGGTATTAGGATCATGATCTGGCTGTGCCCTTTGTTTCCTTATGTAGTCCATAATTTTGTGCTCACCCTCCCCTGGAACATTAGCATCCGATAGGATAACCTAAAAATATTGCATAAATCAAACACGAACAGTGAAAACACATTAATAGTTGAAAATTTTTTACCTTTATTCCTTGCCAACCAGGATCATTATTCAATCGTTCAAGAATATAGTAATGCAAACATTCAGACAATCGTGCCATGAAAGGTGTACCAGGAGTAATACAATTTGAATCAAAATGTTCTTCTTTAGGTTTTTCAGGAGGTAAAACACAGCCTTTTAAAAGCAATTCTGCCCTAATCCTTTTAATCTCTTGTATCTTTTCAACTGTTTCTTTAGAAGCTCTAAAACGTCTTGATCTTTGTTGGTTCATTTTAGCTCTTGGCGCTACTCCATCTATAGCCATGTATATTAGTTTCCTTGGCCTTACAATTCTAAATAATCTATCTATGCATTCAAAAATTGCTATCATCATTTCATCTTCATTTTTTGGGGCTGGTTTGTTTTCTGGATGCGTACAAGGATGTATAATACCATTCATATCTAAGTACAAATTATCGAATTCGATTCCATTCGGATTTGGCTCATCCGACTTTACTGGTATAGAAACTCCATTTACATCTACGGGCTAAAACATTTGTAACAATAAAAATTATAAAATATCTAATTTAGAAAAAAAAATTATTGGTTTTCTAATTGTTTAACCTTACTTTATGTTCCACACAGTTAACTATTACAGAGGGATATTTTCTGGTTAGCCAACGAAAGAATGCTGGTACACCCATGATTAATGAATAAAAGTAATCAAATTTTACTTTAAAATAGTTAAAGCTGGAAATTCATACTTATTTAAATACGATTACTTTATGTGAGTGACAACAAACATAAGGTCACTAAAGTGAAGATAGGCTTGCGTGGTTGCCTTCAGTTGCCGGTTTGATAAGGGCCGTTCGGCAATGTTACTCCATTGACTCCAAACAATTCTCCCTTCTTTAAACCGTTCGGTTATTACAGAACGAGTAAAAGGAGCAGTCTTTAAATAGTTCGTTTACTGTGGAGTGGTGTGAAAAGAGTTGCTGCAATTGTACCACCTCGGCGAGGTAGGGTTTTAGGAGTGAATATGCGCATTTAGATTACCGACCAAAAAATAAAATTCTTATGTATTTTAAAATACATCGTTTACAATTGTGAAGTAATAATTATTCATATTTTATAAAAATACTGAAAAATAACCACAAAAATATTACACCGAATGACATTTGCTTGATTTTGACATTTGATAAATGTCCCTCGTTTGATGTTTGAGAGTTCGGTAACAAATGATCCATTTACTCTACGAGAAATCTGCTTCTGCTCCGCTCCTTTCACTCTCCATTTCGGAGTTAATTGCCGAACGGCCCTTTAGTTTATTATGTTTGACAGTTCTTCCCTCATTCTTCTATTCGGAAGTTGATATTCAAGGCCATTTTTTATTTGTCTATAATATGGACGAATTATACATCCATGATCTATAATGATAATTTACTCATGATTTACTCATTAAATAGTAAATCCACTCTTATATAAAGAATTTCCTTCTAAGATCTACTCACTGTGGCTCACTATATGTCTTCTTTTTTATAGTGATTTGGTCTCGACTGCATCTTTCCATTGTAGGGTTCGATAATAACGGGGTGAAGATAAGTAAAACCATTGTCTAAAAAAGAAATAGTCTGTCAACCTAATGAGTATAACAGAGACCCTAAAAAGAGAGATGCATATATACTGAGAGGTGGCGGTTTAAGTTAAATTGCGGTGAAATTTGGGACTTTCGAATACTTGCGTAGCCGAGCTACTACTGACCGATAGGTGGCACCATGATAACCTCAAAATAAACAACAAGAAAATAGATTTCAACTCATCAAGGTTAAATCCAAATTTCTCTATGTACCTACCTAACCAACCAAACAAAATTTTACCTTTTTTATGTAAAACAATGAAGCATTATACCCAATTGCCTTCATGTGATGTAACTTAATGGAATAGGGGAGAATACAAGAAAGCTGTCTTTGTGACAATAATGAAAATTCAAATACAATAATTATTTCTACATTTACCAAAACTTTCATTAAAATCAATTAGGTATCTATCACTTAATTTAAAAGAAGTAGGTATTCGAAATTCGGATGAATGCTTTTTTAATATCTCTTTTGTTTGTTAGGTATTTTATTGTTTTTCGTCATTTTTGAAATGAATAGGTATTCGATGTTTATTCACCGATTTAAATAAGCCTTACTAAAGTATATTTCACAATATTTGGTTGACCGGTATCTGGTCGGATTAATAATAAAAGTTCACCAATCACTCATTGTAAAGTACCTAACAGTAACAGATCCGTAGTAAGTAAAATTTAGATACTAAAACATAAATTACATTTATTTTGTGAAAAAAATCACTGAATTTCTTAAAAACATATTTAACTTTTATTTATTAATTGGAATTGAATAAATTAAACTGTTGAAACATACAGGGTGGCCCACACCGTATACGCTTTAGTTTATTTCATCTATAATCCGGTAGATATATATGTTACCAAAAAATGTTTCAAATAAAAAATATATACGATATTGTGTGTTATTGTTATCGGATTAACGTCTACCTGCTGTGGGTTTTTATCTTGAATCAATCATATTGGTGTTAAGTTAAACCTCTTAAACCGAAATATCTTGTAATGGAGTTTATATAGTGTGAAAGTAATTTCGAATTTTAAATGAGATAAGAATTATATTTATTTCTTTTAGTTAATCGTATTACATTCCGTTCGATACCTCTATATCTTTCCACAAATGATGTTAATGCGTAAGTTTTTCATAAAAAAAATATTCAAAAGAAACTTTCTTTTGTTGGACAAATAGATGAACACATTTATATACAGTGTGGAAACCACTTATGGAATAAAATTCTTTATAGTCATTTGTTGTGTATGCAATAATAATAGATTCCAGTCACATTAGATGCTATATTATATATTGAACAAAACTTAATAAACGTAATCTAATTGACATATATTTAATTCTATATGACACTGACAACCCGGGATTGTTAACCGGCGCGTTCACTATGTATCTCCGTAACACTTCCCCTCGTTGTATTTATAAAGTTATAGATCTAAACGTTTTGGCGGCCTTCTGTTTCTACTACTGCGGCGAACCACCACATCCTCCTTATGTTTCGGTTCGTTGATTTGAGGCACACTCTCGGCCGAATATCCTACCTCTCCATTAGCCGGTTGTTGCTCCGATTTCTCTGGTGTCTAGTCCTCTTTCTCAATATTTTTTTCCCTAACAGGTTCATTCTCAGAGTTAACGCCTTTATCCCTCTGTGATTCCGCTTGCGAATTAGGCACATGATGCTCCCTAACAGACGGATCATTGTAGATAGGGTGGTCTTTAATACATGATTTTAATATTTGATCCACATGTCTTCTATGAATTTTTCCATCTGTATTTATCTCATAGTGTAGTTTTCCTTTTTTACCCACGATGACTCCGAATTTCCATTTATTGTCATCATACGATCGTATCTGTACTGTTTCTCCCACATTGAATTGTTTATTTATTTGTATTTCTTCCCTTTTGTTGTTCATGTCCGTTGCGAATTCCCTTTGAACCAAATCAATCCTTGTTCTATATAATCTTTTAAACATCATTTCACCAGGACTCAATCCAGTGGAATTATTTGGCGTTTTCCTGTGTATCATTAACATTTTTGTTAGTTTGTCCTGGAGAGTACCTCCCTCATGTATCATTGCCTTTGTTTTATTTTTAAATGTTTGTACATATCTTTCCGCTTGTCCATTGGTCGATGGATGGAAAGGTGCTGTGAATTTTGATTGAATTCCATTTTGCTTTAAAAATCCTTGCATTTCTTCTGATCGAAATTGTTTTCCATTGTCTGATACTACTATCAAGGGTAATCCAAATGTAGTGAACATCTTCTTCAGAATATTAATGGTTGCTGATGCTGTAATTGATGACGTAGGTATCACTTCCAGCCATTTCGTATAGGCATCCACAACTATCAAGAAATAATTATTCATGAAAGGCCCTGCATAGTCTATGTGTATTCTAGTCCATGGTTCCTTTGGATATTCCCAACTGTGTACGGGTACTTTAATAGGATTTCTTTGAAGCATGCAACATGCTTTACACTCCTTTACCATCTTTTCAATGTCAGAATCAATGTTTTTCCACCATACGTAGCTTCGTGCCAGTGCTTTCATTTTTACAATTCCAGTATGTGCTGTATGTAACTCTTGCAATATATAGTGGCTTGTAATTGTTTTGGTATTACGATTCTAATTCCATAGAAAATGCAATTATCTTGTAATGAAAATTCATGTATATTGTTCATGTTTCCTTTTCCCGATTGAATATTTTTATATAACTGATGTAGCTCCGGATCTTTAGCTGTAGCTTCTTTGATTTTCTCTTTAGTAATTGGCATCGTTGCAATTTGATTTAGGTAAAATATATCGTCATCTGTATTCTTTTCCTTATTTTTTGTATTATTTTCTAGTCTTGAGAAATAATCCGCATTTGCATGCTCTGTTGTTTTCCTGAGCTTTATTTCGTAGTCAAATCCAGCCAAGAAATTCGCGTAATGTATTAGTCTAATTGCTGTAGTTGACGGCATCACTTTTGTTGGATGTAGGATTCTTGCAAGGGGTTGATTATCAATGATGATTATAATTCTTCGTCCATAACAGTACTGAAAAAAATTTTTAAGTCCCCAAATCAGTGCTGCTGCTTCTTTGTCAAGCTGGCTATAATTTCTTTCGGCTTGGGTCAAAGATCGTGACGCAAAGGCAATGGGTCTTTCGGTCTTATCAGGCATAATATGTGACAATACTGCGCCGAATCCCATTGGTGATGCATCTGTAGCTAGCGTCACAAGTAAGTTAGGATAGAATGGGGTAAGTACTTTTTCACTACATATCTCTGTTTTTAAGTTTTGGAAAACATTTTCACATTCTTTGGTCCAATCAAATTTGGTATTCTTTTGTAATAGTTTATACAGCGGATTAAGTTTTGAAGCCAGGTTCGGTATGAATTGCTGATAATAGTTGATCATTCCGAGGAATGTTCGAAGTGACGAAACATCTGTCGGCCGGTAACTATTTTTGATATCATATATTTTCTCGTCAGTTGGATGTAGTCCCTCCTCATTAATTCTGTGACCAAGATATGTAATTGATTTTTGGAAAAATTGACATTTCTTCCTATTGAGGTGCAGTCCACATTCTCTTAATTTGCTAAATACCATTTCCAGTCGTTGCAGTAATTCTGTGTATGTACGTCCTTGTAAAGCAATATCATCAAAGAAGCATGCTGTACCTGATAACCCTTGTAATGTCTGATCCATATATCTTTGCCATATATTTGGAGCTATTTTTACACCAAACATTAAGCGATTTACTTTATAAGTTCCTTTGCAGGTGCTGACCGCTTGCATTTTTGCTGAGCTTTCATCGGTTTTCATGTGTAGGTATGCTTGGTTAATGTCTAATGTGCAAAAATATTTTCCTCCACTCAATTTGCTAAATATCTCTTCTACTCTTGGAATAGGATAGTTGTCATTTTCTAGATTTTTATTTGATGTTGCACTGTAGTCGGCACATAAACGAATTTTTCCTGAAGGTTTTATTACGGGAACCAAAGGTGTGACCATATATTGTATTATCTATGGGTGTGACCCATTGTGAGTAAGTAACTTTCTCAAAAATCCCAACTCCTTCCAATCTATCTATTTATTTTTCGACTTGTTCCCTGAGCGCAAACAGTACTGGTCTAGGCCTCAAGAAAATTGGCGTAGTGCTTTCCTTTAATTTGTATGATGCTTGGTAATTATTAATTTCTCCAATTTGTTCTGAAAATAAGTATTCATTTTCTTTTAGTAATTTGTTTAATTTTTCTTTGAATTCTTGTTCTGTGATGTCGTTGTTTTTTTCTGAATTTATTGCATTTACTTCAAAATGTATGTTAAGTTTCCTTATCCATTCCCTTCCAACTACGGGGTCTACTTTCCTATCAATCACGATTACACTGCCCCAAATTACCTTGTTTTTGTATTTTATCATCATATTGCAGGTACCCAAAGGTTGTATTATTTCCCCCGTATATGTTCTGAGTTTAATTCTAGTGCTTTTCAGTTTCAGATTTTTGAAATGTGTGTTATAATAATCTGCAGAGCATGTAGTTACTGCTGCGCCTGTATCTAACTCCCAAGTGTGGTCTGATCCATTTAATTTTAATGTAATATTGAATTTATCATTTGATGTAACTGTATTCTCTGTAGGTATTGTATGTATTTCGTAAATTTCTTCATTTTCTGTATCATCTGAGTATTCCTTTTCAATTCCTAATTGCTTTTGTGCTCTGAAACATACAGCCTCGACATGCCCTTGTTTGTGACATTTTAGACAAAAAAGTTTGTCTTTAACCTTACATTCAATTGCTTTATGATCTGGTTTTCCGCATCTGTAACAAACTATTTTCTTTTCCTCTCTGGTATTGTAATTCTCTGTATTTTCCTTGTATGTATTTCTCTTGAAAGTATTCTTGTTGTATGTACCTTTCTTGGCTGTAATTTTATTTATTGGAGAATTTTCATAAATTCCCATTTCTTTACTTTCTGATTTTGATGTTTCAATTGCCATTGCAATCTTTATAATGTCATCAACTTTTGTAGACAAAACTTATGCTGTTGAACAACTTCACCTGGTTCCGGAGCGATGTGATTTCTCAGGATTTGTATGAGGTTCTCGTATGTTTTTGATTCTGGTGCATTTGGTGATGTAATGTTCTTTAGTATCTGGTAATACTTTGGTCCAATGCAATTTAGGAAAATGTGCACTTTTGTATTGGCATTTGTCACTCCCTTCAATGTAATGTAATTTTGTAATCGTTGTAGGTAACTATCGAATGACTCATTTATTTCGTCGTATGGTGCAAGTGAAATGCCTCCGACTTTAGACGTAGACGTATTTTCTTGGTTTAACAGCGTTTGTTGTAATCTATTTTGCTGTTCTTGCATCTCTGTCATTGTATCCATCATCTTTGCTAACACTATTGCTAGTTGTTCCTCCATTATTGGATTTGTACTGTGGTTCGAAATATCCTCGTCGCCAATCTGTTGTGTATGCAATAATAATAGATTCCAGTCACATTAGATGCTATATTATATATTGAACAAAACTTAATAAACGTAATCTAATTGACATATATTTAATTCTATATGACACTGACAACCCGGGATTGTTAACCGGCGCGTTCACTATGTATCTCCGTAACATCATTATTTTAGAAAATTATAAAAAATGCCGAAACACGTCATCTTTTAACTTGAGGGGGACACTTTTTGGCGCTAATGTCATAAACGTCAGATTCACCCCCTCCCTACTGGAGACACTACCCCTTACAATTTTTCAAATGGCATTAGGTATCAAGTCATATCTCAATTAAAAGAGGTCTGGTAAATCTCTATTCAATCCGTTTGTTTTGCCTTTGATACCATCCTTCCATTGTTATTCAATCGTTGTTTAAAATTGGCTCTTTTTCAACTTTTCGTATGCTCCCACATTTTGTTATGATAGATGGATTTTGTAAAAAAAAATTATTAACGCAATAACAATTTTTTATTAATTTTCCTTTTATTCCACTAAACATAAAATAGCAATAAAAACAAAAAAATTCAAAGATAGGTACATTAAACTTTGATTTAACTCAAAAGTGAGCTAACCTAGAAATATTTGAAATTGAAACGTAAAGTACATAAGAATCTAAAATATAGATGTACAAACTGTCACTTATTGCAAAATTGTCAGTTTGTCAGATTTTTTTCAACATTTTTTTGCAGCAGCAGCTTTCAACGATCTATATTTGAGATCCTTAAAAATTAAAGTTTTCTTATCAATAATTCTACTAAAAAAGATCTATGTACTTTACATTCATTTTCAACAAACCAATCAGACAAGTGCTTTCGCAATTTATTGGTAATTTGATTTTTCATTTTCTTAGATAATTTCGACTTTCCCATTAATCCCACAAAATATTTTGAAAAATAATGCATACTTATTTTTGTAAATTATTTTAAAATAGGTGAAGGCACTTTCCAGTGTCAAATTGAAAAGTCTCCTATATTAAAATTCTTTAAAAATATAAGACATTCATTTTTATCCTGAGCTTGATTCAGATCATCTTCTAAAAATTCTTTGCATAAATTACACTCGTATTTATCTAATACCTTTTTACACAAATATCCTGCAAAATAAACTTCTGAACTATTTTTAAGAGTAAATTTCACAATCGCTTTAATATGAAGAACTTCAGAGATTTTGGGCTCAAATTCGACAGTCCAGAGTTACCTAAAAATATAATTGTTTCTTGTTAAAATGTGCGGTTTATTGCATTAATAAAAAACAATGAAAACTATATATTTATGCTCACTAACACTTTTATACCATTGTTGATAAACATATATATCCAATATTATTTCGTGAATGACCTACTGAACTATACGAGGGGCACTACACCATAATCTAAGGACTGTAGTAGTTTTATCACACTAATCAATCACCCTATTGCAGAACCTCTGCATCCGTAGCGCAGAGGGTTACGTAAAAGGGCTTTCTAACCGAGGGGTCTCGGGTTCGAGTCCCGATGGTTTCGGTTTTTCAATGTTCCGAATATTTAGCTTATATTTGTTTATCTTAATACTTATTTACCTATTTATAACTTTCAAATGTGTATCATAAACTTCCAAGACACCATAAGGTTAGGTTAAGTAGAGCAGAGTATGCTGTACGGTGCGGAGGTGTGGGGTGAAAGAGCGGGGGTGAATGCGAGGGTTAGGTCACTCCTGCGGGTGCAGAGAGGGATACTGCTGAGGGTGGTGTAGATGTACAGGACAGTGGGTGGACTGGCAGCAGCGGTGCTGGCAAGGTCCCACCCATTGGACGTGATGGCTAGAGCCAGGAAGAAACGCTGGAAGGGTGCGACCAGAGAGGAAGTACAGGAATGGATGGAGGAGGAAATGGAGAGAAGGTGGGAGGAGTATGAGGGCGCGCTAAAAGGAGCGATTGGGAATAGGAGATTTGATGGACCGGAAATTCGGGGAGGTGAACTACTTCTTGACACAGGTGTTCACTGGACATGGGTCGAGAGCAGGGAAAAGAGATACTGGAGTGTGCGAGAGGTGTGAAGTGGAGGATGATGTGGGGCATGTGTTTAGATGCTGGAGGAACGAGGAAGTGCTGAAGAAGTTGGAGATTAAACTAGGGGAGGCGGTGTACAGGGAGAACATGGTGGAGATAATGTTGATGGGGAAGGAGGAATGGATGGAGGTGAGTGGAGTAGTAGAGAGCATGGTTAGGGGGAGAGAAGGACTCGATATGGCATGAGAGGTAGGAGTGATAGTAGGGAGAAGACGACGGTGTGAGCGGAGAGTGTGCGAGGGACAGCCGCCCGTCCCCAAGTATGCAAGGATAGTGATTCCGAGGCGGGGGTAACGGCGAGTTTGAGGTGGGTTTAGTTTGTAGGCATCCCCTTGGGGATGAGTCCAACACTGTTTGGATCCTGGAGCCATTCGAACATGAGTTTCCCATCTCGGCCCGAAAAAAAAGACACCATAAGGTATTAGATAAATAAATACCACGAAATACTTAAGATCAATTCTAATTCGAAGAAAAACATATCATGGTTATTACAAAGAGGGTGCAGAATTGTAAGACACTTCAAAACTGAATTTATACGCTTTCTTGCATTTGTCTGTACTGGAAAACACTACCACGTTCTACAAACGTTCCTTCATTCCAGGGTGTCTCTTGAGAAACGGTGTCCTCTTGCATCTCTGACGTTTCGATTTTGCCGTAGCCTCCACCTGCAGGTGTGTGTAGTTGAAAAATATCCTGAAACAAAACATACAGTATGCAATCCTGAGGTTTGGTACACACTGTGTACATGGATATGTTTAACTGACATAAAATACAAAAAGTTCTAATGTTAAATTGTTTAAACTTGGTTTGCACAGATTAAGCATATTCATATAATATACAGTCACTAGAAATTAATGTATATACTATTTTTGAATCCATATTTTCTCTGAAAACTTTCATATTTATGTAGGTAATTGAAAAAAAAACTTAAAACATCTGAACAACTATAAGCTAAATATTCTCGAACCCGGAACCCCTCGGTTAGAAAGCCCTCTGCGCTACGAACGGTTGCTACCCATCAATGCTCTGTTCGGTATTATAAGCTACCGCACTAACCGCGACTGCGTCTTACACAACCTTGAAATATAGTATAGTATCATTGATTTATAATGACAATTGGTTTGCAGATAAACAATAATTGTCGTTTAAAAAGAAATTTCAATTAAACACAAAGTCAAAAATACACAATTGAATATACTTTTTTGAAGATTCTTGACTGAAGTTTATGTTTGCCACATTTATATTGATTGTTTCTTGTTATTTGAAATTTAAACAGGGCCAAGTGACAAGTGTTTCTACTTACTCCTGGTTGTACTGGTACAGCTGTTTTCGGACCCAAATTAATGAGTCTACCATCGGCTCTGATGAGAAGATTTAAGCCACGACTTCCTGGTTCCCCACCTTTAAAAATACGGAACTTTTGTAATACAATTAATTTTTATTCGACTTATTTATTCACCGAACAAAAACTCACTAAAAATAATATTTGTTGAGGACAGGTGCGCAACTTTGAAGAAATACATACTTAAGTGTTTTCATATAGCTCAGTTCCAATAGATCTCAATAATATATCATATATCACCCCATATAAACAAATTTTAGAAAATTATGAATTTTCTATAAATTTGAATATCTCACCTTCCAATCCATATGGTTGTAATACTCTTCTCTCTGTGAGAACTGACAAAGTAAGAGTTGATCTAAACATCAGTTCTCTCAATACGCCATCTCCTCCTCTGAACTTGCCATTCCCACCACTATTGGGCCTCAGCATAAACTTACACACTTGTAAAGGATATCGTCTTTCAAGAATCTCTATATCGGTTATTCTGGTGTTGGTCATATGGGTATGGACTCCTGAACAACCATTCCAGGTTGGGCCCTGGAAAATTCGTTATTCAAGATGTCTATATACAATATAACTGTATCTAAAATATTTTTGATGGGATATTTTTAATAATAACCATTTATTACTAGGTTACTAAATTAAATTTTATGTGACGTTTTCTCTGCTCCTTCTGTAAAATAATTTTTTTAGAAAAGCTTTCGTTCAAAGCCAATAAATCTTTATATCCTTTTTATATCAAATTAAATAAGTAATCCACGATTTAAAAAAAAACACTTACTGCTCCACTGCCTCCAGCAACTGTTTCGTAACATCCCCAAGTCTCGTCTCCAAATGTAATATTGTTCATACATCCCTGAGAAGCTGCACAAACTTTGAATGCTTTTAGTACTACATCCACAATTCGTTGGGATGTCAAAACATTTCCACCTACTACTGCAGCTTTGTCGCTTGGATCCAGAATCGAACCTTTGGGAATATTTATTTTAACAGGAACCAAACAACCCTAAAAGTTCATATTTCATGTTATGGTGAACTATAAGTAAATAATAATGAAATTTCTTTATGGTATCCGGTATCTTTGTACCAGCCAACCTATGAAGAAATAAATCTAAGGAAGTTATAGTACACAAGCTTATGATAATTCTTCTTGTTACCTGGTTCAGTGGCACGTCATGGCCGACCATACATCTTAGACAATAAATGAGTGCCGATAAAGTTATTGCTTTGGGTGCATTACAGTTGCCCCATACTTCAGGACCTGTGCCTCTGAAAAAAATGAATCAATAGGTCAAGTGAGTGGTAAAACATTAAAGTTAACAAATAAATTCATGAGTGTCTAGCAGACCAATGTAATTTAAAGTTAAACCTATAAAAGCAATATACTTACGTGAAATCACATAAGGCAGATCCGTTTTCCTCATCCAAAGAAACAGTTAATTTAATTTTAGTTCCATCATCCATAAAGTCTTCTGCTGTTAGCACAGACTTTCCGATTCGCAATCTAGCTTCTTTGGCTACGTCTTTCAACATATCTCTTACTGCAACCTCTGCATTATTTTGAATATGACACATATAAGCCTGGACTACATCTGAAATAAGTTAAGCAGATTTATTCATCAAATATTATCTTATCCCTGACATATTTCTAACATATATATTTTCTAGACTGAACACAATTTACACTATCTATACCAGAGATTGGTAAGACCTTCAGTCTCTGAAGATATAAAAATAGAATTAAATTTTATCAATTAATATTTCTGATACACTCTATATTGTTTGTTGAATGTTAGAGATAGTGAAGAAATTGTATTTGAATTTTGTTATTGTTGTTTGAAATAGTTTATATAATTTTAATATAATATACAATGCATTGCAGTTTTTAAATATCATCTAATAATAATTTGAATAATTTATATTTTTTATATTTAATATCAATGAAAGTATCTAATTGTATATTAATACTTTAGGTACGGTTTATTGAATTTAAAAGTTATTTTGAAATAGTCAATGTGACATAAATAATATTAATAAATTTTTATTTCAAAATATTTTTATAATTAGAAAAATTTCAATGTTTTGTTCATATTAGATAATATGAAGGTTATAAAAATTATTTATTTGTCAGAAATGACAGAATTTTGAAATATCACAAAAATTTATATTTTGACATAAAATGATAGGTAAGAATAATAATGAGAAGATAAGGAAAGAAATAAGATTCTATTTGTTTCTGCAAGAAAATAAATCGAGAAAAAGGATATACTAAGCAGAAGTTATTGAAAAAAAAAAGATGAGGGATTCTAAAAATTTTGGGGAGAAGTGATAGATATATGGAAAACGAAAAATTAAAAATTTACAATTTGGAAGAAAAATCAAAATTAAAATAGAAGGAGCATTTTGTGCTATATAATCAATAAAATCTAATATTTGTAAATATATTTTCAGTATAAAGAAAATCCAGAATCTAGAATAAAAATCCACTTACTCATAGAAGAAATTTTAGAAGAATCTATGCACATATTTTGGTTTAATAATGAATTTCGGTCTAGTAAGAATTTAAATTTTTTTAAATAAGAAATTAATATACTTCAATCTAAAATCTAAGAAATTTGAAAATGTAAATATTAATATTCAGAATTAAAATAAATATCGTTATAAAGTTAACGAAATAAAAATCATAATAATAAAAATCAATTTGATTATCAGATAAATTCCTGTTTTTTAATTATTCATAAAGAAAAATTATCCATATTAAATTAAATTACAAACAGGGTTTATCATAATAAATAATTTTAAATAAATTACATATAGGGTTTTTCATAATAAATAATTTCAAATTAAAATAAATTACATACAGGGTTATCAATAAAATTCCATTTAAAAAAATACTGTTTCATCCATAAAATTTATATTTTCAAATTTAAAAATTCAAAATTGTTACTTAAATAATAATATAATCACATAAAAATATATATCTGTATTATTTTTGTTTATGAACCTGCTCCTGTAAAATAATTAATTTTGTTATAAAATATAAATTTAAAAAAATAAAAGTATTTTTATTTTTATGTAGTGATGAAATATTAATAGTATTTCAAACTCATTACAATATATTCTGTTTTAAGGATAAAATATGCTATAAAATTTATACAAGGGGATTGGAAAATATTAAATTATCCTACGAATTAATATTTATTACCTAAATCATACTGGTCAATAAGCTCACACACCAAATCTATACCCTTCTTATTAGCTGCAACTTGGGCTCTTACGTCTGAAATATTATCAGAAAGGTTTCGTCCTCCGGCACTTTTGATCGCTTCAACGAATGCTTCTTCTTGGAAAACTCTTTGTTCAACCAGTAGAAACGATTTGAATGCTGCTCCTTCTTGATCAAGACTTGTAGAGTGGGGTGGCATTGACCCTGGTGTTATACCTCCAATATCGGCATGGTGGCCTCTGCTCGCCACAAAGAATACTGGTTTTGCACTTTTTCTGAAAATATTGAATAAAAAGTATTATGCCCGATTATTGCACCACATTGGCTTAACAAGTAAGCCAGGCTTAAAACATTAAGCTCGCTGCACCGTAATCTAAGCGAAACTTAACTTCAGGAAATTTTAAGCATAGCTTATTTTTAAGCAGTAGATATGCGACTGCGCGTTTATATGTGTTCTGACGTTCCGTGATGTTTTTGATTTGAACATTCTGTAACTTGTGAGAATCTAGCTAGTCTAATTTTCTGTGTTGGTGTTTGCTGCACTTCGTCACACATTTAAGCTAAACTGGTGCAATCGGGCATTAGAATTATCAATTAGAAGATATATATAAAAAAAAATAATTGTGTGGTTTTATGAAAATACGAAGCAAGTGAAACTTTTTTTCGGATTGTAGGCAATTAACTGAATATTTTCGGAAAATTATTTTTTCTGTTTAGGGTATTAAAATCGCTTTAACTTAATAATTGGAAAAAGAGAATGATAATGGGAAATCAATAATAGACAATATATCAACTATAAATTTTAATTTCAATCTGCGTATTAGAGTAGGTACTGAATACATAATAAAAGGTACAGATGATAGACGCATTTTAAAAACCTAATATTTATTTAAATCATTGAATCATTTTGAACTTCAATTATTCTACCAATAATTTCATCTTCGCCTTGAGTCTCACAGTCTATAAATGTAACTAATATTTTATGCTAACTAAAATAAGTAAACAATGACATATAAGTACATCTTATTTTTTCAATGTCTAGAAAAAACCGCATCGATCTGGATATCTCGTGGTTGGTATATTTCTATCATTTTTCATTTCAAGATTAAATACTTCTCTCTAGTATTCAGTAAGTGGAACAGATTCCTCTTTGTTAAAATATGTATTTAAATCACCAGATAAAATAACAGGCATTCGCGAATATATGAGTAGGTATATTGGCTGCTTTGCCAAACTCAGTTTCACTTGCACCGTGGTTACATAAAACCACACAATGATTTTATTACTTCTTCGTTCGATTTACTATAAGGTGTGTTTACGGATTAATATAGGAACTATATTGAAAGTTGCTCATATACAAATGTCACAATATAACAAATAAAAAAAATTATCACCGTGTCCAGGATTCGAACCCTATGCCTACAATTCATAATTTTCCATACCGCTCGGCTATACGAAGAGATAATATGTTTATGTTGTATATAAATAATGTATGTCGAAACGCGACATGCGATAGAGATGGACTTACTTTAAAAAGCTCCCAGACTCGTCACAGTAAACATATTGTTTCAATTCCTGGTCGTGTAGAGCAACGTGGACAGTATCAATGACATGTCCTCAGAATATGCCCTTACTCTCTACATAATATATGCATCTGGCCAAATAATTGGAAACTTTACTTTGAAAATTTTAACAGCGATTTTCAAAGGTTGATCCCTAATTCTATACTTAAAATCGAAAAATAACTTACTTATAAAATACTGGTGTGATGACAGTAAAATCTGGTAAATGCGAACCACCAGCCGAAGGATGATTGGAAAGAATAACGTCTCCTTCGTTAAACTTATCTCTAGTCTTCATCTGGTATTGAACTGCTTCTTGCATCGCTCCCAAATGAACTGGAATATGCGGAGCATTCGAAACCAATCCGCCATCGGCTCCAAAAACAGCACATGAAAAATCTAGTCTTTCTTTTATATTGGTAGAAATAGAGGTACGTTGTAGAATCCTGTGAAAAAATGAACAAATTTTGGATCATTGAGGGAATGAAAAGCGATTGAATGTAAAGCCAGTTTGCGCGGCTACTATTTTGAAAAAATCAACTTTTTTAGAAACATTTCCTTATATTATCACCTTGCATGATTTTGTCATTTTCATTATACTTGCCGCTTAAATAAACATAATTTCAAATTGTTTAATATTTCAAAAATGGGACATTAGAAAGAAATGCCGAAACATGTCAACATTTAACTTGAGGGGGACACTTTTTGGCGCTAATGTCATAAACGTCAGATTCACCCCCTCCCTACTGGAGATACCCCTTACATTTTTTCAAATGGTATCAAGTCACACCTCATTTCAAAGGTCTGGCAAATCTCTATTCAATCATTTTGTTTTGCCTTTGATACCAGCTTTCCATTATTAATTAATCATTGTTTAAAATTGGCTCTCTTTCAATTTTTTGTATGCCCTCGTATTGTGTTATGATAGAAAGACTCTTTTAAAAATAAAAAATTTACAAATAATAAAAAGACAACTGTTAACAAGAAAAAACTGCTATTTAATCATGTGTACAAAGTGGCCACCGTTAACATTCAGGCAATAAAAAATGAAAAAGAGTCAATTTTAAACAACGATTAAATAACAATGGAAGGCTGGTATCAAAGGCAAAACAAAATGATTGAATAGAGATTTACCAGACCTTTTAAATGAGGTGTAACTTGATACCTAGTGTCATTTGAAAAAATGTAAGGGGGTCCTTTTCAAATGAACACAGTGTATATACATATCACTTACCTTCCCATTTGCTCTGCTATACTCATAAACCGATGGCTAAAAATACTCAATTGAATGGAATCCAATTCTCGTCCAATTTTCTTCAATTTTCCTGATCCAATTGTAATTTTAATATCACCAAATTTTGTAATAGTTGCAGTACAATCTGGTTCGATTAATATAGTGCTTAACTCATCCATAATAATAGCGGGACCTTGCAAACAATGCTGTGCTTTTAATTCTCTAAGTAGGTAAACATTAGTTTTTTGGTAGCCACCTTCAAAATATACTTTGGTGGTAGATTTGGGCTGAGCAGGAGAGGTCAATATTTCAATTATTTCTTCCTCCTCTAAATCAGTTCTCCCAATACCTCTCACCTAAAATAATAATGGTTATGCAGAAAATTATAAACTACACTTTTTCTGTAAAAATTTCAACCAGACGAATATATGAACAAAGCTTATTACCGGAGAAATTTAAAGAAATATACTATAAGGAGTATCAAACGACAAGCGCAATAATCAACCATTGACAATGCCAGGTCGAATTCTAAAAAAAATATATTTAGGTAGGTACTACTCACGCGAATATCATCTACAATAACTACTCTTCCTTGAATAACAAAACCAAATTCCTTCTGATAACGGTCTATGAAACTTTTCATGAAATCTCCATGTTTTGGGCTAGCAGTTTGTAACTTAAAAGGTGCGCACATAAGTGCACAATCAGTGCCATCATACCTCAAATGCAAATACGGTTCTAAAATGATATGATTCTCATCAAAACCTTGTTGTAACAGTTCTGCTTTGCACCGTTCTTCCAATGCAGACAACCGATCATCAAAATATGAAAAATTATCCAAGCAATAGACTTTGGCACTAGGTTCCTGAGCTTCGTGAACGACATCTGCTAAAGCCATACCATATGCGGAGAGTATTCCTTAAAAATTAAAAACAGTTTCTATTGGAGTGTATTAATCATATCTTATACATAAATATAAATCTGTGATATTACTGATTTTTTATTATTGTTAAATGAGAATAACAGAAAAATCAAGGTACTGACAGTGGCGTAGCGTGGGTTTTCGCCGCTACCCTACTTTACTTTAATTACTTATTAGTTTAAAGTTTAAATATTTTATTCAACGGACCTATATATACTGTGTACATCGAACAAGACATTGAAAGTCAAGATAAACTACCACTGCTTTGGAAGGAACATACATCTATGGGAAGAAATGGCGTAAGGAACCCACAGGAAGTTAAGAGAATAAGAAGTGTTATTGTTTTGTTCGATTGAATAACTGAGTACTCGCTGTGGCTTGTTAGTTCGTTTGCGTTCAGGAAAACTCGGTACCGCCGCACCTGCCGGCTAGTCAGTTTAGTTTTAGTCACTAGTCACTAGCACTTCGGCAGCACGACTTCATCTCATACAAGTTAACAAGATAGTCTTTACCTTAGTGACTATATCAAGTTTCAGAACTCCATATCTTCAAACATTTCACACGTTAAAGTTTCAATATTCAATAGCATTTACTATATTTCATGTTTTCAAGTTTTTTACACACCTGCATATTTATGGACAAACACGGTCGTCATCCCCAAAGATCTGGCAATAGCACAAGCATGCTGTCCTCCGGCTCCACCGAAGCAGGCCAAAGCATGTCGAGCAGTATCATAACCTTTGGCTTGCGTGAGAGCTCGAATTGGTCTACACATCGCTTCATTTGCAACCTTAACAAATCCCATGGCAATCTCTTCAGTAAGCATGGGCTGCTGAAATACAAATTACAAATAAAATATTTTTTGAAGCTCGTAAACTGTTCTCTCGCAAAGTAATGGCATTAATATAAAATTTGAATTGTTCACTAACTTTGTGTCTGTCCTCTGTTTTCAAATACTCATTAATATCTTGGGCCAGCTTAGAAAATTCTTCCAACGTTCGATTTGTATCTAAAGGTGAATCCTCATCCGGACCAAATATATTAGGAAAATACTCTGGCAACAGTCTACCCAAAGCTAAATTTGCGTCAGTTACTGTCAAAGGCCCTCCTTTTTTATAGCATACGGGACCTGGATGAGCACCTGCTGATTCTGGACCCACTACAAACATTCCGGATCTATAAGAAATTCTCACTATAGTCTTACAAATAAATAATGACTAGAGTTATCGAGAATCAATAAGCGCTTAAGGGATGTAAAAGCTGATAATGATAATTACCTGAAGAAAAGCATCGACCCGCCTCCAGCAGCTACAGTGTTTATATCTAATTGTGGTGCCTGTATTGTTACTCCTGCTGTTGTACTTTCATAAACATGCTCATAGGCCCCTGCGTATCTGGATACATCGGTAGAAGTACCGCCCATATCAAAACCAATCACTGGCAAATCGGTTTCCTTCTGCCATGTGGTTACGGCATATCCTACAACCTAAAAAATATCGTGCTTTAAATTTACTGGTGCTGCTTTAAAACCTAAGTTTAAAACTATTATTTAAATTTGAAACTGAATATTTAGACTTACGCCTCCAGCTGGTCCAGATAGAATTGCTTTTGCTCCATTAAAATTTTCCATAGGCGTTAATCCACCATCACTTTGCATGAACAGAACTCTAGTCCCTTTTAATTTGTCTTTAAACCCTTCCGAAAAACTTTTCACATATGTTTTAACATGTGGAGTGAGGTAACCGTCTGCACAAGATGTGAAACCTCTAGGAACAATTCTTACCATTGGAATTACTTGGTGCGACAGAGAAACATGTTTGAAGCCTTAAATCAAAATTTAAAAAGGCAATTGTTGTAGAAAAATCATTTATTTGTCCAATTATTCAAGCATTTCTTTTTGATTTAAAGAATGTTTTTACATTGGTAGAGATTTATAGACTTTCCGTAGGCCAATTTACATAGGCTGACCGAGCAGTGTTAAATTTTAAATTAATATACTTTTCATGTAGATATTTTCACAAAGCAAGTACTAATTTCTTAGTAACAAACTATGTACCTTAAGACATAATTTTACAAACATATATCATCATTTACAATTTTACATTTGAATCCATTTGCTTAAAAAATCTCCTCAAAGTCTTTTTAGAACAGTCATTAAAAACTGTTGTTTTTTATTTTCCCAAAATTTTGGCATAATTTCAGCTGTATACATATTAGGTATACACCGTGTCCCAAGTTATCGTTTACAGGCAATATCTCGCTTAATTTTAAAGATAATCCAATACTGTAAAATTTGTTGTGAATGGCATCAAAAATTCCTTCCTAATGACGTATCAGAAACTGAACACTGAACAGTCCTTTGGCAGCCACCCCTCACTTTCTATTTTCAAATGGTACATACACCCTGAATATTTTCGTTGAAAATTGCTTGTCACTCTATTTGGAATACAACGATGTAACATATTTGTTGATTTTTTATTATTAGAACCATTGTCATACCCTGAGTTTTAGACACTTCCAGTATCTTGCAAAGCTCGTTATTCTATCGATCCCTAAGTGTGCCACTTCTTCAACTCCCTCTATGAAATCATATGCCATAATTTCAGTACGAATTTTTGTTAGTTCCTCACAGTGTCATAGTAGTTGTTCAATTATTTTTTCTTCTTTGTAGAGGTGATAATTTGAAATTCTCCATTTTCGGAGATCCACCCCTACTAGTGTACAATAACTACCCGTAAATATTCTAGTTATTGAGTTTACTACTTGTTTCTTTTTATCCAAGACTTTTTTCCCCTATCTTTCCTGGATAACAGGATTCGGCTACTCCATCGTTTTTCCTGTATGCTTAAGAATATCTCATCAATGATTTCATCGGTGATAGCGTTGAGTAGTTCCTGCCGATGCGATGTCTATTTCCGTTCCTTGTTTTGCGAGTACATTCGCTTTATCATTTCCCTTCACATCACTTCCTCGCCGCCTTTGATCGCCTCTCTGTTGATGTCAAAGTTTTAGCGCAACCATAATATCTGATCGAGTAATTTTACTTGCTGCTGTTTCTATTGCAAGTATTTCTGCTTGGAAGACACGTTCATAAGTCGATATGACTTCTGGATGCTTAATCTTCGGATTATATTCCTGCTCCTATGCCAGTCTTCGTGACAGTTACATCTGTAAATACTGAGATCTCGTCTTCCTTCCGTATTGAATCTTTATCTCAGTCCTCTCTTGTTGGGAAGTTAGTAGTTAGAGTTATCTATCTATAATATAACTATTCCAATTGAATTATACAACCCTGTACATAATGTTTGATACATATAACAAACAACAATAATTTCTCGTTAGGAAGTCCGACTATGCTATCGAATACTGTACAAAATATTACCTATCTGAAAATATTACCTATCTCGTGAGCTATTTTTCCAATTTCTAATTCATGTTCGTAAAAAGTGTAACTATGTAACAGTGCTACTGATATACTTTCAATCCCATCTTCTTTTAATTTCATTAAGCTAGATTTCACTTCATTTTTATCAAGCTCTTTAGTTACGTAAAATCGCTCTCCAGTTTTTCCTTCCAAAACTCTCCAACCCGCCGTTTGAGATCCCAATTTGCACTTTCCTTCTAGTACTGGTATTACTCGACAGTCAACTTCTACTACTTGTGAGTAGAGAATTCCCGGTCGTCGAATATTCTAGAACATAGTGAAAATACACACTTATCAAATTAAATCAATTAATAACAAATTCCACAACAGAAATATAACATATGGCCTGTTTTAAAAATTAAATTTGCATCGTCAGGAGTAAATTATACAAATTGGTATAAGCAAACAAGTAACTTTATTCACTCACCAGGTCAAATATTTTCGGTCTTGCTTGATTTCCAATCAACAGAATATCTTTGTAGCCTCTATTGATAATAAAAGCCATTTTTTCACCCTTCCTTTCAAGAAGAGCATTAGTGGCTACTGTAGTTCCCATACGTATCCACTCTATCAATGAATTATCAACATGTCCGTCTTCATCTAAGGCTTTTCCAGTTTCCTGAAGACATATTCATTTAACTCAGCAATTCATTGTCGCTTTTTTCTCAATACTTTTATCTCTTATATATCAGTTAATTCTTATTCATTTTAAGCTACAAAATTAAGTTTCTCAAGGAGTCCTCCGTCACCAGCATTAACCATAAATGTGTATACTACCAGGTTATACCGAAATAATGACATATACACAGTGTGATAAAACTGAACGGTGGAAAGGTTTATGTGATTGTATAGGTTTATTTAAAACTCACCTCTTGTAATATTCGCCTAATTCCTTCTGTAGGAGCATCTGTATAATGTTGAGGATCTTCGGATAGCAGCTTCAACACTTTAATTTTTCCACTTGGACATTTTGCGAATACGTCTGTAAATGTACCTCCGCGATCGATAGCAAATCGGAATTTTTGAATATGCTGCTCCATAATCTGTAACGGTAACCCAACAGATTTGGAAGCGTTATTTGTTGGAACTAATTTAAAATTGAATTACTGTGAAAATAGTGTACTTAAGTGGAGTAAAAACACAAATTAACGTTCTTTATTTTGTTTTTAATGGAATATACTCTCAGTTGGTCAGAATCTTTTCCAATGGAACTTTCTTAAAATTAATAACTTATGCTTAGACACTGATTGGATTGGTCTTTCTGAAGATATTATCTCTACATCATTTAACTTTATATAAATAAGGTTATCAACTGTTTCAGCATTTCCTCTTTTCGCATTTTTAAAACTAAGCATCATAATCCACGGACAAAGATGAACATGTAAGAATGTAGGTACCTACTTCATCTATATATACAGGGTTAGTTTAAAGTATGGAAACATCTGAATAGCTCACAAATGGAAAACGATGAAAAGAAGATTTTAACGGGGATGCTGCAAGGCTGCCATAGGAGCATATGATCACGTTGCGACAAAACTTACAGGGTGGTCCTGAAAAGCATAGCAATGAATGATTTTTTAAATGGAACACCCTGTATATTATATGATTTTATGGATCCTTTCGACTTCTAGATTAACTTTGTTATAAGGTACCTTATGCCCAAATTCTATGGTTATGCAATTAAAAAATCATTCATTGCAGTCACTACGCTTTTCAGGACCAGCCTGTAAGTTTTGTCGCATCGTGAAAATATGCTCATATGACAACCTTGCAACATGCGTTAAAATCTTCTTTTTATCGTTTTCGGCTTGTGAGATATTCAGATGTTTCCATACTTTAAACTAACCCTGTATTTGAAAAGACAATACAAAAAGACAAACATCTAATCAAGCCAATAAAAAGTTGTTCCGATACAAGAAGAGCTATGCATAAATTATTTTTGAAGTACGATTATGGTTGTTAAGTGAACTTAAAATTTAAACTCATGCTTAATTATATAGGTACATCGCACAGATTTTTTCCTTTTCTACAACAGCGCGTTTGCGTATTTTTTGAGAAGTTAGAAAAAAAATCAATTCTGAACAGAACTACATAACGCCAAATGAACAGTTTCAATTTCTCATCAACCTTCCCGATCAGAAAAAGTTCATGAAATAATTAATTTTAACTTAGTTATACCTATAGGTATATTAAATTGGATTTATCATTGACAGATTCAACAATCACTTGTGCAACAGAATAAATTATTTTTCTTATATTTTTTATCGATGATAAAATTATCGAAAAATGATTTGAAATGCGATCCAAACAACTATATCAAATTAGTACAGACGGTACTGGTTGAATGGTGTAGTAATCAGTAGTCACTTCTAAATTATGAATGAACAAAAATAGATTGGAAAAAAACATATTGGTGTACTTACCTACCTACCAGAGAACTCAACTAATTGTATTATAATTATGAATCCTGATACTTTTCAAATTAATATTTCACTATTTACCTTTACTATATAAATATCTACAAAAAATCTTGATAGATAAAATTAATTTTAACCTTTCAACAAGGTCAAAAACCTCACGCGCGGTGCGCTTAGAGATATACCGTTTTCATTTACTATAAAATTTTATCACTGGTGTGTTTTGTTGATATGCGTAAACATTTGTTAATACCCAAGGAACTAATACAATTGTAAAGTGTACAGTGTACAGTAGGTAGGTATCTAAGCCAAAAATTCCATAGTACACAAAATGTAAAATTTTAATCATTATGTAATGTGTATAGCTAAAATGAGGTGTGCATGATTACAAAATAATAAAATTACTGTTACAAGAGTCCTGAATTAAAAAGAGCCAAATAAACAAATAAATGCTCATTTTACTGATTGAGCAGGTACCTTTTCACCTTGCGCTAGCGAATATAAATACACGTTGCAGAGATAAGTACTTAGTGACGGATTAATAAGCCAGCATGGGATGCATCTAAACATTCCGTATATGTATTTGGCACCCGCGCGTTTTCTATTGCTCCCTTTCGCCATGCGGGTCGCCTTATAAAGTTTTCCTCTGTGTACCCACCAATATGCTTATCACACTGGCAAACATATTTAGTGGTACACATCCTTGTTGAGAAAATCACCCAATCCCTTAACAACAAAAAGGGACTGCGGTGGCCATATTTCTTGACATCAAAAGGAGCATTTGAAAATGAAGTAGGTTTGGTTCAAATTTGTCTGAAAAATGGCATAAAACCAACCACTACATTTCTTCAGGATGAGGTCATCAGCTTTAAGGTTTCCAGGATCTGCCCTCAGGACGGGGTACTATCTCCCCTAATGTGGTCACTCTTGATATAGATGACTGCTTAGTGCATTTGAAAGAAGAGAGGTAGAACTGAAAGTGTGTGCAGACGAACTTGTTATTATGGCAAGGACCAAGTCGGGAATAGTAGCATATAATATCCTCCACAGGTCGTTGAACGATATTCATAGTTGGTACAAAAGTCTGATTTAACCACGCAAAACTTTAATAGTTGTCTTCAGTAAGAAAAGAAAACTAAAGAACCTTCCTCCACTTTCCTATAATGGAGAAGGTTATTCCATTTTGCAACGGATGTAAAATATTTGCAGATTATCCTTGATAAAAAAACTCACATGGAACGCTCATTTATAAAAAGTTATCCACAACGCCAGACTATCCTTGCGGATATGTCGTGTAGTCTGTGGAAAATCTTGGGGCTTGGGACCCAAACAAATCTTTTAGAGGTTAGACCAATGATCACATGGCCCAAACAATTGAGATGCCGAACGGAATCCATCTACCATTTATAATAGCGCAACTATGCAGTCCGCAAATGACTAATTACAAACCAAAAGGGTTGGTTAAACCTAGTAGTTCATACCACCCGATTTTTCTTTGATGTGTAATTGAATTTTCGTCGGGCATATGGCCCGGAATATAATTGTTTCTTCTTAATTAAACGGTCATTAGTTTGAACAATCTTTTTTAAATGATGTAGGGTGTTGTAATAGTATTTTTATTATACTTATCTGAAAACACCTTGTTTTCATCTGTTTTTACAAAGACGTAAAGGTTTCAGAACAGCGCACGGAAAATTTTCAACGATCTCCGATTTTTTTTCCGTACGCTAAATAAAAAAATACAATTGAAATTAATTATAAAAAAAAACATTTTTTAAAACTAACATGAAACTGACAACTGACAGAAAAGAAAACAATGCCGATAATAAATATATTGTGGCTATGGAAATGTTAATCATGTTTGGTACTATTATGATTACTTTGAAAATAAAATGTTCTAAATTTACTTCTTATCCTTTTTTGCGTTGTTATCAGATAAGTATAATAAAAAGTATCGTTCATTACACGTCCAGAAATGGATTTTTCCGTGCTTGCCGTGTTCGGTTCGTGTTCGGCTTGTCAAGCGCGCACGGAAAAATCCTTATTTCCAGACTCCTAATGAAATATACTATTAAACTATTCGTTTGATAATAAAATAAAACAGAAATATGCCTTAAAATTTTATTAAACAAATTCCAACATGTATATATAGATATTTTCTAAAAACATAAATATATCAGTAAACTGATGCACATAGAGTAAACTAGGATCTGTTAGCCTTAATAAAATTAATCAGCCCGTTTGTGGATGCATCGTGAGAAGATACTGGAGAGCTATCTTGCAACTCAGGCTCAATGGCTTTAGCCAACTGTTTGCCAAGTTCTACACCCCATTGATCGTACGAGTTGATGTCCCAAATGATTCCTTGTGTGAAAATTTTTTGTTCATATAATGCTAAAACGAAATATAACAATCATAGCATTTACTCATAATAATAACTTCAATATAATTTTCAAATAAAAGTTTTTCATACAAGAATGTAAGATATTGATAGCTAAAGCTTGGGAGCTAGACAATGTAACCTGCATTGTCGTTTATAAAAAAGAAATTTTAGTAGAAGTTATTTTGTAGTTATATTCCAATAAAGGTCCAAAATTCACAATGATAGCCTTGTTAGAGATTCGTTATTATGGAGCAAAATCCGTAAGTTTTCTAATCTTCGATATATTTGCCGCGTAACGATCAGATTATATTCGTTATTTACTGTCTCAACTAATAAAAGTGAGGTTAAGTGGGAAGCTCACTACAAACATATCAATGGAAAGTGGTATTCGTCAAGTAAGTTGCCAAGTCCTCTTCTCTTCAACATTATCATGGATAAGATAATGAAAAAAGTAAAAACAATGAGAGAACATAAAATGGTGAAATTAATATCTTGTTTTATACCGACGCCGCTGTATTGATTAGAGAAGCGTCTCCTACACCAATTGAACTGCACAGCTAAATCTTTTAATATGATCATTTCTACCTCGAAAACAAAATGCAGGTCTACATAAAAATTCCCATGAAGATGCAAACTTGAGGATGGTGGTAAATACCAGAACTTATAAAACTATAATAAGGCCCATTATAGCAGATGAACTAGCAAAGAGGGGGAATGAAACACCCTTTTGGGGGGCCGGAACACTTTTGCGGTATCAGCTCCAATGTAATATTGGAATAAATAGGCAATGATGAAAAAAAAGAGAATATCGGACCATTGGAAATATCTAGTACATAAGTTTATTTCCATTATTATTGTTTATTGCCAAAAAACGTAACCCATCAACCCAACACTTTGACAGCGCCAATAATGACAAAATAAATTTTCTGTCATGTATGACAGCGCTGAGTAAGCAAGGCGCAAATAATTGCCGCCGAGTCTGATGCTCAACAGTTGAGAGGCAGCATCCCGCCTGAGGCCGTATTCTTGACTGAGGGAGTGAAGCTTCCAGAGAGAACAGATATTTTGTCTTTGTCACTGCAGTGACAGAGTAACCAAGCAAAATAAAGTCAAAATATGTGTTCTCTCGAGCAGCTCTACTCCCTCAGTCAAGAATCAGGACCCTGAACGCAACCGCTGAGACAGCAGCTCAACCGTTCATCTCGTCAGCAAGCCCATACATACAATGCCCATCATCATCATGACAAACGAATACTAGAAACAACAAAAATGAAGGTACTTCGCAGGATAACTGGAGAAACACTACTTACAGGGAAAGAAGTGAAAACATAAGAAGCACGTGTAAGGTGGAAAAAAGTATCACCTCGAGTTTTTTAAAGAATTGTATGTGTTTACACTTCTCCTGTTTTGTTATGAAGTATATTTATGATGTATAAAAGTTAGAAACTGATTCATTTTATTCGTCGCATTTTAAAATAAAATCTGAAATCAAATAATTATTGATGAAAAAAAATGATGCAAAAACCAAAACAATCTACACCATATCAAAATTGTTATAGGATGTAAATCATAATTCGCTTTTTTTATAGATTTAAGAGTACTATTATTATTTGATATAATAAAATATACTAGTACA